>OV702284.1:283568140-284818140 GCA_916181665.1 Avena sativa | reverse complement strand
GTCGGTGAGGACGAGGATTTGGAGGGAGAGCTCGAAATTGGGGGAAATTGTGGCGGGGATTTTGGAGCCAGCGGAGGGGCGGTGTAAATAGCCACAGCGAATCAGCGGGCGGTAACCCCAATTTCTCTCGCCGGATTTTGCGAGCTCTCGCCATCCCTCCCTTGCACGAGCGCGTGCAGCTTCTTCCCTCGCGAGCGCGAGAAGAACTTGGCTCCGTAGAAACGCCCGATTTCGGCGTTCCTCTAGGGCCAGACTTGTTGGAGATATGCCCAAGAGGAAATAATAAAATTAGTTATTATTATACCTTTGTGTTTATGATAAATGTTTACATTCATGCTATAATTGTATTAACCGGAAACATTAATACTTGTGTGATTTGTAAACTTGTAAGAGTCCCTAGTAAAGCCTCTTTGTAATACTAGCTTGTTGGTTGATAGATGATCATGGTTTCCTAATCATGAACATTGAGATGTTATTAACAACAAGATCATATCATTAGGAGAATTATGTGATGGACATACTCCTATAGTTAAGCATAGCATAAAGATCAAGTCATTTCAATAGTTTGTTTTCTATAAGTTTTCATATACATAGTAACCTAAATCTTTCGACCATGAGATCATGTTAATCACCATCACCGGATGGATGCTTTGATGACATAAAACACCACTTCGTAACTGGGTGACTATAAAGGTGGCATTGAGTGTTCGGAAAGTATGTGTTGAGGCACATGGATCAAGAGTGGGATTTGTCCATCCATATGATAGATAGATATACTCTGGGCCCTCTCGGTGGAATGTTATCCAATTGGCTTGCAAGCATGTGACTTGTTCACAAGGGATCACATATCATAGGAACGAGTAAAGCGTACTTATCGGTAACGAGGTTGAACTAGGTATCCAGAGATACCGACGATCAAATCTAGGATAAGTAAAGTATCATGAGACAAAGGGAAATTGGTATCGTAGAAATATGTGGGAGCCATATGAATTTCCATATTCCTCTATTGATTATTGATCGGAGAAGAGTCTCGGTCATGTCCGCACGAACCGTAGGGAGACACACTTAAGGATTCAATGTTGTTTAGTAAATATGGAAAGTGAGTAAAGAGACCGAATGTTGTTCGGAGTCTCGGATTGGATCCGGGACATCACAAGGATATCCGGAATGGTCCAAAGAATAAGATTCATATATGAAAAGTCCAATTCCGGAGTTCGGAAATGGTTTCGGTGTTTTCACCGGAATGTTTTAGAAGGGTCTAGAAGGTCCACCGATCCGGAGTGGGAAGGGTACATGTATGTGTCATGATAAAGTGGAATGGTTGTATCATGTACTAGGTCATGTCACATCCCAAGATTTTCCAAATCTTGTAATGTGAAAAATAAATGAATAAAATAAAACCTTGTTGATTTTCAGGGTGAGAAGAAACTTTTTGAATCCAATTTGAAACTTTCAAAACCTATTTTGATCAAGATAAAATCCTAAAGGGATTTAAAAGGTTAAATAAACAATAAACTTCAAAATATATAAAATTACTATTTTGGATCTTTTAATAAAAGGATTTAGTTTTCAAAAGAAAAGATAGATTTATAAATAAGGATTATTTATAAAGCCAAATTAAACCTTGGCCAATGTTTTGAAATAAAATGTTTTGTTTTGATAAAAAAATAGTAAAGGTTTATTTAAATAAAATAATAAGGATTTAGTATCCAAATTTATTTAAGTAAAGGCTTTTCCCATTTTAAATAAACACAAAAACTTATTTATTTATTTTAAAAATAAGTTTTCCAAATATTTTATATTCTCAAATAAAACCTACTGATTTGGTTTTGAAAATATTTGGATTTCAAATGGAGATTTTATTAAATAAATCAAACCCTATTTGATTAAATAACTAAAGGTCCATTTTATTTAATTATTAATGGATCCTAAAATAAAGATGTTATTTTATTTTAAACAAGTTTTCCAAAGTATCTTATATTTTCATATAAAACCTACTGATTGGTTTTGAAAAATATTTAGATTTCAAATGGAGTTTTTAAATAAATTAAAACCCATTTGATTTATTAACTAATGTCCATTTTATTTAATTATAAATGGACTCTAAAATAAAAATATTATTTTATTTTGGATTTTGGTTTATGTTGTTAAACAAAACCAAATTCAATGGCAAAGTGTGTTGAATGTTTGAATGTGATTTGAATGTATGAATGTTGTTTGAAATTTCAAAACAGAAAAATAGAAATGGAAAAGGATAAAACAATCAGACAGAAAAAAAAATGTGAAATGGACTCGACCCAACCAGTCTGGCCCAGCAAGCCCATTTCCAGCCCACCTATCCCCTCTGCCGAAACGTTTTTCTCACTCAGAACCGCACCCGCAGAACCAATGACCGGTGGACCCTCCCCCTCACTCCCTTTCTCACTGACCAGCCAACCCCACCCTCCCCTGTTCATCGTCTCCACCGCAGCGACCAGTTCTTCCCCGTTTCTGGCAGTGATTCTGCGGCTTCAATTCGCCTTAACGCGGCCACATTTACTCGCTTTGATCACGCAAGCTTAAACGCGTACCTCTCCTCTCCATTTTCCCTCTGTCACCCCGCATTAGCACGCCCCCAGGCCGTCCTGATTCTTCTCCGAACCTCACTGCCACCGACGAGCTTTTCCCTCGATTCTGGTCGTGTCTTGCCACCCCTCGTCTCCTTGACCACACTCGCATACACCCCAAGCCCTGGCGGACCTTTCCGCATCGCCAGCTCAACCGCGCGAGCTCTGCAAGCTCGATAGCGTCACCCCGAGCCAGCGTTGCCGTCTGTCTCCAACCACGGCGACGTCTCCTAGGTAAACCAGACCACCCCTCTCTTCCCTGTGGACACAATAATGATCGCCATGCCCTTGCGAACCTAACGTTGTCTCCCTTTCGTCCTAGGGTGCCTCCCATCCTCTCCCTCGACGACCTCCAGAACCGCCCGACGCCAGCAAGAACTCCGGCGAGCCATTACCCTCAACTCCGTGCGCCCCTCGTCTAACCAACGACACCTTGAGATTTCCCACGACATTGCGATCACGGTGAGCCTTCTCCTTCTCTCCCTTGCGTCCAGTATCACCGGCGACGACCTCGCCTGAGCGCTGCCGCCAGAGCGTCGCCGCCAGCGCCGCTGATTATTAGTCAGAGTAGTTAGGACCGTTAGATTTGGATCTGACGATTAGGATAGAAAGTAAGCGAATGGGTACGCACGCTTCTGAGCCGCATGATTCAACTTGATCCAACGTGCCAGATTAGCCGATCCGAGTGAAGCGGTACCGACGAATGGGAATAGAACGCGTGGCACCAGACGATTTAAAATAGAATTTGAAACCAGATTTAGATGCCATTTTGAAACCCTTGTAACTTTTAAACCACACATCCAAAAATTACAAATTTTATATCAATGGAACCAGTGGAACAAGCCCTATCCAACCATGCCCTTTGTTTAGTAAAAAGCTTCTGGAAAAATGGTTGTTTTTGCAGAAACATTTGTATGCTTGTTAAGGATGTAAAAATTGTTTAAAAATGATTTTGGGGATAAAATCTTTGGCAAATGGTGTGATTTGAAACTACTAACATTAGGAAACACTTTGTGGATTCAAAAATGAATTTGGTGAAACAAAATAATGATCCTTTGATTTAAAACCATTTCTAGTTAAATAGAAATGTGGTTTATTTATTGAAAATGATTTTGAAGGAAAACCTTTGGGAAATGTTTTGTTTCAAACTCTCTGACCCCAAACACCAATTTTTATGGTTTGAAAACACATTTTGTGAATCCTATAGATTAGTGCCTTAGTAAAAATATTTCTACACCACATAAAATGATACTTTGTTTTGAAAATGGTTTTTTGAAGTGAAACCTTTAGCAAATGACTTTGCCACTTTACAAAATGACCATTAGGTGTTTTCAAATGTTTATGACCCATTAGGAAACACTTTTCCAAATAAAACAAAGTTTGGCATGCTTGCATGCATTATCTTAGTTCTATGATTTTATGTGTTGTTTTGCTTGATTGGTAGATTGAACTTGTGCCTTGCTTGATTGAATTGTAGTGACTTTAAGAGTGTGATTGTAGCAAGGACAAGGAGTGAACCTATACTCTACCAAAAAGGCAAGTGATGCTTCATACTTTTTGTCCCATTACTTTCACTATGCATTAGAGATTTTTTTTCTAAGTAAAACTTGCATGGAATTTTGCTAAGTATAAACCTTGCTATAGGAAATCCTAGTAGATGAAACCTTAGTAGAAATTTTCCTAAGTTAAGATTCCTACTACTATCAAGCTTAGCTTAGCTAATAGAAAACAAGGGTGGAATATATATTCATACTATGGAAAATTTCTAAGTCTGAGGACTTGTGTTTTTGTTTAATAAAACAACTAAGCTAATGAATCACCTGGGTGGAATGGTAATTGCTTGGTGGATTTTGGTTGAGTGGTTCACAAGGCCCATGTCTATGGTTTACCTTGTGTATCTCACTTGTGGATGGCCACCCAGGAACAAAGAGATTTGAGATGTCAAATGTTGAGAAGCTTCAAGTGCAGCCACTTGGCATTATGGGCTCTGCCTGGATCATATAGGTTGCAAGAACTTAGCCATATGGACAGTTGGTGGTAGAGTTTGATAGGTTGGAACGCGTCCATTTTGGTCTAAGGGAAGGCTTCTGAAAGATCTTGTCTTGGGAAACCAAGTCTTGTGGGGAAAGTGCACCACCTCTGCAGAGTGTAAAATCTAAGTACTTAGCCATGTCCCTGGTAAAGGACAATTTGAGCATCAAGACATGGAAGCAATCAAGAATCTCATCATTCAAATTTCTAAGTTAAAAACTTGTGGTTTTGAACAAGGGTTAAAGGATCTTCAATCTTTGATTGAGAAAAATGATTTTGACAAGCTAAAACTTAGTGTTTTCAAAATGATAAGGAAAATCTATTTTGAGCAATGCAAGCCTCAACTCCTCTTAGCCAAATGCATATAGATGATAGACTCCACTATACTACCATAGTATCACTTGCCAATACAATTCAAATGTATTGACCCTTTGTGGCTGTAACTTGTATGTTGCAGGTTTGATTGATTTAGTGAAGTGTGTTGATTAGGATTACAAAGTATACAACCAACATGTCTGCCTGTGGCACTTTGAAGATGAAGGACCCCATGCTATAGATATTCTGCTGCAATGTAATGTAATAGCCAAATGAGCTATGTAAGATTTAATAAAATTATGTTATTCCTGGTTATAAAGTTAATTATGACCTTTGTTTCTTGATATTACATCTTAACTGTGGATGCTAGCTATTGATCTAGGGACTAGCATTGTAAACACAGGGGACTCCACCTTATATTGTTTAAAGGTTGGGACACTCCCTCTACAGGTCACTTGGCTGGGCAATGGGAATAGAGAAATCAAACTCTACTTTGAAAAGTCAAACGCCAATTTGAAAAAGTCAAATCTCAACATTGGTTGCCTAGTGGAGGGAGGGAAGGAATCCTACCTAAGGGAGGAATCCTCCCTCTCCTTGTCGCCGGCCAATCAAGGGGAGTTGGGGGAGGACTCCCCTCCCCTTGCCGCCTCTCTCTCTCATAAATAGAGGGGAGAGGGTGCCCCCTTGACCTACACCACAAACCCTAGCCCTGGCGCCAACACCTCTCAAGTCGCTGCCGCCTAGGGGATCTCCTCCAAGTCACCGACTAGGGCAAACCCTAGACCCTAGCCATCGGCCACCAACCCCCCCCCCCTTGGCCCTCTAAACCCTAGATCGCCAAGGATCCTCTTCTACTCCACCATACCCGCTCTGGTTTAGGCGAAGCCCTGCGGGATTCCCCCTCTACTTCCGACACCACGCCGCCATGCTGCAGGAATCACGAGGAGAGATCTACAACCTCCGATGCCTACTGGAAAAAGGGAGAGGAAGGTCTTCATCGAGTACCGAACGTGACCGACTGCGGGAGCGCTGCCGAAACACGGCGCCGGAAGGATCGTCTACGCGATCTTGAGATCGGCAAGTGAACGACTACATCACCCACGAGAATCCGATCTTGTTAACCACTTTGGAATCTTTGAGGGTTAGTACTCTATCGAATCGTTGCTACAATCTAGTAGATAGATCTTGGCTTGTGTGTGTTCATGCGGTAGAATTTTTTTATTTTCCTTGCTACTAACCCCTACAAGACCGAGGAGCGCTTTAAAACTCATGCGATGCAAAGATTCCATCCGCCGTGCGGAACCAAACTGAAGGGAATATGCCCGAGAGGAAATAGTAAAGTGGTTATTATCTTATTCCTTGTTTATGATAAATTTTTATTTTGCATGCTATAATTGTATTAATCAGAAACATTAATACATGTGTGTTTAATAAACAAATAAAATGTTCCTAGTTATGCCTCTCATATAAACTACCTCGTTGATTAACAAGATGATCAAGGTTTCCTGATCATGGACATTGGATGTTGTTAATAACGAGGGAATGATGTGATGAACATTCATCCGAAGTATAGTAATACGATCAAAGTTATTATGTATAAATTGCTATAACTTCATTACAAGTAACTTTAGTCCTTAGACCATGAGATCATGTTAATCACTAACACATGAAGAGTAGCTTGATAACATCAAACGTCACACTGTAACAGGGTTACTATAAAGGTGGGTTCAGATACTCCGGTAGTGTTATGTAGAGGCTCATGGATAAACAGTGAGCTTTGTCCATCCAAATGATGAAGAGATATACTCTGGGACCTCTCGGTGATATCACATTGATATAGCTTGCAAGCAAGTGATGGGGATCACTAGAATGTTATATCACGGGAACGAGAAAAGAGTACATGTCGGTGATGAGATTAAACTAGGTATGGGGATACCGATGATAGAATCTCGGACATGTAAAATATCGCAAGACAAAGGGATTTAGTTATAATGTTAAAGGTTCACACGATCACAAGAAGTCATCATTGAATGTGTGGGAGTCAGTACGGATCTCTAGGTCCTATTACTGATTATTGATCGAAGAGGGGTCTCGATCATGTCTGCATTATTCACGAACCGTAGGGTGACATACTTAAGTGATAACGAAACCATTTGGAGAAAATAATATGCTAGAGAAAGAATATCAAAGCGATGGAATTATTTCAATGGACATCGGAATTGTTTTGGTTGAAATTGCTGAAATTGGTTCTGCATGTGCTATTGAAATGTTGCAAGAGGTTTTATGTGAATGTTTATTAATTAATGTAATTAACAAAATTCTGAACAAAATAAATAAAAGTGTTTTATTAAATGAGAGATTGCATTAAATTTGGTGTAAATTTAATGGAGGTGAGTGGAATTTTGAGTGGAGGCATGTTTATGTGAGTGGAGGCTTTTTATATGAGTTGGAGCTCCACCCACATGAATGAGGAGGAGGTGGGGGAAGCCACCATGGCCACCACACCATGTCCCTTGGCTGCCTCCCCTCTCCCTATAAAAGGTCCTCCTCTCATCACACACCTCCTTGCGAAGGATCTCTCTCCCCCTCTAGAATATTTCCCATGGTCTCGTCTTAGTGAGATACATGTTCTTGGTGGATTTTTCTGGAGCAAGGATTTGCTGCTTCCACTACTTTGCTGGAGCAAGGATTCGAAGGTTGTCGGGGTACCGGACATGTGTGCGATCACGGATGCACCACTGCTTTGCGGTGCTGGACTTGCTGGTGCTAGACCTACTGGACCTCATCATAATCTTGATATCGGCAAGTGAATGACTACATCATCCACGAGAACCAGTCTTGTAATGCTTTGTCGGTCTTCTAGGGTAAGTTCTCTATGGATGTATATCCACCTGTTGCTTGTATCTAGATGGATAGATCTTGGCACTTAGTTGTTCACATCGTAGGAATTTTTTGTTTTCTATGTTGTGAACCCAATAGTGGTATCAAATCCGGATCTATGAGTACATGCTTTGCACGGGTAGTACACATATGGTTATGTGGGTGCCGATGGTCACTTTATTGCCTCTTATGTGTATTTTTAGATATTAGTGGCATAGTGGGATGAAGTGGCCCGGACAAACTTTACATTTCCTCACACATGAGACCTGTTCCATGCTTGACATGCAACTAGTTTTCCATAAGTGGCTTGCGGGTGTCTGCCACTCCTACTATAGTCAATATCTGATTTACAAAGAGTTGCCAATAATTTGATTATCATCATTGTGGTTCCATGTTCGTAGGTATGAACGGTTCTATCTCCGAAATTCCTTAGCCACATAAAAATATGCAAAAGATAAATTAGAGGCGTCTAGTTTTTTGGTTTTGCCGGACAAGTACTATGATATGGTAGTATTATAATTTGTAGTATGGATTGATACTATTGGAAATTATAATATACCAAAGTGTAAGTTCCATAGACCTTGGCCTTACACATATAGGAATGATAAAGATCATACCACGATGCACAAGATAGTGCTCAAGTGCAAGAACCATACCATATCACTTTTAGCATATGATGTTTGTTTGCATCTTATTTTGCTTGTTTGGTGCTTTAGTAGCATTATAAGATGATCCCTCATTTAAAATATCAAGACAAAATGTGTTCTTCCTTTAGTATGCACCGTTAAGAAAGTTTGTCATTTCGAGACACCACGTGATGATCGGGTGTGACAGACTCTACGTTCGCATACAACGAGTGCAAGACAGTTTTACACACGCGGGTACTAAGGTTCTTACTTGGCGAGCCTAGAATGTATAATGGAGTTGGAGTAAGCATAGTGTAGTACAGCGGGTACTAGAATGCACGCAACCTTCAATGGTTGAAGTAAGCATAGTGGAGTTGGAATCTTCACCGTGATGAAACTGTTAGTTTAATTTTATCGGAGACGATGAAGATGCTTGCATTTGCAATAAATTAAGTGGGGGCACTGAGACATATTTCTAATACATTATGTGAAATACAAATTATTGATTGGAAATGATGTATCTTTTATTGACACAGGTTAAGAATTTCATTAAAATTTGATTTTGATGAAAGACTTAGGCATAAGCCAAATATTTGGCATCAATGTCTATATGGATAGATTGATGCGCTAATATGGTTGTGCCGGAAGTACATAGATGAGATATTGAAAGTGTTCAATATGGAAATGACAATAAAGGTTCTTGTCACATGCAAAAGGATTGAATCAAGATTCAAGTGTAATGACACTTGGTAAGTGAAACGAGATTCAAGTGTTTTGACACTTGGTGAGTGAAATCATAAGAATATTTTGATCAATCAGATATGTCATATGCTCTAAATGTTATGATCATATACCAGAATGACTTAGAAGATTATCATTGGACGATAGTAAGAATATTCTTATGTTCTTTGGAAGAACTAAGAATATATTTATGTAGAGGTTAAAAACAGTTACAAATAGTTCATTGTAAAGTGTTACATTGATACTAGTTTTTTCACAAGATAAAAATTAAGTTTATATCAATTTAAACTATGGGTGGCACAATGCAATGGAAAGGAGATTCCATGATGGATTTGGATGAGTTACAAAGTTAAGACATTGTGAAGGATACTACAACAAAATACTAAGTATATGACTACTATTGTAGCAGCAAAAGAGGGCATTTGTGTCAAGTAGTTTGTTATCAAACTAGGTGTGGTTCACAGCAGGCTAATACTATGAAGATATATTGTACGATAATAGTATCTGAAAGTGCAATGGACGTCGCCTAGAGTGGGGTTGAATAGACTTTTAAAATTATTACCGTTTAGGCTCAAGTAAATAAGGAATAAAACTAATGTTTAATTTATTGAGCACAAAACCTAGCCACTAAGTTCAGCTAAGTGCACCAACAACCTATGCTAAGCAATACAAGCAACAAGGTGATAGAAAGATATAAATACTTCAAGCACGGTGGCTATCTCAATGTAAAGTGCATAAGTAAAGGGCTCGGTTGAGAGATAACCGATGGACGCGGAGACGAAGATTTGTTTCCTGAAGTTCACTTCCAAAGAAGCTACGTCTCTGTTGGAGAGGTGTGATGGCGCAATGCTCTTCGAATGCCACAAATGGCTCACCTCGAGGTGTGGTGGCTCAATGCTCACCCAACGCCACACAAGGCCTCACCCCGGATGCGGAAGCACGCAACTCACCGACGCCACAAAAGGCTCACCCTATTCTCCCGAGTGTGCACCACAAAAGGCGGGCACTCACTCCACTATGGGACGCTTGAGGGCGGTCACCAAACCCGTACAAGATTGGGGCTAACTCCACAACTCAATTGGAGGCTCCCAAAAACAAAGCCACAAAAGTCTACAATGCCACAAAAGGCCAACAAAGCCACAAAAGGCTACAAGACCACAAAAGGTCAACAAGACCACAAAAGGTCAACAAGACCACAAAAGGTCAACAATCCAACCACACAACCGTCTAGGGTTCCAAGAACCCAAGATTAATAAGACCACAAGCTTGTACTCGCCAAATCTCCGAGGAGAACTCAAACTTATGCAACAAATGCAAGAGGCAAGTCCTTCTCTCTCAAATTCCACCAAAGCTACAAAAGCTATTGGGGGAATAAGAGAGGAAGAACACAAGAGGAGAATACAAAATTGTCCAAGATCTAGATCCTAATGATTCCTTCACAAAGAAGGGATTTTGCTTGGAGGGATTGTAGATCTAGATCTCCTCTCTCAAATCCCTCAAAAAGATGCAAGAATCATAGGAAGGGAAAGGGGAGAGGGAAAGCTTATTCAAGGTCAACAATGGAGGAGAGAGAGAAAGCCAAGAACCAAGAAGAAAAACTTGTACCCACGAAGGGGAAGAGGAGCCCCTTTTAAAGGGCTCCCAGATCTGCCCGTTATGGGCATTTGTGACCCTGGCCGGAAGTTCCGATGGCACACAACCAACGGTCAAAAACTGAGATGCGAGAATCTGAAAACGTGAGTCCTGGTCAGAACTTTCGCCGGTCCACAGGAACTTCCGGTGGGAGCGGAACTTCTGATGGAAGTTCCAACTGAAGTTCCATCAAAGAGACACATCCAAAACAGAAGGTTACTGGACGTGAGCGGAACAAGAGCAAGATTTTCAATCGGTACTTCCGGCGGCAACTAGGCCCGAGCGGAACTTCCGATCCCTGGCCAGAACTTCTGGTGGGGGCGGTATTACAGCTGTAACTTTCGGCCCAAATTCCGTCAAATACAAAAAACCAAACAAAGAGAATAATGAACGTGAGCGGAAGAAGAACCGGAACTTCCGGCGGCAAAAATGCCCTAGCGGAACTTCCGATGGGAAGCCGGAACTTCCGTTCAGGGAAATTCTAGAAACCAGAAATGCAATAACTTTTGCTTCCGAAATATTGGGTATCACCTTGGGAGAAAATACCATGAATATATATGTGAAGTATCCCCCAAGGTGTGGATCCGGAAAACTCGCAAGATCAAAAACTGCAATAAGATATGCAAGTGAAATCCTTATTTGATGAACTAGAGCTTGTTATTATGATGACCACAAGCTCTAGATCCTCTCATGGACAAGAACCAAATAACAACCAAGAAAGATGATTCTATGAATGCAAAGGTTTGATCTCTCTCCAAACGATGCAAACGAGACACCCGCTTGAGAGCCCCTCTTGATAGTATGGCTATCTATCCTAAACCCGGTCTCCCAACTAACAACACGAGACCGACAAAAGAGAATCCCTATCAAGAACATACCTTTGCCTTGAGCATCCCACTTGAACTTGAAGTAGACCATCTTGTTCTTCTATGTTGGGAACACCTTTATTGTTTTCTCTTGCTTGATGAAGATGAAGAGTTGCAAATTGATCCCCATACTCCATGGGGAAACCTCTTCTTTGAAGTTGTCTTCATCACTCCATGATCATGAGGATGGCAAGATTCAAGCATGATATCTTCTAGAGATGGCGCATCTTGAGCTTACCCTTCTTCATCCCTTCTTGAGGTTGATCCATCTTGATGCAACTCTTTGCACTTGTCTTGATCAACCTTCAAGCTCCTTCTTTCAATCCCTTGAGACCAACACATGACCCAAGCGATGCCAATGGACAAACCTACAAGTGAAACTCAATTTACACATTAGTCCATAGAGATTGTCATTAATTACAAAAACCACACAGGGGGCATACATGCCCTTTCAGTATCGACATGATTTAACCCCAAGGAACTAAAGGTCTCACCAAAGGACCAAATTTATACAATGCCATCTCATTGAAGAATGAGTGATGTATAGAGACACAAAAACATGCAAATACACACGAACATGAAAGTGTCAGATCCGGAGATTATGTTTACCACTAGCAAATGCATATATACAACACCAGAAAGCCATAGGTGTTGAATGTGCAAGTTTTTCAAACTAGATTATGACTCTAGTGCAAGTGGGAGACTGAAGGGAATATGCCCGAGAGGCAATAGTAAAGTGGTTATTATCTTATTCCTTGTTTATGATAAATGGTTATTTTGCATGCTATAATTGTATTAATCAGAAACATTAATACATGTGTGTTTAATAAATAAATAAAGTTTTCCTAGTCATGCCTCTCATATAAACTAGCTTGTTGATTAACAAGATGATCAAGGTTTCCTAATCATGGACACTGGATGTTGTTAATAACGAGGTCACAACATTGGTGGAATGATGTGATGAACATTCATCCAAAGTATAGTAATATGATCAAATTCATTATGTTAAAATTTCTATAACATCATTACAAGTAACTTTAGTCCTTATACCATGATATCATGTCAATCACTAACACAGGAAGAGTATCTTGATAACATCAAACATCACACCGTAACAGGGTGACTATAAAGGTAGGTTCAGATACTCCGATAGTGTTATGTAGAGTCTCATAGATAAAGAGTGGGATTTACCCATCCAAATGACAGAGATATATACTCTGGGCCCTCTCAGTGATATCACATTGATATAGCTTGCAAGCAAGTGATGGGGATCACTAGAATGTTATATCACGGGAACAATAAAAGATGACATGTCGGTAACGAGATTAAACTAGGTGTGGGGATACCGATGATCGAATCTCGGACATGTAAAATATCACGAGACAAGGGGATTTAGTTACAATATTAAAGGTTCACACAATCACAAGAAGTCATTGTTAAATGTGTGAGATTCAGTACGAATCTGTAGGTCCTGCTGCTGATTATTGATCGAGAGGGGTCTCGATCATGTCTGCATTATTCACTAACCGTAGGATGACATGGTTAAGGGATACCAACACCATTTGGATCAAATAAGATGAGAGATAAATAAAATCAAAGCTCTTTAATTATTTCAATGGACACCGGAATTGTTTCAGGTGAAATTGCTGAAATTGGTTCTGCATGTGATATTGAAATGTTGCAAGGGGTTTTATGTGAATGTTTGTTAATTAATGTAATTAACAAAATTCTGAGTAAAATAAATAAAAGAGTTTTATTAAATGAGAGATTGCATTAAATTTTGTGGAAATTTAATGGAGGTGAGTGGAATTTTCAGTGGAGGCATGTTTATGTGAGTGGAGGCTTTTTATATGAGTGGGGCTCCACCCACATGGATGAGGAAGAGGTGGAGGAAGCCACCATGGCTACCACGCCATGGCCCTTGGCTGCCTCCACTCTCCCTATAAAAAGCCCCCCTCTCCTCCTCCTCTCATCACACACATACTCGTGAAGGATCTCTCTCCCCCTCTAGAATATTCCCCATGGTGTTGGCTTAGCGAGATACATGTTCCTGGTGGCTTTTTCTGGAGCAAGGATTTGCTGCTTTGCTGAATCAAGGACTCAGAGGTTTTCAGGGTACTAGACGTGTGTGCGATCACGGATGCACCACTGCTTTGCGGTGCTGGACCTGCTGGATTTCATCACGATCTTAAGATCAGCAAGTGAACGACTACATCATCCACGAGAATCAATCTCGTGACACTTTGTCGGTCTTCGAGGGTGATGACTCCTTGATGGCGCCAGAGAACTTGATGTGGAGCACTTTGTTGGAAACCCCAAGAGCAAGGTGTGATGAGCACAACAGCAAGTCTTCCCTCAGTAGAGACCGAGGTTATCGAACCATAAGGAGGAAGGAAATGTCACATAGGTGTTGCAAGCAACGCGGAGACCTGCACAACACAAACTCAAGACTTTGCCCCAACGAATCAGTGAGGTTGTCAAGCTCACCAGTTTGCTGTAACAAAGGATTAAACGTATTGTGTGGAAGGTAATGGTTTGCAGCAAGTAAACAAGTAACAGTGGAAGATGTATCAATGGTAAAGATTGGACTGGGGTCCATAGTTCACTAGATGTGCTCTCCTTGGATAAACAACATGGCATGAAGGGTAAACAAATTATAGCAGGTCAATTGACAGGAACTGAGCAAGGCATAACAATGAAATTACCAGTCAGAAAGATCCTATGAGATTCGTTTGGGCAACACAACAAGATACATAGACCGCCATCCAACTGCATCTATGACTAGAAGTCCACCTTCAGGTTATCATCTGAAGCCCCTCCAGTATTAAGTTGCAAGCAACAGACAACTACTTTAAGCAAAGTGTGTAAGGTAAACAGTCCACATGTTCCATGAACAAGAGACCGTTGTTTTCTCCCTAGTAGCAACAACACATCTACAACCGAAGAGATTTTTGTCACTTCCCTTGGAAACTAGAGGCATGAACCCACTATCGAGCATAAATACCCCTTCTTGGAGTCACTAGCAACTACTTGGCCAAGATAGCTACTAACAACGGAGAGCATGCAAGATCACAAACAAAATAGACATGATAGAATCATAAAGACAAAACCATTAATCAAACCAACATAATAATCTCAATATCCATCGGATCCTTGCAAACACAACATGCATGACTACAAATAGATTAGATCTTGATCATGAACAGAGCTCACAAGATCTATACATGAAAGCACAAAGGAGGAGATACAACCATCTAGCTACTACATGGACCCATAGTCCAAGGTGGAACTACTCACGTATAATACCAGAGAGAAGGTCTCCGGGATGATCTCCCCTCTGGCAGGGTGCCGGGAAGAATGTCAGATCCCCCCCGATCTAGGGATGATGGTGGCAGTGGCTACAGAAGGTTTCGTGGATATTTGATCGGGTCCTTAGGGTTTCTGCATCGGGGGATTTTTATAGGCGAAGAGGGAGGCCGAGGAGGCGACCAGGGGGGCCAAACCCTAGCCAGGCACGGGGTGGGGCCCACCCGCGGCTAGGGTAGGTCTGGCCGCCCTGGCCGGCCCCTCCGGCTCCCCTCTAGACTTCTTGTTCCCCACGGAAAGTAATTGACTTTGGCTTTTGTCCCGTCCGATTTCGAGAATATTTCTTTACTAACTTTTATGAAACCAAAAACAGTAGAAAACAGGCATCTGGCACTGTTGCAACTTGTTAGTAGGTTAGTATCAGAAAACATGTAAAAAGCACCTCAAAGTGTAGACAAGTAAAGAAAAGTAGATACTAAACAAGCATGGAGCATAAAAAATTATAGATACGTTTCTGACGTATCAACATCCTCAAGCTTAACTCTTGCTCATCCTCGAGTAGGTAAGTGATAAAAGAATATTTTTTGAGGTGACATGCACCCTCACAATAAAGATCCAACCATTTGCAAGCATTGAAAGCTGGTATCAAAGAACTCTAAACATGTGCATGAAAGATGGAGTTCTAACAATAGGACATAGTAACTATGCATGCAACATGGCAAGCTACAAACAAAGATCATGAATAACATGTATTGAAAAACGTTTGTTTGTTTCACATGCAGAAAACATAGCTTAGTGTCAATCAGCTTGTCCCTCATAGAGTAGCGATATAGATGCATAGGACACCTTCAAAGTTCACAAGGGTGACTAGAAACAAATAGCACAAGAACAAGTAATATCACAATATGCATCAATTAATAAGCTTTGGAATACTGCACACAAAATGACAACTATGCTCTCTTAATGGTGCCTAAAGGTAGAAGGTGGAGACTCAATAATGGTGGAAGAAAGGCCTTTTGTAAAGGAAGCAGGGATTACAAGTTTCAAAAGAGCTTCCAAAAATTATGGTACTTGTTAGATTTCATCCATCATTGCCCCTATCATAAGTATCTTGAAGTGGTTAAGGTTAAAGTGGCAAAGATGGAGTATATGCTTGACGAAGTATAAGTTGGCAATCTCAAGTCCCTTGAATACGAGGGCCACACCTCATGCATACTCAACTTTGGATCCAGGTAAGTTCTGTAGGGGTTCGTAGCAAGGAAAACAAAAATTTTCTATCGCATACAAACAAACAAGCCAAGATCTATCTACTAGATTGTAGCAACGAGTCGATGGAATAACTTACCCTCGAAGATTCCAAAGCGATTAACGAGAGCAGATTCTCGTGGGTGATGTAGTCGTACACTTCCGATCTCAAGATCGCGTAGACGATCCTTCCGGCGCTGCGTTCCGGCAGCGCTCCCGCAGTCGGTCACACGTTCGGTACTCGACGAAGACCTTCCTCTCCCTTGTTCCAGCAGGCAGCGGAGGTTGTAGCACTCTCCTCGCGATTCCGGCAGCACAACGGCGTGGTACCGGAAGTAGAGGGGAAATCCCGCAGGGCTTCGCCTTAAGCCGGAGCGAGTATGGTGGATTATGAGAGAGGGCTATTAGTGGTCTAGAGATTAGACACACCAATTAGAAGGCTCTAAACCGCAGGCTAAAGCAATTAGAAGCTCTAAACCAAAACGGCTCTAAACCGGAGATTAGAGGTAGAAACTTGTGTGTCTCAAGGAGGAGCCCTGCCCCTCCTTTTATAGGTGGAGGGGCTAGGCGCGCCAGGGAGGGAGGGAGTCCCTCCCCAACTCGGCCTAGGGCTGGGCGCCGGCTTGGAGGAGAGGAACTACTCCTCCAAGTTGGTTTCAACCTCCTCTTGCTTGTTTCCCACAGTTTCCTGTTTCCCACAGTTTCCTGTTTTCCACAGTTTCCTGTTTTAGCCGTTTGACTTTCAAACTGGCAATTTGACTTTCATGTTTTTGGAACAGCAAGAACACTTAGTACATGATGCAATCATTCAATGACACATTCATGTACCCTCCCCCCCGGAGTGCCGGACAATCCGGAACCTTCTAGAACATTCCCGATGAAAACACCGGAATCATTCCTGAACTCCGAAACGGGACTTTCCTTATATGAATCTTATTCTCCGGACCATTCCGGATCACCTCGTGATATCCCGGATCCCATCCGAGACTCCGAAAAACATTCGGTCTCTTTCTCATAATACCATAACTACTCAAACAACGTCGAATCCTTAAGTGTGTCTCCCTACGGTTCGTGAATTATGCGGACATGATCGAGACACTTCTCCGAACAATAACCAATAGAGGAATCTGGAAATTCATATGGCTCCCACATATTTCTACGATTACTTTGCGATCGAATGAACCACTTACATACGATACCAATTTCCCTTTGTCTCACGATAGTTTACTTATCCGAGGTCATGATCGTCGGTATCTCTGCATACCTAGTTCAACCTCGTTACCGATAAGTACTCTTTTCTCGTTCCCGTGATATGTGATCCCTTGTGAGCCAGTCACATGCTTGCAAGCTAATTGGATGACATTTCACCGAGAGGGCCCAGAGTATATCTATCCGTCATATGGATGGACAAATCCCACTCTTGATCCATGTGTTTCAACCAATACTTTCTGAACACTCAATGCCACCTTTATAGCCACCCTGTTACGGTGTGGTGTTTGATGACATCAAAGCATCCATCCAGAAAAGGTGATATGCATGATCTCATGGTCGAAGGAATTAGGTTACTATGTATCAGAAAGCATATAGCAATTGAACTATTGAAATGACTTGATCTTTATGCTACGCTTATCTATAGGAGTATGTCCATCACATCATTCTCCTAATGATATGATCCTGTTGTTAATAACATCTCTATGTTCATGATCAGGAAACCATGATCATATATTAACCAACAAGCTAGTTTAACAAGAGGCTTTACTAGGGACTCTTATTTTAGTTTACAAATCACACAAGTATTAATGTTTCCGGTTAATACAATTATAGCATGGTATGTAAACATTTATCATAAGTGTGAAGATATGATAATAACCACTTTATTATTGCCTCTTGGGCATATCTCCAACAGTCTCCCACTTGCACTAGAGTCAATAATCTAGTTTCAAACCTTTGTGTATTCAACACCTATGGCTTTCCAGTGTTGTATGTACACGATTGCTAGTGGTCAACTGATCTCCGGATCTGACACTTCCAGGTCCGTGTGTAATTGCATGTCTTTGCGTCTCTACGCATCACTCATTCTCTAATGAGATGGCTTTGTATAAATTTGGTCTTTCGGTGTGACCTTTAGCTCTTTGGGGTTAAAACATGTTGATAATATTGTCGCACAATATATCTTCATAGTATTATCCCACTGTGAACTACACCTAGTTTGATAACAAACTACTTGACACAAATGCCCTCTTTTGCTGCTATTATAGCAGTCATATACTTAGCCTTTTGTTGTATTATCTGTCACAATGTCTTAACTTTGGAACTCATCCAAATCCATTATGGAACTCACTTTCCATTATATTGTGCCACCCTTAGTTTAGATTGAGATAAACTTAATTTGTACTTTGTGACAAAACTAGTATCAATGTAGTACTTTTACATTGAACTAACCATCTATTTGTCACTTCTACAAATATTATACTCTTAGTTCTTCCAAAAGATCATAAGAATATCCTTACTATTGTCCAATGATCATCTTACGAATCATTCTGGTATATGCTCACAACATTTAGAGCATAGGACATATCTGGATTTGTACATATCACAGTATGATTGATATAAATACTCTTTGTGATTTCATACATCAAGTATCAATCTATACTTGATTATTTGTTTCACTTTACCAAATGTCAATACACTTGAATATATCATCAACATTGAACTCATTCAATCCTTTCTGTGTGACAAGAACCTCTCTTGTAGTTTCTATATTGAACTCATTCAATATCTTGTCTATGTACTTCTGGCACAACCATATTAGCGTCTATTGATGCCAAATATTTGGGTTTTGCCTAAGTCTTTCATCGGGATGAAATTCTTAATATGTGTTAATAAAAGATACATTATTTCCAATCAACAATATGTCTTCCACATAATGTATTAGAAACATGTCTTAGCGCTCCCACTTAATTTCTTGCAAATGCAAGCATCTTAATTGTCTCTAATGAACTTTTAAACTCCTTTAACAGTTTCATCATAGTGAAGATTCCAACTCCGCGATGCTCACTTTAACCATTGAAGTTTGCATATGCATTTAGCATCCTTTGAATTAACAAAACCCTATGGACCGTGTTATGCACATGTCCTAGGTAACGATTCTATTAGAAGAACTTGTTTTGTTTATTCAACTACCATATAACAAAATTATATGTAGTGGTTGCTACATTAATCCGTCTAGACTAAATATCACTATGACAGATCAAATCTTGTCATAGTCAACCTTTGAACATTGTTGTGAACTTTTTCCCAACATGTCGACTATTTCATAGTCAAATCTTATAGCCATTGTTGTTGAAATTGTTGTTTCTAATGAAGTTCACATCAACTTGCTCTTCTTGAGCAACCAAAGAGGCTAATGGAACACTATTAGGATCTAGAGGAGCTTTACCATTAACAAGCATAGCCATAATAACATCAATATTTTCACTCAAAGAGGAAGTTTCCTCAACTGAATTTACTTTCTTACCATGTGGAGCTCTCTCAATATGCCATTCAGAGTAGCTAACCATCATATTATCAAGGAGCCTTGTTGCAGCACCCAAAGTGAGGCCCATAAAGATACCTCCAGCAGCAGAATCCAACAGATTTCTTGAGGAGAAGTTCAAACCTGCATAAAAAGTGTGGATAATCATCCAAGTAGTGAGTCCATGAGTAGGGCAATTTTTAACCAAAGATTTCATTCTTTCCCAAGCTGGAGCAGCATGTTCACTATCAAGTTGTTTAAATTTCATAATGTCACTTCTCGTAGATATAATATTAGCACGAGGATAGTACTTTCCAATAAAAGCATCTTTGCACTTAGTCCAAGAATCAATACTATTTTTAGACAAAGCAAGCAACCATTCTTTAGCTTTTCCCCTCAAGGAGAAGGAAAAAGCTTGAGCTTAATAATATCTCCATCTATATCCTTATACTTTTGCATCTCAAAAAGTTCAACAAAGCTATTGAGATGGGAAGCAGGATCATCAGAACTAGCACCAAAAAATTGCTCTCTTATTACAAGATTCAACAAAGCAGGCTTAATTTCATAAAAGGTAGCATCAGGAGCAGGTGGAGCAATAGGAGTGCTTAGGAAAGCATTTCTGTTGGTGCTAGTGAAGTCACACAACTTGGTGTTTTCAGCAGAGTTCATTTTGGCAAAAGGTGGGCAAGCCAAAAACAGCAGCAGCAACTAGAGCAGGAACTAATTTTTTTGTGTTTTTGAATAAAGCAAGCAAACTAAACTAGACTATTTTTTTGGGTTTTTTGGAATGAGGCAAAAAAAACCAAGCAGAAGAAGCAAAGCAAACTAAAAACAAAGTAAAGAGAAAGGAAGTGAAGGACTCCCCTTGTGACGACGTCCTTAGCCTCCCCGGCAGCGGCGCCAGAAAACTTGTTGATGACTCCTTGATGGCGCCAGAGAACTTGACGTGGAGCACTTCGTTGGAAACCCCAAGAGCAAGGTGTGATGAGCACAGCAGCAAGTCTTCCCTCAGTAGAGACCGAGGTTATCGAACTAGAAGGAGGAAGGAAACGTCACATAGGTGTTGCAAGAAACGCGGAGACCTGCACAACACAAACTCAAGACTTTGCCCCCAACGAATCAGTGAGGTTGTCAAGCTCACCGGTTTGCTGTAACAAAGGATTAAACGTATTGTGTGGAAGGTAATGGTTTGCAACAAGTAAACAAGTAAGAGTGGAAGATGTATCAATGGTAAAGATTGGACCGGGGTCCATAGTTCACTAGATGTGCTCTCCTTAGATAAACAACATGGCATGAAGGGTAAACAAATTACAGTAGGTCAATTGACAGGAACTGAGCAAGGCATAACAATGAAATTACCAGTCAAAAAGATCCTATGAGATTCGTTTGGGCAACACAACATGATACATAGACCGCCATCCAACTGCATCTATGACTAGAAGTCCACCTTCAGGTTATCATCCGAACCCCCTCTAGTATTAAGTTGCAAGCAACAGACAACTGCTTTAAGCAAAGTGTGTAAGGTAAATAGTTCACATGTTCCATGAAAAAAAAACCGTTGTTTTCTCCCTAGTAGCAACAACACATCTACAACCGAAGAGATTTTTGTCACTTCCCTTGGAAACTAGAGGCATGAACCCACTATCGAGCATAAATACCCCTTCTTGGAGTCACTAGCAACTACTTGGCCAAGATAGCTACTAACAACGGAGAGCATGCAAGATCACAAACAACACAGACATGATAGAATCATAAAGACAAAACCATTAATCAAACCAACATAATAATCTCAATATCCATCGGATCCTCGCAAACACAGGATGCATGATTACAAATAGATTAGATATTGATCATGAATGGAGCTCATAAGATCTATACATGAAAGCACAAAGGAGGAGATACAACCATCTAGCTACTACATGGGCCCATAGTCAAGGTGGAACTACTCACGTATCATACTGGAGAGTAGGTCTCCGGGATGATCTCCCCTCTGGCAGGGTGCCGGGAAGAACGTCAGATCCCCCCGATCTAGGGACGATGGTGTCGGCGGCTACAGAAGGTTTCGTGGATATTTGATCGGGTCCTTAGGTTTTCTGCATCGGGGGCTTTTTATAGGCGAAGGGGAGGCCGAGGAGGCGACCAGGGGGGGGGCAAACCCTACCCAGGCGTGGGGTGGGGCCCACCCACGCCTAGGGTGGGTCTGGCCTCCCTGGCCGGCCCCTCCGGTTGCCCTCTGGTCTTCTTGTTCCCCACGGAAAGTAATTGACTTTGACGTTTGTCCCGTCCAATTCCGAGAATATTTCTTTACTAACTTTTCTGAAACCAAAAACAGTAGAAAACAGGCATCTGGCACTGTTGCAGCTTGTTAGTAGGTTAGTACCAGAAAACATGTAAAAATCACCTCAAAGTGTAGACAAGTAAAGCAAAGTAGATACTAAACAAGCATGGAGCATCAAAAATTATAGATACGTTTCCGACGTATTAGAGGGTAAGTTCTCTATGGATGTATATCCACCCGTTGCTTGTATCTAGTTATATATATCTTGGCGCTTAGTTGTTCACATAGTAGGAATTTTTTGTTTTCTATGCAGCAAACCCAACACAAATGCCCTTATTTCTTCCCGCCCCATGCGAGAAACGGGGAAATGAGCAACCAAACACGCCCATAGGTATTACATTCCATACATCAACATCTTAAAATACCAGTCCATCAACATAAACAAAAACATAGTCTAGACATACTATAATCCATCCAAACTACTACTACAATTCATATTAACAATAAGAATAATAACAGTCCATGATAATTAAAGTCTAGTTTAGGCCATAGATATCCGCCAGTTTAGGCCAATCACGGTGATCAATGTCATCCAACCAAAATTTTGCGGAAGTTTGAACATTGCAGATAGCCCATTCATGGAGAGATTGACGCACCGCTATCAATACGCCTTCCTTAGAGGTCAGCTTATACATGATAGGGTGTTGGATCTCCATGAGATTATCCATGAGGATAAGTCCAAGAAGATGAAGGGGGTCTTTCCGAAACTTGACTTTCATAAAGTCTATGATCGTTTGGATTGGCACTTCTTGTGCATGGTACTTTAGCGGAGAGGGTTTGACACCCTTTATTACTTGAATAGTGCAGTTTGTCATGAGTGGCAACAACATGATCAACATTAACGGGGAAGTGGGCCCCTATTTTCGACCGTCATGCAGAGTGATACAAGGTGACCCCATCTCCCCCTACTCTTCAACTCTGTAGTAGATGCCCTTGCGAAGACCTTAGAGAAGGCTAAGATCGCCGGCCACATCTTAGGTGTGCTAGGTCATCTTATTCCTAGAGAGGTTTCTCACCTCCAGTATGTCGATGACATCATGATTATGGTGGAGGGTTCAGATCTAAACATTACCAACCTCAAGTTCTTCCTCGCTGATCTTGTAGGCTTACCTCGTTCCCGTTTACGTATCTAGGATGCTGATCCATGACACTAGGCATAGCCCCTAGTGGGGGTGGGTTAGATCTAAAGCGGACCCTAGTGTGGCAGGTTTACTTTAAAGGGCAATAAGACTGTACTCATCAACTTATGCTTATCCAGACTTCCCATGTATGTGATGGGGCTTTATCTCCTAATGGAGGGGGTGCATGGCTCTTTTGACAAAGAGTTGTCGCGCTTCTTTTGGGAGGATCCTAAAGGCCGTCAACAATATCACATGGTCAAATGGGCGGATATTTGTGCCCCCAAGGAGCTTGGGGGCATAACCATTCTATCGTCTCATCACTTCAACAAGACACCGATGTTGAAATGGGTGTGGCACATCCTAGGAGACAAGGGAGGCCTTTGGCTACAGTTAGTTAAGGCCAAATACCCATGTGGGCGCACACTCTTGGATTGTGATCGCTGGGAACGCTCCCAATTCTGGCGATCTATCTAGGAGATCAAGCATGAGATCCGTTTAGGGATTACCTTCTCCATAGGAAATGGGTATGGCACATGTTTTCGTTGGACCCTTGGATTTGGTACCGCCCACTTAGAAAGGTATATCCTAACCACTTCACTATCTGCTCTCAACCCTCGCTTAGGGTAGCCTCAACATTGTGTTCTAAGAACCTTTGGGCCAGAGGAAACCATGGAATGGAGATATATGAGATCGTGCCTCTCTCCAGCACTATCCGAGTCAACGAATAGTGTATCGTGGTGTTTATCCCCCTCGGGGTATTTCTCGGTTAGCTCACCTTACCAGGCCCGATTTAGAGGGTCCGCTCTACCTTGGACCAAAGCCCTGTGGAAAGTGATGGTTGTGAAATACAACCATTTTTATCTGCGTTTAAACCAGGTGCAACTCAAGGATTTGATGAGACATCTCTCTAGACCTACCACTAATCACTAATTATTGCACAGATGTGCAAATCCTTTCTTTGAATTTTCTCCTTTGCAGAAATGGATGATTTTATGATGAAATCTAGGATAATTAATGAAGATTTACGAGTTGAAAATATTACCAAGTCGAAGAGGCCATAGTATGGGGCTATATTAATCCCCATTTATCATGGATGTAGTGGAGAAATTGCCAGAAAGATCAGATATGAAACTGGTAAAGGCTCAAATGGCAATTCCTGTCCAATATTCTCTGGGGGCCTCCTTTAGTTTCTCTATTTATGTGTTATGCCTCGTATCACCCTATTATTATTGCATAAAATCATGAGTGTGTGAGTTCATATGTGGATTTATATCAACACGGATAAGGAGGTGCAAGAATTGATTCAATCAGACACTCATGGGGACATGGCTGATGCATGTAAAATGCATACATGAACTTTGTAGTTTATTGATACATATTCCCACATATTTGCAACTTATATAGTGTTATATCCATATTTTATATTGATTTATGGGGTTTTACCAATGATCCCCTTTATTTTGCTTTTAACTCTGTATAACAGGAATCCCCTGTTTTGTGTACCTTTATCTTTCGGGGACCTAAAAAAAGTCAAATTGACCTAGGATTTTAGAGGATTATTTTTTTGCGAAGACGATGACCTGGAGCACTTGCACCTCATGAGTAGGGCCCGAAGGCCCAAAAGAGGACATGTGGTCCAGCCTAGGCTGCGCCACCCATGCTCGTTTGCACCTCGAGCATCGATAACTAGTCGTCCATCTTCAGCGCTAATTCGAAGTCCTGACCTAAAATAGCCTATAAAAAGGTCCCTCGATGCTCCCTTAGAGGAGGCGGTGTAGAAACACATAAATAGAGAAAGGACCAGCGAAGATTAGAGGGGGAGCCGCCGCTGGTGGAATCTCCACCTTATCCAACATCATCACCATGATGAGGAGGGATTAGTCCAACTTTGGACTATGGGCTTGTGGCAGCAGATTGATCTATTTCTCTCTTGTGCTGTCATCTTTTTAGTACCATATGAGCTGCCCAACATGATTATGGTCATCTATGTAATTCATGTGTGGTGGATCTTTATTCAATGAGTTGATATTTAAGATTGGAATTCTATTATGTGTAAGATGTATTTGTAGAAGCATATTGTGTACCATGTTCTTAAGTACTTGTTTTGATCCAACATATATGAGAGGGCATGTGTGGGAGAATGTATGTATTAGTTGGAGTAACATGGTGGTGGTGATTGGATAGCGCCAACAAATTTGAGATCCACTATGGTTTTTACCTTTCTTTTGTTACCTCACTAGGGATTAAGTGAATGCATGTGTTATAATATCATCTAGTGACAACCAAGATGATCTTGTTTGGTCAAGGTAGCATATTTTTTAGGGATTTCTATTTTCGTTCCCTTGGTTCATTAGTTATACTCACTTTTCCCAATCGCTTAATTTTTCCTCACTTTTGCCCATCTCCTTGTCCGAAACTCTCACACGGTCTGAAACTCGATGTCCATCAGCCTTGCCGTTACATGCTGACAAGTGGGGTCGTGTTCAGTCAGGTCCCGTAGTGGACACCTCTCTCCACTTATACAGATCAGTGTGGGACCCACAGCTTATCCATGTGAGCGCTGGACCCACAACTTACCCAGGTTGGCATTGCAAGATGGGACCCCGAGCTAGCCCCGCGCCTGTGCTGTTGCCTCCCCTTTCTTCTTCTTCTTCGGTGATGGCGACCCTTTATCTAGCTTCACTTTGGCCTCCCCTTTGTCCTGGACACAATATGGTGTCGTCCCGTTGACCTGGATGAAGAATGAAAATGGCAACCATGTGCAGGGAAGGTTAGATCTCGCACCAAATTGTTCTGATTAGAGGGGGACGCTTGCTATGGATAATCAATTGGCGCAACACGGGAGCTCAATTAGGAGCGTGCTTGGTGTGGAGAATGCGGCCGACAGAGGATTCATTCCAATGATTTAATTTGTTTATTGAGTTAATAGTTAATGTCTCAGTTGCAATCAAGTGAATCTATGAGGTCAAAAGTCAAACTTTAAGATTTAGGGAGATGGAAGTATATAAGAAATAAGAAAATGACACAAATCTTGAACACTTTCAAATTAAAAAAATTATACAAATCTTAATGTAAAAGAGAGTTTATAATTGACACAACTCTTGAACACTTTCAAATTACAATTTGGACATGATAATGTTGTCCTAAGAAAATCTTGAGAGTTTACCATTTTTAGAGCGTGAAAAGTAATGCATAAACTAAAGGGATCCCTAACCTAAAATATTTATGCATCGTGTATATACAAAAATTATACACCATTGAACACTGTGAAATCGCACTTAGGACATGATAATGTTGTGAAGAAAATCTTGAGAGTTTATCATTTTCATAGAGTGAAATATAATGCACAAACTTGGATATACGAAACTTATACACCTTGTAACACTATGAAATTGCACTTAGGACATGATAATGTTGTGCTAAGAAAATATTGAGAGTTTATCATTTCATAGAGTGAATATAATGCATAAACTTGGATATATGAAAATTATACACCTTTGAACATTGTGAAAGCGCACTTAGGACATGATAATATTGTGCTAAGAAAATCTTGAGAGTTTATCATTTTCATAGAGTGAAATATAATGCATAAACTTGAGTATACAAAAATTATACACCTTTGAACACTGTGAAATCACACTTAGGACATGATAATATTGTGCTAAGAAAATCTTGAGAGTTTATCATTTTCATAGAGTGAAATATAATGCATAAACTTGCATATACGAAAATTATACACCTTTGAATACTGTGAAATCATACTTAGTACATGATAATGTTGTGATAAGAAAATCTTGAGAGTTTATTATTTTCATAGAGTGAAATATAATGCATAAAATTGCATATACGAAAATTATACACCTTTGAACATTGTGAAATCGCACTTAGGACATGATAATGTTGTGCTAACAAAATCTTGAGAGATTATCATTTTCGTAGAGTGGAATGTAATGCATAAACTTGCATATATGAAAAATATACACCTTTGAACACTTTGAAATCGCACCTAGGACGTGATAATGTTGTGCTAACAAAATCTTGAGATATTATCATTTTTATAGAGGAATGTAATGCATAAACTTGCATATATGAAAATTATACACCTTTGAACACTTTGAGATCACTCCTAGGAAGTGATAATGTTGTGTTAAGAAAATCTTGAGAGATTATCATTTTCATATAGTGTAATGTAATGAATAAACTTGCATATATGAAAATTATACACCTTTGAACACTTTCCATTCAAATTATATTCAAAATCGTTTGTTTATGGAGTTAAAGTACCAATGACAAACTCGTTATTTTGCATGAATATAGGGGTGGCCCCTGATAGATATGGGGGTTATCTTGTCCGCTAGATCACAGAGGATCAACGGTTGGTGGGCACGATCCACGTGACAACTGTGTCGACCAATCAGAACATAGCAGCCAAGATGAGCACAAGTGTGAGAGTTTGTGACTAAGAGAGAGGGGAAAACTGAGCAGAACTTAAAAACCAAGGACAAAACTAACAAATGGATTAAAATAGAAAATAGAAAGAGATTTAAAAAATGGAAAATGCATATTTTATACAATAAAATACATCTTTGCATACATCAAACTATTTGCAATTCAAATATGCATGAGTGTGACAGTTATTGCCTCATTCAGACAAACTATGTTTTGGGGAGAGTTGTTTTGGGAAGAGGCTTGAGTAGAAAACCATGAACCTTCATAGATAGCAGTTGATTTGAGAAGTGGTGATTTAAGTTAAAACTTGATTTCTATACATTTCTTATAGTGGCAGTTCACATAAGAAGACTCCCTAGGTAGGTACCACTATGTTTTGATCTTTTTGAATTTGTTGTGCATAAAATGACTCAATTTTCTAGCTAAAACCCATTCGTTGACTCTCTGTTGACCAGCCACCGTAGGGTAAAACTAAGTACATTGCACGCGGCAGTGTTAGTACTAGAGGGAAAACTGAGTACTACCAAATTGCTAGTGCTACTCTCAAGGGTATAACTGAGTACAAATAAGTCACCAGGGTAAGACATGAGGAGGGAAAACGCAACACATGGTACGCGTGTCGCGGTGCACGGGGTGGTAGCGGATGCGTGTGCCCGTGCACGGTGCAATAGCATACGCGGTTACGCGGTGCATGGTGGTGCAACAAAACGTCTCTTCCCTTCACCTTTATAGAGGCCTCCTCACTCTCACTCATCACTCACTCGCTCGCTCACTCACGCAACCGTCTCCACTATCCCATCACCTTCTGCAAACTCCCAAGAAAACCCCAATCGCGCTGGTGATGGAGAAGAATAGCACGGTGGCCATCATCGCCTCCAAGGCCACCGACAAGGAGGCCCCCGTCCCCGTATAGGTCCCCATCGAGGCATCGAAGGCAGCTGCCATCCCCGCTTCCGTTGTAGCCGCCGGCGAGGAGGCCCCCGCCGGTCTTGGGCAGATCCCTCTCGGCTAGGACTCCTACAAGAAGGAGGAGTACATCTGGTCGGAGAACCCCTACGACACCAGCATCGTCGACCCATGGTCAGAGGGTAATGAGGGTTTTCTCCCCTTACCTTGTCCTTCCCCCATTCCCATAGTTGGATGTTAGATCTTGTGTTATTTGGGTTCGGATGTTCGTATTTTCAGTCATTGGATGCTAGGTCTTTTACAGAAGCTAATCCTCTCGTGTTAGATCTCGTATTTCGATGAATTCCCCTGTTCGTATTTCAATCATTTTGTATTTGTCCTCTGAGTTATAGTTAATGGATTTCATAGTTAGTACTAGCGTCGATCTGTAGCTGAGATCAGTTTGTTTGAGATTTGGGGATTGGGCAATTTAACCACTCGGTTAATTTATGTGAATAATCATGGAATCTCAATCGGTTAATTTATGCAAATAATCAATCTCGATAATCAAGGTATCTCAATCATGCCCTTATTGCACGCTACTGTTTTTTCCAACAGGTGGATAGCAGCGACGATGAGTTCAAGCACACGAAGACTCGTCAGGTGCTAAGGAGGCTAAAGTACAGCCAGCACGACGACTACTTCGCCGGCGACGTCTACCGGTGCCCCTTCTGCAACAGGAGACTCCTCGCCACCGACTTCAACTCCCTCGTGAAGCATGCCAAGGACTTGGGCTCATGCAACCCAAAGTCAGTCAGAATGTGAACGTCCACGTATTCATAGCCAAGCATAAGGCGCTCGGCTCTCACCTTCACAAACTACAGAAGGTGGCCATTGAAGAGGGTTGCATGCCTACGATCAAGCCCAAAGCGTCCAAGGTCAAGGTACTGGGCAACAAGAAGTGGAGGAAGCGCTAGAGGGAGGAGGCGGACGGACCTCCGGGCGGAGGCCAGGTGTGGCATCCCGCAAAAACCACTACTAGAAAATCGCGTTGTTTTTGTGCATTGCATCATCATGACCGCATGCTCATGTCATCATGCCGCCTTGCATTTGAGCATCGTCAGCATCTTGCATTTGTTCGCATAAAACTATTTTGGGAAAAACCTGTTTTTGGTTTCTAAACGCCCTGTCTTTATTCAAACGCAAAACCCGGGTCTCCGCATTATTTTGTTTTGTCTGCTATCGGTTTGCAAACGGTCCGTTTAAAGCAAATAAAATATTTAATTATTTTAAGTGGGGCAGTCGAACGGGCCGATTCGACCCGAACGACCACCCCAGAATAAAATCGGCCCAGCTCGCAGCAGTCTACTTCCCCAGATAAATATCTACCCACTCCCCCCTAAATCTTTTCTTACCCCCAGTCCTTCTACCCACCCTGCCTCCACCTCACCCCGGCCAATCCCCACCTGACACGTCACCTCTCCCCTCCCTCAAACCTATCCCACACCGCCACCTCACCTCCCACTCACCCAGCCACAGCACACAGCCACACACGCGCCCCTCCCTGCCACCGGGCCCCACCCCGCGTGGGCCCTACCACCCGACCCCCCACAGCCCCGCTGTCCCCACCTCTCTCCCTCCCCACCTTCTTCCTCCTCGTTCCCCAACCGCGCCTCGCAGCCTCCTGCCCGACGCGCCCCGCCCTTCTCCCACAGCTCCGGCGAGCGCCGCCCTCCGCCCTGGCCCGACGCCCCTCCTCGTCGGCGCCCCTCCTCCTCGCCGCCGGCCTGAGCCAGCGCCGTGGCTCTCTTCCCCGCCTCCGACCGCGAACCGCCGCTTCCTCTGCGTCCGTCCACCGCCCCGCCAGAACCCCCGCCACCGCCCGCTCTCTCCTCCGGCCAACGGCCGCCTGGCCGTCGCCCTCCGCCCCGCCCTCTCCTCCTCGCTCCGCGCGCTCCGGCCAGGCGCCGCCGCCCGCCTCCGGCCGGGCCCGTGCAACCCCGCCGCCTCCTCCGCTTCGTCCTTGCCGGCCGGCCTCCCCCGCCTCCCAGGACGCCCACGCCGCGTCGACCCCGCCTGCGTCCCCGTCCTCGCCTCGTCTGCGGCCGCCCGCCGGCCTCGGGCCTCCGCCTTCCGAGCTCTCCTCGCGTCCCGCCACCTCTGGCCCGCGAGGCTCTGCCCCTGCTGCCTGCTCCGGCCCGCCGGCGTGCCGCCCCGGCTCCTCCCCGAGCCCGTCGACCCTGCCCCTCTTGGCGCTCCCTCCAGTACGGCCGGCCACCCGCGAGACCCTCCTCATCTTGGGCGCCTGCTGTTCCATCTGCAGTTGTTCGAGCTAGGCAGAGGTGAGATTGATGGTCATGGTGTGGTGATGCGAGAGTGACATTGGATTGGTAGCCTCCAGATCAGACGCCCGAAGAACAATGTTTTGACGATGTGGTTATATGAGTTAGACCGTGCGACAAGATCTCGAGGACAAGCCAACCCAACGCCGACCCAAGTCCTCTAGGGGTGCTGAGGCTAGGAGCCAAGATCTCCGACAAGGGACATCAAGCTCTTCTTCCCGGATCCCGAAGCCCGATCCGAAGAGCGATCTCGGGTCCGAAGACCGATCCCGGCGCGCCCGAACCCCGTCGAACACCAAGACCCTCGGGATCGCCAAGTCCTCCTTCCCGGAAGCATTGACGCCCGTGCGACAAGATCTACTTCACGGATCCGAAGACCCCGGTAACTGATCCGCTCAAGTTCGCCATCGCCGACAAGATCGACCGCCAGGCACCAAGTTCTCCATATGGAACTGAACCTCACCGTTCCCGTCGAACCCTGAGACCGAACCCCGAACCCCTCGGACCCCCAAGTTCGTCGAGACCCCCTAATGTGTGAACCTTTTCCCCGAGCCCCTATTTTTATAAATGATATATCTGATGCATATTGAATTGTCATACTTGCATGCATCTCATGCGGTTTGGGGGCCTTATGCCGATTCACTGCATAATTAAATATGGGGCCCATATGCGGGCAAATCTAGTCTCATATTGGCCTCATTTAAATTTTGTGTAGCGAACCGGTGCTATCTTTTGCCATGCTAAAACAATATTTAATTTGCGGGGTAGATAAACAACTTGAACCATCTAACTAATTGTCGGGACCCCGGTTCCGCTTAATATGACCTAATTGCATCGCACCTTTGCCATGTCATGCATCATGCATGCATCATGCCCGATCTTCTGCCGTTGTATTAAATAGTGCATCCGGTGTTTCTTCTAGTGTTTTGCTTCTTCGCGGATAAGGCCGTTGAGTTGATGTGAGCTTCGCCCCGATCTTCGGTTGAACCTTCGGCAATGTTTTCAGGCGAGCATCTCCCCCTTTCTACCTATCTTACTTTTATAGTATTTATTCCCTCCTGTTGATCTATTGCTATCTGTGTTGCGATGCTCTAGATTCCGTACCCGTGATATCCCTTGCAGCCTTATATCGCCTTGGACACCTCCTATTACCTGTTGTTTGGTAGATAGTTGGACTTGCGCGTCGTAGTCGCTTGCTCAAGTGCTGTTGCGTGTCGTCAAGTGCCACAGTGGTTGGAGCAGTGCCGCATGTTTAATGTTGGAGAGGATCATGGTTTATTTATTGCTCACTTTAATTATTGTTTAACAACTAAAATTGAAGTAGGTAAGCAGAGGCACAGGTGGGCAATAGATGTTATTTGGTTGTTAACCGTCCACTTGTGTCCCGTAGGACCCCGAGTGCTTGATACCTGTTCCTTGATTTATCGCGCTATCCACATACGGGGAATTATGGGCCCCCCTTAGCCAGAGCTTGATTCAGTCTTATTTCTTGGGGCCACAAACTAGTTTGGGGTTTTATTACTATCCTGTACTTATGCCATGTTTTACTGCTTTATTTACGATTGTGCGAGGAGCACACTGTACTGTTTAGGATCGGGACACGATTCCGCGGTGTCGACAAGCTCAGTTTTGGGTTCCCAGTCGTTCACAGCCGTCCACCCAAACCTTGAGGCCGTCTCGGAGCCGGCCGACTTCGTTGCGGGTCTACTTTAAGGGGTGGCCCCCTGAAATATTTCTGAATCATGTGATTGCTTTGTCGTGAAAGCCTCGTTGGGTTTTGATTTGGTTTTTCCGAGGTTGATCGTGTGTGTGTTGCTATTGGTGCACCCCGGCCGGGTATAACTTTCTGAAAGCCGTGTCCGCGGTTATGGACGACTTGGAGCACAGTATCTCGATCATAGACAACTATAACTAATGTAGTGCTATAAATTCGACTTTAAAATGACTAGTAATCAGCTCCACTATAATGGAATGGCTAAATAAAACTGCCAACAAGTGCTTGTTTGGGTTGTCGCTTGCGACCATTGTATCTGACTAGTAAGTATTGCAACTACAACGGAAGGGCTAAATAAAAGTACCAACAACTGCTGGGTTTTTGGGTTATCTCATGCTAATTGTATCTGACTAGTAAGTGTCGCAACTACAACGGAATGGTTAACTAAAACGGCCCACTGCTTATTTTATCAGGATGGTTACCTACACCTGACTAGTAATTGCTGCAACGATAACTGAATAAATAAAACTGCCAACTGTGTGAGTTCCCCGGTGGACTTCCTCGATTGGTCTCGAGAGGGAAATACCAGGATGGGATTGTTTGGTGTAAGATTCAGGTTGGTTCCGAATAGGTCTTTCTTACCCCTCTCTAATAGCCGCCAGTTGTATCGAGTCTCTATAGGTTGTTAAGTGCATGCTGCCGCTGCCGCTCAGTCCACCATACCTATGTAGGCGAGAACCGCCGAATTCTAGTCTCGCCGTGTACTGGCCTCAGTACTGACGCTCCTCTTTTTCCTCTGCCCTTTGTCGGCACCCCTTTTGTTTAAGCAGGTTTTGAGATCGACGTCGTTAGCAGGGTTACCCTTCCGGCTTGGCCTGGGCAGGGTTATGGACGCCATTGGTTATTCTTCAGGGCTCTTAGCCCCATTTGCATCTTGTCCGTAGTCGAACGCTCTATCATTTTCAAGGTGATTTGGATCTTTGTAGATTATATCTGTATTATTGACTCATGGAGTCGCTGTTATATATATCTGTTCTGTGGGTCCCATCGAGGACTGTTGTGTAATGTTATTACTTCGTTTTCCACACGCACGAAAGTGCCTGGTGGGCACCTTTGAATCGTTTCTATGCGGGTTCGGCGGATTTTCGCTAAAACTTGCATAGGTCCGATTCTGAGGGTGTTACAGAGTGGTATCAGAGCTCAGCAGTTGCGATACCCCACAAGTCCAGCCTGTAGGATAACCTAGCTAACGGCCGAAGTAGAGTGTCAAAACTATTTTTGCAAAATCGGTTGGATAGTTCTAATTAGGTCTGATTTTACTCCTTACCCCTCTGCTATTCTCCTCTTACCTCTGCGTGTTTTGAATTCGCTCTCTTCTCTCTCTTCGAGTCCAGGATTTCTCGTGGTTGGGTTCCGTCGTACCTTCAGGGTTTCGCTTCCTCCTTTGATAACGGTGTTCTACCATCCGGTGTTCAAGCTGCCTGAGGAATCCGTCTACTGTGGTACCATTCTTTGTTCCTTGTTTTTGCCTTCCGGTGTTTTCCGACGCGACGACATCATCTACGCCAGATCCGATGCAGAGACTGCATCACTCCTTTGTTCCGAACCTCGCTTGTCGAGATCTTCAATCTGACTCCGAGAGTTGGTTGCGTAATCCGCCTATTCGTGTGCAGAGTAATGGTTTGGGTGCGCGATGGACTGATCACCATCCGACTACTCTTACCATTCGCTCTTGTACATCGAATCAGTGGATCCAGCAATTTTACTCCGTCCACAGAAGTTAGGGGTGGCTTTATTTGTTGAAACCTCTACCTTCGACCTTTTGTTCCCGGAGTGTCCTCTAGACGATCACGGACAACGACCTCTTGTTAGTGGTGTCGCGAGGATCTACACGAAGCGCGAAGGATCAGACCGCCGGCCTTCTTTCCGGTACCATGAGGCGGATCTCGAGGGCGAGATCCATTGTTAGTGGTGTCGAATTGTGGCATCCCGCAAAAACCACTACTAGAAAATCGCGTTGTTTTTGTGCATTGCATCACCATGACCGCATGCTCATGTCATCATGCCGCCTTGCATTTGAGCATCGTCAGCATCTTGCATTTGTTCGCATAAAACTATTTTGGGAAAAACCTGTTTTTGGTTTCTAAACGCCCCGTCTTTATTCAAACGCAAAACCCGGGTCTCCGGATTATTTTGTTTTGTATGCTATCGGTTTGCAAACGGTCCGTTTAAAGCAAATAAAATATTTAATTATTTTAAGTGGGGCAGTCGAACGGGCCGATTCGACCCGAACGACCACCCCAGAATAAAATCGGCCCAGCTGGCAGCAGTCTACTTCCCCAGATAAATATCTACCCAGTCCCCCCTAAATCTTTTCTTACCCCCAGTCCTTCTACCCACCCTGCCTCCACCTCACCCCGGCCAATCCCCACCTGACACGTCACCTCTCCCCTCCCTCTAACCTATCCCACACCGCCACCTCACCTCCCACTCACCCAGCCACAGCACACAGCCACACACGCGCCCCTCCCTGCCACCGGGCCCCACCCCGTGTGGGCCCTACCACCCGACCCCCCACAGCCCCGCTGTCCCCACCTCTCTCCCTCCCCACCTTCTTCCTCCTCGTTCCCCAACCGCGCCCCGCAGCCTCCTGCCCGACGTGCCCCGCCCTTCTCCCACAGCTCCGGCGAGCGCCGCCCTCCGCCCTGGCCCGACGCCCCTCCTCGTCGGCGCCCCTCCTCCTCGCCGCCGGCCCGAGCCCGCGTCGTGGCTCTCTTCCCCGCCTCCGACCGCGAACCGCCGCCTCCTCTGCGTCCGTCCACCGCCCCGCCAGAACCCCCGCCACCGCCCGCTCTCTCCTCCGGCCAGCGTCCGCCTCGCCGTTGCCCTCCGCCCCGCCCTCTCCTCCTCGCTCCGCGCGCTCCGGCCAGGCGCCGCCGCCCGCCTCCAGCCGAGCCCGCGCAACCCCGCCGCCTCCTCCGCTTCGTCCTCGCCGGCCGGCCTCCCCCGCCTCCCAGGACGCCCACGCCGCGTCGACCCCGCCTGCGTCCCCGTCCTCGCCTCGTCTGCGGCCGCCCGCCGGCCTCGGGCCTCCGCCTTCCGAGCTCTCCTCGCGTCCCGCCACCTCTGGCCCGCGAGGCTCTGCCCCTGCTGCCTGCTCCGGCCCGCCGGCGTGCCGCCCCGGCTCCTTCCCGAGCCCGTCGACCCTGCCCCTCTTGGCGCTCCCTCCAGTATGGCCGGCCACCCGCGAGACCCTCCTCATCTTGGGCGCCCGTTGTTCCATCTGCAGTTGTTCGAGCTAGGCAGAGGTGAGATTGATGATCATGGTGTGGTGATGCGAGAGTGACATTGGATTGGTAGCCTCCAGATCAGACGCCCGAAGAACAATGTTTTGACGATGTGGTTATATGAGTTAGACCATGCGACAAGATCTCGAGGACAAGCCAACCCAACGCCGACCCAAGTCCTCTAGGGGTGCTGAGGCTAGGAGCCAAGATCTCCGACAAGGGACATCAAGCTCTTCTTCCCGGATCCCGAAGCCCGATCCGAAGAGCGATCTCGGGTCCGAAGACCGATCCCGGCGCGCCCGAACCCCGTCGAACACCAAGACCCTCGGGATCGCCAAGTCCTCCTTCCCGGAAGCATTGACGCCCGTGCGACAAGATCTACTTCACGGATCCGAAGACCCCGGTAACCGATCCGCTCAAGTTCGCCATCGCCGACAAGATCGACCGCCAGGCACCAAGTTCTCCATATGGAACTGAACCTCACCGTTCCCGTCGAACCCTGAGACCGAACCCCTCGGACCCCCAAGTTCGTCGAGACCCCCTAATGTGTGAACCTTTTCCCCGAGCCCCTATTTTTATAAATGATATATCTGATGCATATTGAATTGTCATACTTGCATGCATCTCATGCGGTTTGGGGGCCTTATGCCGATTCACAACTCACAACTGCTGGGTTTTTGGGTTATCTCATGCTAATTGTATCTGACTAGTAAGTGTCGCAACTACAACAGAATGGTTAACTAAAACGGCCCACTGCTTATTTTATCAGGATGGTTACCTACACCTGACTAGTAATTGCTGCAACGATAACTGAATAAATAAAACTGCCAACTGTGTGAGTTCCTCGGTGGACTTCCTCGATTGGTCTCGAGGGGGAAATACCAGGTGGGATTGTTTGGTGTAAGATTCAGGTTGGTTCCGAATAGGTCTTTCTTACCCCTCTCTAATAGCCGCCAGTTGTATCGAGTCTCTATAGGTTGTTAAGTGCATGCTGCCGCTGCCGCTCAGTCCACCATACCTATGTAGGCGAGGACCGCCGAATTCTAGTCTCGCCGTGTACTGGCCTCAGTACTGACGCTCCTCTTTTTCCTCTTCCCTTTGTCGGCACCCCTTTTGTTTAAGCAGGTTTTGAGATCGACGTCGTTAGCAGGGTTACCCTTCCGGCTTGGCCTGGGCAGGGTTATGGACGCCATTGGTTATTCTTCAGGGCTCTTAGCCCCATTTGCATCTTGTCCGTAGTCGGACGCTCTATCATTTTCAAGGTGATTTGGATATTTGTAGATTATATCTGTATTCTTGACTCATGGAGTCGCTGTTATATATATCTGTTCTGTGGGTCCCATCGAGGACTGTTGTGTAATGTTATTACTTTGTTTTCCACACGCACGAAAGTGCCTGGTGGGCACCTTTGAATCGTTTCTATGCGGGTTCGGCGGGTTTTCGCTAAAACTTGCATAGGTCCGATTCTGAGGGTGTTACACCAGGAGGGGCCACTGATCTTATGCTGCTACTGCTGTAAAGCAGCTTCTTTTGTATTGCCTGTGTTGAACTTGTCTGGTGTTGCTGCTGAGCAGCCTAATTATCAAACCTCGTTAAGTACTATAATATATCATATATTAGCTGTTTTATCTACATCTTCTTTGTTTACTTAATGTATTTATGGTGCTGTTTAGATTTGTTTATCTAGATTTGCTATCAGATTAGGAAAAAACAAGGGCCAAAAGGAAAAATGAATGAAGAGAGAGCTGCTCTAGATTCACTACCTTTTTAGAAAGAAAAACACAACTGTTAGCGAGAGAGAGGAAAAAATCGCTCTTAAAAAGGACAATCACAACAATAATGAAAAGTAAAACCTCCAACTTAGGCTACAGGTATACACATAACTACCAAATGCGCCCCACATGGTTCCACACTATGTCCCCCACATCAGCATAACGCGGTCTCAACCAACCGGCCCCACACGATCCCATATGGCACGGCCTCACACGTTAGCAAAACGCATTCCCAACCAACTGACCCCACATGGTACCACACCGTGTGGCCCCACACGTCAGCCAACGGTCAACCTGACGGTAACTGCCGTTCGAGATCTTTGATGAGTTTCGGTCAAGGAGATGGGCAAAAGTAGGAAAAGTTAAACGGGGAAAAGTGAGTACAACTAACGAACCAGGGGCACGAAAATAGAAATACCTATTTGTTATTCAAATATCATGTCAAAGTACTATGTGCTATGTTAATTCTTAATTCTAGATTGCATGGAGTTTTCCCTTTTTAGATGAGTATAAGTGAGATGTGTTGCATCATCTTTAAAATAGGACGTGTTACCCATATGAATGCTTATCATACACGTAATGAAGTTTCATCAATATTATATTGCTTATGAATTGTTTTATGTCCATTATATCTTATGAGAGAATAGACAAGTGAACCCATGAACACCGATCTACTTTTTATTATAAGAAAAATATTTTCAACACTTTTATTATCTTTTATATTTTGTGCATTAATTAAATTCGAAAATACAAAAACACTCTTACTATTAGCAAACATAAACAAAAACCCAAAAAGACCTTTACCTTATTGTTTTTTACTTTCTTGTCTAGTTATAGATTGTTTTTACCTTTATTTGTTTTACAAGTTTATTTCAGTTTTACTAATACGAAACCTTGTGCTTGACAACCACAGAGTGGAGTTGAGGATACAAGTCAAATGCTTTATTTTGTAGGTTGCTAGAAGAGGACAATGAAAGGGGTTCTTCACAGTTCTCCGAGAATTTGATATAAACTCTCGAGTCACCCTTGTGGGGAAAAGACGCTTGCTACAACATTCTGCACTTGAAATCCCAACAAGTTGGTACACATGGAGTTGTTGCCATTAGGGCCAGAACGGTGTATTGCCCCCTTTCTCCACCACATAGTCTCCTTTCTTCCCTCTTCGGATGACACTCTTTGTCTTCAAAACATACGATCACAAGACCATTCCATGAATTAAATGTGTCCAAGAATGTTCCTAAAATGAGAAGATGTGAATCGATGGGTTTCATTCCTTTTATCATTAAATGCAGAAATAATGAGATCTCATGGTAAATCCCACAAATCATTGCAAATAACAGGGATATTAACATGATAAACTTCAAACTCATAGATACGTTATCGATGTATCTGATAATCCCTAAGGGAAGGGAACCATTGTAGTACAATTCAATAAGTATTAGAGTGTCGAACTCACGAGAAGCTGAAAGTAAACTATCTATTCTCTAAAACACTATAACCCACGTATATGGCCTTCTGTGCAAAACAATGAACTAGAGGTGTAAGGTACTTTTTACTTCTAACTAGAAAACAGTAAATTGCTGAAAATAAAGGCAAGTAAAAGTACATCAAGTAAAGTGAAAGCAAGTAACTCAAGAGATCAAGTGTTTAGGCAAATTGTTCCTCCATTCGTTTGGTTGTCATAATTAGTGAAGCACATAAATATTTTTTTTATTATTTCTTCTAGAGAGGAGCCATATATAGGAGCGGCTAAGTTACTCAGCAATTACACCACTGGTGGTTGATCTAAGGCCTATTACAAGATAATAAGGAAGTTCTTAAGACATAAAGTCCAATCACCGCTGTAAGTTTTAAGGTCCCCACAACTTATCCCCCGTTAGTTAACCATAAATTAACATAGCATGCATATTTAGGATTTAAGACACAATTTCTATCAATCTCCGGCCGTCCCTCCTCCTATTAACATGCAACGATGATAAACTTATGCATCCTCCAACATATATGTGTACTCATATATTAGTACATAAGATTATCATAAAAGATAACATATACATGTATACAACCAACAACGAACTATTTCACAATTGCCACAAACATATCATTACTCAAAAATCATAGATACAACGGTTCTTGGGCTGAATGCGCCTCATGCCCATGAAACAACCAAAATTATATGGGAAAACAACGATTGATGCAGAAGGTCTGAAATGTCCAAACAAATCAACGGGCTAGATGTAATTTGTACTACTCCATTTCTACTAGTAGTAAAAGGTACCATAAAACTAGACTCCTTCTTAGATCATCTCTAGCACACATCAAAAACACGCACAGACAGAAAAATTTGCGGCGATTTTGCAGTTTTCTGGCTAAAAATATGACCTGAACAGACACCATAAAAATTATTCGGTGGCCCGTGAATTCTTTGCATCGACCCCAATATGTAGGGTTCGGAACCCCATCTCCAGGTCACGACTCAAGTCATCTTTCCCCTCCTCCACTGCACCACCGTCGTGCAATCCGTCGCCATCGTGTAATCCGCTTACCAGCTGTAGATCCACAACTCCCAAAGCCAAATGGCGTCACGCCGCCATTCAATCAGATTCGAGGGAGGGCAGATTGGCGGTAGCAGTGCGTCCCATGGCGGTCCCTTCCATAGACAGAATGAGCAGGAGCGTAGGAGGCGCATCGCGACCGACGGTGCGCTCCATCGCGCCTCGCTGCGCTACATCCGCCACAAGGAGCCGATGTCGGAACGCCTGCGCGTGCTCCTCGCCTCCCGCGCGCTTCCTCCGACGGACGCACAACGATGCGGAGGTGGGGAGCTCGCGCGCCGCTCAATGGTCCCCATCTCTGTTGCTCGAGCTCTAGGACTCCGACTCATCAACAAAAAGAGTCACGAGGCTCGATTATGACCAATGGGTTAGGATCTGAAGAAGCTTAGTTTGGATGATGGAATATTCGTTGTTCTGATTGTTGAGATAGAAAATCCACTTATCCAACAATTTCAGTACATTTTCCTACTTTTTCTGCAAGGGGTTCAAGGGGAAAGCATTAGCCATATCCTTAATATGACTCTCTGTCACACGGATGTTCTCTATTTCCCAAAACCCCTATAGTCGGAAAAAAAAGATCGAAACAGGGATAACCCAGATCACTCGGACTAGCTGAACTCTTCAGAACAAACACAACCTGGTGAGTTCAAGCTCTCCGACTCCGACGTGCCCTCATCCTCGTCAGATACGTACGTGTCTCTAAGCGACGAGTCTGCGGCGAACACATCATTGACAGGGACAACGTCTACGACGACGAGGCCGAGTGTCGCGCACTGGAGACATGCAGCGCTGCTCTCAGCATGGGCGGCGGAGAAGCGCGAGGCGGAATACCTCCATTAGGTGCTGCTCGCTGTGAGGGGGGCGAGGACGCGGAGCGGTAGAAGGAGTGGAGTGTCGTGCATAGAAGGCCGCCTGGTGTCGCCGCGACCAACACCAGGCGTATGTGACGGCACAATAGGAGACCATGGAGAGGCAGTGTGACCGCGTCAAGTAGGAGAAGGAGCAGGAGGTGGTCGACCTCTCCGACTCTGATTGAGCTTGCTGCCGCGCCCTAGGCTCCGATGAGGTAGGGCCTCTGTCCTATATGTAAATTAAAGTGTAATCGTCGATGAGCTCATTCTGATATCGATGAACTGCGACGCGATCTATCTCAAATTTCACGCGAAGAAGTTTTTTAAGTTCCGTGTCGAATGTGGTTTCTATTCCGCGACAATGTTTTTCGAACTGAAAAGTCAGTTTACATGGCACCGAGAACCGTGTTTATACGTCACGTGTTTTCGGTGTCTGCTAGAGATTCTCTTATAAGACCTATTAGTTTTTGAACAGTCAAATGTGAAAATTTTCTACCGAGTTTTTAGAGAAAAATGTTAGCATTTACAATACAATATCAATATCACTCGATAAATGAACTCGGAAAACATGTTATACTTAGGAATGAAGGAAGTAGCATTTAAGATGTTGATACCTTTTTCTATAAACCTGGTTAAATATAATCTAGTACTTTGATTTTTTTTTTAGTTGGATGCAAAGATAATACTATATGGTTCTGCGCAGAGGCTAGGGATATTTTTCTGGTAAAAAGACTACTCCCTCCGTTTATGATTATAAGTCACACGCGGATAACTAGTTGCCAATCTGAACAACAAAATAAAAATAATATAGCATAAAACTTATATCATTAGAAACTTTAAGGGTTATATTTTTTAATGGTATAAATTTTATAATATATAAATTATATTTTATCGGTCAAATTAACAATCTAGGTATACGCGTAGGACCTATATTTCCAAACAGAGGAAGTATCGTTCAGCCATTTTTATTTATTTTGACTTTCATCTCGCATTATTTTGATTTATTTTGACCGTGCAGTCAATTATATGGGAGCGACTATCAATCGACCGAGCTATACAAAAATAACAAAGTTTGATTTATATGTGAGATTTAAAATAACTATACTTGGATCTATAATTTTTATCATTTTTATGTAGCTCAAAATACATATCTATCTATCTTCTATATACTAATTTCTCTTCAGGTAGGTTGGTTGTGTGGCGGTAAATACGTTTCCGTTCACGCTAAATACGTCTCTCGTGCACGTGTTGTCTTTCGTATTCCTGAAGCGAACTGATCGGTGCGAAGAACGATAGAAAAAAACCGGCCTCCGTACGCACGATTGCTAGAGAAAAACTGTCAGGTCTCTGTCTCTTCCTTTGCCTTTCTTCGTGTCCGGAGAAGGTGCGCAATACGATCCGCCTGCACATCGGTGAATCCTAGATGAAGCGGTAGGATAATGGAGCACGTGAGCGTGTTGAGATGGATCAAGCGTTCGCTGCCGCTCACCCCAAGAACTCAGCGTGCTATTCTGCTGCCGAGCACGGGATTTTTTACTGTGGGCAAGGGCAACCGTGGCTGGTGGGCATGGGCTGACAAACAGAGCAAGGGATCATGCGATGGGAAATTTTTGGTTCCGTGCAACTCTCAATCATGAGAACAACATGAACTCTGAACATGTATGCAGGCTTCATTGCATATAGAACGGCATGCAGTTTCTTTCAGACTCCGTTTCTCCGGCTATGTCGGTAGTCGACGTTGGAGATCTACTGTCCTTTAGGTCGTGCTACACTTCCATCCAGCCAGAGGTGCTCCACCAAGGTCAGACTTTCTATTGCACAACTATGTTAGATGTTCATGCTACTTGTAGAGATTTTTGTTAATCAGTGAGATGTTGATAGGATGCATGGTCTTATTACTAATAGGTGCTGCACTCCACGTGTTGAATAGTTGTTGGTATCTGATAATGGATACAATCAAAGTCTATCTTTCTAGCAGAATCAAAGTCTTGTTTGTTCAACTTAATTCATTTATTCGCTGCCTTCGGATGATACCTATAATTGTTGTTGACCATGTGCCCTTAACATGATCCCGCTGTTTGTTTAATACGGCCATGGCGCACGAGAGGGTTTCAGTTCGACGTTAAGCTTTATGATATCAAGACTTGTTGCTGGTCATCTCTATCTATTTTGCCGCCGTAATACCCTTCGGATGATATATATGGTATGATTTGTTTGCCCAAAGGGATATGTCGATGGAGAGGAAGAGCCAAGGAGCATGTGATATCTGGTCAGTTTATTGTTTTATTATTATTATTTTTATAAGTAGAACATACTTTAGTTCACACAATATTTCATAGTTAGTATTAATTTTTACCAATAAATATGTTTTGCTCGATTTGTTTTTAAATAGAGGGAACAAAATATATAGTCATACTGTAGTATATTTTCTCGGGTGATGCCGCGTGTGTCTGTGCCGTCAACGGCACTTGCATCTTGGCTCGAGCAGCCCTGGACGACGTAGCACCATATAGCCATCACCTCGGAGGCAGGCACGACCACCTTGACAGCATACATGGACGTTCGCCGTGATGGTATTGGAAACTAGCAACAATCTTAGTGATGTAGCTATATATATGATGTTGCCCTGCAGGCATCATCATATGGTCGTGTTTGCATGTGCCGCTAGGCGTGGAACAAGCTCTTCCTATGTTCGAGGGGGTACGAGGTGGCGTGAGAATTTTCTCCACCATCTACATAGAGTGCGGGTCGGTGGTCTTTGACGATGACTACGTATTGTCGTTCAGCGACGGGTTCAACTGGCCAGAGTTCTCGGTTCGGGTGGCCGTGCCGAACATACCGGGCTTGAACCTGCTAAACAAGATCCTGGCTATAGTTTTTTTGCGGCGGGTGAGGACAGCGCCGGCCTGCAATTCATGGTGAATGGCCCACCGTGGTGTTTGACATCTTCTACATGATCATGCACTGCTAGGAGGCTCTTTTACGTCCGACTCCACAAACATGACTGAAATTAAATCAGAAAAAATTCTCGTCTTCGTTTGTTTTGGCAAATGGATGATTAGTTAACATAGATTTTGACGGGCGGTTTGGCATGGGAAAAACGGTGTGCGCCTTAGAGTTTATTTAAGTGCCTTGCACATGTGAAATTATTTGTGCTCGCGGGAAGATATCTGTCACTACAGATCAGCTACATGTGAGAAGAAGTTGTAAGCAGCGTTAACTTTATTCAGTAACATGTGCAATAGAGCAAAGCAACCATACATGTATCAACAATTCAATCAATACCTTATATTTTATCAATGAGAATATAGTCAGGCCGACATTCTTTCACAAATATAATCCAATCTCATACATTTTTGCTGGAACATGTCGCTATCCCGTAGCAACGGACGGGCATTCAGCTAGTTATTTATAATTTTACACGCTTTTGGTATATATCATTGGCTACGTCCCGATATTCACAATTTTTTAAACACAATTTTTTATTATTTTTGTAAAAAAAAGCTTAATTTTTTATTTAAAAAAAAGCAGGATCACTTATGCCATGTGCAGCAAATCTCCACTCATAATAAGATGGTGATATCTTTTTCTATAAACCTGGTCAAATATAATCTACGCAAAGATAATATATGGTTCTGCATCAACTGGTGCAGAGGCCAAGAATATTTCCCTGGTTTCAGGCATTTTGATTTATTTTGACTTTCATCTCCAATTATTTTGATTTATTTTGACCATGCAGCCATGGGATCAACTATCGGTCGACCGAGTTATCTTAGGTCTCAATCAGTTGCTACTCACTTGGCACATCTAGCAGTGGCGGAGGCAGGAAAATTGTTTGAGGGGGGCCGAACAAAGAAGACAACTCACAAATGCCAAAAAATCTAAAAAGTGGGAAGAAATCATACCAAAATATATTATTTTCATTGATTATATCATCATTTGCTGAATGTCGAGGACAAAAGGATGTACAATCTTATATTACTGAAAAGCAAAAATCTAGACAACATGAGATAGAGCATCTAACACTTTTCAATTGAAGTCAACTCGTCGTGGTGCTTCATCAAACTCATCAATAATGTCACCAAAGCAATCTCCACTGTGTGTGTGTGTGGGGGGGGGGGGGGGGGGGGCTCCGCCATTGACGTCTAGCTAGCACAAACGACCAGATACTTTTCCTCAGTTGCAACCCACTTTAAAGCAACTAATATGACACCTAACCAAATCGCATGTACTCCCTCCGCCTAGAAATATATACAAGACGTTTTAGCTTTGTGAAACGAATTTATCTAGATGACTTTTGTGTATCTAAAAGACATCTAGATACAATCGTTTCACAAATCTAAAATGTGTCTTATATTTCTGATCGGAGGGAGTATCTAATGGTCTTAGTCAACCAAGATCTAAGATAATTCCCAGCAAACCCAGAATTGATGACCAATGTCCCACAATACCCACACCAGACATAATAACCCCACATGGCGTGGAAGCATGATATTTACAATGTTCCTTCCCGTCGTGCCTTGGAGGTTGCTCGGAACAGAATGAGAAATAGTAGCCAACAAGCTATGTAAAATATAAATTATATTCACTCCAGGTCCTTGCAAGCTAGCGCTTCAGTCAGATAACTATTTATGTCTTGGGTGCCAAGCTACTCAGGCCGAACGCTTATCAGATTGGGAAGTGCAGTCGCCTTCAGCTTCTTTATCTCGTTTGCTGTTACCCTGCAGGAATCCAATGTGAGCGAGCGAAGGTTCTGCAGCGCCTTCAGGTGACAGAGACCGGCGTTGGATACCCGAGAGTTGGAGACATTCAAGGAGATTAAAGCAGTCAATCCTGTAAACCAAATCCATCAGATATGAGCACACACAAGCAAATATCGTTTTGACAGGGAAGACATAGTACCAGAAATCAGCTCCAGAGTTTTGTCTGTCAGGTTAGCATTTTGAGAAAGATTGAGGAGCGTCAGAGCTTTGAGGTCCTTGATATTCTTCACTCCAGCATCTGTGATTGACCCACCACATACTTCAAGGGACTCAAGATTCTTAAAGTCTGAAACAACATAGATCATGTCATAAAGAGGGTGATGTCGTGTGTGGAAGTATAGAAAGTTACACCAAAGTATAAAAATTGGCAATGTAATTTATGCTATATAACCTCAACTAGCCAGGAAAATCAGAGCAATTAATACAAGAAATGGCAGGATTATGTTATTCAAACTAACATTACTTTTCTTTTGAATGAACAATACAATGTCAGACTCCGTCCAGTTGATTCTCCTAATAAAGCTGGCATTTCTATGCTGTGAAATTAATTGTTGTCTGAATATTGTAAGCTAGCTGAAATCAATGAGGAGTCTGGGTAAAGGGCTGCAGTAAACATAGCTTAGCATTGTAGAATTTGCATGCACCAGCCACTTCCTCAAAAATCTCAAGCTAGTGGGGAAGGATGGACAATGCGCTTAAACTTCAACACTCCCCCAAGCTTAGCTGATAGGAAAAGGTGGGAAATCCCCCTCGCATGTGGTCCCTCAGGCCTAAATGTGTGACGAAAGTGGGCTGCAATTATTTTACTTAAACCATAGTAAGCCGGATCTTAAACTCAAGATCTCTTAGCTATGATACCATGTAGGATTGCTTGCACTAGCCAGTTCACCAAAACCTAAGCTGATGGGAAAAGGCGAGCAATGAACTTATACTCCAACAAGCATAATGAATCCAACAACCCAAAGTGATTGTGGAGGTGTACTCTCACATCTGAGGCAGTTTGTCCCATAGTCCGTTATCCGAGCTCCGAAAAGGTCAAGATGAGTCAACCCAGTAAGACCTGCATTACCTCCAAGGAAAAAAATGTCAGTACATATCAAGTAATGAGGAAATCATGATTCACAAAAACAACCGGCCGAAGTACAGAACTATGGAGAATGTACATATTATAACCTTGAAAAATGACGAAACTATCTTTGACAGAAAACAGTAACATTCTACTGCATGTATTTATATTTTTTGGTTTTTATATGTACAAGCATACAAGAGGTTTGTACAAAGAAGAAAGAAAATTACATAATCTATCAACCCAGGAAGCAAGATAGATATAACCCTTCCTAGAGGCCCTAAAAACCATCTATTCTTCATATTAAAATCTTATCCGAAGTTACCTTGAAAAAAGTCCTCACCAATATGAAATATCAAGCATGAAATAAAAACATATAATAAAACGTCACCAAACACCACACAAGATCCATATGAAACTACGAGAGAACCCCCAACAGCCATGCCAATAACCAAAAACATAGCTGCCCAACTTTACCCACACAAATTAGAGGCAACTGCAACTAGCAGTTAGAAAAGGATTATGGATCAATTGTATCTAGCACCACTATTGATTATTACAATCTCAATTCAATCAGTCAGAAAAGGATCATGAATCAATTGGCATGCAATACATACCCGTAAGTGCTGCTAAGCCAACATCAGTTATCAGGCGATTGTCAAGATTAACCGACTTGAGTGAATTCAATGCAGAGATTTTCTTCATGCCAGTGTCTGTGACCAATGTAAATGAGAGATTGATGCTTTGCAAATTTCGGAGACCTGAAAAAGGGAACATATTTCTAATTAAGATGTTTCCAGTGCACGTGCACTAACTGAAGAACAGGCAACAGAACACCAGCAGATGACTTCATATTCAACATGCCTTGATAGCATTGCCTAAAGTGAGGAAACGATGCAGGATCATCTACAGTACATCTTTGTAAGGTGTTTGAAATAACATTCAAGAATAGCAATGTAGCGCGAATGTGCGTGAAGGTGCATATTTCGAGACAAGAGCAAAACATCCAGACATCCAGTGTTGGAAGCTTCCTATCAGTAACCACTGACTTTAAGCAGATTAAAAAAATACATGACAAAACGATTAAAAGATGAACATAAAATAAATTCACATAAATCATGTTTTGCCACTCGTTAGACACTTTCCATATATAACCTTATTCCACTGGTATTCTTACAGCCTCTGCATCACAAGATGCACAGAGCCCAGTATTATCCGTCAGTATGCTGATTACTGCAAGAAATCCTTGCCTGGTATTCTCCCAGCCTCTGCATCACAAGATGCACAGAGCCAGTATTATCCGTCAGTATGCTGGTTTTACTGCAAGAAATCCTTGCTCATACTCCATGACATCTTGTGTGCAACTTTTATCCAGTCTATTATGATATGAACGGAATCACACTTAACTGCTACAAAAATGAGAACTGAAAATATTAATATCAGAAGTCTAAACGAACCAGAAAGATGCAGGAGCCCATTGCTTCCAATTTCAGTGTCAGAAAGCTCCAAGATTTTCAGTAACACAAGGCCTACATGTAACATGGGGACAGATGATCATAAGCATAAAATAGCAAAATATATGAATGACTATAAGCATAAAATAGAAAAATATATGAATGACTACAATCAAGTAATACTCCGAAACAGCACGAGTATAAGCTAACATAACAGTATAGTTAAATAAAGTGTCTGTGGAAGAAGCAGTCAACAACACATAATTGATGCTAGTTTTGCAACAATTGTAGATACAATCACAAGGAATAAATAGCAACAGAACTAACTTACTAGGTGGAGTACAAACAAATTTTAAGATCATACACCTAGTGAAAATGGTGAGGAAAACATTTAGCAGAACGATACTTGATAAATGCTATAAATCTCAAGGCTGATGAGAAGATAACCCACCATTCAGATGTAGTAGACCTTCATCTCCAACCTTGCATGAATCTAGGTTCAAGGACTCCAAATTGATTAATCCTACAAGAAAACAAAATGAAAAGTTAGGTTTATAAATACCCCATAAATATGGAACTCTGAAATAATAGTCTAGTGTGATGACTGATGTACAAGGGAACCCATGCTTTACTCTTTTTTATCTTTTTCTTTTCAGTCTGTGATGCACATTTCATTCAGAGACATGTGGTATTACAACAAACAGTGTATTGCCCTTTCTAACGGACAGATATCTGCACATTTGGTAATTGGTACCAAGCCCATTTCTCCTTCCAAACACACCTACTTAAGCCCTTACAGAAAGAAGCACGATTGGATATCAAATAAAGGTGATAGTGATGTGTAACATCAAGCTACATGTGTTGCTTAGATTAGATTAACCTGCAGATGCGACTCCGATATTTATATTCTATATGTCAACATTGGAAGCTGTAGAAGATACAATTTAAAACAACAACATAGTCATACCTCTCAAATGCACCAAACAAGCATCTGTAATATGGTTAAACCCCAAATTTAATACCTTCAAGTTTTTAAGATCTGCAAAACAACAGCACTTTAATGAATAAAATAACATCATGACACTGATTTACACAGGCTGCTATGTAGTTAACATGAAAATACATATCAAGTGCCAACTAAGCAAATGTATTGTGGAAACTTTGCCGACTTAATAGTTAAGGTAGATATCTCACAAAGCAGAGAGGACCTGAGAGTCTTCTTTGTTTAGCACACAAATTGACATATTTTCACCAAATTCGCAGATTCACACTACATTCAATAAATATACATGCATGAATTTTTTTTTCAGAACTTACATGTGTGTAAATTGACCCAGTTGCCCATGTACTGTACATTTTCTGGGAGAATCTATACTGTTTATGCATTGGAAAAAACAAGCATTTGTATATCTTAGACCAAAAATTGGCTCATAACCTTTTTACTATAGCTTTAAGCCCTTAATGCAAGCGAATAATCCTAGGTTTGGTTCAATGGCGAACATGCATTGCTCCATAATACTCCCATGCATAAACAGTATAGGTTCTAGCGGCATTGCTCCATAGTACTCCGACGCATAAACAGTATAGGTTCCCCTGACATTTACCTTCAAAGCTTTGGCAGCCTTCATCATATATGCCACACCGATTCAAATTCAACGACGCCAATGAAGCCAATCCTACATAGGAATGATGCATGTTATATCTTTGGGCTTCAACATATTCAAGATCAAAACATAATCGCCTTATGTAATTTGAAGCAATTCTTGTTTTATCTTACAGAAAAAAATATACTAGTACTGCTGACTCATACGAACGGGTGATCAGTGCAAGAGGAGGGCCAAATTTCAGGAAACCACTGGGAACTGGCTGGTCTATCGAAGCCGGTGTTTCACTTGTTTGTCACAATGGGGCTGATTGAGCCTGTTAAAAACACTGACCCCAGTCTCCATTTCAGGTTTAATAGAGATTATTATTTGTTGCATTTGATCCAAACATCAGAATTTCAAAATAATAAAGATTTGTGTTTGCAAAGACCAACTTATTTTTGGCAAACCGCCCAGGACACCAGCAGCCCAAGTAGCCGTCTTTTGGGCAGCTCCAGTTCTCCAAATATCAGTAAGCCTCATATGGGTGAGCTACATACTAGACAAAGTCATTTAGCTCTGCACTACCAGGAGACCTTGTGTACAATAAACAGAACAAAGGAGAAACAGTTTGGAGCTGTTTGGAAGAGTAGTTTTCTTTATACAGTTTTGGTAGTTAGTTCAAATCTGAACTCCCAAACAGGGCCTGCAGGTGGAAAATAATTCTGTTCGCCAACCCTACAGCTACAAACTGGCTACAAATGATATAAACCATCCTTCAAGCAGCACAATCAGACATCTGGTTACAAGCTCGGCAGTATAGATTACTTCGTGATAATACACAGTTACTCTCATCATATCTATTACCGAGCTTTCCTTTTCGAAAAAAAATGTCTATTTCTGAGCTTTAGAGTACAGCATACTAAATATAAACAGTGACCTTCAACAAGGGAGAAGAAAAACGGACTGTGCAATATCAAACTGATTAACTTCACAGTAGTAAGCTGATCTGTGATTACTGTGCTGTGATCACCGCTGTGAGAAGCGCCTCTTCTAATCCAACACCAACACTATTTTGGAAGAAACTGTACATATCTGGACTTTCTTTTTAATATAATAGAGTGCAGAAATTTAGTGCATGATGCCAAACATTTTTTATAGCAAATATTTGACAAGAAGTTAAAACCAAAAGACCACAAGTCTCGGCAAATAGAGCAATCAAGCAATCCTAGAGGCTCAAGGTAGAAACCATTATTAAGGGTGTTGCAGGACCTGAGATGGCCTCCAAACATGCAGCAGTCACTGGACAGCTCTCTAAGTTTAGCTGAGTTAACTTGGACAACCCTACAGAAAACAGATGATAAATATAAACCATGAGAAGCTTTGGACCAGACATATACCAAGCAGTTAAATAGAGATCATGAGTGGACCCATAAAACAACATAATGGAGGACTAATCCTTGCCTCCTTGGATCATTCAACCACTCAAAATTAAAGCACCAAGTTCTAACTAAGAAAGAGGCCATGTTATAGTCATTATTTACCTCTAAGGTAAGAAACACCCAGATCTGTAATTCTACAAGAAGACAACTGCAGATCCTTCAAACTTGTGAGATCTGCAAAAAGAAGTGATTTTCAGATTTGAGGGACAGGATATGTCGTATAGGTTCCTTAGCTGTTCAAAATTCCGTTCTATTCAGAGAATGTATCTAAGACTGATGCACACTATATGATTACCAAAGAAAAGAACATCAGCAAACAAATAGTTGTGCTGCTACCTGATAAAAACTTGATATCTGAATCCGTGATGTAGTTACAATATCTCATATTAAGCGACTCCAGTTTTCTGAGGCCTGAAAATGATAACTGCAGCTCAAATTCCAACTTCAATAACTCAAAACGTTTTTTTTTTTGGACGAACCAACTCAAAACGTTGTCAAAGTTAGACAGCTAGAACAGTAGTAGTATCGAAGACCACCGCGACATTCCAAAACAAAAGGAATCCAGATGATCGCGTTTAGAATTTTAGGTACCCGAAGCAGTAATTGGATAAATGTTGTTCAGAGTTGTGTGTGTATGGGGGGGGGGGGGGGGGGGGGTACCTTTCACATAAACAAGGCCACCATGAATCTTCAGGCATCGCTCCAGGTCAAGATTTACCAAATTAACTAAATTTGCAAACACCCTCATTCCTTCAGCAGTAACACCATCACTTCTTTTGAAACTTAGAGATGTTAGGTTTGAGAAACCTGTAAATCCAATAAAACAAAGAAAAATAACAAGCTAAATGACATAAAGTTAGAATACTGTTCTTCACATTGGAAGTGTAAGCTTAGAATTGCATAAGCCCGATAAGCCCATAAGACAGGGGAGAGTTAGGCTTATCAACACACACAGAGTTTAAGTTAACAGCCAACTCGAAAACCTGCTTGGATATTCAGCGTTTGTAACTATAAGTCCATGCTTAAACTTAACCGTTTAATACTACTTAAAATACATATACATAAGAGTAACTCAGTAAGCAGTGAGTTACTGACCTGACAAAACTCCAAGGCCATGTTCCGAGATTTGATCACAGTAATTACATCCCAAGCTTTGCATGTTTGAGCAATCTCTAAGAAAATTTAAGCCACTATCAGTAACTTCGGAGCAAGAAATGTCAACAGATAATAATGACTGCCTTTGTGAAGCCACTACTTCCATCCAGGCATCCTTAACTCCAGGATACTCCCCCAAACAGATGTCCTGATAGTGAAATACAAGAATCAGTTATCCCACAAGAGAAAACTTCGCCTATATTATTTCATACAATTATTTTATACAGTTTCAGGGGGGTGCCTTTTCATTTACAAATATAGAGTTCAGTGTCAGGTGACACCAATACAAGCTTGTGACAATTAATATGTTCTTAGCTAATCACTGCATTCTGGCAGGGAACAGCGAATAAAAAATTAATTTATCAGTAACTTAATATTCCATAAAACATCTTCAGTTTGATGGAATCAGATCCGTTTTACTACTTTTTCACTAAAGACTACCAGCTTATTGTTTCCATATTGTTCACTAAACATATTGTTTTGTACTCCCTCCGTTCCTAAATATAAGATGTTTTGGCAAGTCAATTTGGCTTACCAAAACATCTTATATTTAGGAACAGAGGGAGTATCTTATAAGACTGCAATGAGCATTACACTTGTAAGTGTAGGCAACAGAAACCTTACATGCAGAGCACAATCCCGAAAAGTTTCAATCAATGCATCTGTGAGACAGTTTGAGTCCACCAGTTCATTGAAAATCTGCTGGCTGAGATCACTTGGCAGCATAGAAAAAGAAGAATACATACTGATATCCTGCATAAATTCGAGACGTTAAACAGCAAGGCAACATTCCTCAGCAAAGGAAAAGAACACATGTCCACATATAACTACCTTGCAAACTTTGGCCACACAAAGCTCCATGAGCGACGGGCACCGGCCCTTCCCCGGTCCCTTACGGGACACATCAGAGCTGCTGCGGGGCAGTGTAAGCAGCAGCCATTTCAAGCTGCTGGTCTTTGAGAACCTTGTCGGTGTCTGGAAAGAGTCGCCCTCATCCACCAGTTGGCTTCTCTTCCTTGAGCAGACGCCACCCATGGTCGGTCAGGGTGAGCTGAAAGTGGCACTCCTCTGTGGACTCAAAAGGGACCTATGCGCCTGCACAGTTCTGGTTCTGAATAACTAGCAGCTGCATCCCGTGCCGTGTGCTCTAGTTAGGAGCTCGAGACAACCTCCATCAGCTTGCACTCCATTCTACAGCCTGAAGATAGCATACAGTTTAAGAACATCACCATTACAGTATATTTCTGAAAAATGTTAAATCATGCAGGCCATAAATCAAAAGCCTGAATAAACTCTTCAATCGAAGCTGAAGTATATCATACAAGGAAGCGGCACAATTTTTTTGGCGCGATACTGACATAAATCAGATGATACGGATCAAGCACCGGTCCTACAGCTACCGGAACATCAGAACCCCAGGTCCCCAGTTGAAGTAACAAAAAAACAAATCCAGATAAAATAACAGCATGACCGCCCTCAAATCCAAACTCAACTGAACTACGATAGCCGATCAAAACGACCTCAAAAACCTCACCGATCAATCAATCCCGTCTCGGACGAAAAAAGAGAGAGACTACCAGTGATAGATTGACCCAGCAGAAACGGATGAAGGTAAACCTAAATTTTGGGGGAGAGGAACAGTAACCCAACACCAACCCCACAGCACCCCGGAAGTCCCCACGGAAGCTCCGGAAGAAACAACACCACCATCCATCATCGGGCACCGAATTCTCACCTGCCCCACCGCCGCAGAGCCGCCATGGAAGCCACCAACCAGACTCAAACCCCCGGCGGCCAACGATAGGGTTTAGCTCCCCGGTTTCAGTCCCGCCACTTCGACGGTGGATCAACAAACGCTCATGGATTATTATCTGACGAGTTCTGACGAGAGGGGGAGGAAGGGGCAGTGGAGAAAGGAAGGTAGCAAATGGAAGTGGGGAAAACTGTTGTTGTAGCGAGAACCGGAGCGGCGCGCGAGCTCCACGTGTCATGCGGTGCCGGGGAGCTCGGTGTCGCTGGCCTCGTGGGCCCAGGGTCGCGCGAGGGACCGGCGGTTTATGCGGCCGGGTACGTCCGTGTTCGGCCCTTCTCTGACGTACAGGTGGGCCCAGCGCTGACTATAGTACGGGCCGCTGTGGTTCTGTACTGCTGTCGCTTCGTAAATATGGTATACGTATACGTACCAGCCTACCAGAAAATCTGAAAAACTGTCTCTCGTCGTTTCGTACGTCCGTATTTATGTAACCCTCTTCTGTGGAGTATTTACTGTGTTTTGTTAAGTTTGAACTTGGAACAAATGTTATCGCTATATTATCGCTTTGGTTTAACAATGGAATAGGGCCCGAGAGAAATGTGAACACGCCAAGTACGTACACACCAAATGCTAAGCAACAACACTTGCATTTCTGAAAGCTCGAACCGACGCCAAGTGTCGGACTTGACCCTGCTTTTTCTGCGTGTTTGTCTCTCTAATTTTACACGAAACCATTACTCCCTCGGTTCAAAATATAAAACGTTTTAATTTTGTGAATCGAAGATATCTAAATATTTTTTAGTGTATAGGTTTGTAACGGTTTGGAATAAAACTATACACTGAAAGGCGCTTAGATACATTTATTTTATAAATCTAAAATGTCTTATATTTCTGAACCGAGAAAATACTCTATTTATTATACATATTTTTTCTGTCCCAAAATGGATATAACGAATTTCTATAGATTAATATGTATCTATACATTAAAACACGTCTAGATAAATAATTAGAAACAGAAAACATAGTACCTACATTATTGAACAAATGTAGTACTACTAGCAAAGCAAGCAGGGCTAATTATCTGACCGTAACGACCAAGGTAGCTAGTGCCTGTTTAGGCGGAGCTTCTTGTTTAATGAACCCGGGTTAAAAATTGGACCATTTTTTGTCTGGACATAGTTTTTGGCTTGTGTACGTCCAGTTTTTCACTCGCGTATCCAGGCGAGTTCCCAAGTTCGGCTAAAATTCATTAAAGATGGACGAATTTTATTAAGTTTGGCGAATATAGGCGGATTATATCAAATTTAAACTAAACTACTACATAATAAAGTTAAAAAAAATACCGCCGCCGTGGCCTCCGCCGGTGGCTTCGTCGTACTACGTGTCGAAGTTGCTACAGAACGCTGTGTAGCCGGGGTCGGCCCGGCCGTCATCCTCGCCGTCGTCGTCGTCGTCGCTCGGCGGCTGGTTCTGGCGGGAGCTCCCCTGGCCTGGGTCGCCGAACCTCCACGGCCGGTAGGATGGGCCTTCATCCTCGTCGTCGTCGAGGACGTAGAGCGGGGCGCTCTGGTAGGCGAGATCGCGCGCGGACAACGCCCGTCGTCGGGCCGCCTGCTCCTCGGCCTGCTCCGAGGATGCGTTGCCGATTCGTGTTCTCCCAGTCCTTCCTGGACCATTCCAGGATGTCCGGCGAGGAGGGCTCCACCGGCGGCGGCTGTGGCTGTGGCGCCGAGTCGCGGAGCGACTGCTCCAGCGCCATCCTCAAGGCGCCGTCTTCGGGCGGCGCCGAGTCTTCAGTCTTGGGACGGCGAAGGCGCAGGTGGACAGTTGGCGACGCCGTCTCCCGTGGCTCGCCGATAACGATGTCGTGGCGAAGGTGCTATCGGCGTGCGTAGCAACGTCGAGCCGGAGGAGTGGGATGCTGAGGCGGAGGAGGACGAGCTCATGCTGGCCATCCTCCTCAGCATCTAGTTTGGCGGAGGACGGCGGCCCGACCTGGCCGCCGGCGTCGGTGTGCGCGGAAAGCCGAGTTGCGGCGTGTTCCCGCGGTTGATGTGCTCCATCAGCACCGCGAGCGTCCGGCCTAGCGCGCTCCACTAACTCCGGCGGCCAGCCGAGTTGTTGCGCTTCGGCGACGACTCGTTCGGCGGCCCCTCGTGGCGGGCGAGCTCCTGTTCGCGGCGGTCCGCGAAGAACTGCTCCCAGTACAGGAGGTTGTCGGCGCTCTCGGCGTCGGAGGGGTCGTCCATGGCGCCGATATACTCTTGGATATCGTACGGCAGCTCCTTCGGCGTTGGCGCCGGCGGGATAGGGATGCCGCCAGCGCTTAGCTTCCACCCTGGAGGCATCCGCGTGTCTGGCGGCGCCATATAGCCGGCGTCGTAGAGCAGGCGCGCCTCCTGCGGTGACACAGCATACCACTGCATGATGTAGTACACTATTGTCATTGATATAACACCAATGAAACACCATTCACTAGTATTACATCTCTCAAAGTGGTACAACAGAAACACAGCAGGTCCAAGACATGACTATATGTTACAACTCGACTCTTTACATAAGATCCAGAGAACACTCTAGGTTAAAGAGAAAGAAAAAAACTTCTTACAAAGAAGAATCAGAAATAAACAATTCAAAAACTATCATACTATTAAGACTAGTATCTTAACTAATGGTCTGGCATTGCTGCTATCGCAATACACTAAAGAAATAGGTTCTATGGCTAGAGATTATATTCTTATATAATTAGTAACTTCGTCTTCACTTGAGTTGATGTATATGTTGACTTTCTTAACTTCATTGAAGAACTTTGGCTTCTGATGATGATTCCTGGAGCATATATTGATGTAGACGTCGTCTTAATGGCTTCGGAATCTAGCAAGGGTTAAGAAGATACGTTGAGTATGAGCGTACTCAGTAAGTTCACTAGAAAAGGAGTGTTTGATGCACTATATCTATAGCCACAGACCGTAGGTCGTAGGCAATGCAAGTTTTTATAAACATTTCTTCAAAGGTTGGTTTTATTCTAAAAATCTATGTCCGTCAGCCTTCACGGGTTTACCAGAACTTTCATGGAGTTCCTTTCCCGCCACGTTCGCAGCTCCTTCCCGGAACAAGGAGTAACAAATTACAGTTCTTACAGTCTGTAGAGGTGCGTCACTTTACCCATGAGAGATCTTAGCTGTGTTGCACATCCAAGTTATAGGCTCGTTCATACTTCCTTGGTGTGAGGCCCAGACTAAGATCCAAGACAATCACTGTCATTCTCCGCGACCCCGCATACCCGACGGATTGCATATTAGGCCTAGGATAAAACTTGTTTGTATTATCAGCCTAAGGTGTACAACCCTCATAGATACCAGAAGTCGTGGGACGTTGAGGGATCCCACCCATAACCTGCTAACCCTCTACAAGAGGAGTTGCAACAACGGCCCGGTCATCCGTTGGTATGCGAGAGAGAGCCGATCCAGCTGACTTCTCCGTCACATTCCAAATCTCATGGTTAACGTGTAATATACGGCGCAAAAATCACTGACGACATTGATTGTTAAGTCCTAGATAATATGTTCCTTTACCACCGGAACTTTTCATAGTTGGTTATTACCTCGTGGTAAATAACCTATAATCATATTATTATGAAAATAATGTTTTCTGACCTTTTTGAAATGCAGGTGATGACAACACTGGATTTGCAAAATACTTTACAAAAAATAATCAAAGGACATGAGCAAGTGTGAACTTGCCTTTTGTGATTGCAAGATTATGCACTCACGGTCTTCAAGACAATATAAGATCCAATATCTGAAATCAGCATCATTGGTCCGGTAAGGACTAATGTTTAAAGAAGCAAGATGCTATTATGCATAAGTAATGTAATGCAATTTCGTAAACTCGAATCCCGGGGATAACGTTGATCTAGGGTTTGGAAAGTGGAAATGGTTTCTTTAGAATGTGTTGTCCTTTTAGATAAGTTTCATACTTGTGCTTCTTATTAAGGCTTGTGAGTGTGTGATTGATTAGTTTGGACTTGAGATGCTTTATGTCTTAATTGGAATAGACCAAAGTTAACTATAAAAACATAAGTAGTTTATTAGACATAATGTTTATAATACTTGAGACTAAAGTTAACTTTAAAAGGGTAAATAAACTTAAGGTGTAATTTGTTTTAATTATTCTCAAGTTTTGGATTTATGATAAGTATGATTAAAGTGTGGGATTATTCACTTTACATTCAAGTGAATGATTAGGTTAAATTTGTTTTGCTATTATGATAATAACATGCAACTATCAAAGAAAGTATAATTTGGATGGTGTTGTTAAGGTGTTAGTTTTAAAGTCATGTTAATTATGATTTAGATGTTAATATCATTCCCTCTTCATATAAGTGAATGATATATAAAATTATCTTAAAGATTGTGGTTTTGAATTTTGGTTTAGGGTTTAAAAGAGTATTATAAAGTTAATGATTTATGCTTAAGTTTTATTATAAATCTTAGGTATGGTTTAGAACTTTAGTAATTAGATTTTAAGGTTTTGATATTTCTAAAGAAATATAATTATTTCTTATTTAAGAAATGTTTTTAAAGAATTTCCAAAATAGATAATAGACAAGGATTTATTACTTTAAAATATTAAAAACCTTTCTGATATTATATTTAATAATTTTATAGTGTAATATATTTTTTCAAGACTTTAAAAATGATTTTTATTTATTTTTAAGTATTATTGTTATGTTTATAAAATTCCATCAAGGATTAAATGTCTTTGAATATTTACTTCATATTTTATTTATAAAAAATTAGGCTAGTATTTTTATAAAATAGTATATTTATTTTTATACACAAAAATGATTTTTATTCATTTTTTGGAGTTTTCCTTATTTTATGAAATTTCACTTAGGATTTAATGGTGTTAATATTTATTTGTTTTATATTTATTTTAAACAAATAAAGTTATATTTTTTTATTAGGTGGATCTTATTTTTATGATGATTTAAATATTTTAGATGTATTTCTATGATTTTTCTATAATTCTTTAGAGCTTTAATTGTCAAATGGCATTTTGGTAATTTTTATTTTATTTTTAATTTTCTATTTTATTGAAATCTGGCCTATTTAAGTTGGGCACATGGGTCGATTCGGCCTAACTAAACCGGGCTTGGGGTCATCTTGACCCTCGACCCACTCTCTCTCCCTCACCCAACACACGCAAGCACTCATGCACCGCCCCCTCCTGGCTGCTTGCGATGCCGCCACCGCCGCCAGCGCCGCCGCCTGCCTCACCGGCCATCGCCGGCATCTCCCAGCGCCGCTATGTCTCTCTCTCCTCTTTCGATTTCCCTCTGCTGTGGTGCCCAGTACCCGCGCGCCCTCTCCCTGGGAGAAACCCTAGCTTCTCTGTGATCTTCTTAGCCAACTCCGGCTCCTCAGTACCACCGCACATCGGCGAGGCCTTGCTCCGGTTCTTCTCACCATCCCCACATCGCCCCACCCAGTACTGCCTCTGATGCTCGCCTACTCATCAGACCCTAGCCTATTAGGCTCGACTACTGGCGCTGTCCCTACACATCTGCACCCTCTGCTGCTCCTGCCATGGTTGGTCTTGGTCTCCCTCACCTTGGTGAGGTAGTAGACTGCGACCGGCCCCCTACTGCATCAACCTCGGTGGCTCTCTTCACGGCCCTAACTATTACAGTGAGTTATCTCTTTACTCCCTCTTATTTTTCTGTTATGTGTTCATTGATGGATGGATACGGGTGATGTGGTGATGATTTTGTTATCAGTAGCTAGTAGATCACTTGGTTGTTAAACTATATTTCCCTGGTTCCAAAACACATACTAAAGTGATCTAAGATACTATGCTACTAGTATTGGTATAGGTTTAGGTTTTAACAATTCTAGAAATGGTGGTGGTGACAAACTATGGCTATGTGCACTGCTTGGGAGCTTATGGCTGAGCTTGAAATGATACCTGGTTATTTTTTGGGTCATGTGCTTATTGTGGTGACAATTAGGTATCAGGGTATGGTTATGTCATTGGGATTTTACATATTGCATTTCTGTAATACTAATGAGAGTACGATCAAGTTTAAATAATCCAACATGCCTAATGGACTTTTGTGTTATTGTTTAGTTGATTTTAATGATGTACAATTTGCTTAGATCATAGTGTAGTCATCCTATTGTTAGAATAAATTGGGTTTGGTATCTACTACTTTTTATTTCTAAATGATTTTATTAAGAAGTACTTAGTTGGTTCAGTCTTACTTGTATAATTCTTATTTTAATAACTTGATCATTTACCTACTCAGATTACCGTGAGTACTGAATTTCCTTCACCTTTACTTGCTACCCTAGAATGGTGGATATTCTTGATGACTCTATGACAGTTGTATAACCTAATAAGATGCTAGGGATATGCTTCCTATATTACAGTAGCTTCCTAACTGTTTCCTAGGTTCTTTTATAGAATCAAATATTAATGTTCTTGATGTTTATTTGGTACAAATTGGCTCCCCTGGTTTCAAGGTTGGAGCACAACCCATGCTCCAACTTTACTTACTGGAGCAATATACTTTGTTTTATTTTAAAATAAACATAGATTCTTATTTGATCACTTGTTCTGGTAGCTCTGCTTTTTATTTATAAGATTGATGGATGATCTGTTCATGCACTTGCATGATCTTGAATAGATTTGTGTCTATGTGATGAGCTGATTTGCTCCAGATTAGGTCTATGATGCAAGAGCTGAGACCTAATCTGTGTATTTAGAATAAGAATATATTCTTCTTGTGGCTATTAATAACATTCACCCCACCAGGGTGTTCCTTTGAGGATTCACTTGATTCAATGAATGAAATGTTATTTCTATAACTCATTACCAAATGAGGTTGGACTTGATTCTAGGCCCTGCCAATGATGTCCAGTCTAAGGCTTATTTTTTTATAAGAACAGATTTGGTACTTGATGTTTAGTGTTAAACAGCTTAGTGGCTTCTACTGTTATCGGATCTGCTGTTGTGGTGCCTCCCATGTGGAGTGTGCACAACAGTAGATTCAAACAGTCTGATCTGCTGCTATTTGTCCCTGCCAAGGATGCAAAGGCTGAGGCACAACTCTAGATAAGGACAGATATTGTGCTATGATTTTCATTTCTTGATGATGATTTTGCATAGCATCTCTATGCAGGACTGAGAGAAATCCTCTCTTTTCTATACTTGATTGGCTATTTGGATACTACTCTAGATCTTGGTGCTGCTAGAGATTATCAGATCATGTGCATACATAATGTGTTTGTGTTATGAATATATCTGATGCTATGTAATAATGAACTTATAAAAATAGATGCTTGGCTGGATTTGCTTGTTCCTGGACAGTCCAGCAGCAATATTATTGTTTTACCACACTCCTCTCTACCAAAAATGTTTAAAAAAAATAGATAGGTGATGCACTAGATCAACCTAGGATCTTAATTGTCTGTACCTTGTTTATTCCTTAGAGTGTGCCCTTGTAGCTTGTTCCAAAATCCCTTGCTTAGGATGACCTCCTCCTCCTAGCTGTTTGATTAGGTACTAAGATCTAGATATAGATGGAGACATTCCTGCTGTGCTAGCTTCTGTTCTAAGGCTGCTACTAGAAGATTCTTGTGGTAGCTCCTCTCCCTGGTGACCTCTTGGTAGTTCTTGAATTTTGACTGCAGTCTTGTAACCATCTTTTGGTGTTATGATGGATTTTGGAAAGTGAGGAGCATATGGTGCGGCTGGTGCTATTGGTTTGCTCTTGTACTACAGTACTACTACTGCACTGGTGACAACACATCAAATGCATGTGGTGAGTAAGCTGCTGCAACTGGGCCCCACTGGGTGCAAGTTTCCATACATGGAGACTTGGTGCTATGGATTGGTTTCGATGGGTGATGGTATTATCCTATTTTGGCTAACTCTTGTACTGAACTGGTGAAACTTGCCTCTCTCCTTACTTGGTGGAATTTGCCCCTGCCTATGATGCATAGTTCTGAGGCCAATTTCTTTGACTAAGAACAGATACTAAGCATTGCTTTTTTTAACTCGATTATGAACCTGGCATATCAACTGTATGCCCTTCTGAGAGTAATCCAATACACTGACCATCTCTCTGTCTTGTCTTTGCATTGTTTCCTTTTTGTTTTATTGTGCAGGAATCAAAATAGGAAGGATTGGAGAAAAGAAGATTGGAGGATAAAGAGATCTAGCTAGATTTTTAGTTCTAATTTTTTCTTTTACTTATTGTAATCTTTCTCTTTCATTTAAACATTTGTAAAAATTATAATTTTTGTATAAAGTTATTCTTTTCTATTTCATTTATTAATTGTATTGTTCCATATATGTTGTAATAAATTAAATCTCTTTTTACAATTTCAATTTTTCTTTTACAAGACTAGTTACTTATTTGTACTCCTCTAGTATGAGGAATATGATTACTTATTTGTAATTTCCTTTTTATTCAAAAATGTGAAGACATTGTAATATGGTATGATGTAAATAAGTTTACCTTACTTTGTATTCTCCTATTCTTTTATTTAACTATTTCTGTAAGTTCCTTCTTAAATGTAAACATTGTAATATTATTTATATGATAAGAAAGTAAATGTTTTCTCCATTATTGAATCTTGGACATAATTATCTGTATCTTATTTATGAATACTAGTTCAGTTCTTTATTTGAAATAACATTTTATTAGGGAATTACTTAATATTCATTTTCATTTTCTTAGTTCTATCTATATATATCATTTGGTTAATCAAATTGAAATTATTTCCCTTATAAGTAAAGGACTCGACAAAAGTCATGTCGGAATCCATAGCACCTGCACTAACATTTCCCTCAGAACAAGAGAGACCTCACTCACTCTGTAGCCCTTTTTATTTTGCGCGAAAATTCCCCAGATTTTCTTATGCATGAATGCAATGCACACACATGTGTCCTCTCTAATTCTAGGTGTTAATCCTGTGATGTTACACCTTCCAAGCATGGAGGGTGCACCGGCCGAAGCCGTTCGCCGCCGCGCCATCGCCGGGGTACCACTCGGCCATGGCTGGGAAGGGAAGCTGTGAGAGAGGGTTCGCCGGAGTTTGGACTTGTGGGCTGGGGGAGTTGTGAGAGAGTGTGAAGATCTCCGGCGAGGGGTACGGCTTATAAAGGCCGAGGTGGGCGGGAGGGGTGTAGCGGCGAGGGCGGAAAAAGAGGAAACAACGGGAAGTTAGTGCCCGCCGGTCCATCGCGAGAGCCGAGGCGACGACGGTGGCGCCGTAATTTGGCGATGTATGGCCGACGTGACGGGCAGTTAATGTCTGGCGGTCGCCGCGTGGTTCCGAGGATGACGACGATTCGGCTTCCGTCGCTGATTCGGCGGGTCCACGCGCCGTTTCGTTTTTTTTCGCCGAGTTCGCTGAGTCCAGTGTTCCCAGGGCATACCCGGAAACCTGGGTTCAGCCTGGATAGTCCGGACCAAAATTGGCTCAAATCCGACCGAAAACAGGTCCCTGGGTACGCGACTGGCCAATTTTCGGCGTCCGGATCGACGTACTGGGTAGGCGAGTGGAGATGCTCTTATGGGACATGATTTCCTAGCTAGACCATAAATAAATCCTTTTTTCAGTCTCCAAATACGCCTTTCACTTGTGAGAGTTTTTTGTGATCACGGGTTGCTTCGTGGGCTTGCAAGATATGTTCGGCGGTCGGTGACTAAAATTAAGATGTCGCGTTACTAACACATCGAGTACGTAGAACTTATAGGTAGAGTAACATGGTCGGCTAGCTAGAGCCTAGATGCGCAGCGACCTTTTTCATTTTCGGCGACCTTTCTCCGATCGGGCGAGGGGAAGAAGATGTGATGCGTTGGACGGCGATGCACGCCACCTCGCGCGCGCGCCAAGGAAAGGACATGATGGGGACGGAGAAGGAGACGGATCGAGGCGAGTTGCTGCGTGCGTGGGCCTACCAGCCGATCGGTTTGTTTGTGATCATAAATCCTCTCGCGATCTATCATGTCGGCGTGCTTCGTGCCTTCGATCGATTATGCCCCGACGATCGATCGACTCCAAGATCGATGATGCCCCGACCACTCGATCTAACCGTTTCGCACTAGTCTAGTGACACGTACTCTCTTCGTCCGCAAATAAGTGTATATCTAGCTTTTTTCTAAGTCAAACATAATCAAATTTAACCAATTTTATAGAAAAATATAGAAACATATATTACATCAAATTGACATATTATAAAACTAGATTTAAAAATAAATTTAATGGTAATTTAGTATCATAAATGTTGGTACGTTGTCCTAAAAAGTTAATCAAATTTTACTATATTTGACTTAGACCAAAGCTAGAAGTACACTTATTTACTACTTACGCATGGAGTAAAGTTGGGAAGGCGCGTTACCCAAGTCTTGGTGTGCCACGCCTTGCCTCGTCGTGCTGTTCTGTTCCTGCTACCATGCCGCGCCCTGACGTACTCCTGCCCTGCCGTGTTGTGTGTGTTCTCGAAAGAACCGGCGTGTTGTCTGTCGCGCTGGGCCGTGTGGCTGGCCGTGGAAAGAGACACGTCACACGTTCGTACATCTCTTCTCTAGCGACGTGCCCTTTGATCCACAACCGTGCATCATGCTCTCTCTCTAGGTATCCTCTTGGACACGCACCATGTGGGTGGAGACAACAATTTGGTGTGCACACGTGGAGCCCTGTATATAATTATTCTTTATTATGGCAAATCAAATCGAAGTTTAAATATCAGACGGCAATAACTGCATAAACGTGTCATCGTGTCATGCAAATAAACGTATCACGTGGTTTCCCATGTCGTCGCTGCACGCTGATTGAATAGAGAATCAAACAACTCTTCACATTTTTTTAATGAAACACAAAGTACAATACTAAATCGTGGAGACAAATAGCAAGATATTCCGTCTTTTGTCCGTCCTTTTCCATGTCGTCGCTGCATGTTTGGACTTCACTGATAACCCCAAAATCATGGCCGGCAATGGTGCCGACACAGCCGGCCCCAAAATAAATCGTGGAGACAAATAGCAAGATATTCTGTCCTTTGTCCACAACGTCGTCGGTTCGGTCTGCCTCCGGTGGCCCTTCACGCTGACGGGAGTGTTTCGTTTTGTGATGGTATGATAGTGGTTACTCTTCGTTCTATCTTTACTTTGGTGGTGCGTCTAGTCGATGGAGAATATGTGTTTAATGTATCTCTTTGGATCTGCCGGTTTTCATGTTCATTGGTGTTGGTGCAGATCACTCTCTTTTGATTTATCGTTTTCATTATTGACAATGGCTACTGCTTTGGTACGTTGGTCCTTAGCTCGACGACTTTCTATTTATCTACTACTCCCTCTGTTAGGGATTATAAGGCCTATGGACCATTTTGATAGGATTAAGAAAAGCAATAACTCATCATCTTGATTACCACATGCACCAATAGTTATACATGCATGAAAGAAGAGAAAGAAAAAGAAGACCATGCATTGGATGAGAGATAGTAATAAATGAGAAAGGACTTATAATTCCTAACATTTTAAAAAAGCTCTTAGGCCTTATAATCCCTAACGGAGGGAGTACAACAAGTCTACTAGGACAAGTTTTGCCCTACTCCGGTGATGTAGGTGTTGGGTCTATAGCATAGAAAACAAAAAAAATCTATCACAAAAATGAATAAAACCAAGATTCAATCTATGGAAAAGACAAGATCTAATTTATGAGATAGGTGCAACAAGACAGATAAGAACTAACCCTCAAAGATCCAAAGCCTTAACAAGATCTAATCTCGTGATTGATGAAGACGGTCCTTCCGATGCTGCGATCCGGCAACACTTCCGCACTCGATCACACGTACGGAGTCGATGAAGACCTTTCTCTCCCCGTTCCAGCGGGCAGCGGAGGTAGTAGATCCCCTCAGAATCCCAACAGGACGACGGCGTGGTGGTGGAGGAGAATTCCTGCAGGGCTTCGCCTAAGTTGGTGCAGGAAGAAGGAGGAGGGAGGAGAGGTGGCGGCTAGGGTTGGGGAAGGGGCAAGGGGGACGGCCACCCCTCTCCTCTATTTATAGAGGAAGGGTGCGGCTAGGGTTGCCCCCCTTGGCCCACCTCGTCCTAGGTCCGGCGCAAGGGGAGGGGGAGAAAACTCCCCCCGCCCCCAAGACTCCCCCTATTTTATAGGGATTTGATCTTATCCGTAGGGGCTGGTCGGCTGGGCTTCTTGGGCCTGGTGCGGCTGGCCCATGGGGCCCCGTAGAATTCCCTCAGCCCATGTGGCCCCTCCCGGGGTGTTAGGCCACTGGTGGCCCTCTAAAACCTTCTAGAAGCTTCGGCCAAAACACCGAAAACTTTTCCGAATCCTGGAAGATGACTTTCATTATATGAATCTTATTCTCCGGACTATTCCGGACCTCCTCGTGATATCCTGTATCCCATCCGAGACCGAACAACATTCGGTCTCCAACTCATATTTCATATCTACTTAAACAACATCGAACCTTAAGTGTGTCATCCTACGGTTCGCGAACTATGTAGACATGATCGAGACACCTCTCCGATTAATAACCAATAGCGGGACCTGGAGATTCATAATGGCTCCCACATATTCAATGATGACTTTGTGATTGAAAGAACCATTAACATACGATACCGATTCCCTTTGCCGCGTGATACTCTACTTGTCCGAGGTTTGATCATCAGTATCTCCATATCTAGTTCAACCTCGTTACTGATAAGTACTCTTTACTCGTACTGTGATATGACATCCCTTAGACCTAGTCACATGCTTGTAAGCCAATTGGATAACATTCTATCGAGAGGGCCCAGAGTATATCTATCTGTCATTTGTATGGACAAATCTCATTCTTGATACATGCGCTTCAACTTATACTTTCAGAATACCCAATGTCACCTTTATAACCACCCTGTTACGAAGTGGTGTTTGATGTCATCAAAACATTCATTCGGTGTTGTTGATTAACATGATCTCACGGTTGAAGGATTAGGTTACTATGTATTTGAAAGCTTGTAGAAAAACGAACTTAATGACTTGATCTTATGCTATGCTTATTACGGGTGTGTGTCCATCACATCATTCTCCTAAGATATGATCTTGTTATTAATAACATCCAATGCTCATGATTAGGAAACCGTGATCATCTATTAATCAACAAGCTAGTTTAACAAGAGGCTTACTAAAGATTTTTATGTTTACAAAACACACAAGTATTAGTGTTTCCTATTAATACAATTATAGCATGGGATGTAAACATTTATCATAAATATAAAGATATAATAATAACTACTTTATTATTGTCTCTTTGGGCATATCTCCAATAGTAGGGGCGAGGATAGTGGCGCACCTTTAGCTCACTCTAGTGTCTGTAGTCATCACTAGGTGGTCCAAGGACCTATTTGTAATCTTTATTATTTTTGGCATTCTTTGTACTACTATTGATGATTATTGATAGATCGGTAAAATTTTCGCAAAAAATAGCAAGATATTGCATAGTTCAAACCATATTACATAGTTTTAAATAACAAAACAGTTTCACGTAACAATCCAAACATGCTAATAAAACTATTCATACATACAAGAATTCAAATAAATATCAATCAAACTTGTCCGAGGATCATGCGATGTTTCCTTCAGCACCCACAAATGCTTCACTAGATCATTGAAGCTTAGCATGAATCTGTGGGGCGTGAATTTCTTGATGCATGGCGATGGAGGCACGAAACTCGACCGACGCATGATCAAGTTGAGATAGAGGTCCCTAGTGATCATATGGATGGTCATCAACCAAAGGTTCTTCCCGCTTACTCTCAATGATCATGTTCTGCATGATCACACGATAGTTTTTAACCTCCCACATCTGAGACTCCGACCAGATGAGAGCAGGGTATCGAATAATAGCAAAACGTTGTTGGGGCACACCAAAATCCCGCTCAACATCATTTCGACAAGCTTCTTGGCACTATGTAAACCAAGAGTTCTTCTGTGTCCGAGGATCGGGGATTGTCTTAACAAATATAGACCAATAAGGATAGATAACATCGGCTAGGTAGTACCCTTTTGTTGTATGTGCGGAAATATGATCTCATAGTCGACGGCCAGAGAATGACCCTTGGTTAGCATAATAAACACCAGAGAGCGCACCAACACATTGATATCATTCTGAGTTGCGCCACACCATAGAAGTCGTCCTTCTAGAGTTCATGATCTGCCATGGATTCAAGTATCACGCCGATGGAGGATGTACCAGAGGCATGCGGTAACGACGACAAAGCCTCGGTGTCGGCGTCAGTCCGTGTGGCGGAAGGAGCTATGGTGTCGGCAGAACTCGACGTCGAAGGTGCGGCCGGAGGAGTCATCGGGGTTGTAGCGAATCTGAGAGGTAGGCAGGTGGGAGGCAAGCACGGGAAGGCGTCATTGTCAGCGGCAAGCAATGCTAGGGATGGAAGGCGAGATGGGTAGATCTAGAGGGGGTGGGGAATGGATGTGTTTGGCTGGTAGAAGGGTCTCGTGGGTGAAAACCGATTTGGCGTGAAGTGCCAACGCTCCCAATGTGGCCCTTACGGGTAGAGATGGGAGACGAGATGGGTACATATAGAAGGGATGAGGAATGGATGTGTTTTGTTGATAGAAGGGGCCATGGGTAAGAACTAATGTGGTGTGAAGTGACGACGCTCCTAATGCAATCTTTACGGGTAGGGGTCGTCGTAGACGTGTCAACTATTCTATTAGGCTCCAAAATATGCCTGAGTCGTGTGAGTGTGAGCCCGTTATTGGTTCGGGACCCAATAGACCTATTGGGAGTGAGCCGCTGGTGAAGATGCTCTTATTATCAGCAAACTCCTCAAATCTAAACTTCTTTGGATCTTTCCCAAGGCGAGAGGTTCGCAAAAAATACCACCATCAACTTCATTATTCATTTATTAGCATCTACACTAAAAAAAACTTCATGATTCAACAGAAGTCATGTATCTTTAACCGTGAGATTTTAGAAACCTAGAAAAAAAAGCGCAAATTAGAATGGCATGTTAGAAGACCTTTGGTATTACTACCAATTTGCGGAATTTCCAGTTCCATATTTTTCAGACATCGATCGCTGCAGAGGCCAGAGCCTGCTCCCCTTTTTCAAAAAATAAATATGTCCTTAAATAATCATAAAATCTTCCCCAGAAGCAATGGGAAACCTTATGCAACGACATAGCCACATAGATTAATCATACCAGGAAGTAGGATATGAGCAAATACTATAATTATCAGGAGACTTACATAACCCTGAAGTATGAATTAAACTTCTTTCTGTAAAGAAGAAAAAATGCAAAGCCTGCCTATTGACCTATTTGTGATGCCCATCACCACCTCTCCCCGGTGAATGTTGGCCGCCCTGGTGCTTCGGCCTTCCACAGAAGGACGAGTTACCTTGATTAAACTGCCCAGAATTGAATTGCATAGGATACTGACTTCCATCTCCATGCGATGGTGGCTGGCTCCCATATCCTTGTGCGTTGGGCAACCCAGGAGGCATCTGCCCTTGGTTGCCGGCCAAGTGCCAAAGATTCGAAGAGTTCCCTTGCCCCATACCCAATTCAGATGTTTGACCAAATGAAGGATTTACTGGCGGTGCACCAAATGGCATTGGATTTGCAGGAATTCTGCTATGCGGCATAAACTGTGTTGGGGCTATGGGCATTCCATTCGGGAATCCACCAAAACTCTGATTATGATGATGTTGCTGGTACTGATTGGCACCGCTGAGTATGCTCTGCATAATATTAGCTGCAAAAGCAGCTCCGTTAATCCCCATGTTCGGGTACAAGGGGGGCGGAAACCCACCAGGCCAATTGAAATTTGGCTGCTGCAGTAAGAATTGCTGTGATTGGTTAGGGAAGCCACCACCTTTCTGATCTGCAAACTGAATGGCTGATGCCATAGCAGGATTCACTGAGACTGATGGTGCCATTATTGGTAGACTCGTAGGAATGTTTTGAGGACCCAACGAACGTGCTGAGTTGCCAGCAGCAGGAGGCATATCTGAGCAGTGAAAACGATGTTTTGATTGATGACCTGGTGTCTGTAAATTGTGGATCCTAGGTGGCATGTCCTTATGGAATCTAGCATCCCTGGGCTGCTTCCTCTTATTACCAGAACGTTTCTTAGACTCGAGTTGCCTATCAGTCTGCCCCTTTGCAAGCCGTAATGATCTTTTGTACTCAGCCTCCTTCTCGTCGTCAGAGAACTCAGGTTCATCTGTTTGGTCCTCAGCATTACCCCCTGATTCATCGTAGCCTTTTGTGTATAGCTCCTTGACATTTAAGATATGATCAGCAAACTCTATAACAAATGAGACAGCAGTTCCTGCACTGATCCCAGCGGGCACTTCTTCCGCGGAGTTATACCGGACGAGATAGTACGGGTTTTTTACTTGACCAAATAGTTCCTCAACAATACCAAGTGGTGTCCTACTTTCAGTTATCCAGAGTATAGAACCCTCATTCAGGGGATTGTGTTGCACTGACCCTTCAACAATCACTCTCTCACCCATGATCTGGATGGACAGCAAACAGGCAAACAGTCAAGATATGGGCCGCATAGAAAATACTACGTGTATTAACTAAAAAAGTAAATATCCTCTGTTTTACACCAGTCTAGGACTAAATGAGAAGCACAGACTATTCACAAACACCTAAGCACCACGGTGAAGAAGTATGCTACTACTAAAGATCTCCAGATTTTTTTTTTTAAATTACAGCTGCAATACAGAAAATATATAACCACTATCATCCAGGCACTTATAGATCCCAAATATGCTACTGCTACAGTCAAATATATCTTAGTAGATACAAGTTCAATAGATTTCTAGCTCTTCTATGCAAATAATCTACAGCTTTTAATACCTATACGTAATGGGAGGTAACTGGCTGAATCTTCAACAGATGTTAGATAAAAAGGAAGTGCTGATAAGATTTTTGATAAATGACAACACGACTACACGAGTTTAGATGAAAAGTCAGGTTCAATACAAGACTTACAGCTGAAATTGTTCCCACTGGGACGGCCTTATGATGTGGTTCCAGCTGGATTTCGATCTTTGGCACTGGAGGAAGGACCTGCAAGGCATATGATATATCTACATGAGAATAGACATACCAACGATTTATTTTGCTGAATCAAAATATATTGGGTTGTACCCCTAGGTGTACTCTTGTAGTTACTCTATATATGGTTTTAGCAATTGAGAACAGAAGTTGTAGCAACACAGCATAGTTTGTCACTAATATGTACAAATCGATAATTGCGCATAAACTTGCACTACTTTTCTGTACTATAAAATTATAAAGCTAATTATAAAATACAATTGCAGAGTTTGTAGAATAATAACTAGAAGAGTACATGAATATGATATACTCAATTTGCAATCAAACTCTGCTAGATGATATACTCAATTTCTAATTAGTTCAATTGTAGAAATCGATAATTTGGCACTGGAATATATCATCTAGCTTGCAAATTCAATTGCACTAATTGGAATAGAAGGTATCACACACTAGCAAATGATTCACAATTCTACTACTATATGAAAAACAAATGCAGCTCAATACCTCTACTTCATGTTTGAAGTTGATACAACCCGTCGATGCTTCCTCCTCTTCATCGTCATCATCATTGATTCCAACCATCAATTCACCCTCTTCAATGAGGGCCGCCGTGTCACCAACACCATCATGCTTCTTGGATATCTGCTCTTCCTCATCACTGCTCGACGAGGCTTCACTCGACTCCTCCTCCCCCTCATCCTCACTACTGGAAGAAGCCTCACTCGAATCACCATCTTCATCCTCGCTGCTGTCGCTACTCTCCACCTTCCCCTTGCTTCCTCCATCTTCCGTTTCCTCTTCCACCGAGACCTCAGAATTCCTCTCAGCATCGACAGCCGCCTCGTCCTTGATCTCCTCCTTCCCGTTACTACCTCCACCTTCCACTTCCTCTTTCACCGACACCTCGGAATTCATGTCAGCACCAACAGCAGCTTCGCCCCTGCTCTCATCCTCCACCCCGACGGCTCCACCTTCCACTTCCTCTGCCACCGATACCTCGGAATCCATCACGGCATAAACAACATCCACCATGCTGGGGTAGGCTGAGGGCGATGGCAAGAGGATTCGGTCGAGGTGACGTGTCGGTGGCTGCGGAGCTGAGCGAGGGACGCCGGCGCTGTGAGGCGAGGAGATACTAGGTCACTTGGCCCCCTCACCGACAAAGCGAGGCGAGGCGAAGAGGGGGAGGGGCACGGCGCGCGCCGGCGTTTGACGGGCTGGGGAGCTCAAACGGGTGAGACGGAAGGCGCGACGGCGACGGCGACGGAGCGGGAGGGTGGCTCGTGGGGCTCGAGGCGAAGGGGTGCGCGAGCGCGACCGTGGGTGCTATGTGGGTTTTGGGTTAGGGTTTTACTCTGCCTTGGCCTCTCGATCTCAATCTGACGGTGAGAAAAGAACCGCTCGCTCCAGCGCGCACGAACTGTCCTGATTTGCCCGGTACAGGATCCGACGGCGAGGGATTGCACACGAAGCGCCCGTACTATCTATGATCCGCTTGAAAATACCTTCTCCTGGTATTGTCTTCCTCATTTTGCATCTTGTGAAGTGAATATGAATACATTTGAGTAATTTGGATTAGCAACCAGGAAAAGAAATACTGTAGAACGCGAGAATTAACTAGCCTAATTTCAATTGCAACTCTCCGGTGCGCAACTCACTATGCAAATTCAATGGTGCAAGAGTCAACCGAGGTATAAGTAGCAAAACCAAAAGAAAAAAAAAGATAAGGACACAATTGCGACACCAAAGTATAGAAGCACCCGTTGAACATGCAAATGAAATATTCTGATGCTCAAGTCAATTATCACCACACTTAGAGCATCTTCAGCAGGCGCGCTATAATAGTGCAGCGCTAAAATAACTGCTTTTTTGCAGCGCGCGGCGCGCTGTAAACCTCCCCCAGCAGGTACTCTAAAATAGAGCGCGCGTCCAATATTTAGCGCGGCGCTGGACTTTGCGCTATCCCGAGCGTCAAATTTGCAGCTCCGGCTACAGCGCGCGCTATCGCTGCGACGCGCGAAGAACACCAACTGCTCTGAAAAATCCCCTGCGCGAGCGCGTCGGCTCTGCCCCTCCGCGCGGCCGCCGGCGATGGAAAGCTCTGGCACCCCTCCCACCCCTCCCTACTCCGTCCCGCCCCCCGCCGGCGCCGGCGCCGCCGCAATCCCGCCGTCAACCGCGCCAAACCCTAGCGGAGGCGCCGCCGCGGGGTCGGCCGCCAGTCGCGCGCTCTTCAAGCTGCCGCGGACAACCTCAGGCGCAGCGCTGCCACCCATCGCGCCGGGGAAGAAGACAACGTCGAAGAAGACGACGTCGAAGCGGCCCGCGGCGGCGGTGGCGGATCCAAAGGGGAAGGCAGCGCAGAACGGCGGCGCTGGCGCTCGCCGCGCTGAGCTTCCACCGCCGTCTCCAACCTACGCTCCGCCCGCGCCTCCTACCGACGCTCCGCTAGCGCCTCCTCCTACCGACGCTCCACTAGCGCCTCCTCGACGAGCGCCAACCGCAGCCGCCGTCGCCGCGCGCAACATGCTCGATGAAATGGCACAAAGGTATAAATTCACATTTTTTTGTTATTTTCACACACATTTTTTGCTCGGTGAATGCGAAGATAATTGTGACGTTTGCGTTAATTGTAGTGTCGATGTCGATGACGATAGTTTCTTGGATACTATGGAGGTTGCCGGTTCATCTTTCATTAAACCGAATGAAGAGGTGGACGAAGATGTGGTGGAGGAGTACGAGGAGATGGATGAGGATGGGGAGGGCATGGTGGAAGCGCCGGCGGGGAGGAAGCAAAACTACACCATCGATGAGGACGTGTTGATTTGCAAGGCTTGGTTGAAGATTGGTATGGATCCTTCGGTTGGCACCGACCAAAGTAGAGACACATATTGGTTAAGGATGAAGGAGTACTTTGATGCCAAGAACACAAGTGGAGTTCGTCGCACCTCCCGGTCTCTTCGGTCCCGATGGTCGGTCATCAACCAAGATTGTTCGAAGTGGGCAAGTGCGAATAAGACGGTTGATGTTATCAACCCAAGTGGCACCAATGACATTGATAGGGTAAGTTGTTGTATTGTGTTGTACTATGTTGTTGACATGTGTTCTCTATGTCCATTGCTCATTTCTACTTCAATGTAGAACACCATGTGTCAAGGCATGTTCCGAGATGAGGGGAAGAAGACCAAGAAGGGCAAGAAGATCCTCTCCAAGCCATTTACATTGCACCATTGCTACAAGGTGCTTGGGAATAAGGAGAAGTGGAAGAACCGTGGAAGAATTGATGTGCCAACCTTTTTGGCACAACAAGCAACCGCGGAGGCAACCATCCTTGACGATGATGACTCAAGTGGTGATGAAAGAAAGAGAAGAAGCTCCACTCCTCACTCGGTTAATGGGAGACCACCACTTGGAAGGAAGGCCGCCAAAGAATTGAGGGGGAAGAAGGCCGGTGATGATGACATAGCGAAGGCTATGGAGAAGATGGCGAAGGCAAGAGAGAGCTACAACAAGGACAAGAAGGAGGCCGAGGCGCGGCGCGTGGCATTTGAGGAGAGGATGGCCGCCGCCGATGAGAGGAGGATGGCATTTGAGTGGAAGAAGGCGGCCATCGAGGAGAGGAAGATTGCAATGGAGGAGCAACAACGGTTATTGGAAGAGAAGAGGAAGCTCTTTTTCATGGACACCTCAAGCATGGATGAGAGGCAAAAGGAGTACATCAACCTTGCCCGCGACGAAATCTTGGACAAGAAAAGAAAGTTGGCAAACCTCGTGAAGGCCCAAAATGAAGGAATGAGTGCACCGGGAGGCTATGGAGGTGTTGGAGGCTATGGAGCACCACTTGGAGGTGTGGGAGGCTATGGAGGCATGGGAGGTATGGGAGGCATGGGAGGCTTTGGAGCACCACCGACGGGCTACGGAGGCATGGGAGGCTATGGAGGAATGGGAACACCACCGACGGGCTACGGAGGCATGGGAGGCTACGGAGGCATGGGTCTTGGAAGCATGGGTGGGATGAGTGGGCAAGGCGCCATGGGAGGCATGGGAGCACCACCGGGAGGATTCATGGCCTCTTTGATGGATCCATCTCCTTCTACCAACGATGAAGATGCCCAACATGGAGGTGGCGGTGGTATGGAGAATGTTGACAAGTGAACCATGTCATTTGTCATTTGTGTTGGAACAATGTCATTTGTGTTTGAACCATGTCATGTTTGGATGAACTATGTTATTTGTGCTTGAACTATGCCATTTTGATAGTTGGAGGATTTTTAGATCCATTTATGCATGAATTATTTGGTGTTTTTTTATCTTCTTTTCATAGATGCAATTGTGTTTTTGTGTTTGTGCTATTGCGCACACGCTAAAATACAGCGCCTGGTGGGGGACGAAACGAGCGCACGCTGCATTTTAGAGCCTCCGGCGGAGGTCGCGCTAAAATACAGCGCGCAAACGGGCGCTATCCCAAGTTTGCAGCGCTCTAAAATACAGCCTCTGCTGGAGATGCTCTTAGAAGTTAGATCCCCGCAGTATGATTCTCTCTAATCTCAAAACAGAACCTGAAGTCTAAGATGGTTGACCCAAAAATAATGAATTTTCAGGCAACTGCGCGTAGACACTTCAGCGAAAACAAAATGTTGAGCCAATGTGTATCTACCAGACTACCAGGTCCAACACAACAGTAGATGTAAAAACAGAGACGATCATGAAACACTTCCTCGTGTTGCAACTTTTCAAAAGGAGAGGCGAATCCCAATGCTTTTAGAAATAATCAAGCAATGGGTGATATCAACCATTTCCATAGCTGTCCACTTGCACCTGATAGTTCTATCGGACCTCCTGTTATTACAGCTTATTTCACATGGAACCCCTAGCACGGCGCCCATGACATCTCGACCCGACAGCACTACCACTTCAGGATACAAAAGGGGGAGCCAAATGGAAAGGCAAGAACAAAAAGGCTACCATGCCACGCCGGATTGCTCGGCACCTGGCGAATACAGCCAGGCAAAATGTGATCTATCGAACCAATGCACAAAATGGACATCTTCGGGTCTTCCGCTTGCAACTGCATCTTAAGATTTAGGTTTGATTGAACCAGGGACCCACTGCATTGCTCCTGTGCCCGTTTCCATGGGTACCCATTCCATTAGGTGCTATGGAGGACGTGTGGATCAATGAGGAAGGTGGGCCAACAGCCACTGAAGACGAGGGGAATAAGCCAGAGACACTCAAGAGATGGTTGCTTCCCTTCCTTTGCCGAATTGCATAGATCTGTCTTAAACTCTGCTCATGGATGTTTGCAAGCGTCTCAAGCTCCTCCAGAGACAAAGCCTCCACGCCGACACCATATAATGGGGCATGCCGGGCCATCTCTTCTTGAAGTGATGTTTCCAGGGTGCGAATATATTGCTGCAATAAGATATAATAGTAAATAATATGCAGTAAGTTCTGATGCAAAACTTCTAAAAAAACAAAGAAATGGACAGGGCAAATCTGACGTAAACTTGCACGGTAACTATATAGGTGTTCGGTTCAGTGCCTCACTTTGCCACTTTTAACCTTAGCTTGCCACCCTTTCTTAGTTGGTATTTGGCTCATTACTCTATCTTACCCATGTCAGGATCCCAGCAATTTTCTAAACATGAAAACTATAGGTAAAACTTATCAAAAAAGGAAACAAAATAGTTTAAGATATTCTAAATTGGAACCCGGAAAACAGTAGGGCCTCCCAATTTGATCTATGCATAGATACAATTTAAATACGAGTACTGTAATTAAATTTCAAGATGATTAATTTCTAACAATGGTTTTGCATGTTAATTATTCTACCCTTGCCTATTTTGTTATTATGACATCACATAAGGGCCTCCTAATTTTATCTATGCATGGTTACAGTTCAAATTTCAGATGATTACTTTCTAACAACAGTTATACATGTTACTTATTCTACCCTTGCCTTCTTATGACAGTACCACGCGGATATCATCTCCATTTTATGACAACTTTCGGCTACCAGAGAAGTACACTGAGATTTATAGTAGCTTCAGCTCACAAGCATATGCATCGCTCTGGAACATTGGAAATAATGAAATAATCAGTTACTTTGGTAACACAAAATTTGCAAGAGCAAACCTGGCAAACTTGCAGTTTTGACTCCATTCCATCAATGTAAGCTTCGCAACGAGAAATTTGATCTTCTTTTTCTTTCTTTTCTCCCTCTGTTTGTCCAACTTTATGTTTCAGCCTTCTTACTTCAGCATCAAGTGATTTTCTAATCTCTTCGCGGGTCTGTGTTTCAGCAGCATGCCGTTTTAATTCATCATCAAATCGTTTCTTCGAAGCTTCAGCATTCTTCACCCTCTCTGCCAATGTATTCTTCTCCATTGTTATTTTCTGCGACATACAAGAAAGGTGTAAACTGTAAAACATCTAATTATTCTTTTCAATGAAATTTCCAATGGCATCATAAGGCAACATTGGAACGGTTAATAAAACAGACGAGCATGGCTTGCTTCATATAATTCTGAAATTAGAAAACTAAGGTGGTATGCCAGTGCGAGTTAATCGCCAAGGCAAGCAAGCAGGAATCTATCTTATCACTTACCACACTACCTACAATATTTATTCTAGATAAATAAGGAAAAATGCATGGTAAATTATGAAAATCTAAGGTATGGGTGTTGTCTTGTAGCAACATCTGAGTGCAGACTGCAGAGTAGTTTAAAATGTAAAAGTGTAAGTTTACAGTTTTTGAGAAGAGCATGTCAATAAGGTTCGGTTTTGTCTTCTAGGTGTTTTAAGTTATATGAAATATCAAATATTTCACAAATTACCATCACTATCAAATCATCATCACTTCAAATATCAAATATTGAACATCAAGGTCTAGGTGTTTAAGTTATATCTCAAAATAACAGGATAGGAAAATGGCTGAAGCACACTCCAAATATCCGCCACAAAAAAACTCAAAATATGGAATTGCCACAAGAATAAGATCAAATATTTCACAAATTACCATCACTATCAAATTATCAAGATTAAGAGAAACATCAAAAGTTCAACGAACACCTTTAGTTCTTCGCGTTTCCGTGCTTTAAACTGTGATAGCTGTGTCTCTGCTTCATAAACACGATCATGAAGATTCTTTCTATCAGCAGATAGCTTTGCAATTTGCTCGTCTTTCTCTGATCGCACCCATTCCATCTGATTCTCAATCTCTCGCATCTGCTTGGAGAGTTCTTTCTTCTCTTGTATATGACGATCCCTCTCGGCTTTTAGTTCAGACTACAACAATTATAAAATAAACAAAATGTTAAGGTAAGAACCAAACAAGAAAGGCAGGTCAGCAGCTGAATAACGAGAAGGAAATACCCTTAGATGTCCTGTAGTTGCCTCAGATTCAGTTAGTCGTTGGGCTAATACAGCTTTTTCATTGGTAAATTTAGTTTGCTCCATGTCCATCTCCTCCCGCAAACGAATATTCTCATCCTCAGTAGCACATATTTGGTGCCAGAGATTAGCACGATCTGCCTGAGCTACTTCAGCAGCTTCACGCATCATGCTTAAAACGGGTCTAGCAATTCCAAACTCCTCCTTAACAAGAAAAACCAAGACATCCATATCTATGTCAACCTCTCGGCAGTTATCTGAAGTATTTGTTGCCCGGTCAACTAGGCCCTTCAGAATTCTGTATCTATAATGATCCTCGGCATAGATCTTAAACATGATAGCGTAAAGCATCCGCACGAAGTCTTGAACCCTTGGTTCAGTAGATAGAGACAATACCTCACCAAGTGCAAGGACTGAACTGAAATCACCTTCTTGGATGGGCGGGGATTCAAACTGCCCACCTAACAAAACTTGTTTGTCCTGTAAATTATACGCTGCAGCACCAGAATTTGAACTTAACCTGCGAGGATGCCGTCTTTCCAACACCATTGCTACTAACTGTAGCCCAAAGGCTCCTTGCAATAAAGCCCTTTCCAAAACCTGTGCAACTTCAACAAATAATCCAGGTATTGATAACATTTCTATCAGTACAAAAACATCTGATAGATGGTTGCTTCCGTGTACAGCCTGATCTTGCCAAGAAGGCATCCCTTCAGTTGAAAGCCCATCTTTAGTATAAGTGCTACAAGGCGGTGAGATACAACTGCTATCAGGTTCAGGGTCAGAATCGATATCCTTTAATAATGCTTCAGCTGCATCTGGCCAGCTATGCACCATTTTAGACAAAAAATCAAGCACGCAAGATGGAACTTCAGTACCCAAATGTTTTAATCTCCACCGGACAGCTTTAGCCTAGGGGAACAAAAAGCAAGTGGACTTAGTAATATGAAAATATTGTAGAAATATAAAATAGTAACAACAGGTTTATCGATGGTAAACATACAGCTTGAGCAATATGCTGGCACTGTGATGCTGCCTTGAGAACATATGTAATGGCTGCTACAAGAGGCTCATCATTCGAATCAGACAGCAATTCAAGTGCATGGAAAGATGCTCGTTTCCAGACATCACTACCGAATGCTAATTCAGATAGGGCGCCAAAAACCTGCCATGGTGGGGGGAAAAGGAGTCAAAATATGCATCACTAATTCACTTGCATATTACTAGCCTGCTATATTATATTTATAATGGCTATCTCCAAATACGAAGAAATTAAGGTCATTATGAATTTAGACAATTCAGACATCTGTTCACCCAAAGTAGTTGAAATGTTAAGTTTCGGTTGTTCAATGGTCAAACTTACCGGTAACCTCAGTGATGGCTCAGCATCTGCCTTTTGAAGATGATCTAAAAGCGCACAAGCAGCAAGTGAGTGTTCTGAACCATCAACCAACTTTGGTACAAGGGCAATCAAATCTGGTTGAAGCTTCTTTGGAGCTTTCTCTAGTACCAGTGTAATTTTCTGGACAGACTTAGGCCGCTTTCTTGGTTCAGGGCATCCATGTGGGACAGCACAGTCTAGTGCCTTCAATGAATTAATAATTAGTCCTAAAAGTTCCTCTGATTGGTCTGGCCATTTTGTCTGAAAAAAATTCAGCAAGTTAGCCTATCGGTGAAATAAAATATGAAAATGAGGCTGATATGATAGGAACCTCAAATCATACCGGAGAAGCCTGGTCAGAACTTCCGTCCCCTTGCAAATCAACGGCAGGTGTCTCTGGAGGAAAACTGGCCTGTTCTGGAATCTTGGCAGGCATTTCCTTTGCACTCGACTCTGTATTTTGTAATGTAAGATTATGCCTAGAATTATCACTATTAGATTCAGCCGTTTCATACTGATTTCTGCATGCAAATTCTGTTAGTTCGCCTTCAACAATGATCTCTGGTGCAGAGCTAGCCCCATTTGAATCAGGAGCAGTTTTAGAGCTTTCTGAGGAGGAACCATATGATGATCTTTCATCTGAAGGTTGGCAGCACTCAACCATTATATCTAGAAGCAAATCAATGATAGCCTGCTTCAAGACGCTCACACCCATCAACAAATTTATGAGACTCGTGGAGCTTGAATCGCACTTCGAAGAATCTTTCTTTCCACTACTCTTGGTGGACACTTTGGTAGGAAGAAGCATGCGCTTCACTTTTGCTGGGTTATCCAGATAAACACGCAGGCCAGTAAGAAATCCAGCAATTGCACTAGCATCGGTCAAAATTTTCTCTCTTAAGGTAACCTGCGGCCGAGTATTGTTGTCTCCATATGTAAGAGAAAATCCAGCTCTTGAGAGGAGACTTCGGAACATATCTCCCTCATCTCCACTCATATCATCACTGTCTTCAGACTCGATAAGTTCACCAGGATCTGTTGACTCATCCTGGTCATCATCTGAGGCAAATACCTACCAGATAAATTAATTGGGTATTACTATATGCAAACCGTAGTTTCTACCATATAGACAATCTGAATATCAGTTGAAACAATATGGCCTGAACCACAAGGGCTTGTATCAAATTTTAATATAGGAATGGACTTGAAGAACATGTGAACGATTACAACTGCGACTCACAGATACTACTAAAATAGTCTACCAAAACGTCTTATACGCTGGGACAGAGCTAGCAAATGTTATGCTATCGACCATAATTTCCTTTAGAGGTAAGAAGAAAGCGATCATCATGTACTCAACATTCACTAATAATTCAACACAGATGGCATATTCTGAACAATACCTCAAAAAAAAAAAAAATACATAATATCCCATTGCTTGAGTAAAATACTGGATAGGCATCTAAACAACAGTTGACCAGATATGACATGTACAAAGTTACAGACCATAGTTAGGACTTATAAAAGCAAAATCAAGAATACATTTCATGTTGAGCCTTGTTATTCGATGGATTACACGAAAAATATGCACTTAAGGTCCAAGGATTAGTTGACAAAAAGATGTACACGCATGAGAACTAAAGTTTATCTCTAACAGTAATCAGATCAGTGCTACAATTTATCATGTATAACTAACTTAAGTTTGCATGCCCTGCTACGTCAAAGCAGTTTAGATTTATATATTATAACCATGATATTTGGGAACATTATTATGAGATTGCCCTGCAGAACAAGCACAAATAGACAAGCCACATGAAAGATTAGCAAACCTAACCTCACCTCAAGATCAGAGAAGTCAAACCATGGACAGCAGTCTACGATCTCACAAACAAAGACAACAGTGTCACGGACAAGAAAGCCAGCTTCAGTATCCAGAATGTCTGAAACCTTCATGAACTGGAGAACTGAATTGTTCCATGTTTTTGTGCAGATTGAAGATTCTTTGCACACGGTTTTTGAGGAATTCTTCTGGTTGAGTATAGCCATCTTATAATGTACCCAAAAGTTCTTGTCAGGATCAACCCCAGATGGCTGATCACTCTCCAGATATATGCAGATTGTATCAAACGACTCATATACGCCTGCAGGTTTTGTTAAGTAAGCAAACATAAAAAATACAAACAAAAATATAAGGTACAAGGCACGAATGCTAAATAATTTTCATTTACCTATCCGCAGCTCACAACCACCAGCCTGAAAATATTTACTGAAAATTTTCCTTGTCTCCATAATCTCCTTAAAGGACAAGAAATTTTCCACCTTCCACGTGAATGACGGATGTTTTGGTGAAGTATCAATCTGACATCCAGATCTTGAACTGCTTATTTCAGTATCTTCGTCACTAAGCTCTTGCATTGTTGCAGTTTCCTTCAGAATGAGAACCTCCGCAGAGAACACAACAGTGTCCTGTACAAGAAAACCAGCATCCTGGTCAAAGAGGCTAGTTAATGTCAGAAATTCACGCCAACCCCAATCCTTCGCTGACTTAGAGTAACGATTTTGAGACTCTTTCATGATTGACTTCTCCTCCACTTTCTGATTGATAACAGACAATCTATGGCTCACAAAGCAGGTCCATTCACTGCTAGTATTTCGGGGATCTGTCACTTCCAAAAACACTGAGAGATGGCATGGCGGTTGAGACTGCCCTGATTGTAGCAACGTTAAGAGAACCAACTGATGAAGTTAGTAGATACAATCTGATAATGCAGTTACATGAATTTGAAACTAGCAGTGATTTTATTGCAACGAGGCCATCAAGTTCACAAGGATAAAAAAGTAGGGAACTGGAATGTGCAGATAAATAAAAATGGTAATTCAAATTCTGCGTACAAATGTGTATACAGCAACATTTATTAAGTGTGTACACAGCGACTGAACCAACCAAACTCCAAGTGTAACCTACAAGGATGATTTCAACATTGAAGGAAGTAGTGCCAGGGATTCCAAGTTCCAACATATGATTCCAGATTTCCAGGGTAAGCCCAGATTGCAATCAAAAAGTCAAGTGCTTTTATTACTTCAGTTCAATATACTTACGATTATTTTAGGATCAACTCAGAGCATAAATGAACTTCATTATGTAGCCTTTCAGGAAAAAATATATGCATTTCACTCATGCTTTAACAGCTCTAGTTACTTTACATAAGGTGAGTGGACACCTAACAAGCACGGACCTTGAATGGTCAAGATGAGAATCAGGAATGAATTTTAAGAGTAGAATTTTTGTAATTCCTCCTAGTAAGTGATTGTGGCCACAGCCTTGTTGGTTGAGGCACCTCAGAGAAAGATCATGAAAAAAGAAACATGGATATATATAGCATGCTATAATATGTGGACCAACAAGGTGCATCAACCCAGAAGGGGTTGCAGGTGCAAGCCACTCGCCAAATCTGCTCTAAGAAAAACAGGTGTGGAGGGTCTAAAATAACTATCCCAGTACACACTTTGTCTTTTGTGTAGGAAACAAACAGGCATTGTTTTGGCTCAAGATTTGCAGTTGCACATATCATCCAAAATATACATGCTTTTTTAGAAAAAAATTATGACCTGGAACTTGCTTTTCGTATAGGGATAAAATAAAATGGACTCATTATCAGTTCAGTAGTTCCCCATGAGTCATAGCATATTGTTGTGGAAGGGGTAAGGTAAGAAGCTAACAGCTGTTTAGTACAGTTTATCTCAGAGAAAATAGAGATAGACAGGATCGAAGGAATAACTGACCCAATAATTGCAAGCAAGGAACAAATCAAAACCAGTCGTGCTTCTTTCATAGGCAATGATTCAGATTTCTAAAGAGGGTAATCCACACCAATGAATCTATTGAGTGATACTAGCTCGTAGCTATATAATATCTAAATAAAAACCACAGGTATGAATTTTCTGGTGAAGTTCCGACTTATTTCGAGTGCAAAAATTGTAAAACTTGAAACAGGCAGTTGCTTTCTTCATTAATATGGATTTCATTTCCCATTTTCAGAGCCTTATTTGCACCAAAGATCACCTATGACCTATAGTTGGTTCAAACAGTTAAGGAACAGCAGCCTATTTGGCATGTGACAGTTCTTATCAAATCATTTAGGCATCAATATTCCAGGTTTGGTTAACAAGTTTTAAGTAATACTATATGTCAGCAAACTTCATAAAGTTGACGTTGAAACTAACACATGAATCTTAATACTTACCCCGTGGATAAACAATAAGGCGGCAGTCCCGGTTCCCAACCTGAAACCGTCTGCTCTTGATGCATAAACCCGTGATCTTGCGCTTCTTGAGCAGCTCCTTCAATCTTGTGAAGTTTTCGATCCTCCACACAAACTTCCCAAAGTGTCCGTCCGACTTTCTAGCCCCAGATCGCCCACCACCAGCGGCACTAACGCCCGCCACCAGCGGTAAGCTACGAGTGAATGAATTTGACTCCTTGATCACATGAATCGATGCACTAATCACCACAGTCCCATCAAACAGGTACCCCCCATCAGCAGCCAAAAACTCCTCCATCTTCAGGTAATCCCCCCACCCAAGGCTGGCACTGTCTGCCCCAAACCGCCCATATGAATCCTTATGGATGTGGTTCCCCCCAGGATTCTGGTTGAGGATTGAAACACGGAAAAGACACCAGCACCCACGGTCATCCGGCACACTGCTCCCTGCACTAGTTGAGGCCAATGCTGATGCTGATGAAGCCGAGGTTGCCTGAACCACAGGCTCCTTGCCTTCCAGGCACACCGACAGATGGTCTGCACCTGATACATTAGTCTGGTAGAGACTGATCCGGAGGCCACAGTCACTCCCACCAGCAGCGGCGGCGGCAGGGAAGAACGGGGGGCTCATGATCCTGTGTGTGCGGAGCATCTCCCTGAACAGGCCGAAGTTGGACATCTTCCAGGTGAAGCGGCCGTCTGCTTCGGTGAAGGAGGCGGTCTCCGATAGCACCGATATGTCGGCGGCAATGACAAGGGAATCGTGCGGTGGCAAGAGGAACGAGGCGGTGGGGAACGGCGCGAAGTCGGCCCACCCGTGCGCACGTTTCTTAGAGGAGAAACGGTGCCACGAATCGCGCACCAGGGTCTTGGAGTTATCCGATGGGTGGACGAGGGAGAGGCGGTAGCTGAGGAAGCAATCCCATTTGGAGGATGAGGTGGTGGTGGAGGAGGAGGAGGACGAGGATGGGGTTTTGGGGTCGAGGACCTGGAGGTAGAGGGTGAGGTACCCCGGGAGGGCCTGGGCGTCGCCGCGCGGGTAGAGGAGGAGGCGGCAGTCGAAGCCGCCGACTTCGAAGTAGCGGCTGTAGAAGTTGCGGGCGCGGGTGCGGGGGAAGTCCGGGAGGGTCCATCGGCAGGAGGCGGAGGCATCGCCGCGGCGCTCGACCGAGAAAGTGGCCAAGGCGGGGTCGGAGTGCGATGACGAGGGGTCCTCGGTGACCGCCGCCGCCGCCGCCGGGGGAGGCGAGACAGTGGTGGGCTTCATGGATTGGGGATTTTTCGTTTGGTTTCCCGAGATGTTTTTCTCTGTCATTTTTTTTCCAGGGGGGGTGATGGTTTTGGTTTCTTTGGCCTCGCGAAGCAGGGGTGGTGAGGAAGAGGAAGGGAGTGTCCTGGCTGTGCTTTTCAATTTCCCATTCCAATCCATACTACTCCAGTACTATAGTGAAAATTATGCAACCACATAAACATGTGGTGAGCAATCTAAACAAAACAATATTAAGGAAAAACTATGCACAATTACTTATATTTTTCTCAAAATACTAATAATTTTTACTATTGTAAATTGGGTTATGGATGGTGGTATGTCACTCAACACGCAACACGGATACATCCAGACCGCCCAATACTCTCGCGTGTCAGCACTCAATAAAAGGAAAGCTTTCATAATTTTCCAATCAACTTTTGTTTTTATTATTTTGTTCCAATCGCTACAAACATAATTTGCTAAACTTGGAAAGCTATCATAACAAAAGAATTTAATGTAGCTAAAAATTTCTTGTTTTCCCAAATAAATATCATGTCAATCGCCGCGGTGAATTTGTAGAGAAGAATCCAATCAATCCCGAAAAGTACTAATAGTTGTATGTAAAATAAATTTTATACTAACATTTTCGGTTCAAAATATAAGATGCTTTGGCATGCAAAATATTTTATATTTCGGCACTTAGTAATTTCCAATAGTTATTTCAGCGAGATGCATATATGTTCTTCTGCATTTGTACTATGAAAAGGAACAAAAATATAGCATTTCCCTCTATTCCAAATTAGTTATCCACAATTTATCTAAATTTACATGTATCTATGTACTAAAACGCTTCTAGATATATACAACTAATTTAGGACCAAGCGAGTATTAGTATAAACACAATTTTTTGAGGAAAACATGAAAATCACACACATACGAGCTACTATCGAACATGTCAAGAAAAATCAGGTCGTACTACTATGGGTTGTCTACTCAGCCCACGCCGAACGGGGGACTGATGATGGATGTAAATTTTTCTTGTGTTCGTTCACTTTGGTCGTCATGTAATGACCTGAAAAATAGGAACGGTTATAGGACTGTTTTATGGAGTGTGAATTTGCATAGCATGCATTTGTAAGAGTGTGAAAAAATGAAAACTTTTGCTTTAGAAGATATGGAGGATTGAAATTGAACTGTAGAGTTGGGTTTTGATTTAACTCTAGGTTTGAATTCAAATTTCAAAAGGAGTTCATATTTTCAAAATTTAGGATTCAAATTGTTCAAACACATTAAATTTGAGTCAAAGACTCAAACACACATACATATACAAAATAAGATTCTAAAAAGAATTAGAGTCATTGTTTGAGTTCAAAATAGAGTTTCGACTTATTCAAATATTCATAACTAACTAAAGAAAATTCGTAGGATTATAAATAAACTAATACTCATCGGAAGAACCTTTATTCATTGAAAATGAGTACAATGTTTCTTACTGAAGGGAATATGCCCTGAGAGGCAATAATAAAGTGTTTATTATGTGTATTCCAAGTATAGGATAGATGTTTATTTTGTATGTTATAATTGTATTAATACAGAAACGTTAATACATGTGTGTTTAATAAACAAACAGAAAGTTCCTAGTTACGACTATCTCATAAAGTAGCTCGTTAATTAACAAGATGATCAACGTTTCCTGATCATAGACATTGGATGTTGTTAATAACAAGGTCACAACATCAGTGTAATGATGTGATAAACATTCATCCGAAGTATAGCATTACGATCAAAGTCATTGAGTTTATATTGCTATAACAACTTACGAAGTGATCCTAATCCTTAGACCATGAGATCATGTCAATCACTAACACCGGAAGAGTTTCTTGATGACATCAAACGTCACACCGTAACTGGGTGATTATAAAGATGCTTCAGAACTACTAAAGTGTTATGTTGAGGCTCATGGATCGAGAGTGAAATTTGTTCATCCCGATGATGGATAGATATACTCTGGCCCCTCTCGGTGATATCACATTGGTTAGCTTGCAAGCAAGTAATTTGATCACTAGAATGTTATATCACGGGAACAAGAAAAGAGTGCATGTCGGTAACGAGATCAAACTAGGTATGGAGATACCGATGATCGAATCTCGGACATGCAATATATCGTGAAACAAAGGGATTAAGATACTAGCGTAAAAGGTTCCGACGATCATAGGAAAGTCACCGTTGAATGTGTGCGAGTCGGTATGGATCTCCAGGTCCCACTTCTGATTATTGATCGGAGAAGGGTCTCGATCATGTCCGCATTATTCGCGAACCGTAGGGTGGCACACTTAAGGGACACTAACATCCAATTGGAGCAAAAGTTTTATGCCGGAAAGAATAACAAGCATAGGAATTTATTTCACTAGATACCGAAACATGTTTTCGGGTGAAATTGCAGGAAGTGTTTTTGCATGTGAAATGGAATACTAGCAAGGGGTTTGATGTGAATGTTTGTCATTAAAGTAATTGACAAAATTCTTAATAAATAAAAGGAGTTTTATTTAATGAGAGTTTGCATTAAATTTGGCAGAAATTTAATAGCAATTTTGAGTGGGATTTTGAGTGGAGGGAATTGAAGAGATTTTTGTGAGTGGAGTGTCCACCCACATGAATGAGGGGAGGGCAAGGGGGCAGAGCCCCCTACGCCGGCCACCCCCTTGGGGTCCCCCTCCCTCTTCTATAAAAGGCACCCCTCTCCTCTCTCTCACTCACACCTCCTTGTGAAGGATCTCTCTTCCCCTCTAGAATTTATTCCCCATGGTCTCGGACTAGCGATATACATGTTTCCGGTGGCTATTCGGCAAGAAAGGGTTGTGCTTCCGCTGCATCGCTGGAGCGAGGAGGCGGAGGTTGCTCGGTGTCTTGTACGTGTGTGTGAGCACGGAATGCACTGCTGTTTTGCGGCGCTAGGACTTCCTCTCGATCTTGAGATCGGCAAGAGATCGTCTACATCAACCACGACTTTAACTCGTTAAGCTTTGTCGGTCTTTAAGGGTATGTTCTCTACAGATATACATCCGCCCGTTGTTTGTATCTAGTAGATATATCTTGGTACATAGTTGTTCCCATCGTAGGAAAAAAATTGTTTTTTATGCTGCGAACCCTACAGTGGTATCAGAGACGGATCTATGCGTAGATGCTTTACACGGGTAGTACACACATGAGTATGTGGGCGATGATGATCATGTTGTTGCTTCTTTGTTGTAATTTTGGATATTGATGGCATAGTGGGATGAAGCGGCCCGGACAAACTTTACATGTCCTCGTACATGAGACATGTTCCATGCTTGACATGCAACTAGTTTGCATAAGTGGCTAGAGGGTGTCTGTCTTTCCTACTATAGTCAATATCTATTTTGCAACGAGTTGTCAACAATTTGGTTATCCTCGTTGTGGTTCATGTTCGTAGGTATGAATGGTTCTATCCTCGAAAGCCCTAAGCCACATAAAACTTGCAATGGATAAATTAGAGGCGTCTAGTTTAGATTGTTGTTGGGCTAGTGTTATGATATGGTGATGTTGTAAGTAGAAGTATGAGATGATACTCTTACAACATACATAACGTGTAAGTTCCATAGATCTTGGTCTTACACATAAAGGTATGATAGTGATCATACCACGGTGCACATGATAGAGATCATATGCGGGAACCATATCATTTCACTAATAAACATGTGATGTTTGATAGCATCTTATATTGCTTGTTTGGCGTTTTATTAGTATAATAAGATGATCCCTCATTTAAATATCAAGATAAGAATGTGTTCTTCCTTTAGTATGCACCGATTATGTTTTCGTCGCTCCAAGACATCACGTGATGATCAGGTGTTCTTGGATCCACGACCATATTTCGGGTGTAAGATAGTGTTGCCTACCAAAACCCACCGGCGAGCAGCGACGGGCAACACGAAGAGCCGGGAGGCTCCCAGAACTGCTGGTGGGCCCTGGTCCCTCGGGCAACGGCCCGCAAAACTCCGGCACACGTCCTGGCTTGGTTCGAGGGCGTGCCACCTGACCTATACCTGGTCAGGAAGGTGAAGGATTGCTTCGATTGGTTTCCTGCATGGTAAACAAGTATACGTAAAATTCGAGCCGTGACCGGCTCCCAGGTTTCCCTGTGAATCGGCTCCCAGAGCCGATTATCCCATGGTTCTGCATTAGATCTATTATAACATGGGGTTTTGTTTCATCAATACAAGTTAAATCGATCTACGACAGTTTAACGTTTTCACGACATGACTGGAACATCCTACACGTAATTGAGCCTGGTAGATACAAAAGATAATAGAAAACTAATCCTAGAGAAGGCCTAAAAACCAACGTAACGTCAATTCCCGGAACACCCCCTCTTGGATTGGTAAACCATATCTTACATACTACTGGATCGTTCAACCCGTTTGCAAGGCCTGATCATGTGGATATCAAACTAAACCTTGGAGAACAAGGCATAACTATAACAGATCAAATCGACTTAAATAAAGATCAAGCAAGATGCCACCCTTACATCCGGGAAAAGGTGCAAAGGCGGCGAGATAGCTAGAGGTAGCATAACTAAACAATCATAGCGAAAAGTACTGATGCTAACCCAAACAAATCTATGATAATAGTGTTACTCGCCATCAACAAGGCTTCAGTACGAGTAACACCAGATAACGCATAAGTAGATACTGCATAGATCGCAAGATGCGATCTAGGCAGCATGGCACTTACCCGAGAAAAACCCTAGAAACAAGGGGTGGCGATGCGCCGAGATTGTGTTTGTTGTGAACGTGATTGTCCTCCTTTTCTCGATAACCTTAGGTACATATTTATAGTCCGGAGACTTTCTGTCTTTGGAATAACTCTACAACTCTATCTCTTACCTAAATCTAAACGGAATCTATTACAATATAAGATACACGGGCAATTTAGCCCAAATCAACACACGAGGCCGATTCAACAACACGTTGCATATACGTATCTTCTAAGCCCATCTTGATCGCGGCCCAACTCCTCCTTTGGCCAAAATATGGCGATAACACATGCCCCCCTGGTTTTGGTAATAATAATTCCAAAACCACTCCGTTTTTTCCCTTCTCCTCTTTTTTTTCTGTATCGGGTTACGCGTCGTCAGAATGCGTTGCAGAACAGGATCGTCACGCCATCCCCTCATCATGATGCCTTGTCTTCTCCACTTCCCCGCAGCGCATGATTTGACAACTTCGGCAGTGCATTCTAGGAAACCGCTATAGCATTGAACCGCTTCATACTATTCCCCTTATTTAAATTCACCTAAGCAGCTCGCAGTCCCCATCTTCCTCCAGTAGCCACAAAAAAACCCTTCCTCCTCCTCCGCCGAAAAAACCCTCTTTCTCCGCCATGGCCTCCTCCGATTCATCTGGCCTGTCCTCCCAAGCCTCCAACTCAATGAGCGACTGAGAGCCGACGCCAGAACACCCGCCGATGGCGGCGTACCACACTCTTGCCCCACAAAGGTGGGACGAGAGGGATTGGGACTTCGCCGCTTGGTCGGAGGACGACGCGTCCTTGACTGACGGCGAGGAAGATCTGCAGTTTCTCGCTGATGGGGAACTGGAGGCGGACAGCACCGACGACGCCATGTCCTGGGACGGCGTCGACTCCTCCGACGAGGAGGAGGAAGCGGAGGAGGACAACTCCTCCGACGAGTACCAGCCGGTGAGGTACTTCCGCGCCGGGTCCAGCGAGGACACCGAAGACGACGACGAGGACAAGGAGGCCCCCGCTGGCATCTTCAGCAGCGGCAGCGAAGACGACGACGGCAGCAGTGCCGAGGACAGCGAACAGGACGGCGGCGACGACAGCGACGACGACCTCGGCCTCTAGATTAGGAACCAGTAGTAGTAGTAGTAGTAGTAGTAGTAGTAGTAGTAGTAGTAAGCTCCCTTTTGTAATCAATCAGCCCTTTTGTAAGCAATCAGCTTTTGAATGAATGAATGAAAATCTGTTTCTCGAAGATTGCTTTTTTCGTCCCAATTTTGCCGATAGCCAAAATAGGTCGATGCTCCAGAAGCCGATAACGCTGTATCGGCTTTTACCACACTGCACTCACTCCGTTAACTAAGTCAAAGCTCAAAGAGCCGATGGACATCGGCTTTCCCAAAAACGTTGACAAGGTCAAAACTTGGTCGCATATTTAGGCAAACCTAAGCGGCTGCTTTTCAGTCTCAAATGGTAACCTGCGACCTTCTTCAAAAAGACGACCTAGATCTTCAATCGCCCATTGACCAGATCGAGCTCACAGCGACAAAAACCCTCGATCCCCAACTGCACAGATCCATCTCCGCCGGCGAACTAGATGGCGGAATCGTCCAACACCAACCCAGAGGTCTCCGGTCTGAAGGTACGCCTACTCCTCGCAGTCTGAACACGATGCTAGACTTAATGGCGAACACCTGAATTAATGCCTTATTCCACCATTAAATTTTCTAGGTTTCAGACATTCTGCTGCCGCATCCTTCTCTCCCAAACTCCCTCTGTCTTGGCCCTCGCACACAATCTAGCCCTACTCATCTGATTTCTTGCGAAGCCAATAGAATCCCCTTCGTAAGCCAAGACCTAGATCTGAACTCTTGGGCCGACTGTCTGCGAGCCTGGCCTAATCCCCCTGAACACTGGGTCTCTTGGTTCAGTAGAGTAGCTAGAGCTTACCAATCCCAATGGGAAACCACAGGAATAGCCGATGCCTTGCATTTATCATTGTCTCCTCTTGAGAAACATGAGAACCTTCTAAAAACCATCGGCTACTTCTGGTCTGACGCTCTGAACTGCTTTATGTTCGGTCATGGTCCTATGTCACCAACCCTGTTAGACGTGGTGATGATCACCGGCCTGGATGTCACATCACCAAGCCCCTCTGCTTTTAAACTGACCAAAGTCCCCTACAAACTGTCTTCTAAAACAGACTGCACAAACTGGGGTGCCTACCTCCAACGCCATATGAAAACAAAGGGCCCTGTCTCAGAGAAAGAACATACAGCCTTTCTCAACTTCTGGCTGGAGCATTTCATATTCTGTGGCCCTTCCCTTGCTCCAACCAAGAACTATCTCTCCCTAGCCCACGAACTGGCCAAAGGTACCCAACTTGGCATCGGCAAACTGTTCCTTGGAGAGGTCTATCGATATCTCCAGTTGATGTCTGTCAAGCTGTTCTCAGGCATAGCAGTTAAAACAGGTGGTCCTTGGTGGTTCATTCAGCTATGGGCTCAGCTGTACTTTCAGAACCACATCCCAAACTTCCCCCTTCTGGCGAGTTGTACCTTTCCCGATGTCAAAGGGAAGCAGATCCGATGCACTAGTTATGGCCAAGCTTTGTACAGGCTGCCAGGCAGCAAACTATCCCCTCAGGAAGCAGCCAAGTGGTTCAGCACTTTCTTTCAAGGTCTGGACAATCCTACCTTCTTCCCTTACATGGAAGAACCTGAACATTTCGAAAATCCACTCTCCTTCAGGCTAGATAACTTTGCCGATGACACCAGCACTCGGCAACTCTTTTCCATTGTGATCCGTCCCTGTTTCCTTCCAGTTGGTATGAGTACATCCAACAGAATCATCAAGCCTGGGTATGAATTCTACCAGCCGGTCATAGTGGCCCGGCAGTTTGGCCTTGGGCAAGTACCTCCCCATCTCTTTCTCCATCATCTTACGGAGTGCAGAGCCGACCTGCCTGATCCTCTCACGAGTCAGAGGTGTTACTCCTTCTTTGATGCTCTGACCATCCCCATTCCAAATGACCTCACCTTCGCTTCATCAACTGATGGCTTCGAGGACTGGTGGTCGATGTGGAAAACCCACGCTTTCAGGAAAGCTCTGGGACCGTTGCTGAAACACCTTGATGCCGATTATGACATCCCCGTGGAACAGGTACCACTACTTATAAATCTTCTTAATGCAGCTCATAAATGACTCTTTTACTAACCCAATTTCTCCCTTTGCAGCAACAAGATGGCCCTGAACCTACACACAGTGATGGCTCCCCTTTTGAGTTCTTTCCGCCAGCTCCTGTGGTTCTTTTCTGCAAAAACTCGCCGCCTTTGAAAAAGGTCATAATGCAGAAACAGCCGATAACACCTCAATCGGCTTCTAAGAAGCAAGGAACTTCAACATCAGTTGCCCCTTGAGTTCCCACTAAGATAAGAACGATGACGAGGAATGTAGCTACCAGGAAAACCTTGAGACACCAGAGCCCTTCTCCAGAAAGCTCGCATGTAGGCTGACCCATGTCTTGGTCGATTCTTCCCATTCTTTCATTCTTGCAGACGTGCTCGCGTCTAACAGCCTTCCTTCTTTTGCAGGCTTCCGTCGAAGAAACATCCCACGAGGACACACAACCCAATGAGGGAGAATCGAGCCCAACGGATTCTGAGAGGACCATCACCCCGAGCCAGCCAGATGTGCCACCATCGGCTTCCAGGAAAAGGTCGGTTCCTGAACCTGCTGCCCCCCGAGCACCAGTCGAGGCCGGGCCAGCTGTGGGTCCCAAGAGAGCTCGTAAAGGACCACAAGCTTCTTCATCGAGCCAAGAGGTTCCGAAAAATCATCATCCTTTATGCTCTTGCCCCTTACTCCCTTTGTCTGCCGATTCATCATCATTTACATCGGTTAATCACCTTTCATGCAGACAACTGAGGCTTCTAGTGGGAAGGTAGGGGTCGTGCCGACGCCTTTAGCCAAACCAGACCTGGCAATCCCCGAAAATGCAGATGAAATGGCTACCACTTTGGCAACGCCCCCAACAACCACACACAAACCGATCGCCTCGCCGTCTGCTATCCCCTCGATCTTAGGAGAGGTATGTTAACTTCTAACGGCTTTATTCTTCCCTGTTGGACGCACACTGACGCCTTTTAGGGCTGCCAGGGTTGTGACATTTCAGGCTTGCTGACCTTTGATCCTGACTCCATCGATCCAACTCCCTCCGTCGCCACCGATGAACCACACGCCAGGGCTGTTCTACCTCAATTCCAATGACTTAGAGCCTTACTGTCTTCCCCGATCGAGGAGCTGATCGAGGGTTCTGAAGAGGTGAAGGGCGTTCTTGCTAAAATCAAGGACCAACTCCCAGTAGCATTGCAGGTGAAGCTTTGGCCCGTCGTAACTCTGTCCATCTACGGGTCAAGGGTGAAGCTAGCTCGTGAAAGGATCAACCTGCGCCGTGCCCAACTCCCGCTGAAGGCGAATATTGCCGACAGATGTCAGCAGCTCAATGAGAAAAAGGCGTCCCTTGATGCCAAAACTGACACCTCTGTCAGTACCACCGAGCTCGCATTTTTGAAAAAGGAGCTGGAAGATCTTGAAGAAAAGGTCCGGGTGACAAAACAACTCATTTGTGACAAAGAAGCATCCATCGCCCGCTCCCAAGATGAAGCAGAGAGCCTCAAAGCCGAACTGAAGACCGATCTGGCAGAAATACGTGCCCTGAACAAGCAGTTAGTGACGGGCAAGGATGAAGATGACGAAGCCGAGATCGCCGAGGTGGACCGTGTCCGTGCTGACGCTCTCCAAGCCTTCGAGGCATTTCTTCAGTAGCTTGTTTATGTAAACTGGTATCTGCTTGTAACAGTTTTGAACCTCTAAAGTCGATGACTGTGCATCGGCTGTATACTTCTATTGGCCGATTTCATGTATCGGCCCCCATATCTCATTGTCCATCATCCCACGTGCTTGGGAAATATATAATAATAAATTTTTTATTGGCCGATTTCGTGTATCGGCTCCCATATCTCACTGTCCATCATCCCACATGCTTGGGAAATATTTCTTGAGATGCTGACCGTTGACAGCCACTGGGAATTTCACGCCATCCAGCTCCTCCAGCATGTACGCGTTCCCTCTTAAAACTTGATCGACCCTGTATGGCCCGTGCCAATTTGGAGACCATTTACCATATGCTGCATCCTTAGTCCCTAATGGCAACACCGCTTCCCATACCAGATCGCCAACGTGGAACTCTTTAGGCCTCACCTTCTTGTTGTATGAACGAGCTACTTTGGCCTTGTTCTCTTTGATTTTCTCAAGCGACCACAGCCTAAGCTCAGTCAAATCTTCAACGCTGTCACTCATCAAGGCTGCATATTCTTCAGTCGTTAGATCGTTCTGAAAAGTGACACGTCTCGATCCAGCCGTAATTTCCCAAGGCAATACGGCTTCTTGTCCATAGACTAGATGGTACGGCGAGGTTTTTATCGCTCCATGACATGACATGCGGTAAGCCCATAAAGCCTCTGACAAAACCTCGTGCCAACGCCTAGGGTGCTCATCGATTTTCCTCTTGATCAGCTTGATAAGGCTCTGGTTGGACGCTTCAGCTTGCCCATTTGCTTGAGCATAGTACGGAGATGATCGAGTCAGCTTGATCCCTGTGTCCTCACAGAACTCTCTGAACTCGTGAGAAGTGAAGACCGAACCTCCATCGGTCGTGATAGTCTGGGGAATCCCAAACCTATGAATGACGTGTTCTTTCACAAAATCGATGACATCCTTTGAACTTACTGACTTCATAGGGACGGCTTCCACCCACTTGGTGAAATAATCCGTGATGGCCAAAATCCACATGTGGCCTTTGCTTGACGGAGGATTGATCTTGCCGATCATATCCATGCCCCAACCTCGGAATGGCCAAGGCTTGATGATGGGGTTCATTGCTGACGCGGGTACCATCTGAATTTTTCCAAACCTCTGACATGCTTGACATACTTTGTAGTACTTAAAACAGTCCTCGAGCATGGTAGGCCAATAAAACCCTAATCTCCTGATCAACCACTTCATCTTGTGAGCCGATTGGTGAGTTCCACAAGCGCCTTCGTGTACCTCGTGTAGGAGCCGATTGGCCTCAGCTGTCCCCAGACATTTGAGCAATAACCCCTCTAGAGTCCTGTAAAACATGTCGTCCCCAATGAGCACATACTTCATGGCTTTGTATCTTATCCGTTTAGGTGCCCCCCAAGCCGAATCCTTCAAGTAATTGAAGATATCGGCTCTCCAGTCGTCTGCGTCCAGGAATTGCACCTGAACATCGGCTCCCTCTGCCACGTCCTTGTAGCCTGACGCCATTTGTGCAAGATCATTGGCCTCGGTATTCTGCGATCGTGGGATCCAGGTGAAGTTTATGTATCGGAACTGTGCCATCAGCTCACGGCATTGCATCCATAATGGGAATAGCGACTCGCTCTCACACTTGTATTCCTCCGTGAGTTGAGAAATCACCAGCTTGGAGTCTCCAAAAATTTCCACTGCTTCCGCTCCAGCTTCGATGAGCAACTCCATTCCCTTGCGTATCGCCTCATACTCAGCGACGTTGTTGGTGCGAGGGGTTGATAACCTAATAGAGAAGGAAAATGTTGCCCCCCGGGGTGACACGAGTAGCATGCCGATGCCGCACCCATCGTCACAAACCGATCCGTCGAAGAACATAGCCCACGCTCGTATAGACAGTGCTGCTATATTGGTGTTGATCCTTTCAGCGATAAGGTCGGCCAATGCCTGCCCTTTAACTGCTTTCACGGGTTGATACCGGATGTCAAACTCCGATAATGCAAACATCCATTTGCCCAGTCGGCCTTTCAACATAGGAGCCGACAGCATGTGCTTTATAACGTCTGATTTGCAGATGATGACAATCTCTGCTGATAGCAAAATGTGGCGCAGCTTGGTGCAGGTGAAAAACAGGCAGAGGCACAACTTGTCGATCTCAGAGTACCTTGTTTCTGCATCCAGCATCCTTCTGCTGATGTAAAATACCACTCGCTCCAGCCCGTCATAAACTTGCACCACCACTGAGGCGATGGACGTGTCCGCTACTGACAAGTAAATGTAGAATGGCCTATCCGGCTGGGGCGGAACCAATACTGGCGGCTTCGTCAGATATTCTTTGATCTCGTCGAAGGCTCGTTGTTGTTCTGCCCCCCAGCTGAACTCCTCATCAGATTTAATCTTTACAAGTCCCATGAACGGCTCTATCCTTCCTGACAGATTGGAGATGAATCTTCTGACGAAGTTGATCTTGCCGATGAGAGACTGCAGTTCTTTCTTCGTGGTAGGTGGCTTCATTGTTCGCACTGCCTCCTGACTTTTCAGGCCGATCTCGATTCCTCGTTCATGGACCAAGAAGCCCAAGAACTGACCGGCCGTCACACCGAAGGCACACTTCTTTGGATTCATCCGTAGCCCGAATCTCCTTGTTCGGTCCAGGACGTGTCGCAGGTCATCCAAGTGTCCTTGTACTGAAGTTGACTTGACCACCACGTCGTCGATATAAATTTCCACCAGCTTGCCGATCAGATCATGGAAGATGTAATTCATGGCTCTTTGGTATGTGGCGCCGGCATTCTTTAGTCCAAACGTCATGACTACATATTCAAACAACCCCACCGAACCTGGGACTCTGAATGCAGTCTTGTGTATATCTTCCGGAGCCATAAAAATTTGGTTGTAACCGGCATTGCCATCCATGAAGCTCAAGATTTTATGACCAGCAGCTGCGTTGATTAACGTCTCTGCTACTGGCATCGGATATTCGTCCTTCGGAGTGGCTCTATTGAGATCCCGAAAATCTATGGCAACACGCCAGCGGCCATCCTTTTTCTCTACAGGTACGATGCTAGAAATCCACTCAGCATACCTGCATGGCCTGATTAAATCGGCTGCCAACATTTTCTCGATCTCCTTCTTGACTTCTTTCAAAATTTCGGCCTTCATCTGTCGTGCTCGCTGCTGGAACGGCCGAAAACCCTCTTTAAGTGGGAGTCGATGCTCGATGATGCTCCTGTCTAGCCCGGGCATCTCTGTATAATCCCAGGCAAAGCAATCTGGATATTCTTTCAACAAAGCTATCATCGGACCCCGCAGATTCGGATCCAACTTCTTGCTGATAAATGTTGGTCTTGGCTTATCCCCAGGACCGATGTCAATCTCTTCTAGTTCATCAGCAGATGTAAATCCATACCCTAGCTTTCCATCACCTTATGGTTTTACAATGGCTGGGAATCTCCCTGCTACGACTGCATGATCTGCTCGTCGTAAGATTGCTGCTTTTTGTTTTTTGTGGCCGATCGCAGGGATCGGCCATACCATGTACCGTCGTGGACTTTGCTACTCTGTCAGGCCGGTGGATAAGACCAGCCTCACCCCGTTTTTTGTAGCCTCAATGCGTTCACATCCGTCTAGACTGATTCCAGAGATCGGCTCTTGGTCTTCTGCTTCCCAGACGTTCATGCCAGCAATGGAGACCTCGACGGAATCGTCTGCATGAATGACCTCCACCTCATCTCCATCCCACTGTATTAGGCACTGGTGCATCGTGGATGGAATGCAGCAGTTGGCATGGATCCAATCTCTCCCTAGCAAGACAGCGTAGGTGCTTTTGCTGTCCACGACGAAGAATGACGTAGGGATGGTTTTTCTGCCCACGGTCAGGTCCACGTTCAGTACGCCTTGCGTTTCTGAAGTCTGGCCGTTGAAGTCGCTTAAAGTGACGTTGGTTTTGATCAGATCTGCAGTGGAGCGTCCCAAACACCGTAGCATGGAGTATGGCATTATGTTGACTGCCGCTCCGGTGTCCACTAACATCTTGCTGACAGGTTGCCCATTGATGTAACCTCGTAGGTACAGTGCTTTCAGATGTTTGTAACCCTTTTCATGTGGCTTCTCAAAGATAACTGGCCGTGGGCCGCAGTCGAACTGTGCCACTGGTAGCTCGTTGGTTCTTGGCGCGCAGAACTCTGACGGAAGTATGAATACCATGTTTGTGCCAGCCGATGTCTTTGCATCGGCTTTTACCGGTTTGGGGCGCCACTCTTTCTTTTTCGGGTGATCTTCCGTTTCCAAGGTCTGCCTAATCTTAACGGCCAGATCGGGCCGTGCTTTCTTTAGAGCGTGGAGATACCGCGCTTCGGCTTCCTCCAAGTTACGCAGCCGCTGCACTCTACGCTTTTGGGTGTGTCTGAGTCCGTCGGGACACCACCTTGGACGGTGATACCTGTCTTTCTCTTTGTCATCCATTGGCTCCTTGAGACCTTGTGCTCGAGACGACTCCCTGCGTCGGCTCTGAGGTGGGAGAGGCCCTAGGCGCTTAAACACTGACACCGGCTCCGTGTCCTCCTTCTGCTGTCCGCATTCCGGGCAGTTATCGATCGTAGGCAATCGGCTCATTCCCGCGTCCCAGCAATACTTGAAGAACGGACAATCCCAATGCTTGTCTGCGCCTTCTTTTTCTTTTGACGGTCCCCTAGCGAGGTGCTCATATCCTTCATCTTCTCCGTCGCGCCGGCGACGTTGGTCATACTGACGCTCATACTTGTTAAGGAGATGCGTGGAATGTGGTTTGTGATATCGCACACTTTTCACTTGTTCCTCAGTTAAGTACCGCCTGTTGTCGTAGCTGGGCCGGTCGCGTGGACCAGCCTCCTCTCTTACTCTGCCGTGAGAGCGACCGCCTTCCTCCCTGTACGTGCCATGGTGGTACCCTGGTCCTGCCATGTTGACATCGAACGAGAAATCCAACTGGCGCCTCGTGGAGTGGCTGTGTTCTACCATGTTGACGCCGGGGAATGGGTTGGTGTCTACTTTCATGGCGAATTGCCCCAGGATGAGACGGCCCTGCTCTATTGCCGTTTGGATCTGGCGACGTAGCTCTTTGAAGTCATTGGTGCTGTGGGTGAACGAGTGGTGCCACTTGCAGTATGGTCTTCCGTTCATCTCTTGAGCCGTAGGGATTTTGTGGCCTTCGGGTAACTTCAGCTGCTTTTCTTTCAGCAGTAAATCGAATATTTGCTCAGCTTTGCTCACATCGAAGTCGAACCCTTTTGCAGGCCCTTGCTGTTTTACCCATTTGCAGGTTACGGGATCTGCCCCCCGAGCCCATTCAGCCACGGCCACCTCCTGGTCTTGCGTGGGGTCTTCTTCTTCTGTATCGACCAGGCCTATCGGACGTTTGAACTTGTCCTGGTACAACTCAGGGTGGCGCTGATCATACATCGTCAGCTTCTGGGCCATGTGCGCCAACCAGTTGTACTCTACTTGGAAAGCCAGATCTTTGATGGGTGCTGCGAGACCCAACGCTGCCAGCTCGACTGCTTCCTTCTCAGTTAACCGAGCTGAGTAACATCGGTTCTTGACAGTCCTGAAGCGTTGGATGTACTCGGCTACCGTTTCTCCTCGCTTTTGCCGCACCTGTGCTAGGTCTGCAATGTCAGCCTCGGTGGCTTCTGAATGGTACTGAATGTGGAACTGCTCTTCCAGTTGCTTCCAGGTCTGGATCAAATCAGGTGGTAGCGAGGTGTACCACCCAAAAGCTGGTCCTGTCAAAGATTGCGCAAAGAACCTTACGTGCAACTGATCTGATGCTGATATCATGCCTAACTGTGCCAGGTATCGGCTCACGTGCTCGATCGAGCTCGACCCTTCTGACCCGCTAAATCTCGAGAACTCAGGGAGCCGATACTTGGGTGGCAGCGGGATCAGGTCAAACTCGTTGGGGTACGGCTTTGAATAGCCGATTGTCCTTCTCTTCGGCACGAAGCCGAACTGGTCTCTCAAGATGGTACGGATTTGTTCCGTTGTTTGGGCTGCAGGGGCTAGATTCTCATGACTCGTTCCAGTGGCATACTTGGCTAGCCACGCCTGTTTGTCGGCGTCCATCCCAGAGATTCCTGCTCCAGAAACACCTGCTCCCGAAGCCCCTGCTCCAGAAACTCCTGCCCCAGCAATCCCTGCGGTTGCAATCTGGTTCGTGCGCGTCAAACTGTTGCAGTCTGGCACGTAGGTGCACACGTATCCATGTGGGATTTCTTTAGGTGGTTCACACAGGAATTGGCAATCGCCAGGGTCGCCTCCGACCTTGTAGACGACGTACGCCGGTGCCCCTGGTGGCTCTGGAGCTGCAAGTGTGAATGGCAGCGGTGGCCTGGCCTGGAGTGGTCTTTCTCCCTGGTGAGTCCCCAGAGTAGGCCCCGACGGAGAGTACTGATGTTTCATGATCTCCTGAACTACGCGAACTGCGATCCGCTCGAAAGCGTTTACCAAGCTCTCAGAATGGCGGTGAAGAGAATGAGCGACCATGTAGTTGACTTCCTGGCGCAGAGCTCTGGTGCGCTCCTCTGAAGGAACAGAGAGATCCACCTCGTCAAGAGCACCTTCAGGTGAGAACCCTTTCCATCTGATGCCATGTTTACGGGTCCTCTCAAAAGAGCCGATGAGGTCGGCTTCGAAGAGAGCTTTGATATCATCATACTTCGCCTTGTGCTCCTCAGGCAGATCGTCGTACGTGACCGGTCTGTTCTCCATCGCAGCGTCGGATGTTGATGTAGACGTTGTTGAATGTCCCATCGGGCGTGCCAGAATGTGTTGCCTACCAAAACCCACCGGCGAGCAGCGACGGGCAACACGAAGAGCCGGGAGGCTCCCAGAACTGCTGGTGGGCCCTGGTCCCTCGGGCAACGGCCCGCAAAACTCCGGCACACGTCCTGGCTTGGTTCGAGGGCGTGCCACCTGACCTATACCTGGTCAGGAAGGTGAAGGATTGCTTCGATTGGTTTCCTGCATGGTAAACAAGTATACGTAAAATTCGAGCCGTGACCGGCTCCCAGGTTTCCCTGTGAATCGGCTCCCAGAGCCGATTATCCCATGGTTCTGCATTAGATCTATTATAACATGGGGTTTTGCTTCATCAATACAAGTTAAATTGATCTACGACAGTTTAACGTTTTCACGACATGACTGGAACATCCTACACGTAATTGAGCCTGGTAGATACAAAAGATAATAGAAAACTAATCCTAGAGAAGGCCTAAAAACCAACGTAACGTCAATTCCCGGAACACCCCCTCTTGGATTGGTAAACCATATCTTACATACTACTGGATCGTTCAACCCGTTTGCAAGGCCAGATCATGTGGATATCAAACTAAACCTTGGAGAACAAGGCATAACTATAACAGATCAAACGACTTAAATAAAGATCAAGCAAGATGCCACCCTTACACCCGGGAAAAGGTGCAAAGGCGGCGAGATAGCTAGAGGTAGCATAACTAAACAATCATAGCGAAAAGTACTGATGCTAACCCAAACAAATCTATGATAATAGTGTTACTCGCCATCAACAAGGCTTCAGTACGAGTAACACCAGATAACGCATAAGTAGATACTGCCTAGATCGCAAGATGCGATCTAGGCAGCATGGCACTTACCCGAGAAAAACCCTAGAAACAAGGGGTGGCGATGCGCCGAGATTGTGTTTGTTGTGAACGTGATTGTCCTCCTTTTCTCGATAACCTTAGGTACATATTTATAGTCCGGAGACTTTCTGTCTTTGGAATAACTCTACAACTCTATCTCTTACCTAAATCTAAACGGAATCTATTACAATATAAGATACACGGGCAATTTAGCCCAAATCAACACACGAGGCCGATTCAACAACACGTTGCATATACGTATCTTCTAAGCCCATCTTTATCGCGGCCCAACTCCTCCTTTGGCCAAAATATGGCGATAACAGATAGTTACACACGCGAATACTAAGGTTCTAACTTGGCGAGCCTAGAATGTACAAACATGGCCTCGGAACACGGACCGAAAGGGTAAGCATGAGTCATATAGTAGATATGATGCCCATTTGATGCTCGCCTTTGAAGCTACACCGACTCACGTGATGATCGGACTTGGTGTAGTGGATTTGGTTCATGTAATCACCAAAAAGGCACGAGGGATGTCGTTTTTGAGTGGGAGTTCATTCGTAATGTGGATTAGTTGAACTCAATATATCATAAACTTAGTCTAAACTTTACAAATTCTGTTGTAGATGGCACCACCTGCTTTTAATTTCAATGTGTTCATGGAGGAAGAGAAACTTGCAATGAACGGTAGCAACTTTACCGAATGTGCCATGAATTTGAGGATTCTCCTCTGTGCTGCACAAAAGCAATATGTGCTAGAAGCGCCGCTAGGCCCCCCACCTTTTGATGATGCCCCTGACGAGGAAAAGAATGTCTATCAGACTCGTCAGGAGGACCACAACTTAGTTCATTGCGGCATATTGTATGGGCTAGAGCCGAAACTTCGAAAGCGTTTCGAAAACGGCAATGCATTTGATACAATGGGTGAGTTGAAAATGATTTTCGACACACATGCTGCTGTAGAGAGCTACAATGCTTCAGAAAAGTTCTTTAGCTGCATGATGGAAGAGCACAGCTCCGTAAGTGAGCATGTACTCAAGATGTCGGGTTACGCTGATAAGCTTATGTCCTTGGGAATAATGATTCCCATTGACTTAGGCATCCATCGTGTTCTGCAGTCTCTACCACCTAGATATAAGATCTTCGTGATGAACTATAATATGCAAGGCATGAAGAAGTCTCTCCCCGAGCTTCTGTCAATGCTTAAAACTGCAGAAGTGGAGATCAAGAAGGAACATCAAGTGTTGATGATCAATAAGAACACTGGTTTCAAGAAAGACAAGAAGGGAAAACGAAAGGGAAATAAGGGTGGCAAGTTGGTTGCCGTGCCTGAAAAGAAACCCCGAGTTGGACCTAAGTCTGATACCGAGTGCTACTATTGTAAGGAGACTGGCCACTGGAAGCGCAACTGCCCCAAGTATCTGGCAGACAAGAAGGCCGGCAAGGAAAACAAAGGTATATATGATATACATGTTATTGATGTGTACTTGACTAGTGCTCGCACTAGCACCTGGGTATTTGATACCGGTTCAGTTGCTAATATTTGTAACTCGAATCAGGGGCTGCGGAACAAGCGACCGCTAGCAAGGGGTGAGGTCAAGATGCGTGTCGGCAATGGATCAAGCGTTGATGTGATCACCATCGGAACGCTGCCTCTCCATTTACCATCGGGATTAGTAATAAACTTAAATAATTGTTATCTGGTGCCAGCACTGAGCATGAACATTGTATCTGGATCGTGTTTGATGCGAAGTGGTTATTCATTTAAATTCGAGAACAATGGTTGTTCTATTTATATGAATGAAATCTTTTATGGTCATGCACCGATGATGAATGGTTTATTTCTATTAGATCTCGATAATAGTGTTACAAATATTTATAATGTTGATGCTAAAAGAATTAAACTTACTGATGATATATCCACATATATGTGGCACTGCCGTCTAGGTCATATTGGCGTTAAACGCATGAAGAAGCTCCATTCAGATGGACTTTTGGAATCACTTGATTTTGAATCATCTGATACATGTGAGCCATGCCTTATGGGCAAGATGACTAGAACGCTGTTTTCCGGTTCAATGGAACGGGCGACAGAATTATTGGAAATCATATAATCTGATGTATGTGGTACAAATGAGTGTGTCGGCGCGAGGTGGATATCGTTATTTTGTTACTTTCACGGATGATTTGAGTAGATATGGTTATATCAACTTGATGAAACACAAGTCTAAAACCTTTGAAAGGTTCAAGGAATTTCAGAATAAAGTGGAAAATCATCGCAATAAAAAGATCAAATTTCTATGGTCCGACCGTGGAGGTGAGTATCTAAGTTACGAGTTTAGCACTCACATGAAAGAGTGTGGAATTGTTTCACAACTCACACCTGCCGGAACACCACAGCGAAATGGTGTGTCGGAACATCGTAATCGTACTTTATTGGATATGGTTCGATCTATGATGTCTCTGATGGACTTGCCATTGTCATTTTGGGGGTATGCACTAGGAACTGTTGCATTCACTTTAAATCGGGCACCATCTAAATCCGTTGAAAAGACACCATATGAATTGTGATTTGGAAACAAAACCTAAGCTGTCATTTCTTAAAGTTTGGGGATGCGATGTTTATGTGAATAAACTTCAACCGGATAAACTCGGACCCAAAGCGGAAAAATGCGTCTTCATAGGATACCCTAAGGAAACTATTGGGTATTCCTTCTATCACAGATACGAGGGCAAGGTTTTTGTTGCCAAGAATGGATCCTTTCTAGAGAAAGAGTTTCTCGCGAAAGGCGTGAGTAGTCGGAAGGTAGAACTCGAAGAGGTTATTGAACCTTCTCTTCAAAGTATGGCGAGTAGCCAGCGCCGAAAGTTGTTCCGGAGTTGGCTTCACCAGTTGAAGAAGGAACTAATGATAATGATCATGAAACTCTGAAAGAGAGTACTACCGAACCTCGCAGGTCTAGCAGGACGCGTGCAGCTCCCGAGCTGTACGGAAACCCTGTCATAAATTTCATGATTGATGAAAATGATGACCCTGCGACATGAAGAAGCGATGATGAGCCCGAGTTCCAACAAATGGTTAGAAGCCATGAAATTCGAGATGGAATCCATGTATGAAAATCAAGTTTGGAACTTGGTGGACTTACCTCATGACCGGAAGGTCGTGGAGAATAAATGGATTTTAAAAGAAAAAATAATGCTGATGGTAATGTGACCGTCTATAAAGCTCGACTTGTCGCAAAGGGGTTTCGACAAATTCAAGGAGTTGACTACGATGAGACATTCTCTCCCGTAGCGATGCTAAAATCAGTTAGAATTATGTTAGCAATTGCTGCATAATTTGATTATGAGATATGGCAGATGGATGTCAAAACCGCGTTCCTCAATGGCAATATTGAAGAAGAGTTGTATATGATACAACCAAAGGGTTTTGTCGAACCTAAGGATGCTAACAGGGTGTGCAAGCTTCAGCGATCCATCTATGGATTGAAGCAAGCATCACGAAGTTGGAATCTCCACTTTGATGAGGTGATCAAAGAGTTTGGATTTGTCCAAACTTATGGAGAAGCTTGTGTTTACAAGAAAGTGAGTGGGAGTAATGTGGCATTTCTGATATTATATGTGGATGACATATTATTGATCGGAAATGATATAGATCTTTTAAAAAGTGTTAAAAGTTATCTAAACAGCAAATTTTCAATAAAGGACATAGGTGAAGCGTCATACATATTAGGCATAAAGATCTATAGAGATAGATCTAGGCGCCTAATAGGGCTATCACAAAGTACATACCTTGATAAGATTTTAAAGAAGTTTAAAATGGACAAAAGTAAGAAGGGGTTCTTACCTATGTTGCAAGGCACGACAATGAGTAAGACTCAAAGTCCGGCTATGACGGAAGAAAGAGAGATAATGGACAAAGTCCCCTATGCTTCAGCCGTAGGCTCTATAATGTACGCCATGCTATGTACAAGACGGGATGTGGCACATGCTATTAGTTTGACTAGTAGGTACCAATCAGATCTAGGTTAGGAACACTAGAAAGTGGTCAAGAATATCCTTAAGTACTTGCGAAGAACTAAGGATATGTTTCTTGTATACGAAGGTGAAGAAGATCTTGTCGCTAAGTGTTATGTCGATGCTAGCTTTGACACCGATCTGGATGACTCTAAGTCTCAATCCGGATACGTATTTCTCATGAATGGTGGAGCGGTTAGTTGGAGGAGCTCCAAACAACCTGTGGTGGCAGGATCAACAACGGAGACCGAATATGTTGTTGCTTCGGAAGCGGCTCAGGAAGCAATTTGGATGAAGGAGTTCATATCCGAACTAGGTGTGGTTGCAAGCGCGTTGGACCCAATGGTGATCTATTGTGACAACGATGGTGCCATTTCCAATGCCAAAGAACCAAGGTCTCACAAGTATTCCAAGCATATTAAGCACCGGTTTCACTCCATCCGTGAACATGTCAAGGATGGAGATATAAAGATGTGTAAAGTACATACGGATCTCAATGTAGCAGATCCGTTTACTAAAACTCTCCCTAGAGCAAAACATGATCAACACCAGAACTCCATGGGTGTTAGATACATCACTATGTAACTAGATTATTATCTCTAGTGCAAGTGGGAGACTGAAGGGAATATGCCCTCAGAGGCAATAATAAAGTGTTTATTATGTGTATTCCAAGTATATGATAGATGTTTATTTTGCATGCTATAATTGTATTAATACGGAAACGTTAATACATGTGTGTTTAATAAACAAACAGAAAGTTCCTAGTTATGCCTCTCTCATAAACTAGCTCGTTGATTAACAAGATGATCAAAGTTTCCTGATCATAGACATTGGATGTTGTTAATAACGAGGTCACAACATTAGTGTAATGATGTGATGAACATTCATCCGGAGTATAGAATTACCATCAAAGTCATTGAGTTTATATTGCTATAACAACTTACAAAGTGATCCTAATCCTTAGACCATGAGATCATGTTAAGCACTAACACCAGAAGAGTTTCTTGATGACATCAAACGTCACACCGTAACTGGGTGATTATAAAGATGGATTCAGAACTACTAAAGTGTTATGTTGAGGCTCATGGATCGAGAGTGGAATTTGTTCATCTCGATGACAGATAGATATACTCTGGGCCCTCCCGGTGATATCACATTGGTTAGCTTGCAAGCAAGTGATTTGATCACTAGAATGTTATATCACGGGAACGAGAAAAGAGTGCATGTCGGTAACGAGATCAAACTAGGTATGGAGATACCGATGATCGAATCTCGGACATGTAATATATTGTGAAACAAAGGGATTAAGATACTAGGTAAAAGGTTCCGACGATCACAGGAAATTCATCGTTGAATGTGTGGGAGTCAGTATGGATCTCCAGGTCCCGCTTCTTATTATTGATCGGAGAAGGGTCTCTATCATGTCCGCATTATTCACTAACCGTAGGGTGGCACACTTAAGGGACACTGACATCCAATTTGAGCAAAAGTTTTATGCCGGAAAGAATAACAGGCGCAGGAATTTATTTCACTAGATACCGAAACAGGTTTTTGGGTGAAATTGCAGAAAGTGTTTTTGCATGTGAAATGGGATACTAGCAAGGGGTTTTATGTGAATGTTTTGTAGGGATTTGTAGCATGGAAAACAAAAATTTCTATCGCATACAAACAAACAAGCCAAGATCTATCTACTAGATTGTAGCAACGAGTCGATGGAATAACTTACCCTCGAAGATTCCAAAGTGTTTAACGAGAGCGGATTCTCGTGGGTGATGTAGTCGTACTCTTCCCGATCTCAAGATCGTGTAGACGATCCTTCCGGCGCTGCGTTCCGGCAGCGCTCCCGCAGTCGGTCACACGTTCGGTACTCGACGAAGACCTTCCTCTCCCTTGTTCCAGCAGGCAGCGGAGGTTGTAGCACTCTCCTCGCGATTCCGGCAGCACAACGGCGTGGTACCGGAAGTAGAGGGGAGATCCCGCAGGGCTTCGCCTTAAGCCAGAGCGAGTATGGTGGAGTATGAGAGAGCTTTAGTGGTCTGGGGTTTAGACACACCATTTAGAAGGCTCTAATCCGAAGGCTAGTGCAATTAGAAGCTCTAAACCAAAGCGGCTCTAAACCGGGGTCTAGAGCTAGGGTTTAGATTTAGAGGATAGGAACTTGTGTGTCTAGAGGAGGGGGCCCTGCCCCTCCTTTTATAGGTGGAGGGGCCGGCGCGCCAAGGGGGAGGGAGAGGAGTCCCTCCCCAACTCGGCTTGGAGGTGGGCCGCCGGTTGGAGGAGGGAACTCCTCCCCAACTCGGTTTGCCCCCTCTTTCCTCTTTCCCTCTCTTTCCTGTTTTAGCCGTTTGACTTTTCAAACTTGCTATTTGACTTTTCAATTAAGGATTCAATTTAATCCTTTATTTGGAACAGCGAGAAGACTAAGTACATGATGCAATCATTCCAATATGCAATGACACATTCATGTACCCCTTCCCCTCCGGAGTGCCGGACATTCCGGAACCTTCTAGAACATTCCCGATGAAAACACCGGAATCATTCCCGAACTCCGAAACGGGACTTTCCTTATATTAATCTTATTCTCCGGACCATTTCGGATCACCTCGTGATATCCCGGATCCCATCCGAGACTCCGAACAACATTCGGTCTCTTTCTCATAATACCATAACTACTCAAACAACGTCGAATCCTTAAGTGTGTCTCCCTACGGTTCGTGAATTATGCGGACATGATCGAGACACTTCTCCAAACAATAACCAATAGAGGAATCTAGAAATTCATATGGCTCCCACATATTTCTACGATTACTTTGCGATCGAATGAACCACTTACATACGATACCAATTTCCCTTTGTCTCACGATAGTTTACTTATCCGAGGTCATGATCATCGGTATCTCTGCATACCTAGTTCAACCTCGTTACCGATAAGTACTCTTTTCTCGTTCCCGTGATATGTGATCCCTTGTGATCCAGTCACATGCTTGCAAGCTAATTGGATGACATTCCACCGAGAGGGCCCAGAGTATATCTATCCGTCATATGGATGGACAAATCCCACTCTTGATCCATGTGTTTCAACCAATACTTTCCGAACACTCAATGCCACCTTTATAGCCACCCAGTTACGGTGTGGTGTTTGATGTCATCAAAGCATCCATCCGGTAAAGGTGATATGCATGATCTCATGGTCGAAGGAATTAGGTTACTATGTATCAGAAAGCATATAGCAATTGAACTATTGAAATGACTTGATCTTTATGCTACGCTTATCTATAGGAGTATGTCCACCATATCATTCTCCTAACGATATGATCTTGTTGTTGATAACATCTCAATGTTCATGATAGGGAAACCTCAATCATTTATCAACCAACAAGCTAGTGAAGTATAGAGGCTATACTAGGGACTTCAAATTAAGTCTACAAATCACACAAGTATCAATGTTTCCTTGTTAATACTATTATAGCATGAATGTAAACATTTATCATAAACACAAAGATATAATAATAACTACATTTATTATTGCCTCTAGGGCATATCTCCAACATGTTTGTCATTAAAGTAATTGACAAAATTCTGAATAAATAAAAGGAGTTTTATTTAATGAGAGTTTGCATTAAATTTGGTGGAAAATTAATAGCAATTTTGAGTGGGATTTTGATTGGGGTGAATTGAAGAGATTTTTGTGAGTGGAGTGTCCACCCACATGAATGAGGGGAGGACAAGGGGCCAGCCCCCATGCGCCGTCCACCCCCTTGGGGTCCCCCTCTCCTATAAAAGGCACCCCTCTCCTCTCTCTCACTCACACCTCCTCATGAAGGATCTCTCTCCCCCTCTAGAATTTATTCCCCATGGTCTCGGACTATCGAGATACATGTTTCCGGTGGCTATTCGGCAAGAAAGGGTTGTGCTTCCGCTGCATCGCTAGAGCGAGGAGGCGGAGGTTGCTCGGTGTCTTGTACGTGTGTACGAGCACGGATGCGCTGCTGTTTTGCAGCGCTAGGACTTCTTATCGATCTTGAGATCGGTAAGAGATCGTCTACATCAACCACGAGTTTAACTCGTTAAGCTTTGTCGGTCTTTAAGGGTATGTTCTCTACGGATATACATCCGCCCGTTGTTTGTATCTAGTATATAGATCTTGGTACATAGTTCCCATCGTAGGAAAATTTTTGTTTTCTATGCTGCGAACCCTACACTTACACGAGCATTTCACAAAGAAATTTACAAGTAGGATTTTATCATATTACAAACTACAAAATAAAAAGATTAGAACCTAAACTACAATAGCTAGATCTTCTTTTCTCATTCTTGCTATTCTTTACCTTCTTTCCCATCTGATTTGCAAAACGAACACCAAAAACAAGAAACCATAGTTGGTTTAAAATGTTGGATCCACCAAGTGGTGAATCCAGTTGATGTTGAATCCGTTGACAAGGTCCACAGACTTGTCCTAAACCTCATTTTTTTGAGATTTTGAAGCAAACAAGATGGAAGTAGTAGGAATAGATGACATTAGTATACAAATAGAGGTCGAAAGCATTTGGTAGCAAACTAGATGTGTGTGTACTTTGCAAATCTTTATATCCCCATCTTGGATATGTTCTCGAATAGCGTGAAAACGTAGCTTGATGTGCTTCAGCTTCTTGTGTGACCTTGGTTCTTGCGCATTGGCTATGGCGCCCATGTTATCACAGTAGATAGACATTGGGTCCAGCGCACTAGGAACCACACCCAGCTCTGTAATGAACTCTTTCATCCATATCGCTTCTCATGAAGCCTCCAAAGCAGCCATGTATTCCGATTCAGTTGAAGATCTCGCCACAACGCTTTGCTTTGCACTCCTCCAGCTAACTGCTGCACCATTCAAAATAAATACGTATCCATATTGTGATTTAGAATCATCCGGATCGGTGTTCCAACTAGCATCGGTGTAACCATTAACAACGAGCTGTTCATCACCTCCATAAGAAAGAACCATATCCTTAGTTCTTCTCAAGTACTTAAGGATGTTTTTGACCGTTGTCCAATGATCCACTCCTAGATCACTTTGATATCTGCTAGTTAAACTAACAGCATATGCAATGTCGGGTCTAGTACATAGCATGGCATACATTAGAGATCCTATGGCTGAGGCATAGGGAGTCTTACTCATCCTTTCTCTATCTTCTGCCGATGTCGGACTTTGAGTTTTACTCAAGGTCGTATTGGGAAACATGGGCAAGAACCCTTTCTTGCTATCTTCCATTCCAAACCTCTTTAGAACTTTGTCCAAATATGTACTCTGTGACAATGATATTTGGCGTTTCGATCTATCTCTATAAATCTTTATGCCTAATATGTAAGCTGCTTCGCCAAGATCCTTCATTGAAAAACTATTATTCAAATATTCCTTGACACTATTAAGAAGGTCTACATCATTCCCAATCAACAATATGTCATCCACATATAGTATTAAGAATGCTACAGAGCTCCCACTCACTTTCTTGTAAATACAAGCTTCTCCATAAGTTTGTATAAAACCAAAACTTTTGATCACCTTATCAAAACGTTGATTCCAACTTCGGGATGCTTGCTTCAATCCATAGATGGACCGTTGAAGTTTGCATACCTTGTTAGCATCTTTAGGATCGACAAAACCTTTGGGTTGCATCATATACAACTCTTCATCAATATCTCCATTGAGGAATGCTGTTTTGACATCCATCTTCCATATCTCATAATCATAATATGCAACAATTGCTAACATAATCCTCACAGACTTTAGCTTCGCTACCGATGAGAAAGTCTCATCGTAGTCAACTCCTTGAATTTGTCGAAACCCTTTTGCGACAAGTCGATCTTTATAGACAGTAACATTACCATCAGCATCTGTTTTCTTCTTGAAAATCCATTTGTTCTCGACAGCCTTCCGGCCATCCGGTAAGTCCACCAAAGTCCATACTTGGTTTTCGTACATGGATCCAATCTCGGATTTCATGGCTTCTTGCCATTTATTGGAATCTGGGCTCATCATTGCTTCCTCATATGTCTCGGGGTCATCGGTGTTGTCCACCAACATGACACTCATAACGGGATCATACCAATCTGGAGTGGTACGAGTTCTCGTTGACCTCCGAGGCTCTGTAGCAACTTCAACCGAAGTTTCATGATCACCATCATTAGCTTCCTCTCTATTTGGTGCAGGCACCACAGGAACTTCTTCCGGTGATGCGCTACTCGCAATTTCGAGAGAAGGTTCGACAACCTCGTCGAGTTCTACTTTCCTTCCAGTCACTTCTTTCGAGAGAAATTCCTTCTCTAGAAAGGATCCATTCTTGGCAACGAAGATTTTGCCTTCGGATCTATGATAGAAGGTATACCCAATAGTTTCCTTCGGGTATCCTATGAAGACGCATTTTTCTGCTTTGGGTTCAAGCTTGTCCGGCTGTAACTTCTTTACATAGGCTTCGCACACCCAAACTTTAAGGAACGACAATCTAGGTTTCTTCCCAAACCATAATTCATACGGTGTCGTTTCAACGGACTTAGACGGTGCCCTATTTAAAGTGAATGCGGTTGTTTCTAATGCATAACCCCAAAATGATAGCGGTAAATCTGTAAGTGACATCATAGAACGAACCATATCTAAGAGAGTTCGATTACGACGTTCGGACACACCATTACGCTGTGGTGTTCCCGGCGGTATCAACTGTGAAAGTATTCCGCATTTCTTCAAATGCTCGCCAAACTCGTAACTTAGATATTCACCTCCACGATCAGAACATAGAAATTTAATCTTCTTGTTACGTTGATTCTCTACCTCACTTTGAAACTCCTTAAACTTCTCGAAAGTTTCGGACTTATGTTTCATGAAATAGATATACCCATATCTACTCAAGTCATCCGTGAAGGTAAGAACATAACGATAACCACCGCGCGATGCTACACTCATTGGACCACACACATCGGTATGTATGATTTCTAATAAGTCCGTAGCTCGCTCCATCATACCAGAAAATGGAGTCTTAGTCATTTTTCCCATCAGACATGCTTCGCATCTTTCAAGTGATTCAAAATCAAGTGATTCAAGAAGTCCATCGGAATGGAGTTTCTTCATACGTTTCACTCCAATATGACCAAGACGACAGTGCCACATATAGGTCGAATTATCGCTTGATTTCAAACGTTTAGCCTTAATGTTGTTGATATGTGTATTTCCACTATCGAGATTCAATAAGAATAGACCATCTATCAAAGGTGCATGTGCATAAAACATATTACTCATATAAATCGAACAACCATTATTCTCGGACTTAAACAAGTAACCGTCTCGCAATAAACAAGATCCCGATATAATGTTCATGCTCAACACAGGCACTAAATAACAATTATTTAAGTATAAAACTAATCCCGATGGTAGATGAAGGGGTAGCGTGCCGACCGCGATCACATCAACCTTTGATCCGTTTCCCACGCGCATCGTCACCTCGTTCTTCGCTAGCTTCCGTTTATTCTGCAGCACCTGTTTCGAGTTACAAATATGAGCAACCGAACCAGTATCAAATACCCAGGCACTACTACGAGTACTAGTGAGATACACATCAATAACATGTATATCAGATATACCTTTCTTCTTGATGTTGCCGTTCTTCAAATCCGCCAAGTACTTTGGGCAATTCCGCTTCCAGTGACCTTCTCCCTTGCAGTAAAAGCACTCAGTATCAGGCTTGGGTCCAGCCTTGGTCTTCTTCGCCGGCGTGGTAACTTTCTTACCACCCTTCTTGAAGTGTCCCTTTTGCTTAGACTTGCCTTTCTTGAATTTGGTGGTCTTATTGACCAACAACACTTGGTGCTCTTTCTTTATCTCCACTTCTGCAGATTTCAACATGGCAAAGAGTTCTAGCAACGTCTTGTTCATGTTCTGCATGTTGTAGTTCATCACAAAGTTCTTGTAACTTGGTGGTAGTGATTGTAGGACACGGTAAATCCCCAAAGCATTAGGAATCACTATACCCAAGCTTTGAAGTTTGTTTGCATGCCCAGACATCTTAAGCACATGCTCACTGACGGAGCTGCCTTCTTCCATCTTGCAGTTAAAGAACTTTTCAGAAGCCTCATAGCTTTCAATTGCCGCATGAGTCTCAAAAATCAATTTGAGATCCTCGACAATATCATATGGGTCTGATTCTTCAAACCTTTTCTGAAGCTCCGATTCCAAACCATACAAGATAGCACACTGAACTATGGAGTACTGATTCTTCCGAGCGAGGTAAACATTTTTTACTTCATCGGGAGCATCAGCTGCAGGTGGGTCACCCAGCGGTGCATCCAGCACATAGGTCAAATTACCAGCTGTGAGGACAATCCTCAAATTGCGGAACCAATCCGCGAAGTTGCTTCCATTGTTTTTCAACTTTTCTTTCTCTAGGAACGCATTAAAATTGATGGTAGGGGCTGCCATTGATCTACAACATATTTGCAATAGTTTAGACTAAGTTTATGACAAATTGAGTTCAAATTAATAATGAAATTAAACTATGTGAACTCCCACTCAAAACAATATCCCTCACATTGTTTTAGTGATCACACGAACCAAATCCACTACACCAACACCGATCATCACGAGAGTTGACATAGTTTCAATGGCGAACAATCATCATGTTCATCATATCTACTATATGATTCATGCTTTACCTTTCGGTGATCCGTGTTCCGAGACCATGTCTGTACATGCTAGGCTCGTCAAGATCAAACCTTAGTTTCCGCATGAGCAAATCTGGCTTGCTCACGTTGTATACACTTGCAGAATCTAACACACCCGATCATCACGTGGTGCTTCGAAACAACAAGCTTTAGCAACGGTGCTAACTAAGGGTGAACACTTTATGACTTGAAATTGATGTGCATGAGGGATCATCTTATAATGCTACCGTCGTGTACTAAGCAACACAAGATGAATAAAGGATTAACATCACATGCAATTCAATAATATGTGATATGATATGGCCTTTCTTCTTTGTGCTTCCGATCTCCATCTTCAAGCACGAACATGATCTCCGTCATCACCGACATTGCATCAATGTCAATGACGCTTCTCCATGGTTGTCGTCCACCGGCTTCAACTATTACAACTACTTTGAATAGACACGCGGGTCTTAACATAAATTAAAGACAACCATATGGCTCCTGCCGGTTGCCAACTTACAATAAGGAACATTGTATACATCAAATATAATCACAATCATGGCCATATCACATCACTGCACACCCCTGCAAAACAAAGTTAGACGCCTCTACTTTCTTTGCATATTTTACGTGGTTTGGGGCTTTCAATAAGTGTCGTTCTAACTTACGAACAAGAACCACAACATTGATACTAGCATTGTTGATCACCCGTTGTAAATTGGATCTTAACTATGCTAGGAGAAACAGGCACCCACAAAGCCACTTATGCAATACAAGTTGCATGTCAAGCGTGGAGCAAGTCTCATGAACGATGTCATGTAAGGTTAGCCCGGGCCGCTTCATCCCAACATACCGCAAGATGCAAAGTACACAAGAAGCAATCGACAATAAAAGCATCAACGCCCACAATGACCACTGTGTTCTACTCGTGCAACAGATCTACATATAGACACGGCTCTGATACCACTGTAGGGATTCGTAGCATGGAAAACAAAAATTTTCTATCGCATACAAACAAACAAGCCAAGATCTATCTACTATATTGTAGCAACGAGTCGATGGAATAACTTACCCTCGAAGATTCCAAAGTGTTTAACGAGAGCGGATTCTCGTGGGTGATGTAGTCGTACTCTTCCCGATCTCAAGATCGTGTAGACGATCCTTCCGGCGCTGCGTTCCGGCAGCGCTCCCGCAGTCGGTCACACGTTCGGTACTCGACGAAGACCTTCCTCTTCCTTGTTCCAGCAGGCAGCGGAGGTTGTAGCACTCTCCTCGCGATTCCGGCAGCACAACGACGTGGTACCGGAAGTAGAGGGGAGATCCCGCAGGGCTTCGCCTTAAGCCGGAGCGAGTATGGTGGAGTATGAGAGAGCTTTAGTGGTCTAGGGTTTAGACACACCAATTAGAAGGCTCTAATCCGAAGGCTAGTGCAATTAGAAGCTCTAAACCAAAGCGGCTCTAAACTGGGGTCTAGAGCTAGGGTTTAGATTTAGAGGATAGGAACTTGTGTGTCTAGAGGAGGGGGCCCTGCCCCTCCTTTCATCAAGCTAAACCAGGAAATTAGCATGAACAGAAAATGATCTAAACAACCAAATGAAGTTCGCTGCAAGTAAAGATGACAATGGCAAAATTCCACTTGAAAAATAAATGTATTGCCAAAATTGAGAAAAGGAAAATTATCATTTTAACCCTCACAACATGTCTTATGGGCATATGACCTTAGCTAATTAGAACATTAAAGTCCAAGTAGAAACCAATCTAGAGAGACAGTATAATCAGATGAGTCACTACATGCACACAGTGAGGTTTTAATATGACATGATCCCTAAAACACTATAAATAGGACCCCAATCTAGCTTCTGGAGATCACAATCCTTAGATCAAAGCTCATAATAAACACTCTCATACCAGAGATTGAGAGAGAGGAGTACAAACCATAAACCACGCTCACTAGTAAGAGAGAGGGATCTGAGAGAGGATCTCATGTAATGAAAGGAGCTAGGAAAGGAAGAAGTACAACAGATCTTCATCAAGCATATTTTGTAATCTCCAAAGCTTTACAACCAAACTTTAGAATGGATTATTAATAGAGAGAGTAACACTTAGGACCTAGGACAACTAGGTCTAGCACCTATGCATCTCCATTGTTGGAGAACATCACAAATGCCATGTCACTAGATGCACTGGCACAACCTTAGAAAATTATTACTATAATTTACAAACTACCGTCACTTCCTCATACATCAATAAAAGGTGCACCTAAGGAAGAAAAGGTAGGCAGTAAACAACAAATCATTAGCTGAGCCAAGTTACTACAAGAGAACGAAGAAGGAATCACTAAGTAATTACTAACACACTTACAATATTACTGAACCAAAGGTTCATGAAAAACAATACTACCTCTGTCCCAAGGCTTAAGGCTTATATTTTTCAAAAGTCAAACTACCTAGAGTTTTACCAAGTTTTTAGAGAAAAATATTAATATTTATAATACGTAATTCATACCCTTTCACACATCACGAAACATATTTTCACATGATATATAAATATATATATAATATAATAGTTCTTGATAGCTTTTTCCAAAAGTTTGATCAAACTTTCTGTAACTTGACTTTTTTTTTAAAAAGCCTTAAACCTTGGAATGGAGGGAGTAACACTAATGAATGGGCACTTGAAAACACAAGTGTATATTAGTATAACAGTAACTGATAGCTTAAGCAAATAATTAATAAAAACAACTAGTGAAATACAAGTTAGTCTAGATAGAATACTTGAGATGTAGATTTTGATCACATTAGTGACAAGAGACAGTCTAGGAACTTAACACTAGTAGTAAACCTTAAATCTACTGACAATTAACACTAGACAACAACAAAACAGAAAAAAATTAGCTAAGAAAATGTCATAGTATTGATCTTATCAGTGAAAGGATTGGTATCATCTGATCATAGGATAATCTAGGCATTATTCTAGAGCTTGAACTACACAAGACCACTAATAAAAACCCTAGACTAATTAACTGAAGGATGAACTGTTAACTGAAGATAGTGTTGACTACACAAATATTCAAATATAAATAGAGATCATTACTAAGAACCAGTAACCAAGTTGATGAAGGGAATATGTCCTGAGAGGCAATAATAAAGTGTTTATTATGTATATTCCAAGTATATGATAGATGTTTATTTTGCATGATATAATTGTATTAATACGGAAACGTTAATACATGTGTGTTTAATAAACAAACAGAAAGTTCCTAGTTATGACTCTCTCTCATAAACTAGCTCGTTGATTAACAAGATGGTCAAGGTTTCCTGATCATGGATATTGGATGTTGTTAATAACGAGGTCACAACATTAGTGTACTGGTGTGATGAACATTCAACCGAAGTATAACATTACAATCAAAGTCATTGAGTTTATATTGCTATAACATCATACGAAGTGATCCTAATCATTAGACCATGAGATCATGTTAATCACTAATACCGGAAGAGTATCTTGATAACATCAAATGTCACACCTTAAGAGGATGATTATAAAGATGGGTTCAGTACTACTAAAGTGTTATGTTGAGGCCGATGGATCGAGAGTGGAATTTGTTCATCCCGATGATGGATAGATATGCTCTGGGCCCTCTCGGTGATATCACATTGTTTAGCTTGCAAGCAAGTGATTTGATCACTAGAATGTTATATCACGAGAACGAGAAAAGAGTGCATGTCAGTAACGAGATCAAACTAGGTATGGAGATACCAATGATCGAATCTCGGACATGTAATATATCGCGAAGCACATGGATTAAGATACTAGCGTAAAAGGTTCTCGCGATCACAATAAAGTCATCGCTGAATGCGTGGGAGTCAGTATGGACCTCCAGGTCCCGCTTCTGATTATTGATCTGAGAGGGGTCTCGATCGTGTCCGTATTATTCGCGAACCATAGGGTGACACACTTAAGATACACCGACATCCATTTGGAGCAAAAGTTTCATGCCGGAAAGAATAACAAGCACAGGAATTTATTTCACTAGATACAGAAACAGGTTTTTGGGTGAAATTGCAGACAGTGTTTTTGAAATGAAATACTAGCAAGGGGTTATATGTGAATGTTTGTCATTAAAGTAATTGACAAAATTCTTAATAAATAAAAGGAGTTTTATTTAATGAGAGTTTGCATTAAATTTGGTGGAAATTTAATGGGAATTTGAGTGGGTTTTTTAGTGGAGGGGATTGAAAGGCATTTGAGTGAGTGGAGTGTCCACCCACATGAATGAAGGAGAGGAGGGGGCAGCCCCCATGGCCGTCGGCCAGCCCCTTGGGTGCCCCCCTGTTGGGGATATGCTATAGGGGTATCCTCATAGCATGTATCCTATCCGGATAACCTGGGTGGCCCACAGTTGGTAGCATGGCCTATGGCCTGCTGGGCGGCCCAGTTAGATGGATCCAGAAGGGAGGCCCATGCCGGATAAAGGAAGGCTACGGTTGGAGTCACCGACGTACCCGGAGCCTTGGAGTACAAGACACGCAAGACTAGTAATAGACGGTGTAGGACTCTATAACCTGTCCGGCTAGGACTTTTCCCTGTAACCCTAGGACCTGGCGACTATATAAGTCGGGCCTATGGGAGCCTTTAGGGCACAATCTCAGACGACCAAGTAGCGATTAGCACACACCTCGCATAGCGAACCAATCCCTGTAACTCGGCGTATTGCCATTATAGTGATTTATAGCAGGAGTAGGATTCCGCCACCATTGTGGGATCTGAACCTGGGTAAGCTGTGTTACCTCGTACCCGTCAACCGTCCGCCTTCCCCCACGTCTCTAAACACGCATTGTGAGGACCCCTCCATGGCGTACTCGTCGGCAATACCACGACAGTTGGCGCCCACCGCGGGGCAAGAGGCGCTTCAGGCTCTTCAGTGGGCGAGGACCAAGATCTTCGCGGGAATGGGCGAAACCGTATCCATCAGTCGCGTTCTCTTCTCCGGCAATGTTCCGATCATCCCTCCCGATGAGTTCTGGATCCCGGCGAAGACGAACCCTACGCGGTGTTCGATCGTTCCTATTAGAGACATCCACCTCTTCATCGGCGAAACCGACTCGGGCACTAGTTCCCTGGGAGTCGGAGGAGCATCAAGGCCCGCACGGACCGCCTACGGGCAGGATACGTTCGCAGAAGGATTGAGGTCGGATCTCTCTTCGGAGTTTGCCGACAAAGATCGGAAAAATTCAAGCCCCACCCAAACCGCCCCTGTGCAGGATATAATGGTGGAAGATCGCTGCAAGTCCGCCGGCTTCGCCCGTGCGTCTGGACAACAGAGATCCAAGTTCGTCGGCGTGGTTACCATCTTTGATCTGGCGCATTGCGTTCAGAGAGAGGGCGAAAACCCCCGCGACTACCTTGCCAGGTGGCTCCGTATACGAGCCGATCTGGCCCACTACCCCAATGATGATGCTATGTATCACTTTGTAGAAGGACTGAACCATGGCACGTTTTGTAGGGTTCGCAGCATAGAAAACAAAAATTTTCCTACGATGTGAACTATATACCAAGATCTATCTACTAGATATAAACAACGGGCGGATGTATATCCGTAGAGAACATACCCTTGAAGACCGACAAAGCTTAACGAGTTCAACTCGTGGTTGATGTAGACGATCTCTTGCCGATCTCAAGATCGAGAGGAAGTCCTAGCGCCGCAAATCAGCAGCGCATCCGTGCTCGCACACACGTTCGAGGCACCGAGCAACCTCCGCCTCCTCGCTCCAGCGATGCAGCGGAAGCACAACTCTTTCTTGCCGAATAGCCACCGGGAACATGTATCTCGCTAGTCCGAGACCATGGGGGATAAATTCTAGAGGGGGAGAGAGATCCTTCACGAGGAGGTGTGAGAGACAAGTGAGGAGGGGGGCTCCTTTTATAGGAGGAGGGGGGGCACCCAAGGGGTGGCCGCCGGCCATGGGGGGCAGCCCCCTCCCCTCATTCATTCATGTGGGTGGACACTCCACTCACAAAATGCCCTTTAAATTTCCTCCACTCAAAAGTCCACTCAAATTCCCATTAAATTTCCACCAAATTTAATGCAAACTCTCATTAAATAAAACTCTTTTATTTTATTCAGAATTTTGTCAATTACTTTAATGACAAACATTCACAAATAACCCCTTGCTAGAATTCTATTTCACATGCATAACCACTTTATGCAATTTCACCCGAAAACCTGTTTCGGTATCTAGTGAAATAAATTCCTGTGCTTGTTATTCTTTCGGCATGAAACATTTGCTCCAATTGGATGTCAGTGTCTCTTAAGTGTGTCACCCTACGGTTCGTGAATAATGCGGACATGATCGAGACCCCTCTCGGATCAATAATCAGAAGCGGGATCTGGAGACCCATACTGACTCCCACACATTCAACGATGACTTTCTTGTGATCGTCGGAACCTTTTACGCTAGTATCTTAATCCCTTTGTTTCACGATATATTACATGTCCGAGATTCGATCATCGGTATGTCCATACCTAGTTTGATCTCGTTACCGACATGCACTCTTTTCTCGTTCCTGTGATATAACATTCTAGTGATCAAATCACTTGCTTGCAAGCTAATCAATGTGATATCACCGAGAGGGCCCAGAGTATATCTATCCGTCATCGGGATGAACAAATTCCACTCTCGATCCATGAGCCTCAACTTAACACTTTATTAGTTCTGAATCCATCTTTATAATCACCCTGTTATGGTGTGACGTTTGATGTTATCAAGAAACTCTTCCGGTGTTAGTGATTGACATGATCTCATGGTCTAAGGATTAGGATCACTTCGTAAGTTGTTATAGCAATATAAACTCAATGACTTTGATCGTAATGCTATACTTCGGATGAATGTTCATCACACCATTACACTAATGTTGTGATCCCGTTATTAACAACATCCAATGTCCATGATCAGGAAACCTTGATCATCTTGTTAATCAACGAGCTAGTTTATGAGAGAGGCATAACTAGGAACTTTCTGTTTGTTTATTAAACACACATGTATTAACGTTTCCGTATTAATACAATTATAGCATGCAAAATAAACATCTATCATATACTTGGAATACACATAATAAACACTTTATTATTGCCTCTCAGGGCATATTCCCTTCACGCTTCTCCAGCATTCTCTAAGACGGCAGTAGGCGTCGGGACGCCTTACCTTCGAAGGCATGGTGAACACCGTCAACAACTACGCAGAGGCTGAAGCAGCCGCTGAGACAGCGCTTGCGCTCATTGACGGAGCCCCTCCGATTCCGCCACCACCGCCTCCGGCCGCCATCGCCGCAGCGGCGCCGCCACCTCCAGTCATCGTCGCTGCTATTGCACCTCCACCCCCCGTCATCGAGGAAGTACTGGCACCCTCCGACTCTGTGATTGACACGCTATACGCCGACTTCAGCGCAGACTCGGAGGAGAGATTTCAGTCCAGAAGAGCTAGACTCCGCCATGCAGGAGATGGAGGAGGAGTACAAGCGCGATGAGCAAGCCAACAATGCCGTCACGTCTCGAGAGGTGTTCGTCACCATTGGGACGGCGATTGATGAAGATCAACCCAGACAAGCTCCGCCTATAGCGCTGGAAAAGGGGAAGGGGCCACTTATTGCTGCTGATGATGCTCGCGCAAAGGTCATGCCTCCTCCGCCCAATCCAGTGCAACAGTCGCAGGAACTCGGCACCGGCCCGAGCAACAACAACACCGCAAACTTGCCACCTCTGGCATCTACGTCTGCTGCTGCCCAAGTTTCTCCGGCTGATAGAGTGATGCACGGCAATCTCCTCGTTGAGCCACTAACTGTAGCTCATATCCGGAACGTGACTCAGCTTGACGAGAAGCGCCAGCAGCTGCTGGAGGAAACGCAGGCCATCACGGAGCAAGGCGCTAAGCTAGATCGAGATCTGTTCAACATGCAGAAGTCCATAGAGAAAGCTAGAGCAATGGAGCCCGAGTACAAGACCCTGCTGCAGCAGCAGAAGGCCAAGCAAGCTCCAGCTCAGCATCATCAACGATCCTGCTGTATGGCGAAACCTAGGATGGGCTCCCCCGAATCCGGCACAAGCCAAGCCATACATTGATAGTGAAGGCAGATAGGTGATGCCCACTCCACTCCTCAACCTCGCCGTCGTCAAAACCCTTATGGAGTAGGATAGATCGCCCGAGGCAGTGGACCAGGTTTATGACCTAGTGGCCAAGGCAGTGAAGCAGCAGGAAAAGGCCACCTCTCGGAGGCTTGAGTCTGACCTAGCATTTTGCCAGTCTAGCCAGCATAAACCACCAAGGGACAGATCTCCTCTTGATGTCAGGTCCCAGACGGGTTCATCAGAACAAAGACGAAGGGATGCGCGCAACAGGAAGGATGCTATCCCCATATCCTCCGACCATGGAGAAAAGGCCCGACCTCGTCGCACATCGCCACCGCCCCAATCCCCCCGACATAGCGAAGACCCCAAGGCTCACCATCGTGTGGATATGCCCCCCGCCAAGGCAAGGCGGCATCGTCATCCGCAACAACGCGGAGCAGACCCGTCATGACAGAGAGCGCAACCAAGGACACAATAGCAGGTCGCGCCATGACCCTCCGCGTCCGGCAAGTAATCGCGACAAGCGTGAGGTGTCGCAGGAGGGCAATAGCAAGAAAGCTAACCCACCGCCACCTTTGCCTCCATCGCCACCTAGCAGTCACCATGTTGGAGGAGCCCACGTCGTTCACGCAGCCCATCCCCTGTTGACAAGAAGAAGAAGAACCCGGAGCCGTACGATGCACGTTCGCGGATCGATAAGATCCACGAGGCCCGGGAAGGACCATACCTGGGACCATGTTGTTTTGGACCTGCAATACGGTCCGCAACTTACCCCAAAGGTTTCCGGATTGACAAGACCATCAAGCCCTATGACGGCACCGCCAAGCTAGCCACATGGTTGCAGGACTACGGCAACGCGGTGGAGATTGCCGGAGGTAACCCCAACGTTGTCGTCAAGTACATCCCTTTGATGTTGGCAGGCACGGCCCGTCAATGGATTGACGACTTGCCGAAGAAATCCATCTGCAATTGGTTGGACATGCAAGAAGCGTTCACCAAGAACTTCGAGGGTACGTACACGCGTCCCTGCACTGTTGGCGATCTACAGCGGTGCGTGCAAGAGAAAGACGAGACATCTCGCGCCTACCTCTCCCGCTGGCTGGATATGAAGAATTCCTGCGCAGGAGTGCACGCTCAGACCGCCATGGCCGCCTTCATCGATGGGTTGGAAAGGGGCACGTTGCGCCGACATAAGCTGAAGCGCTTGTAGGACAATCACCAGCTTGACTTGAACCAGATGTTTCAGTTGGCTAGTGAGTTCGCAGCTGCTGACGACGATGCTCGCGGCTCCTTGCCGGCAACGACCGTTCCAACTCAAGCACGGAGGAACAGCAGTACAAAGTGGAAAACCGCTTTAGAAGAAAAGCAATCTCCCGACATGGTTGCCATGACCTTTGTAGGACGAGGTGAAGGTGGACAACATGGCCGAGGACGGGGAGCTGGTCATGGGCAGCAACGAGGAAGTGAAACTACCTCAGCACCGCTCCGCGTTCCCCAAACCTACAAAGAGTACCGCGATATGCCGTGCCTCGTACACCTCGATGTCAACGGCAAAGCCATCCATACCAATCGACACTACAAGTTCTTCAACGACCTAAAGGAAGACCCGGAGTCCGGCTACAAGCAAAGTCGGAAGAACAGACCGTGAGGCAAGGGCAAGGGGAAGAAGAAGGAGGAGGAGTCCAAGGATTCAAGTGACATGGACGAGGATGTTGACCCTAAGCACGCCGCCAAAGGCGACGACAAGGGCAAGAACCCCTTCGTGAAGAAGGCGCCAGTCTACCACACTTTCCTTGGCACCCCCACCGTCCGACAACAGAAGACATCTATGAGGATCCTGATGGCTACTCTACCCCCAGTCCCCCAGTACCTGCACTGGTCGGAGGTTCCAATTACTTGGGACAGGACGAACCACCCAGACCTTATTCCTACGGAGAACCAATACGCCATGGTCATCAACCCCTTGATTGACGGCGTGGAGTTCACCAAGTGTATGGTGGATAGTGGAAGCAACATCAACATCATGTACCTGGATACACTGCATAAGATGAACTTGACGGAGGCAAACCTAAGGCGGACCAACACCATTTTCCACGGTGTGGTTCCTGGTCGGGAGGCTCGGTCCCTTGGATGCATCACACTTCAGGTTGCCTTTGGCGATGTTAATAATTACCGCCAGGAGTGCATGACCTTTGAGGTGGTCCCCTTCAAGAGCGTGTACCACGTCATATTCGGCCGCGGCATATTCCACACATTTATGGCCAAGCCATGCTTCGTCTACAACAAACTCAAGATACCCAGACCAGACGGTGTCATCACCATATCCGGAAGCTTTACCAAGGCAAGGGACTGCGAGATAAATGAAACAGCCTTTGCGGAAGCTGTCCTCTACAACGAAGAATTCAAAGAGATCTAGAGCAAGGTCGATGACTCAGAGATGCCTGCGTCAAAGAAGCAGATCTCCGACTCCGCTCCTGCATTCAAGGCCGCCATCGAGACCAAGCCGGTGGAACTTGTGGTAGGCGATGCCTCCAAGACCACCGCCATTGCGACGAACCTGGATCCCAAATAAGAAAGCGCGCTTGTCGAGTTCCTCCGTGAGAATAGGGACATCTTTGCCTGGCAACCTGCCGACATGAAAGGTGTACCTAGGGAACTTGCCGAGCACAGCTTAAACATTGATCCAAAATGCAAACCAGTGAAACAACCTCTATGATGCTTCGGAGATGAGAAGAGACGCGTCATTGGCAAAGAGACAGCTAGGTTACTTAAGGCTAGATTTATCCGAGAAGTCCTTCACACCCGATGGGTGGCCAATCCTGTACTTGTCCCCAAAAAGGGAACCAAAGAATTAAGAATGTGCGTTGATTACATGTAGAGGTGCCAATCTTTAATAAGATAGAGCCCCCCTGTGTTTACAATGCTAGTCCCTGGATCAATAGCTAGCATCCACAGTTAAGATGTAATATCAAGAAACAAAGGTCATAATATAACTTTATAACCAGGAATAACATAATTTATTACATCATACATAACTCATTTGGCTATTACATTACATTGCAGCGGAATAACTATAGTCATGGGGTCCTTCATCTTCAAAGTGCCACAGGCAGATGTTGGTTGTAGACTTTGTAATCCTAATCAATCAATCTTCACTAAAACAATCAAACCTGCAACATACAAGTTACAGCCACAAAGGGTCAATACATTTGAATTGTATTGGCAAGTGATACTATGGTAGTATAGTGGAGTCTATCATCTATATGCATTTGGCTAAGTGGAGTTGAGGCTTGCATTGCTCAAAATAGGTTTTTCCTTAACATTTGAAAATACTAAGTTTTTGCTTTGATAAAATCATTTTCTCAATCAAAGATTGAAGATCCTTTGCAAGGCATCTCTCAATCAAAGGTTGAAGATTTCAAACAACCCTTGTTCAAACCACAAGATTTTAACTTAGAAATTTGAATGATGAGATTCTTGATTGCTTCCATGTCTTGATGCTCAAATTTTCCTTCACCAGGGACATGGCTAAGTACTTAGATTTTACACTCTGCAGAGGTGGTGCACTTTCCCCAGAAGACTTGGTTTCCCAAGACAAGATCTTTCAGAAGCCTTCCCTTAGACCAAAATGGACGCGTTCCAACCTATCAAACACTACCACCAACTGTCCATTTGGCTAAGTTCTTGCAACCTATATGATCATGGCAGAGCCCATATTGCCAAGTGGTTGCACTTGAAACTTCTCAACATTTGACATCTCAAATCTCTTTGTTCCTGGGTGGCATACCACAAGTGAGATACACAATCCAAGTCCATGGCCTTGTGAACCACTCAACCAAACACCACCAAGCTATCCCATTCCACCCAGGTGATTCATTAACTTAGTTGTTTTATTAAACAAAACACAAGTCCTTTAGACTTAGAATATTTTCCCATAGTGTGAATATATATTCCACCCATGTTTTCTATTAGCTAGGCTAAGCTTGATAGTAGTAGGAATCTTTAACTTAGGAAAATCCTACTAAGGATTCATCTACTAGGTTTTCTTATAGCAAGGTCTATACTTAGCAAAATCCATGCAAGTTTTACTTAGCAAAATCACTAATGCATAGAGAAAGTAATGGGACAAAAAGTATGAAGCATCACTTGCCTTTTTGGTAGGGAATGGTGGTTCACTCCTTGATCTTGCTAGTCTCGCACTTCACTACAAGTCAATCAAGAAAACACACATTCAATTCTCATTCCAAACCAAAGTCAAACAAACAATTTTTCACACACACAAAGTAATGGAATCTAAGTCATGCATAAGCATGCAAAGGTTGGTTCTATTGCAAGGATGGTCTCCACTAGGCTTGTAAACTTTGTAAGTTCCAAATTGGTCATTTACCAAAATGGCAAAGTCATTTGCAAATGGGTTTTATCCATAAACCATTTTTAAATCCATTCATCATTTCATGTGGTGAAAAATGTTTTTATCAAGGCAAAACTATTAAGTTGTTCACCAAATGAGTTGCTAATTTGCAAAACTTGGTGTTTTGGGTCAGTGGGTTTGATCAAACCATTTTCTTAAAGTTTTCTTTCCATAAATATTTTTATAACAAAAACCATTCTTTTTATTTGGCTAGAAAATGGCTAAGTCAAGTAATCCAACCTAAATCTTTCCAAAATCATTTTTAACACCAAGGGTTGGTTCCTAGGGTCAGTAAGGTCACATCAAACCATTTTGCAAAGGTTTTAACCCAAAAAAACATTTTTAAACAATTTTTCTAATCTAAACAAGCACACAAAAGTTTCTGCAAATTCAAACAAGATAACATATACTATTTACTAAACTAAGGGCATGGTTGGCCAGGTCTTGTTCTCCTGAATCCAACGACATAAAATTTGCAAAATTTGGACGTGTAGATCCAAAGATATAGTGGTTTCAAAATCATACCTAAATCAGATTTCAAATTCTAATTTCAATCCATCTGGTGACACGCGGCGCAACGTCATTCGCTGGTACCGGTTCGGTATGGATCGCGGTTGTGGCGCGTTGGATTAAGTCAGATCGTGCGGTACTGAGCGCATACCCCTTCGCGGTTAAGTCATTCTATCACATCCACCCGATCGAGATCTAACGGACCTAAACAATCGGCCATTAACTAGCGGCGCTGCGCGGCTGTGTGCGGCGGCGACGGGCAGACGGCGGCGGCGCTGGCGAGGCAGGAAGCGAAACAGGGAGGGTGTAAGCTCACCGAGATCGCGAGGACGAGGTGGTGCTGGTCGTGTGGTCTTCATGGCAAGGGGCGCACGGGGACGGGCAGGATTCTTCGCCGGAGTTGGTTCTGGCGACAGACGCGCGCGGTCGAGGTCGAGGACGACGCTACAGATCACACCAAGGCAAGCAGAAGGCAAGGTTAGCTGCGCAAGGTCGAGGCGGTGACGCGTGCATGAAAGAGAAGAGGAGGGGCGGTCGGATACAACCTGTGGGCGTCGTCGGAGAAGAAGACAAACATGGCGGCGTCGGGAGCTTGTCGTAGTCGGTGCTCCAGGGCGTCCGCGGTCGAACTAAAAGTGCTGGGAGGTGCGTCTGGGAGTGGGGAAGTTTTCAGCGTGCTCAGGGAGGCTCGGGGCAGTGTCGTGTCGCCGGAATCAGCGCCGAACTTCGTCGGAACAGAGGGTGCTCGGAGAGTAATTGAGGCGGCCTGGGGGCGTGCTTTGGGGAGGGGGCAGAGGGGAAATGAAGAAGGAATGCTGGCATTTTATCGAGCTTGGTCAAGGTGAGGTAAAGGCCCGGCATTATGATGAATTGAAGCCGCGGGATTACTGCAGGAAACAGCGACGAGGGGGGAGAAGGATTCGTGCGGGTGGGGAGGAAGAATAGGAGGAGTGGGGTCCGCTGGTCAGTGGGAAAAGAAACGAGGGGGAGGTCCACCGGTCAGTGACTTAACGGGTTGCTTCTGTGGTGAGGAAAAAAAACGGTTCGGGGGAGAGGGCAGATGGGTTTGGACTGGGCTGGGGTGGGCTTTAGCTGGGCTGGTCGTTTTACTCTTATTTTTTTCTGTTTGCTTTGTTTTATCTTTTTCTATTTCCTATTTTCTGATTTGAACTTCATCCAACCATTTAAGTATTCAAATAATTCAAACAATTCAACAATTGTAATGAGTTTTTGGTTCTTTCTATCAACATAAACCAAATCTCAAAATAAAATAATATTTAAGATCCCTTCATTAATTAAATAAAAGGGTCCTTTATTTATTTAATATGGTTTGATTTATTTAATAAAATCTTCATTTGAAATCCAAACACTTTCAAAACCAAATCAGTAGGTTTTATTTGAAAATATAAGATACTTGAAATACTTGTTTAAGATGAAATGACATTTTATTTTAGGGTCCAATACGAATTAAATGAATAAACCTTATTCATTTAATTCAAATAAGATTTGTTTTATTAGAATATTTATTTTTAAAACTAAAATAGTACCAAAGCCATTCAGTAGGTTTTATTTGGAAATAAAGAATATTTGGAAACTTGTTTAAAACAAAATAACATCTTTATTTTAGGATCCATTTAATAATTAAATAAAATGGACCTTAGTTATTAAATCAAATAGAATTTGTTTTATTAATATCTTTATTTTGAAAACTAAAATTAAAACCAAAAACACTTCAGTAGGTTTTATTTGAGAATATAAAATATTTGGAAAATTTTTTAAAACAAAATAAATAAGTTTTGGTGTTTATTTTAAAATGGGAAAAGCCTTTACTTAAATAAAAATTGGATATTAAATCCTTATTATTTCATTTAAGTAAACCTTTACTATTTTTATCAAAACAAATTGTTTTAATCAAAGACTTGGACAAGGTTTAATTTGGCTCTATAAAATAATCTTTATTTAAATATTTCTTTTCTCTTTGAAAACCAAAACCTTTTATAAAAAGAATTCCAAAACAGTAATTTTAATTATTTTTATTTTCCTTTAATAAAAGTTTATCTTTTTAAATCCCTTTAGGATTTATTTGATTCAAATTGGTTTGAGGTTCCAATTGAATTCAAAAAGTTTCTTCTGGTTCTGAAAATCAACTAAAGTTTTATTTTATTCATTTATTTTCACATTACAAGATTTGGAAAATCTTGGGATGTGACAGGCTACCACCCTTAAAATAAATCTCGTCCCGAGATTTGGGAAGGATGGGGTTACAAGCAAGTTCAAAACAACTAGGGTACTACCACCCTTAAAAATTTTCAAACAAAAATTACACATTGGCCTTATTGGGCTCCTGGGAAAACTTTCTCTAAGCAAACTTTTGCATTGTGTCCTTGGTTTCCATTCTTGACTCATGGGCCAAGGTTGAGTTTCTCCATAGACTTGTTTAACTTGTTCTCCATCCTTTCTGGACAATTTTGCATAGTGGCCTTGTTCCCTGCATTTGAAACATGTGACAAGGCTGAGATCCCTCATAGGCTGGTTTATCTTATGCTTCATCTTTTCTGGACAGTTGTTTGCATAATGTCCTAACTCTTTGCAGTGTTTGCACATCACTTGGCTGATATCTTTCTTTTCCTTTGGTATCATTGCCTTTTGTTTGTTTCTTTGGTTCTTCTTCTTTTTTGGGCATTCACTGGCATAGTGTCCCATCTCTTTGCAATTGTAACATTGCACTTGAGTAATGTCCTTCTTGTTAGGGTTGGGGCATTTCTTCTTCTTCTTGGGTCTCTCCAAAGCTAGGAGTTCTTCTAGTTCATGTTCTTCATAGGTGGAAGATCTTTCTCTCTTCTTGGGGCATTGATCTTCATGCTCCTTGGATGCATGGTCCTTGTATCCATGAGTATTGCTAGCTTGGGTTCCTTCTAGATTAACATCCTTGTCATCCTTGTTGTCATTGGCTCTTGGGAGAAAGTTTTCTCTCATGTTGATCATTTGAGTAATGAGTCCTTGCAACAATTGGGATTGAAGTTTCAAAATCCTTTGTATGGCTGGGTCTAGTCCATTGTTGTTGGCTAAAAGCTGAGTTGTCTCTTGGCTCAACTGGTTTTGGGTTGCTATAAGTTCTCTCATGTTGTCCTCTTGGTTGTTGTTGGTGTCATCAACCTTGATGTTGGAGTTTCTTGGAGTAGTCATCTGTTTGGGTCTGAAGGGAGATTAGAATAGGCAAGATATTTCTAAGGAGTCAATTCTAATTACACACATCACTATTCACACAAGCAATGTGCATGCAATCACAAACCAAACATTTCACTCAAACAACAAAGTTCAAGCACATACTTAGGCAACAAAATATTTTTGTTACACCACATAAGTTGGTGGTTTTTGACTTAACTAAAATATGGTGGTCCATCTATATGGTTCACTTGAGATCTTTCCTTCCTTCTTTATTCTTCTTGTATGAGATCATGGTTTCCTTGAGAAAAACTCTTGGTTGCAATACTTCCAATGATGTAGGCTCCTTCTAACTTTTGCATTCCCTTAGTCTCTAAATCTTGAGCAAGATTTCCTTGTTTCACTTGTAGTCCTTAGTGGTTTCCAAGTTGGAAGTCCTCGGTGAATATGCTGGAGATGTTAAAGTCATTAGAGTTGAAGAAGTTGAAGTCATTAGAGTTGATGGAGTCCTTTGCACATGGTGTAGTCTTTGGCCATGGGGTAGGTTTTTCCATCAAGTTTGAAATAGATGAGATGTAGAGTTGAAACCAAAAATGGTTGAGGAAAGAGTTTACAAGTGTTTGTAAATAAGTTTTTGGATCAAAATACAACTCCTATTTTTCTAAGGGTTTTTGTCCAATCCTAGGTTTACAAATCCTACAGGCAACACAATGCTCTGATACCATCTGTAGAGGTGCCAATCTTTAATAAGATAGAGCCCCCATGTGTTTACAATGCTAGTCCCTGGATCAATAGCTAGCATCCACAGTTAAGATGTAATATCAAGAAACAAAGGTCATAATATAACTTTATAACCAGGAATAACATAATTTATTACATCATACATAACTCATTTGGCTATTACATTACATTGCAGCGGAATAACTATAGTCATGGGGTCCTTCATCTTCAAAGTGCCACAGGCAAATGTTGGTTGTAGACTTTGTAATCCTAATCAATCAATCTTCACTAAAACAATCAAACCTGCAACATACAAGTTACAGCCACAAAGGGTCAATACATTTGAATTGTATTGGCAAGTGATACTATGGTAGTATAGTGGAGTCTATCATCTATATGCATTTGGCTAAGTGGAGTTGAGGCTTGCATTGCTCAAAATAGGTTTTTCCTTAACATTTGAAAATACTAAGTTTTTGCTTTGATAAAATCATTTTCTCAATCAAAGATTGAAGATCCTTTGCAAGGCATCTCTCAATCAAAGGTTGAAGATTTCAAACAACCCTTGTTCAAACCACAAGATTTTAACTTAGAAATTTGAATGATGAGATTCTTGATTGCTTCCATGTCTTGATGCTCAAATTGTCCTTTACCAGGGACATGGCTAAGTACTTAGATTTTACACTCTGCAGAGGTGGTGCACTTTCCCCACAAGACTTGGTTTCCCAAGACAAGATCTTTCAGAAGCCTTCCCTTAGACCAAAATGGACGCGTTCCAACCTATCAAACACTACCACCAACTGTCCATTTGGCTAAGTTCTTGCAACCTATATGATCATGGCAGAGCCCATATTGCCAAGTGGTTGCACTTGAAACTTCTCAACATTTGACATCTCAAATCTCTTTGTTCCTGGGTGGCATACCACAAGTGAGATACACAATCCAAGTCCATGGCCTTGTGAACCACTCAACCAAACACCACCAAGCTATCCCATTCCACCCAGGTGATTCATTAACTTAGTTGTTTTATTAAACAAAACACAAGTCCTTTAGACTTAGAATATTTTCCCATAGTGTGAATATATATTCCACCCATGTTTTCTATTAGCTAGGCTAAGCTTGATAGTAGTAGGAATCTTTAACTTAGGAAAATCCTACTAAGGATTCATCTACTAGGTTTTCTTATAGCAAGGTCTATACTTAGCAAAATCCATGCAAGTTTTACTTAGCAAAATCACTAATGCATAGAGAAAGTAATGGGACAAAAAGTATGAAGCATCACTTGCCTTTTTGGTAGGGAATGGTGGTTCACTCCTTGATCTTGCTAGTCTCGCACTTCACTACAAGTCAATCAAGAAAACACACATTCAATTCTCATTCCAAACCAAAGTCAAACAAACAATTTTTCACACACACAAAGTAATGGAATCTAAGTCATGCATAAGCATGCAAAGGTTGGTTCTATTGCAAGGATGGTCTCCACTAGGCTTGTAAACTTTGTAAGTTCCAAATTGGTCATTTACCAAAATGGCAAAGTCATTTGCAAATGGGTTTTATCCATAAACCATTTTTAAATCCATTCATCATTTCATGTGGTGAAAAATGTTTTTATCAAGGAAAAACTATTAAGTTGTTCACCAAATGAGTTGCTAATTTGCAAAACTTGGTGTTTTGGGTCAGTGGGTTTGATCAGACCATTTTCTTAAAGTTTTCTTTCCATAAATATTTTTATAACAAAAACCATTCTTTTTATTTGGCTAGAAAATGGCTAAGTCAAGTAATCCAACCTAAATCTTTCCAAAATCATTTTTAACACCAAGGGTTGGTTCCTAGGGTCAGTAAGGTCACATCAAACCATTTTGCAAAGGTTTTAACCCAAAAAAACATTTTTAAACAATTTTTCTAATCTAAACAAGCACACAAAAGTTTCTGCAAATTTAAACAAGATAACAGATACTATTTACTAAACTAAGGGCATGGTTGGCCAGGTCTTGTTCTCCTGAATCCAACGACATAAAATTTGCAAAATTTGGACGTGTAGATCCAAAGATATAGTGGTTTCAAAATCATACCTAAATCAGATTTCAAATTCTAATTTCAATCCATCTGGTGACACGCGGCGCAATGTCATTCGCTGGTACCGGTTCGGTGTGGATCGCGGTTGTGGCGCGTTGGATTAAGTCAGATCGTGCGGTACTGAGCGCATACCCCTTCGCGGTTAAGTCTTTCTATCACATCCACCCGATCGAGATCTAACGGACCTAAACAATCGGCCATTAACTGGCAGCGCTGCGCGGCTGTGTGCGGCGGCGACGGGCAGACGGCGGCGGCGTTGGCGAGGCAGGAAGCGAAACAGGGAGGGTGTAAGCTCACCGAGATCGCGAGGACGAGGTGATGCTGGTCGTGTGGTCTTCGTGGCAAGGGGCGCACGGGGACGGGCAGGATTCTTCGCCGGAGTTGGTTCTGGCGACGGACGCGCGCGGTCGAGGTCGAGGACCACGCTACAGATCACACCAAGGCAAGCAGAAGGCAAGGTTAGCTGCGCAAGGTCGAGGCGGTGACGCGTGCATGAAAGAGAAGAGGAGGGGCGGTCGGATACAACCTGTGGGCGTCGTCGGAGAAGAAGACAAACACGGCGACGTCGGGAGCTTGTCGTAGTCGGTGCTCCAGGGCGTCCGCGGTCGAACTAAAAGTGCTGGGAGGTGCGTTTGGGAGTGGGGAAGTTGTCAGCGTGCTCAGGGAGGCTCGGGGCAGTGTCGTGTCGCCGGAATCGGCGCCGGACTTCGTCGGAACAGAGGGTGCTCGGAGAGTAATTGAGGCGGCCTGGGGGCGTGCTTTGGGGAGGGGGCAGAGGGGAAATGAAGAAGGAATGCTGGCGTTTTATCGAGCTTGGTCAAGGTGAGGTAAAGGCCCGGCATTATGATGAATTGAAGCTGCGGGATTACTGCAGGAAACGGCGACGAGGGGGGAGAAGGATTCGTGCGGGTGGGGAGGAAGAATAGGAGGAGTGGGGTCCGCTGGTCAGTGGGAAAAGAAACGAGGGGGAGGTCCACCGGTCAGTGACTTAACGGGTTGCTTCTGTGGTGAGGAAAAAAAATGGTTCGGGGGAGAGGGCAGATGGGTTTGGACTGGGCTGGGGTGGGCTTTAGCTGGGCTGGTCGTTTTACTCTTATTTTTTTCTGTTTGCTTTGTTTTATCTTTTTCTATTTCCTATTTTCTGATTTGAACTTCATCCAACCATTTAAGTATTCAAATAATTCAAACAATTCAACAATTGTAATGATTTTTTGGTTCTGTCTATCAACATAAACCAAATCTCAAAATAAAATAATATTTAAGATCCCTTCATTAATTAAATAAAAGGGTCCTTTATTTATTTAATATGGTTTGATTTATTTAATAAAATCTTCATTTGAAATCCAAACACTTTCAAAACCAAATCAGTAGGTTTTATTTGAAAATATAAGATACTTGAAATACTTGTTTAAGATGAAATAACATTTTATTTTAGGGTCCAATACGAATTAAATGAATAAACCTTATTCATTTAATTCAAATAAGATTTGTTTTATTAGAATATTTATTTTTAAAACTAAAATAGTACCAAAGCCATTCAGTAGGTTTTATTTGGAAATAAAGAATATTTGGAAACTTGTTTAAAACAAAATAACATCTTTATTTTAGGATCCATTTAATAATTAAATAAAATGGACCTTAGTTATTAAATCAAATAGAATTTGTTTTATTAATATCTTTATTTTGAAAACTAAAATTAAAACCAAAAACACTTCAGTAGGTTTTATTTGAGAATATAAAATATTTGGAAAACTTATTTAAAACAAAATAAATAAGTTTTGGTGTTTATTTTAAAATGGGAAAAGCCTTTACTTAAATAAAAATTGGATATTAAATCCTTATTATTTCATTTAAGTAAACCTTTACTATTTTTATCAAAACAAATTGTTTTAATCAAAGACTTGGACAAGGTTTAATTTGGCTCTATAAAATAATCTTTATTTAAATATTTCTTTTCTCTTTGAAAACCAAAACCTTTTATAAAAAGAATTCCAAAACAGTAATTTTAATTATTTTTATTTTCCTTTAATAAAAGTTTATCTTTTTAAATCCCTTTAGGATTTATTTGATTCAAATTGGTTTGAGGTTCCAATTGAATTCAAAAAGTTTCTTCTGGTTCTGAAAATCAACTAAAGTTTTATTTTATTCATTTATTTTCACATTACAAGATTTGGAAAATCTTGGGATGTGACATTACACCGGCTTGAACAAGGCTTGCCCCAAAGATCAGTTTGCTTTGCCTCGCATTGACCAAGTCATTGACTCGACGGTTGGCTCGGAACTTTTGTGTTTTCTCGATGCATACTCAGGATACCACCAGATCAAGATGATGAAGTCGGACCAGTTGGCCGCTTCGTTCACTACCCCATACGACACGTTTTGCTATGTTACGATGCCCTTTGGGCTGAAAAACAGAGGTGCTACGTACCAGTGGACAATGCAACATTGACTTCACGACCAAATTGGTCGGAACGTTCATGCCTATGTGGACGATATCGCGGTGATGTCCAAAAAGTCAAATGACTTAATCTCCGACTTAAAATAAACCTTTGATAATCTCCAGAAATACAACATGATGCTCAACCCTAAGAAGTGCGTCTTCGGGGTTCTAGCCGGCAAATTGTTGGGTTTCATCGTTTCCCAGCGTGGAATCGAGGTTAACCTGGAGAAAATCAAGGCCATCTTAAACATAAACTGTCCGACATGCCTAAAGGACATTCAACGACTAACAGGCTGTGTTGCAGCAGTTAGTCGGTTCGTCAGCCGACTTGGAGAGAAGGCTCTGCCGTTGTACAAGTTGCTGAAGAAGGCGGACAAATTCACGTGGACGGACGAAGCAGATGCAGCATTGAAGCAGCTCAAGGAGATTATTTCCTCAGCGCCCATCCTTGCAGCACCCGAGCCTGGAGAGCCCCTGTTAATCTACATGGCGGCAACCAACCGGGTAATCAGCATCGTCGTCGTGGTAGAGCGGAAGGAACCAGGCTATGAGCACTGAGTTCAGCGACCAGTTTACTATGTGAGAGAGGTCTTGACGGAGTTCAAGCAGTGTTACCCGCACTACCAGAAGATAGCTTATGGAGTATTCCTTGCTTCTCGGAAGCTGAGGCACTACTTTCAGGAGCACCCAATCACAGTGGTGAGCAAGACTCCAGTGTCCGACATTATCAACAACAACGACGCTACTGGAAGGGTCACGAAGTGGGGCATTGAACTTTCCGCCTTCGAGATCACCTACAAAATACGCGATGCTATCAAGTCACAAGCCTTGGCGGATTTTATCGCAGATTGGACGGAGATGCCGGATGCTACTCCGTTGCCAGAACTAGAGTACTGGATGATGCACTTTGATGGATCAAAGTTTCTCAACGGCTCGGGGGCTGGTGTATTGCTACAGTCACCAACAGGAGACAAGCTACACCACATTCTACAAATCCACTTCAAGGCTACGAACAACATGGCGGAGTATGAAGCACTCATTCACGGACTACGTGTAGCCAAGGATATTGGCATCAAGCGTATAGTTTGCTGTGGAGATTCCGACTTGGTTGCCCAGCATGTGGCTGGCACCTGGAACGCGCGGAACCTTATGATGGCGGCATATCGAGACGAAGTGGACGAGATAGCCAAGAGCTTCTTGGGCTACGAAGTCAAGTATGTGCCTAGGGAGCAAAACGAGGCAGCTGATCTGCTATCTAAGCTTGGATCAGGGCGCAAAAGAATTCCGCCAGGAGTTTTCCTAGAGCATCTACGTACACCATCCGTGAAGGGAGCCGACATCGACAATCCGGATAGAGCTGACTCTTTCGTCCACATGGTGGCAAAGGTCCCTCCGGCTTGGACAAGACCGTTCATGGAATATCTCGAACACGGAACTTTGCCCGACGACGAGGTCGAAAAACGACAAATAGTACGACGATCAAAGGGTTATACCATAATCAATGGACAACTCTACAAAAGGAGCACCACTGGTGTATACCTAAAGTGTGTTTCCCAGCTAGAAGGTATTGAAATCCTACGCGAAATCCATCTCGGAGATTGCGGGCATCACGCCGCTCCTCAATCGGTCGAGGCGAAAGCCTTCTAGCAAGGATTCTACTGGCTGACCACGAAGGCGGACGCTGACAAGCTGGTTGAGACATGCATGGGATGCCAGTATTATGCCCGACAACCACATGTTCCTGCTGAAGAATTGCGAACACTACCAATAACTTGTCCGTTTGCAGTTTGGGGGCTAGACATGGTGGGACCGTTACAGACGGCACCATGTGGGTTTATGCATCTGCTAGTAGCAGTTGATAAATTCACAAAATGGATAGAAGCTAAACCCATTAGAAAGCTTGATGGGGCAACTGCCCTTAGGTTTGTCCGGGATCTAGTGGTGAGATTTGGTCTCCCACATAGCATTATCACCGACAACGGCAAAAACTTGTCACTCAGAGAAGTGGAGGCTTATTGTTGGGAGAAGGGCATCCGACTTGACCTTGCATCTGTGACACACCCACAATCCAATGGTCAGGTTGAGCGAGCCAATGGATTAATTCTACAGGGAATCAAGCCACGTCTTGAGGCACCGCTACATAGAGCAGCCAGAGCCTGGGCGGAAGAATTGCCATCTGTGATGTGGAGTTTACGAACTACACCAAATAGATCCACCGGCTACACCCCTTACTTCATGGTATATGGAGAAGAAGCCATCCTACCTTCCGACATACTTCACGATGCACCAAGGGTTGCCGCCTACGACGAAGATGACGCTGAAGAATCCAGACGCCTAGATGTGGACCTTCTCGAGGAGGAGCGCATTTTGGCATGCCAAAGATCCGCCATCTACCATCAGAAGCTACTCAGCTACCATAGTCTCCGTGTTCGGCATCGCTTGTTTAAAGAGGGGGATTTGGTGCTCCGACTTAAGCAGAAGAAGTCACACAAATTATCCCCGCCATGGGAAGGACCGTTCATCATAAGCAAGGCGCTACTCAATGGGTCTTACTACCTCGTTGACAATCGTGAACTGAAGGATAGACCCAACGAGGATCATAAGCGTAAGCGACGTGACTCGGATGATGACTACCCGGAGCTTGATCGGCCATGGAACATAGCACAGCTACGTCCTTTTTACACTTAGAATTTTTTATCTAATTGTGTACCTCTTATATGATCAATGAAATAAAGCTCTCTGGTTCACTCATATTTCTGAGTCTTTTACCTCCTGTAGTGTTCATTTTTGGATCATATAAAACCTTTATGCACAAGCTTTGCGATTGCACTTGTGAAAATTCCGCCTACGGGCGTTACCTTAAGTTTCCTGGTCTACACGTTCTTTGTCGTTTTTATGTGGATTCTGGAGTAGTGACTTTCAGCACTTATTGTCGGCGATTTTGTGCTTAGGTTATTGACGGTGCCATTGGGCATCATCACTTGAGCGCATGGTTCTGACAACGAGTCTTCCGACTCATGAAAAGTCAAGCATAAAAACCAAAGTAATGGATTAGCCAGCACTTGCTTAAAAAATATATACATGTTGGACACTAGTTCTTAAGTAGCAGGACATACATCATTGTTTTCCGCCTTAAGTTAATACATAGTTTTTTTCGCATACGCATCAAAGGAGCAACAAATATTACAAGTTGTTTTTCATTCCTTTGGCACAGGAGACTTGGAAGCAGCGTCATCGGCAGCAGGAGAATCACCCTCAAAGTCGGTAGTGTGAAGGGACTCGGAGGAGCTTTGGTTGCCACCATCGATGGTATTCATCGGCACGAAGACGTTGACGTCGACTAACTCGACAACTCTGGTGTCATAACCCGCGAGTGATGACAAGATGGACTCTTGCTTTATCTCCTTGCCATCATCATCCACGGCGGGTATGCCACAGGTTACCGTGTCGATGTCGACATCTTCATAGTGTGCCTTTACCATGGACAACGCCATCCTTGCACCGGCCCGTGCACATGAATCTTTCCAGTTTGTGATACGCTCGGGGGCTCGGCGCAGGATCTCTGAGAACTTCGCCACAGAGTCTGATGCCTTGATATTGATCTGGAGGGGCTTGGCAATATCTTTGGCTTGCGCGATGGCGGTGTTGATAAAGTTTCCGGCAATAACCATGCATTCTTTTGCTGGAGGAGGCGGCCGGATTAAACCCATAGGAGCTGCATATTCCGACAAAGAGCACATGAGTTCAAAAATTCAGAGTATCCAGACTACAGAAATCCAAGACGGAGAATCACTTACTGAAGATGCTAGCCTCAGCTTGCCAGAGGGTATCCGCCAAGGAGTCCCGTTCTTGTTGGAGGAGCTTGTACGCCTCATGATGGCATTGATTCTGCTCATCGACAGCTTTCTTCTGATCTCTTAAGATCGAGATCTCCTCCTTCAAGCGGTTGATCTCCTCGGTGGCAGAGTCCTGCAGGACTTTCATTGATTCTTCATGCATCTTCAGCATGTCTTTCCTCTCCTGCTTAAGGATCTTGTTCTCGCTATCCAGCTCTTGAATGTGCTTGGATTGCTCGACGACGTCCTTAGACTTGGCAATGGTTTCTGCAAGTCAGAGAAAGCAAAGTACAGAGTGAGTACTCGGAGAATACACAAGTTCAAGCCGGAATACGAAAAAGAAAGGAAAAACAGACGCTTGCTCTTGATGATCTGTTCCTTCAAGAAGGCAGTTTTACCCTTTTCGGCTTCCAAGTCCGTGCGCATCTTCTGGTACTTGTCGTTGGCCATGCCCCTCCGAGCATTCTCGTTTTGTGGAAAAAAGAAGAATTAAACATTGTTTGGTCTACTTGGAGCATCTAGCCAGAAATTTTCCACCTAGACGCTCGGGGGCTATAGCGAGAGTTTTTAACTTAGCAATATGCTTAGTCTTTTCTTTAAGCATATAGTCGGAACTAATTCAGTTCTCGATTAGAAGCTTGGGGGCTACAGTATAAAGTTTCTAACTCGGATGTATGCTTAGCTTTTCTTTAAGCATCTATTCGGAGCTAATTTAGTTACAACTAGAGGCTTAGGGGCTACAGTATTGAAATTTATAACAATTGCGTATGCTACTCTTAAAGCATCTAGTAGGAATAATTCATTCCACCTATATGCTTGGGGGCTACAGTGAGAGGTTTTCTAGCTTAGTCACTCTTAGAGCATCTAGATGCAAAGACCTATGGTTTTCCGTCTAAATCCTCGGGGGCTACAGTGGGATACTCATATGAAATGTAAAAGGCAAATAAAACTTACAAGTCCAATGATCTTGAGGTTAGTAGCACTCTCGGCCAGTAGCTTTCCAAAGGATACGCTGTTTCCTTGCAAAGATCTCTGCTTGTCGGAGGATCTCCTCTAGACCGCACGTCGGAGATGTCGGCGCCGCACCAGGAACCAGAGTAGTGCTATCCGGCGTAAGTACCAGATAGACTATCTTTGGATACTCTATGGTTTTCTTAGGTGCGGGGGCGCTGCCTACGGCAGAACTACCAGCTTCCACCACCGCCTTACCGCCACCGATGGCATCCTTAGCCGGAGCTTCAGACATTGGGTGTGCGGCACTCTCCTGCGTCGCCTGCTCGCCGACAACAGCAATCTCGGTAGAGGCACCTGAGTCCACTTCCATGGCGGAAGGGCCAGATGCTTCTTCAGCTTGTGAGCTTGTTGGAGCGGAGGAGGTCTTGACGCTGGGAGTAACAGGGGCGATGGCGGGAGATGCATCGCGATGCAGCATGTCCTTGATGGTTCTAGAAGCCCCCAATGTTTTGGAGGTCTTCTTCAAGCTGGTCGTGGTTTTCTTCCTGAAACATGCAAAATGCATAAGTATAGGAATAAGACAGATAAATAGACAATGTTGGAGAGAAAGAAGCTTACACAAGTGGGGGTGCTTTGGCAAAGGGGATCCCAGTAACCTTTCTTTTCTCCGCCTCCAGGGCGGTGGTAGTATTTTTGGAGGCTCCACCCTCCGTCTTCTTCTTCTTACCTCCGTCGGCAGCGTCAGAGGTGGAGCTCTTCCGCTTTCGTGCCAATGGAGCATCGTCGCCGGACACGACCGTGACTTCCTTCATCTTTGGATCATAGATTTGGACAGCCATGCTATCCTCCTCTAGATCTCTAAGCTGTTAAATGAGAAGTCACCGTGTTAGATGAGATGGAAATGGCTAGACGGAAGAACTAGAGTATATGTCATACGCGGAAAATAAACAATTACCTTTGGGCACTTGCTATCTACGAACATGTCGTAAGTGATGGTGAAGCCACGCTTCTTGTCCTTCACCTTGACGATGTCCTTAAGACGGAGCTTGACGGAGTCGCTCGAGAAATTGTCCACGGAGATGCGGAGGCTATCCCTTCTATCGCTGGTATACTCGTGCATTAGCTTCGAGCGTTGCTGCAGAGGTTGAATTCGCCTGATGAACCAGCACATGGCTTGGTCCAAGCTGGTCAAACCTATCTCTACGAACCACTCTATCCGCCTTATGGCACGGGAAGCGTCGATGTAGGAGGGAAGGGAGGCCTAGGATATCCTTGTCGAAGTTTCGGCGGCGGCTCCATCAACGAAGTCCGCGTACGTTACTTCTTGGCCGGCCAGAGGGATATCTGGGCCATAGAAATAAGTATGCTTCCAGTTCTTGCAGGACTCGTGGCCGACGATGTCGGGGAACCGCCGGCCAGGACGGATCTTGAAGCTTATGGTGCCACAATTTCTAAGTTCATCCTTGCTGGCTCCGGCTTCGCGTTTGACGGTGAAGAAATATACAAAGAGATCAAGCCTAGGCTTAATCCCTAGGTAACCCTCGCAAAGCGCCGCGTAATTGCTAAGCGCTAGGATACTATTGGGAGAAAGGTTTTGGGGCTGTACTCGGTAGTGGTTCAAGACGGCAAGGAAGAAGTTAGAGATGGGCAGGGAGACACCGCGTACCAATTGAGCTTTGAGGTACACCTTTTATCCGACTTGGGGAGAAGGTGTGACCTCGCCAGCCGGCGCCTCCCGCCAGGCGAGCCCCTCCGTCATAGGGAGGTAGCCCTCGGCGATCAGCTCCTTGATATCGCGTTCCGTGATGTCCGAACCGCGCCAATCGCCTTTGTGGGAATCAAGCTCTTCCTCCAACGGCTCCAGCGCCGCTGGATTGTGGTCGCCGCCAGTGGTCTCGACCACCGCGGAGACGGGGATGACCAGGCCCTCTGGGGGCACAACGACGGAGCTCGCGGGCTTCGCCGTGGCTTCGCCCGCCGCCGCCATCGAGGGAGTAGAGCTGATGCTGGCCATTGCGCGAGTTTGGAAGTGACTGGGGAGATTGGGAGTTAGGGTTTTTCGCAAGGTTGCGGGGAGAGCTCGAGGGGGCGCTCGCTAGAGGAAGAAGACGATGCGAGGAGAGAATGAGGTGAAAAGTAAAAGTTCTACCGCAATTACTATTTATGATCTCTAGCATCAAGATTCGTGCAGCATGATTGGACGGTTGCCGCGTAGACGACGTGTGTGCGGACGTGCTCAGAAATTTCGCCACGTCCCCAACCGTCGCCGCCAACGGTTCGTATCGCTCGCGCGGGAAAATTGGACATGATTGCGTTCGCTGCATGTGTGAGTTACGAGGCGTCACTGACCTACGTTTGCGTCACCCTAGATGTCATAGGTAGATGAACCATCACATCAGAAGATTCCGGCATGGACTGATCCAGTCCGGCTACGGATGAGTACGATGAAAGATTCAGCATTTCTCCGGCTTACTAATCGAAGACGGAGAAAACCTTTCACGGTTCTTTGGGAGGACTACAAGATATTGCTTGACGATTTGCCGACATCCATCTAGGCGGAGCGTTCCACATGAAGAGGCAAGATGTCGCAAAATCTCGGAGTTCTCCGGGGGCTACTGTTGGGGATATGCTATAGGGGTATCCTCATAGCATGTCTCCTATCCAGATAACACGGGTGGCCCACAGTTGGTAGCATGGCCTATGGCCTGCTAGGGGGCCCAATTAGATGGACCCAGAAGGGAGACCCATGCCGGATAAAGGAAGGCTACGGTTGGAGTCACCGACATACCCAGAGCCTTGGAGTACAAGACACGCAAGACTAGTAATAGACGGTGTAGGACTCTGTAACCTGTCCGGCTAGGACTTTTCCCTATAACCCTAGGACCTGGCGACTATATAAGTCGGGCCTATGGGAGCCTTTAGGGCACAATCTCAAACGACCAAGTAGCGATTAGCACACACCTCGCATAGCGAACCAATCCCTATAATTCGGCGTATTGCCATTATAGTGATTTAGCAAGAGTAGGATTCTACCACCGTTGTGGGATCTAAACCTGGGTAAGCTGTGTTACCTCGTACCCGACAACCGTCCGCCTTCCCCCACGTCTCTAAACACGCACTGTGAGGACCCCTCAATGGCGTACTTGTCGGCAATACCACGACACCCCCTCCTCCTATAAAAGGAGCCCCTCTCCTCTCTCTCACTCACACCTCCTCATGAAGGATCTCTCTCCCCCTCTAGTATTTATTCCCCATGGTCTCGGACTAGCGAGATACATGTTCCCGGTGGCTATTCGCCAAGAAAGAGTTGCGCTTTCGCTGCATCGCTGGAGCGAGGAGGCGGAGGTTGCTCGGTGCCTCGGACGTGTGTGCGAGCACGGATGTGCCGCTGATTTGCGGTGCTAGGACTTCCTCTCGATCCTGAGATTGGCAAGAGATCGTCTACATCAGCCATGAGTTTGGACTCGTTAAGCTTTGTCGGTCTTCAAGGGTATGTTCTCTATGGATATACATCCGCCCGTTGATTGTATCTAGTAGATATATCTTGGTACATAGTTGTTCCCATCATAGGAAATTTTTTGTTTTCTATGCTGCAAACCCTACAGTGGTATCAGAGCCAGATCTATGCGTAGATGCTTTGCACGGGTAGTACACATATGAGTATGTGGGCGATGATGATCATGTTATTGCTTCTTGGTTTTACTTTGGATATTGGTGGTATAGTGGGATGAAGCGGACCGGACAAACTTTACATGTCCTCGCACATGAGACCTGTTCCACGCTTGACATGCAACTAGTTTTGCATAAGTGGCTAGCGGGTGTCTGTCTCTCCTACTATAGTCAATATCTAATTTGCAATGAGTTGTCAATAATTTGGTTATCCTCGTTGTGGTTCATGTTCGTAGGTAAGAATGGTTCTATATTCGAAAGCCCTAAGCCATGTAAAACTTGCAATGGATAAATTAGAGGCGTCTAGATTAGATTGTTTCTAGGCTAGTGTCATGATATGGTGATGTTTTAAGTAGAAGTATAAGTTGATACTCTTAACGTGTAAGTTCCATATACCTTTTCCTTACACATAGCAGTATGATAGTGATCATATCATGATGCACATGATGGAGATTAAGTGCGAGAACCATATCATTTCACTTATAAACATGTGATGTTTGATTGCATCTTATATTGCTTGTTTGGCGTTTTATTAGCATAATAAGATGATCCCTCATTTAAATATCAAGATAAGAATGTGTTCTTCCTTAAGTATGCACCGATTATGTTTCTTCACTCCAAGACATCACGTGATGATCGGGTGTTCTTGGATCCACGATCGTACTTCGGGTGTAAGACAGCTACACACGCGAATACTAAGGTTCTTACTTGATGAGACTAGCATGTACAGACATGGCCTCAGAACACGGACCGAAAGGTTAAGCATGAGTCATATGGTTGATATGATGCCCATTTGATGCTCGCCTTTGAAGCTATACCGACTCACGTGATGATCGGACTTGCTGTAGTGGATTTGGTTCATGTAGTCACCAAAAAGGCATGAGGGATGTCGTTTTTGAGTGGGAGTTCATTCTTAATTTGATTAGTTGAACTCAATATATCATAAACTTAGTCTAAACTTTACAAATTCCGTTATAGATGGCACCACCTGCTTTTAATTTCAATGTGTTCACGGAGAAAGAGAAACTTGCAATGAACGGTAGCAACTTTACCAAATGGGCCATGAATTTGAGGATTCTCCTCTCTGCTGTACAAAAGCAATATGTGCTAGAAGCGCCGCTAGGCCCCCCACCGTTTGATGATGCCCCTGACAAGGAGAAGAATGTCTATCAGACTCGTCAGGAGGACCACAAATTAGTTCATTGCGGCATATTGTATGGGCTAGAGCCAGAACTTTGAAAGCGTTTTGAAAACGACAATGCATTTGATACAATGGGTGAGTTGAAAATAATTTTTGACACACATGCTGCTGTAGAGAGCTACAATGCTTCACAAAAGTTCTTTAGCTGCATGATGGAAGAGAACAACTCCGTAAGTGAGCATGTACTCAAGATGTCGGGTTACGCCGATAAGCTTGTGTCCTTGGGAATATCGATTCCTATTGACTTAGGCATCCATCGTGTTCTGCAGTCTCTGCCACCTAGCTATAAGAGCTTCATGATGAAATATAATATGCAAGGCATGAACAAGTCTCTCCCCGAGCTTCTGTCAATGCTTAAAACTGTAAAAGTGGAGATCAAGAAAGAACATCAAGTATTGATGATCAATAAGACCACTGGTTTCAAGAAAGACAAGAAGGGAAATGGAAGGGAAGTAAGGGCGGCAAGCCAGTGGCCGTGCATGAAAATAAACCTCGAGTTGGACCTAAGTCTGATACTGAGTGCTATTATTGTAAGGGGACTGGCCACTGGAAGAGCAACTGACCCAAGTATTTGGAAGACAATAAGGCCGGCAAGGCAAATAAAGGTATATATGATATACATGTTATTGATGTGTACTTGACTAGTACTCGCAGTAGCACCTGGGTATTTGATACCGGTTCAGTTGCTAATATTTGTAACTCGAATCAGGGGCTGCGGAACAAGCGACCGCTAGAAAGGGGTGAGGTCAAGATGTGTGTCGACAATTTTTCAAGTGTTGATGTCATCGCGGTCGGAACTCTACCTCTCCACTTACCATCGGGACTAGTAATAAACTTGAAGAATTATTATCTTGTGCATGCACTGAGCATGAGCATTGTATCTGGATCGTGTTTGATGCGAAGTGGTTATTCATTTAAATCCGAGAACAATGGTTATTCTATTTATATGAATGAAATCTTGTTGGATCTCGATAATAGTGTTACACATATTCATAATTTTAGTGCTAAAAGGATTAAACTTAATGGTGATACATCCGCATATATGTGGCACTGCCATCTAGGTCCTATTGGCGTTAAACACATGAAGAAGCTCCATTCGGATGGACTTTGGAATCACTTGATTTTGAATCGTTTGATACATGTGAGCCATGCCTTATGGGCAAGATGACTATAACGTCGTTTTTCGGTTCAATGGAACGGGCGACAGATTTATTGGAGATCATACATTCTGATGTATGTGGTCCAATGAGTGTGTCGGCGCGAGGTGGATATCGTTATTTTGTTACTTTCACGGATGTTTTGAGTATATACGGTTATATCTACTTGATGAAACACAAGTTTGAAACATTTGAAAAGTTCAAGGAATTTCATAGTGAAGTGGAAAATCATCGTAATAGAAAGATCAAATTTCTACGGTCCGACCATGGAGGTGAGTATCTAAGTTAGGAGTTTAGCACTCATATGAAAGAGTGTGGAATTGTTTCACAACTCAAACCTGCTGGAACACCACAACGAAATGGTGTGTCGGAACATCATAATCATACTTTATTGGATATGGTTCGATCTATGATGTCTCTGATGGACTCGCCACTGTCATTTTGGGGTTATGCACTAGAAGCTGCTGCATTCACTTTAAATCGGGCACCATCTAAATCCGTTGAAAAGACACCGTATGAATTGTGGTTTGGAAACAAACCTAAGTTGTCATTTCTTAAAGTTTGGGGATGCGATGTTTATGTGAAGAAACTTCAACCGGATAAACTCGAACCCAAAGAGGAAAAATGCGTCTTCATAGGATACCCTAAGGAAACTATTGGGTATTCCTTCTATCACAGATCCCAGGGCAAGGTTTTTGTTGCCAAGAATGGATCCTTTCTAGAGAAAGAGTTTCTCGCGAAAGGTGTGACTAGTCGGAAGGTAGAACTCGAAGAGGTTGTTGAACCTTCTCTTCATAGTATGGCGAGTAGCACAGCACCGGAAGTCATTCCAGAGTTGGCTTCACCAATTGAAGAGGGAAATAATGATAATGATCATGAAACTCCGAAAGAGAGTACTATCGAACCACGGAGGTCTAGCAGGACGCGTGCAGCTCCCGAGCTCTATGGAAATCCTGTTATGAATTTCATGGTTGATGAAATTGATGACCCTGCGATGTATGAAGAAGCAATGATGAGCCCGGATTCCAACAAATGGTTAGAAGCCATGAAATCCGAGATGGAATCCATGTAGGAAAACCAAGTTTGGAACTTGGTGGACTTACCTCACGACCGAAAGGCCGTGGAGAATAAATGGATTTTCAAAAGGAAAACTGATGTTGATGGTAATGTGACCGTCTATAAATCTCGACTTGTCGCAAAGGGGTTTCGACAAATTCAAGGAGTCGACTATGATGAGACATTCTCTCCCGAAGTGATGCTAAAATCAGTTAGGATTATGTTAGCAATTGCTGCATATTTCGATTATGAGATATGGCACATGGATGTCAAAACCACGTTCCTCAATGGAAATATTGAAGAAGAGTTGTATATGATACAACCAAAGGGTTTTGTCGATCCTAAGGATGCTAACAAGGTGTGCAAGCTTCAGCGATCCATCTATGGACTGAAGCAAGCATCACGAAGTTGGAATCTCCGCTTTGATGAGGTGATCAAAGAGTTTGGATTTGTCCAAACTTACGGAGAGGCTTGTATTTACAAGAAAGTGAGTGGGAGCAATGTGGCATTTCTGATATTATATGTGGATAACATATTATTGATCGGAAATGATATAGATATTTTAAACAGTGTTAAAAGTTATCTAAACAGCAAATTTTCAATGAAGGACCTAGGTGAAGCATCATACATATTAGGCATAAAGATCTACAGAGATAGATCAAGGCGCCTAATAGGGCTATCGCAAAGTACATACATTGATAAGTTTTTAAAGAAGTTTAAAATGGACGGAAGTAAGAAGGGGTTCTTACCTATGTTGCAAGGCAAGACATTGAGTAAGACTCAAAGTCCGGCTACGGCGGAAGAAAGAGAGATAATGGACAAAGTCCCCTATGCTTCAGCCATAGGCTCTATAATGTACGCCATGCTATGTACAAGACCAGATATGGCACATGTTATTAGTTTGACTAGTAGGTACCAATCGGATCCAGGTTCGGAACGCTAGATAGCGGTCAAGAATATCCTTAAGTACCTGCAAAGAACTAAGGATATGTTTCTTGTGTATGGAGGTGAAGAAGAGCTCATCGCTAAGTGTCATGTCAACGCAAGCTTTAACACCGATCCGGATGACTCTAAGTCTCAATCCGGATACGTATTTCTCATGAATGGCAGAGCGGTTAGTTGGAGGAGTTCCAAACAATCCGTGGTGGCGGGATCAACAACGGAGGCCTAATATGTTGCTGCTTCGGAAGCGGCTCAGGAAGCGGTTTGGATGAAGGAGTTCATATCCGAACTAGGTGTGGTTGCGAGTGCGTTGGACCCAATGGTGATCTATTGTGACAACAATGGTGCCATTGCCAATGCCAAAGAACCAAGGTCTCACAAGAATTCTAAGCATATTAAGCGCCGGTTTCACTCCATCCGCGAGCATGTCAAGGATGGAGATATAAAGATTTGTAAAGTACACACGGATCTCAATGTAGAAGATCCGTTGACTAAAACTCTCCCTAGAGCAAAACATGATCAACACCATAACTCCATGGGTATTAGATTTATCACTATGTAACTAAATTATTGTCTCTAGTGCAAGTGGGAGACTGAAGGGAATATGCCCTGAGAGGCAATAATAAAGTGTTTATTATGTATATTCCAAGTATATGATAGATGTTTATTTTGCATGCTATAATTGTATTAATACGGAAATGTTAATACATGTGTGTTTAATAAACAAACAGAAAGTTCCTAGTTATGCCTCTCTCATAAACTAGCTCGTTGATTAACAAAGATGATCAAGGTTTCCTGATCATGGACATTGTATGTTGTTAATAGCAAGGTCACAACATTAGTGTAATGGTGTGATGAACATTCATCCGAAGTATAGCATTACGATCAAAGTCATTGAGTTTATATTGATATAACATTATACGAAGTGATCCTAATCCTTAGACCATGAGATCATGTTAATCACTAACACCGGAAGAGTATCTTGATAACATCAAACGTCACACCGTAACAGGGTGATTATAAAGATGGGTTCAGTACTACTAAAGTGTTATGTTGAGGCCCATGGATCGAGAGTGGAATTTGTTCATACCGATGACAGATAGATATGATCTGTGCCCTCTCGGTGATATCACATTGGTTAGCTTGCAAGCAAGTGATTTGATCACTAGAATGTTATATCACGGGAACAAGAAAAGAGTGCATGTCAGTAACGAGATCAAACTAGGTATGGAGATACCAATGATCGAATCTCGGACATGTAATATATTGCGAAACAAATGGATTAAGATATGAGTGTAAAAGGTTCTCACGATCACAAGAAAGTCATCGCTGAATGTGTGGGAGTCAGTATGGACCTCCAGGTCCCGCTTCTGATTATTGATACAAGAGGGGTCTCGATCATGTCCACATTATTTGCGAACCGTAGGGTGACACACTTAAGAGACACCGACATCCATTTGGAGCAAAAATTTCAGGACGGAAATAATAACAAGCGCAGGAATTTATTTCACTAGATACCGAAATAGGTTTTCTGGTGAAATTGCAGAAAGTGTTTTTGCATGTGATATGAAATACTAGCAAGGGGTTATATGTGAATATTTGTCATTAAAGTAATTGACAAGATTCTGAATAAATAAAAGGAGTTTTATTTAATGAGAGTTTGCATTAAATTTGGTGGAAATTTATTGGGAATTTGAGTGGGTTTTTGAGTGGAGGGAATTGAAAGGCATTTGAGTGAGTGGAGTGTCCACCCACATGAATGAAGGAGGGGAGGGGGCAGCCCCCATGGCCGTCGGCCACCCCCTTGGGTTCCCCCCTCCTCCTATAAAAGGAGCCCCTTCTCCTCTCTCTCACTCACACCTCCTCGTGAAGGATCTCTCTCCCCCTCTAGTATTTATTCCCCATGGTCTCGGACTAGCGAGATACATGTTCCTGGTGGCTATTCGGCAAGAAAGAGTTGTGCTTCCGCTGCATTGATGGAGCGAGGAGGCGAAGGTTGCTCGGTGCCTCGGACGTGTGTGCGAGCACGGATGCGCCGTTGATTTGCGGTGCTAGGACTTCCTCTCGATCTTGAGATCGGCAAGAGATCATCTACATCAACCACGACTTTGGACTCGTTAAGCTTTGTCGGTCTTCAAGGGTATGTTCTCTACGGATATATATCTGCCCGTTGATTGTATCTAGTAGATAGATCTTGGTACATGATACGTCCAAAACGTATCTACTTTCTCGAACACTTTACTATTGTTTATTCTCTAAACTTGTGTGATTTGGATACAACTAACACTGAATGACGCTGTTTTCAGTAGAATTACATTGGTGTCTTGTTTTTGTGCAGAAATGAACTATCAGGAAAAATCCCGGAAAATATGCCAAAAACTATTTCTCACCAGAAGATCCATGGAGCCAGAAGGGGAGACAGAGGGAAGGCCTGGGGGGCCCAGCCCCACCCTAGGTGCGGGCCCACTGACCCCGCGCCTGGGGAGGTCTGGCCACCCCAGGCATCTCCTCGGCCTCCCTCCGCGCCTATAAGTTGCCTTCTGACCTAAAAACAGAGGGGGGTTCGATAGTTTTTCACAAAGAGTTCCGCTCCGCCACCACGAGAAACCAAGATTCGGATCCAGAAACTCCGTTCTGGCACCCTGCCGGGACGGGCAATTTGGAGAGGATCATCGCCATCGTCATCACCAACACATATCCATCAACCACCGATGTTTCCCTCATCCATGAGTGAGTAATCCCCTACTGTAGGCTTGGGGATGGTAGGGATTGGATGAGTTCTATGATGTAATCGAATAAGATCTATTAGGGCATAGTTCCTAGTATCTCCATTAGTGCTATTTGACTTGTTGCAACTTGTTGTGCTTAATGCTTGTCACTAGGGCCCGAGTGCCATGATCTCAGATCTGAACTTATTGTTGAATCATTATGATAGTATTGTTTGTGATCTTATCTACAAGTTGTGTACACATATCATTGTCCGGATCCAAAATCCCCAAAGTGACAATAATTGGGACAACCGAAGGGGATGGCTATGGTGTGAGGATCGACTGTGTTCATGGAGTGTTAATGCTTTGCTCCGATGCTCTATTAAAAGGAGCACCTTAATTGCCAGTAGTTCCCTAGAGGCCCCGTTGGCACGGGCTGACTGGATAGAAGATGTTGTGCAAGTTCTCATTGCGAGAACGTATGACTATATTTGGAGCACATGCCTAGGATTGTTTAATACTTGGATGCTTGTTATTATTTATCTGCAATGCCCTAGTTCTTGAAGTTACATGTTTAGACTCGTCCATGCAACGCCCGTCCATCCATCCCTATTCCTACCGCACTCGAATCCTACTGTTACTGTTACTATTACTATTGCTACTGTTTCACTGTTACTGCTGCTGTTGCTTTGCGGTTGCTACTACCAAACTGTTACTACTGATAAACTTCTGTGAGAAAGAACTATTTCTAGGTGCAGCTGAACTGACAACTCAGTTGTTAAGGCTTGCAAGTATTCTTTGGCTCCCCTTGTGTCGAATCAAAAAATTGGGTAATACTACCCGCGAAGGCTGTTGCGATCCCCTACACTTGTTGGTCATCAAGACTATTTTCTGGCGTCGTTGCCGGGGAGCATAGCTTTATTTGTAAGTTCACTTGGATCTATTATTGTTCACTGCTACTCCTTTCATCATGGGGAAGTCTCGAGATGGAAAGTTCCCTATTTTACCATCCACTACAAGAAGAGGTACAGTCCTAAACACCTCTGTTGCTCTTGATTCACCGTCTGTTATAAGCAAGCTTGTCACACCACCACCACATACTCATAATACACATACTGCTACTACTGCTGAGTCTGAAACTGCTTTTGATGCTCATGATGTTACTTCTAATGTGCTTGATGCGAGTGGTTCATTAGGTCCTATTCTAGATGCTACTATGGCTAGTCTAGGAAATACCGAAACTCCTAGTGAATGCACTGTTACACCTGTTAGCTCACCTGAGGCTTGTGAGAGTTATGATATTAATGATGGTTACATTGAGGTCACTGATGAATTTGTTGAAAAGTGCCGAAACACACATGGTACTAGTGCTGTGAAGAGTCTCCTTGCTAGACGTACTATTATGCCTAAGTTGTCCTATGATCCTAAGTTTGCCACTTCTCCCATAGATAATAAATATGAATATTATGATTTCTCTCTTGATTTATCTTATTTAGATATTGTTGAGAAAGAACCTTTTTGTGGTACTGAAAATGAGAGTGTTGTGGCTCATATGAATGAGCTTTCTACTATGAGTGCTTTGTTCTCTGATGATTTTAAAATGCGCAAGTACTTTGTTGCTAAGATCTTCCCCTTTTCACTAAAAGGAGAAGCTAGGGCTTGGTTTAATAGATTACCTCCTGGTTCCATTGATAGCTCTGATTGCTTGATCGCTTCTTTCTTCCATAAATATTTTCCTCCCAGTGCTAGACATGCTGCTTTGCAGAGACTTTTTGATTTTAAACAGGGAGAAGAAGAGAAATTGCCTGAGTCATGGACAAGGTTCTGTGCCTTGATTCATGCACATCCTGGATGTCCATTACCTAAGAATGAGCTTCTTGATATTTATTATAATGGACTAACTGATGATTCTGGGACATACCTAGATAGCTTTGCTGATTGTGTTTTTAGGAAAAGGACTCCTACAGATGCTGAAGAATTAATGAATAAGATAATCAAGAATTATGATGATTGGACTTCAACTGAGCTAAATACACCTGAGCCTATTACTCCTGAACCAGTTGTTCCTGAACTAGATCCAGCACCAACAACAAAGAAGAGGGGAGTTATTGCGTTAAATGATGAAGTGATGAAGGAAGCTAAGAAGTGTCTAAAGGAGAAAGGTATTAGACCTGAAGATGTGAAGAATCTACCTCCTATAGAAGAATTATGTAAGCCAATTCCCCACTCATCTACTATTGAGGTACACTCTCTCCAATTTAATGAAGGTGATGTTCCTTATGGTAAGCCTCCTGATCAGTGCTTAGAGGAACTTGACACATTTATTGTTAAACAAGGTAATTTTAATAAACAAGTTCAGAATCATTTATTGGAAAACTCTAGAGCTATCCATGAGTTGAAACATATTGTGGAAAGAACTTCTAATGATATTAAAATGCTTTGTAAACACTTTCAAATGGTTCAAAGCCAACTTGATCAACTAGCTAAGGTATAGAAGGATATGCTAGTTAATGCTTCAGGAGATAAACATTCTTATGGAATTAGAACTAGGAGTGGTATAGCTACTCAAGATCCCTTATATCCTAAAGGACGCCCTAAAAGAATTGAGCAAGATTCTCAACAAGGTGAAGATAGTGATAGTCCTCGTAAGAGGAAGAAAAAGAAACATAAAGTAGTTGAGGAACCACTTGAACCTGTTGTAGATCCTAATAGTATATCTGTCTCTGATGCTAAAATTGAGAGTGGTAATATTGATGAGTCTCCTGATAAGGAGGAAGGTGAGGAAGAACCTGAGAAACACACTAAGAACACTAGGTACACAAAGGAAGATTTTATTGCTAATGAACATGGTAAAGAGAGAGAACCTTGGGTGCAGAAACCTATGCCTTTTCCAGGTAAGAAACACAAGTCAAAGGAGGAATAGCACTACAACAAGTTTTGTGAGTGGATGAAACCTTTATTTTTGCAAATTCCTTTGACTGATGCTATTAAATTGCCTCCTTACTCAAAGTATATGAAGGATATTGTCTCTAATAAAAGGAAGATTCCTAATGAGGAGATTTATACTCTACTTGCTAATTATTCCTTCAATGGTAAGGTTCCAAAGAAACTTGGTGATCCAGGTATACCTACTATTCCTTGCTCCATTAAGAATAATTATGTTAGAACTGCTTTATGTGATTTGGGAGCTGGAGTTAGTGTTATGCCTTTTTCTCTCTACAAGAGACTCCAGCTAGAAAAATTGATACCAACTGATATATCTTTGCAAATGGCTGATAAGTCAACTATTGTCCCTGTTGGTATATGTGAGGATGTTCCTGTTCAAGTTGCTCATAATTGCATGGTATTAACTGATTTTGTTGTGCTTGAAATGCCTTAAGATGATAATATGTCTATTATTCTTGGGAGACCTTTTCTTAATACTGCAGGTGCTATCATCAATTGTAATCAAGGAAAAGCAACATTTAATATTAATGACAAAGAGCACACTGTCTATTTCCCCAAGAAGGTTGTTAAGAGCTATTGCCTAAATTCTATTGAAAATATTGAGGGCATTAAGGTTGTAGAAATATATTGTCCCATTCCACAAGAAAATTTTGAAATATTATGATTGGGACCATTGCTATCAAGTATGAGGTAACATAATCACCTTGTGGAATGCAAAGTTTTGTTTCATATAAGATTTTTTTGGTAACAAGACTTGATCAACCTTGTTAACAAAAGGATTTTAATGAACAAAACAATGTTTCCACTATGGTTATACTTGCTTTCTTTTTACTTTTATCCTTCCTAGTCTTTGTTTTAGCTTTAGTTTTGATAGTTGTTTGCTTGTTTGTGTTTCTTAGAGCTGTTGTAGTTTGGATTTTGGTTTGCTTTTGCTTCTTCTGAAAAAACTGTTTTTGCGAGAAAATCAATTTTCATACCCTGAAAATTGGCCAAAAATAAAGTTTCCCGAAAAATCCTAGAAAATTCAAAATAAATTTTTCCTTGAAAAAAGGGGCAGAGTGGCACCTGAGATGACCCAGAGGGCCACCCCAGGGCTCCACACCCATGGTAGGCGTGGCCTACCTAGGGGTGGCGCCTAGGGGGGTCTGGACCACCTGGGCCCCTTCAGGCTGCCTCCTCACATCCACCTTCTTTCTCTCTCCCGAAAACACCGTAAAACTTGATCAAGCTCGAGTTCTTGTTGTCCTTGCTCGCGATTTTCAATCTCCTTGTTCAGCCCATCTCAAGTGCTAATTTTTGGAGGGATCGCTCCTTGGTATGTGCCTCCTCCACTTGTCCAATTAGATTTGTGATTGGTAGATTGTATCCTGAGTATTTTGCTGCTATAGGTGACAGGTTGTTTGAGCTTGCATTCTTGTTCTATCGTTAGAAACTTTGTTTTGATGCATGTGTAGTACTCTAGCAAGTTCCTATAGTAGTTACTCATCATTTATCAACTTAGAATCACTTGGTTTGATGGTTGCTTAAAATTTCAGAATAGTGAAGTCATGGACCACCACGCCTTTGGTGACATATTTGAGAGTGATGCACCTAGAAGGGCAAGGCTTCCAAGACTTTATGGCAGGGATCATTCTATGACATTGAAGAAATTTTGCAAGGCCCTGGGACTTGGTACAACTAGGTCATCAAAGAATATTACATCTTTGCCCGCTGATTTGTTGGAACTATACCGGGGAATAACTAATGATGATGACCGCGGAGCTCAATGAGGGAAGATAAAGAATATTCAACTTCCAGCCATCAGGTACTTTGCCTACTATCTTACCACGAGTGTTCTTGGTAGGGAGAACACTAGTAATATATCCAACTATCAATTAGCCTCCTTAGTTGTTGCGCTCTACAGTGAGGATAAGTATAATCTTGGTTCCCTCATTGCTCATCGTTTAGCTGCTAAGGGACCCATTTATGGGGAAATTATTGCTACTCGTATTGCTATTGCCTTGGACATTTCTGTTGATCCCCATGATATAGTTTTGGCTCCTCAGAGACTTGATCTTGCTTCCATGAAGGCGCACCACTTTGTCACCTCTAGCTCTACTCTTGAGAACTTGGTTTATAGAATGTTGTTTACTGACGGGGAAGAGAGAGATCCCTCTACCCAAACCACTTTGTTCAGTATTTCTCAGGGACCTTGGTCACGCACGAAGGAGGAGATGGATGACAAGCTGCGCTCTCTCAACTTCCACAGGCACTATCAGGGGGGAGCGCCCGCATATGACTCCGCTGTACACTACACAGGGGATGCCTCGAGCTCGTACCAGGACGAGGGAGCTTCCTCGACATACTATGGAGGTGCATCTACTTGGACACCATGGGATTGAGCCCCACTTAGGCCAAAAGCCTAAGCTTGGGGGGAGGTATACCGACGTCACACTCATATATATATCATGTTCGGTCCGTTCTTTATATATCCATTGTTTCGCTTTCTTTTTGGTTCCTGTTGTTTCTTTCTCAAAAACCCAAAGATACCAAAAATATTTTCATTGTTTCTCTTGGTTTGTTTCTTTGTTTCTTTGCTTTGGTTTGCTTTACAAGAAAAAATCCAATTTTTTTTGCTTTGTTTGGTTTGCTTTGTTTTTGTTTGGTATTTCTTTGTTTGCTTGTTTCTAAAAAATCGAAAACACCAAAAATATTTGTTGTTGTTCTTTGGTTTTGTGAGTTTTTTGCAGGGTCCAGACGTCCTCAGTGGTTTTGGTTTCATGTTAATTATTCAAGTCACACAAGTGAAGGGAAATAATGAAGATTAATACAACTCGAGGTGTGGTAAGAGGCTGGTAACGAACTCTATTTGTTTCATTTTTGTACATATACTCATCATTGTGAGCATGCTTAGCCTGTTTGTGTAAGGTGTATGTCATTATGGATGCTTAGTAGTTCTTTCTTGTCTATGATTAGCTCCAGCTTGCTAATAGTTTGTAGCATGTCATATGAATGTTTGCTTGCATTGTTTTATTCATACTTTGGTATGATATTGTGGTATCCTCCTCTAACTGTTCATGTGAATCGACTTGGCACATGCTCACGCATGCATATGACTAATCAATAGTGAGTAAGCCTCGATGATTTATTTTGCCTCAGAGTTCTTGTATCACTTTCATGCCATAGTTAGTCATGTTTTGTTGCAAGCATGATTATGACAGTTATTGCTCTCTCGTTTGTCGCTCCCTCTCTATTGCTAGCCTTCACTTGCACTGAGTATGTGCTCTACCCGTGCTTCCAACTCCCCAAAACCAATATTGTCAGCTATGTCCACCATATCTACCTATTAGCATCATGTGCTATTTCAGTGCATATTCCATATGTCGTGTTTTATTTCAAAATAAAATGTTTGTATGTTTTGAGAAAGTTAGTTAGAAAAGCTCTCATGAACTTGATGGCACACTTTATTCCTTGCGCTTAATAATCTTGAACCATTGTGACTAGTCCATGAAAGTTATATGCTTGCTTATTATATACTGGGAGTCAGCAGAACCATGCTGTCATGGGGAACGCTTTCAACACTTTTTGGATATCTCATCCAGTTGATTCCTTGCTCTTTTGCTTATGGATGTCGACAATGTGAAATAAAAGGGGAAGTTGTTAGTTCATGGAGTTTAAAAATTGTGTTAGAGAAACGCCTGGGCCGCTAGCCTAAGCCATGCTTAATCATGGTGGAAACTTGCAGCAACACTATAATGAGCATCTATGAAGCATCCTCAATAAAAATCTATGCATATGGTAAATAAAAAGAATTGCTGAGATGCTCATTGTCTGCTTGCCTTGTCATTTTGGTTATGGGAAAGCTCCTGTACCATGTGCAAGGGGTACCCCATTGGCGGTTCTTGATGATATGCATGTATCTACAATGACAAGAACTTTCAGGTGACCTAAGTTGAGTAGCATGCGGAGTGACCCTCGTACTCAAGGGACTTGGGATTTCCAGTCTATGGTCTGTCAAGCATATGATTCAGAGTGGACCTCACTTTCACCTTAACCACATGAAGATGCCTATGATAGGGGCAACGAGAGCTCAATGCTAATGAGTACCTTCCTTTCAGCATTGGGAAGCCTTTCAAACCTTCACAAAACCGTTTTCACAATTTTGTTGAGTCACCACTTATTCTATGAGCACCTTCTTGAGAGCATAGTTGTCATTTTTGTGTTTGTTCCAAAACTTGGTCAATTATGTCATGACTTTGATGCTTGTATCTCTAATATCTTTATCTCTAGTCTTCATATGAACTTCAAAGGTGCCTCAGCATTTATATTGTGCTCTTCAAAGAAAGGCAAGCGAGATACCACTTTATCATACCTTATTATGAGCATTGCAATGTTGCTTGTGTTTATGTTTCATGCTACTTATTATTATTGAGTTGGTTTCTCTTCATAGCTTGCAATGACTATTGAGTAGACTTAGTTGCATACTCTTTATTATGAATTTTCTAAGCATCTCCTGTGCTGAGAATATTTACATCATATGAAGCAAAGTGTTCGTGAAAGTTCTTTTATCGCACTCAGTTTTCAACTGAATTGCTTGAGGACAAGCAATAAGCTAAGCTTGGGGGGAGTTGATACGTCCAAAACATATCTACTTTCTCGAACACTTTGCTATTGTTTCTTCTCTAAACTTGTGTGATTTGGATACAACTAACACGGACTGACGCTGTTTTCAGCAGAATTACCTTGATGTCTTGTTTTTGTGCAGAAAATGAACTATCAGGAAAAATCCCGAAAAATATGCCAAAAACTATTTCTCACCAAAAGATCCACGAAGCCAGAAGGGGAGACAAAGGGGAGGCCTGGGGGGGGGGGGCAAACCCACCCCAGGCGCAGGCCCACTGACCCCGCGCCTGGGGGAGGTCTGGCCACCCCCCCTTATATAGTGGGTGTTACCCGCCAAATCAGGGAGCCGTTACTGCGCGATGATTACGCCAAAGGTTACCGTTGGATTACCCCAACGGCTAGTTTGACCACGCCTGACGGTCCAACTACGGCCACTCGGCTCGCCGACCCAATCACTATGACAGTGTTTCGCCGACTCGACTCGCCAAAGCTGTGACCTGGATCACTGGTTTTCTCCTTTATACAGGAGCCCGCCGACGATTCGACTGGATGCCTACTCTGAAGCCGTATACTCCGCCTGCTAGTAGCCACCTACGCCTAATCGACGACGGCCTCGGGGACTACTGATGGGGATATGCCTACCGGGGTATACCCAGCAGGACGTTTCCGTCTGGCCCGTGAGCTAGCGAGTGGGCCTGCAGAACGGCGAGTGGATTGAAGCCCAGCAAGGCACCGAGTGACTGGAAGCTGAAGGCCCAGGCGAGTAGATAGGCCTAGTCGGATTAGGTTAAACGACTACCAAAGCTTTAACTGAATGGGTTGAGATATGTAAACCCTAGGGGAGGTGAGCCTATACAAACCTCCCTATAGGGCGAGTAGACGTACGTTCCCTCATACACCCAAGCGACTCGCTGCCTAGCCGCCGAGCTCGCCCATTGTAAACACCTCCATAATACAATCTAGCAGGAGTAGGTCTTTACCCTCCGGGGGTCCGAACCTGGGTAAAACCCTGTGTCTTTGCCCTCATCTCGCATCGCAGATGGCTGGCCGCCCTTGCCCCTCGTTCTACTACTCGCTGCCGATTGCAGCATCTGCCGTGACTATTCCCACGACAGTGGCGCCCACCGTGGGGCCTGGCCGGTCCGACCGGTGTTCTGCAGCGAGATACAATCTGCCCATCAACGAGACGGTCGCCACTGGCCGCATGGTAGCGATCGGCGAGATGCTCCAAATCTTGCCGAGCAGCTACGTCCTGGCGGCGCGACCCGTCACGCACAGCGTGATCCTGCCGATCGGCACGATCAGCCTCTTCGTCGGTCTCACCGACGTCATCGCCTCGGAGGACTCGGCTCGCATCCGCGAGTCGCCGCCGAGTACAACTCGGCCCACAGCAACGTGGCCGGGAATTCAGCGGCCGCAGAGGATGCGGCCCTCACCGACAACGCCGACTCGGCGACACCGGCGTCACTCGCCGGATCCATCACCGCGGCTTCGTCTGCGGGCTCCATCGCCCAGGTCTCCAACGCGGGAGACTTCGAGGATCCCTCCATCCTTAGGATCTTCGAGTTCGACTCCGGGTCGGAAAACTCCGGCGACCCCCGCGACGGAACCGGCCGCCACACCGCGACCTACATGGTGACCGGCACCGATCTGCCGGAGGATCCGTTCTCCACCCCAATCCCTCCTAACTCCACGGCAACGGAGGTCGAGGAACTCCGCCTGAAACTGGCGGAGGCGATACGCAAAGAGCAAGCCGAGCGCGAAAAATTTCGCCTCGAGCAGGTGACGGCGCAGGAGCTATCACACTACCACCAGCAGCGGATCATGTCACGCCTGAACCCCACCGTTCAGGGGCGTGCCCTGAACTTCGACGACGAAAATGACCCGGCCCGCGTGGCCGAGCGCGCCATCTGCGAGAACGCGCCACCAGGAGGAAGCGCCCGGCCCCCGCCAGGATCAACTGCAATGGGCGCCCCGCCACCACCCAACCGCACCCCTCCCAGGGACCAACCGCGGATAGTAGTCTCCTCACGGGAGCGGGACGCAAACGGCCTTCCACTGTTCTCCACCCCGATGGACAACCTCGTGGCAGGCCGAGCAGCAGCCGACAACATCACGGCCACCAGCAACGGCGCCCTACAGATCGAATATGTCAAGGCCCTGCTCGCGAAGGCCGTCGAGCAGCAAAGAGCGGGCGCCGACTCGCAAGGTCGAGTATACTCGCGTTCCTCGGGAAGCAGAGCGGCCTCCAGTGGCCGCCCAGCGGCGGCAAACACCCTCAACTGCCCGCCACCAGAGCCACTGCAGCTCCAACACCGACCCGCGAACGCGGCACTCTCCACCAACGACCCCAGGCCGGCAACCAACCTTGTCGCCGCCAACGGGCAACCCATCGACGCCCACACCCACATCATCAACAATCAAAGTTGGCGCGCACGCCAGCCCGACGACCTGCGACATACCCTAACCAATCGCCGCGACGGCGAGCCCATGGGGTCGCTCAGTCGACTCGGACCCAAGTGCTTCAGACCAATGATCCGAGGCGAGAAGTACCCGCCAAACTTCAAGGCGCCAAAGGAGATAGAAAAGTACGATTCCTCGTACGACCCCGCCGTCTGGCTCGACACATACCTCATGGCGATGGGGATCGCAGGCCACACTGACCTGTTAGCCGCCCGTTACCTCCCCCTGATGATGGAGGGGACGTGCAGGCAGTGGATCAACACCCTCCCTCAGGACAGTATCGACTCCTGGGAGGAGATGCGCGACACCTTCATCAGGCACTTCGAGTGCTCCTACACCCGCGCCACCACTATCGAGGACCTGGAGCGGTGCGTCCAGGGACCCCGCGAGTCGACCCGCAACTGGGTCCAACGGTGGCAAGAACTGTGGTACAACGCGGTCGGCATTCACCCGGACACCGCGATCCATTGCTTCAAGACCTCGTGCCGCTACGAGCCCCTGGTCGCCAAGCTCAAGCGACACTCCCGTACACTCGACAACATCCCCGACCTCCTCGAGGTCGCCAAATGGTACGCCGAGGAAGACCCAAACCAGGAAACTGACGACGAGTCAGGAGGTCAACGCCGCACGGGCGGCAATGACGGCGGACGCCGATCCGACCTACGCTACAGCGGCACTCGCCTCACCGGCAAGCGCCGCAGTGACGGGCGAGTCGACTTCGTCGCCAACGCCGGGCACGCGCAGCGCGAGCCCAAGAGCTTCCGCCGCGACGGAGGACAACGCCGCGACGGCGGCAACTACAAGAACAAGCCAAGGTTCGACCCCGTGGCCCTCCTTAACCAACCATGTGCGTTCCATAACAGGGAAGGGAAGCCCGCAACGCACACCACCGCCGACTGCCACACCCTCAGGGAAATCGAGAAGGCACGGCGAGCGCGGGAGGACCCCGACAACGACCCGCCAAACGGCGGCAAATTCGGCAAAGTGGCCGGCTTGATCCACACCTTCACAAGCTTCAACACGAAGCGCGAGAAGAAGGTCATCGCCCGCGCTGTCGCCGTCAACGTGGTGGTCCAGGTGGACGTTCCCTAGTTCCTAAACTGGTCAGAGCAGCCCATCACCTAGAGCCGCCAAGACCACTCGCCACGCATCGAGTACCCAGGACGAGTCGCCCTGGTGGTCAAGCCCAAGGTCGGCGACTACTGGCTCCCCAAGACATTGATGGACGGCGGCAGCTCCATCAACATCCTATACCTCGACACCTTCAGGCGGCTGCGGCTCCCGTAGTCGATGATCGAGACGACCCACACCACATTCCACGGCATCGTCCCCGGTCGGAAGGCGCACCCAATCGACAAGGTCACGCTGCCAGTAACCTTCGGCACACCGGCAAACTTCCGCACCGAGCGGATCGTCTTCGAGCTGGTGCCCTTCGACAGCCCCTACCACTGCGTCCTGGGGCGCCAGGCGTTCGCTAAATTCATGGCAGCGCCCCACTACGCGTACAACGCGATGAAGCTCCCCGGGCCGTGTGGCGTCATCACTATCCACGGCGACCCCGACATGGCCGCCGAGTGCGAGGCCAAAGGATCCGAGCTTGCCGACGCCGTCATCGCGGCGGAGACCAACCACGCCGATGAGCTCGCCAAGTACGCGAGCGGGGTCAACAACGACGACCCCACCATACTCAAGAAGCCCAACTCAGAGGGCACAAACACCTCAACCTTCGAGGCCACGACGCACACCCGCACCGTCGAGCTGGTACCAGGCGACTCCAGCCAGACGGTGACGATCGGGACGGGCATGAGCCCAGCGTAGGAAGGCGCGCTCATCGAGTTCCTCCGTGAGAACAGGGACATCTTCGCATGGAAACCCTCCGACATGCCCGGTGTCCCTAGGGAGCTCGCTGAGCACAAGCTAAACCCCAAAGTGCGACCTGTCAAGCAGTCGCTGCGGCCCTTCAATGAAGAACGCCGCCGAGCAATCGCCGAGGAGGTGCAGCGTTTACTCGCCGCCGGCTTCATCCGGCCAATCAAGTACTCCAAGTGGCTGGCAAACCCAGTCCTAGTCGAGAAAAAGAACGGGACCTGGAGAATGTGCATCGACTACACAAACCTGAACGGTGCCTGCCCAAAGGAGCAGTTCGTCCTCCCGCGGATCGACCAGATAATCGATTCAACCGTGGGCTCGGAGTCGCTCTGTTTTCTCGATGCCTACTCTGGGTACAACCAGATCAAAATGGCTGTCGAAGACGAGGAGAAGACGGCGTTCATCACGCCATTCGGAGCCTTCTGCTACACCGCCATGACCTTCGGCCTCAAGAACGCCGGGGCGACCTACCAGCGGTGCATGCAAGAATGCCTCGCGAGCCAAATTGGCCGCAACATCCACGTCTACATCGACGACGTGGTCGTGAAATCCACTCGCCAAGGCGACCTACTCGCCGACCTGGCGGAAACATTCGCCAACTTGCGAAGGTATAAGATAAAGCTCAACCCAGGCAAATGCACCTTCGGTGTACCCGCCGGACAATTACTGGGGTACGTCGTCTCCAAACGAGGGATTGAGGCGAACCCCACGAAGATCGACACGATCGCCCGGCTCGGCAAACCCGAGTGCCTGCGCGACGTCCAGAAGCTGGCCGGGCGAGTAGCGGCTCTCAGTCGCTTCATTCCCCGCCTGGGCGAAAAGGCGATGCCCCTATACCGCCTGATGCGAAAAGGCGGACGACGTGCTCCGCGACCTCAAAAAGGTGCTACTCGCCGCACCACTCCTCGCCGCCCCCGCCGACAAAGAACCCATGCTAGTTTACGTCACGGCGTCTGAGCGCGTCGTCAGCGCCGTGATGGTCGTCGAGCGACCAGAGGACGGAAAGGAGCGCCCAGTCCAGCGACCGGTGTACTACATCAGCGAGGTCCTCACCGAGTCGCGCCAGCGGTACCCACAGTACCAAAAGCTAGTATACGCGGTCTTCAGAGCTCATCGGCGCCTGCCGCACTACTTCCAGGAGCACCCGATCACGGTCGTCTCCTCAGCACCACTGCAAGACATCATCCGCAATCGCGAGGCGACCGGGCGGGTCGCCAAGTGGGCCGTCGAGATCGGCGTCCACAACATCAAATACGAGACACGAAAGGCGATCAAGTCGCAGGCACTGGCAGACTTCATCGCCCACTGGGAAGAGGCCCAGCAACCAGAGAAGCTGCCGTACCTCCATTACTGGAGCCTGCACTTCGATGGCTCCAAGAACGCGGACGGTGCAGGCGCATGGATAGTGCTGACTTCACCAAAGGGCGACAAGATCCGTTACATCCTCTGCCTCGACTTCACGCCCTGTACCAACAACATGGCTGAGTACGAGGCCCTACTCCACGGCATGCGAGCCGCCAAGGAGATGAACGTCAATCGCCTCCACTGCTACGGAGATTCTGACCTTGTCGCGGGGCAAGTCGCTGGCACCTGCGATGCCGTCTCCCCTACCATGGCGGCATACCGCCAAGCAGTGGACAAGCTGGGCGGACATTTCACCGGCTACTCCGTCGAGTGGATCGACAGACAGAAAAACGAGGAGGCCGACGCACTCTCTCGCATCGGGTCGGCTCGACTCGCACCACCAGCCGGCGTTTTCCTCGACACGATCACCAAGCCATCAGTCTCTCCCCCGAGGGATATCGACATCGGAGTCCCACTCCAACCAGAGGCAGCCTTGGTCGCACTCGTCAACGAGCCAGACGACTGGACCAAGCCCTACATCGCCTACCTGGAAGCCGGCACCCTGCCGGCAGACGAGACATACGCTCGAATGATCGCTCGTCGATGCAAGTCCTACACCATCATCGACGACGAGCTCCACAAGCGCAGCGTCACCGGCGTGTTCCAACGCTGCGTCCAACCAGCTGAAGGACGCAAAATCCTCCACGACATTCACTCCGGTGACTGCGGCCACCACGCCGCCGCTCGCTCCCTGGTCACCAAGGCTATGCGACATGGCTTCTACTGGCCCACCGCACACGTCGATGCTGTCGATATCGTCCAGCGGTGCGCCGGGTGCCAGAAGTACGCCAACCAGACGCACGTGCCGAGCTCGGCGCTCAAAACAATCCCCATCACCTGGCCATTCGCTGTGTGGGGCATGGATATGGTAGGCCCCTTCAAGAAGGCCCCCTCCGGCTACACCCACCTGCTAGTAGTCGTCGACAAATTCACGAAATGGGTGGAGGCCAAGCCAGTCCGGAAATGCGACGGGAAGACCGCCACGAAATTCCTACGCGAGCTCATATATCGCTACGGGTTCCCAAACAGCATCATTACGGACAACGACACCAATTTCGCCAAGGGAGCCATGGCCGAATTCTGCGAAGAGCACCACATCCGGCTCGACCTCGCGTCAGTCGCCCACCCGGAATCCAACGGCCAGGCGGAACGAGCCAACCAAAGCATCCTCCACGGCCTGAAGCCGCGACTCCAGGTACCACTTGAGCGCACCGCCGGGTGCTGGGTCGAGGAGTTGCCCTCTGTGATCTGGGGGATCCGCACCTCAGTCAACAGATCAAAAGGATTCACTCCCTTCTTCATGGTCTACGGCGCCGAGGCAGTCATGCCCACCGACCTCGAACACGACTCGCCGCGGGTCGTCCGCTATACGGAGGCTGCAAATGAGCTCGCTCGCCAAGACGGGATCGACCAACTCGATGAAGCACGTGACCTCGCTAGGTCACGCACTGCCATCTACCAGCAAGGACTCCGCCGCTACCACAGCCGGCGGGTGAAAGCTCGCACCTTCCAGGAAGGCGACCTGGTGTTACGCCTCATCCAGGACAAGAAGGGCATGCACAAGCTCTCCCCTCCGTGGGAAGGCCCATTCGCTATCGGGCGCGTACTCGGCAACAACGCCTACTACCTCATCGACGTCCGCGGGGACGGCGAACTCGACGTCAAGCGACCATGGAATGTAAACCTCCTACGGAAGTTCTACTCCTAGAACCCCACACATGTACTCTCCAGTCGCTATGAAATAAAAAAGAAACGGTTACTGCAAATTGCGCCTACTCTCCATGACTTGTGCCACTCGCACTCGTAATAACAGCGTTACGCTACCGCAGAAGTCAACCTTTGGTACAGCGATCGGCACGGCTAAGTAGTGCAGTGTAAGAGCACTGAATCACCTCAGGTCTTGCATCGTCCACGAAAAACGCCCACCCGGAGCCCCATTGGAGTCGCCTAGCTCGACTGGTTCTACGAGCCAAGACAACTGCCCACGCTTCTCACAGCGACCTCGGTCCTCCGCATCCTCGGCATAGCGACTCGAACGGCTAAGTACCACGCTCGGGGACTGCAGACCAGTTCATCGCGAGCGGTCAGGGAAAACGCCAAGTAAGAGAGCATGCCCAGGACTCGCCACGCGGCTGACCCCACGGGCCAGGCAGGAGTGACGCGCTGAAACAAACGCGCTAAGTCCTCAACCACCCTCGAGTCGCGCCTAGAACAACCAAGTACCACGCTCGGGGACTCGGCCACCCGACCTCGTTCGCGCAAGGGAAAACGGTAAAGTACAGAGCACTCCAGGGATTCGCCTAGCGACTGGCTCTTCGAGCTCGGGCGAGTCGACCAAAAACAACAAAACACATGACAACAACACATACATCATATACGAGGTAAACCCCACAAAAAGGGCGGACGCGCTCGGGGACTCGCTCAAAAATCAATCACAAACACACAACAAATACCAAAATAGACACGATGTCTCATTCAATTGCATATCGCATTGTTTCATGCTACAAAATATGCCCACACGGCAGACCTGCTACTAATGCCACAAGGCAAACTATCCTACTCTGCAGGCTTTGACGACGACTCGCCAACATCCCGGCGATTGCAGATGAACAACGTGTACGGGTTCGACGGATACGTCGTCAGTTCACCCGCCATTGCTGCGCGAAAAGGTTGCTCGACCTTGAAGTCACGATGTGGCGGCTCGGGGTCGTTCGGCGCGATGACCGTCTCCTGGTACGGAAGGAGGTCGCCCATTGCCCAGACACGCTTTGAGTACGTGGCGGCGCGGTCCTGCAACTTGAGAACCTCGGACAGCTCCATCGCGCCAGTCGACGATGGATATCCACTCGTCACATCGTCGATGTCGAAGTCTTCGGGGAAGTGGGCAAGTCCAAGACTAAGCGCCGTCGACGCTCCGCGCCGAAACGCTGACCGCGTCATGAACTCAACGACCGCGGGCGCTTTCTCCAAATACTTCCACACCTCAACGAGGTCGCTGGGAATCACCTCCGTGGGAGATATTTCTTGGAGATAGGCGCGGATGCACGTCGCCGACAACGTTGCCGAATCGACGAGCATGCTTACGCACCGCCTCGCGTCGAGCGAGCTGGCCTCTTCCTCGCTATCGATGATGCGACCTGCGGGTAGAAGACAATACTGAGTACGACGGACACCACAAAAGACACAACCACCGGAAAAGGGAAGATGAACTCACCAAGGAGCGGGCGGGCGAGTTCCGTGATGAAGCACTGAAGCGATGTATTGTCGTCCTGAAGCCCCGCAATAAGGACTTCCGACAATTTGCGATCTTCCTCAGCGGCTGCAACGGCAGCCTTAGCTCGCCCGTCAGCCGAGCTCGCTTCTTCCTTCGCCTCCCGCAGCTCGCGCTCGAGGTTGGCGATCCGCTGTTCAGCGGCACTCAACGCCGATTGCGCTGCCGCCAATTCACCAGCGGGGACAAGCCCCTGGCGAGCTTCCTCTGCCTTCGCAGCAACAGCCTGAAGCCCTTTGTTCGCTTCCTGGACGATGGCCAGCTCCTTCTCCGCACGCTGCTTCGCGGCCAATCGGCCAGCCGACTCAAGCTGCAGACCCTGCACATCACCAAAAAAGGTTAGTCAAAGCGAAATTCCTAAGTGCCCACTCGCTGAAATTCAGCGAGTACGCACTCGGGGACTGGCGATCAAGAAATTCCTAAGTGCCCTCCCGTTGAAATTCAGCGAGTACGCACTCGGGGACTGGCGATCAAGAAATTCCTAAGTGCCCACCCGCTGAAATTCAGCGAGTGTGCACTCGGGGACTGGATGCGAAAAATAAAGTTAAGATATCATAAGAATCAGGCCGCTGCAAAGCACCGACCTGATCCTCGGGGACTGGATGTACCTGGATGGCTGCGCCAAGCATGCCATGGAGTTGTATCGCATCCACGGACGCGAGGAGCGTCGGCGTGTGCCCACGACGTTGGTCGACTTCAGCGTCGGTGGTCCCAGGAGCGTGGCTCGAGGGCGCAGCCCCACTCGCCGTGGCCGCCTTGGTCACCAAGCGTGGGAAGGTAGCGATAGAGGCACCCGCTCCAAGAGAGGTTGCCTCCGCCGTTCCAGGCAAGGAAGCACCCTCCTTTGTAGACACGGCTGCCTCCATCACGGTCCCGGCTGGTGCAACCGCCGTGTCGTCAGAGATAGTGACGGTGTCGCCACCCTTGGCCTTCTTGCTGCCATCCGCCGAGGCGACGACCTCGTCCGCCTTCCTCTTGCGGGAAGGATCCTCCTCGCTAACGGCGGGCGGCACCTTAGCCACGGTCGGATGGCCCATCCTCTTCACTCCGGTCCTGTGCATCAATCGAATAAGCAAAACAATCGAAATAGCTATGAAAAACAAGGAAGGGTGAGTGCACTCACTTGGCGACTGGGATAAAACGTAGCCCCGTACGGAGGCCGGCTGGTTTTTCCAGTTCAGGGCCCAGTCGGCGACTGAGCCCCATCTCCAGGACGTCGCGTGCCCAAGACACGGACGGCTTCTTCGTCGTTGAGGCCGCAGCTGGAGCCTCTGGGATATCTTCGGCAGGAGCTTCCTTGCGAGGCGAAGCCGCTGCAGCCGGAGCCTCCCCCAGCCCAGAGACTGGGGCGAATGGCGGAGGCATTGAAGCCAGCGGCACTTCCTCGGTCGCCGCGTCCAGTGCGGCTGCCACTGGTGGCGCGTCCTCAGCGGCCGGGCTGGGAGCATCAGAGCTGCTCGCCGAGTGCGGCGGCGAGGCCGACTTTGATGGCTTCGTCTTCTTCTTCGGGGGGCCCTTGCCTCCCTTTCCTTCTTCTTCTTCTTCGACGGAGTGGCTTGACGGCGCGAGGTGGTCTCTGGGAGCTCGTCGTCGTCATCATGATGCTCGAGGCTTCTGCTTGCCTCGATCTCGCGCTGTCGTTGTCCACGGGTCTTTCGGACCAGTGGGGCGACCTCCTCCTCGGACTCGTCATCGTCGTCCTCGTCGCCCTTGGCAGGCGGCGACTCGCCTACGTCCTGGGCGGATGAGCCCGAGCTCTCATCGTCCGAAGGTGGGAGCCACCCTTCCACCACTTGGAATAGCTGCGACGAATACAGAATGGAATCAGAATCACCGCGACTGCATAAACTGCGACTGCGAGCAAAGTAAAGTGACTACTGTTGGAGCTGGACGCTTCGCGGTATAGGGGGCGACCCCAGCCTGCGCATCCAGGTACACCGCCTGGGTAATCTTCTTCAGCGCTGGGAGGTAGTCCTCCAGTTTCCACTCGTCGAGGCAAGCCTTCGTTGAGTCTCCCCGGCCCGTGTACTGGTACATGTAGTGGTCGCGTTGGGCGAGCGGGACGAGCCGCCGCCTGAGCCAGCAATTGTACAGATTTATTGTCTGGAGGCCCTTCTTCTTCAGACTGCGGATGGTCTGGAGCATCTCGTCGACGACCATCCGCTGGTCGTTGGGGAGCTTGCCGACTTGGAGATGGCGCGGCTCGGACCGATTGGCAGAATACCGCGGGATCGCCACCTCGTCTTCTGGGCTCGCCTCGGCCACGTAGAACCACGACTTCTTCCAGTCGCTCGCTGCCTTGGCGGGCAGCATCAGATCGAAGAATGACGCTTTGGACTTGAGCTGGAACGTCAGGCCGCCCGCGGCTAGCATTGGGCCGCCTGCTTCCTCGCGGCTGATCCGTCCGTGGAACAGATCTTGCCACAAGGGGAAGTAGGGCCGGCAGCCCAAGTAGCATTCGCAGAACGCCACGAAGATGGCGAGCTGCTCGATGCTGTGGGGACCCAGATCTGAAGGCTGGATCCCGTAGTAGGCACAGAAGCGCTAGAAGAACAGGGACGTAGGAAACCCTAGCCCCCGCTCGAGATGACTGGTGAAACAGATGAATTCCCTCTCTCGCGGGTTTGGGGTCGTTTCTTCGGCTGCGGGGATACGCCAACAGCCGGCTCGCAGGATCCCGGCCTCCTCGAAAGAGGCCAGCTGCGCCCTCGTGCATTTGGATCTACCCCACGGTTCGGTGGAAAGGGCCATGGCCGAAGGGTTGATTGGGGGTCGGAGGATTTTGGGTCGGCTGGATCGCGATGCGAGGGAAGGAAAATGCGCGCAGTCGGAAGAAGTGATGAGAAGTTGGCTCTGCGATCGCCTGCCATTCCCCTTATATAGTGGGTGTTACCCGCCAAATCAGGGAGCCGTTACCGCGCGATGATTACGCCAAAGGTTACCGTTGGATTACCCCAACGGCTAGTTTGACCACGCCTGACGGTCCAACTACGGCCACTCGGCTCGCCGACCCAATCACTATGACAGTGTTTCGCCGACTCGACTCGCCAAAGCTGCGACCTGGATCACTGGTTTTCTCCTTTATACAGGAGCCCGCCGACGATTCGACTGGATGCCTACTCTGAAGCCGTATACTCCGCCTGCCAGTAGCCACCTACGCCTAATCAACGACGACCTCGGGGACTACTGATGGGGATATGCCTACCGGGGTATACCCAGCAGGACGTTTCCGACTGGCCCGTGAGCTGGCGAGTGGGCCTGCAGAACGGCGAGTGGATTGAAGCCCAGCAAGGCACCGAGCGACTGGAAGCTGAAGGCCCAGGCGAGTAGATAGGCCCAGTCGGATTAGGTTAAATGACTACCGAAGCTTTAACTGAATCCGTTGAGATATGTAAACCCTAGGGGAGGTGAGCCTATATAAACCTCCCTATAGGGCGAGTAGACGTACGTTCCCTCATACACCCAAGCGACTCGCTGCCTAGCCGCCGAGCTCGCCCATTGTAAACACCTCCATAATACAATCTAGCAGGAGTAGGTCTTTACCCTCCGGGGGGCCGAACCTGGGTAAAACCCTGTGTCTTTGCCCTCATCTCGCATCGCAGATGGCTGGCCGCCCTTGCCCCTCGTTCTACTACTCGCTGCCGATTGCAGCATCTGCCGTGACTATTCCCACGACAATCATGTAATCGAATAAGATCTGTTAGGGCATAGTGCCTAGTATCTCTATTAGTGCTATTTGACTTTGTTGCATATTGTTGTGCTTAATGCTTGTCACCAGGGCCCGAGTGCCATGATCTTAGATCTAAACTTATTATTAAATCATTATGATAGTATTGTTTGTGACCTTAACTGCAAGTTGTGTACACATATCATTGTCCGGATCCAAAGGCCCCAAAGTGACAATAATTGGGACAACCGGAGGGGATGGATATGGTGTGAGGATAACATGTGTTGACGGAGTGTTAATGCTTTGCTTCAGTGCTCTATTAAAAGGAGCACCTTAATTTCCAATAGTTCCCTAAATGCCCCGCTCCCACGGGCTGGCTGGATAGAAGATGTTGTGCAAGTTCTCATTGCGAGCACGTATGACTATATTTGGAGCACATGCCTAGGATTGTTTAGTACTTGGATGCTTGTTCTTATTTATCTGCAATGACCTAGTTCTTGAAGTTACATGTTTAGACTCGTCCATGCAATGCCCGTCCATCCATCCCTATGCCTACCGCACTCGAATCCTACTGTTACCGTTACTGTTACTATTGCTACTGTTTCACTGTTACTGTTGATGCTGTTGTTGCTTTGCTATTTCTACTACCAAACTGTTACTACTGATAAACTTCTGTGAGCAAGAACTATTTCTAGGTGCAGCTGAACTGACAAATCAGTTGTTACGGCTTGCAAGTATTCTTTGGCTCCCCTTGTGTCGAATCAATAAATTGGGTAATACTACCCACGAAGACTGTTGCGATCCCCTACACTTGTGGGTCATCAATACATAGTTGTTCCCATCGTAGGAATTTTTTTGTTTTCTATGCTGTGAACCCTACAGTTGAGCAGTAGAAGCCTAACCAGTAGCCTCTAGAATATTCTAGAAACCTTAGAACTCCATTACTGCAAGCAACCAGAACCAACCCTTGAAAGGGAGAGCTAGTAGTTGAAATTGTAGACGTTAATGGGAAGTAGAGAGGAGGAAGAAGCACATACCTTTGGCCAAATAGGAGCCGAGATCAGCGAGGCTGGAGATGAGGGAAACGACCACCATGGTTGCACAAGGAGTGCCCCAAAGGGTACCTCAACCTGCACATGCCAATTAACTAGGGGAAGACACCAAGGAGTAGCCCATCATTGTATCCACGGTAGACGAATGTCGGAGGAGCGTCGGAGCACGACGGTGCCAGTTCACCAAAACTGGTTTAGGATTGAGGAAGACCACGAGAGAGCGAGCGGGACGAATCTGAGTGGTTGAAGTGTAGAGCAGAACAAGGGGGTTCGATTCAGAGCCATGATAGTGGCGAATACGATCAAAATCGGTGAAGAGGCGGCGACACGTAGTTGCCAGTGAAGGAGATATGCCCTAGAGGCAAATTATAAAGTGTATTATTTGATGTATCTCCTATATGTTCATAATATGTTTCATGTCGTGCTATAACTGTATTAATATAAAACATTGATATGCGTGTGGTATGTAAACAAACCATGTCTCTAGTTACCTCTAGCAAACTAGCTCATTGGTTAAGTGATTATCTAAGGTTTTGGGATCATGGGTGATAGGGCCAATTGAAAATGAGGTCATATCATTGGTTGAATGATGTGATAGACAAACACTCAAAGTAATATCACAATGAGATCTAGTTACTAACATTCATCATTGATGATAACACTGAAACATCGCAAGCTAATCCTTTGACTATGATATAATACATAATCATTGTTACTAGAGGGAGGCTTTGATGGTATCAAGTATCAAGACCAGGATTATCCAATCCAAGTAACAGATAAATACACGTGATCAACTCGGTGACGTTGCATTAACAAAGCTTGCATGCGTATGACTAGGTCATGGAATGCACCGACACATCAACGAGTAAACGATATCATTGGTAATGAGATCGAACGAAGGTATGGAGATACTGAAGATCAAATCTTGGATGACCTAGGTATCGAATGGCAAAGGGAGTGGGACACGAAGTTGGAGTTTCAAGCGATGACATTCGTGAATGCACGTGTGGTCATTATGGGCATGTAGGTCCCACTAATAATCATTGACACGAGAGGGGTCTCGGTCATGTCCGGGGTATTGTCAAACCGAAGGGTGGCACTGATACACGGAAACGTATCTATAATTTTTGATGCTCCATGCTTGTTTTGTATCTACTTTCCTTTGCTTTGTCTACACTTTGAGGTGTATTAATATGTTTTCTGGAACTAACCTATTAACAAGTTGCCAAAGTGCCAGTTGCCTGTTTTCTTCTGTTTTGGTTCTAGAAAGGCAGAAAATCAATATTCTCTGAATTGGATGGGACAAAAGCCAAAGTTATTATTTTCCCGGAGCAACACGGCACCATGAAGCAGAGCCAGAGGGGGCACAGGGTGGCCGCACCCCCTAGGTGCGGGCAAGCCCTGGAGGCGCCTGGAGGGGGTGTGGGCCCCCTGGACCCCCACCGACCTTGATTCCTGCGCCTATAAGAATCCTTTGACCCAAAAACCCTAGGACATCCAGAAGAAATCCACGAAAACCTCTATAGCGCCGCCGCCACCGAACGGGAGATTCGGGGGACAGAAAGTCTCTGTTTCGGCACCATGCTGGGAGAGGAAGTGCTACCGGAGCCATCTCCATCGATCTCCATCGCCATCTTCATCACCGTTGCTGCTTCCCATGATGAGGAGGGAGTAGTTCTTCCTCGAGGCTAAGGGCTCTACCGGTAGCTATGTGTTCATCTCTCTCTCTATGCATGATCTTGTTGTGTTCATGAGCTTTGTAATCAAGTAGATATACCTTGCTACTCAAGTGCTTCAATAGATCTCTGCTCTCCCCATGTGTGTGAAAGTGACAGCGTGCACGCCATGGTGGCACTTAGGTTTGAGTCTACATAAATACTCTTTGTGCTTTAATAGATCTATGCTTTTCCCCACGTGTGTGAAAGTGACAGCGTGCATACCGTGTGTGGCACTTTGGCTAGATTGAATATTTTTTATGAGTTATATTTGGAGTTGGATGTCTCTATGAAATTGTGGTGTTTGTTGGAACCATCTAGCGCTCAAGGTGATGGTGTGGGGTTATCTAGATTGGGGAAGGCGGACTTTGAGGTGTGCTGTTATAGTCCTACCATGGATTAGAGTGTCCAACCGGAGAGTAGTTAAGAGTAGTATCATGAAGAGAGGATATTTATATGAGAGAGTGTTCACTAGTGAAAGTATGATCCCTAGGCCTTGTTTCTAAACATTGAAACACCGTTTGCTACTAGATCTGTTGCATGTTTGCTTGCTTCCATCTTTGTTCCGTTTTTCAGGGAGGTTTTGGGCTTATACCTTTCCTCCACGCCATCAGCTCTTTTCTGGCACCGTTACCCCACGTCAACAACAAGTCAGAAGCTCTTTTGTGGCACCGTTACCACTTGTATTTCACTATCTCTTTGCCTAACTAGTGCACCTATATTGGGTGTGTTGGGGACACAAGAGACTTCTTGTATCTTGATTGCAGGGTTGCTTGAGAGGGGATACCTTTGACCACTTCCTCCCTGAGTTCGATAAACCTTTGGGTGATCCACTTAAGGGAAAGTTGCTGCTGTTCTACAAACCTCTGCACTTGTAGGCCCAACAACTGTCTACAAGAATAGAAGTGCGTAGACATCAAGCTCTTTTCTGGCGTCGTTGCCGGGGAGGTAAGGTAAAAGGTACTCACATCCTCCGGTGTGAGTGCTCGAAGTTATTTCCTTTAGATTCTGTAGTTTTGTCTTTTTGTTTCTTGTTTTCACTAGTTAGGCTTAATGGAAAACAACAACAATATTAGAGAGCTTTATAGTTTTTATCTTGAGTTAGGACATGAAGTGTTTGAAGATAAAATTAAAAAACCTATGGAACTTCATTTGCATGCTAATAGCAATGTTATTAGTATGAACTTTTTGAACACCATTATTGCTAATGCTATGGAAAAGTCTAAGTTTGGGGAAGCTAGTTTTTATGAAAGAGGTCTTTTTAGTCCCCTGGCTTTGGAAGATAGCTATTGTATTGCTTATGATGATACCAAACCTCCAATATATGATGATTACAGTGATGAATATGATATTTTCAGTCCACCTACTATTGAGGAGAAAATTGATTGTGATTACAATATGCCTCCTATATTTGATGATTATGGTGATGAGAATAATAATGATACTATTTTGTTGAATTTGCTCCCACTACAACTAATAAGAATGAATATGCTTATGTGGAGAGTAATAATTATTTTATGCATGTGGCTCATGATAAGAATGTTTTATGTGATAGATATATTATTAATTTTATTCATGATTCTACTGAAAGTTATTATGAGAGAGGGAAACATGGTCTTATGCATCTCAAAAATATTAAGTTTCCCCTCTTTCTGTTGAAAGTTTTGAAGTTGCACTTGTTTTGCTTTTCTATGCTTGTTGCTTTGTGCTTTCATGACTTGTTTCTTTACAAGATTCCTATGCATAGGAAGTGGGTTAGACTTAATGTGTTATGATTTTTCTTCTTGATGCTCTCTTTTACCTTAATTCATATTTCATATGTGAGCATCTTCTCAAACTATCAAGCCTAATTTAAAGGCATTAAAGAAAAGTACTTGTTGGGAGATAACCCAAGAGTTTTCTTGAGTCTTGGAAGTTATTACTTCAGTAATGACCTCTCTTTATCCTTTTTTGTTTGCTTTTTGTGCCAAGAATGACCTCTAATGAGAGGGAAGTAAGATTTAGGGAGTTGCTGTCCCAAAACAGATTTCTATCCTCGACCATAAAAAATTGTGAGGAGTATCTGTAACTTAAATTGAGCTCAAAATTTTCGAATAAATACCCCAGTATGTTAGCTAAATTTCGTTAGTTCAACACTTTTTGATTTGAGCAACAGAAGGTCTTCTAAAAAATTGGTTTCTACCTGCTGGTCTGGTTTGACAGATTTCTGCCATTATTTGCATTTGCTTCTTATTGATTCCTTTTTGAGTTCTCTTTTGGGGAATTGAGCTTTTTGAAGGAGTTACTACTGTAGCTTGTGTTTTTAGTGAAAAGTATTGCTATTCCAAAGCTTTGCCTAAAGGTTTGAATACACTAATGTTGCTAATGAAGATTGTGTGAAGTTTTGTATGAAGGAAAAATTTCAGGTGTAGAGAAAGAATGATGTAATAAGATGAAGAATGGACAAAATCTCAAGCTTGGGGATACCACCCCGGTGTCACCCCAAGAAATATTCAAGAGGTACAAGCGTCAAAGCTTGGGGATGCCCAATGCATCCCCTTCTTCATCAATATAAATCGCAGGTCTTTATAGACACTTCATTTTTATTGTTTCATGCATTGTTGTGTTGTTCTTGGAGCATCTTAGTTTTCGTTTTTGGTATTCGTTTGCTTAGTTTGCTTGAGTAAGTTGGTTTGATTATAGCACACTTCTTTTGGAGAGAGACACACTCTGTTTTCATTGCCTAGAACACTCTAGTTTTCATTCTTATTGTCTTGTGAGTGTTCTCTTTTCCTAGCACCGTGTTTAGCCTTAGTTTTCTTGTGCTTTTAGCTTAGAACTTTTTAGTTCTTCTTAGAGGATTTGTGAGACAAGATCACTAGTCTTTATTGATTACTATCTTTGTGAGTTGTTTCAAATGGGTTGATTGGTGTTGGAAAAGAGTAGGAAGTTTCATGCTTATAGTGGTACAAAGAGGAGCTTGCATTGACCGTGACTTAGAATTTAGCATGACATGCTAGGTGTTGTTTTGACCTTATGCTTAGTGATTATTGCTGTAGCATGTCTTGTTCCAAACAATTGGGATTGCTTAATGTGCCTTGAAGGAATCGTGCGTTGTCTTAGCATGCAAAAGCATAGTATTGTGGTATTCTCCTTTGATGCTTTGTTTGGGTTGACTTGGCACATGCTCACACCATGTTATGACTACGACAAGTCACTATTAGCCTCTATTATCATTTAGTCCTTGACTTGTAGTAACACTCTTTTCTTTGATTAGTAATGCTTTGTTGCACTGCATGATTATGGCCATTATTGCTCTCTTAGTTGGTTGCTCCCAGTATTTTGCTAGACTCCACGTGTATGAGTAAGCTCTACTCATGCTTCCAACTCCCAAGAAACCAAGTTATTCCAAAGTGTCCACTATAAATTCCTATGCATGGTGTGTTACACCATTCCAAGTATATTCTTGTTTTCAATTATCTTCCAATTAAAAAACTATTTGTTATGTGAAAACTTAGTGATTAAAGCCCTCACAAACTTGATGGCACACTTTATATTTCTTTGCCCCTAATAAACTTGAACCATTGTGTCATCTATGTTGTATATGCTTGCACTTATACGTTGGAATTAGCAAAACCATGCTTTCATGGGGAACATTTTCAACATTGCACTTGTACTTTGTACTCAATTGATATCATGCTCTTTTGTCTATGGATGTCACCGGTGTGAAATAAAGAGGGAACTTGTAAGTATATGGAGTTTGTATCCTGTGTTAGAGAAACGCCTGGGCCGCTAGCCTAAGCCATGCCTAATCATGGTGGAAACTTGTAGCATCACCATAGTGACATCTATGAAGCATTCTTCTTATAAAAAAATAGACACATTGAGAAAAGAGGAAAGAGAGAAAAAAGCACCATATTCCCATGGTAAATAAGATGATTGTTGATATGCTCATTGTCTGCTTGCCTTGTCATTTTGGTTATGGGAAAGCTCTTGTACCATGTGCAAGGGGTACCCCGTTGGCGGTTCTCAATGATATGCAAATACTTACAATGACAAGAACTTACAGGTGACTAAAGTTGAGTATGCATGATGTGTGGCCCTCGTATTCAAGGGAGTTGAGATTGCCAACTTATACTTCGTCAAGCATATACTCCATCTTTGTTCACTTTAACCTTAATCACTTCAAGATGCTTATGATAGGGGCAATGAGGGTTGAAAGCTAACAAGTACCATAATTTTTGGAAGCTCTTTTTGAAACTTGAAATCTCTGCTTCCTTTATAAAAGGCTCTTATTCCACCATTATTTGAGTCTCCACCTTCTACCTTTAGGCACCATTAAGAGAGTATAATTGGCATTCTTTGTGCAGTTTTCCAAAGCTTATTAGTTGATACATATTGTGATATTACTTGTTCTTGTGCTACTTGTTTCTAGTCACCCTTGTGAACTTTGAAGGTGTCCTATGCATCTATTTGCTACTCTATGAGGGACAAACTGAATGCCACTATGCTATGTTTTCTGTATGTGAAACAAACAAACGTTTTTCAATGCATGTTATTCATGATCTTTGTTTGTAGCCTTTCATGTTGCATGCATAGTTACTATGTCCTATTATTAGAACTCCATCTTTCATGCACATGTTTAGAGTTCTTTGATCTCAGCTTTCAATACTTGCAAATGGTTTGACCTTGGTCTTGATGGTGCATGTCACCTCAAAAATTATTCTTTTTATCACTTACCTACTCGAGGACGAGCAGGAGTTAAGCTTGAGGATGCTTGATACATCGGAAACGTATCTATAATTTTTGATGCGCCATGCTTGTTTTGTATCTACTTTGCTTTGCTTTGTCTACACTTTGAGGTGTTTTTATATCTTTTCTGGAACTAACCTATTAACAAGTTGCCATAGTGCGAGTTGCCTGTTTTCTTCTATTTATGGTTCCAGAAAGGCAGAAAATCAATATTCTTGGAATTGGACGGGACAAAAGCCAAAGTTATTATTTTTCCCGGAGCAACACGGAACCACGAAGCAGAGCCAGAGGGGGGGGGGGGGCACGAGGTGGCCGCACCCCCTAGGCGCGGGCAAGCCCTGGAGGCGCCTGGAGGGGGTGTGGGCCCTCTGGACCCCCACCGGCCTTGATTCTTGCGCCTAAAAGAAGCCTTCGACCCAAAAACCCTAGGGCATCCAGAAGAAATCCACGAAAACCTCTGTAGTACCGCCACCACCGAAGGGGAGATTCGGTGGATAGAAAGTCTCTGTTTCGGCACCATGCCGGGACGGGGAAGTGCCCCCGGAGCCATGTCCATCGATCTCCATCGCCATCTTCATCACTGTTGCTGCTTCCCATGATGAGGAGGGAGTAGTTCTTCCTCAAGGCTAAGGGCTCTACCGGTAGCTATGTGTTCATCTCTTTCTCTATGCATGATCTTGTTGTGGTCATGAGCTTTGTAATCAAGTAGATCTACCTTGCTACTCAAGTGCTTCAATAGATCTCTGCTCTCCCCATGTGTGTGAAAGTGATAGCGTGCACGCCATGGTGGCACTTAGGTTTGAGTCTACATGAATACTCTTTATGCTTTAATAGATATATGCTTTTCCCCACGTGTGTGAAAGTGACAGCGTGCATACCGTGTGTGGCACTTTGGCTAGATTGAATATTTTTTATGAGTTATATTTGGAGTTGGATGTCTCTATGAAATTGTGGTGTTTGTTGGAACCATCTAGCGCTCAAGGTGACAGTGTGGGGTTATCTAGATTGGGGAAGGTAGACTTTGAGGTGTGCTGTTATAGCCCTACCATGGATTATAGTGTCCAACCGGAGAGTAGTTAAGAGTAGTATCATGAAGAGAGGATATTTATATGAGAGAGTGTTCACTAGTGAAAGTATGATCCCTAGGCCTTGTTTCTAAACATTGAAACACCGTTTTCTACTAGATCTGTTGCATTTTTGCTTGTTTCCATCTTTGTTCCGTTTTTCGGGGAGGTTTTGGGCTTTTACCTTTCCTCCACGCCATCAGCTCTTTTCTGGCACTGATACCCCATGTCAACAACAAGTCAGAAGCTCTTTTGTGGCACCGTTACCACTTGTATTTCACTCTCTCTTCGCCGAACTAGTGCGCCTATATTGGGTGTGTTGGCTGCAGGGTTGCTTGAGAGGGGATACCTTTGACCACTTCCTCCCTAAGTTCGATAAACCTTGGGTGATCCACTTAAGGGAAACTTGCTGCTGTTCTACAAACCTCTGCACTTGGAGGCCCAACAACTGTCTACAAGAATAGAAGTGCGTAGACATCAGGCACACTTAACGGTGGGGACACATAGGGATTGAACTGGCACTGCAGGAGAAATGAGAGAGAAAACGAGAAAGTTTCTAGGAAACACCTGATGATGATCAGAGGGGTCCAGAAGGTGTTCTGGGTGAAAGATATAATAATATATGTGTGTTATATTAATTTGTTGAATTAATATTAAAACATAACAGTTTATTCTATTTTTGGAGGCAACCCATGCCTATTGGGCCTCACCAGGAGGGGAGGCCCAAAGGGGCTAGGCGCCAAAGGAGAGGAAGGCATGCGCCAAACCCTAGGGGCACCCCCTCCCCGTGTGGGGCCCACTGATACGTCGTAAACGTATCTATAATTTTTGATGCTCCATGCTTGTTCAGTATCAACTTGGTTATGTTTTGTACACACTATGAGGTATTTTTATACACTTTCTGGAACTAACCTATTGACAAGACGCCACAGTGCCAGTTGCCTATTTTCTGTTGTTTTTGGTTTTAGAAAGCTAAAAAATGAATATTCTCGGAATTGGACGGGACAAAAGCCAAAGTTCATATTTTTCCCTGAACGATACGGAAAATCGAAGACGAGACGGAGGAGGACACCAGGGTGGCCACACCCTAGGTGGGTGCGGGGCCCACCCTGGCCGCGCCCACAGGGGGTATGGGCCTCCTGGCCCTCCACCGACCTTGTCTCCTTCGCCTATAAGAAGCCCCCGAATCAGAAACCCTAAAGAATCGACCAAAAAGCCACGAAAGGTTCTGCAGCGCCGCCGCCATCGAAGGGGAGATTCGGGGGACAGAAAATCTCTATTCCAGCACCCAGCCAGGACGGGGAAGTGCCCCCGGATCCATCTCCATCGATCTCCACCACCATCTCCATCGCCGTTGCTGATTCCCATGATGAGGAGGGAGTAGTTCTTCCTCGAGGCTAAGGGCTCTACCGATAGCTATGTGTTCATCTATCTCTCTATGGATGATCTTGTTGTGGTCATGAGCTTTGTAATCAAGTAGATCTACCTTGCTACTCAAGTGATTTAATAGATATCTGATCTCCCCATGTGTGTGAAATTAACAGCGTGCACGCCATGGTGGCACTTAGCTAGAGTCTACATAAATACTCATCGTGCTTTAATAGATCTATGCTTTTCCCCACGTGTGTGAAAGTGACAGCGTGCACAGCGTGTGTGGCACTTAGGCTAGATTACATATATATTTATCATGAGTATATTTGGAGTTGGATGTCTCTATGAAATTGTGGTGTTTGTTGGAACCATCTAGCGCTCAAGGTGACAATGTGGGGTTATCTAGATTGGGGAAGGCATACTTTGAGGTGTGCTTTTGTCGGCCTACCGTGGATTAGAGTGTCCAACCGGAGAGTAGTTAAGAGTAGTATCATGAAGATAGGATATTTATATGAGAAATTGTTCACTAGTGAAAGTATGATCCCTAGGCCTTGTTTCTAAACATTGAAACACCATTCGCATCTAGATCTGTTGCATGTTTGCTTGCTACCTTCTTGTTTCCTTCAGTCTTTACCTCACCGTCAAGCTATTTTTTGGCACCATTACCGCTTCCCTCTAGACACACAACATCTCTCCTCTCTATATATTCCCCTAGAGTTTTCTCTCCACCAATATTGGAGAGGACTTTTGAGGGAATTAGTTCTCCGCCTCCATACTACCATCGTGCGTAGGACGGTTTGACCTATTTTTTCTTCCGCTGCTCGGCTGGATCGGAGCCCAGGAGACATCGCCTACAACGAACGTGTGTAGATCTTCGAGGCGCCAAACTTGGGGTGTTGCTTGTATTCATCAACATACGCCTACCTGCGTAAGGCGTGCCATGGTATTCAAGGGTATGAATACTGTTCCCCTCTCCGTTACTCATGTCTACATAGAATAGATCTTGGTTATCATGTTCATGTAGTTGATTTTTTTTGTTTTCTGCTACGAAACCCTTCATGTTGGAGATATTCCCAAGAGGCAATAATGAAGTGGTTATTATTATATCTTTGTGTTTATGATAAATTTTTATATCCCATGCTATAATTTTGTTAATAGGAAAGATTAATACTTGTGTGTTTTGTAAACATAAAAGGTTCCCTAGTAAGCCTCTTGTTAAACTAATTTGTTGATTAATAGATGATCATGGTTTCCTAATCATGGACATTGGATGTTATTAATAGGAAGATCATATCATTAGGAGAATGATATGATGGACACACACCCATAGTAAGCATAGCATAAGATAAAGTCATTAAGTTTGTTTTTGCTACAAACTTTCAAATACATAGTAACCTAATCCTTCGACCATGAGATCATGTTAATGTAGGGTTTCGTAGCATGGAAAACAAAAAAATTCTATCGCATACAAACAAACAAGCCAAGATCTATCTACTAGATTGAAGCAACGAGTCGATGGAATAACTCACCCTCGAAGATTCCAAAGTGTTTAACGAGAGCGGATTCTCGTGGGTGATGTAGTCGTACTCTTCCTGATCTCAAGATCGCGTAGACGATCCTTCCGGCGCTGCGTTCCGGCAGCGCTCCCACAGTCGGTCACACGTTCGGTACTCGACGAAGACCTTCCTCTCCCTTGTTCCAGCAGGCAGCGGAGGTTGTAGCACTCTCCTCGCGATTCCGGCAGCACAACAGCGTGGTACCGGAAGTAGAGGGGAGATCTCGCAGGGCTTCGCCTTAAGCCGGAGCGAGTATGGTGGAGTATGAGAGATCCCTCGACGATCTAGGGTTTAGACACGCCGAGGAGGAAGCTTGGCCAGCGGCTAGGGTTGCTAGGCGGCGACGGCTTGACCTAGGGTGGCGGCGGCAGCAGGTGGCGGCGCCGGCGGCTTAGGGTTTTGGAGGTGGGGATCTTGTGTGTCTAGGAGGGGATCCCTGCCCCTCCTTATATAGGTGGAGGGGCCGGCCGGCCAAGGGAAGGGGAGTCCCTCCCTAACTCGGCTTGGAGGTGGGCCGGCGGTGGAGGAGGGACTCCTCCCCAACTCGGTTTCCACCTCCCTCTCCACTTCCCAAAACTAGTCGTTTGACTTTTCAAACTAGGATTTGAATAAACCCTCTATTTTGTTCAGCGATGACATCGAGTACATGATGCAATCATATCAACTTGATATAACACATTCATGTACCCTTCCCCTCCGGAGTGCCGGACATTCCGGAACCTTCTAGAACATTCCCGATGAAAACACCGGAACCATTTCCCAACTCCGAAACGGGACTTTCCTTATATGAATCTTATTCTCCGGACCATTCCGGATCTCCTCGTGATATCCCGAATCCCATTCGAGACTCCGAACAACATTCGGTCTCTTCCTCATCATTCCATAACTACTCAAACAACGTTGAATCCTTAAGTGTGTCTCCCTACGGTTCGTGAATTATGCGGACATGATCGAGACACTTCTCCGAACAATAACCAATAGAGGAATCTGGAAATTCATATGGCTCCCACATATTTCTACGATTACTTTGCGATCGAATGAACCACTTACATACGATATCAATTTCCCTTTGTCTCACGATAGTTTACTTATCCGAGGTTATGATCGTCGGTATCTCTGCATACCTAGTTCAACCTCGTTACCGATAAGTACTCTTTTCTCGTTCCCGTGATATGTGATCCCTTGTGAGCCAATCACATGCTTGCAAGCTAATTGGATGACATTTCACCGAGAGGGCCCAGAGTATATCTATCCGTCATATGGATGGACAAATCCCACTCTTGATCCATGTGTTTCAACCAATACTTTCCGAACACTCAATGCCACATTTATGGCCACCCAGTTACGGTGTGGTGTTTGATGTCATCAAAGCATCCATCCGGTAAAGGTGATATGCATGATCTCATGGTCGAAGGAATTAGATTACTATGTATCAGAAAGCATATAGTATTAAAATGACTTGATCTTTATGCTACGCTTATCTATAGGAGTATGTCCACCATATCATTCTCCTAACGATATGATCTTGTTGTTAATAACATCTCAATGTTCATGATAGGGAAACCACAATCATCTGTTAACCAACAAGCTAGTATTATATAGAGGCTTTACTAGGGACTCTTATTTTAGTCTACAAATCACACAAGTATTAATGTTTCCTTGTTAATACTATTATAGCATGAATGTAAACATTTATAATAAACACAAAGATATAATAATAACTATATTTATTATTGCCTCTAGGGCATATCTCCAACAGTCTCCCACTTGCACTAGAGTCATCTAATCTAGATTACATGGTAATATACCGAACACCCATGGCAGTTTGGTGCTGGTCATGTTTTGCCCTCGGGAGAGGTTTAGTCAACGGATCCGCCACATTTAGATCTGTGTGTACTTTCAAATCTTTATATCCCCATCTTGGATATGTTCTCGAATAGCGTGAAAATGTAGCTTGATGTGCTTCAGCTTCTTGTGTGACCTTGGTTCTTGCGCATTGGCTATGGCGCCCATGTTATCACAGTAGATAGACATTGGGTCCAGCGCACTAGGAACCACACCCAGCTCTGTAATGAACTCTTTCATCCATATCGCTTCTTGTGAAGCCTCCGAAGCAGCCATGTATTCCGATTCAGTTGAAGATCTCGCCACAACGCTTTGCTTTGCACTCCTCCAGCTAACTGCTGCACCATTCAAAATAAATACGTATCCAGATTGTGATTTAGAATCATCCGGATCGGTGTTCCAACCAGCATCGGTGTAACCATTAACAACGAGCTGTTCATCACCTCCATAAGAAAGAACCATATCCTTAGTTCTTCTTAAGTACTTAAGGATGTTTTTGACCGCTGTCCAATGATCCACTCCTGGATCACTTTGATATCTGCTAGTTAAACTAACAGCATATGCAATGTCGGGTCTAGTACATAGCATGGCATACATTAGAGATCCTATGGCTGAGGCATAGGGAGTCTTACTCATCCTTTCTCTATCTTCTGCCGATGTCGGACTTTGAGTTTTACTCAAGGTCGTATTGGGAAACATGGGCAAGAACCCTTTCTTGCTATCTTCCATTCCAAACCTCTTTAGAACTTTGTCCAAATATGTACTTTGTGACAATGATATTTGGCGTCTCGATCTATCTCTATAAATCTTTATGCCTAATATGTAAGCTGCTTCGCCAAGATCCTTCATTGAAAAACTATTATTCAAATATTCCTTGACACTATTAAGAAGGTCTACATCATTCCCAATCAACAATATGTCATCTACATATAGTATTAAGAATGCTACAGAGCTCCCACTCACTTTCTTGTAAATACAAGCTTCTCCATAAGTTTGTATAAAACCAAAATTTTTGATCACCTTATCAAAACGTTGATTCCAACTTCGGGATGCTTGCTTCAATCCATAGATGGACCGTTGAAGTTTGCATACCTTGTTAGCATCTTTAGGATCGACAAAACCTTTGGGTTGCATCATATACAACTCTTCATCAATGTCTCCATTGAGGAATGCTGTTTTGACATCCATCTGCCATATCTCATAATCATAATATGCAGCGATTGCTAACATAATCCTCACAGACTTTAGCTTCGCTACTGGTGAGAAAGTCTCATCGTAGTCAACTCCTTGAATTTGTCGAAACCCCTTTGCGACAATTCGAGCTTTATAGACAGTAACATTACCATCAGCATCTGTTTTCTTCTTGAAAATCCATTTGTTCTCGACAGCCTTCCGACCATCTGGTAAGTCCACCAAAGTCCATACTTGGTTTTCGTACATGGATCCAATCTCGGATTTCATGGCTTCTTGCCATTTATTGGAATCTGGGCTCATCATCGCTTCCTCATATGTCTCAGGGTCATCGGTGTTGTCCACCAACATGACACTCATAACGGGATCATGCCAATCTGGAGTGGTACGAGTTCTCGTTGACCTGCGAGGCTCTGTAGCAACTACGACCGGAGTTTCATGATCATCATCATTAGCTTACACTCTTATTGGTGCAGGCACCACGGGAACTTCTTCAGGTGCTGCGCTACTCGCAATTTCGAGAGAAGGTTCGACAACCTCGTCGAGTTCTACTTTCCTTCCAGTCACTTCTTTCGAGAGAAATTCCTTCTCTAGAAAGGATCCATTCTTGGCAACGAAGATTTTTCCTTCGGATCTATGATAGAAGGTATACCCAATTGTTTCCTTCGGGTATCCAATGAAGACGCATTTTTCCGCTTTGGGTTCAAGCTTGTCCGGCTGTAACTTCTTTACATAGGCTTCGCGACCCCAAACTTTAAGGAACGACAATCTAGGTTTCTTCCCAAACCATAATTCATACGGTGTCGTTTCAACGGATTTAGATGGTGCCCTATTTAAAGTGAATGCGGCTGTTTCTAATGCATAACCCCAAAATGATAGCGGTAAATCTGTAAGTGACATCATAGAACGAACCATATCTAAGAGATTTCGATTACGACGTTCGGACACACCATTACGCTGTGGTGTTCCTGGCGGTGTCAATTGTGAAAGTATTCCGCATTTCTTCAAATGCTCGCCAAACTCGTAACTTAGATATTCACCTCCATGATCAGAACGTAGAAATTTAATCTTTTTGTTACTTTGATTCTCTACCTCACTTTGAAATTCCTTAAACTTCTCAAAAGTTTCGGACTTATGTTTCATGAAATAGATATACCCATATCTACTCAATTCATCCGTGAAGGTAAGAACATAACGATAACCACCGCGCGACGCTACACTCATTGGACCACACACATCGGTATGTATGATTTCCAATAAGTCCGTAGCTCGCTCCATCATACCAGAAAATGGAGTCTTAGTTATTTTACCCATCAGACATGCTTCGCATCTTTCAAGTGATTCGAAATCAAGTGATTCAAGAAGTCCATCGGAATGGAGTTTCTTCATACGCTTCACTCCAATGTGACCAAGACGACAGTGCCACATATAGGTCGAGTTATCGCTCGATTTCAAACGTTTAGCCTCAATGTTATTAATATGTGTATTTCCACTATCGAGATTCAATAAAAATAGACCATCTATCAAAGGTGCATGTGCATAAAACATATTACTCATATAAATCGAACAACCATTATTCTCGGACTCAAACAAGTAACCGTCTCGCAATAAATAAGATCCCGATATAATGTTCATGCTTAACGCAGGCACCAAATAACAATTATTTAAGTATAAAACTAATCCCGATGGTAGATGAAGGGGTAGCGTGCCGACCGCGATCACATCAACCTTTGATCCGTTTCCCATGCGCATCGTCACCTCGTTCTTCGCTAGCTTCCGTTTATTCTGCAGCACCTGTTTCGAGTTACAAATATGAGCAACCGAACCAGTATCAAATACCCAGGCACTACTACGAGTACTAGTGAGATACACATCAATAACATGTATATCAGATATACCTTTCTTCTTGATGTTGCCGTTCTTCAAATCCGCCAAGTACTTTGGGAAATTCCGCTTCCAGTGACCTTCTCCCTTGCAGTAAAAGCACTCAGTATCAGGCTTAGGTCCAGCCTTGGTCTTCTTCGTTGGCGTGGTAACTTTCTTACCACCCTTCTTGAAGTGTCCCTTCTGCTTAGACTTGCCTTTCTTGAATTTGGTGGTCTTATTGACCAACAACACTTGGTGCTCTTTCTTGATCTCCACTTCTGCAGATTTCAACATGGCAAAGAGTCCTGGCAACGTCTTGTTCATGTTTTGCATGTTGTAGTTCATCACAAAGTTCTTGTAACTTGGTGGTAGTGATTGAAGGACGCGGTAAATCCCCAAATCATTAGGAATCACTATACCCAAGCTTTGAAGTTTGTTTGCGTGCCCAGACATCTTAAGCACATGGTCACTGACGGAGCTGCCCTCTTCCATCTTGCAGTTAAAGAACTTTTCAGAAGCCTCATAGCTTTCAATTGCCGCATGAGTCTCAAAGATCAATTTGAGATCCTCGACAATATCATATGGGTCTGAATTATCAAACCTTTTATGAAGCTCCGATTCTAAACCATACAAGATAGCACACTGAACTGTGGAGTACTGAGTCTTCCGAGTAAGGTAAACATTCTTTACTTCATCGGAAGCATCAGCTGCAGGTGGGTCACCCAACGGTGCATCCAGCACATAGGTCAAATTACCAGCTGTGAGGAAAATCCTCAAATTGCGGAACCAATCCGCGAAGTTGCTTCCATTGTTTTTCAACTTTTCTTTCTCTAGGAACGCATTAAAATTGATGGTAGGGGCTGCCATTGATCTACAACATATTTGCAATAGTTTAGACTAAGTTTATGACAAATTGAGTTCAAATTAATAATAAAATTAATCTAGGTGAACTCCCACTCAAAACAATATCACTCACATTGTTTTAGTGATCACACGAACCAAATCCACCACATCAACACCGATCATCACGAGAGTTGATATAGTTTCAATGGCGAACAATCGACATGTTCATCATATCTACTATATGATTCATGCTTTACCTTTTGGTGATCCGTGTTCCGAGACCATGTCTGTACATGCTAGGCTCGTCAAGATCAAACCTTAGTTTCCGCATGAGCAAATCTGGCTTGCTCACGTTGTATACACTTGTAGAATCTAACACACCCGATCATCACGTCGTGCTTCGAAACAACAAGCTTTAGCAACGGTGCTTACTAAGGGTGAACACTTTATGACTTGAAATTCATGTGCATGAGGGATCATCTTATAATGCTACCGTCGTCTACTAAGCAATACAAGATGCATAAAGGATTAACATCACATGCAATTCATAATATGTGATATGATATGGCCTTTCTTCTTTGTGCTTCCGATCTCCATCTTCTAGCACGAACATGATCTCCATCATCACCGGCGTTGCATCAAGGTCAATGACGCTTCTCCATGGTTGTCGTCCACCGGCTTCAACTATTACAACTACTTTGAATAGACACGCGGGTCGTAACATAAATTAAAGACAGCCATATGGCTCCTGCCGGTTGCCAACTTACAATAAGGATCATTGCATACATCAAATATAATCACAATCATGGCCATATCACATCACTGCACACCCCTGCAAAACAAAGTTAGACGCCTCTACTTTATTTGCATGTTTTACGTGGTTTGGGGCTTTCAATAAGTGTCGTTATAACTTACGAACATGAACCACAACATTGATACTAGTATTGTTAATCACCCGTTGTAAATTGGATCTTAACTATGCTAGGAGAAATAGGCACCCGCAAAGCCACTTATGCAATACAAGTTGCATGTCAAGCGTGGAGCAAGTCTCATGAACGATGTCATGTAAGGTTAGCCCGGGCCGCTTCATCCCAACATACCGCAAGATGCAAAGTACACAAGAAGCAATAGACAATAAAAGCATCAACGCCCACAATGACCATTGTGTTCTACTCGTGCAACAGATCTACATATAGACACGGCTCTGATACCACTGTAGGGTTTCGTAGCATGGAAAACAAAAATTTTCTATCGCATACAAACAAACAAGCCAAGATCTATCTACTAGATTGAAGCAACGAGTCGATGGAATAACTCACCCTCGAAGATTCCAAAGTGTTTAACGAGAGCGGATTCTCGTGGGTGATGTAGTCGTACTCTTCCCGATCTCAAGATCGCGTAGACGATCCTTCCGGCGCTGCGTTCCGGCAGCGCTCCCGCAGTCGGTCACACGTTCGGTACTCGACGAAGACCTTCCTCTCCCTTGTTCCAGCAGGCAGCAGAGGTTTTAGCACTCTCCTCGCGATTCCGGCAGCACAACAGCGTGGTACCGGAAGTAGAGGGGAGATCTCGCAGGGCTTCGCCTTAAGCCGGAGCGAGTATGGTGGAGTATGAGAGATCCCTCGATGATCTAGGGTTTATACACGCCGAGGAGGAAGCTTGGCCAGCGGCTAGGGTTGCTAGGCGGCGGCTTGACCTAGGGCGGCGGCGGCAGCAGGTGGCGGCGGCGGCGGCTTAGGGTTTTGGAGGCGGGGATCTTGTGTGTCTAGGAGGGGAGCCCTGCCCCTCCTTATATAGGTGGAGGGGCCGGCCGGCCAAGGGTAGGGGAGTCCCTCCCCAACTCGGCTTGGAGGTGGGCCGGCGGTGGAGGAGGGACTCCTCCCCAACTCGGTTTCCACCTCCCTCTCCACTTCCCAAAACTAGCCGTTTGAGTTTCAAACTTGGCGTTTGACTTTTACAATTAGGATTTGAATAAACCTTCTATTTTGTTCAGCGATGACACCGAGTACATGATGCAATCATATCAACTTGATATAACACATTCATGTACCCTTCCCCTCCGGAGTGTCGGACATTCCGGAACCTTCTAGAACATTCCCGATGAAAACACCGGAACCATTTCCCAACTCCGAAACGGGACTTTCCTTATATGAATCTTATTCTCCGGACCATTCCGGATCTCCTCGTGATATCTTCAATCCCATTCGAGACTCCGAACAACATTCGGTCTCTTTCTCATCATTCCATAACTACTCAAACAACGTCGAATCCTTAAGTGTGCCTCCCTACGGTTCGTGAATTATGCGGACATGATCGAGACACTTCTTCGAACAATAACCAATAGAGGAATCTAGAAATTCATATGGCTCCCACATATTTCTACGATTACTTTGCGATCGAATGAACCACTTACATACGATATCAATTTCCCTTTGTCTCACGATAGTTTACTTATCCGAGGTTATGATCGTCGGTATCTCTGCATACCTAGTTCAACCTCGTTACCGATAAGTACTCTTTTCTCGTTCCCGTGATATGTGATCCCTTGTGAGCCAGTCACATGCTTGCAAGATAATTGGATGAAATTTCACCGAGAGGGCCCAGAGTATATCTATCCGTCATATGGATGGACAAATCCCACTCTTGATCCATGTGTTTCAACCAATACTTTCCGAACACTCAATGCCACCTTTATAGCCACCCAGTTACGGTGTGGTGTTTGATGTCATCAAAGCATCCATCCGGTAAAGGTGATATGCATGATCTCATGGTCGAAGGAATTAGATTACTATGTATCATAAAGCATATAGCAATTGAACTATTAAAATGACTTGATCTTTATGCTACGCTTATCTATAGGAGTATGTCCACCATATCATTCTCCTAACGATATGATCTTGTTGTTAATAACATCTCAATTTTCATGATAGGGAAACCACAATCATCTATTAACCAACAAGCTCGTATTATATAGAGGCTTTACTAGGGACTCTTATTTTAGTCTACAAATCACACAAGTATTAATGTTTCCTTGTTAATACTATTATAGCATGAATGTAAACATTTATCATAAACACAAAGATATAATAATAACTATATTTATTATTGCCTCTAGGGCATATCTCCAATAGTTAATCACCATCACTGGATGAGTGCTTTAATAACATCAAATGCCACTTCGTAACTGGGTGGTTATAAAGGTGGCATTGGGTATTATGAAAGTATGTGTTGAAGCACATGGATAAAGAGTGGGATTTTTCCATCCAAATGACGGATAGATATACTCTAGGCCCTATCGGTGGAATGTCATCCGATTGGCTTGCAAGCATGTGACTAGGTCACAAGGGATGTCATATCAAGGTACGAGTAAAGAGTACTTATCAGTAACGAGGTTGAACTAGGTATGGAGACACCGATGATCGAACCTCAGATAAGTAAAGTATCACGCGACAAAGGGAATCAGTATCGTATGTAAATGATTCTTTCGATCACGAAGTTATCGTTGAATATGTGGGAGCCATTATGGATCTCTAGGTCCCGCTGTTGGTTATTGATCGGAGAGGTGTCTCAATCATGTCTGCATAGTTCACAAATCATAGGGTGACACACTTAAGGTTCGATGTTGTTTTAATTAGATATGAATGTGAGTTGGAGATTGAATGTTGTTCGAAGTCTCGAATTGTATACAAGATATCATGAGGAGATCTGAAATGGTCCAGAGAATAAGATTCATATAAAGGAAGTCATCATTCGGGGTTCGGAAAAGTTTTCAGTGTTTTGACTGGAGCTTCTAAAATGTTCTAGAGGGGCCACCAGTGGGACCACCACCCCGAGAGGGGACACATGGCCTAAGGCAATGATGCAGAGGCTCATGGGCTAGCCGCACCAAGCCCAAGGGGCCAAACCGGCCAGCCTAGGGTTTGGGGGGCTAGTTTCCCTCCCCCTCCCTCTTGTGCCGACCCTAGGAGGAGGCGACAAAAGGGGGAACCCTAGCCACACACCCCTCGGGGAGGGGAGGTGATGGTGGCCCAGTTGACTGTAGAGCCTCGTTGGGAGACCCCAAGAGCAAGGTGTGATGAGCACAACAACAAGTTTTCCCTCAGTTATGAAACCAAGGTTATTGAACCGGTAGGAGCAAGGAAACAACTCCAAGATGTTGCTAACAACTTGGAATCCTGCACAACACAAACTCAAGACTTTGCCCCAACTTACAGTGATGTTGTCAATCTCACTGGTTTTCTGAAAACAAAGGATTAAACGTATAGTGTGGAAGATAATAGTTGCTTGTAGAAAGTAAACGGTAACAGTAACAGTGGATGATGTATCAATGGTAAAGATTGGACCGGGGTCCACAGTTCACTAGAGGTGTTCTCCTTAAGATAGATAACATGCTGGATGAACAAATTATAGCGGGGCAATTGACAGATTGAGGAAGCATAACAATGCATATACTAGTCATCAAGACTCCTATGAGATTTGATTGGGCATTACAACAATATACATAGACCGTAATCCAACTGCATCTATGACTAATAATCCACCTTCAGGTTATCATTCGAACCCCCTCCAGTATTAAGTTACAAGCAACGGATAATTGCATTAAGCAATGTGTGTAAAGTAACCAATACAATTGTTCCATGAAAAAAAGATTGTTGTTTTCTCCCTAGTAGCAATAGCACATCTACAACCTTAAAGATTTCTGTCACTTCCCCGGATTACTAGAGGCGTGAACCCACTATCGAGCATAAATACTCCCTCTTGGAGTCACAAGCATCTACTTGGCCAAGATAGCTACTAGCAACTAAGAGCATGCAAGATCACAAATAACACAGACATGATAGAATCAATAATCAATCTGACATAGTATCTCAATATCCATCGGATCCCCGCAAACACAACCTGTATGATTACAAATAGAATATTGATCATGAACGGAGCTCACAATATCTAAACATGATAGCACAAAGGAGGAGAAATAACCATATAGCTACTGTATGGACCCATAGTCCAAGGGCGAACTACTCACGCATCATACCGGAGGCTGGCATGGTGATGAAGAAGGCCTCCGGGATGATCCCTCCCCTCCGGCAGGGTGTCGGGAAGAGCTTAAGATCCCCCGATCTAGGGACGATGGTGGTGGAAGCTACAGACTGTTTCGTGGAGATTTGATCGGGTGTTTAGGGTTTCTGCATCGGGGTGACTTTATAGGCGAAGAGGCGAGGCGGGAGGGTGGCCAGGGGGCCCACACCATAGGGCAATGCGCCCTAGGGTGGACCCGCATGGCCCTAGGGTGTGGACACCCTGTGGCTCCCCTTTGGCTGCCCTTTGGACTCCGTCTTTTCTCCGCTAAAATATTGACTTTGGCTTTTGTCCCGTTGAATTCCGAGAATATTTCCTTACTAGCTTTTCCGAAACCAAAAACAGCAAAAAATAGGCAACTGGCACTACGGCATCTTGTTAATAGGTTAGTCCCAGAAAATGTATAAAAATACCTCAAAGTGTAGACAAAACATAGCAAAGTTGATACTAAACAAGCATGGAGCATCAAAAATTATAGATACGTTTACGACGTATTGATTGCAGCTTAGATCACTGTAGAGCTTCATTGGGAGGAAGGTGTGATGAGTACAACAATATGTTCTTCCCTCAGTAGAAACCAAGGTTATCGAACCAGTAGGAGGAAGGAAACGACTCAAAGGTGTTGCTAGCAACTTGGAAACCTGCACAACACAAACTCAAGACTTTGCCCCAACAAACAGTGAGGTTGTCTCTCACCGGTTTGTTGAAAACAAATGATTAACTGTATGGTGTGGAATGGTGGCTTGCAGAAAGTAAACAGTAACAGTGGAAGATGTATCAATGGTAAAGATTGGACCAGGGTCCACAGTTCACTAGAGGTGTTCTCCTTAAGATAAATAACATAACATGTTGGGTAAACAAATTACAGCGGGACAATTGACAGGACAGAGCAAGGCATAACAATGCAATACTAGACATTCATGATCCTATGAGATTTGATTGGGCATTACAACAATATACAAAGACCGCCATCCAAGTGCATATGTGACTAGTAATACACCTTCAGGTTATCATCCAAACCCCCACCAGTATTAAGTTGCAAGCAACAGATAACTGCTTTAAGCAAAGTGTGTAAGGTAAACAACCCACTTGTTCCATGAACAAGAGACCATTTTTCTCCCTAGTAGTAACAACACATCTACAACCTTGATTTCTGTCACTTCCCCAGATTAAATAGAGGCATGAACCCACTATCGAGCATAAATACTCCCTCTTGGAGTCACTAGCATCTACTTGGCCAAGATAGCTACTAGAAATAGAGAGCATGCAAGATCTCAAACAACACAGACATGATAGAATCAATAAGATAGAATCATTAATCAATCTGACATAGTAATCTCAGTATCCATCAGATCCCTGCAAACACAACATGCATGATTACAAATAGATCATGAACGGAGCTCACAATATCTAAACATGGTATCACAAAGGAAGAGAAACAACCATTTAGCTAATGTATAGACCCATAGTCCAAGGTGGAACTACTCACGCATCATACCGGAGGCTGGTGTTGCGGATATGCTATATGGGTATCCTCATAGCATGTTTCATATCTGGATAACCCGGGTGGCCCACAGTTGGTAGCATGGCCCATGGCCTGCTGGGCGGCCCAATTAGATGGATCCAGAAGGGAGGCCCATGCCGGATAAAGGAAGGCTACGGTTGGAGTCACCGACGTACCCGGAGCCTTGGAGTGCAAGATACACAAGACTAGTAATAGACGGTGTCGGACTCTGTAACTTGTCCGGCTAGGACTTTTCCCTATAACCCTAGGACCTGGAGACTATATAAGTAGGGCCTATGGGAACCTTTAGGGCATCGATTCATACAACCTCGCACAGCGAACCAATCTCTGTAACTCGGTGTATTGCCCTTATAGTGATTTATAGCAGGAGTAGGATTCCGCCACCGTCGTGGGATCTGAACCTGGGTAAGCTATGTTACCTCGTACCCGTTAACCGTCCGCCTTCCCCCACGTCTCTAAACACGCACTGTGAGGACCCCTCCATGGCGTACTCGTCGGCAATACCACGACAGTTGGCGCCCACCGTGGGGCAAGAGGCGCTTCAGGCTCTTCAGCGGGCGAGGACCAAGATCTTCGCGAGAATCGGCGAAACCGTATCCATCGGTCGCGTTCTCTTCTCTGGCAATGTTCCGATCGTCCCTCCCGACGAGTTCTGGATCCCGACGAAGACGAACCCTACGCGGTGCTTGATCGTTCCTATCGGAGACTTCCACCTTTTCATTAGCGAAACCGACTCGGGCACTAGTTCCATGGGAGTCGGAGGAGCATCAAGGCCCGCACGGACCGCCTACGTGCAGGATACGTACACGAAAGGATCGATGTCGGATCTCTCTTTGGAGTTTGCCGGCAAAGATCGGAAAAATTCAAGGCCCACCCAAACCGCCCCTGTGCAGGATATAAAGATGGAAGATCGCTGCAGGTCCGCCGGCTTCGCCCGTGCGTCTGGACAGCTGAGATCCAAGTTCGTCAGCGTGGTTACCATCTTCGATCTTGCGCGTTGCGTTAAGAGAGAGGGCGAAAACCCCGCGATTACCTGGCCAGGTGGCTCCGCATACGAGCCGATCTGGCCCTCTACCCCAATGATGATGATATGTATCACTTTGTGGAAGGACTGGACCATGGCACGCTTCTCCGGCATTCTCTAAGACGGCAGCAGGCGTCAGGACGCCTTACCTTCGAAGGCATGGTGAAAACCGTCAACAACTATGCGGAGGCCGAAGCGGCAGCTCAGACAGCGCTTGCGCTCATTGACGGAGCCCCTCCGATTCAGCCACCACCATCGCCTCCAGCCGCCATCGTCGCAGCTGCGCCACCACCTCCAGTCATCGTCGCTGCTGTTGCACCTCCACCTCCCGTCATCGAGGAAGTCGTGGCACCCTCCGACTCTGTTATTGACGCACTTTATGCTAACTTCAGTGCAGATTCAGAGGAGATAGATTTTAGTCCAGAGGAACTAGACTCCGCCATGCAGGAGATGGAGGAGGAGTACATGCGCGACGAGCAAGCCAAAAATGTCGTCACGTCTCGAGAGGTGTGCGTCACCATTGGGATGGCGATGGATGAAGATCAACCCAGACGAGTTCCGCCTATGGCGCTGGAAAAGGGGAAGGGGCCACTTATTGCTACTGACGATGATCGCGCAAAGGTCATGCCTCCTCCGCCTAGCCCAGTGCAGCAGCCGCAGGAACTCGGCACCGACCCGAGCAACAACAACACCGCAAACTTGCTGCCTCCGGCATCTACGTCTTCTGCTTCCCAAGTTACTCCACCTGATAGAGTGATGTACGGCAATCTCCTCGTTGAGCCGCTAACCGTAGCTCATATCCGGAACGTGACTCAGCTTGACGAGAAGCGCCAGCAGCTGCTGGAGGAAGCGCAGGCCATCGTGGAGCAAGGCACTAAGCTAGATCGAGATCTGGTCAACGCGCAGAAGTCCATAGAGAAATCTAAAGCAATGGAGGTCGAGTACAAGACTTTGCTGCAGCAGCAGAAGGCCAAGAAAGCTCCGGCTTGCGTCATCAACGATCCTGGTGTACGTCGAAACCTAGGATGGGCTCCCTCAAAGCCGGCACAGGCCAAGCCATACACTGACAATGAAGGCAAACAGGTGATGCCCACCCCACTCCTTAACCTCGCCATCGCCAAGACCCTTCTGGAGCAGGATAGATCGCCCGAGGCAGTGGAACAGGTCTATGACCTAGTGGCCAAGGCGGTGAAGCAGCAGGAAAAGGCCATCTCTCAGAGGCTTGAGTCCGACCCAAGGCTTTGCCAATCTAGCCAGTATAAGCCGCCAAGGGACAGATCTCCTCTTGATGTCGGGTCCCATACGGGTTCATCAGAACGAAGACGGGGGGATGCACGCAACAGGAAGGATGCTATTCCCATATCCTCCGACCACGGATAAAAGGCCCGACCTCGTCGCCCATCGCCACCGCCCCGATCCCCCTAACATCACGAAGACCCCAAGGCTCACCATCGTACGGATATGCCCCCGCCAAGGTAGTGCGGCATCATCATCCGCGACAACACGGAGCAAGAAGGCTAACCCACCGCCACCTCCGCCTCCATCACCACCTAGCAGTCACCATGGCGGAGGAGGCCCGCGTCGTTCACGCAGCACATCCCCTGTTGACAAGAAGAAAAACCCGGAGCCATACGACGTACGTTCGTGGATTGATAAGATCCACGAGGCCCGGGAAGGACCATACCTGGGACCACGTTGCTTTGGACCTGCAATACGGTCCACAACTTACCCCAAGGGTTTCCGGATTGACAAGACCATCAAGCCCTATGACGGCACCGCCAAGCCAGCCACATGGTTGCAGGACTACGGCAACGCGGTGGAGATTTCCGAAGGCAACCCCAACGTGGCTGTCAAGTACCTCCCGTTAATGTTGGTGGGCACGGCCCATCAATGGATTGACGACTTACCAGAGAAATCAATCTGCAATTGGTTGGACATGCAAGAAGCGCTCACCAAGAACTTTGAGAGTACGTACAAGCGTCCCTGCACTGTTGGCGATCTACAGCGGTGCGTGCAAGAGAAAGACGATACATCTCGTGCCTACCTCTCCCGCTGGCTGGACATGAAGAATTCCTGTGCAGGAGTGCACGCTCAGACCGCCATGGCCGCCTTCATCGATGGGTTGGAAAGGGGCACGTTGCTCCGACATAAAATGAAGCGCTTGCAGGACAATCACCAGCTTGACTTGAACCAGATGATTCAGTTGGCTAGTGAGTTCGCAGCTGCCGACGATGATGCTCGTGGCTCCTTGCCGGCAACGGCCGTTCCAACTCAAGCTCGAAGGAACAGCAGTACAAAGCGGAAAACAGCTCCAGAAGAAAAGCAATCTACCGACATGGTCGCCATGACTTTTGCAGGACGAGGTGATGGCGGGCAACGTGGCCGAGGAAGGGGAGCTGGTCGTGGGCAACAACGAGGAAGTGAAACTACCTCGGCGCCGCTCCGCGTTCCCCAAACCTACGAGGAGTACCGTGATATGTCGTGCCTCGTACACCTCGATGTCAACGGCAAGGCCACCCATACCAATCGACACTACAAGTTCTTCAACGACCTAAAGGAAGACCCGGAGTCCGGCTACAAGCAAAGTCGGAAGAACAGACCGTGAGGCAAGGGCAAGGGGAAGAAGAAGGAGGAGGAGTCCAAGGATTCAAGTGACATGGACGAGGATGTTGACCCTAAGCACGCCGCCAAAGGCGACGACAAGGGCAAGAACCCCTTCGTGAAGAAGGCGCCAGTCTACCACACTTTCCTTGGCACCCCCACCGTCCGACAACAGAAGACATCTATGAGGATCCTGATGGCTACTCTACCCCCAGTTCCCTAGTACCTGCGCTGGTCGGAGGTTCCAATTACTTGGGATAGGACGGACCACCCAGACCTTATTCCTACGGAGAACCAATATGCCATGGTCATCAATCCCTTGATTGACAGCGTGGAGTTCACCAAGTGTATGGTGGATAGTGGAAGCAGCATCAACATCATGTACCTGGATACACTGCAGAAGATGAACTTGATGGAGGAAAACCTAAGGCGGACCAACACCATCTTCCACGGCGTGGTTCCTGGTCGGGAGGCTCGGTCCCTTGGATGCATTACACTTCAGGTTGCTTATGGCGATGTTAATAATTACCGACAAGAGCGCATGACCTTTGAGGTGGTCCCCTTCAAGAGCGTGTACCACGTCATATTCGGCCGCGACATATTCCACACGTTCATGGCCAAGCCATGCTTCGTCTACAACAAACTCAAGATACCCGGACCAAACGGTGTCATCACCGTATCCGAAAGCTTTACCAAGGCAAGGGACTGCGAGATCAACGAAGCAGCCTTCGCGGAAGTTGTCCTCTACAACGAAGAATTCAAAGAGATCCAGACCAAGGTCGATGACTCAGAGATGCCCGCGTCTAAGAAGTAGATCTTTGACTCCGCTCCTGCATTCAAGGCCGCCATCGAGACCAAGCCGGTGGAACTTGTGGTAGGCGATGCCTCCAAGGTCACCGCCATTGGGACGAACCTGGATCCCAAATAGGAAAGCGCGCTCGTCGAGTGCCTCCATAAGAATAGGGACATCTTTGCCTGGCAACCTGCCGACATGAAAGGTGTACCTAGGGAACTTGCCGAGCACAGCTTAAACATTGATCCAAAATGCAAACCAGTGAAACAACCTTTATGACGCTTCGGAGACGAGAAGAGACGTGCCATTGGCAAAGAGATAGCTAGGTTACTTAAGGATAGATTTATCCGAGAAGTCCTTCACACCCGATGGGTGGCCAATCCTGTACTTGTCCCCAAAAAGGGAACCAAAGAATTAAGAATGTGCGTTGATTACACCGGCTTGAACAAAGCGTGTCCCAAAGATCCATTTGCTTTGCCTCGCATTGACCAAGTCATTGACTCGACGGCTGGCTCAAAACTTTTGTGTTTTCTCAATGCATACTCAGGATACCACCAGATCAAGATGAGGAAGTCGGACCAATTGGCCACTTCATTCAATCCCCATACGGCATGTTTTGCTATGTCACGATGCCCTTTGGGCTAAAAAACGCAGGTGCTATGTACCAGCAGACAATGCAACATTGCCTACACGACCAAATTGGTCGGAACGTTCACGCCTATGTGGAAGATATCGGGGTGATGTCTAAAAAGTCAAATGACTTAATCTCCGACTTAAAAGAAACCTTTGATAATCTCCGGAAATACAACATGATGCTTAACCCTAAGAAGTGCGTCTTCGGGGTTCCAGCCGGCAAATTGTTGGGTTTCATCGTTTCCCAGCGCGGAATCAAGGTCAACCCAGAGAAAATCAAGGTCATCTTAAACATAAACCGTCCGACATGCCTAAAGTACATTCAACGACTAATAGGTTGCGTTGCAGCAGTTAGTCGGTTCGTTAGCCGACTTGGAGAGAAGGCTCTGCTGATGTCATAGTTTTAAAAACGGGACCGGACCACCGGTTGAACCGAAAAAACCGGAACCGAAGCCCTTGTCGGTTCATTAAGCGCACAGGACCGGACGCGCCGTCGAACCGGAATTAACCGGGTGAACCGCGATTGAACCGCTGGTTTCGCGCATTAAACCGCCGACTGGTTCGACCGGTTCAATTACCTGAGTGTTTTAAAATTTTATTTGCCATAGAAGTGGGACTCGAACCCTGGACCTCACAGGTAAGTCAAGTGCCAACGTGCACCTGACTAATTAAGCCATCGTCGCTTCACGTAGAAAACCAAGACTGATATCAATTCTATTTATTCTTTGTAGCAGCATTAAATCTTTGTTTTGATATGACATCATTCTTAAAAATTAAACCAATGGAACAAGTAACGTTCTTGTTGGCCTGCTAAGAACGCATGCAAAACATGAGCACATGAACGTTTGCTACTACAATACATTATTGAAAGTCAAATTGCAGCTTATTATCTCATGTATTATGTCAAATTCTAATTTTAAAATATTTTGCATAAATAATTCTTTAATTATTACATCATTTATAAGTAAAAATATAATACTTTATATCTTAAAAAACCAGACAGCGAACCGATGAACCTGTGGTCCGACCGGTAAAAACCTAAACCGATGGTCCTACCGGTTCAATCACCGGTCCGGTTTTTTAAACTATGGCTGTTGTACAAGTTGCTGAAGAAGGAGGACAAATTCACGTGGACGGATGAGGCAGATGCAGCATTGAAGCAGCTCAAGGAGATTCTCTCCTCAGCGCCAATCCTTGCAGCGCCCGAGCCTGGCGAGCCCCTGTTAATCTACATGGCGGCAACCAACCGGGTAATCAGCATCGTCGTCGTGGTAGAGCGGAAGGAACCAGGCTATGAGCACGGAGTTCAACGACCAGTTTACTATGTAAGCGAGGTCTTGACGGAGTCCAAGCAGCGTTACCCGCACTACCAGAAGATAGCTTATGGAGTATTCCTTGCTTCTCGGAAGCTGAGGCATTACTTTCAGGAGCACCCAATCACAGTGGTGAGCAAGACTCCACTGTCCGACATTATCAACAACAGCGACGCTACGGGAAGGGTCGCGAAGTGGGGCATTGAACTTGCCGCCTTCGAGATCACCTACAAGAGACGCGACGCTATCAAGTCACAAGCCTTGGCGGATTTTGTTGCAGATTGGACAGAGATGCCAGATGCTACTCCGTTGCCGAAACCAGAGTACTGGGTGATGCACTTTGACAGATCAAAGTTGCTCAACGGCTCGGGGGCTGGTGTGTTGCTATAGTCACCAACAGGAGACAAGCTACACTACGTTCTGCAGATCCACTTCGAGGCTACAAACAACATGGCGGAGTATAAAGCACTCATTCACGGACTACATGTAGCCAAGGATATTGGCATCAAGCGCATAGTTTGCTGTGGAGATTCCGACTTGGTTGCCCAGCAGGTGGCTGGCACCTGGAATGCGTGGAACCCTATGATGGCGGCATATCGAGACGAAGTGGACGAGATAGCCAAGAGCTTCTTGGGATACGAAGTCAAGTATGTACCTAGGGAGCAAAACGAGGCGGCTGATCTGCTATCTAAGCTTGGATCAAGGCGTAAAAGAATTCCGCCAGGAGTTTTCCTAGAGCATCTGCGCACACCATCCGTGAAGGGAGCCGACATCGACAACCCGTATAGAGCTGACTCTTTCGTCAAGATGGTGACAAAGGTTGCTCTGGCTTGGACAAAACCATTCATGGAATATCTCGAACACGGAACTTTGCCCGACGATGAGGTCGAAAGACGACAAATAGTACGACGAGCAAAGGGTTATACCATAATCAATGGACAATTCTACAAAAGGAGCACTACTGGTGTATACCTGAAGTGTGTCTCTCAGTTAGAAGGTATGGAAATCCTACACGAAATCCATCTCGGAGATTGCGGGCATCACGCCGCTCCTCGATCTTTGGTCGCGAAAGCCTTCCGACAAGGATTCTACTGGCTGACTGTGAAGGCGGACACCGATAAGCTGGTTGAGACATGCATGGGATGCCAGTATTATGCCCGACAACGACATGTTCCTGCTGAAGAATTGCGAACAATACCAATAACTTGGCTGTTTGCAGTCTGGGGGCTAGACATGGTGGGACCGTTACAGACGACACCATGTGGGTTTACGTATCTGCTAGTAGTAGTTGATAAATTCACTAAATGGATAGAAGCTAAACCCATTAGAAAGCTTGATGGGGCAACTGCCCTCAGGTTTGTCCGGGATCTAGTGGTGAGATTTGGTCTCCCACATAGCATTATCACCGACAACGGCAACAACTTGTCACTCGGAGAAGTGGAAGCTTATTATTGGGAGGAGGGGATCCGACTTGACCTTGCATCTGTGGCACATCCACAATCCAACAGTTAGGTTGAGCGAGCTAATGGATTAATTCTACAGGGAATCAAGCCACGTCTTGAGGCACCGCTACATAGAGCAGCTAGAGCCTGGGCGAAAGAATTGCCATCTGTGCTATGGAGTTTACGAACTACACCCAACAGATCCACCGGATACACCCCTTACTTCATGGTATATGGAGCAGAAGCCATCCTGCATTCCGACATACTTCACGATGCACCAAGAGTTGCCGCCTATGACGAAGATGACGCTGAAGAATCCAGACGCCTAGATGTGGACCTTCTCGAGGAGGAGCGCATTTTGGCATGCCAAAGATCCGCCATCTACCAGCAGAAGCTACGCAGCTACCATAGTCACCGCGTTTGGCATCGCTCATTTAAAGAGGAGTATTTGGTGCTCCGACTTAAGCACAAGAAGTAGCACAAATTATCCCCGCCATGGGAAGGACCGTTCATCATAAGCAAGGCGCTACTCAATGGGTCTTACTACCTCATTGACAATATTGAACTGAAGGACATACCCAACGAGGATCATAAGCGTAAGCTACGTGACCCGGATGATGACTACCCGAAGCTTGATCGGCCATGAAACATAGCACAGCTATGTCCTTTTTACACTTAGTATTTTTTATCTAATTGTATACCTCTTATATGATCAATGAAATAAAGATCTCTGGTTCACTCATGTTTCTGAGTCTTTTACCTCCTTTAGTGTTCATTTTTGGATCATGTAAAACCTTTATGCACAAGCTTTGCGATTGCACTTGTGAAAATTCTGCCTACGGGCGTTAGCTTAAGTTTTCTGGTCTACACGTTCTTTGTTGTTTTCATGTGGATTCTGGAGTAGTGACTTTCGGCACTTGTTGTCGGCGATTTTGTGCTTAGGTTATTAATGGTGCCATTGGGCATCATCACCTGAGCGCATGGTTCCGACAACGAGTCTTCTGACTCACGAAAAGTCAAGCATAAGAACCAAAGTAATGGATAAGCCAACACTTGCTTAAAAAATATATACATGCTGGAAACTGGTTCTTAAGTAGCAGGAAATACAACATTGTTTTCCGCCTTAAGTTAAAGACATAGTTTTTTTTCCGCATAACGCATCAAAGGTGAAACAAATATTACAAGTTGATTTTCATTTCTTTGGCGAAGGCGACTTGGAAGCAGCGTCATCAGCAGCAGGAGAACCACCCTCGAAGTCGGCGGTGTGAAGAGACTCAGAGGAGCTTTGGTTGCCGCCATCGATGGTGTTCATTGGCATGAAGACGTTGACATCAACCAAGTCGGCAACTCTAGTGTCATAACCCGCGAGTGACAACAAGATAGATTCATGGTTAATCTCTTTGCCATCGTCATCCACGTCGGGTATGCCAGAGGTTACCGTGTCGATGTCGGCATCTTCATAGTGTGCCTTGACCATGGACAGCGCCATCCTTGCACCAGCCCATGCACATGAAGCTTTCCAGCTTGTGATACGCTCGGGGGATCGACGCAGAATCAACGAGTACTTCTCCACAGAGTCCGACACCTTGATATTAATTTGGAGGGGCTTGGCGATCTCTTTGGCTTGCGTGATGGCGGTGTTGATGAAGTTGCCGGCAAGAACCATGCATTCCTTGGCTGGAGGAGGCGGGTTAAGCCCATAGTGTAGGGGTTCTTAGCATGGAAAACAAAAATATTCTACAGCATGCACACAAACAAGCCAAGATCTATCTACTAGATTGTAGCAACGAGTCGATAGAAGCACTCACCCTTGAAGATTCCAAAGCGGTTAACGAGAGCAGATTCTCGTGGGTGATGTAGTCATACACTTGCTGATCTCAAGATCGCGTAGACGATCCTTCCGGCGCTGCGTTCCGATAGCGCTTCCGCAGTCGGTCACATGTTCGGTACTCGATGAAGAACTTCCTCTCCCTTGTTCCAGCAGGCAGCGGAGGTTGTAGTCCTCCCTCGCGATTTCGGCAGCACGACGGCGTGGTGTCAGAAGTAGAGGGAAGATCCCGCAGGGCTTCGCCTAAGCCGGTGCGAGTTATGGTGGATTAGGGTTTCCCGGAGATCTAGGGTTTAGAAGTCCGGGAGGAGGAGGAGGTTTCGGCGGCGGCTAGGGCGGCGGCGACGGACCGGCGGTGGCGCGAGGCGGCACGGCGGCGGCGGGGCTGCGGCGGCGGCTCGTGTGCGGGGAGAGGGGCTAGGGCTTGTGTGCTTTGGGGCAGCCCTCCCCCTCTATTTATGAGAGGGGGCAGCCTTGGGAGGGGTGGGTTTGAATCCAAGCCCAAACCCAAACCCAAGTTGGATTGAGAGGACTTGTTTCTTCTCCCACTAGGAAACCATTGTTCCAGTTTGACTTTTCAAAGTCCCGTTTGACTTTCAATTTAGAGCTTTAATTCTCTCTTACAAATGCACACACCATGTGACCTAGGATATGATCCAATCATTCCACTTACCCATGACACATTCATGGACCGTTCTCCTTCCGGACCGGTGAACCTTTTCGACCCTTCTAGAACCTCTCCGATGAAAACATCGCAAACTTTCCCGAACTCCGAAATAGGACTTTCCTTATATGAATCTTATTCTCCGGACCATTTCGGATCTCCTCATGATATCCCGGATCCCATCCGAGACTCTGAACAACATTCGGTATCCCTACTAACATTCCATATCTACTAAACAACATTGAATCCTTAAGTGTGTCTCCCTACGGTTCGTGAATTATGCGGACATGATCGAGACACTTCTCCAATCAATAACCAATAGAGGAATCTAGAAATTCATATGGCTCCCACACATTTCTACAATTAATTTGCGATCGAATGAACCACTTACATACGATACCAATTTCCCTTTGTCTCACGATAGTTTACTTATCCGAGGTTTTGATCGTCGGTATCTCTGCATACCTAGTTCAACCTCGTTTACCGGCAAGTACTCTTTTCTTGTTCCCGTGATATGTGATCCCTTGTGAGCCAGTCACATGCTTGCAAGCTAATTGGATGACATTCCACCGAGAGGGCCCAGAGTATATCTATCCGTCATATGGATGGACAAATCCCACTCTTGATCCATGTGCCTCAACCCATACTTTCCGAACACTCAATGCCACATTTATAGCCACCTAGTTACGGTGTGGTGTTTGATGTCATCAAAGCATCCTTCCGGTGATGGTGATTAACATGATATCATGGTCGAAGGAATTAGGTTACTATGTATCAGAAAGCTTATAGCAAACGAACTATTGAAATGACTTGATCTTAATGCTACGCTTATCTATAGGAGTATGTGCATCATACCATTCTCCTAATGATATGATATTGTTATTAATAACATCTCAATGTTCATGATCGAGAAACCACGATCATCTATTAATCAACAAGCTAGTATTATAAAGAGGCTTTACCAGGGACTCTAATTTAGTTTACAAATCACACAAGTATTAATGTTTCCGGTTAATACTATTATAGCATGAATGTAAACATTTATCATAAACACAAAGATATAATAATAACCACTTTTATTATTGCCTCTAGGGCATATCTCCAACACATAGGAGCTGCAAATTCCGACAAGGAACACATGAGTTCAAAAAATTCAGAGTATCTAGACTACAGAAATCCAAGACGGAGAATCACTTACTGAAGATGCTGGCCTCAGCCTGCCAGAGGGTATCCGCCAAGGAGTCCCGTTCTTGTTGGAAGAGTTTATACGCCTCATGATGGTGTTGGTTCTGCTCGTCGGCAGCTTTCTTCTGATCTCTCAAGATCGAGATCTCCTCCTTCAAGCGGTTGATCTCCTCGGTGGCGGAGTCCTGCAGGACTTTCATGGATTCCTCATGCATCTTCAGCATGTCCTTCCTCTCCTGCTTAAGGATCTTGTTCTTGCTATCCAGCTCTTGAATGTGCTTGGATTGCTCGACAATATCCTTAGCCTTGGCAATGGTTTCTGCAAGTCGGATAACACAAAGTACACAGTGAGTACTCAGAGAATATGGGCACAAAACCAAGTCGGAATGCGAAAAAGAAAACATACGCTTGCTCTTGGTGATTTGTTCCTTCAAGAAGGCAGTTTTACCCTTTTCAGCTTCCAAGTCTGCGCGCATCTTCTGATACTTGTCGTTGTCCATGCCCCTCCGAGCATTCTTGTTCTGTGTAAAAAAGTAAAAAGTTAAACGTTGTTTGGTCTGCTTGGAGCATCTAGCCGAAAAAATTCAACCTAGATGCTCGGGGGTTATAGCGAGAGTTTTTAACTTAGCAATATGCTTAGCTTTTCTTTAAGCATCTAGTCGGAACTAAATCAGTTACAACTAGAGGCTTGGGGGCTACAGTATTGAAATTTATAAACACTGCATATGCTACTCTTAAAGCATCTATTCGGAATAATTCATTCCACCTATATGTTTGGGGGCTACAGTGAAAAGTTTTCTAGCTTAGTCACTCTTAGAGCATCTAGACGCAAAGACCTATGGTTTTCCGTCTACATCCTCGGGGGCTACAGTGGGATACTCATATGAAATGCAGAAGGCAAATAAAAACTTACAAGTGCAATGATCTTGAGGTTTGTAGCACTCTCGGCCAGCAGCTTGCCAAAGGATATGTTGTTTCCTTGCAAGATTTCTGCTTGTCGGAGGAGCTCCTCTAGACCGCGCGTCGGAGATGTCGGCGCCGCACTAGGGACCAGAGCAGTGCTACCCGGTGTAAGTACCGGATAGACTATCTTTGGATAAGCTATGGCTTTCTTGGGTGCGGGGGCGCCGCCTACGGCAGAAGTACCTGCTTCCACCACCGCCTTACCGCCACTGATGGCATCCTTAGCCGGAGCTTCTGCCATTTGGTGGGCGGCACTCTCCTGCGTCGCCTGCTCGCCAACAACAGCGACCTCGGTAGAGGCACCTGAGTCCACTTCCATGGCGGAAGGGCCAGATGCCTCCTTAGCTTGAGAGCTTGTTGGGGCAGACGAGGGCTTGACGGAGGGAGTGACAGGGGCGATGGCGGGAGATGCGTCGTGGTGCATCATGTCCTTAATGGTGCTAGAAGCCCCCAATGTTTTGGAGGTCTTCTTCAAGCTGGTCGTGGCTTTCTTCCTGAAACGTGCAAAATGCATAAGTACAGGAGCAAGACAGATAAATAGACAATGTCAGAGAGAAAGAAGCTTACACAAGTGGGGGTGCTTTGGCAAAGGGGATCCCGGTAACTTTTCTCTTCTCCGCCTCCAGGGCGGCGGTAGTCTTCTTGGAGGCTCCACCCTCCGTCTTCTTCTTCTTACCTCCATCGGCAACGTCAGAGGTGGAGCTCTTCCACTTTCGCGCCAATGGATCATCATCGTCGGACATGATGGTGACTTCCTTCATCTTTGGATCATAGATTTGAGGATCCATGCTGTCCTCATCTATGTCGCTAAGCTGTAAGGTGAAGAACCACGGTGTTAGACGGGATGCCATTTGCTAGACGGAAGAACTGGAGTATATGTCATACACGGAAAATAAACAACTACCTTTGGGCACTTGCCGTCTATGAACATGTCGTAGGTGATGGTGAAGCCACGCTTCTTGTCCTTCACCTTGACGATTTCCTTAAGGCGGAGCTTGACGGAGTCACTCGAGAAATTGTCCACGGAGATGCGGAGGCTATCCCTTGTATCACTGGTACTCGTGCATGAGCTTCGCGCGGTGCTGCAGAGGTTGGATTCGCCTGATGAACCAGCACATGGCTAGGTCCAAGCCGGTCAAACCCATCTCTACGAAACATTCTATCCGCCTTATGGCGCGGGAAGCATCAAGGTCGGAGGGAAGGGAGGCCTGGGATCTCCATGACGAGGCTTCAGCGGCGGCTCCATTGACAAAGTCCGGGTACATTACTTATCGGCCGGCCAGAGGGATGTCGGGGCCGTAGAAGTAAGTGCGCAGCCAGTTTTTGCAGGACTCGTGGCTGACGATGTCGGGGAACCGCCGGCCAGGACGGATCTTGAAGCTTATGGTGCCGCAATTTCTAAGTTCCTCCTTACTGGCTCCGACTTCACGCTTGACGGTGAAGAAATACATGAAGAGATCTAGCCTAGGCTTAATCCCTAGGTAACCCTCACAGAGCGCCGCATAATTGCTAAGCGCTAAGATGCTACTGGGAGAGAGGTTTTGGGGCTGGACTCTATAGTGATTCAAGACGGAAAGGAAGAAGTTAGAGACGGACACGGAGACGCCGCGTACCAATTGGGCTTTGAGGTACACCTTTTATCCGGCTTGGGGAGAAGGTGTCACCTCGCCGGCCGGCCGCCCGCCCGCCAGGCCAGCCCCTCCGTCGCAGGGAGGTATCCCTCGGCGATCATATCCTTGATATCATGGTCCGTGATATCCGAACCACGCCAATCTCCCTTGTGGGAGTCGAGCTCCTCCTCGAGCGGCTCTAGCGCCGCTGGATTATGGTCGCCACCGGTGGACTCAACCATCGCCAAGACGGGGATGACCAGACCCTCTGGGGGCACGATGATGGAGCTCGCCGGCTTCGCCGCGGTTTCGCTCGACGCTGCCATGGAAGGGGTAGAGCTACTACTGGCCATTGGGTTAGTTTGGAGGTGACTGGCGACAATTGGAGCTAGGGTTTTTCGTGAAGATTGCGCGGAGAACTCGAGGGGGCGCTCGCTGGAGGAAGAAGACGATGCGAGGAGAGAATGAGGTGAAAAGTAAAAAGTTCCACCGCGGTTACTATTTATGATCTCCAACATCAAGATTCGTGCAGCTTGATCGGACGGTTGCCGCGTAGACGACGTGTGTGTACATGCGCGGAAATTTCGCCATGTCCCAACCGTCACCGCCAACGGTTCATACCGCTCGCGCGGGAAAATCGGACATGATTGCGTTCTCTGCATGTGTGAATTACGAGGCGTCGCTGACCTATGCCTACGTTGGCTAGCTGACATAGGCAGATGAGACATCACATCGGAAGATTCCGGCATGGACGGATCCAGTCCGGCTACGGAAGAGTACGATGGAAGATTCAACATTTCTCCGACTTACATATTGAAGAAGGAGAAAACCTTACAGGGTTCTTTGGGAGGACTACAAGATGTTGCTTGATGATTTGCCGGCATCCATCTAGACAGAGCATTCAACATGAAGAGGCAAGACGGCGCAAGATCTCGGAGTTCTCCGGGGGCTACTATTGGGGATATGCTATATGGGTATCCTCATAGCATGTCTCCTATCCGGATAACCCGGGTGGCCCACAGTTGGTAGCATGGCCCATGGCCTGCTGGGCGGCTCAGTTAGATGGATCCAGAAGGGAGGCCCATGCCGGATAAAGGAAGGCTACGGTTGGAGTCACCGACGTACCCGGAGCCTTGGAGTGCAAGATACACAAGACTAGTAATAGACGGTGTAGGACTCTGTAACCTGTATGGCTAGGACTTTTCCCTGTAACCCTAGGACCCGGCGACTATATAAGTCGGGCCTATGGGAGCCTTTAGGGCATCGATTCGTACAACCTCGCACAGCGAACCAAGCCCTGTAACTCGGCATATTGCCCTTATAGTGATTTATAGCAGGAGTAGGATTCCGCCACCGTCGTGGGATCTGAACCTGGGTAAGCTGTGTTACCTCGTACCCATCAACCGTCCGCCTTCCCCCACGTCTCTAAACACGCACTGTGAGGACCCCTCCATGGCGTACTCGTCGACAATACCATGACAGCTGGCATGGTGATGAAGAAGGCCTCCGGGATAATATCTCCCCTCCGACAGGGTGCCGGGAAGAGCTTCAGATCCCCCTAATCTAGGGACGATGGTGGCGGAGGCTATGGACTGTTTCGTGGAAGCTTTATCGGGTACTTAGGGTTTAGGTATCGGGGGCTTCTTATAGGCGAAGAGGAAGGCCGAGGGGGTGCCCGAGGCGGCTGCACCCCCAGGCCTGGCCATGCAGCCAAGGGTGTGGCCCCCTTGAGGCCCTCCTCCGTCTTGTCTTCTGGCTCCGTGTTATCCTCGGTGAAATATTGACTTTGGCTTTTGTCCCGTCCAATTCCGAGAATATTCATTTTCTGGCTTTTATAGAACCAAAAACAATAGAAAACAGGCAACTGGCACTGTGGCATCTTGTTAATTGGTTAGTCCCAGAAAACATATAAAAATACCTCAAAGTGTAGACAAAGCAAAGCAAAGTAGATACTAAACAAGCATGGAACATCAAAAATTATAGATACGTTTTCGACGTATCAAGCATCCCCAAGCTTAACTCCTGCTCGTCCTCGAGTAGGTAAGTGATAAAAAGAATAATTTTTTAGGTGACATGCACCATCAAAATGAAGATCAAACCATTTGCCAGCATTGAAAGATGGGATCAAAGTACCTAAACATGAGCATGAAAGAAGAAGTTCTAACAATAAGACAAAGTAACTATGCATGCAACATGAAAGGATACAAACAAATATTCATGAATAACAATGCATTGAAAGACGTTTGTTTGTTTCACATATAGAAAACATAGCATAGTGGCATTCAGCTTGTCCCTCATGGAGTAGAAATAAATGCATAGGACACCTTCAAAGTTCATAAGAGTGACTAGATACAAATAGTTCAAGAACAAGCAATATCAACAATATGAATCAATCAATAAGTTTTGGGACAATGCACATAGAACTAAGAATGACAACTATGCTCTCTTAATTGGTGCCTAATGATAGAAGGTGAAGACTCAATATAAAAGTGGAAGAAAGGCCCTTCAAAGGGAAGCAGGGATTTCAAGTTTCATAAAGAGCTTCCAAAAATTATGGTACTTGTTAGATTTCAGCTCTCATTGCCCCTATCATAAGCATCTTGAAGTGATTAAGGTTAAAGTGAACAAACTATGGAGTATATGCTTGACAAAGTATAAGTTGGCAATTTCATGTCCCTTGAGTACGAGGGCCGCTCCTCATGCTACTCAACTTTAGTCACCAGTAAGTTCTTGTCATAGTATATACATGTGTATCATAGAGAACCGCCAACGGGGTATGCCTTGCACATGATAGAGGAGCTATCCCATATCAAAATGACAAGGTAAGCAGACAATGGGCATCTCAGCAATCTTCTTATTTACCATGGGAAAATGGTGTTTTTTCTCTCTTTCCTCTTTTCAATGTCTCCCTTTTTTATAAGAAGAAAGCTTCATAGATTTATCACTATGGTGATGCTGCAAGTTTCCACCATGATTATGCATGGCTCAGGCTAGCAGCCCAGGCGTTTCCCTAACACACATACATAACTCCATGGACTTATAAGCTCCCCTTTTATTTCACACCGACGACATCCGCAAACAAAATAACATGATATCAACTGTGTGCAATGTATAAGTGCAATGTTGAAAGTGTTCCCCATGACAACATGGTTCTGCTAATTCCAACGTATAAGTGCAAGCATATACAACATAGATGACACAATGGTTCAAGTTTATGTGACAACCCTCGGATTAAGGCTAGACAAATCCTAGACCTTCGTCTGAACATAAGCCTAACCTAATCTCGAAAGCATATAGAGAGAAAAACGGTAACACAACAGTGACCCTATGACACAAAAATTACTACAGCAAGCTCATAACTGAGCGAAGAACCAAAATATTATAAGCATAGGTCACTGACCACAAACATCAAACAACAGAAGAAAAATTATGCTATTAAGTATAGCAAACTTAAAAAATGGCTTAAGAGGGCTGAAGCCTAACGATGGCGTCCAATTCATAGATTCCAGGCTGCCGGCCGGGAACCCCAAGCTACTCGTCGATGTCGATGTCGATGTCGCTGTCGTATCAAACTCATCTTCAGGGGAACACTTACTCTGCTGCAAAAGTATCATCAAAGCAAGGGTGAGTATAGGGTGTACTCTGCAAGACTTATGGCTGGTGGATTTGTTTTGCATAAATCCATCTTTGTTTATAAAATAGGAGGTATAAGAAGCTCGTCTAATCAGAGTGTTTAGGAAGGGGATAAGAAAATGATATCTCTAACTTGATCATCATCTTTTGATATCCACCGAATCATCATCATAGAACCTCATCTAGGATCACCCACTCGTACCCAAGAGGAAGCATTCTTAAGCACACTCTGTCATGGTGGTGGCACGACAGATGCCATGGGTAGGCTAAAGTATGGGGCCAATGGATGCTAGTGGGATCTGGGGAGGGAAGATGTAGTTATTTCTACACGCGAATGACTAACATACAGATATTTATTTATCCTCTCTTGGACTACAAGTGCTCCTTGAGCTGTATGCAGGAAGAGAAGATGAACTTTACAAGCCTAACGGTGTAGAATGAGCCGAACCCCCCTCAAGGGTCCAAGCTTCTCCTTATAAAGGGGTGCCTTGGCTCCTATAGGGCTGAAGTGGCAAGAATATTCGAGGAATATGCTTGTCCCAATATAGTAACTCGGCGAGCTCCTTTCTGTGTCCCCCTTCTAATGACGACAAAGTTCCAGAGAGCCCCACCTGCATGCCTCGGGTTCCAGGACTTTCACCTCTGTGACCTCCTTCTGCTCTTCTGCTGCTCTGCGCCTTGTCCTTTGCGCTTGGATCTGTTCAGATTCTTCCTAGCCCGAGGCTAGGGTTTGACTTTAGGCTCCTCCTTCTCCTGCAAGCTTCATGTTATTCGGCCTTGCCTCGCTTAACCCGGCTCGGCCTTCATCTGCATTATGGTTTATTCGGACTTGCCCGGCCGACTTAACTCGTACGTCGGCCGAGTAACGTACAGCCCCTCTTGTAAATGTCATGGTCATGCTCATCTCGGCCGACCTTTACATGATTCAGCCGATATAAACAGTAACTCGGCATAAGACCGGGGAAACTCCTTTTGGCTTCCCCCGTCTTGACCCTATCCGGGGTCACCTCCCCAACATTAGTCCCCGAAGCTGGTGTGGTCCTGCCCGTAACCTCGGCCGGGCCACATCAGTTTCCCAATATTCATTTCTCCTCTTTTCTGAGTTACCTTCTCCTATTCGATGTATCCGCGTAGCTTCTTGTGTACGCCTTATCCTACGTGTAGCACTCATCATTATTTCCCTAGTTTTTTGTTCCTCTACAGTTCCCACTGACAACACTACAGTGATTACTGTGCCTGTCGCGTCGGCACTGCGACGCCTCGCGCACCGCATCGGTCAGGAGGCCTGATCCCCTCCTGCGTCCTGTGGTCGTCGGTGTGGTTCCACTCAGCCACGAGCGGTTCCGCCGCACACACGATCTACACAGTTAGCGCCCATACGCACGATCCCACTACCGCCAAGGCCGCGCGGTTATAAAGAGGGGCACGGGGCTAGAGGGTTTACTTTCCCCCTTCGCTCGTTGTTGCCCTTCTTCCTCCTCACGCCCGTGCGTCTGCTCGTGCTCCTGCGGCTGCGCCATCGTCGAAATCTTCGATGACGAGGCCACGACTTCTTTACTCCGTCGACCCCGCCCCCTGCATTTGCTCCAGCGCCGTCGCCGGTGAGTTTTTCTGTGGTCCCGTTGCCTAGATTTCTCTCGAGACGCATCTGCCATTTTCTAGACTTCTCGTGGCGGTTCTTTTCCGCTCCGCCGCCGTTCTCGCTTAGAGCCACGACGGGGCCCTGTACCTCCAAGCTTTGCTCCACCGCTAGTTCCTCTTCTGTGGATTCCTCCGGCGACCCTATGTCGAGTTCAGTTAGTGGCGCGCTAGTCGAGGACGACGACGTAGCGTCTGGTCCAGAGAGGGGCTCCTGGCAGGGTTCCTCGGTCACTCGTCGTGAGATCGAGTGGTTAATTAGAACTCGCCGGATTCCTGACGAGGTAGGCTGTCGCTTACCCGACAGCGAATCATCCCCCGTACTCAACCATGGCGAATATGTCGTCTTTATGTCTCACTTTGCCCGGGGTTTCGGTCTTCCCCTTAGCGACTTCGCTAGGGAATTTCTCGATTACTTCGGCCTTCAGCCGCATCATCTTCCAGCTAATGCCATTGCCTCCTTATCTGGTTTTATCTCGGCCTCAGAAGGATACTTCGGCCTCTGGCCGTCTGTTCATGTATGGTCAAAATTCTTCCAGATCCGATCTAATGTCGTTCCAGACAAATCCCTTCACCCCTCTGAGAAGCTGCTTACTCAGTCTGGAGCCGCATCTATCACTCCTCGGAGAAAATCCGAGTTCCCTCATGTCGCTGGTCTTGAATCTTGCAAGAAGTGGCACATGTCGTTTTTCTATATCAAGAATACTCGGAAAGAAGACAAGATTCGGCTTCCTGCTTTCTCCGTTGGCCCCCCTTCCAAGAGGAACTGGACCTACAACCCCAGGAAGAGTCATGCTCTAGCCGAGGCCTTCGAGATTCGGCTGAAGGAGCTGACCCGCGCCGGGTTACGTGGCGAGGATCTGATGACCACCTTTGTCAGCAGCCGAATCTGCCCTTTTCAGCAACGCACGCACAAGCTCTGCTATATGAGCAGTCCCCTCGATCCCAATCGAGTCTCAATGGTTGAGCTCAATAATTATCTTATTTTCAAGCGTGTCCGAGCTATCTTCAAGACAGATATGCTGGAGGACTGGACCTGGGGACTGAAACCGTTCACCCGCGGGAATCCTCCTCCTGAGGTAAGTTCGCGGATTTGTGTTTTGCCTCTTAATTGCGTTTGTGATTCCTTTTGCTAATTCCTCTGTCTCTTTTCTCGTAGAGATTTGCGGAGCATAAGGTCGAGGATGCCGAGGTTCTAGCCCTTCCGTGGACCGCAGATCGGAACACCCCGGACAGCGGGGAGCCCGTCTCGGAGGAGTTCGTCCCCAAGTCGGACGTTGCTCCGGCTCGTGCTCGTGGCAAGACCTCGGCTCACGGGGAGGAAGGTGATTCGGACGACGTCCAAATTCTTGAGGTAGTCGCCGCAATGCCTATCTCTTACATATTTCCGGCTTCTACGTCCTCAGCTAATCAGGCCGGTCAGGTGCACGAAGCCAAGCCTCTCGCCTCCCAACCTCCTGCTACTTCGAGAAAGCGTACAGCTCCAGCAGGTGCCTCGGAAGCCGTTCCCAAGAAACGAACAAAGAAGTCGGCCCAGCACCTTCCGAAGCGTAAAACTATGCCCGGGGTTACTGGGTGAGTTCATTTTCATTCGTATTTCTTGTTTCTCTTTTTTTGTCTTTTGATTTGACTTTCTGTGCTCTTGCAGTGCTCCTCTTTCTTTTAAGACCAGCAGTCTGAGTATGACGAGTCACTCAACTCGGCCGCCTTATCCTTCGCCTCCTAAAGATACCAGAGTTCCTAGTCCTGCTCGCGCAGATTCTCCTCCTGCTCCGAATCAGTTATCACCTAGGCAAAATGCACCCGTGGTTTCCACTGCCGATGCCGACGTAACTCGGACAGCATATCCTCCTACTGTACCTGCTGCCTCCGTCGTGAACCTCGGAGTTTCCCCTGAGATTCCTTTGACTCCCACGGTTTCAACCGCTACTCCGACTCCAGCCGAGGATATCACCATCTCGGCGCCCTCAGAAACCATAATTCCTCCTGCCCCCAAAGATGCCACTCCAAGTGCCGAGGTTGTGGCCCCTGCCAACGCCTCTTCTAAGGCTAAGAAGGTCATTGTCACCAAACCTCCCTCATCTCATAAAGGACTTGCCATCTCTTCTCAACCCACCATTGCTGATGCGCTCCACAAGGGGGTTTCTTCTGCCAAGACCGCTGTTACCCCGGCCGCTGATACTCAGCTTACTCTCCACAATAGTCTCGCGACGGTGGTGGTTATGCAGCGGGTACGAGGTAAGGTGCTGACCCGTACTGAGAGTGGGAACAGCCTCGGTTCTCTGGTGGAGTATGCCAACAATTGGAACGCTGCTGATCAGCTTGAGGGAAATCCGAGCAATCAGCCATTTCAGCTTTCCGATATCAGTAGTCATTTGCATATGGCTGCCAAGATCATGCTTGACAGCGACAAGATGAACGAGGTAATGGGTTTTGTTGACGTTTGGTTAGTTATTCGAATGATAGTATATATACTCTAGTCCCCGAAGCTTGCGACCGAATAACCTGTTATTCATTTGGAAGCTTTGTTAATCTTTAAGTGCATTATTTTGCCTAGTAAGTTCCTTGTATGATTTTGACTCATCGTCTTAGCTTTGCTGTTCGTCTTAGCTTTGAATATGTCACCACCTAGATCTGAGTTAAGCTCTGCTTGAGTCGGATCTGTCTTAGCTTCAAATATCCAGCCGCCTAGATCCGAGTTAAGCTTTACTTAATTCGGATCTGACTTAGCTTTGAGTATTCAGCCACCTAGATCCGAGTTAAGCTTTGCTTGATTGATCTGTCTTGGCTTTGAATATCCAGCCACCTAGATCCGAGTTAAGCTTTCCTTAATTCGGATCTGACTTAGCTTTGAGTATTCAGCCACCTAGATCCGAGTTAAGCTTTGCTTGATTCGGATCTATCTTGGCTTTGAATATCCAGCCACCTAGATCCGAGTTAAGCTTTGCTTAATTCGTATTTGACTTATCTTTGAATATCCAGCCACCTAGATCTGAGTTAAGCTTCACTTAATTCGGATCTATGTTAACCTCAGGTATCTGATTGTGTAATTTTCTTTATCGCTTAGGTTGCCCATGATCGTCGGACAGCCGAATTCCAAAGGCTGCTTTTTGCGCACAAGAAGTTGCAAGAAAAGTATGAAAAAGTTCTTTCTGTGGTGAAGAAAGCTGGTAACAAATCTCCGCGTTGTCCCTTAAGCTGTTAATATTTTGATTTGAGGTGCTAACTCATTTTGCTTGTGATCAGGTAATATCAATAATCTTAATATCCGTCTTCAGAAAAAAGTGAAAGCTCTGGAAGGTTAGTTATTCTTTTCCTCTATCAATTTTCGTTCAAAGTTTATCCTGGGTTTCTTATAACTTTCTAGCTTTGGTATAGCCGAGTTACAAACTCTTGCAGCGTCGCATCAAGAATGCATACCCATGCCTGATATGATGCTGCATTTTTTAGAGCAAGCCGCCACTCATTCGGCGCAATTGAAGGAGAAAGATGATGAGATATCCCGGTCGCGCCGAGGTGGAATCACTCAAGCTTTCTCAGAAATCTGAGTTAGAAAAAGTTGATCAGGAGTTCTCCGAAGAAAAGAACCGGCTAAGTCTGCAATTGCAGAAGGATAAAGAACTCCTCGAAGCTGCCGAACTTAAGACTCAGACGATGAGCGAGGAAATCACTCGCTTTGAGAAGACCAAGGTTGATTGGGCTCAAGATCTTCATAAAATGCTGAGCTACATTCATCGTAAGTTTTTGATCATGGCTGAGTTATCTTCTCCTCTTTCTTACTTTTAACTGATATATTTTTACTTTGCGTAGATCATTTTTCGGAAGGTAGGCCCGTGAGTTCTAGACCGGTGGTTAATGCTCGCCAGTGCCGAGGTGTCCCTGTAGATGCGAGTCCAGAATATTCAATGGAAGATTTCTTGGTTGCCGTTGGCGCTGCTATTGGGCCGATGAAGATTATGAGCAGGGATTTGGTGCAAGCAGCCATTCGGGCCTACCATGTTCTCTGGACGAATACTTCTGGAACTCTTGATATTGACGAAGTCAAGATACTGGTGGAAAGGTTAATGGCATCCCAGACGCAGTTAAACCTTTGGAGGGAATCTGCCAGAAGAGCTGGTGCTAATATGGCGCTCACGGTCATTATGTCTTGGTATGAGGACATTTCACTCGATACCTTGATAAACTTGCGCACCGGCTCCCGTTGGGTCAATGATCCAGAATTCGTCGCCCGCCGCCAAGCTCGTGCCTTCCAGCTCGTTGAGTATGCTGATGTGCATAACTGGATTGAGGGGCCGAGTTTTCTTCCCAGCCCGGCGGATGAAGTTGAAGTTGAAGATGCCTCTGATAATAATTCGGCCGACCAGGAGGAGGGTGAGGATGATTCGGATAATTCTGGTGATTCTAGCGCAAGCTCAGATGAGGACGGCAATGCACGATCATCTTCCAAAGGGACTGGACACTCTCAAGCTCAAGCCAATGTTTCTCAACAGCCCAGGGCTTCCCCCGAGGTTACTATTGCTTCTGTGGAGGGCGAAGTAACTTCGTCTGAGGTGCCATCTACCTCGGAGCGCCCAGTGCCTGATCAGACTGCTGCCCCTTAAGTTCAAAAAAAAACTTCTTAAGTTATTTCTTATCCCCGGTATGCCGGGCGTACGATGTGTGTGAAACAATTGCCTGACTTTCTGTGTGGTACGAACCCTTTTTGCCCTTTGCCGCTGAGGCACATATGATAGTGATCGTTATTAGTTTGTCTAAACAGACCTTGTTAGTTTAAATCTTTGCTTTGGTGGCCTTCAATTTCATAAGTTTGGATCGTGTGTCTTCATTTGACTGACCTTAGTTCGGCGTTAATATTGCCTGGCCTTTATAAATTCGACGGCTTAGCCATTGTGTTCTTGATCTCTATCCGAGCTATAAAGCCCAAAGCCCATATTTGGGGGGAAATAAAATAGTTTCATTCAAGATAGTCTCTGATCTACCGTTCGGGGTGTCGAAGTTTAATACCCATTTTTGGAACATGAGACAATCTTGGGGCAATTCCCTAGTTAGTGCTCTAGAAATTGAGGTTTCAATGCATAATCCGAGATAAGGGATAATATGGCATAGTCCCCGAGTTCCCTGCTCGAGGTCCTGAAACTTAACAAGTAATTCAGAAATAAGAAATAACATTGGGTAGTTCCCGAGTCACTGCTCAAGGTGCCGAGGTTTAATACATAACTCAAAATGAGAAATAACCTAGGGCAGTCCCCGAGTCACAACTCAAGGTGCCGAGGTTTAATACGTAACTCAAAATGAGAAATAACATAGGGCAGTCCTCGAGTCACTGCTCAAGGTGCCGAGGTTTAATACATAACTCAAAATGAGAAATAACATAGGGCAGTCCCCGAGTCACAGCTCAAGGTGCCGAGGTTTAATACATAGTCGATATTTCGACTTGAAGCGTCATATTACAACGTATCATAGATGGCTTCTACGAGTAAAATGGACGGAGTAAAGCTATGTTCCATGGTCTCTTCGATTCTTCGCCGGCTTTGTTTGCCTTGTTCTTTTCCGGTGATTGAGCATCGATTAGGTAATATGCATCATTGTGCAATGCTTTGCTCACAATGAATGGTCCCTCCCATGGGGGTGATAGTTTGTGCATGTCGGTTGTGTGTTGCACTAGCCGAAGAACCAAATCTCCTTCTTTAAACACTCTTGGATTGACTTTCTTGCTGTGATATCGTCGCAAATCTTGCTGATAAATAGCTGACCTTGATAGTGCCAACTCCCTGGCTTCTTCTAGCAAATCGACATCATCTTGCCGAGCTACCTCATTTACCTCGGCGGTTGTGTATTGGGTTACTCTTGGCGAATCGTGTATTATGTCGGCTGGAAGCACGGCTTCTGCTCCATATACCAGAAAAAATGGGGTATATCCTGTTGACCTGTTTGGGGTAGTTCTGAGGCTCCATAGTACCACTGGTAGTTCTTCAATCCAGCATCCTGCCGACCTTTGCAGAGGTTCGACGAGCCGGGGTTTTATTCCGGACAATACCAGTCCATTAGATCTTTCCACCTGCCCATTGGATGCTGGGTGAGCAACAGAGGCGACATCTAATCTTATGTGTTTTTCTTGGCAGAATCTAGCAAAAGCCCCTTCGGCAAAGTTTGTGCCATTGTCTGTAACAACGCTATGTGGATAACCATATCTCAAGATAATATCTTTGAGGAATTTTACTGTTGTTGGTCCATCACATTTTTTTATCAGTTTTACTTCAATCCACTTCGTGAACTTGTCGACCATGACCAAAATGTGGGTCATCCCGCCCCGGGCCGGCTAGAATGTGTGGCATCCCGCAAAACCACTACTAGAAAATCGCGTTGAATTTGTGCATTGCATCGTCATCATCATGCATTGTTTGCCTAAAACTATTTTCGCAAAGCTTGTCTTGATTTCTAAAACGCCCCGTCTTGTTTTCAAATTCAAACCCGGGTCTCCGGAATATTTTGTTTTGTCTAAACACAGATTGCAAATGCCCCGTTTTAATTAAATAAAATGTTTAGTTATTTTAGTGGGGCAGTCGAACGGGCCGGATAGACCCGAACGACCACCCCAGAGAAAATACAAACGGTTCAATCTAAATCCTAAAGTCACCCAACTAACCTACCCACACCCAGCCTCCACCTCACCCTGGCCAATCGCCATACGCCACCTCACCTCACCTCTTCCCCCTAGCCTATCCCGGGCTGCCACTTGTCCAACCCTCCCCTCCACCTCACCCACTCAACCCAGCCCACTCACACACAGCACACACACTGCACGTCGCTCCCCCTGGCCCCACGGGTCCCACCCGTCATGCCCTGTCCCGTTCCCCACCTGCCACCCAACCCCTCTCTCCCCCTCCCTCTCCCCAACCAGCGTGATCCCCTTCTCCCTCCTCTGGCTCCCTCCTCTCGCCGCTCCCCCCACCTACCCGCGCCGCCCGCCTCTTCCTCTCCACCGCCGGCAGCCACCGCGACCCCCCAGTGCTCCTCCAACCTCCGCCTCTCTTCCCCCAGGTCCCGCAGCGCCGCCCGCCTCCCGTCTCCGCGCGCTCCGCGCCGGTGAGCGTCGCGCCCGCGCGCGACCTCGCCCCCTCCGCCGCCGCTACCCTCTGCCGCGGCCGCCCGACCCTCTCCTCCGCCGTCGCGCGCTCGGCCACCTCCCTACCCCACCCGCTGCACCGGGCCCCCCACCATCTCCGGCCACCGCGGTGCTCCCCGCCGTCTCCGACCTCCGCCCCGACCCGGCCTCGCTCCGGCCACCGCTTCGCCTGCCTCGCCCGCCACGCGCGCCGTCGCCCTGCCTCGTCCCCGGCGCGCCCCCGCTGCCCCTCCGCCAGCTTCTCCCCGCCGTCCCCGCGGGCAGGGCCTCGCCCCGAGCGCCGCCGCGTCCGGCACAGCTCGCGCCGCCGCGCCAGGCCCGCCTTCCCCGACGCCGGCCCGCCTCTCGGCTCCCCGGCGCGCCCCCGCTGCCCCTCCGCCAGCTTCTCCCCGCCGTCCCCGCGGGCAGGGCCTCGCCCCGAGCGCCGCCGCGTCCGGCACAGCTCGCGCCGCCCGCCGTCCGATGCCGGTCCGCCCCGCCAGCGTCCTTCCCGACCTTGCCGGTGCCGCTTCGCCCGAGCCCGCCGTCAAGCCCTCTCCGCCGTCGGTCCCGCGCCCCTCCCCGTCGTCGCCCCGCCCGCCGTCTGCCGCCCAAGCCCGCCTCGAGCAGAGCCTCGCCGGAGCCCGCCCCTCCCGGTGGCCGCCTGCGCGCTGCCTCCGACGAGCCCGGCCTTCTCCTCCATCCCGCGCGTGCAGCCTCGCCCGTGCCTTAGGCAGCAGCTTTCCGCATCAGTACCAGGGGCACCTGTTGGGTGTATGGTCGCAAGATGAACGACAAGAACTTCTACCGGGAACCGGACCCCGAAGTCCTAACCCCGGTGCGACGAGTACCCTCTTCCCGGACGCCAAGATCACCGACATGGAACGACAAGACCCCGCTGGATGATGCCGCACCTTGGACACCAAGATCTACGGACGCCGAGACCCCCGAACCCGAAGACCACACCTCGACACGCCAAGATTCGTCGAGGGCCCGGAACGACAAGTACTCCCTCGAGAACGACAAGCACTTCACCCCGATGCCAAGACCGACTCGACGGCGCAGACCCGACAAGAGCTTCACAACGACAAGAGCGACAGCAACCAGGGCGAGTCCGAAGCCCCGACGCCAGACCAAGTACTTCCTCCCGGAACGCCGAGATCTCCGCGTGAGACGACAAGACCGACAACATGGCCGACCACCGCGAATGCGCCAAGATCTACCCCGTTATCCGAGAACGATCCCGTCGAGACCGATCCCGCCGAACCCTGGACCCTGAGATCGACCCCGAACCCCGGAACCCCAAGATCTGCCGAACCCTAATGTGTGACCCTTATCCGAACCCTTATTTTTATGAATGCTAAACATAACAACTTATTGCATATTAATTGTCATACTCGCATGCATATTCGTGTGGTTTGGGGGCCTTATGCCGATTCACCTAATAAGTAAATATGGGGCCCATATGCGGGAAAACTCTAGTCTCATATTGGCCTCATTTAAAACTTGTGTAGCGAACCGGTGCTATCTTTTGCCATGCTAAAACAACAACTAGATTGCGGGGGTTCTAAATAACTCGAACCATCTAATTAAATGTCGGGACCCCGGTTCCGCTTAATATGACTTAATTGCATTGCACCTTGGCCATGTCATGCATCATACATGCATCATGCCGACCTTCTGCCGTTGTATTAAATATTGCATCCGGTGTTTCTTCTAGCGTTTTGCTTCTTCGCGGATAAGGCCGTTGAGTTGATGCGAGTGTCGACCCGATCTTCGGTTGAACCTTCAGCAATGTTTTCAGGCGAGCATCTCCCCCTTTCTACCTATCTTACTTTTATAGTATTTACTCCCTCCTGTTGATCTATTGCTATCTGTGTTGCGATGCTCTAGTTTCCGTACCCTTGATATCCCTTGCAGCCATATATTGCCTTGGACACATCCTATTACTTGTTGTTTGGTAGATAGTTGGACTTGCGCGTCGTAGTCGCTTGCTCAAGTGCTGTTGCGTGTCGTCAAGTGCCACAGTTGTTGATGTATCGCCGCATGTTGATGTTGGAGATGATCATGGTTTTACTTATCGTTCACTTTAATTCCTGTTTAACAACTAAAATTGAAATAAGCAGAGGCATCGGTGGGTGATAGATAATATTTGGTTTCCGAACGCCCACTTGTGTCCCGTAGGACCCCGAGTACTTGATACCTGTTCCTTGATTTATCGCGCTATCCACATCCGGGAGGTATATGGGACCCCCCTTAGCCAGAGCTTGATTCAGTCTTATTTCTTGGGGCCACAAACTAGTTTGAGGTTTTATTTACGATCCTGTACTTATGCCATGCTTTACTGCTTTATTTACGATTGTGCGATGTATAGCACACTGTACTGTTTAGGATCGGGACACGTTTTCGCGGTGTCGACAAGCCCAGTTTTGGGTTCCCAGTCGCTCACAGCCGTCCACCCAAACCTTGAGTCCGTCTCGGAGCTAGCTTACTTCGTTGTGGGTCTACTTTAAGGGGTGGCCCCCTGAAATATTTCTGAATCCTGTGATTGCTTTGTCGTGAAAGCCTCGTTGGGTTTTGTTTTGGTTTTTCCGAGGTTGATCGAGTGTGTGTTGCTATTGGTGCACCCCGGCCGGGTAAAACTTTCTGAAAGCCGTGTCCGCGGTTATGGACGACTTGGAGCACAGTATCTCGACCATAGACAAGCATAACTAAAGTTTATTGCTATAAATTTGACTTTATAATGACTAGTAATCAGCTTCACTATAATGGAATGGCTAATTAATACTGCCCACAATTGCTTGTTTGGTGTGTCGCTTGCGACCATTGTACCTGACTAGTAAGTATTTCAACTACAACGGAATGGCTAAATAAAAGTACCAACAACTGCTGGGTTTTTGGGGTTATCTCACACTATTTGTGTTTGACTAGTAAGTGCCGCAACTATAACGGAACGGTTAACTAAAAGTGCCCACTGCTTATTTTATCAGGATGATTATCTATACCTGACTAGTAATTGCTGCAACGATAACTGAATAAATAAAAATGCCAACTGTGTGAGTTCCTCGGTTGACTTCCTCGTTTGGTCTCGAGGGGGAAACACCAGGATGGGTTTGTTTGGTGTTAGCTTCAGGTTGGATCCGGATAGGTCATTCTTATCCCTCTCTGATAACCGCCAGTTGCATCGAGTCTCTCTAGGGTGTTTAGTGCATGCTGCCGCTGCCGCTTCAGTCCACCATACCTTTGTAGGCGAGGACCGCCGAATTCTAGTCTCGCCGTGTACTGGCCTCAGTACTGACGCTCCTCTTTTTCCTTTGCCCTTTGTCGGCACCCCTTTTGTTTAAGCAGGTTTTGAGATCGACGTCGTTAGCAGGGTTACCCTTCCGGCTTGGCCTGGGCAGGGTTATGGACGCCATTGGTTAATCTTCAGGGCTCTTAGCCCCATTTGCATCTTGTCCGTAGTCGGACGCCCTATCATTTTCAAGGTGTTTTGGATCTTTGTATATTATATCTGTATTCTTGACTCATGGAGTCGCTGCTGTATATATATCTGTTCTGTGGGTCCCATCGAGGACTGTTGTGTAATGTTATTACTTCGTTTTCCACCCGCACGAAAGTGCCTGGTGGGCACCTTTGAATCGTTTCTATGCGGGTTTGGCGGTTTTCGCTAAAACTTGCATAGGGCCGATTCTGAGGGTGTTACAGAGTGGTATCAGAGCTCAGCAGTTGCGATACCCCACAAGTCCAGCCTGTAGGATAACCTAGCTAACGGCCGAAGTAGAGTGTCAAAACTATTTTGCAAAATCGGTTGGATAGTTCTGGTTAGGTCTGATTTTACTCCTTACCCCTCTGCTATTCTCCTCTTATCTCGACGTGTTTTGAACCTGCTCTCTTATCTTTTCTTCGTCCAGGAATTCTCGTGGTTGGGTTTCCGTCGTACCGTCAGGGTTTCGTATTCTCCCTTTTGTAACGGAGGTGCTACGATCATCAATCTGCGACTTGTCTGTTGTACCCTTCCTCCAATATTTTGTTCTTGAGCTCTTGATCCATATGTGTTCCTTGCTGGATATCGGTGTCGTTGAAAAACATATGAGAAGGACGAGCATTGGTGAAGTTGGAGTATACCTTGAGCATGTGTTGTTCATGCCAATGGAACCAGCGCGGAACCTAATCATTGTGTCTTTCATACGATTTCTGCTGGCATCATTCCTTTGTTCCGGATACCGTCTATGAAGATCTTCAGTCTAAATCTCAAAGGTTGAGTTGCCTGATTCTCCTACTCATGTATAGAGTTCATAGTTTGAGTACGGGATGGACTGATCACCCTACCCGACTCTTACTGTTCGCTCTGTACATCGAACTGGTGGATTAATGTAACTTTTCCTCTTCTAATGGAAGTTAGAGGTGGCCTTATCGTTTGATACCTCTACCTTCGTCCTTTGTTCTCCGGAGTGTTCTCTCGACGATCAGGAACAACGAACCTTTGTTGGTGGTGTCGCAGATTTTTCCAGATGAAGAAGGAACCCTCGTTAGTGGTGTCGCGAGGATCTACCTGAAGCGAGAAGACGCAGATCACCGACCTCCTTTCCGGTACCATGAGGCGGATCTCGAGGGCGAGATCCTTTGTTAGTGGTGTCGAATTGTGGCATCCCGCAAAACCACTACTAGAAAATCGCGTTGAATTTGTGCATTGCATCGTCACCATCATGCATTGTTTGCCTAAAACTATTTTCGCAAAGCTTGTCTTGATTTCTAAAACGCCCCGTCTTGTTTTCAAATTCAAACCCGGGTCTCCGGAATATTTTGTTTTGTCTAAACACAGATTGCAAACGCCCCGTTTTAATTAAATAAAATGTTTAGTTATTTTAGTGGGGCAGTCGAACGGGCCGGATAGACCCGAACGACCACCCCAGAGAAAATACAAACGGTTCAATCTAAATCCTAAAGTCACCCAACTAACCTACCCACACCCAGCCTCCACCTCACCCTGGCCAATCGCCATACGCCACCTCACCTCACCTCTTCCCCCTAGCCTATCCCGGGCTGCCACTTGTCCAACCCTCCCCTCCACCTCACCCACTCAACCCAGCCCACTCACACACAGCACACACACTGCACCGCGCGCGCGCCCTGGCCTCACCCCGCTCCCCCTGGCCCCACGGGTCCCACCCATCATGCCCTGTCCCGTTCCCCACCTGCCACCCAACCCCTCTCTCCCCCTCCCTCTCCCCAACCCGCGCGATCCCCTTCTCCCTCCTCTGGCTCCCTCCTCTCGCCGCTCCCCCCACCTACCCGCGCCCCCCGCCTCTTCCTCTCCACCGCCGGCAGCCACCGCGACCCCCCAGTGCTCCTCCAACCTCCGCCTCTCTTCCCCCAGGTCCCGCAGCGCCGCCCGCCTCCCGTCTCCGCGCGCTCCGCGCCGGCGAGCGCCGCGCCCGCGTGCGACCTCGCCCCCTCCGCCGCCGCTACCCTCTACCACGGCCGCCCGACCCTCTCCTCCGCCGTCGCGCGCTCGGCCACCTCCCTACCCTACCCGCTGCACCGGGCCCCCCACCATCTCCGGCCATCGCGGTGCTCCCCGCCGTCTCCGACCTCCGCCCCGACTCGGCCTCGCTCCGGCCACCGCTTCGCCTGCCTCGCCCGCCACGCGCGCCGTCGCCCCTGCCTCGTCCCCGGCGCGCCCCCGCTGCCCCTCCGCCAGCTTCTCCCCGTCGTCCCCGCGGGCAGGGCCTCGCCCCGAGCGCCGCCGCGTCCGGCACAGCTCGCGCTGCCGCGCCAGGCCCGCCTTCCCCGACGCCGGCCCGCCTCTCGGCTCCCCGGCGCGCCCCCGCTGCCCCTCCGCCAGCTTCTCCCCGCCGTCCCCGCGGGCAGGGCCTCGCCCCGAGCGCCGCCGCGTCCGGCACAGCTCGCGCCGCCCGCCGTCCGATGCCGGTCCGCCCCGCCAGCGTCCTTCCCGACCTCGCCGGCGCCGCTTCGCCCGAGCCCGCCGTCAAGCCCTCTCCACCATCGGTCCCGCGCCCCTCCCCGTCGTCGCCCCGCCCGCCGTCTGCCGCCCAAGCCCGCCTCGAGCAGAGCCTCGCCGGAGCCCGCCCCTCCCGGTGGCCGCCTGCGTGCTGCCTCCGACGAGCCCGGCCTTCTCCTCCATCCCGCGCGTGCAGCCTCGCCCGTGCCTTAGGCAGCAGCTTTCCGCATCAGTACCAGGGGCACCTGTTGGGTGTATGGTCGCGAGATGAACGACAAGAACTTCTACCGGGAACCGGACCCCGAAGACCTAACCCCGGTGCGACGAGTACCCTCTTCCCGGACGCCAAGATCACCGACATGGAACGACAAGACCCCGCTGGATGATGCCGCACCTTGGACACCAAGATCTACGGACGCCGAGACCCCCGAACCCGAAGACCACACCTCGACACGCCAAGATTCGTCGAGGGCCCGGAACGACAAGTACTCCCTCGAGAACGACAAGCACTTCACCCCGACGCCAAGACCGACTCGACGGCGCGGACCCGACAAGAGCTTCACAACGACAAGAGCGACAGCAACCAGGGCGAGTCCGAAGCCCCGACGCCAGACCAAGTACTTCCTCCCGGAACGCCGAGATCTCCGCGTGAGACGACAAGACCGACAACATGGCCGACCACCGCGAATGCGCCAAGATCTACCCCGTTATCCGAGAACGATCCCGTCGAGACCGATCCCGCCGAACCCTGGACCCTGAGATCGACCCCGAACCCCGGAACCCCAAGATCTGTCGAACCCTAATGTGTGACCCTTATCCGAACCCTTATTTTTATGAATGCTAAACATAACAACTTATTGCATATTAATTGTCATACTCGCATGCATATTCGTGTGGTTTGGGGGCCTTATGCCGATTCACCTAATAAGTAAATATGGGGCCCATATGCGGGCAAACTCTAGTCTCATATTGGCCTCATTTAAAACTTGTGTAGCGAACCGGTGCTATCTTTTGCCATGCTAAAACAACAACTAGATTGCGGGGGTTCTAAATAACTCGAACCATCTAATTAAATGTCGGGACCCCGGTTCCGCTTAATATGACTTAATTGCATTGCACCTTGGCCATGTCATGCATCATACATGCATCATGCCGACCTTCTGCCGTTGTATTAAATATTGCATCCGGTGTTTCTTCTAGCGTTTTGCTTCTTCGCGGATAAGGCCGTTGAGTTGATGCGAGTGTCGACCCGATCTTCGGTTGAACCTTCAGCAATGTTTTCGGGCGAGCATCTCCCCCTTTCTACCTATCTTACTTTTATAGTATTTACTCCCTCCTGTTGATCTATTGCTATCTGTGTTGCGATGCTCTAGTTTCCGTACCCTTGATATCCCTTGCAGCCATATATTGCCTTGGACACATCCTATTACTTGTTGTTTGGTAGATAGTTGGACTTGCGCGTCGTAGTCGCTTGCTCAAGTGCTGTTGCGTGTCGTCAAGTGCCACAGTTGTTGATGTATCGCCGCATGTTGATGTTGGAGATGATCATGGTTTTACTTATCGTTCACTTTAATTCCTGTTTAACAACTAAAATTGAAATAAGCAGAGGCATCGGTGGGTGATAGATAATATTTGGTTTCCGAACGCCCACTTGTGTCCCGTAGGACCCCGAGTACTTGATACCTGTTCCTTGATTTATCGCGCTATCCACATCCGGGAGGTATATGGGACCCCCCTTAGCCAGAGCTTGATTCAGTCTTATTTCTTGGGGCCACAAACTAGTTTGAGGTTTTATTTACGATCTTGTACTTATGCCATGCTTTACTGCTTTATTTACGATTGTGCGATGTATAGCACACTGTACTGTTTAGGATCGGGACACGTTTTCGCGGTGTCGACAAGCCCAGTTTTGGGTTCCCAGTCGCTCACAGCCGTCCACCCAAACCTTGAGTCCGTCTCGGAGCTAGCTTACTTCGTTGCGGGTCTACTTTAAGGGGTGGCCCCCTGAAATATTTCTGAATCCTGTGATTGCTTTGTCGTGAAAGCCTCGTTGGGTTTTGTTTTGGTTTTTCCGAGGTTGATCGAGTGTGTGTTGCTATTGGTGCACCCCGGCCGGGTAAAACTTTCTGAAAGCCGTGTCCGCGGTTATGGACGACTTGGAGCACAGTATCTCGACCATAGACAAGCATAACTAAAGTTTATTGCTATAAATTTGACTTTATAATGACTAGTAATCAGCTTCACTATAATGGAATGGCTAATTAATACTGCCCACAATTGCTTGTTTGGTGTGTCGCTTGCGACCATTGTACCTGACTAGTAAGTATTTCAACTACAACGGAATGGCTAAATAAAAGTACCAACAACTGCTGGGTTTTTGGGGTTATCTCACACTATTTGTATTTGACTAGTAAGTGCCGCAACTATAACGGAACGGTTAACTAAAAGTGCCCACTGCTTATTTTATCAGGATGATTATCTATACCTGACTAGTAATTGCTGCAACGATAACTGAATAAATAAAAATGCCAACTGTGTGAGTTCCTCGGTTGACTTCCTCGTTTGGTCTCGAGGGGGAAACACCAGGATGGGTTTGTTTGGTGTTAGCTTCAGGTTGGATCCGGATAGGTCATTCTTATCCATCTCTGATAACCGCCAGTTGCATCGAGTCTCTCTAGGGTGTTTAGTGCATGCTGCCGCTGCCGCTTCAGTCCACCATACCTTTGTAGGCGAGGACCGCCGAATTCTAGTCTCGCCGTGTACTGGCCTCAGTACTGACGCTCCTCTTTTTCCTTTGCCCTTTGTCGGCACCCCTTTTGTTTAAGCAGGTTTTGAGATCGACGTCGTTAGCAGGGTTACCCTTCCGGCTTGGCCTGGGCAGGGTTATGGACGCCATTGGTTAATCTTCAGGGCTCTTAGCCCCATTTGCATCTTGTCCGTAGTCGGACGCCCTATCATTTTCAAGGTGTTTTGGATCTTTGTATATTATATCTGTATTCTTGACTCATGGAGTCGCTGCTGTATATATATATCTGTTCTGTGGGTCCCATCGAGGACTGTTGTGTAATGTTATTACTTCGTTTTCCACCCGCACGAAAGTGCCTGGTGGGCACCTTTGAATCGTTTCTATGCGGGTTTGGCGGTTTTCGCTAAAACTTGCATAGGGCCGATTCTGAGGGTGTTACAGAATGGTCCCACCATATCCAAGCACCATACAGAAAATGGCCAAGTAATTGGTATTGTCTTTAACTCAGACGATGGCATATGTATTCTGCTAGAATATCTCTGGCAACCATTACATTTTTCTACCAATTCTTTGGCCTCTTTCAACACCGTTGGACAATACAATCCATGCCTGAATGCTTTGGCCACTAAAGCTCTGGATGAGGCGTGATGCCCGCATTCTCCCTGATGTATATCTAGGAGGATTTTCTGGCCTTCCGCCGAGTCAACACATCTTTGCAGCATGCTTGTGACGCTTCTTTTATACAGCTCATTGTTTATGATTGTATAAGCTTTTGCTCTTCTCACTTTATGTCTAGCCAGTACCTCATTACTCGGCAAAGTCGCATCCTTAAGGAAGGAAAATATGGGTTGTGCCCATGTTGGCATGATTTTCTCTAGGATAATTCCACTATCTATTTCCATATTTTCCGCCGTCATAACAACCTCTGAATATTTCATGTCCATTCGTACGACGGCCGAGTTCATTTTTGGAAACTCCGGGTTACACTCTTTGTCAATTTCCATCGGCACTCTATCTTCTCTTGATTTTGCCGGGATAAAGATGGATTCGGACTCTGGTGATGGAGCTATTGATGGTTTTCTCAAGTGCTCTAGGGAGATACGTAGGGTAATTGACTGCCTGGTTGATCCGAGTTTTGACAGCGTATCTGCAGCATCATTTTCTGCCCGAGGTATATGATGAAATTCACATCCATCGAAATATCCACTGAGTTTTTGCACATGGAATCTGTATAAGGCCATATTCGCATCTAGCGCGTCCCAATTGCCTGATACTTGTTGTACTACTAGATCTGAATCTCCGTAGCAAAGGATCCGACGTATGCCAATCTCTTTTGCCACTTTTAACCCATGGACGAGTGCTTCGTACTCGGCTACATTGTTTGATGCGGAAAAATGTATTTGCAGCACATATTTCAGCTGATCTCTTTTTGGCGAGGTTAACACTATCCCTGCCCCCAAGCCATTCCTCAGCTTGGAGCCGTCAAAGTGCATTGTCCAATAATTCGGATCTAGTAAGGGTGGCTCATATTGTACCTCGGCCTAATCCACAAAGAAGTCGGCCACTTCCTGAGATTTGATTGCATATCGCCTATCGAATTGCGACAGATAAGGTGACAACTCAATTGCCCATTTTGCTATTCGGCCGCTTGCATCTTTGTTGCTCAATATGTCGGCTATGGGCGCTTCACAGATCACTTTGATCGGGTGCTCTTCGAAGTAATGTTTAAGTTTCTTCGCTGACATGTATACCCCATATGCCATCTTCTGGTAATGTGGGTAGTTTTGTTTTGAGGCTGATAGTACCTCGCTTAGGTAATATACTGGCCTTTGTATTGATTTATCATCTTCAATTCGTTCCACCACGATCACAACACTTACCACTCTGTTTGTGGCGGCTATGTAAAGTAACATAGGCTCTTTTGACAATGGAGAGGCCAGGATTGGTGTTGTGACCAACATCTTCTTCAGTTCATGAAATGCATTATCTGCTTGTGGTGTCCAAATGAACTTATCAGATTTTTTCATCAGTTGATATAGTGGTAGTGCCTTCTCTCCCAGTCGACATACAAATCGGCTAAGCGAGGCCAGACAACCCGTGAACTTCTATACGTCATTTAGACATCTCGGCAATTCCATCCTTTCTACCGCTCTTATCTTAGTTGGGTTGGCCTCTATACCTCGGCTAGATACGAGAAAACCGAGTAGTTTTCTAGCTGGTACACCGAAGGTGCATTTTTCCGGTTTAAGCTTCATTCGGAACCTTCTCAAGTTCGCGAATGTCTGCCGAATATCATCCAGTAGCGTTTTTCTCTCTTTGGTTTTGATAACCACATCATCTACATATACTTGTACATTTTTTCCTATCTGGTCATGTAGACATTTTTGCATACATCTCTGGTACGTTGCCCCTGCGTTACGCAGGCCGAATGGCATGGTGCGATAGCAATAAGCTCCGTACGGAGTAATAAACGCAGTCTTTATTTGATCGGCCGGATTTAACAGTATCTGGTGAAAACCAGAATACGCGTCTACAAATGATTACAGCTCACAACCAGCGGTCGAATCAATGACTTGGTCTATTCTAGGTAAAGGAAAAGGATCTTTGGGATACGCCATGTTCAGGTTCGTGTAATCAATACACATTCGCCATACGACAGCTACATTTGGATCATCCTTTGTCTTTTCTACTAACACCGGGTTTGATAGCCAATCCGGATAAAGCACTTCCATGATGAACCCGGCCATAAGGAGCCGAGCTATCTCATCCCCTATTATTTTTCTCCTGTCTTTGGCGAAGCGGCGAAGAGGTTGCTTCACCGGCCTTGCTCCTGGCCTTACATGCAGACAGTGCTCAGCCAACTCCCTTGGCACACCTTGCAGGTCTTGAGTTGACCATGCAAATATGTCCCGATTCTCACGGAGGAAGTTGGTGAGCTCGCCTTCCTATTTGGCATCTAGGCCGGCACCAATGGTGATGGTGCGTTCTGGGAACTGCTCATCTATCTAGACCTTTTTCGTTTCTTTAGTCGGCTGGAAAGAAACGCTTCCATGTGGGTTGGCCAATGCCGGCATATTCAGTTGCGCCGACTGAGCGAGAGCCGCTACCTCTTGAATCCATCTTTTTTCTCTTGCGATCACCAATGACTCGGCCAGGTTTGATCCGGCCGAGGCACATTCCATCGACTTCCTGTAATCTCCTGCTACTGTTATCACCCCTTGAGGTCCGGGTAGCTTCATTTTCAAGTAAGTTATGTGGCAGCTGCTCATGAATTTGGCCAATGCTGGCCGACCGAGTAAAGCATGATAGCAACTTTCTAGGTCCACCACCTCAAACTCCAAATTTTCCGCTCTGCAGTTATCCCTTGTTCCGAATAACACATCTACTAGAACCTTCCCAATGGGTTCGCATGAAAGTCCAGGCATTATTCCATGGAATGTGGTTCTTGTGGATTGCAGCATATTCTACGATATCCCGAGTTTCTGCATTGTATCTTTGTACATGATATTGATACTGCTCCCATTGTCAATGAGTACTTTTGAAATTTTAACATTAATACTGGGTCCGACAAATGTCTGATCTAATACGAGTGCGTACGACCCCGGATTTGGCATTATCTTGGGATGATCTTTTATGCTCCAAGTTACTTCTTGCTCTGACCAAGGCACATATCTTGGTACTGCCGGCATAACTGCATTCACTTCCATATGCCGGCGCTATACACTTTGCTTGTCTTGCTGTTCTGTTGTGAACACGCAATATGATTGATGATGTTCCCTGTAATCATTACGCCCGTTGTTTCCGGGGTTTGTCCTTTCATCCTGACCCTGATTCATGACTTGATGTACTGCATCCCTCCGGTCCGAGTTATCATACCTCAGGGGAGGAGGGGGTAACATTAGCTGCTGAGCATTTGCCCCAGTCAGCTGCGGCTGCTGCTGCTGATGTGCCTGATGGGAAGGTGCTTGCATGCCCACCGGGTTCCCCATTGCATTTTTCATCCAGGCGCATTGCCGAGTTGTATGATTAGCCGGTTTGGCCGGGTTTGGAGTGTGAAACTTACACGGTTGATCCAACATGGATTCAAACGTGTACTTCGGCCTTTCCTGCCATTGCTTCTTCTGTTCTGGTGTCCACTGTCTCTTCCCTTCATTCCTTGGTGTCCATTGTTGAGGACCATTCTTCTGTCGCTGACCGTTTTTGTGACTCGGCTGATATTGCACTGCCGCTGCTACCTGATTGGAGGCATATCTGTAATCTGGTCTTTCCTCTCTTCTTCTACCTCTGAACTCATTGCGCCTCGATGATCCAGCCATATCTCTTGCGTATTGATCTTGATGCTCCCGATGGTCCGCCGACATCAGCTCTGGTTGCGTCGGATCTCCTAATGCATACGAATCCACTATCTTGATGGTTTCTGCCAAAGTGGTTGCATATCTCTTTGCAGTCGCTGCCACAAGACACTGGCATAACGGCATCCTTGAGCGAACCAAGCTATCGCTTGTGATTCTATAACTCCTTCGCAAGAATACCTGAGTTTACACCACCGAGTCAAGAATTCTCTGTCTGTCTCATTCGGCCTTTGCTTGCACATTGCAAGCTGCTATGGCCTGTTTGATCTATTGTAAGTGCTGGTAAAGTTACTGACAAACATCTCTTCAAAATCTAGCCAGCAGTTGATATTGTCCGCTGGCAGATTATTCAGCCATACTCTGGCCGGTCCTTCCAACATTTGCGGGACATATCTTACTGCCCACCGCAAGTTTCCGCCTGCTATTTTTACCGTAGTGGCATAGTCAATTAACCAATCTTGTGGTTTGGTGCTCCCATTGTATGTTTTCGTGCCCCTTGCCAGCTGAAAATTCGGCACAAGCGGCTCTCCCATGATCCGGGGTCCGAGACATGCCGGACCCGACGGACCTTGCTCCTCTAACAACTCGGACCGGTATAACCTGTCCAGTTTTAGTCTTGCATCATTTGATGGCAAGTTCCTGTACACTACTCTCTCCTGCATTCCATAATGGTCTTTTCCACCTTGACCTGCATATTTCATATCTGAATATCCATCATTATATCTCTCATTTGCCTGATTATGGCGAGCTGGTCTCACTTCTCTTTCCTGCCGAGGTTCATATCTCGGCTGAGGATTGGGTGGTGGATCCCTCCTTCTTTCTGTCGGGATATTGTTCTCAGGATTTCCTCTTCCGAGGTCTCCATTACCTCGGCTTCCATTGCCTTTGTCGGCACGGCCGGGGTTTCTTTCGCCACTGTTACCTCGGCCTCCATTGCCTCTGTTCTCATTGATCTTTTCAGCTACCGCCGGATCATATGGTACAATTTGCTTATTTATTTTTCCTGAAGTTACTGCTCTATCTTTTCGCGCATTGTTTCCGGGTGAAGATGATGCTGCCACAGATAGGGCGGGTGCTGCTCCAGCCGAATAAACCATACGTGAGGCACCAGGTCTTGCTGGGTCTGCCCTAAGCATTTCTTCATTCTGCTGGTTCGCAATGCACACCAGCTCATTCACTCTTTCTTGCTGTTTCTGCCGGGCTTCGCCGGTCAGTCCTTCTAACTCTAGTGCAGCGGCATTTGCCGCCCTTAGGTTCTTTGCCGGGGTGCTATACCTCGGCAAGCCCAGATCGACTGAATATGCCTTATGGGTCTCATGCTCTTTATTGATATCATCCATGAGGTTTTTCCCTCTCAATCTTAATTCATCCACCCGCTCGGGGGCGACATCTAGCTTATTTGCCTTAGCATATTCTCGCAGGGTCCTGTTTAGGGACTTCCGCAATGCCGACACCTTTTTTGCCTCTACCAGTACCTTTTGCCTGGTTTCTTCTAACACTGCCTGAGCATTAGCCAGATCAAGTATCGGCGCTACAGGCGTAGTCAGATTATCTATAGTTGCCTGGAGAATATTTTCTAGTCTTTCCAGAGGTGGCCATCTTACCCTTGGTGCCTTCGGGGTCGTCTCCTGCACCTCGGCTGGCTTTGCTGCCGAAGGATCTACCTCGGTGGGTTGTGGAGCTGCCTGTCTTGTGGTCACCTGCCCTCCTGTCGTCGGGTCCTTGCTTCATCCGGCGCCTCCTGCTGCTGCCTGCACCCCTGTTGTGACCATTACCTCGACACTGCTGGCGGGGCGTTCTCCACGCTGACCGTTCGCGGTGCTGAGGGGGGGCTCTCCTGCAACAACAACTTGGTCAGGGTATACGCAGGAGGTATTGACGCCGACGTAGATCTGGTGCAAGCCCAAGTTGATGAAGACGCCGTTGCATGGAGGAGCTTTTCTCCTGAAACTGCCTGCATTGTCGCTGACATAGTCACAGAGATCAAATCTCTGGACTAAGCCAGAGACAACGCGCTCACTAGTGTGGATGAAGTTTCCCGTCCGGATCATGACTCCAGCTAGCACTGCTGCTGGCCCCACGGTGGGCGCCAACTGTCGTGGTGGTGGCATGGAAGATGCCATGGGTAGGCTAAAGTATGGGGCCAATGGATGCTAGTGGGATCTGGGGAGGGAAGATGTAGTTATTTCTACACGCGAATGACTAACATACAGATCTTTATTTCTCCTCTCTTGGACTACAAGTGCTCCTTGAGCTGTATGCAGGAAGAGAAGATGAACTTTACAAGCCTAACGGTGTAGAATGAGCCGATCCCCCCTCAAGGGTCCAAGCTTCTCCTTATAAAGGGATGCCTTGGCTCCTCTAGGGCTGACGTGGCAAGCATATTCGAGGAATATGCTTGTCCCAATATAGTAACTCGGCGAGCTCCTTTCCGTGTCCCCCTTCTAATGACGACAAAGTTCCAGAGAGCCCCACCTACATGCCTCGGGTTCCAGGACTGTCACCTCCGTGACCTCCTTCTGCTCTTCTGCTGCTCTGCGCCTTGTCCTTTGCGCTTGGCTCTGTTCAGATTCTTCCTAGCCCGAGGCTAGGGTTTGACTTTAGGCTCCTCCTTCTCCTGCAAGCTTCATGTTATTTGGCCCTGCCTCGCTTAACTCGGCTCGGCCTTCACCTACATTATGGTTTATTCGGACTTGCCCGGCCGACTTAACTCGTACGTCGGCCGAGTAATGTACAACCCCTCTTGTAAATGTCATGGTCATGCTCATCTCGGCCGACCTTTACATGATTCGGCCGATATAAACAGTAACTCGGCATAACACCGGGGAAACTCCTTTTGGATTCCCCCGTCTTGACCCTATCCGGGGTCACATACCCAACACACTCTATTGTATTAATTCCCTCTAAAAGCTTAATTTCCCAAAAAGAACCCAAAAAGGAATCAATAAGAAGCAAATACAAATAATGGCAGAAATCTGTCAAAACAGACCAGCTGGTAAAAACCGATTTTTTCTAAGACCTTCTGTTGCTCAAATAAAAAAGTGTTGAACTAACTAAAGTTATCTAACAACCTGGGGGATTTATTCAGAAAATTACAGCTCAATCTGACTTATAGAGATTTTACTCGAATTTTTACAGTGGAGCACAAAAATCTGTTTCGGGACAACAACTCCCCAAATCTTACTTCCCTCTCATTAGAGGTTATTCTTGGCACAAAGATCAAACAAAAAGGATAAGGAGAGGTTATTACAGAATTAATAACTTCCAAGACTCAAGAAAACTATTGGGTTATCTTCCAAGAATTAATTTTCTTTAACGCCTTTAAGTTAGGCACAAGAAGCAGGAATCAAGTATTTTCAAATGAAGAAGCATTAAGATCAATACTCGAAATTTCTTCAACTAGGAAAGGTATCTCATACAAATGATTTTTAGAGGATCCTTTATCATCTCTCTTGGGTTCACTACTTTCATCAAATGGGTTTTCATGAACAATCCAATCAAAATTCTTTTCTAGGGCTTCATGCATTCCTACAAGTTTAAAAGGTATGGGTATTTTAACTTCCTCTCCATTGGTTTTATCCAACTTTTCTAATGTACCCATAACATCTACACATGAGCCTAGTATATTAAAATGATCAAATACCTTTTTGGCTTCCTTAGCAACATCATTGAACTCTTTTAACAAGGTTTCTAGGATAAAATCTCTCTTTTCAGCATCCTCAATTTATTTTAGTTTAAGAAACATTATTTGCGTCATGGGGTTAAGGTCAACAAACCTAGCATCCAACATGTGAACTAAAGAAGCTGCAGCAATTTCATAATTAGGAGCAAGTTCTGCTAAGGATCTATCCTCAATATCCTCATATTTGTTAATATGATTAAAGAATTCTTCAATATTTTCTTTCCCAATTATAGAGCCACTACCTATTGAAAGGTCTTTCAGAGTGAACTTAGGGATAAACATGGTGAGCAAGAACAAGGTGACAACTAAAGGAAGAACTATTTTTTGTGTTTTTGATAAGGAAAAGCAAACCAAACGAAACTATTTTTATGGTATTTGATAAAAGGAAGCAAGCAAAACAAAGCAAAATAAACTAAGCAAAACAAAAACAAAGTAAAGAGAAAGGTTGTGAAGGACTCCCCTTGTGAACCCGTCCTTAGCCTCCCCGGCAACGATGCCAGAAAAAGCTTTGATTGAAGCTCAGATCTGAAATTACAACAAGATCTAATAGATGAGAGACGGGGTAGCGATGGTGATGGAGATGTAGAGATTGATGGTGAAGGGGATGATGCGATGTCCTCCAATGATCTGTGAAGCAGCAGGGATTTTCCCCTAGCCAAGTTCCTCCTTCAGATCCCTTTCAGATGTATTTTTTCATGGTTTCTGGTGGCTGTGAATGTTGGATATCCCTCTTGTCTTTGCCAGGAGAAAGTATTTGATGAGTCAGACACGCTGCCACGCAGTACGGGCGGACGGTACGGGCGGGCTCTGCCCGTATATCGATGCTGATGACTTCTCCTCATTTGGTGTTCTCCCGAGTGCGAAGGTAAATCCATAAAATGACTTTTATCATTTAAAAATATCATATTATAGCATAATATGTCAGTTCCAATTGATATGTTCATATAAAACTTAATGATTTGGGTTCCTGTTAAAACAAGGACAAAAAGGTGCGTGCAATGCAGTGATATATAAAAATCCCTACTCTATTTATGCAAAAACGAAAGGTAAATATGCTTCAATTTTGGACTCATCAAAAGTCCTTAAACCTAAATAAGAATTCCTATACTACTGGAATATTATTTTCATCTTAAAAAACATCATTGGAATGTGAAAGTAATTTTCTTGTATTATATGAAAATTCTAAAGTGAAATTCAATAAAACCCTAAAAAAGGGAGATTCGCATATGTAAGACCCCACCTTTTTAAAAGGTAAAGGTCCCTGTGATTGCAATGCTAGTCCCTGGATCAATAGCTAGCATCCACAGTTTAAGATGTAATATCAAGAAACAAAGGTGATAGTACAACTTTATAACCAGGAATAAAATAATTCGTTACATCTTACATAGCTCATTTGGCTATCTCATTACAATGCAGCAGAAATAACTATATAGCATGGAGTCCTTCATCTTCAAAGTGCCACAGCCAATCATGTTGGTTATAGACTTGTAATCCTAATCAACATACTTCACTAACATCAAACAAACCTGCAACATAATAAGTTACAGCCACAAGGGTCAATACATTTGAATTGTATTAGCAAGTGATACTATGGTAGAATAGTGGTATCTATCATCTATATGCATTTGGCTAAGTGGATCTTAGGCGTGCTTTGCTCAAAATAGATTTTACCTATCAGTTGAAAACACTAAGTTTTTGTTTGATAAAAACTCCCAAGGCATCAACCAATAAAATTGGTGATCCTTTACCCCTGTTCACCCACAAGTTTTTAACTTAGAAATTGGGATGAGGATACCCTTGATAGCTTCCATGTCTTGATGCTAAAATTGTCCATTGTCGGGGACACGGCTAAGTACTTAGATTTTACTCTCTCGAGAGGTGGTGCACTTTCCACACAAGACTCGACATGCATCGAGATAAGATCTTTCAGAAGCCTTCCCTTAGACCAAAATGGACGCGCTCCAAACCTATCACCCCCTACCACCAACTGTCCATCTAGCTAAGTTATTGCAACCTATATGATCCAGGCAGAGCCCATAATGCCATGTGGCTGCACTTGAAGCTTCTCAACATTTCACATCTCAAATATCTTTGTTTTTGGCTGGCTTTCCACAAGTGAGATACACAAGTATTCGCCAGTTTACTGGCCCTGTGTAACCACTCAACATAAATCCATTCACACCATTCCACCAAGGTGATTCATTCACTTAGTAGTTTTATTAAGCCAAAACATAAGTCAAAAGACTTAGCAAAATTTCCATAGCATGAATATAATCCACCCTTGTTTTCTACTAGCTAGGCTAAGCATGATAGTAGTAGGAATCTTAACTTAGGGAAAATTCTACCAAGGCAACATCTACTAGGATTTCCCATGGCATAGTTAACACACAGAAAATTCCATGCAAGTCCTACTTAGAAATATCACTAATGCATAGTCAAAATATTAGGACAAAATGTATGAAGCACCACTTGCCTTTTTGGTAGAGAATATAGGTTCACTCCTTGATCTTGCAATTTTCACACTCTTCAAAGTTCACTTCAATTCAATCAAGGAAGCACATATTCAAACTAGCATTCAAAGAATTCATCACATAAAATAAAGAAAAAAAACAATGCATGCAAGCATGCAAACAATTGTTTTATTTGGAAAGGTGGTTTCTAATAGGTTATAAACATTTTAAAATACCTATTGGTCATTTATAAAAGTGGCAAAACCATTTAAAATCAAGTTAGTGAAAGTGGCCATTTAAATCATTTTTTTGTTTTGCTAGAAATGATTTAAATCAAAGTAATAATTTCTAGTGTTTAGTCAAAATGTTTTTAAACACAAATATTAATATTTAGAGTCAAAGTGTTTAGAAAAATTCCATTTTCAAAAGGTTCCACTCAAAACCATTTTTAAATCAAAGCAATAATTTTATTTTACTAGAAATGCCTTTATTCAAAGGAATAATTCCTAAGTGTCACAAAATATACTTTTAAATCCAAAGGTTGGTTTTTATGGTCAGTAGGTTCAAAACAAAACATTTGCAAAAGATTTTACTCAAAAATCATTTCTAGAATAATTTTTATACTCTAAATAAGCCTAAAAATGTTTTTGTAAAAATAACCAATTTTCCAGAAGAAAAATGCTAAACTAAGGGCATGGTTGCAAAGGTTTCATTTTGCTGATTCCAGTGCTATAAAATTTATAAATTTTGGACGCGTGGATCAAAAAGTTATGAATTTTTTAAATCTAAACATCTAATAGACATATTTCTGTCTTTAAAACGAAACACAGGCCACGTGTCTGTTTCCTATTCGCTAGTACCGGTTCACACGGATTGCATTCTGTGGATCGTTGGATCTAAAGTAAATCGCACAGATCAGATTGATCCATACCTGTTCGACCAGTCAATCTATCGCAGCCACAAGATTAAAATCTAACGGCTGCTAAGCACTGACCTAAGTTTGGCAGCGCTGGCGACGGCGAGCGGCAGCGGCGCTCTCGGGCAGATATGTTCTGGCGAATCTAGGAAGCAAGGGAGATGGGGAGGTTGCTCACTGGGTTCGTCGCGACGTGCTGAAGCTCGAGGTGGTCGTCGTAGCTGAAGGGGCACACGACGTTGACTTGAATCGCTCGCCGGAGCTGGCGTCGGCGTCGGGTTCTTGCAGAGGTGGTCGAAGGTCATCCTACAGAGCGCCCGCGGACAAACGAAGAGCATCAGTGCATGCGAGTGGGATAGCAGATGCGGCAAAAAAACCCAGAGGCGAGGGGCTGGTCGGAGCTCACCGGATTTCATTGCCGGAGTAGTGGCCGTCGTTGGTCGTTCACAATTGGTGACGGAGGCGAGCCTCTGGGGCACGAGAAAATAAGCGGTTGGGGTCAGAAGATGCGCACGGTGATGACAAACATCAAAGAGCAAAGCAGAAGGAGAGGGGCAGTTGATTCTCGCCGGAATTGACGTTTAAGGCTCGCCGCGGACAGTGGAGTGCAGCGAGAAATTAGGGCAGCCTAGGGGCCGAGAGGTGTAGGGGATTGAGGGGAATGAGAGAGGGAGAGGAGGCGCTTAAGATGGCGTGCTTACTGTTGGAATTATGCCCTAGAGGCAATAATAAAGATGTTATTATTATAATTCTTGTTCATGATAAAGGTTATATTCCATGCTAGAATTGTGTTAAGCAGAAACTTTAATACTTGTGTGGTTTGTAAACAACACCGTGTCCCTAGTACGCCTCTATGGACTAGCTCATTGATTAATGATGGTTAAGGTTTCCTAACCATAGACATGAGTTGTCGATTAATAATGAGATCATATCATTAGGAGAATGATATGACGGACAGACCCAAACTAAGCGGAGCAATTAGATCGTGTCATCGTGTTCATCTTTGCGAAGCTTTTCTTATGTCAAATATTGTATTCCTTAGACCATGAGATAATACAACTCCCTATTATCGGAAGAAAGCTTTGAGGTCATCAAACGTCATCCTATGAGAGGGTGATCATAAAGGTGTCTCTCAGGTGATCGGAAAGTACCTGTTGGGTTGTATGTATCGAGATGGGATTTGTCCCTCCCAAGTCGGAGAGATATACTTCGGGCCCACTCGGTAATCTATATCAACACCGCTTGCAAGCATGTGGTTAAGGAGTTAATCACAAAGTGATATCGGATTACGGAACGAGTAAAGTACTTGCTGTGAACGAGATTGAACTAGGTATGACGGTACCGACGATCAAATCTCGGGCAAGTAAAATATCGCGAGACGAAGGGAATATATATATGGGATTGATCGAATCCTGGCATCGTGGTTCATCCGATATGATCATCGATGAATGTGTGGGAGTCAATATGGGTTTCCAGACCCCGTTGTTGATTATTGATAGAAGATCATGTCTGCATATTCTCGAACCCGAAGGGTCACACACTTAACGTGTCTTGACGCTAGGATAGATTGGATAATTGGTTTATGAGTTTTAGTTCAGAGTCTCGGATGGGATCCGGGACATCACGATAGGTTCCGGAATGGTCTGGAGAATAAGATTCATATAAGGCAATGCAGTTTTTGGATTTCGGAATTGTTTCGGGTTAATTGGTATTGTACCGGAAGCTTCTAGAACCTTCCAGAGTGGGACCAACGTGGCCCCACTTGTCGGGAGGGGACATGGTCCAATGAGGGAGTGCCCTGTCCGCATTGGGCCAGGGGCACAAGGCCCCATAGGGCCCAGCCGGCCAAACCCTAGGGAAACCCTAGGGGAGCTTCTAGAAGGGGGGAACTTGCCCCCCACTCCTCCCTCCTTTGGCCGCCGGCCTACGGCTTGGGGGAGGGGCAAGGGCCAGCCGCCCACCCCTCTATATAAAGAGGGCTGGGGGCACACCCTCCCCACACCTCCTCCACAACCCTAGCCGCCCTGCTGCCCTCCTCTCTCTCTCTCTCCATCCCGACTGCGCGTAGGCGAAGCCCTGCCGCAGAAACTCTCCACCGCTTGCACCGCGCCGTCGCGTTGTAGATCCAATCCATCTCTCCACCCTACTTGTTGGACCGAGGAAGGAGGAGACGTCGAGGTGCCGCACGTGTGCATCTCTCGGAGGCATCGCCACTTGCGGCGTTAGATCGGATCGGATAGCGAGGAGGAGAAGCGAGTACGACTACATCACCCACGTTCCGTCGAACGTTCCGCTGTGCGAATATTCAAGGGTATGAAGATCTCATCTATTCCCCCTCGTTGTTTGCATCTCCTAGATTAGATCTTGGCTTTCCCGTTCGCATCCGTAGAAATTTTTTTATTTACTATGCTGCGAAACCCTTCAATGGTATCAGAGCTAGATATATGCGTAGATGTGTTTCACGAGTAGAACGCAACATGGTTGTTGTGGGTGTTGATGTTTTCTGTTTCAAGCCTCTTGTTTGTGTACTTCTTATGACGCGGGATAGTGAGATCGAAGCGGTCCAGGCCAACCTTACGCGACATCGTTCGCGAGACCGGCTCCGCACTTGACGTGTGGCTTGTTCCACACATGCGGCTGGTGGATGCCAGTTTCTCTCACTATAGTTGTCATGGGATTTACACCGGAGTTTGGCAACCATAATATCACCGTTGTGGCTTTCCGTAGGTAAGAATCATTCTTAGCTTGTTACTCCCATAAGCCACGTAAAACATGCAACAACAAAGTAGAGGCGTCTAACTTGTTTTTGTAGGGAGTGTTTTCTATGATATGGTATGGCCCAAGATGTGATGTGTATGTTGTATGCAATGATCATGTTTTGTAATGTTTCACGACTTGCATGTCGATGAGTACACAACCGGCAGGAGCCATGTGGTTGTCTTTATAATTGTGTATGACCTGTGTGTCAACTTCTTATACGCCATGTAATAGCTTTACTTTATCGCTAAGTAGTTAGCAATAGTTGTAGTTGCTATTCGTGGTGGAGGCAATCATGGAGTGATGGAGATCATGTCGGCATGCACAAGATGGAGATCATTGCGCGAAGATTGGCTATACCATGTCACATAAAGTTATATGCATGTGATGTTTATCCTTTTATGTATCTTATTATGCTTAGATCGCGACGGTAGCATTATAAGATGATTCCTCACTTAAAGATCAAGATAAAACTGTGTTCTCCCCATGTATGCACTGTTGCGAAAGTTCATCGTGTTCAAGCATCACGTGATGATCGGGTGCTATAAACTCTACGTTCACATACAACGGGTGCAAGCCAGTTTTGCACACGCGGAAATACTTGGGTTTGACTTGACGAGCCTAGCATGTACAGACATGGCCTCGGAACACATGAACCGAAAGGTTAAGCATGAGTCATATGAATGATATGATCGACACTTCATTGTCCACCATTGAAACCACATCTCTTCTCGTGAAGATCGTATTAGGTGTGGTGAATTTGGATCATGTTCACTAAACAACTTGAGGGATGTTGAATTTAGTGGGAGTTCATCTAGTAATTTGATTAAGTTGAACTAGTTATCATGAACATAGTCTAAATTGTACTTGCAAATTTTGTAGATCAAATGGCTAAGTCCAACTTCAACTTCAACGTTTTTGCTGAGAAAGAAAAGCTTAGAAACAATGGGTCTAACTTCACCAACTGGTTCCACAATCTAAGAATCATTCTCGCTGGCGGACAAAAGGACTATGTCCTTGAGAATGCGCTAAGTGACGCCCCTGCTGTAGATGCGTCGGCTGATGAGAAAGCTGTTTATCAGTCGCACAAAGATGATTATGGTGTGATTAAGAGCACCATGTTGTTTGCTATGGAATCGGACCTTCAAAATCGTTTTGAAGATTACCCCGGGCCCTTTGAGATTCTTGAGGAACTGAAAACTATGTTTCAGACTCAGGCCGATTCTGAGAGATATGAGATCTCTGAGAAATTCTTTAACTGCAAGATGGAGGAAGGGAGTTCCGTTAGTGAGCACGCCATAAAGATGTCGGGCTACACTCAACGCCTTGAGCAACTGGACTGCAAGATTCTAGAGGAGCTCAAGATTGACAGGGTTCTGCAATCACTCCCTCCTAGCTACAAAATTTTTGTAGTGACTCATAATCAGATTGGTTCCACTGATACGATCACCGAGCTCTTCGCTAAGCTGAAAGCTGCGGAGGTGGACATCAAAAAGGATAATCATGTGTTGATGGTCAACAAGCCCCCCAGCTTTAAGAAAGGTAAGGGTGCAAAGAAGCCCTTCAAGAAAGGCAGCGGCAAGCGCGTTGCCCCTGCTGAGAAGAAGCTCAAGTCTGGACCTAAGCCGGACACTGAGTTCTTCTATTTCAAGGACAAGGGTCACTGGAAGCGCAACTGTCCGAAGTACTTAGCGGACAAGAAGGCTGGCACCATCAAAGGTATATTTGATATACATGTTATTGATGTTTTCCTTACTAGCCCTCGTTGTAGTGCCTGGGTATTTGATACTGGTTCAGTTGCAAATATTTGTAACTCGAAACAGGAGCTACGGAATAGATGGCGGCTTGCGAGGGATGAGGTGACGATGCGCGTTGGCAACGGATCAAGAGTTGATGTGATGGCCTTCGGCACGCTCTCCTTAGTTTTACCTTCGGGATTAGTTTTAAACCTTAATAAATGTTATTATGTGTCTACGTTGAGCATGAACATCATATCTGGATCGTGTTTATTGCAAGACGGTTATTCATTTAAATCTGAGAATAATGGTTGTTCTATTTATATGAGTAACATCTTTTATGGTCATGCACCTGCTTTGAATGGTTTATTTCTTCTGAATCTCAAAAGGGATGAAACACACATCCATAAAATTGAGGCTAAGAGATGCAAGGTAGATAGTGATAATACTACTTATTTGTGGCACTGTCGTCTAGGTCATATTGGAGTAAAACGCATGAAGAAACTCCATTCTGATGGACTTTTGGAGTCTCTTGATTTTGAATCATTTGACACATGCGAACCATGCCTGATGGGCAAGATGATCAAAACCCTGTTCTGGTCTCATGCACGGTTTTGCATGAGAGAAAGAAGCGAGGAATCCTCTTTTCGACTCTGACTCCCCCACTCCAGTCGCCTCGAGCCGAGGTCCGAGTACCAAGCGCTGCAGCGCTGAAGTATGAGCCCCGTGGACTAGCGATTGCTTCTCCACGAGTCTCATACCAGGCGCTACGGCGCTGAAGTATGTAACCGATGCCATACTCCCAGGAAAAGCTCGAACGACCTTTAAAGCCCAACGAATGTCAGATGCAAAGCCCCGCACCTCATTAAGATCATATTGGCATACTCTCCTAAAAAAAAGAGCAGACCCCATTGAAGACGGGAGTGAGGTACAACAAGGCCATTTCCGTCCACCTTCTCACGGAGCCGTACGGAATTCTTTGCTTTCTTAAAGCGTCGGACTTCTAAATTCTCATAAGGGCCTCCAGGAATTTTTTCTACTGCTTGTTGAATTATTTTAATAGATTCCCTCATTTCACTGACTCGTACTAAATAACGAGCTAATGAATCCCCTTCTTTTTGCCACTGGACTTGAATGATGGAGCGAGCAACGGACTTGTTGGAAATCATACATACCGATGTATGCGGATCGATGAGTGTTTCGACGCGCGGTGGATATCGCTACTTTCTCACTTTTACCGATGACTTAAGTAGATATGGGTATATCTGTTTAATGAAACATAAATCTGAAACATTTGAAAAGTTCAAAGAATTTCAGAATGAAGTGGAAAACCATCGTAACAGAAAGATTAAGTTTCTACGATCCGATCGTGGAGGTGAATATTTGAGTTATGATTTTCTCACGCATCTTAAAGCAAGCGGAATCGTTTCGCAACTCACGCCAGCCGGAACACCACAGCGCAATGGTGTGTCTGAATGCCGGAATCGAACTCTATTAGATATGGTCCGATCAATGATGTCGCTTACTGATTTGCCGTTATCATTTTGGGGTTATGCATTAGAAACCGCTGCATTCACTTTAAATAGGGCACCATCTAAATCCATTGAGACGACACCGTATGAACTGTGGTTTGGTGCTAAACCTAAGTTGTCGTTTCTTAAAGTTTGGGGATGCGAAGCTTACGTCAAGAAGTTGATGCCAGACAAGCTCGAACCCAAAGCGGAGAAATGCGTCTTCATAGGATACCCTAAGGAAACTATTGGGTATACCTTCTATCACAGATCCGAAGGCAAAGTGTTTGTTGCAAAGAACGGATCCTTTCTTGAGAAGGAGTTTCTCTCGAAAGAAGTGAGTGGGAGGAAAGTAGAGCTAGACGAGGTTGTTGAACCTTCTCTTGAGTTGGAGAGTAGCGCAGCACCTGAAATTGTTCCAGTGCCGTCTGCACCAACAATAGAGGAAGCTAATGACAAGGATCATGAAGCTTCGGATGATGCTACTACTGAACGTCGCAGGTCGACAAGGTCACGTGCCCCTCCTGAGTGGTACGACAACCTTGTCTTAACTGTCTTGTTAGTAGATTACAGTGAACCTATGAACTATGAGGAAGCGATGATGAGCCCAGACTCTGAGAAATGGCTAGAGGCCATGAAATCCGAATTGGTATCCATGAGCGAAAACCAAGTATGGACTTTGGTGGACCCTCCTAGCGACCGAAAGGCCGTTGAGTGCAAATGGATCTTCAAGAAGAAAACGGACGCGGATGGTAATGTTACCGTCTATAAAGCACGACTTGTCGCGAAAGGTTTTCGACAAGTTCAAGGTGTAGCGATGTTTAAGTCCATTCGGATTTTATTAGCAATTGCTGCATTTCATGATTATGAAATATGGCAGATGGATGTCAAGACTGCATTCCTTAATGGCAACATTGATGAAGAGTTGTATATGATGCAACCCGAAGGTTTTGTCGATCCTAAGGATGCTGATAAAGTGTGCAAACTTCAGCGTTCCATTTATGGACTGAAGCAAGCATCTCGGAGTTGGAACCTTTGTTTTGATCAAGTGATCAAGAGCTTTGGATTTGTTCCAATTGCTATGAAGCTTGTATCTACAAGAAAGTGAGTGGGAGCTCAGTGACATTTCTGGTACTATATGTGGATGACATATTGATTATTGGAAATGACATTGACATGCTTAACGATGTGAAGAGTTATTTGAACAAGTGTTTTTCAATGAAAGACCTAGGGTAAGCTGCTTATATATTGGGCATCAAAATCTATAGAGATAGACAAAGACGCCTGATAGCTTTAAGCCAGAGTACATACCTAGACAAAGTTCTGAAAAGGTTCAGAATGGATAAGGCAAAGAAAGGTTCAGTGCCTATGTTGTCAGGTAAGATATTGAGCAAGGCTCAGTGTCCAGCTACGGTAAATTATAGAGAAGCTATGATCAAAGTGCCTTATGCCTCGGCCATAGGTTCTATCATGTATGCCATGATGTGTACTAGACCGGATCTGTCCAATGCTCTTAGTTTGACGAGCAAATACCAAAGTGATACAGGAGTGGGACACTGGACAGCCGTGAAGAACATCCTAAAGTACCTAAATAGGACTAAAGAAATGTTCTTAGTCTATGGAGATGATGAACAACTCGTCGTAAAATGTTACGTCGACGCTAGTTTCGACACCGACAAGGATGATTCTAAATCTCAGACAGGATACGTTTATATTTTGAATGGAGGAGCTGTGAGCTGGAGAAGCTGCAAGCAAAGCGTGATCGCGTGATCTACAGTAGAAGCGGAATACATGGTTGCTGCAGAAGCGTCAACTGAAGGAGTTTGGATCAGGAACTTCATCACTGAGCTTGGCGTGGTTCCAAGTGCCTTGGACCCACTTGAGATATTGTGTGACAACACTGGCGCCATAGCACTAGCTAAGGAACCAAGATATCATCCAAAGACTAAGCATATCAACCGAAAGTTTCATATAATCCGAGATTATATAGCAGATGGAGATATGAAGATTATGAAAGTACATACAGATCTGAATGTTGCAGATCCATTGACTAAACCTCTTCCACGTGCAAAACATGATCAGCACCTTAGTGCCATGGGTGTTAGATTGTTGCTAGATGTAAACTAGATTATTGACTCTAGTGCAAGTGGAAGACTGTTGGAATTATGCCCTAGAGGCAATAATAAAGATGTTATTATTATAATTCTTGTTCATGATAAAGTTTATATTCCATGCTAGAATTGTGTTAAGCGGAAACTTTAATACTTGTGTGGTTTGTAAACAACACCGTGTCCCTAGTACGCCTCTATGGACTAGCTCATTGATTAATGATGGTTAAGGTTTCCTAACCATAGACATGAGTTGACGATTAATAATGAGATCATATAATTGGGATAATGATATGATGGACAAACCCAAACTAAGCGGAGCAATTAGATCGTGTCATCGTGTTCATCTTTGCGAAGCTTTTCTTATGTCAAATATTGTATTCCTTAGACCATGAGATAATACAACTCCCTGGTATCGGAAGAAAGCTTTGAGGTCATCAAACGTCATCCTATGAGAGGGTGATCATAAAGGTGTCTCTCAGGTGATCGGAAAGTACCTGCTGGGTTGTATGTATCGAGATGGGATTTGTCCCTCCCAAGTCGGAGAGATATACTTCGGGCCCACTCGGTAATCGATATCAACACCGCTTGCAAGCATGTGGTTAAGGAGTTAATCACAAAGTGATATTGGATTACGGAACGAGTAAAGTACTTGCTGTGAACGAGATTGAACTAGGTATGACGGTACCGACGATCAAATCTCGGGCAAGTAAAATATCGCGAGACGAAGGGAATATATATGGGATTGATTGAATCCTGGCATCATGGTTCATCCGATATGATCATCGATGAATGTGTGGGAGTCAATATGGGTTTCCAGACCTCGCTGTTGATTATTGATAGAAGATCATGTCTGCATATTCTCGAACCTGAAGGGTCACACACTTAACGTGTCTCGACGCTAGGATAGATTGGATAATTGGTTTATGAGTTTTTTTCGGTGTCTCGGATGGGATCCGGGACATCATGAGAGGTTCCGGAATGGTCCGGAGAATAAGATTCATATAAGGCAATGCAATTTTTGGAGTTCGGAATTGTTTCGGGTTAATCGGTATTGTACCGGAAGCTTCTAGAACCTTCCGGTGTGGGACCAATGTGGCCCCACTTGTCAGGAGGGGGAATGGGCCTATGAGGGAGTGCCCTGGCCGCATTGGGCCAGGGGCACAAGGCCCCATAGGACCCAGCCGGCCAAACCCTAGGGAAACCCTAGGGGAGCTTCTAGAAGGGGGGAACTTGCCCCCCACTCCTCCCTCCTTTGGCCGCCGGCCTAGGGCTTGGGGGAGGGGCAAGGGCCAGCCGCCCAACCCTCTATATAAAGAGGGCTGGGGGTGCACCCTCCCCACACATCCTCCACAACCCTAGCCGCCCTGCTGCCCCTCCTCTCTCTCCCTCCCGACTGCGCGTAGGCGTAGCCCTGCCGCAGAAACTCTCCACCGCTTGCACCGCGCCGTCGCGTTGTAGATCCAATCCATCTCTCCACCCTACTTGTTGGACCGAGGAAGGAGGAGACGTCAAGGTGTCTCACGTGTGCATCTCTCAGAGGCATCGCCACTTGTGGTGTTAGATCGGATCAGATCGCGAGGAGGAGAAGCGAGTACGACTACATCACCCACGTTCCGTCGAACGTTCCGCTGTGTGAATCTTCAAGGGTATGAAGATCTCATCTATTCCCCCTCGTTGTTTGCATCTCCTAGATTAGATCTTGGCTTTCCCATTTGCATCCGTAGAAATTTTTTGATTTACTATGCTGCGAAACCCTTCACTTACTGGCGGGAATTGATCAGAAGTTAACGCGAATTTACGCAGAGAGATTAACGGCAGAAACGGCCGGGTGAGAGGGCATGGTCATCGCGGTGGGGAAGACGATGATGGGGCAGTGGGACCTGGTGGTCAGCGAGGTTAGGGGAGGTTCGGTGGGGTCATCAGGTCAGTGAGGGTGCGGGTTCGTTTGCGAGTGAAAGAAAATGGTTCGGGGAGGGGGAGGGAATGCGCTGCGCTAGCCTGTTGGGCTAGCTGGGTTGGGCTGCTTCTTTTTATTTTTTCCTTCTTCTTTTTTCTTTTCTTTTTCTGTTTTCTATTTTCTGTTTTGATTTTGTTCAAATAATTCAAACACCCATTTGAATTCAGAACTTTTCCAAATTTTTAGTAAGTTTTAATATTGTTTTAACAATGTATTTTAGAATCCATTTTTGAATATTTTTTATATTCTTTTATGGTTTATTAACTATTTAAAATAGACACTTGTCTTTATTTAAATAAGATTTTAAATATATTTTCAAACTTCTATTTGAATTCCAATTTTTACCAAACCTTTTCAGTAGGTTTTATTTATTCATTAGGGTGTTAAATAATTCACTTTGAATTATTTAAATTATTTAATATGATTTAATATTCATTTAAAATGGCAATTTGTCTTTATTCAAATAAAATCCAATATGGTTTTAAACCCATATAAATTTTATTCAAATAATTATTTTATTACTTTTAAGCTAATTAGATAACTTTTATTCCATTTAGGCAAATTCCAACTTATTATTTTCTCTTGATTTAATTAATCATTTATATTAGGGATTTTGCCTTCCATTTAAATATAATTAGAATATGGTTTAATCCCATATGTTTTTATTTGATTATTCCTTATCCCTTTATTTTATTTGGATTATCTTTATTCTATTTGCTTATGGATTTAACTCAAGGTTTAAATTGTCTTCTAAATAATTTTATTGGGATTTATTATTTATTTAGTTTAGGCAATTTGTCCTTATTTAAATAAAACTGAATATGGTTCAAAGCCCATATAGTTTTATTTAAATAATCTTTTATTTCTTTTTATTATTTAATAACTTCCATTTATTTATGGATTTGGCCAAGATTTAATTTGGCTTTTTAAATATTCCTTCTTTCTTTCTTTCTTTCTTTCTTTCTTTCTTTGCCTTATAAAAGCCATATCTTTTTATTTATAGATCCAAAATTGGTGATTCCAATTTGTAGAATTTTATTTAATATTTGTTTATCCTTTTAAATCATTTTGGGATTATTTTGCTCATAATTTGGTATTGATTTTAGCTAGGATATTTATTAGTCTTGGAAATTTATTTCTTTTTAACTTATTAAATTCATAAGTTTTTATCCATGGTTCCAAATTGAGTGAAACCAATTTCTATGGTTTTATAATTTTTTTTGTTTATCACTTTTGATCATCTTAAAATGATTGTTGCTGAATTTTTATATGGATCAAAACCAGTCTTTGAGAGATCTTTTTGAATGATTTATTCCATTAGGGTTTTAGGGTTTTGGTTTATTTTTCCAAGTGTTTAAATTTCAAGATACATTCATTGATGAATGCATTTCACTTGATTGAAATTTGTTGGATTCCATTTTATTCAAATTTTGTTCAAGAAGGGTTTTGATGTTTCCATTTAGAAACAAAAGTTTCTTTTCACCCTAAATTTCAACAATTATTTATTTTGTTATTTATTTTTCACATTTCAAAATTTGGAAAATTTTTGTAGGGATTCGTAGCATGGAAAACAAAAAATTTCTATCACATACAAACAAACAAGCCAAGATCTATCTACTAGATTGTAGCAACGAGTCGATGGAATAACTTACCCTCGAAGATTCCAAAGTGTTTAACGAGAGCGGATTCTCGTGGGTGATGTAGTCGTACTCTTCCCGATCTCAAGATCGTGTAGACGATCCTTCTGGCGCTGCGTTCCGGCAGCGCTCCCGCAGTCGGTCACACGTTCGGTACTCGACGAAGACCTTCCTCTCCCTTGTTCCAGCAGGCAGCGGAGGTTGTAGCACTCTCCTCGCGATTCCGGCAGCACAACGGCGTGGTACCGGAAGTAGAGGGGAGATCCCGCAGGGCTTCGCCTTAAGCCGGAGCGAGTATGGTGGAGTATGAGAGAGCTTTAGTGGTATAGGGTTTAGACACACCAATTAGAAGGCTCTAATCCGAAGGCTAGTGCAATTAGAAGCTCTAAACCAAAGCGGCTCTAAACCGGGGTCTAGGGCTAGGGTTTAGATTTAGAGGATAGGAACTTGTGTGTCTAGAGGAGGGGGCCCTGCCCCTCCTTTTATAGGTGGAGGGGCCGGCATGCCAAGGGGAGGGAGAGGAGTCCCTCCCCAACTCGGCTAGGAGGTGGGCCGCCGGTTGGAGGAGGGAACTCCTCCCCAACTCGGTTTGCCCCCTCTTTCCTCTTTCCCTCTCTTTCCTGTTTTAGCCGTTTGACTTTTCAAACTTGCTATTTGACTTTTCAATTAAGGATTCAATTTAATCCTTTATTTGGAACAGCGAGAACACTAAGTACATGATGTAATCATTCCAATATGCAATGACACATTCATGTACCCCTTCCCCTCCGGAGTGCCGGACATTCCGGAACCTTCTAGAACATTCCCGATGAAAACACCGGAATCATTCCCAAACTCCGAAACAGGACTTTCCTTATATGAATCTTATTCTCCGGACCATTCCGGATCACCTCGTGATATTCCGGATCCCATCCGAGACTCCGAGCAACATTCGGTCTCTTTCTCATAATACCATAACTACTCAAACAACGTCGAATCCTTAAGTGTGTCTCCCTACGGTTCGTGAATTATGCGGACATGATCGAGACACTTCTCCGAACAATAACCAATAGAGGAATCTGGAAATTCATATGGCTCCCACATATTTCTACGATTACTTTGCGATCGAATGAACCACTTACATACGATACCAATTTCCCTTTGTCTCACGATAGTTTACTTATCCGAGGTTATGATCGTCGGTATCTCTGCATACCTAGTTCAACCTCGTTACCGATAAGTACTCTTTTCTCGTTCCCGTGATATATGATCCCTTGTGATCCAGTCACATGCTTGCAAGCTAATTGGATGACATTCCACCGAGATGGCCCAGAGTATATCTATCCGTCATATGGATGGACAAATCCCACTCTTGATCCATGTGTTTCAACCAATACTTTCCGAACACTCAATGCCACCTTTATAGCCACCCAGTTACGGTGTGGTGTTTGATGTCATCAAAGCATCCATCCGGTAAAGGTGATATGCATGATCTCATGGTCGAAGGAATTAGGTTACTATGTATCAGAAAGCATATAGCAATTGAACTATTGAAATGACTTGATCTTTATGCTACGCTTATCTATAGGAGTATGTCCACCATATCATTCTCCTAACGATATGATCTTGTTGTTGATAACATTTCAATGTTCATGATAGGGAAACCTCAATCATTTATCAACCAACAAGCTAGTGAAGTATAGAGGCTATACTAGGGACTTCAAATTAAGTCTACAAATCACACAAGTATCAATGTTTCCTTGTTAATACTATTATAGCATGAATGTAAACATTTATCATAAACACAAAGATATAATAATAACTACATTTATTATTGCCTCTAGGGCATATATCCAACAGTCTCCCACTTGCACTAGAGTCATCTAATCTAGATTACATGGTAATATACCGAACACCCATGGCAGTTTGGTGTTGGTCATGTTTTGCCCTCGGGAGAGGTTTAGTCAACGGATCCGCCACATTCAGATCTGTGTGTACTTTGCAAATCTTTATATCCCCATCTTGGATATGTTCTCGAATAGCGTGAAAACGTAGCTTGATGTGCTTCAGCTTCTTGTGTGACCTTGGTTCTTGCGCATTGGCTATGGTGCCCATGTTATCACAGTAGATAGACATTGGGTCCAGCGCACTAGGAACCACACCCAGCTCTGTAATGAACTCTTTCATCCATATCGCTTCTTGTGAAGCCTCCGAAGCAGCCATGTATTCCGATTCAGTTGAAGATCTCGCCACAACGCTTTGCTTTGCACTCCTCCAGCTAACTGCTGCACCATTCAAAATAAATACGTATCCAGATTGTGATTTAGAATCATCCGGATCGGTGTTCCAACTAGCATCGGTGTAACCATTAACAACGAGCTGTTCATCACCTCCATAAGAAAGAACCATATCCTTAGTTCTTCTCAAGTACTTAAGGATGTTTTTGACCGCTGTCCAATGATCCACTCCTGGATCACTTTGATATCTGCTAGTTAAACTAACAACATATGCAATGTCGGGTCTAGTACATAGCATGGCATACATTAGAGATCCTATGGCTGAGGCATAGGGAGTCTTACTCATCCTTTCTCTATCTTCTGCCGATGTCGGACTTTGAGTTTTACTCAAGGTCGTATTGGGCAACATGGGCAAGAACCCTTTCTTGCTATCTTCCATTCCAAACCTCTTTAGAACTTTGTCCAAATATGTACTCTGTGACAATGATATTTGGCGTTTCGATCTATCTCTATAAATCTTTATGCCTAATATGTAAGCTGCTTCGCCAAGATCCTTCATTGAAAAACTATTATTCAAATATTCCTTGACACTATTAAGAAGGTCTACATCATTCCCAATCAACAATATGTCATCCACATATAGTATTAAGAATGCTACAGAGCTCCCACTCACTTTCTTGTAAATACAAGCTTCTCCATAAGTTTGTATAAAACCAAAACTTTTGATCACCTTATCAAAACGTTGATTCCAACTTCGGGATGCTTGCTTCAATCCATAGATGGACCGTTGAAGTTTCCATACCTTGTTAGCATTTTAGGATCGACAAAACCTTTCGGTTGCATCATATACAACTCTTCATCAATATCTCCATTGAGTAATGCTGTTTTGACATCCATCTGCCATATCTCATAATCATAATATGCAGCCATTGCTAACATAATCCTCACAGACTTTAGCTTCGCTACCGGTGAGAAAGTCTCATCGTAGTCAACTCCTTGAATTTGTCGAAACCCTTTTGCGACAGGTCGAGCTTTATAGACAGTAACATTACCATCAGCATCTGTTTTCTTCTTGAAAATCCATTTGTTCTCGACAGCCTTCCGGCCATCCGGTAAGTCCACCAAAGTCTGTACTTGGTTTTCGTACATGGATCCAATCTCGGATTTCATGGCTTCTTGCCATTTATTGGAATCTGGGCTCATCATTGCTTCCTCATATGTCTCGGGGTCATCGGTGTTGTCCACCAACATGACACTCATAACGGGATCATACCAATCTGGAGTGGTACGAGTTCTCGTTGACCTCCGAGGCTCTGTAGCAACTTTAACCGAAGTTTCATGATCACCATCATTAGCTTCCTCTCTATTTGGTGCAGGCACCACAGGAACTTCTTCCGGTGCTGCGCTACTCGCAATTTCGAGAGAAGGTTCGACAACCTCGTCGAGTTCTACTTTCCTTCCAGTCACTTCTTTCGAGAGAAATTCCTTCTCTAGAAAGGATCCATTCTTGGCAATGAAGATTTTGCCTTCGGATCTATGGTAGAAGGTATACCCAATAGTTTCCTTCGGGTATCCTATGAAGACGCATTTTTCCGCTTTGGGTTCAAGCTTGTCCGGCTGTAACTTCTTTACATAGGCTTCGCACCCCCAAACTTTAAGGAACGACAATCTAGGTTTCTTCCCAAACCATAATTCATACGGTGTCGTTTCAACGGACTTAGACGGTGCCCTATTTAAAGTGAATGCGGCTGTTTCTAATGCATAACCCCAAAATGATAGCGGTAAATCTGTAAGTGACATCATAGAACGAACCATATCTAAGAGAGTTCGATTACGACGTTCGGACACACCATTACGCTGTGGTGTTCCCGGCGGTGTCAACTGTGAAAGTATTCCGCATTTCTTCAAATGCTCGCCAAACTCGTAACTTAGATATTCACCTCCACGATCAGAACGTAGAAATTTAATCTTCTTGTTACGTTGATTCTCTACCTCACTTTGAAACTCCTTAAACTTCTCGAAAGTTTCAGACTTATGTTTCATGAAATAGATATACCCATATCTACTCAAGTCATCCGTGAAGGTAAGAACATAACGATAACCACCGCGCGATGCTACACTCATTGGACCACACACATCGGTATGTATGATTTCAATAAGTCCGTAGCTCGCTCCATCATACCAGAAAATGGAGTCTTAGTCATTTTTCCCATCAGACATGCTTCGCATCTTTCAAGTGATTCAAAATCAAGTGATTCAAGAAGTCCATCGGAATGGAGTTTCTTCATACGTTTTACTCCAATGTGACCAAGACGACAGTGCCACATATAGGTCGAATTATCGCTTGATTTCAAACGTTTAGCCTCAATGTTGTTGATATGTGTATTTCCACTATCGAGATTCAATAAGAATAGACCATCTATCAAAGGTGCATGTGCATAAAACATATTACTCATATAAATCGAACAACCATTATTCTCGGACATAAACAAGTAACCGTCTCGCAATAAACAAGATCCTGATATAATGTTCATTCTCAACACAGGCACTAAATAACAATTATTTAAGTATAAAACTAATCCCGATGGTAGATGAAGGGGTAGCGTGCCGACCGCGATCACATCAACCTTTGATCCGTTTCCCACGCGCATCGTCACCTCGTTCTTCGCTAGCTTCTGTTTATTCTGCAGCACCTGTTTCGAGTTACAAATATGAGCAACCGAACCAGTATCAAATACCCAGGCACTACCACGAGTACTAGTGAGATACACATCAATAACATGTATATCAGATATACCTTTCTTCTTGATGTTGCCGTTCTTCAGATCCGCCAAGTACTTTGGGCAATTCCGCTTCCAGTGACCTTCTCCCTTGCAGTAAAAGCACTCAGTATCAGGCTTGGGTCCAGCCTTGGTCTTCTTCGCCGGCGTGGTAACTTTCTTACCACCCTTCTTGAAGTGTCCCTTTTTCTTAGACTTGCCTTTCTTGAATTTGGTGGTCTTATTGACCAACAACACTTGGTGCTCTTTCTTTATCTCCACTTCTGCAGATTTCAACATGGCAAAGAGTTCTGGCAACGTCTTGTTCATGTTCTGCATGTTGTAGTTCATCACAAAGTTCTTGTAACTTGGTGGTAGTGATTGTAGGACACGGTAAATCCCCAAAGCATTAGGAATCACTATACCCAAGCTTTGAAGTTTGTTTGCGTGCCCAGACATCTTAAGCACATGCTCACTGACGGAGCTGCCTTCTTCCATCTTGCAGTTAAAGAACTTTTCAGAAGCCTCATAGCTTTCAATTGCCGCATGAGTCTCAAAAATCAATTTGAGATCCTCGACAATATCATATGGGTCTGATTCTTCAAACCTTTTCTGAAGCTCCGAATCGAAACCATACAAGATAGCACACTGAACTATGGAGTACTGATTCTTCCGAGCGAGGTAAACATTCTTTACTTCATCGGGAGCATCAGCTGCAGGTGGGTCACCCAGCGGTGCATCCAGCACATAGGTCAAATTACCAGCTGTGAGGACAATCCTCAAATTGCGGAACCAATCCGCGAAGTTTCTTCCATTGTTTTTCAACTTTTCTTTCTCTAGGAACGCATTAAAATTGATGGTAGGGGCTGCCATTGATCTACAACATATTTGCAATAGTTTAGACTAAGTTTATGACAAATTGAGTTCAAATTAATAATGAAATTAAACTAGGTGAACTCCCACTCAAAACAATATCCCTCACATTGTTTTAGTGATCACACGAACCAAATCCACTACATCAACACCGATCATCACGAGAGTTGATATAGTTTCAATGGCGAACAATCATCATGTTCATCATATCTACTATATGATTCATGCTTTACCTTTCGGTGATCCGTGTTCCGAGACCATGTCTGTACATGCTAGGCTCGTCAAGATCAAACCTTAGTTTCCGCATGAGCAAATCTGGCTTGCTCACGTTGTATACACTTGCAGAATCTAACACACCCGATCATCACGTGGTGCTTCAAAACAACAAGCTTTAGCAACGGTGCTAACTAAGGGTGAACACTTTATGACTTTAAATTGATGTGCATGAGGGATCATCTTATAATGCTACCGTCGTCTACTAAGCAATACAAGATGCATAAAGGATTAACATCACATGCAATTCAATAATATGTGATATGATATGGCCTTTCTTATTTGTGCTTCCGATCTCCATCTTCAAGCACGAACATGATCTCCGTCATCACCGGCATTGCATCAAGGTCAATGACGCTTCTCCATGGTTGTCGTCCACCGGCTTCAACTATTACAACTACTTTGAATAGACACGCGGGTCTTAACATAAATTAAAGACAACCATATGGCTCCTGCCGGTTGCCAACTTACAATAAGGAACATTGCATACATCAAATATAATCACAATCATGGCCATATCACATCACTGCACACCCCTGCAAAACAAAGTTAGACGCCTCTACTTTCTTTGCATATTTTACGTGGTTTGGGGCTTTCAATAAGTGTCGTTCTAACTTACGAACAAGAACCACAACATTGATACTAGCATTGTTGATCACCCGTTGTAAATTGGATCTTAACTATGCTAGGAGAAACAGGCACCCGCAAAGCCACTTATGCAATACAAGTTGCATGTCAAGCGTGGAGCAAGTCTCATGAACGATGTCATGTAAGGTTAGCCCGGGCCGCTTCATCCCAACATACCGCAAGATGCAAAGTACACAAGAAGCAATCGACAATAAAAGCATCAACGCCCACAATGACCATTGTGTTCTACTCGTGCAACAGATCTACATATAGACACGGCTCTGATACCACTGTAGGGATTCGTAGCATGGAAAACAAAAATTTTCTATCGCATACAAACAAACAAGCCAAGATCTATCTACTAGATTGTAGCAACGAGTCGATGGAATAACTTACCCTCGAAGATTCCAAAGGGTTTAACGAGAGCGGATTCTCGTGGATGATGTAGTCGTACTCTTCCCGATCTCAAGATCGTGTAGACGATCCTTCTGGCGCTGCGTTCCGGCAGCGCTCCCGCAGTCGGTCACACGTTCGGTACTCGACGAAGACCTTCCTCTCCCTTGTTCCAGCAGGCAGCGGAGGTTGTAGCACTCTCCTCGCGATTCCGGCAGCACAACGGCGTGGTACCGGAAGTAGAGGGGAGATCCCGCAGGGCTTCGCCTTAAGCCGGAGCGAGTATGGTGGAGTATGAGAGAGCTTTAGTGGTCTAGGATTTAGACACACCAATTAGAAGGCTCTAATCCGAAGGCTAGTGCAATTAGAAGCTTTAAACCAAAGCGGCTCTAAACCGGGGTCTAGGGCTAGGGTTTAGATTTAGAGGATAGGAACTTGTGTGTCTAGAGGAGGGGGCCCTGCCCCTCCTTTTATAGGTGGAGGGGCCGGCGCGCCAAGGGGAGGGAGAGGAGTCCCTCCCCAACTCGGCTTGGAGGTGGGCCGCCGGTTGGAGGAGGGAACTCCTCCCCAACTCGGTTTGCCCCCTCTTTCCTCTTTCCCTCTTTTTCCTGTTTTAGCCGTTTGACTTTTCAAACTTGCTATTTGACTTTTCAATTAAGGATTCAATTTAATCCTTTATTTGGAACAGCGAGAACACTAAGTACATGATGTAATCATTCCAATATGCAATGACACATTCATGTACCCCTTCCCCTCCGGAGTGCCGGACATTCCGGAACCTTCTAGAACATTCCTGATGAAAACACCGGAATCATTCCCGAACTCCGAAACGGGACTTTCCTTATATGAATCTTATTCTCCGGACCATTCCGGATCACCTCGTGATATTCCGGATCCCATCCGAGACTCCGAACAACATTCGGTCTCTTTCTCATAATACCATAACTACTCAAACAACGTCGAATCCTTAAGTGTGTCTCCCTACGGTTCGTGAATTATGCGGACATGATCGAGACACTTCTCCGAACAATAACCAATAGAGGAATCTGGAAATTCATATGGCTCCCACATATTTCTACGATTACTTTGCGATCGAATGAACCACTTACATACGATACCAATTTCCCTTTGTCTCACGATAGTTTACTTATCCGAGGTTATGATCGTCGGTATCTCTGCATACCTAGTTCAACCTCGTTACCGATAAGTACTCTTTTCTCGTTCCCGTGATATATGATCCCTTGTGATCCAGTCACATGCTTGCAAGCTAATTGGATGACATTCCACCGAGATGGCCCAGAGTATATCTATCCGTCATATGGATGGACAAATCCCACTCTTGATCCATGTGTTTCAACCAATACTTTCCGAACACTCAATGTCACCTTTATAGCCACCCAGTTACGGTGTGGTGTTTGATGTCATCAAAGCATCCATCCGGTAAAGGTGATATGCATGATCTCATGGTCGAAGGAATTAGGTTACTATGTATCAGAAAGCATATAGCAATTGAACTATTGAAATGACTTGATCTTTATGCTACGCTTATCTATAGGAGTATGTCCACCATATCATTCTCCTAACGATATGATCTTGTTGTTGATAACATCTCAATGTTCATGATAGGGAAACCTCAATCATTTATCAACCAACAAGCTAGTGAAGTATAGAGGCTATACTAGGGACTTCAAATTAAGTCTACAAATCACACAAGTATCAATGTTTCCTTGTTAATACTATTATAGCATGAATGTAAACATTTATCATAAACACAAAGATATAATAATAACTACATTTATTATTGCCTCTAGGGCATATCTCCAACAATTTTGGGATGTGAAAACATACAAATCAAAGCAATCCAAACAAAGAGAAAATAAGCCACAATACTTGAAAAATTGCATTCATCTAGTTGCATTAAAGAATCATTTTTTTTACCAAAGTGATGTCTTTATCGAACAATGATTCTTATTTCCAGATCCCGAGGTCAAGGATCAAGCAGAAACTTATATTACATCACCGTTACCAGTCAAGTTCAATCTTCATAAGAATTGCAAGTAACTTACAAACCTATATTTTTGTAAATACTTTTTCCAAAAGCTTCACAAACAAAGTACAAAAACAAAATATTGTTTTTTAATTAAAAGTTGTTGGGAAATGAAATCATGTTGTAATACATTATAGGAAATCACATGGGGAAGATTTCATTATGCCAGGGAAATAAATGAGGACATAAATAATAAATTTAGTCAGTTATTCCAAGACGTCGTATAAATTATGCTGACCACGTATCTTGGAATAGGACGAGCGAGTGAGAAGTTTTTTCTTAATTTTGTACACCATCGGATGACTAAGTCATGTTGTATTCCCAAAGAGGAATAACAGTGGGTGGAAGCCTGTAATGTTCTCATCTTGTGCTCAAGATAACAACTTTAATATCTTATCTGTAGAACATTTCAAGCAGCGGTCGTTGATCGGGTTTAATGCAACAGGCAGATTACTGATTTTAGTAGAACTCGATATGATTTGGAGAAACTTGGTAATAGAGGATAAGACCAAAAACGTTTAATGAAAAAGTAGTGCACCTTTTAAGAGTGTATAAAACGTGATATGTTACTCTCTATCTGGGAAATGGATTGAGAATGCAACGTGAAAAGAAGCTTAATAAAGTTCTAACAACCTGTGAAGACTGACGGACATAGTTTTTCTAAACTAAACTTAAAAAACCGTTTTCAAAAATCAAGAAACCTAGATAATGGTTACACCACACACCAATTATCAAATTTGATGAGTACGCTCGAACTCAAATTATCTTTTTAAATTTTTATTAGACTTTAAGAATTACGAGACAGAAAAACTAGACCAAACCAACTACCGAGGAGAGATCTAGTGTAAGCAACCAGATTTTTTAGGAGGCATTAAAGGGATAGACTACTGTATATAATATGGAGAGGAATATGAAGATCCCGAAACATAAGTATAGTTTATAGAATAACATAGATACATCGAGCAACATAGAATTATATAAATAAGTTGCTAAACTCTAGTGGTATTAAATACAGTAGTGCCATTGCTAAAAAAGTAGCTAGTTTGTATTTCAAATTCAAATATGAATCCTCTCTAGATTAAGGAGGATATCGAATCTCTTGTACTCTTTTAAATGATAGTATAAACACGTAAAGTTGCAAATCCGTAATATTTCTATTATACCACTTTAAAAATTATAATGTTTATAAAATGATACCTTGTGAATATTATATACACGACTTGCACACTACAATATACAGAAGAGCTAGGTCACCGCACGTCGCTTCTTTCAATTTCAGCTTGAAAGATGCAAAATTACCAAAACTAGGCCGAGAGAAAATTCTCGAATTGAGCTTCGACCATGAAGGAGGCCTTGTCCGTGCAACCATGTGTGATGAGGGTGCTTCTCTTTGCCTCTCGACGCAGACAAGAATAGGCTCCACCTGCAACCTCCCTCCGCGGGTTGCACCTAATGCGTCTCAAATAACATTTAAGTTTCTTTTTTCTTATTTTTTAAAAGTTTTGTTTCAAAATAAAAGAATAAATCTGAATATTTGTTCTAAATCTTAACAATTTTTTAGATCTAAATAATTTCAAATTATGATTTTTTTAAAACATGAAAATTTCTTTTAAAATCTGTTTTTCCAAAGTCTGGACATTTTGAATTTTTTTTTTCTAATTTGACATTACAAATTTGTTTTTTTTTCAAATCTGAAATTTTCAAACTTATTTTTTCAAAATCCTAAATTATATCAAAACCTGTTTTTTTAATCTGATTTTTTTGGAGTCTTTGAAAAAAGAAAGTAACAAAAGAAAACAGAAAAGAATAAGAAAAAAGAAAGCAGAAACAGAAACATAAAAAAGGAAAAAAAAAGGATAAATAGGCCGGTCCAACGCGAGCGCGCGTCGTGAGCGGAGTGCATTGACGCGCACGTTGGGCCTTGAGCGGCAAATCGGAAATGCCGTGTGATGCGGAGAGACGGGGTGACCTCTTGTCCCCCACCTTTGGCGCCCCTCACTCGTCTCCTCCCCCATCTGAGCTAGGGTTTCCTCGCCCCACCCGCTCGTGCTCCCCGGCCTCTGCCTGCGTCTCGCTGCCCTCCCTCCGTTCTGCTCCTAGGCCCTATGAGGTAAGTTTGACGGGATTATCTCACCAATCTGAGCACGGTGGCTCTATCAATCCGGGCTTTGCTTCCCTGTTAATTTTGTCCAACTATTTCTGCTTGGGGCATCCCTGAGTCTTGTAGACGTGCGGTGGTCAGGATTTACACGATTTCTTCTCTTGCCATTTGGTCCTCTAAACAATTTTGAGTGCTGTTACTTTGTGGCCATCCTCGGTCCTTTCTCCAAAATAATCTAACTTACTGTATCAAAAATTTCAACATCAAAGGTTAATGCATGTTTGGTTGATAGCCACAGGTCCTCCAACTTTGCCAGAGATGTGGCAACTGTTTTATGACTACTGATTTGGTTTACCGCCATAGATGTAGCCTATAGCGAGGCACACTTTCATATCCCTCTATCGCACTGCCAGAGTTGTGGTGAAGTTTGACTATCAACCAAGCATGCCTTACTTAGCTCCATGTATAGGTTTTGTTCAATGTGAATATGTGATATGTCTAGATGTTACCAGACTTTATGCATAGTGCATAGATTAGAACTCTAACTTCATCATGTCACGATTAACGGATTATATGTTCTGTAGTGCCTAGATTATATCCATATTGTGCAGAAAAATGACATAACTAGTTGACTACTCAACTTATCCTCAAAGTAGAAGAAACTGAATCACAATGACTAAGTCAATCTACTTTCCAAACCATTGTAATATCCCTAGATGCAGCCAATCAAGCACAATCTCTAGCCATGCAACCTCCCCAAACCCTGTAACGCGGCCAACCCAGAAACATCATCCCTCAGCCTAACTGAAACGGGCGAGGGACGGCCAAACAACCTTACTTCTGTGCACTTGGCTAGGCTCAAAGTTGCCAAGTGGGTGTTGGAGATATGCCCAAGAGGCAATAATAAAGTGGTTATTATCATATCTTCATACTTATGATAAATGTTTACATACCATGCTATAATTGTATTAACAGGAAACATTAATACTTGTGTGATTTGTAAACATAAAAGAGTCCCTAGTAAAGCCTCTTGTTAAACTAGCTTGTTGGTTAATATATGATCATGGTTTCCTGATCATGAACATAGAGATGTTATTAACAACAGGGTCATATCATTAGGAGAATGATGTGATGGACATACTCCTATAGATAAGCGTATAAAGATCAAGTCATTTTAATAGTTCAATTGCTATATGCTTTCTGATACATAGTAACCTAATTCCTTCGACCATGAGATCATGCATATCACCTTTACCGGATGGATGCTTTGATGACATCAAACACCACACCTTAACTGGGTGGCTATAAAGGTGGCATTGAGTGTTCGGAAAGTATTGGTTGAGACACATGGATCAAGAATGGGATTTGTCCATCCATATGACGGATAGATATACTCTGGGCCCTCTCGGTGTAATGTCATCCAATTAGCTTGCAAGCATGTGACTGGCTCACAAGGGATCACATATCACGGGAACGAGAAAAGAGTACTTATCGGTAACGAGGTTGAACTAGGTATGCAGAGATACCGACGATCAAAACCTCGGATAAGTAAACTATCGTGAGACAAAGGGAAATTGGTATCGTATGTAAGTGGTTCATTCGATCGCAAAGTAATCGTAGAAATATGTGGGAGCCATATGAATTTCCAGATTCCTCTATTTGTTATTATTCAGAGAAGTGTCTCGATCATGTCCGCATAATTCACGAACCGTAGGGAGACACACTTAAGGATTCGACGTTGTTTGAGTAGTTATGGAATGATGAGTAAGAGACCGAATGTTGTTCGAAGTCTCGGATGGAATCCGGGATATCACGAGGAGATCCGGAATGGTCCGGAGAATAAGATTCATATAAGGAAAGTCCTGTTTCGGAGTTGGAGAATGGTTCCGGTGTTTTCATCGGGAATGTTCTAGAAGGTTCCGGAATGTCCGGCACTCCGGAGGGGAAGGGTACATGAATGTGTCATTGCAAGTTGGAATGATTGCATCATGTACTAGGTGTCATCGTTGTACAAAATAAAGGGTTTAATCAAATCCTAGTTTGAAAAGTCAAACGCCAATTTGAAAAGTCAAACGGCTATTTTGGAAAGTGGAGAAGAAGTGGGAAACCGAGTTGGGGAGGAGTTCCTCCTCCACCGCCGGCCCACTAGGGATCCGAGTTGGGGAGGGACTCCCTCCCCTTTGGCCGGCGCCTCCCTCCACCTATATAAGGAGGGGCAGGGCTCCCCTCCTAGACACACAAGGTGCCTCCCTCTAAACCTAAACCCTTGCCACAGCCTAGGGATTTCTCCCAAGCCACCGAGTTAGAGCTTCTAATTGCCCTAGCCGCTGGTTTAGCCCCTTCTAATTGGTGTGTCTAAACCCTAGATCACCAAGGCTCTCTCATAGTCCACCATACTCGCTCCGGCTTAAGGCGAAGCCCTGCGAGATCTCCCCTCTACTTTCGGTACCATGCCGTCGTGCTGCCGGAATCGCGAGGATAGTGCTACAACCTCCGCTGCCTGCTGGAACAAGGGAGAGGAAGGTCTTCGTCGAGTACCGAACGTGTGACCGACTGCGGAAGCGCTGCCGAAACGCAGCGCCGGAAGGATCATCTACGCGATCTTGAGATCGGCAAGAGTACGACTACATCATCCACGAGAATCTGCTCTCGTTAACCACTTTGGAATCTTCGAGGGTGAGTTCCTCTATCGACTCGTTGCTACTATCTAGTAGATAGATCTTGGCTTGTTTGTTTTCATGCGGTAGAATTTTTTTGTTTTCCATGCTACGAACCCCTACAGTGGTATTAGAGTCGTGTCTATATGTAGATCTGTTGCACGAGTAGAACACAATGGTCATTGTGGGCGTTGATGCTTTTATTGTCGATTGCTTCTTGTGTACTTTGCATCTTGCGGGATGGTGGGATGAAGCGGCCCGGGCTAACATTACATGACATCGTTCATGAGACTTGCTCCACGCTTGACATGCAACTTGTATTGCATAAGTGGCTTTGCGGGTGCCTGTTTCTCCCAACATAGTTAAGATTCAATTTACAACGGATGATTGACAATACTAGTATCAATGTTGTGGTTCTTGTTCGTAAGTTAGAGCGACACTTATTGAAAGCCCCAAACCACGTAAAACATGCAAAGAAAATTAGAGGCGTCTAACTTTGTTTTGCAGGGGTGTGCTGTGATGTGATATGGCCATGATTGTGATTATATATGATGTATGCAATGTTCCTTATTGTAAGTTGGCAACCGGCAGGAGCCATATGGTTGTCTTTAAATTCTGTTAAGACCCGCGTGTCTATTCAAAGTAGTTGTAATAGTTGAAGCTGGTGGACGACAACCATGGAGCAGCGTCATTGATCTTGATGCAATGCCGGTGATGATGGAGATCATGTTCGTGCTTGAAGATGGAGATCGGAAGCACAAGAAGAAAGGCCATATCATATCACATATTATAAATTGCATGTGATGTTAATCCTTTTTATGCATCTTGTATTGCTTAGTTCACGACGGTAGCATTATAAGATGATCCCTCAAGCACAAAATTTCAAGTTTTAAAGTGTTCATTCTTAGTAAGCACCGTTGCTAAAGCTCGTTGTTTCGAAGCACCACGTGATGATTGGGTGTGTTAGATTCTGCGAGTGTATACAACGTGAGCAAGCCAGATTTGCTCATGCAGAAGCTAAGGTTTGATCTTGACGAGCCTAGCATGTACAGACATGGTCTCGGAACACGGATCACCGAAAGGTAAAGCATGAGTCATATAGTAGATATGATGAACATGTTGATTGTTCGCCATTGAAGCTACATCAACTCTCGTGATGATCGGTTTTGATGTGGTGGATTTGGTTCGTGTGATCACTAAAACAATGTGAGGGATATTGTTTTGAGTGGGAGTTCAACGGCAATATGATTAAAAGTTGAACATTATTTATCATAAATTAAATCAAAGTGAATTTGCATAATTGTTGTAGTCATTGGCATCCGTTTACCACCTTGCGCTTAGTTTTAATTAAGATGATAGAACTATAGATTTCTGGTTAGTTACTTTACGAACTGGTATCGTATTGTTTTGAAGTGTTAATCTAAAGTTTAAAAGTCCTATTGCAAACTTTCAGTAAGTTCCGGTTACTCCATGAAGTTTAATAATTGGTATTAAAACAAGAGTGACAATTCCAAGAGTTAGTGTATGAGTATCATGTTTGTCTCCATGATTCTTGATATTCAAAGGATTGTCTTAATATCAAGGTTATCTAGGATCTGAAAGAGTTGTTTCAGAAACCATGATGTGTGGAAGATATTGTGATATCTGAAACGAAGTTTTGGTTACAACATGATAGAGTATAATATGGCAAAAGTCATGTTCCCATATTTGATGAGAATTTGCAAAAGGTTGGAGACACTAGTTGTCTTAATTCTCCAAAAGGTTTTGGAGAGAAACATTATACTCGCGATTCACTGCAATAAGCTAAAGTAGATTGATCATGAATAATTTCATGGTAAGGGTGAATATTTGATGTAGGTAAAATGTTTACTACACCAAGAGATTACTAAAGAAAGGAATTTGAAAGAACACCAAACATTTGATAATGGTGATCTACTTCAAAGTGCAAGTCCAAAGACATTGGTATTTAACTATACACGCTTTGGACTATGTGTCATGTGTATGACTCCACTATTGATGTTGATAGATTCTTTCAAACAGAAAAGGAAATACTGAAAGAGAATCTCATAAATATATGGCAGAAAAGAAAAGACTAGAATTGTTCAGTTTAAGTATACTAGTAAGTGTGCCCGTGCAACGCACGTATCATAATGTATAATAATCTTATTTCTATTTTAGCGAGTTTTTTCTAGAATACATCTTGATGTATTAATAGTATAGAAGAAAGACGGCATGCAATGCCGCAAAACGGCAAGTCCGCTGCCAACAAAAAGTGGCAGCTCATCTAACTTATAAGACACCTAATCACCATCTAGCCACGCCTGACGCAACGGCTGTGGAGGGCTAAAACTATCGCTCTTAAAGTGACCCACTAAGCACCACTTATCAAATTTCTCGATGATCTTAGCCCTCATAGTCGCCGCTGCCGGAGCGGCTCCATTGAAGACCAAGTCATTTTGGTGCCACCAGATGCACCAACAGATGATTTTAGCGAGTTTTTTTTACCGAGTTTGTCAATTGTGTCTCGTGCCGAAAATGTAAAGGCACATTTAAAACACAATCCAAAGATATGTGTTCACATAAAATTAACGACCATATAAATGTATGATAATTAGTTAAAAAATACTTAAAAACCAACTAAGCAACATTATCTACTATTTATTCTTCAATGATGTTTATTTATTGAAGGTCCATCTATTTATGCATTTTATAAGATAGAATAGAAGACTCTAAACTAAGAGCCAGCTGTAGCACGTGCTTCTAGGCACCTCGTGAGTATGTGAGATGGATCATGTATTAATAAAATAGTACTTTTTTATATCTACTTATTGTATGTGCTAGCTATTAAGTTGGATCTAAGTGACGTGGCAACGGCTTATAGCCGGCAACTGGCTTTATTATTAAACTTGCTCTTAAATGGACCATCCAACATCTTACGATCCGTCGGATCTATGCTGCTTTCCTCAACATCCAAGTTTAGGTTTCAGATGTATTCATTATTAAATTCCGAGTCAACCACAATTACAACCAATTTTATTCTAAATTTTGCCATATTAATATAGTACGTATGTACATGCAACACACATTTCATACTTTATAATTAAAATATCTATCTTGAATCGTATTTTTCTTTGAGCTAGTTTTTTAACGACGATGTGTCTTATGCTCAATGCACGATGTTTTGAGTTTTTCAGAGGTCTATCCACAATTACACAATGCGTGGGATGTGTGTCTTATTTATGGCTTTTATCATCTTCCAATATTAGTTTTTTCAAAATTATCATCGTTAAATTCCGATCCACTAAAATGGAGGCAAGCTTTCTTCTAAAATGTGTCATATGAAGGTATCAAGTAGTAGTTAGAGTTAGTTTACAAAAAAGAAACACCATGAAATAAATATCATGATACATAGAGAAAATTATATTCAAGAGTGTCTGATAAAAAATCTCTCAAGGAGGCAGAAATTCCTAGTTTAGTGTACTTATAAAGGAGCAAACAAGATCTTTCCTACAGGCACCCCATCTAGCATACACGGACATTCTACATCCACACAATCAAGCACTTTAAACTAAATCTAACGTCTTACATTAGCCCACAGTTTCCCTTGGGTGCACATAGCAAATAGGTTGAACGGAATGTACTCTGCCCCGCGTGTCGCTTCCCTTTACAAACGCAGAAAAAAAAGAAACTGATCACATCCGTGATCAACGCGGCTGAGGTTCCACGGACGGCGTCCCTTTACAAACGCAGAAAAAAGAAACTGATCACATCTGTGATCAACGCGGCTGAGGATCCACAGACGGCGAGAGCTTTCTTGGAGCGCCTCACGGACGGTGCCCTCGCCGCCTCCCTCACAGCCTTCCTAGAGCGCCTGATGGACGACGCCCTCGACGAATTCTTGGACGGCGTCCTGGCCTTCGCCATCATCGCCTTCCTGGAGCTCCTGATGGACGACGCTGCCGCCATCCTCGACGCCTTCTTTAATGGCGCCCTCGCCTCGAGGGCCATCGTAGCACCTTCGCCCTCATCGCCTTTCGGGAGCTCCTGACGGACGACGCTGTCGCCGCCGACCTCGACGTCTTCTTTAATGGCTCCCTAGCCTCGAGGGCCGTTGTAGCACCTTCGCCCTCCTCGACGTTGAACTCATCGCTCGGCAACACCTTCGCCCTCCTTCATCGCACTGTCAGGTGTCTGCCTGCACCTTTGTCACCTCCGCAGTTCCATCACACCATCACCTCCCTGTACCACCTTCTCCATCGCCATGGCCATCCTGTAAAACGGTGACAGACATTCTTTCAATAAGAAATCATTACTTGCATGCTACACCAACATAGCTAGCTGAAGTACTATTTTGGAGACCATTTTGTTATTGTTTCGAAATACTGTCAGATACATATAGCTCACCGAGCAATCCAAGGTTATCATTCGATACAATAGCTTAGCAATTGAGGACTAAGTACTGTATCTCATCCATCATTACAAATTTTATGATTCAGAAATAGTCATTCTTACAGTTACAATTATCAACTACAGAATCTGAAAACCATATACGTAGTTAAATAATAATATTCCTGTCAGAAAAGAAACTGCTCCTTATAATCTAACCAAGTAAATTTTAAGTTGGAGTATTCATTTGTAATCTGCTTATTTCTGATGTAGAGCATGTTGTCAAAATACTAGCAATTTATTTCATGATTCACCCGTCACCACCACAATTCACACAAAATATATATTATGCTGCGACCTTGACATTAGGGTATATTAAAATAAAAATGTTGTTCAAACAAGATTATGTATTTATAAAATAAGTGAGAATCTTTATTTCAAAACAGATGGTTTACCCTGCAGGACTGGTACGAACCTGATGGTCCATGTACCATATGTTTGCTTACACCTGAAAATTTGCACAACTACTAGAATAATGATCAGGGACCTGAACAACACGTGACTTATAAATTTTCTGCATTGCTTTCCTTTAATTGAGTTTACAAGCTGCATTTATATGGCATCCTCTAGAGTAGGAAATCATGTGGACTAGGCTATGATTGCCTGACTAAACTAGGATCAGAACTGAAGTAGTACTAAGACTCATAGTAACTCTAGCAAATAGCCAACATCTAGGACATGGACTCTTGTAAACATGCTCTTGGCAACAAAAGAGAAGTACCAAATGGATTGAAACATTTGAATAGTGAACAGGAATATAGACACTGATGTTGTAGTTGCTGAAGTGCATGAAACAAACAGAAAACCTGACAAGGTAATAATATATGGTTCAGTGGTTAACTCTAGCTGGTTCAGAACAAGTGCTGTCTAAGTTACTTCCGTGTAGAGCTATATTACTGTCAAAAGCATTGTCTATTGTTGTTTCTACCTAGAGATCCATACACAGATTTGTATCTCCTATAATAAATTTTGGCATAATAACCTGATTTCTAATAAGAATCACACAGCTAAAACCTATAGATCTCTTTTTTAGGTAGTTTTCATTTCAAGAACACTACTTTGAGACTGTATATTACCAATTTAGTTCAGTGGGAGCACTACGTTCTTTATGGGCGGCCTGAACTTTGAACTACTAATTCATTACGTGTGTCTTTATATCTGGTCTGAGTAGTACCTAAGCTGATTATTGAAATCTGAGAGACTACGATACATTAAAAGTACATGTGAGCGACATTTCTCACCTGTAATTATTGAAATCGTCTTCACGCCAAGCCGATTTTGTTGCGAATCTGTTGAGCGCCACTTGTTCATAGTTCAGTACTTTGTGCCACTCTGTTCTATACAAGGCAACTGCTGCTCGCTTCGTGGTCAACTCAACGCGCCGACACGTGCAGAGCTCCGTCCACGTTCTCCGGCAGCAGCAGTGGCAACCCAATCTGCTGGAGACGAGGCTCGTGTCTCTGCATCCGGCTCCGTCGGCGCCTAGCTCTGCGTCGCCCACGAGCTGAAGGGGGATAACAGGTGTGGGGCTGAAGGGGAGGGGCGGTCTGCCATGCATGTCCTACCGACGGCCGTGGGGATTAAGGGGAGGGGCGGCCTAATGAAATCGACAGAGGGAGACCGGGAGGGAGCTTAGCTGGGGAATAATAGGACCTCGCTGGGAGGTGGGAGCCTGGAGGTAGGCGACGATGGGAGAGGTAGGAGTTGTGGTCTTGTGGATAGAGTTTATTTTCTTTCTATTTTCTTCACGCACGGATGATTCTGGACGATTTTTTTAATAATATAATTTTTTTAATCAATTCGAGAATTACTGTATAAATATAAGATTTTCGATATTTAACGTATCTTCGGTCTGGACTAAGCCAACTGCGTTTCATTGGCCTAGACCAATTGATTTAATTAGTTAGGGCATTGCTTCAATCGATCAGGGCCAAACCGATTGGAAAATCAATCGGCTTGCCTGGAACCGATTGCACTAATCGTTTTTGGCCTCTGTGCGCGTTGTGCTACTCCTCTGCTTTCATTCGGCCAGGCCGGCACCGAATGGGCAATCGGCCAGCATAGGATCCGCTGCCACATGCACTTGGCCTACTCCTTGCTCACTCGGCTTGGCCCAGGCCGACGATGAATTAGATATCGATAACCTTAAAACCGTGCAATACTTCTCGAATTGATTTTTTAAAAAATATTATTAAAAAACTTCGCTGATTTGGGTTAGGTGCATGGCGTGTGTCCTAATTCTTTTTGTAAGTTCTTTTAAACACATTGTATTGTAAGTTACAGACGTGTCACGACTTACAAGGGGTTAAGAAAAAGTTATATCATTATCATCTGAATAAATTTTGGTATTTTCTTATAATAAATATAAAAATATCATTTAAATACTATAATCATGCAGATCATCCTACATGGTTTGTGGTTATTAAATTTTGTGGAGTACTTCACGGGAGAATGTTTATCTGACACTCTTAAACAGGTATATTTGCTACGAATCTTGATACATATTATATGATGTGTCATTGTTTGAAAAATAACTATGATAATGATGATAGTGTAAGAATAATGTAAGAAATCGAGACTTGGAAGATGCAAATCCTATGAATGATATGATTTTAGAAGATTTAAGACTGATATTCTAATTATAAATTATAAAACATGCGTTGCACGTACATGCTTATAAGAAATGACTCTTTAGCAAGTGGTCTATACTGACATTAACAAGATCTTTCCTACAGGCACCCCATCTATCATACACGGACATCCTATATCCACACGATCAAGCACTCTAAACTCAATCTAACGTCTTACATCTTCCTACAATTTCCTTGGGTGCACATAGCAAATAGGTTGAACGGACTATTACTCTGCCGGCCGGACGGAAACTACTCCTGCCCACGCGTATCGCTTCCCTTCATCGTATTAAATGCAGGAAAAACGGAAACTCCTGCCCAAGGGAATCGCCACAATCAACGCATCCACGATCAACGCTTCCCTTCACAAACGCTAGACCCCCCTGACGATCCACGGACGGTGCCCTCGCCGGCTTGCTGGAGCGCCTCACGGACAGTGCCCTAGCCGCCTCCCTCCCTGCCTTCCTGGAGCGCCCGACGGACGGCGCCCTCGACGAATTCTTGGATGGCGTCCTAGCCTTCGCCATCATAGCCTTCCTGGAGCTCTTGACGGACGGCGCTGTCGCCACCGACCTCGACGTCTTCCTTAATGGCGCCCTCGCCGTCGTAGCACCTTCGCCCTTCTCAACGTCAAAATTGTCGGTCGGCAGCACCTTCGCCCTCCTTCATTGCACTGTCAGGTCTGCACCCGCACCTTCGTCGCCTCCACACTTCCATCACACCATCACCTCCCTGCAGCACCGCATTCTTCATCGCCAAGGCCATCCTGTAAAACGGTGACAGGCGTTCTTTCAATAAGAAATCATTACTTGCATGGTACACCAACATAGCTAGCTGTAGTACTATTTTGGAGAGTAACTGTTATCAGATAAGAAATACTGACAGATGCATTTCATTTGTAAAAAAAACTGCTACTGTCCTTATAATCTTACCAAAAAAATTAAGTTGGAGTAAGCAAGACTTTCATTTATAAACTAAGACTGTTCTGATGCATAGCATGTTGTCAAAATACTAGAAATTTTTTTCATGATTCACCCGTCACCACCACAATTCACATAAACTAAATATTATGCACTTGTATGGATGCCTCTCCTTAACTAATCTTCCCTGAATAATCTGGCACAACTATAAGTAGTACATTACTATATTATATTGCTTCGCAACTAAACTAACGCTTCATCGCAGTGTTTATCTTTATATATATGTCATAATATATAGTTCTTTTAAATTTCATGATATGCATATTCACAGGATAGTGAACATCCAACTGGGCTAATTTTTTTTAAATAATACATTTTTTTATTCATTTTCAAAAATAATACGCAAAACTGGAAATTCTCAAATCTGTCTGTCCGTCGTCCGTTGAACGGACGACAGTGTGCGTCGTTGGTTGCACGGACGACACAAGGTTTCGTCCCTTGAACAGACGACAGGACCTGTCGTCCTTTGAGAAGCCGACGCCCCAGTGCTCCCGCCGCTACATAATCTTCGCTAAATAATCGTCCGCTCGGCAATCCTTCGCGCCGATTTTTCCCGCCGGTACTCCCCGCCATTTTTTCCCGCCGTTACTCCCCGCAAATTTTTCACGCTAGTAATCCCCGCCCTTTGTTCCCGCCACGACTTCCCGCCCTCTTTTTCCCGCCACGACTTCCCGCCCTTTTTTCCCGCCTATTCGGTTCGGTGCCTCTATAAATCCGGGCAACGGGATGTATCCTTTAACCCAGTTCATCTCTTCCTCCTCTTACTCTCTCATTTCCCTCTCTTCTTTTGCTCTCGCATTTTCCTCCACTCCTCTCCACTATGACCGACGCGTCTCCCTGGCCTGTAGATATGTCCATTGGGCTTTTCTTCATAGCCAGAACTGTTGACATAGGCGATAAACCAGCCGACTGGGATACGTTGGTATCGAACCATGATGCTCTCGTTATACTTGGTAAGTCACTTCATCGAAGAGGGTGGAAACTAAAGACCCCAAATCAGGTACGAGCAGAGCTTCTCAGGATCAAGGCAAGGTGGGACAAGCTCACCTTCAAGAGTGAAGCTCGCATGATGGAGGTGGCTAATACATCTTGGTCCTGGATAGAAGATAGCGAAGATGAGGATGATATCTTCATGCCGCCACCGGTTGGAAGCAAGGCAAGAGCTGAGTGGGACAAGAGACAGGAGAAGAAGAAAGAGCAGGCCAAGAAGAGTCAAGCTGACATGACGGAGCAGGTTGTGGCACGTAGGGCCTGGATAGAAGAGAGCGAAGATGAGGATGATATCTTCATGCCGCCACCCGTTGGAAGCAAGGCAAGAGCTGAGTGGGACAAGAGGCAGGAGAAGAAGAAATCGCAGGCCAAGAAGAGCAAGTGCGAGGGATCGTCCAAGGGAAAGGGCGAGGCATCATCGAAGGGAAAGGGAAAGGCATCATGCTAGGGATAGATAGGACTCTTATTTATGTACCGCAAGTTATGTTGAACTATGTTGCAAGTTATGTTGAGTAGTTTGTCGAATAAAATCATGAAATAATAGAACGATGTCTCATACATAGATAGGTAAATGACTGATACATAAGTAGATATCACTAGTGTCGACGACGAGGTGGCGGAGGCCTCGGTGTACTCCATCCATATCTGTGGGGTGGAATCACATCACGGCGAGGTGCAGTTGACCCTTCACCTTGATCTTGTGTATTATGTGTGGGGATAGGTGGTGGAGTACCTTGCTGATACTGACTAAACCAGTCTACCTGCTCGTGTTGTGTCTGCTGATGATGGTCGTCAGTACTGTCCCATGTAACGGAGTCTCCTGCTAGTGTACAAGAAATTAAGTACTGAACAATGACATACTGCATCTAATAATAGTAGGAAGGGACACGCTTACCCTGAGGATGAGATTGTGGTCGATAAGCAAAGTCCATGTAGGGGATCGGCTGCTGATGCTGCCATTGTTCGAAAGTAATCTGGTTCTGCTGCAACTGGTCGAAAGTAAACTGTGATTGCTGCCACCCCGAGCCTCCAGCCTGGTCTGGAGGTGGTGCTCTCGGCGGCGCCTGCTGTGAGAGTCGTGGACGAGGCCCGTGGCGGAGTGGTGGAGAAATATGCTCCTCGTGTCGTCCCGATCCTCCAGCATGGTCTGGAGAAGGTGGCTGCTCCATGGATCGACGTGGGGCGCGCTCCTCCACCGAGTGACGCGGTGGGCGCTGCTGTGTGGATCGACGTGGGGCGCGCTCCTCCACCGAGTGACGCGGTGGGCGTTGTGCTTCTCGGTGTTGAACGACGTCTAAGACGCTGGTGCACGTGATGGCCGCGTAGATACGCCGCAGCTTCTCCTCGACCCGCCGGGCAAAGGACTGAGCCTGCTGACGGGGCACAAGAGGAACGGACGAAAGCGATCGTCCGTACTGAGCCACCTCAGTCTGTAGCTCCCACGTCATGTCGGCCTGCATTTTTCTCATAGTTAGGTATGCACTACATAGGCACTCATGTTTATTGTGCTCTAAATAAAGTACTTACCGCTGACTGTCTGGACTCCAGTGTTGACTGGCTAGGGTATATCTCATCGTCATGTGCGTGTGGAATGGGACGTAGCCGTGTCATCGACATGTACCTCTGTAGGTATCCGTGGAATAGCTCCATATCAAACGGGCCAGCGTGCCACCGCGACCGCTGCTGCTCTAGCTGCTCTCCTCTGAGTCACATGTTTTTTAGTGAAGTCATCAAGATAGCCACGACACTTGATATACTTCCACTCTTGGTTCTGCTTGCAAAGCTTCTTGAATAGGTTCATAAGAGCCTTGTTCCTGAACTGTGAGAAAAAATTGGCCCCTAGATGCCGCATGCACCAACGACTCTGCATGTCCAGCCATGGAGTTACTTCATCAGGAGTGGCTGTGTGAGCTTCTTTATCGCGCTTAGTATACCTGGATGCCTATCATGAAGCACGCATACATTCGGTGTATCTCTCACAATTGCTATCTTCAGCTGCCTGAAAAACCATACCTAACTCTCTGTGTTCTCGCTCTCCACGAAAGCAAAAGCAAGTGGAACCACTTGATTGTTTCCATCTTGGCCTATGGCAGTCAATATCTGACCCCTATACTTGCCAGTGAGAAATGTACCATCCACACAGATGACTGGTCGACAGTGAGTGAAAGCTTCTATGCATATAGCAAATGAGAAGAACACTCGATGAAGTACCCTCAAATTAGGTTCGTGTGGCAATGTAAAGTGTTGGATGTCCACGTAGGTGCCTGGATTCCTAGCCTGCAGTGTCTGGAGCATCCTAACAACACAGTCATACCCGTCTCGAAACGAACCAAACCTTGCCTCCAGTGCCCTTTGCTTAGTCCTCCAAGCCTTCCCGTATGAAATATTGTAGCGGAATCTGACAGAAACTTTGTGAATGATAGCATTCACCCCCATGGCTTTGCCCTCCACTATCTCTGTGTACAACAGTCTAGCCAGGAGGGTTGACGTGAGGTTACGATGGTCCTGAAGGACACTTTCAAGTGTGCATGTGTGCATCACAACATCGGTGACCTTCTAGTTTGTGTCATACCTAGGGACATGGGCATGCACCCTTGCAGGACATCCAGCTTCCTCGCAAACCAATGTCAAATATTGTTGTGATGACACCTTCGTTTTCATGACCCGTTGCATGGACATTGACCACTCAACAATTGCTTCCTGCAGATGTCTCTTGCTAGGATATAATGCACCCAGAGAGATGTTGTTCGCGTGATAATGCCACGCCGAATCATGCCCATCGTTCACAGTCATTGCTGCTGTGTTGTCATTATTCCATGATGCCGGAATAGGTTGGCCGATCTCTTCTTGATCAGACTCGCCAGAATCATCAGCCGTATCACTGTTGCCTTCTGAGTCTTCGGCTTCCATTTGATGTTGCAACAAACCATCATATATCTCGTCCTCATCACCTTCGCCACTGAATATGTCTTCCCCTAATCCTTCACCATCGTCCTCTGATACATAACCATCACCCCCGGTGTGTGCATAGCTACTGTGACCTGATTCATATCCGCCGCCACCCTCTTGGCCCTGACTACTCTGGCTATGATCATAACTACCTCCAGCATGACCGGTCCGACTACTCTGGCCATGATCATAACTACCTCCAGCATGACCGGTCTGACTACTCTGGCCATGATCATAACTACCTCCAGCATGACCGGTCTGACTACTATGGTCATGATCATACCCAGCCTCTTTCACCACAGGTAACACTAAGAGACTGGGGTTAACTTCTCTTTTCTGGCAAGCTTGCACAAATTTGACCCATTTCTGTTGCGCTTCTATTGGCCTTAAATAAAAATTTGGGGTTTGCCTTGACTTAGTCCATAAAGCATGCACACCGACAGTATGGGTAGGAGGGAGCCCTAAACGAACACATAACCAATCCTTCAACTGAGTAACGGGCACTGTTTCAGGATTCTGAAGCACTTCATCCATAAATCTAAACTCGCTCAAATCAACTCCGTGCTGGTTCATTCTGACGGAACCAGGACCATACAAGAACCTAAACACTACATTATTTGACATGATTTTCGACCTAAAAAATACCAAAAATAGTCAAAAACAGGTACATTGACACATAATACTCTACAAATATCTTGCATCTAACAGACCCCATCAAACGCTACCTATGAACATACACACATGACTGCAATAAGCAAGAAATTAGGGTTTACCCTTAAAGCATGCGAAGTCCTGCCGTGCAGCTGCCTCAGGTCAACGGATCAGCACCTCCACCATGCACCTTCCTCAAGTCCCAGCACCAGCCTCCACCATGGCCATTGCTCAACAAGAACACCACCAGATCCCTCCACCAAAACGCCTCAAATCACTACACCAGGCTATCCCATTAGTAGATCGGGACTCTACTAGCTTGCTAATGTGTTAGAGCAACGAGTTTGGATAGAAATCTAGGCTACAAATCGGTGCAACGGCTGAGAAAATGAGAGCAAGCGAGAGAGGAAAGAACAGCCGAGAGGAGCTGGGAAGGGCTTAGCCTGCGAAGGAGCAAGCAGCTGGAAGCAGACGACGGGCGCGGGCGAGTTAATATAGCTGGGGAGCGTCGTCCCTTCAACGGACGAACCGCGGTGTCGTCCCTTCAACAGCCGACGCGGCTGACCCCTGTCACCCTACAGCGCGCGTCGTCCGTTCAACCGACGACGGGGCCGACCCCTGGCAGCCGACATGCTGGTCGTCTTTTGAAGAAAAGAAGACAACCTGGTCGTGTTTTCAACAAAAGACGACATGTTGGTCATCTCGTGAACAGACGAGGGCGCTGTTTCGTCCGTTGAACGGACGACGGACGGACAGATTTAAAAATTTCCAGTTTTGCGTATTATTTGTGAAAATGAATAAAAAAAATGTATTATTTAAAAAAAATTAGCTCCAACTGGTATGTCATTTCCCACTCGCAATGGGGCGCGCACCCCATTTCAGGATATAAGCAACACCTGCCCCTTAGGTAATATCAGCAAATCGCTTCTATTTTATCATGTAGTGAACCATATTGGTGTTGTACTGCTAAATAACGTTACATATATCTACAGACCCTAGAGAATTGAAGAGGATTAGAGACAGAGAATATTATGCACGATATGCAGATGATATCCGAAAAAGACGGCGTGAGGCCCTTCAAAACAAACCTGCTTCATCAAACCTGCTTACTAATGAGCAAATGATGCCTGCAGCTCCCGCTGATATCGATGTCCAAGAAAATGAAGCACAAACTCCAGTCTCCATATCTCTTGGTAGAGGATGATCAAGTACTACATACAGCCATGTGTTTTCATATAATACTAATTTCTGTTTTCCATCCATATGCAGATCCTAAAGAGATAAAGAGGCAAAAGGCAAGGTTATATTATGCACAGAATAGAGAGGAAATTCTAAAGCGACAACGACAATCACGTGAGCAGAAAAAAAATCTATTGCGCTCCTGGACATAAATGACACTTTGACACATTCACCGGCTACAGGACAATCAGCTGTCACAGAAGTACACAAAATAAGATCTACAGGTTCTCTACTATCACAAATATTGATTGAATGTTTATAGTTTGCCAATTATTAAATCTATGTGCAATTTTCTTGCAGATTTATCAACTAGACCAGAATCATCTCAATCACTTGGAGGCATCCCCCAAGAGAACAAGAATAATGTGAATGACGAAAATGACTCTAATTGGTTGCACAAGAATGATGCATACCAAATGCAAAAAATTGCAGGAAGGATGAGAGCAGTTGCTGTGCCTCTTGGTCATAATAAGCCAGAAAGAACGCAACACAATAAACAACCCCCCACACAATTGTCAGGGGTTGAAATACTCCAAGTGAGTAGAACCATCAACTTACACACCTGAGGCCACACATTTCAAAACTCAGGTAAGTTCATACATATGTTTATAGTGCATAATATTCGATTGTGTTTAATTGGACTTAATACTACCCTTTCAGTTCTCAAAGGTTGTAATTAATATAAATCTTTTATAGCAGGGAATGACCAACAAGAAGAAGATGCCTACGGAATATTTGAGCCCAATAATCACCTGTTAAACTGTGATGGTACCTACACTCTTTTCTTTTCGTAAGAATATTTTTTGTAAATATTTTACTCTCATACATGTCCCTAACCTTATATGTGCATACTAGAATGTTTGGACGGAGTACATAATAATAATGGACAAGTCACACACGATGAGATTGATGAGGAAGCAATGATATTAAGGGAACATCGTATGTATAGGGACACCTTCAATTTAAAAAGTAACACTGTTTCTATATTATTTGTTAATTTATTGTTCATATACATCTATAGGTGTTGATTACGAATCTCTTCGAGAAGAACCCCAATCTACTGAAGGAAACCCCATGAATGATGATATTGCCAATAGAATCTATGGAAATCTACCAAGTAGACACCATGTCCTTAGAAAGGTTCAAGACTGCAACCATTGTGGAGCAATGCGGTTTCCATTCGAGAGGCCTGCATTTTGCTGTAGAAAAGGGAAAGTCGGTATATTCATTCCGGAGGTTCCTATTGAATTGAAACGGTTGTGGACAAGTCAGGATGACGAGGATGCTATATATTTTAGAGAGCATATCCGCTACTTTAACTCCCACTTCTTATTCACGAGTCTTGGAGTTACACTTGACCGTCGAGTAAGCACCGCGGCAGGAACTGGCAACTATACATTCCGTGCACATGGAATGTTGTACTACAAAATGGATGATCTGGTGTCTGGCAGTAATGGGCCACGTCATTTGCAACTTTACATTTATGACGGTGATGAAACCTTGTCTCACAGGGTCCTCAGGTCGCCTGATCTTAATTTAGATCTCATTCGGAAAATATTGAGGATACTTCATCACAACCCTTATGTGCAGACTTTCAAGAGTGTCGGTTCTTTTTCAAATCTTGATGAGTACAAGATTGAGCTGAACACAGATATAAATCTGGATCAACGTCGGTACAACGCACCCACTACTTCAGAAGTTGCTGCAATATGGGTTGAAGGGAATGACCCAACAAACTGCTTCGATAGGAGTGTTGTTGTGCATGCTAAAGGAGGTCGTCCCTTGTATATTAGGGCATACTATGGTTGCTACGATCCATTGGCATATCCACTATTTTTCCCGGGTGGAGAAACCGGCTGGAATCGAAAGATTCCATATATTGAGCCCCCTGATGAGACACCTCAACATTTACTTCACAATTCTGATTTAGTCACAGGTGTTCAATTGACCAATGTCATGAATTTATTATTACTGGTTTGTTATTATACTTAAATGATGATGCTTATCTATTACATTATTAATATAATTTCATTTCAGATCCAATTGGTACGTCTACACACTATGAAGACCATGCCACCGATCTACCTGAGCAAGATGAATACAATGCTACTGGTTTACCACCACGTATGATAATCACTCGCAGTTTTAAATAATTTACAAATAGCAGTCTGAATTATTGTGTTTCTAAATCATTTTATATTATATATGAAGCAGTTGACAACCAATTGGAGGATGTTATCGAGTTTGCACAATCCAGCAGATTTGTGAGCGCAAGGGAGTACTACTGCTTCAAGTTGCAAGTCCGTAAGAATCTCTTTAACATCATCTTGTTCGGGGGGCGCCTCTTCCAACAATGGGCTGTTGATATGTACATCAAGATAGAAACTATGAGGCTTGACTGGTACTCAAAGCCGAGTAATCAGAAGATTATACGAGCTGACCTCTACCAGGTAACACCACCATAATATAATTGGTTTGTTAATGTTTTTGAACAAACGTTAAAATTTCCTCATTTAAGTGTTTTCTTTACCCTATAGGGTCTGGTTGACACTGTTGTTGCTGGCGAGGCACGTGGTGATCGGATTGGCAAGAGAATTGTGCTCCCACGGACTTTCCCAGGCGGTGACAAAGATATGCAAAGGAGGTTCCTGGATGCAATGGCTATAGTCCAACGTTGGGGTAAACCAGACTATTTTATCACAATGACATGTAACCCTTACTGGGAGGAGATAACAGATAAACTATTGCCAGGTCAACTGCCACAAGATCGTCCAGACCTTGTGGCAAGAGTTTACAAGGCTAAGCAGCGCGATATGATGGATTTATTGACCAAGGGGAAACATTTTGGAGAAGTCGCTGCTTATGTGCATGTCACCGAGTTTCAGAAAAGAGGTCTCCCGCACGAGCATATCCTTCTAATCATGAAATCAGATAGCAAGTTAAAGACCCCAGATGACTATGATCGGGTGATATCTGCAGAAATACCTGACAAAGAGAAGTATCCTGTCCTACATGATCTGGTCGTCAAACACATGCTACACGGACCTTGTGGTGAGTTGAAAAAAAATTGTCCTTGTATGATTGATGGACAGTGTCGTTTCCACTATCCTCGATAGTTTTGCAGCCACACGCAACAGGGCAAGGATTCATATCCCATCTACAGAAGGAGGGTTGATGGTTGTGTAGTTAAGATTAGAGGAGCGAAACTGGACAATAGATGGATGGTCCCTTACAACCCATTTCTTCTAATGCGATACAACTGCCACATTAATGTCGAGGCTTGTTCGAGCATCAAGACGGTCAAGTATTTGTTCAAGTACATCTACAAAGGTCATGATAAAACATCCTTTGCATTCCAGAAAGATGTCATCAATGACGGGGGAATCATCAATGAAATTCGTCAATACAGGGATGCACGCTATATATCTCCTCCAGAGGCTATTTATAGGATTTTTGGATTCCGCATGTTTGGTGTCAGTCCGTCTGTTCTACAACTACAACTTCATTTGCCCAACATGCATACTGTTGCGTTTAAAGCCGACGATAATCTAGAAGATGTTGTCGCTCGGCCATCTTCATCTAAATCCATGCTTACCGAGTACTTTGAGATGAACCAAAAGTATTTGGAGGCACGGAAATGGTTGTATAGAGAGTTTCCAGAACAATATAGGTGGATCGCCGGAGATAAAAAGTGAGAAGAGACAAAATAAGAGATCGCAGATTGGACGACTTGTGTATGCACATCCTGCTGAAGGAGAGAGGTACTATTTGCGGGTGCTCCTAGGTCATGTCCGAGGTGCTACTTCGTTTGATGACTTAAAAACAGTTAATGGCAATCTATGCAGTTCCTTTAGAGAGGCGTGTGAGCACTTAGGCCTCATTGAGCACGACAGGTCCCTTGATGACTGTATGACAGAGGCCGCCACATTTCAGATGCCTTGTGCTCTTAGAAGGCTATTCGCAACGATACTGGTATTCTGCGAGGCAACAGAAATCCGACAGTTGTGGGATAAACATCTAGCATCAATGTCTGAGGATTACCGCCTCAATCGATACAATGAGGCGACACTTGAGAAGATGGTCCTAAGAGATATCAGAGATCTTGTGCAATCCATGGGGAAGGATATTAGAAGCTATGGACTTCCGGATTTGGTTGAGACAAATAGTTCTTTTGACGCCGAGTACAGAGAGGTAACAGAGGAGAGACAAGTCACTGCAGACCAAGAACATCTAGATCTAATTGGTTGTTTGAACAATGAACAACTAGCTGGTTACAATGAAATAATGGATCATGTGAGGAACAAAAGGAGCCAGATATTCTTTGTTGATGGTCCAGGAGGCACCGGGAAGACGTACTTGTACAAGGCATTGCTTGCAAAGGTGCGTGACATGGGCCTAATTGCAATCGCAACAGCTACATCGGGCATAGCGGCGTCGATTATGCCTGGAGGCCGAACTGCACACTCTAGGTTTAAAATTCCTATCAAGCTCACTGACTACAGCATGTGTGGTTTCACAAAGCAAAGTGGAACAGCGGAATTTCTTAAACAGGCGTCCTTGATAATTTGGGACGAAGTCGCTATGACAAAGCGTCAAGCAGTTGAAACGCTTGATAGATCACTCCAGGATATAATGGGATGTTCTCTGCCGTTTGGTGGAAAGGTTGTCATCTTTGGTGGGGATTTCAGGCATGTCCTTCCTGTTGTGGCACGAGGGACGAGAGCACAAATCACGGATGCTACACTGCGGAGATCCTACTTGTGGGATAAGATCCGCAAGATTCCCCTCACACGCAATATGCGTGCACAGGCCGATCCTTCATTTTCAGAGTACCTCCTACGAATCGGCAATGGAACAGAAGAGACAATAGGCGACGACTATGTGCGTCTCCCAGACGATATTGTGATCGGCTATACTGAGGATGAGAAAGCAATTAACGAACTCATCGAAGATGTATTCCCATCGCTCCATGCAAATGCTAGGTCGAGGGAGTACATGAGCGCCCGTGCAATTATTTCGACCAAGAACGAACATGTGGATAAACTTAATGAAAAAATGATCTCTAGGTTTCCAGACGAGGAAAAGGTATATCATAGCTTCGACTCAATTGAGGATGACTTGCAAAGTAATTACACCATTGACTTTTTGAATGCGATCACACCAAATGGCTTGCCCCCGCATGTCTTGCGAGTAAAGGTCAACTGCCCGGTTATTCTGCTTCGGAACCTAGACCCTCATAACGGCCTATGCAATGGGACACGGCTCATGATCAGAGCATTTCAGGATAATGCAATCGACGCGGAGATTGTAGGTGGCCAGCATGCTGGAAAGAGGGTGTTCATACCTAGGATCCCTATGTCGCCCTCGGAGGACATCTCACTTCCCTTCAAACTTAAGAGAAAACAGTTTCCCATCCGCCTGAGTTTTGCAATGACTATTAACAAGGCCCAAGGTCAAACCATACCAAACGTAGGTATTTACCTTCCCGAGCCAGTATTTTCACATGGCCAGCTATATGTTGCATTGTCAAGGGGCGTGTCGAGACAGACGACACGGATTTTGGCCAAGCCGAACAAGGAGGTTGATAAATTCGAAAAAAGTACAAAGAACATCGTCTATAGAGATGTTTTAGAGGGTTGACGCAGGTGCGTTCTTTAGTGTTTTCCTTGTGGCTTTACTACTGCATCTATACATTGGACCTAACACTATTCATTTGTTTTGCAGGTTTTGATCAAGACCTGGCTATTCGTAATCATTGCATAAGACTGATGTTCATGTGATCTTGACCCTGTACATCAGCCGTTTATCAGAATGATTGAAAATATGCTAATAAGATGGATATGTTATTTGGTTTACTGTTTCTAGGATTCTAGGACATGGCATAGGTCCAAGTCTGCCACTTTACATGAACTATATGTCAAACGTGATCATGGAATCTTGATATGTGATCTTTGTAAGTGTTCCATGTCAACGATATATATAATGTCATAAAGAGGAGTAATGTTTATAGTGCATGCGTTCGGAAAGTGTTTTCTTCGACACATACACAACCATATATATATATTTTAATATCTTTTATCATCCGACAATCCGAAGTTTTTAATTGGTCTGAATGAAACTCCCGAGCAAAGATCATGTTACCGTTGTTTGAACTTGAATCAGCTTGATTAATTATCTGAGATTTATAATGACTCAATAAGCATACACTATGGACAAGTTTTCACTTCTCTGTAACATAATTGCCACCTAATTATATTGCCTAATAACATGTTCATTTGTGTGATATATTTAAACAGAGAAAATTGATACACTCAAATAGCCAATGCCAACTATACTACCAAGCCAAACGAACTCAATATGCCACTTTAAAAAACAAAACAGCTGCTGCTAAAAAATGGTACACCAAGGTATGTGTACGTGGGGTATAAGAAAAGGAACAAAAAAAGCATGGGCCTTGAGATAAATCAGACGGGTATATAGCTCAATAAAAGCACGATGGAAACGTGATCATAGTGATTTTTATTTCCTACCTTGCGCTTTGGAAATAATAATAAAAAGTTTGGGGCCTCAGATAAATCAGCGTGATATTTATATAGCTCAATAAAGAGGAATCAAAGCGATTTTTGTTTCCCTTCCTCGCACTATAAAAGGCAAGGCAATAGCCTCACGATAGATACCTAGGGTTTTTGCCCTGATGATACAGATCTCTCCGACCTCTCTTCCCTCCCACCTCTCCTCCCAGCGATCTCTCCTCCCAGCGATCTCTCTGTTGCATCCCTAACCTCCTACACCTCGCCAGCCTCCTCCAACACAAGTATCTGCACTCACCCGACGAATCTGCTTGCTGTGCATCGTTCTCAATGTCTGCGCCACCATCCCCGATGTACTGTATAGATCAATCTCCAACCATATTGGGTACAATTGTCCATGCTATCAACACGGTAATATATATTTCTATAACTTCATCTTTTTCCAAAATATTTATCTAAAATTTATATGTGCTTGGGTTTTCAGGAGAACATCAATACAGGGTCCAAGGACGAGGACACAGAAACTATGCAGATCAAAGAAGATGTGATGACCAGACACAAGGATACAGACCCTGAGTCGACAAAGGCAATGGAATAACCAATATATATATATTTGAATATTTTCACTATTTAGTTGTTTAATAGAAAAACAATTATAGTAATAATAGCTCTATCTGGGTTGTTTACAGGAAAACATCAATGAGGGAGTAAAGGAACAAGCATTACCAACTACGAAATGTGAGAATCGTCAAGTAGAACAACAAATCATTATAGAGGGTCACAAAAATGTGCTAACTGAAGAGGCAGTGACCATTGACAATGATACAAACCCCGAGTTGACAAAGGTGAGTTTTCCTTTTTGCTATTTAATCTCCCCAAAAATTCTAAGTCTCCAGAGTGATAATTCTGTCCTGTTTGTGTTCTTAGGAAATATCCTACAACGAATCAAGTCAACAAATGCTAGCAGGTCAAGAAGAAGAATTAGCACAAACGCCTGATAAGGAAAGGCCAGGAACTGTAGAGAAGGAGCTAGCATTGCCCGTGCAGATAAAGAAACCTGCCCGACAGCATAACAAGCCTAAGAAGGCATAAGACTATGTGATTTCTCCAGAAGGCACATAACAAAACCTTTTATACCCTATTTTTCTACATTTATTTTCTTCAAGCTCGGTAAATTTTATTACTTCCATTTCCATCATGACAGATTATGCCTGCACCGGCGATGATTGGACCGTGATTGAAAATATCATAAATGAACCAGATGACAAGAGATATTTAGTGAGTATCGACGACGCATATCTATATAAGAAAGCGTTAGTAGAACTCTTAACTCCCGGAGCATTCGTTGGCGATGAAGTAAGTATATATAGCTTTATGACAAGAAGATCTATTTACTATGAGTATGATTATCTCCTATAACCAATGTATGCACTTGAAATTGTAGATCATAAATGCATACATAAATTGCATAAGTGCTACAGACCACCTACAGGTGAGGGCGGGTGGAAGTGTGTTCTTAGAGAATGCATGTATCTCTAAAACAATAAAAAGTGGTGTATGTCTGGACGGTGAAGTACCAGCATGGGTATTAAGGAGAGCCAAAATTTACTTGGAACATGATATGGTTAGTCTCAGTTTTGTACATATTACTATCAATTTAATTAAGGACTAATGTTTCTATAGATGGGACCTAAATCAACTAAAAACAATCCCTTTTTTCAGATATTCATTCCAATAAATATTGTAGACTTTCATTGGTATGTAGCAGTTATAAATGCTAGCAAACAATGTATCCAAGTGCTCGACTCACTAGGCAGAGGAATGCACCGTAAAGACCTCGATGCAATGGTCAGTAATTAGACCCACTAACCCAACTTTTGATAAGACGATTTATGTTATTTTTCTATCTTATTATGCTAATAATTTGTCTCTTACTATTCGTGCAACAGCTGGCAGGACTGGAAAATATTTTAAAATACGCATCGCTTCATACGGTACTAAAGTCTGATAAGTGGAAGGACCTAAATGTCACAACATGGCCAAGGGAAGAGTGTATTAAGAGCAGTCTACAGACAGATGGGTATACTCATAACTCAACATAATCGATATTATGTGTTTCTTGTATTAGGTGTTCTTAGTAAGCAGTGCAACGCACATCTTTAACAGATTTCATGGTTATTTTTTAATCTCATTTGTCCTTTAGCGTGTTGCTTTTCACACATGTCATACATTTCTGACTTGACTAAAATGACAGCTAGTTGTGTCGTAAATCTCGCAAGCTCTCTCTGCCTAAAATAAGATGATTCGGTTTGTCTAGGTTCGTGTGTATCTACACACTAAATATGTGTTTAGAACAGAGTGAGGGCTTGTTTGATTCAAAGAAATCTCATAAGAAATCTGGAGGATTTTGATCCTTAGGAATTTTTCCTTTATACATCGTTTGATTTGTAGGATTAGAACTATAGGAAAAATTCCAATAGGATTTCATTGCACTACAGTTTGGAGGAAAATTTCCAACCACCTAAACCTCGTGTTACAATTTCTTTGCCTTTCCTGTGATTCAAATACTCATTAAAAAAAAATCATGTAGACTCCAAATCCTATGGAACTCAACCGAACAAGATATTTTAATCCCACACTTTTTTTATTCCTACGTTTTTGGTATCCTACAAATCAAACAGGCCCTGAGTGGTACCTAGACAAAGATGAGTTGGTTATTTCAGGACGGAGTGAGTAGTAATACAAGGTAGCTCAAATAACATAATACCACATAATAGAAATGCAAGACAAATTATTTCATGTCCGGTACTCCATAAGTGTAACACATCCACAACAACATGCCTGGTTACCAGAGAGTTTAATTTTACACTTTTCAGTATAATCAATCGAGCACAATTATAAAAGAAACTTATAATAATTATAAGGATCTCCAAAATATATGACATTTTTTTTGGTTGAAATCCTTAACATGATAAGGGCGTGGTCGTACGGTCGTACCCAAAAATACACTCATGCCTGAATCAGACTCGCCCACTCTGTATCTCCCTATTCTTCGCTCTCTAGCTCCCGTCGAGGTTCGTCCCTCCGCGCTTCTGCCGCCAGGCTACCCAAAGGTAGGCACCGACGGAGGCAGAGGCGTGTCCTCCGTAGGCGCAGCCGCGCAGCCGATGTCACCGCGCATGGGTTGGAGGGCTCTGCAGCGCCGGCTTCTCAGGCGGGACTGAATCAGAGCGAGCGCCGCCAGAAGCCGGCGAGGGCGCCCTGCTCCGGTGTGCTGGCCATGTCGCGAGCCTCCCGAGCGGCCCAAGTACGGCATGTGGCCGACGCCCCTTCCCACCTCGCCCGCGACTGGTAATTCGCCCTCCTCGCCTCGTCTCAGTTCTTCTCGATTCGTCTTTGTCCAATATCATTGGCTCATTGCCCCGTCCATTGACGCCGCTGACGTAGCCACAGACCCACGCCGCCGCTGCTGCCACTGGCCCAGGCCTCGGGCGCGCTGCTCCCTCCAACGCCCTACCATCACATCCACTCCTCCTGGCCACCGGCATCCCATGCCTTCGCCCCCGCACCTCGCACACCCAGAGCATTGCGCTAAGGAATGCTTGAGAAGGAAGCACGGAGATGATTTTTGGCTCATGTAGCTCAATCTTTCGGACATGCTTTTTCCAACATTGGTATACATCTTGCTTTCCCTTCCCACTGGTAGTGTGCTAATCTGGATGGGGAATTCGGACATGTATTTACAGGGTATACAAATGATAGGATATATGTTGATTTGTTCAATCGACTGATATCATTTGTTTTGATTCTTACACTGTAGTTCCAGATTTGATTTATGTGTAAATTTTGTTGATTAATCTACATATATTTTCTTTACTCCTGTTTCTCCAAGTTTTCATGGGTGTATCTTGGTTTAAATTATTTGTTTGGCAAACAATTGGCCACCAATGAATTATCTGAAAATTTGCTATGGACGACTATTCTTAATAGGTTTCTTTCGGTTTGTCACTATGGTGCACTACTTGTCAGTTGTGTGTATAGTAAATAATTCAGAAAATTGATTTATCTTTTTAGGATTTCATGGGAAACGTCTGGAAAGGGTTTGGTGAGCCATTAGATTTGCATTAGATGGATGACAGAAGTGTTTGTGAAAAAGGTCTACTATTTCTCAAGCTGTTTTGTTGTTTGTTCGCTGATGCTTGTTGTTCTTGTAGGTACGCTATGCCTATGTTGCATTCTGGGATGAAATCACTCGCTCATATATTCCAGCCGGAGGAAGGTAACAAGATTGGAGAAGATCACATAATTGACATTTGGAGGATCATTTTTATTAGAGATCTTCCTTTCACTGTTCAGTGGCTGAATGGAAAAATTCCCAAGGTATCATCTGGAAACTGTGTGCCTTCATTGTCATAGTAGAAAAAATGTTAGTAGAAGTCTAAAAATCCTGTTTCGGTTACTCATCTTGTGGCACTCTATGGACTATCATCTAGAATGAGATTGTTTTTCAATCCCAATGAACAATAGATGAATAATAGATCATAGATGCATTGGTTAGATTATAGTGTTGTCTTCAAGTTTGTCTGAGCAGTGTTTCTTAGCATCAAATCAAAGTGCGATGTTGATGCTTAGTGGAGCAGTGCGCGTATTGTGTTGTAGTCTATAGATAAATGCTGCACTTCTCTGCTGATTAATTATTGCGCACGATATACTCAATCGGCATAGTGTGTCTAGAGTATGAATCCTTCTTGTAATAAGCTGATATCCATTTTGGTATTTTGTACTTGGTATGCATCTCACTGTAGTTTTATAGAGTAGATTTTTCAATAAAGTGTTTGGTCATTCCAGTTCTAAATTTATTTCGATGTTGTTGGGTACCTCATGCCATAGGAGTTAGGATTTCCCTATTTATTTATTTTGAATATATCTTTGAATCTGAATGAACAACAAGGCTTGTTCATTTTAGTTGATGCCAGTCCAATTATGTGCTCATATCTTAACAAATAAACCAGATTTACCTGTTATATTTTACATGTCTGCAACGTGTTCTTTTCCAGTTCGATTTGTGGTTTACTTGGTCCATTGGTTTACATATGTCGTTGATTGCCCAAGCCACATACTTAATACTCTCGTGTTGGTTTATTTTCACAGAAACACCAATTGTGCATGGTGATTGCACTCCCGAGGCATGGTACTGCTTCCAATCGCTAGACAAGGTTATGAGGAGGCATAAAAACACAGATAACGGTACCCCAATTGATAGGGAATTTTTCAAGAGCTTCCTAAGGGCTTTGGAGATAGTTGGTCTTGGTTGTATATAGCAAGCTGAGGAATGAGCGTATATGTTCAGTTCACAAAATGATAATTTCGGATGATATAGCTTACTGCCATGTAGATTTCCTTTTGTAAACTCCAGCAATGCACTCAGAAGACTGATGTTAGTATGTATATTCTTGGGTGCAGTCGTCTTGGGCGTCTGTGCCGTCACCTCCTTCACATGCTCATCATTTCCAGCAATGCACCCTTGCATAAAACCCATCATGCCGTCAGTAAGGAGTAATCTGTCAAGCACCACCGTTTGACAACTACTGCCAGCTCGAGAGATGCCCACTTTCTATGTTTTCCAAGGCTACTGTCATTTCATTTGATCCAGGTGTTCTTGGTATCTCCATTGGTTTAGTATTTTCTCTAGCACCCTTCATTTTCCAGGTGTAGCATGTTGATAGTCCAGGTTAAAACATGTGGTAGAAATAGGAAGACATGGTAACATACATGCTAATTATAGTGTCCCACAAGGTTAAAACATGTGGTAGAAATAGGAAGACATGGTAACATACATGCTAATTATAGTGTCCCACAAGGTTAAAACATGTGGTAGAAATAGGAAGACATGGTAACATACATGCTAATTATAGTGTCCCACAACCTTAACAGTGTGACTTAATTTATAACACTGTTAAGAAATTATTTGTAGATCAAATATACGTGCTATTTTCAACTTTAGACAAGATTATTCACTGGTTTTAGTTGCTGAATGAAAAAAGAGAAAACCCGTGCAAAATCAAGTTAATCATTCATGTCTTTTCTTCAGCGGTAAATTAGATCTTGTAAAGAGTGTTGTACGAAATTCACCGTTGGTTTCTAATTTTAGCTGTATAGTGTTTTATATATGAACCATTTATTTTACGTCTTGATCCGTGGCAACTCTTGTCTTATATATGCTCACCCTTAATTGTTTATTGAAAGAACAATATAATGGGGTAGCAAAATCCTAAGCAGTAAGGAGTCCGTACTGCATTCTTGCCTGTAATGCTTACCATACCGTGCTCTCATGTTAGGTGGACCAAATGGTTATATACTGGACCTCCACTCTCGGACTACTGTCTGTCTTTGTGGAGACTACTTCTGCAACTACTTCTCGCATGGTATAGATATCTTATTTGATGGAGAGGTATGGATTGTCTTTGTGAATTCAAACAACATTTCTTTTGCAAGGTTCAACCTGAATGTTATGGTGCAGACAGACATGATAAAGAAGTTTGTTTTACATACAAACTTCCCATGTCATTCAGATTATAATTCGTATGTGAAATGCAACTTTGTTATCTATGATGCCGAAGATATGATCTGCTCACTATAGAATCTACCAAGAATTTTTATGCCCTCTTTACCTAAACAATAGATAAGAAATCCTGTGGAGTCAACCTGTTAGCCTTTTCATAACAGGGATAAGATTTAGTACAATATATTATACCTAGGCACTCTGATTTGTACCTACTGTTTTGTATTGATCGTCATGCGTTCTGCAGATGTGCACTTAGCACTCCAGTAAGGGGTCAGTTACTGCTTCCATGAGCACTCAATTGTTACCTGATCTATTACTACACATCCACACTCATGAATTAGCTTATTCTAATCAGGAACTGCTGGATCTATCGATTAAGCAAACTGTATAATTCTCGTGAGCGAAATTATATTGATACCTCGGCACTTTGCTGGGCAGATTGATACTTATACCTGAAAGTTTAGGCAGTTTGGAAGAATACTTGGAGCACTCATTTGTATCAGTTTTTTACATGATGACAATGATGTTTCTGCCATGAGGATGGCGGAAAGGGCGTCGTGCAGGCAACGTGCAACAACACCATCAAGGAAGGCCCTCAGGGCGCCGTCGTCAAGGGTCCCCGTGACGGCGCCGTCCAGGCACACGACGCGGGCGAGGGCGTCGTCCGGGAACGCGCGCGTAGAGGGCGGCGTCCAGGGCCGTGAGGACGCCATTGTCCAGGTTCACGGCGAGGGTGCGGTGATGGCGTGCGTCGATGGCGAGCAGTTTCCTTTTTTCCCTTTCTTGAGCGATCCCTTTTTTTAGAAAACCAGTGATCAGGGTGAGGACGCGGGCCGCTGTTTCATATTTTGCCTACTTGGTGAGGTCAGAGTATTCCGTTCGTCATTCTAAATTGCTAAATGCACACCGAGATATGATTAGTGGGCCTGATCATGTGGTTTTATGTCTGACCATGTATGGTTTGAGGGGTACGTTTAGCGAAGTTTGTGTTTGCTCCTTTATAAGTTTGTGTTTGCTCCTTTATATGTCTGACATTGGTATGCTATGCATAAGAAATATGTTTGCAACCAAAGTCGGATGAACCTGTCTTTGTATGTTATTTCGAATAACTGTTCCTCCATAACATCAGAGACAAAAATGTTTGTCACTTAGAACGTCAAGTTTCTTTGAGAAGGAATTTTTCGTGAAAATATAAGTGGGAGGACAATAGAACTTTGATAAGGTTAAAAGAACCTTAGCTATATGTGCAGAGTTGCACAGCGCCGAAAAGTGTTCCGGAGGCAGCAATAATGCTCATGGCTCACGTGCCTCAAAGGTTGTGGTCACGGAGATCTAAGTTCCTATTGAAACAAGTAGGTCAAGTAAACAATCAAATACCAAGATTTGAGGGTTGAATCATTATTTGAGAATAATGAACGTACTGCATGCAAAGAAGCGATGATGGGCCCTGACTCCGTAAAATGGCTTGAAGCCATAAAATCCGTGATAGTTCCATACACGAAAAATCAAGTTTTGAACTCGAAGGACCCTCGAGAAAGGTGTAAGACCTTACAGTTGTGTTTGGATCTATAAAGAAATAGACATGGATGTTTTGCATCTATGAAATAGTCGACATGTTGGAAAAGAGTTCACAAACAATGTTCAAAGATTGACTATGACAAGATTTGATCTTTCATAGCGATATTTAGTCTAGACGGATTAATATAGCAACCACTACATATAATTTTGTTATGTGGTAGTTGAATAAACAAAACAAGTTCTTCTAATAGAATTGTTACCTAGGACATGTGCATAACACGGTCCATAGGGTTTTGTTAATTCAAAGGATGCTAAAAGCATATGCAAACTTCAATGGTTGAAGTAAGCATAGTGGAGTTGGAATCTTCACTATGATGAAACTGTTAAAAGAGTTTAATTTCATCAGAGACAATGAAGATGCTTGCATTTGCAAGAAATTAAGTGGGAGCGCTAAGACATATTTCTAATACATTATGTGGAGGACATATTGTTGATTGGAAAAGATGTATCTTTTATTAACACATATTAAGAATTTCATCCTGATAAAAGACTTAGGCAAAACCCAAATATTTGGCATCAATAGACGCTAATATGGTTGTGCCAGAAGTACATAGATGAGATATTGAATGAGTTCAATATAGAAACTACAAGAAAGGTTCTTGTCGCACTGAAAGGATTGAATGAGTTCAATATTGATGATATATTCAAGTGTATTGACACTTGGTAAGTGAAACAAAGATTCAAGTATAGATTGATACTTGATGTATGAAATCACAAAGAATATTTATATCAATCATACTGTGATATGTATAAATCCAGATATGTCCTATGCTCTAAATGTTATGAGCATATACCAGAATGATTCATAAGATGATCATTGGACAATAGTAAGGATATTCTTATGATCTTTTGGAAGAACTAAGAGTATATTATTTGTAGAAGTGATAAATAGATGGTTAGTTCATTGTAAAAGTACTACACTGATACTAGTTTTATCACAAAGTACAAATTAAGTTTATCTCAATTTAAACTAAGGGTGGCACAATATAATGGAAAGTAAGTTCCATAATGGATTTGGATGAGTTCCAAAGTTAAGACATTGTGACAGATACTACAACAAAAGGCTAAGTATATAACTGCTATTATAGCAGCTAAAGAGGGCATTTGTGTCGAGTAGTTTGTTATCAAACTAGGTGTAGTTCACAGTGGGATAGTACTATGAAGATATATTGTACGACAATATTATCAACATTATTTAACCCCAAAGAACTAAAGGTCTCACCAAAGGACCAAATTTATACAAAGCCATCTCATTAGAGAATGAGTGATGCGTAGAGACGCAAAGACATGCAATTACACACGGACCTGGAAGTGTCAGATCCGGAGATCAGTTGACCACTAGCAATCGTGTACATACAACACCGGAAAGCCATAGGTGTTGAATACACAAAGGTTTGAAACTAGATTATTGACTCTAGTGCAAGTGGGAGACTGTTGGAGATATGCCCAAGAGGCAATAATAAAGTGGTTATTATCATATCTTCATACTTATGATAAATGTTTACATACCATGCTATAATTGTATTAACAGGAAACATTAATACTTCTGTGATTTGTAAACATAAAAGAGTCCCTAGTAAAGCCTCTTGTTAAACTAGCTTGTTGGTTAATATATGATCATGGTTTCCTGATCATGAACATAGAGATGTTATTAACAACAGGGTCATATCATTAGGAGAATGATGTGATGGACATACTCCTATAGATAAGCGTAGCATAAAGATCAAGTCATTTTAATAGTTCAATTGCTATATGCTTTCTGATACATAGTAACCTAATTCCTTCGACCATGAGATCATGCATATCACCTTTACCGGATGGATGCTTTGATGACATCAAACACCACACCGTAACTGGGTGGCTATAAAGGTGGCATTGAGTGTTCGGAAAGTATTGGTTGAGACACATGGATCAAGAATGGGATTTGTCCATCCATATGACGGATAGATATACTCTGGGCCCTCTCGGTGTAATGTCATCCAATTAGCTTGCAAGCATGTGACTGGCACACAAGGGATCACATATCACGGGAACGAGAAAAGAGTACTTATCGGTAACGAGGTTGAACTAGGTATGCAGAGATACCGACGATCAAAACCTCGGATAAGTAAACTATCGTGAGACAAAGGGAAATTGGTATCGTATGTAAGTGGTTCATTCGATCGCAAAGTAATCGTAGAAATATGTGGGAGCCATATGAATTTCCAGATTCCTCTATTTGTTATTATTCGGAGAAGTGTCTCGATCATGTCCGCATAATTCACGAACCGTAGGGAGACACACTTAAGGATTCGACGTTGTTTGAGTAGTTATGGAATGATGAGTAAGAGACCGAATGTTGTTCGAAGTCTCGGATGGAATCCGGGATATCACGAGGAGATCCGGAATGGTCCGGAGAATAAGATTCATATAAGGAAAGTCCTGTTTCGGAGTTGGAGAATGGTTCCGGTGTTTTCATCGGGAATGTTCTAGAAGGTTCCGGAATGTCCGGCACTCCGGAGGGGAAGGGTACATGAATGTGTCATTGCAAGTTGGAATGATTGCATCATGTACTAGGTGTCATCCCTGTACAAAATAAAGGGTTTAATCAAATCCTAGTTTGAAAAGTCAAACGCCAATTTGAAAAGTCAAACGGCTATTTTGGAAAGTGGAGAAGAAGTGGGAAACCGAGTTGGGGAGGAGTTCCTCCTCCACCGCCGGCCCACTAGGGATCCGAGTTGGGGAGGGACTCCCTCCCCTTTGGCCGGCGCCTCCCTCCACCTATATAAGGAGGGGCAGGGCTCCCCTCCTAGACACACAAGTTGCCTCCCTCTAAACCTAAACCCTAGCCACAGCCTAGGAATTTCTCCCAAGCAGCCGAGTTAGAGCTTCTAATTGCCCTACCCGCTGGTTTAGCCCCTTCTAATTGGTGTGTCTAAACCCTAGATCACCAAGGCTCTCTCATAGTCCACCATACTCGCTCCGGCTTAAGGCGAAGCCCTGCGAGATCTCCCCTCTACTTCCGGTACCACGCCGTCGTGCTGCCGGAATCGCGAGGAGAGTGCTACAACCTCCGCTGCCTGCTGGAACAAGGGAGAGGAAGGTCTTCGTCGAGTACCGAACGTGTGACCGACTGCGGAAGCGCTGCCGGAACGCAGCGCCGGAAGGATCGTCTATGCGATCTTGAGATCGGGAAGAGTACGACTACATCACCCACGAGAATCTGCTCTCGTTAACCACTTTGGAATCTTCGAGGGTGAGTTCCTCTATCGACTCGTTGCTACTATCTAGTAGATAGATCTTGGCTTGTTTGTTTGCATGCGGTAGAATTTTTTTGTTTTCCATGCTACGAACCCCTACAATGGGAACCACAAAAAAAATACTCCCTCTGATCCATATTACTTGTCGTTAAAATGGATGTATCTAGCACTAAAACATGTCTAGATACATCCATTTTAATGACAAGTAATATGGATCGGGGGGAGTAGCTAAGATGGAGATATTGTTCATGTAGGGCTAGTTCTAGATAACCAATAAAAGCTAATGTCCCAAAAGTGCCAGTCTGGTTTTGTAGCCGCACACTCTTAACCCCCACCCCTACGTGTCAGAATTCGTCGGCGTCCAATTTTGGCCATCCCTTGTCGTGTAGGTCCCTTTAACCATGTATCTTAGGACTTAGGCTTGCCAAAACCAGGGTATGGGGCAAGATGTCTTTGTGCAGGCAACCTATCAGACATGTAGTCACCCAAAAGTGCCAGCCTGGTCTTGTTAGTTATGCACAATTGATATCTACCATACTCAGCACAGAGAGTGGAAAATCATGTCGAAAGTCGCTACCACCAGCTCAGACCAATCCTCAAGTTGTTGATCCCCACAATGGATTCTCTTACCCTTCTTCACATCCCATCTGTTGGTAGTTTTAAGTTGTTAGTATCCAGTAGCTTCAAGAACGTTGGTAACTCCAGGATCTCATGAGGGATTCTATGGAAACGAGAAACATTCTAACCAAAGTCGGCAATCAAAATCTTATTACATAGTTTTACCTGTAAATGTATTTTTTAAGCAGATAACTGTGCGAAGGTAGGTGCTGGGCAGCTAGGGGAGTTCTATGGTCAAAATATCATTTTCCTTTTTCTTTCACACACAAAAAAGGCCTCCTTCAGTTTTTTTAGCCTTTCTCCATTTGTGCTTATAAGTTATAGCCTTGTATGTGCAAACTAGATGAAACAAGTGCTTAGTGGATAAAATGAATTGCATTCTCTTCTAAGCCCTGCAATCTTCTTAGTTACTTGACATGTATGTATGTATGTATGGTGTAACATGTATCTGATATTACCCAAATATGGTCTGATATGTATGTCGCTGCTATGTTACCTATTATAAAACACCTTCTATTCTAAGTATTCTTTGGTCATTCTTGGTCCATAGTGTCTTAATGTATAACACTATCATGGTGAGGTAGGTTCTTTACTCATGTCTCACGCTTATGTGATGTTTCAAACTTTGAACAGTGAATTTGCTCTAGTATGTGGTCGTGACAGCTTTCAGAGCAATTGCAATCTTCTTGTCAGATATGGCGAGCACAGCATGCTTTGTGATTGTTAGTAAGAATGATATCCCAGTCTATGATGCTGAAGTTGGATCTGCCCCAAAAGTATGTTTTGTTAAATATATTTTCTTTAGTAATTATAATGCATGTTTTGCCTATTACATTGGTGGTAGACTGGTAGTTATATATATTCATGGTAATATAATGGGTCTCTGTTGGTATAACACGGTCGAAGCAGCGGTCTGGTGGTTAAATGTTCATTGTAGTTTTCTCAACTCCTTGCTATTCGTGGAATGCATGTAATATTGTATTTAGAAGTAGATAATGCACACATACATGTGACCATCACAGTATATTAATGGTCCATTCGATTTCAAACAAGCAAAAAGTGTTCACCTGAACTATAAACATGTAGATTTACAATTATATCATACACAGCCAAATGTTGGAAACGGGGGACTCTTGCGATATTATCCCCCCTCCTTGTAGAAGCATATCTAGTACCCCCTTCATCTCAGGGTTGACCCTCTAACTCTTATCTTATTGTGTATGCCTAGCAAAAAAAAGTTTGTTGATAGACCTAGGACATGGATTCTCTTTGTGTATGAATCAATGGATCATGACAATTACTTCCTCTTTCATTACTTCATCCTTTCCATATCCCTCCGTGTTGTTCAATCTTGGTCATCAAGTGGCACTCGGTTCATATTTGTAAGTTTGTTCGATCATTGACAAGGGTCAAAGAAGCATGTGACATTCACCATGAAGGCTAGAAGTGATAGATGAACTGGAGAACGCATGCACCACTTCTCATATAAGTGCTATACAAGAGGCACACATTGCATTTAGATTTCTCTGTAGATCATCTATTATGATCTGTGCATGCAGTTTGCTTGTTCAATGATGACATAATTTACTTCCTCTCGCAGAAAGAAGATCAATCTTATCAGCATCAGTTCATTTTGCATGCTGCATTAGATGTTGTTCAGGACCTTGCATGGATTACAAATGCATTGTGAGTGGTTGATTTGTCGTAGCCCTCTTAGGGGCTGTCAAACACACCATGTAGATTCTCTTGCAGATTTTGTTGCTTCTGGCTTCACATAACCATTCCTTTTTTGATGCACTTTTGTGGCATCCCGCAAAACCACTACTAGAAAATCGCGTTGATTTTTGTGCATTGCATCGTCATCATCATGTGTTGTTTGTCTAAAACTATTTTCACAAAGCCCGTTTTGTTTTCTAAAACGTCCCATCTTTATTCAAAACCAAAATCGGGTCTCCGGAATATTTTGTTTGTCGGCTATCGAATTGCAAGAGCCATGTTTAAAACAAATAAAAGTTACAATTATTTTTAGCGGGGGCAGTCGAACGGGCCGAATGACCCGAGCGACCATCCCCATTTTCTAATCGGTCCACCTAACCCGCCCTTTTAAATCCTAAAGCTACCAATCTAATCTACCCAGCCCTCCTCTCCACCTCACCCCAACCAGTAGCAGCTCGCCACCTCAGCTCCCCTCTCCCCCCCTCCAATCAAAATCTGCCACATCACCACACAGCCTCCTACCCTTTTCCCCCTCTCTCTCCTCTCACCCCACCAACCACAGCTTCCTCTCTTCCCTCCACGCACGCGGCCCACCCCTCAGCCACACAGCCCTCACCCAGCACACAACACCACACCCACCTCACACACTGCCACCGCGGCCCCCGGTCCCACCCCTGACGCGCTCCCTCCCACCAACCGCACGCCACCGTCCCCGACCGCCCCGGTCCCACGCCCACGCGACCGTCCTTTCCCTCGTCTCCCACCCCGCGCGAGCCTCCCTCGCCCCTGCACCGCTCCTCTCTCTCTCCCGTTTCTCTCACCGCCTGCCGTCCTCCCCGGCGAGCGCCGCCCCTCCCCGCCGGCGCACCCTCCCCCGCTCCGCCGCCCCGCGCCTGCTCTCGCCCGCCGTCGCCTCCCCCTCCACCCTCTGCATCTGCCGGCGAGCCCCTCCGCCTCGCCGGATTCCTCCCCGTCGGCCCCGTTCCTCCGGCTCCGCCCCGGACCTCCTTCCTCCGCGCCTCCGGCCGGGCCAGTGCCTCCCCGCTCCGCCGCTCCGCGCGTCCCCCGTCGCCCCGGCTCCGCCCCAACCCGCCCGCGACCCCGCGCCCCCAACCTCCATCTTCCCCCTCCTCTGGCCGCCCGCCTCCGCGCCGGCGAGCTTCCCCCGCCGCGCGCCGGTTCCGTCTGCCTCCCTCCCGCCTCTGCCGCCGCTCGCCGGCCCCCCTTAGCCGAGCTCGCCTGCTCTCGCCCGCCGGCGCCCCGCTCGCCCTCCGCCGCCGCGCTAGCCTCCCTCTCCGGCCAGAGCCTCGCCGCGCCGCCAGTACCGCCCTCCTCCGCGTGTGCTGCGCCCCTTGCAAGCTCCTCCGTCGCCCGGGTTCACCGCCCCCTCCCTGCTTGCATCGGAGCCGGTGTTGGTTGCTCTTGTGGCCCCGCCGTTCTGCCAGCGTCCCTCTGCCTCTGTATCTGTCTGTCAGTGTGTGGCCTTGGTGTGTCGAGGGTGAGTGAGGTGTTGGGCTGGCTCAAGCCAGTAGAGGACTGCCGTTTCGAGTTGCTGTCAAGATCTGTGATAGTTCATCTGTCTCCGGGTCCCGTGCTTGCAAGATCGCTACATGGACTCCAAGACCGACCCGCCAAAATCTTCAATCGGATCCGAGGACGCCGAGACCCCGGAGCGACAAGTACCTTTTTCGGACGCCAAGATCTCCGGCACGGAACGGCAAGACCCTCCCCGCACCGATGCCGACGACGTCGCACACAAGTTCTTCACCCCGGACGCAAGACCGACCCCGTGGGACCCGACAAGACCCTCGCAACGGCAAGACCGACCCCGTGGAACCGACAAGACCTACGCGCCGACAATAACGACAGCGACCAGGAGAGTCCGATGCGCCCCCGGCGCCGCACCAAGTCCTGCTTCCCGGATGCCGAGGTCACCGACACAGGACAACAAGATCTACCCAGTAATCCGAGAACGAGCCCGCCGAGACCGATCCGTCGAACCCTGACCCTGAGACCAACACCGGACCCCGGAACCCCAAGTTCGTCGAGACCCCCCTAATGTGTGACCCCTTTTCTCGAGCCTTATTTTATAAATGAAATAAAACCTGTTGCATATTAAATTGTCATACTTGCATGCATCTTGTCATGTGGTTTGGGGGCCTTCCGCCGATTCACCTAATAATTAAATATGGGGCCCATATGCGGGCAAATCTAGCCTTATACTGGCCTCATTTAAACTTGTGTAGCGAACCGGTGCTATCTTTTGCCTTGATAATGCAACATTTAAATTGCGGGGTACCTAAATAACTTGAACCGTTTAATTAATTGTCGGGACCCCGGTTCCGTTTAATATTGCCTAATTGCATCGCACCTTTGCCATGCCATGCATCATACATGCATCATGCCGATCTTCTGCCGTTGTATTAAATATTGCATCCGGTGTTTATTCTAGCGTTTTGCTTCTTCGCGGATAAGGCCGATGAGTTGATGTGAGCTTCGCCCCGATCTTCGGTTGAACCCTTCGACAATGTTCTCAGGCGAGCATCTCCCCCTTTCTACCTATCTTACTTTTACAGTCTTTATTACCTCCTGTTGATCTATTGCTATCTGTGTCGCGATGCTCTAGTTTTCCGTACCCTTGATATCCCTTGCAGCCATATATTGCCTTGGACACCTCCTATTACTTGTTGTTTGGTAGATAGTTGGACTTGCGCGTCGTGGTCGCTTGCTCAAGTGCTGTTGCGTGTCGTCAAGTGCCACAGTTGTTGATGTATTGCCGCATGTTGATATTGGAGGTGATCATAGTTGTACTTATCATTCACTTTAATTCCTGTTTAACAACTAAAATTGAAGTAAGCAGAGGCATCGGTGGGTGATAGATAATATTTGGTTTCCGAACGCCCACTTGTGTCCCGTAGGACCCCGAGTACTTGATACCTGTTCCTTGATTTATCGCGCTATCCACATCCGGGAGGTATATGGGACCCCCCTTAGCCAGAGCTTGATTCAGTCTTATTTCTTGGGGCCACAAACTAGTTTGAGGTTTTATTTACGATCCTGTACTTATGCCATGCTACTACTTTCTTTACGATTGTGCGAGGAGCACACTGTACTGTTTAGGATCGGGACACGTTTACGCGGTGTCGACAAGCCCAGCCACACTTTCGGGTTCCCAGTCGCTCACAGCCGTCCACCCAAACCTTGAGTCCGTCTCGGAGCTAGCTTACTTCGTTGCGGGTTCTACTTAAGGGGTGGCCCCCTGAAATAATTCTGAATCCTGTGATTGCTTTGTCGTGAAGGCCTCGTTGGGTTTTGTTTTGGTTTTTCCGAGGTTGATCGAGTGTGTGTTGCTATTTGTGCACCCCGGCCGGGTTAAAACTTTCTGAAAGCCGTGTCCGCGGTTATGGACGACTTGGAGCACAGTATCTCGACCATAGACAAGCATAACTAAAGTTTATTGCTCTAAACTTGACTTTATAGTGACTAGTAATCAGCTTCACTATAATGGAATGGCTAATAATACTGCCCACCATTGCTTGTTGAAGTGTCGCTTGGGACCATTGTATCTGACTAGTAAGTATTGCAACTACAACGGAATGGCTAAGTAAAAGTACCAACAACTGCTGGGTTTTGGGTTATCTCATGCTACCTGTATCTGACTAGTAAGTGTTGCCACTATAACGGAATGGTTAACTAAAAGTGCCCACTGCTTACTTTATCAGGACGATTATCTAAACCTGACTAGTAAAGTGCCGCAACTATAACTGAATAAGTAAAACTGCCAACTGTGTGAGTTCCTCGGTTGACTTCCTCGTTGGTCTCGAGGGGGAAACGCCAGGATGGGTTTGTTTGTTGATAGTATCAGGTTGGTTCCGGATAGGTCCTTCTTACCCCCCCCCCCCTGATTTGCCGCCAGTTGTATCGAGTCTCTATAGGTTGTTTAGTGCATGTTGCCGCTGCCGCTCAGTCCACCATACCTATGTAGGCGAGGACCGCCGAATTCTAGTCTCGCCGTGTACTGGCCTCAGTACTGACGCTCTTCTTTTTCCTTTGCCCTTTGTCGGCACCCCTTTTGTTAAGCAGGTTTTGAGATCGACGGCGTTAGCAGGGTTACCCTTCCGGCTTGGCCTGGGCAGGGTTATGGACGCCATTGGTTATTCTTCAGGGCTCTTAGCCCCATTTGCATCTTGTCCGTAGTCGGACGCTCAATCATTTTCAAGGTGATTTGGATCTTTGTATATTATATCTGTATTCTTGACTCATTGAGTCGCTGTTGTATATATATCTGTTCTGTGGGTCCCATCGAGGACTGTTGTGTAATGTTATTACTTCGTTTTCCACCCGCACGAAAGTGCCTGGTGGGCACCTTTGAATCGTTTCTATGCGGGTTTGGCGGGAATCGCTGAAACTTGCATAGGGTCGATTCTGAGGGTGTTACAACTTTCAGGTTTCCGAAGTCAGTAGATAGATTCAACGATCTTGTTGTGTCTGTTTATGTAACTGCTGTCATATCCTTTGAATACTCAGATGTGTTGTCTTTAATAGAGCCAAAACCTTGTGTGATGTCTCAGCAGAGAAAGAAACTGGAAATGCGAGAAGTTAGTGATAATTCTACCTCACACTTTTGATCAAAATTATTGTTCTCCGTCAACGATTTAAGTATGGCTGTCAGTGTGTAACAGGTAAATTTGGTTTCTCATATTTGTTTATTTCAGGTGAGAGTCATAGCTCATAACCACGATTGTCCTTGTGACATTCTGTTCATTCTTTCCTTGTATTAGTATCATTGTGTTCTTAATAGCCAGTTTGCCACATACTAGATTTATGTTGCTTCATGACTCACAAAGTGAGGATGGGATAAAAAGTTTCTTCCAGGAAGTTCACGAACTTTACATCACAAGGTAATCTGTTATGTAGTTATGTGCAGAGAAAATTTGGTTGCTATGCTGAAGTAAGTCAGTCATTCAAATAATATAAAAAAAACACTTCCAAATGCCAACTTTAAACGTTGGTGATGTGTTTCCTATGTTCTCTGTCTATAACTTCAAGTCTTCATAGTTTCTCCTGGGCCTTTTCTATTCATTTATAGCACTGTCTTCTGTCAACGCGATGGAGCTAACTTGGCATACACTTGGTATGGGCTGTTAACAGTATCTGTTAAATAACTTGATTGATTCGGTGTTCCATAACTTGCACAAGGATGTTCGCGTGCGTTTCATCATTCTCCTTGCTTGTGCTATAATAGATCTCTACTTCAATTTATGTACTGTACGTGTTTCTGTGCAGATATCCCTCGATCCACTCTACTTGCCTGGTTCTCGCATCACATCCTCCCATTTCGATACCAAGGTCAGGGCTCTTGCAAGGAAATATGTGTAGCATATGCTCAGGGGGGAGACTTGTAACCTCCACAGCGTCGTATTTTTTTAGTACAACATTTACTTTTGGCATCTGTTACTTCTTCTGACTATTCAATGACCAAATATATATATCCTGAAATGAGCTAGTACTATGACTGCACCAAATAAATGCTGCTCAATCGAAAGCTTTCTTTGCCTATTTCTGAGGTTTTTCCCCCCTTAGCTTGCTGCATGTATCGTCCGCATCAAATTTATTGAAATGCCTTGCCCCCCCTGCCAAAATCTCAGCTTTCTGTTCATCTCTTTACTCATTCATGCCCTTGCTGCTGTAGCGTCTGTAGCTCAGTCCTGTGAGGTTTGCCTCGTACGTTGCACACCGATACTGTACCATGATATATTGATTGATATCTGTAATCATGCCAGCAAAAGTGCCCCAGTATCATCACCAGCCGTATGAAGCATGCAGCGGTGTTACTGTCGCAGGACGCCGCACCCGATCGGCCGATACTGTTGCTTCGCCACCATAAGGATCAGCGCGTCAGATGTGTAATTTATTCATCACTGAATCTGCAATTATTACTTGCCGAGGAGGGGTTGTCTGTAGTGCATGCTTGGGTATCCCTGCCTATATAAAAGATCACTGCACGGTCACTGATTTTTCACCTCTGTGAGCGTCTGCACGCTTTCCATGATAGTAGTAATACTAAAACTGTAGGCACACATTTACAGGAATGTGGATCAAAGCCGCTGAACAGTCAAGAAAATTACAGATCAAAGCCGCTGAACAGCTACTCAAGATTGATCGCAGAAAAGACCACGCCTGTCTCGCTCGCCAATCATCGCCGCCTCGACAGACAGCAGAGGCGTGCGGCCGCGTGCTTAGCTGTTGCCATAAACTTGGCTCTAGCGTAGTGTTGCTCACTCACTCGCGCACCCATCAATCCATCAATCGTGTTCGTCGACACTCGACAGCCGAGCCGTGCCCGTGCCCGTGGCCGTGCAGCCAGCCGCGTTATTATCGACCTGTCCTGCCCGAGCCGATCTTTCTGAATCTGCTGGTAGCTAGTGCATCAAATCACAGAGCAAATCCGGGGGGAGATTTGCTCGAGGACACACACACATCGCGGTCCAGATCCGGCAGAGCCCAGCGAGTGCAGTCCCACCACCGATTAACTCCTCGCCCGATCGAAAACCTAGGAGCGGCCAGGAGATTAATCAATGCCCGCCTCAGCCGCAAACAGTGCCTGCTGCGGTAAGCCTGCTCATAGTGGGGTAACATAGATGCCACATAGTCTAAAATAATGACGTGACAAACAATTAATAATAAAGAAAAAGACAAATGAAGTAACATAATATATTAGAGCAAGAGCAATAGTATAGCCAACTGCTGCCTATAAGCCATGTCCATATCATCTAAAGTCAATTCAATAGTCAATATATACAATAGCTATAGGTTAAAATATGCAACTTTATTAATTTATGGCCTACTTTACACTCTTACATAATGTCTGAGCATGTGCTGCAGCTGATTCTTAACTAAGACCCCACTCCTCTTCTCTCTCCTCTTCTCTTTCATCCAACTAAGCACAAATATACTATTTTAAATCTTATAGCCTGCTGACTGGACCTTATTGTACTTGCTCTTACCATCATATCACACTTTCCAATACAAATGAGTCTACAAAATAATACTCTACGTTACTACACTAAGTTACTTCCACTAGAAGTAATTAGATTAGTAACATGTGCAGGTTACTAGTCTAAGTTACTATGCACTATGACCAACCTAAGAGCAAGTTCAATAACAAAGCCAACTATTGGCTATAAGCCGTCGCCATGTTATCTATAGTTAAACTAATAGCTAATATATATAATAGTTAGCTATAATTATGTACTATTTTATTTGGCTAAGGCCCACCTTACACTCACACAAAGTGCCTAGAAGCACGTGCTATAGTTAGCTCTTGCATGAGAACCCACTAATCTTCTCTCTCCACTTCTCTCTCATCCATATCATCTTAAATATATTATTTAAAGACTTATAGCATGCTTACATAAGCTTATTATACTTGTTCTAAAGCTGGTCACAGTGCACACTCCCTCTGTCTGGAATTTTAGGGCCGAAGGACCGAAGCAACAAAACCAAGACGCCAGTAATTAGTGTTAATAACTGACCTTTAATATCCCTGTTCTTTTCTCTATGATTGTTTTTCTATCAATCCTTGATCATCTAAACATGCATACACCGGGTGACATATTAAAGGGGTTGTATGCAGGAGAGAGAAAGGAAAACCGTTAAACTGTAAACGGCCGAGAGAAATTAGTGGCTGCATACGCTGTGACATAATGACTCTGGCTAATAATCTTAAGGGAGTGTCTAGGTCTTAGGCGCATGAGAACTTATTAGTCGTTAATGTTATTCTAATATTTATGCTAATTCTTAGTTGCAACTCATAAGATTTGTATTAATTCTCAGTTGCAACAACTCATTATTTCTCAGTTACATCCGAGTTGCAACTCATATCTAACTTCTACTTTGCACGAATTATAAGGTAAATTGAATGGTGAAAGAAGCGACTGAGACTTAACACTTCTCAGGCGTCTGAGAAGTAGCAAATCCGTAATCTCAAACTATCTGAAAATGCTCTCCGGACTAAAAATCCCGAACAGAGGGAGTAGTAACTTAGACTAGTAATATGCACATATTACGAATTTAAGTTACCTTTATAGTGGGTAGTGTTATAGGGATAGTAGTAGAAAGCCTCATTTATTGTTTTGTAGACTCATCTTTTATTGCTAAGTGTGATGTTACAATTTGCAGATCATGCAATCCTAAAATATTTTAGGCACAAAAGCATTTAATATCTGTAATTACTCTAGTATAAAAAAAACCAAATGTTTGCATGTGTGTGAACAAATATAAACTCTTTGATGGTCTCTTCACACATGTTCTTCTTTACATTATAAAATAGACCAATTAGAGAACACCTAGGACCCAGAGAATTGCAAATTATGTCCTTTAAACCATGATGAAGAGAGTATGTTATTCCAATTGACTCTCTCTCATTAATTACATATCACATCAACTTTTTTGTCTAATTGGCATGCATGTTACTACTGAGACTGGTCATAATGTTAGTATCATAGTGTATGATAGTATCTTCATAGTGCATGGTATCATACGATAGTACCATATTAGTACTGTCTTTAATAATTTATAGAATCTCAATGCAAAATTGTGTACAAGATTTATTTGTACGAAAACTTTCTAGTTTTACGTGCTATGATACGGTATCTACTTATGATACTTTAACCATCTCTTTCTTTATTAATTGTTATGCCACGTCAGATTTTACCAAACAATACTAGCTATGATACCCTCGTTAGGACAAGGCCGTAGTTACTTTCGCTATGACTAGTCTAATGGTTGCTGTAATCAGGCCCTGAACCCGAACTGATTCAACTGTGATCAATTAACTGCGCCTGTTTGCCAGGCGACAGGCGAGGCGGCGTCGATTCAGGCCACAGCGCGATGGATTTCGCTGTCCTGGGGATCGCAGGCTCATCGCTATCTACTAATATCTCGCAGTCCGGATCAGTGCGGGGCACTGCTGCGAAGGACTAGATTTAGAACGTCACGTCAGAGATTCAGTGCCACCGGGCCGGGAGGACTATGATTACCACGGACGGTTTTGTTTATGCAAAAAAATCTGCGATCGCGCACACGTGATATTTTTGTTTTGTGATGAAGAAGACGTGTTTACAGGGATTGTTGTTTTCGTTCATTGACAAAGATGGTGGATGCACACGAAACCGCCAAAAAGAATATGAAGAATACGAAGAGTATTCCATCCAAATCCACTAAATCTCAAAAGGTTACTACTCTGCACTATACGTTGGCTGAAATTTTCCTTATTCTTGATCACCTTGGGGGCTTGAGGCGTGGTGGACCATAGTTTCTCAGACGGAAGGATTTTCGTTCTTTGTTTAACTTGTTCTCATCTTTTTTGAGGTGTTGAGGCAACGACTATATTGTAAAATCGGAATAAGGCGTTTCCCGCAATATTCTCGCTCAGGTGGTAGGTCTAGTGGTGATGGAGGATGCGTGGATTCATGTGTCTGGCGGATTTCTTGGTATCCGGTTGGTTATCGTGCTGTTTCAGGTCAGTCTCTTCCGATCTATGTTTTCGCCCGGCTTCGATGATGGATGAGCGAAAGCGGTGGCATGACTTCGACTCGCGCTAGTGTCGGTAGTCTTCGCTAAGTGGTCTAAAGACCTAATTGTAACTTTTATTATTTTTGGAGCTATTTGTATATTGTTTTTAATAGATCGGTGGAATTAAAAAAAAATACAACCAACAACGCGTGTCCCCAATTCACTCCCTGTATAATTTGATATATTTTTTAAAATAAAAGGGGCAAAAGCTTTGGCTCAATCTATTAATTAAGCGAGAATGTAACAACAAGTGAAATAAAAGGTCTTATTACATCAAAAGCCTACTCTCCCGATATTAGTTGGCCCATGCGCTTGGAATCTCGGTATAACTTATTGATTATTTCGATATTTCTAAACAAACTGATAAATAATCATGCCCAATCAAGTAGTGAACACACACACACAGACAACACATACACACACGTCGTTTTCATTTGGCAGCTAATTAAGACCTATGGTCTCCGCTCTTCCACTCGGTGTGCTGATCCGTTCTACATCACCGGCACTGGCGACTGAATCGGGAGTGCGACGCCACCCGACGATGCTGGCTTTTGACGAGGGCGACGGAGATCGTCTCAGCGCGCTGAGGCGGTAGCGTAAGCATATCTTAGCGCCTTCCACATCAGAATCGTCAGACAAGACTTCGATCTCATCAGCAGGGAACATCGTTAAACCTGACGGCAACGTCGTAGAGAAGACCCGCCCGCCCTCCCGCCGCTGGACGTTGGCGAGTGGTGGCAACTTGGCATATGGCGGATTTTCCGCGGTAGAAACTTGGGGCGTGACGTGATCGCTCCTTTTTGACGAGCGTAATTACAGGGACCGATGGTGAAAACCTTTGTCATTTGCGCCGGCCGCTTGGTGAAAACCATGTTGTCAAGTGGGGGTAGTACGCACACGTCCACGTCGTCCGTCGAGGGGAGAAGAACTAACGTTGGGTGCGCGGAAGATACGCAGATACTTCTTCATAGTAAGTTTCTTTGTCACGAGAGCACGACGTCAGTAATATCATGGTACTGCATGCTTGGCTAATTGGCTCATTGGCTCAATGATGATCTTGTGACGTCGCTTTAATTATCTGTGGGTCGCTCGATCGTGGAGAAAATGGGACGCAGGTGGTAGGGCAACAAAAGACAGATCAATCAACAATGAGAAGATCACCACGAAGCTACAACCACGACCACTACAAGTACAACCACCTTGTAAACGAAGGAAGAAGAAAGGAACAGATGACTGGTCAATTTGTTTAATTTGGGGGAGAAATTAAACTTCTGCATATATACTTACTGTTCAACGGCGACAAGAAGAAGAAAGGCGTGACGAAACGTCGTAGTAGTACTAGCTAGCTAGTACGTTCCTTTTTGCGGTGAAAGGCTGGCCAAGCTAGTCTCGTAGATTCTTGAGCACCTTCCATTGCCAGAGAAGCTTTTTACTGATTGACGATGATTGGTAACTCTATTGAGGTCATCATGTCAATCGCAACTTGCTATACCAGCTAGCGAGCTAGCTAGCTAGAATCTAGCAAATTCTAGGCCTCGTGCTATGATAATCATGAGAGGAAGAATTAGAGGGTCCTGAGGATACACGTGAAAGCTAGTCGCATCCTGAACTTGACACGACGAAGGTGAGAACTGAGAAGCGCACGAATAATTGGGGTCCAACGAACAGAGGACTTGATCTCAATCCGAGATCACACGTCTGCCGTGGCCCCATCCTAGCTGATGCTATACCAAGTAGGAGTAGTAGGAACTGGTAGCGGATGATCATCGATCCGGAACAAGGCGGCCGATCGAGGCGTCGATCGGCAAGCTAAGCCCTTTTCGCACGCAGCTAGCACCGCCAGCAAGCAAGTTGGTGCATGCATGACGAGAGACGAGCGAGCGAGCTTGGCTTTTCCGCCCCCATCATCGGCCAAACGAAATCATTCCTCCCTTTCCAATCCAATCCAATCCAATCTCTGATGATCGATCGATCGAGGGTGGTGGCTGGTGGGGGCGCGATCGAGATGCGGCGGATCTGGATGCGGCTGATGATGATCGTGGCCGAGCCGCGCGCTACTACCCTAAACGGCCGGGTGCGTAGCCATTTTGCCTCTTTTGGCACCCAAGGGGCCGGGCCGATCCGAGAAAGCGGTGGCTCGCGATCTCCCCAAAATATCATGGCGCCATCATCACTTGCTCTGGCCATCTGCGACTGCGTGCGTATGTATGCGGCCGGCCGGCCGGCGTCGCGTCCTTTTCGTGCACTCTGCACCCAGCTCTGCGCAGCGCAGATCCGGGCGGGCGCATTCATCACTCCATTGCCCCCCGTCGAAAGGCGGCGATAATGGCGGATCTCGGGTGACGTTCACTTTCGCCGCGCCATGCAGCCTGCTACGGTCGATTAGATTGAGAGAGGGACTGGACCTCCTGCGCGCTTTGCATTGAGTCTAAATAAAGGCGCACATCTGTCTCATGTCGACATGTCCATCTCACTCTTGCACATTCTCAAAGCTATAGGCTTGATGCAGTTTGCAACTCAGTTGGAAAAGCTTAGTTATTCTTTGTTTTTGTTTTCCTTTTCTTGATGAAACAAAAAAAAACACAATTTCATCGCGCTAGCTGCAAGCGTGATCGGCCATCCGCAAATCTCAAAAAACAACACAATTTCTTAAAGGGAAATCATATGTTCCAAACATCTAGACAACTGCCCTTGGGAACACATAAATTCAAATCTTGGATTAGGCCATGTCGCAATGGAAGTGGGAGAGGCTAGGTTCATATCATATGGCTTAGACAGCTTATCCAATTTTAGCCTAAGTAACCACGTGATATACGTGGTCAGCAACCTAAACAAAACAATATCCAAAAAAAAATTAGCCTAAGTGGAAAATGCACTTCCTCGTCTAAAAAAGTGGAGAGAGCGTGCAATGAAAGATTTTCCAAAACAAATTGTTACTGTTTACGAGTGTTGCTACAATCATTAAAGGAGAAGTGACATGTGGAAAGAGCGTGCCAAGGATAGATCAAGGTATGCTCAGCAGAGATGGCCACACACCGGGCTGACCCTGTGTGTAGGCTTCGTGCAACTATTTAAGAGGGATTTTACAAAAAAATGAAAGGAAATTTAGTGTATTTTTGGGCCTAAACCTAGGGCTGTAGCATAGGCTGCCCTGGGTGGAGGTCCGCCCTTATGCATCCTTGTTTCTAGCTCGAATGATGTGCTTTATCGTGTCATGACATACTAGTAGTTAAGCCTTCTCATCTATATCTCCAAGCTCTTGATCTCATTTATACTCTGTGTTATCTTTGTACTTTCTGGTCGTTTCTTGGCCCTATTTATCGATAAATGGCACATTGTGGCTATTTATATAAAAAGACTCCTAAACTGTCTTCCCAACTTTTTAGATCATTTTTATTCTTATGGTGTGAAGTCTAGTTATATATTTTTTGTTAGAAATCTATTCCACCCATGCATGCATCTTATGAATATCCTTTAACCCATGTTATGAATTTGTCTTATGGGTGAATTTGATAAACCAACAATATTGGAATTTAATTTCTAAGTGTTTTTAGTGGTATACCCTTTTGATTTTGCTAAATCTTAAAAAAACAAAGTCCAAGTCCAGGAAAACCTAAGACGGGGAGATTTGGTGCCATGTGCTTCACAATGATTTAAGCGTTCAATGTCAATGACTTCGGCTTTATGTCGATGGTTCTTATTCCCCTTCATGGCCCCCCAAACCCTAGAGCTTCTGGGCGGGATGGGGAACGGCGGTGGTGGAAGGGGGAATGGAGGCGGGAGGGTGAACGACGGCGGCTCCCTGGCCCTCCCCATGCTGGCCTCTCCCAGTGCCTCATCTTCTCCTTCTGGTCCTCCTATTCCAGCAGCTTTGTCCATTGTTTTTTTTTTGCCTAAATGCTTGGAATGATTCAACTACAGATTTTTTTCTAAATTTATATTGTCAAAAATCAACAAAACACAGCATAGTACTATATTATACTATATTGCATACATGTAGAAAAGTTTATATTGTCAAAAGTCAACAAATCATTCAATTCCAAGGTTTGTACATCCAAACATGATTTGGATTTGAGTGCTACCATTTGATTCCAACAACAAATTTCATACACATCCAAACATCAGAATTGGAAACAGTGGCCATTTCCTTTCCATCCCGGATTTGGAATTTCTATCCCAATTCAATTCCGAGCTGTTTTTCCAACATCCAAACACAGTGTTAGACATAAGGATGGCAATGGACAGGGTATGAGGAGAGTAAAGCAATACCATACCCATATCCGTGTAGTCATGGGTAAAATTGCCATCCTTATTTAGACATCTGCCCTTGAGAACACATGAATTCAAATCTTGGATTAGGCCACGTCGCAATGGAAGTGGGAGAGGCTAGGTTCATATGGCTTAGAGTACAGCTTGTCCAATTTTAGCCTAAGTGGAAAATGCACTTCCTCGTCTAAAAAAGTGGAGAGAGAGCGTGCAATGAAAGATTTTCCAAAACAAATTGTCACTGTTGATGAGTGTTGCTACAATCATTAAAGGAGAAGTGAAATATGGAAAGAGCGTGCCAAGGATAGATCAAGGTATGCTCAGCAGAGATGGCCACACACCGGGCTAACCCTGTGTGTAGGCTTTGAGCAACTGTTTTAGAGGGATTTTACAAAAAGTCGAAAGAAAATTTAGTGTATTTTTAGGCCTAAACCTAGGACTGCAGCACGGGCTGCCCTTGATACAGGCTGCCCTGGATGGAGGTCCGCCCCTATGTATCCTTGTTTCTAGCTCGAATGATGTGCTTTATCGTGTCATGACATACTAGTAGTTAAGCCTTCTCATCTATATCTCCAAGATCCTGATCTCATTTATACTATGTGTTATCTTTGTACAATCTGGTCGTTTCTCGGCCCTATTTATCGATAAATGGCACATTGTGGCTATTTGATATAAAAATACTCCTAAACTGTCTTCCCAACTTTTTAGATCATTTTTATTCTTCTGCTGTGAAGTCTAGTTATATATATTTTGTTAGAAATCTATTCCACCCATGCATGCATCTTATGAATATCCTTTAACCCATGTTATGAATTTGTCTTACGGGTGAATTTGATAAACCAACAATATTGGAATTTAATTTCTAAGTGTTTTTAGTGGTACACCCTTTTGATTTTGCTAAATCTTAAAAAAACAAAGTCTAAGTCCAGGAAAACCTAAGACGGGAAGATTTGGTGCCATGTGCTTCACAACGATTCAAGCTTTCAATGTCAACGACTTCGGCTTTATGTCGATGGTTCTTAGGGCACGTGTACGGAAACTTCATGATTATCATTAATAAAGTCAGGCTAACTCCGGTAGAGAAGCGGCGACGGATTGTTCTGGTGGCGGTTGCGATTGTTTTGTGGTCTAGGGACTTCAATATGTTTTTAATTGTATTTGTGGTGCTTTTTGTACTCTGGTGAACTTTTATAATAGATCTGGACCGTTTTCGTAAAAAAAAAAAGTTTGAGGGAGTTGATGATGTAGGGTTCTCTGCTTTTACTTTTTGATCCGACAATGACGTTAATGAACCGAAACTCCTCTACGGTGGAAAAGATTCTGGATGGACAAAATCTTCTAGTGATGCCCACAAGAACTGCTCCTGCGGTCCCCGCGATTTCCACATCCATGCTAAGACGACCCTGGCCCTCTTTGCAGAATTTGCAGAAGTGGCAGGGCAGCTTTTCTCTCTCCCTTCGCCTGCCTGTTTGCGAAAGAAGATTTTCTCACGGCGTGATCGATTGCACCATGCGTCCATGCGGCCGTGCGAACAAGCGCACAACAAAGGCATGGGTCCGATCGCTTGCGCGGCCGCGTTTTTCCGGTGCTCCATCCGGAAAGAGACACTCTCAAATATTAGTATTCCTCCCTCTGATCTATATCAATTATCATGAAATTAAATATGTCTAAATATATTTATTTTTATGATAAGTACCAGCTCCATACCGGTTTATTGGACTAAAACGAAGTAAAAAATAAGTTTGACCATAAAAGTTATCAATAAAATATGAGTTATATGTCATAAAAATTATACTATTGGATTGATATTTAAAATTTCTTTCTAATGATATATTTTTATAACATATAATTTATATTTTATTGATCAAATATGTAGCCAAACATATTTTTTAGGCTCCGTGTTAACCCAATAAACCAGTACAGAGAGAGTAATATAAATAAAAAAAATAGCATACAAGGACGCGAAGCTACACTTGCTCCGCTCCTCTTCGTTGTCAAACATTGTTAGACTAGTTATAGTTTAGTGAAATAGTATGTTTGGAACTAAATTCCATTTTTCGGGCTTATGGGGGGTTACTGTTGCAATCTTAGAATGTGCACGCACATCTTATTTTTACGAGTACATTCAAAAGATTGAATCTAGTAGACTTATCTGACGGATCTTAAGATTGACGAATACGCCACGGACACCTCTCAATATCGATTGAAAAGTCGCACCCCACTAAAAATTATTCCTATTTAATAAGAAACCAAAGCATTAAATCTAGAGTTTTGATTTCCGGTGGACTTGGGGTCCGACTGCAGCCCAACCATCGAACCACAGATCGGGCTCTTAGTCGGAACCCGCTCCAAGCACCACAATAATTGCCAAGCGCATCATCAGGACAGGTAGTACGTACAAATACTTATGCAGAATATCTATGGCGCCGCGTCAGCTACAGCGGAAGATCGTCGCCGCCGCACTGTAGCGCGGCGTCGCTACGTACGAGTGAATCCGGGCCGTCGGTTCTCCGATCGGCAGCTCCAGCTTGGCCGTGCGGTTGTGGTACGTGATCTGCTGGGATCTCCATAGCCATAGGCCGCTGGACCGTCCGGGGGCCGGCAGCCGGCCAGGCCAGGTTCTGGTCTGAGCCCTTGTCTATAAAGAAGGCACTGTAGCGCCCCTAGGGCCATGAGACTGTTCGCTCGATCGCGATAACTGTGTGCACTAGGCGACGACGGTGTGGTGTATGTACCGCGTGGATTCGACTCCTGTTGCCTGTTGCTGTTGCTGATACGGTCAGTGATAATAGATTACGCTGCTTTATCTGTCCAAATAGTAACCCCTGCGAACTCTGGGCATAAATTCAAGCCCGACGAGCTAAAAAAAAAGGCGCCTGGTTACCACGATCCTTCGAATCTTGGTGGGTGGCTACTTGCAATAATAATCAGCTGCGATATGCTTGTCCGGCAAGAGGCTTGGGGCACGCGTATCAGGCGCCGCCGTGCAGACCAGAGCGTGACTGAACTTAGTTTATCTTTTTTTTTTTGAACCGGGAACGGGTGCGTATATAATGCTGCTCAGAAAAACGCTGGAGTACAACAGGCCTAAGAAATAGAAATTACATCAAGGCCCAGAAATTAGCACTGAGGACCCTACAGAAAACTTGAAAAAGCAGTCAAGTCCTCCATCCTCTTCCATCTCCAGATCGTAGAAGCACCGGCGCACCGGCGCAATCCTGCAACCGCACAGGGATCAACACACGGGCCGAGCAGCTGCGGAGCGGCAGCCCTACTGCCATTGGGTCCGACGTGCTAACGAACCAACTGTCGCCAGAAGACGCCGGAGAGAGTGCTCCAAAACCGAGCCACCGCCGCAGGCATCAGGACCTTCCACCAACAGTGTCGCCACCATGATGGCTTGAGAGAAGAAGGGGAAACCCGCTGCGGCAAGTGCCACCCCAGCACCCAGACAATGAGGAAGACGACAATGACGCAGCACTCCAGACCCCCCTCGCCTCCAAGGCCGGCCTGGAAGAAGAAGAACCCAAGTCACCATCACCACCACCCCTTCCTTCCCCGCCACCACGGTCGGCCAAGAAAGGGGCAAAGCTTCAGCCCCCTCATCCGATGTCAGGTCCTAGGCCTTATTACGAGTCGTCGAAGGAAGATCCACCCATCTCAACTGCCTCCGACCACCGGAGTACTGCAAGAAGGGAGATCCACCAAGGCCCGCTCCAGATCTGGCCGACAATCTGGAGACAACTCCGGTCATAAGACGCCCAAGACAGCGACGAGACCGTCGCAAACCCCTACAAACTAACCCTAAACTACGTCGAAGCCTCTCCTCCGCCACCTCCGGCCGACATCACCGCCGGAGGGGCTCGGGATTGGCCCGGAACCACTGGGCTCTCTCGAAGTACTGTTCACAGGAGAGGAGAGGGGAAACAGAGGGGGCTGAACTTAGTTTATCCAGCCTCCCGTTTCTCTGTCCAAATCAAATCCCAACATGCATGGCCCGTGAAGCAGGTGCTGATTAACCAAGTTCTTCCACAGCCATGCCTTCCTACTTATCGTGCGCCGTCCTTGCATAGCTGCATCGTGGATTTGGATACCAGGGCTCAGTGAGCGGCTATCGTGTTAGTGTCATGTTGTTCTGGTTAAGGCATGGGCATTCGGTTTTAACCGTAAATTCGGTTCCGTTTCTTGATTTATATTGGTAATTCGGATGATGAGAAATGACATCTGAAATCTCACGATGTGATGACGATGGCGACTTCAATACCGTGGTGACACAGACATGTAGGGGTTCGTAGCATGGAAAAAAATTCTACCGCATGCAAACAAACAAGCCAAGATCTATCTACTAGATTGTAGCAACGAGTCGATAGAGGAACTCACCCTCGAAGATTCCAAAGTGTTTAACGAGAGCAGATTCTCGTGGGTGATGTAGTCGTACTCTTGCCGATCTCAAGATCGCGTAGACGATCCTTCCGGCGCTGCGTTCAGGCAGAGCTTCCGCAGTCGGTCACACGTTCGGTACTCGATCAAGACCTTCCTCTCCCTTGTTCCAGCAGGCAGCGGAGGTTGTAGCACTCTCCTCGTGATTTCGGCAGCACGATGGTGTGGTACCAGAAGTAGAGGGAAGATCTCGCAGGGCTTCGCCTTAAGCCAGAGCGAGTATGGTGGACTATGAGAGAGGCCTTGGCGATCTAGGGTTTAGAGGCACCAAGGGAGAAGGCTAGGCCGACGGCTAGAGCTTGGGGAGAGCCCCAACTCGGCGGCTAGGGCAAACCCTAGGGCGGCGGCGACTTGTGGTGGCCGACGGCTAGGGCTAGGGTTTTGGTGGAGAGAGGTGTAGGGAAGAGGGGCACCCTTGCCCCTCCTTTTATAGGTGGGAGGGCGCTGGCCAAGGGGAGGGATTCCTCCCCCAAGTAGGCCTCCTTGGCCGGCGAGTGGAGGGAGAGGAACTCCTCCCCAAGTAGGTTTCCTACTCTCCCTCCACCAAGCAAAACTGCCGTTTGACTTTTCAAACTAGGATTTGATTTATCCCTTTATTTTGCTCAGCCATGATACCTAGTACATGATGCAACCATTCCACATTGTCATGACACATTCATGTACCCTTCCCCTCCGGAGTGCCAGACCTTCTGGAACCTTCTAGAACATTCCCGATGAAAACACCGGAATCATTCCCCAACTCCGAAACAGGACTTTCCTTATATGAATCTTATTCTCCGGACCATTCCGGATCTCCTCGTGATATCCCGGATCCCATCCGAGACTCTGAACAACATTCAGTCTCTTACTCATCATTCCATAACTACTCAACAACATCGAATCCTTAAGTGTGTCTCCCTACGGTTCGTGAATTATGCGAACATGATCGAGACACTTCTCCGAACAATAACCAATAGAGGAATCTAGAAATTCATATGGCTCCCACATATTTCTAAGATTACTTTGCGATCGAATGAACCACTTACATATGATACCAATTTCCCTTTGTCTCACGATAGTTTACTTATCCGAGGTTTTGATCGTCGGTATCTCTGCATACCTAGTTCAACCTCGTTACCGATAAGTACTCTTTTCTCGTTCCTGTGGTATGTGATCCCTTGTGATCCAGTCACATGCTTGCAAGCTAATTGGATGACACTCCACCGAGAGGGCCCAGAGTATATCTATCCGTCATATGGATGGAAAAATCCCACTCTTGATCCATGTGTCTCAACCCATACTTTCCGAACACTCAATGCCATCATTATAGCCACCTAGTTACGGTGTGGTGTTTGATGTCATCAAAGCATCCTTCCGGTGATGGTGATAAGCATGATCTCATGGTCGAAGGAATTAGGTTACTATGTATCAGAAAGCTTATAGCAATTGAACTATTAAAATGACTTGATCTTTATGCTACGCTTATCTATAGGAGTATGTCCATCATACCATTCTCCTAATGATATGATCTTGTTGTTAATAACATCTCAATGTTCATGATAGGGAAACCACAATCATCTATTAACCAACAAGCTAGTATTATGAAGAGGCTTTACTAGGAACTCTAATTTAGTTTACAAATCACACAAGTATTAATGTTTCATTGTTAATACTGTTATAGCATGAATGTAAATATTTATCATAAACACAAAGATATAATAATAACTTTATTATTGCCTCTAGGGCATATCTCCAACAGTCTCCCACTTGCACTAGAGTCAACTAATCTAGATTACATGGTAATATACCGAACACCCATGGCAGTTTGGTGTTGGTCATGTTTTGCCCTCGGGAGAGGTTTAGTCAACGGATCTGCCACATTCAGATCTGTGTGTACTTTGCAAATCTTTATGTCACCATCTTGGACATGTTCTCGAATAGCGTGAAAATGTAGCTTGATGTGCTTAAGCTTCTTGTGTGACCTTGGTTCTTGCGCATTGGCTAAGGCGCCCATGTTATCACAGTAGATAGACATTGGGTCCAGCGCACTTGGAACCACACCGAGCTCTGTAATGAACTCCTTCATCCATATCGCTTCTTGTGAAGCCTCCGAAGCATCTATGTATTCCAATTCAGTTGAAGATCTCGCCACGACGCTTTGCTTTGCACTCCTCCAGCTAACTGCTGCACCATTCAAAGTAAATACGTATCCAGACTATGATTTAGAATCATCCGGATCGGTGTTCCAACTAGCATCGGTGTAACCATTAACAACGAGTTGTTCATCACCTCCATAAGAAAGAACTACTTCCGGTGCTGCGCTACTCGCAAGTTCGAGAGAAGGTTCAATAACCTCGTCGAGTTCTACCTTCTTTCCAGTCACTTCTTTCGAGAGAAACTCCTTCTCTAGAAAGGATCCATTCTTGGCAACGAAGATTTTGCCCTCGGATCTATGATAGAAGGTATACCCAATAGTTTCCTTCGGGTATCCTATGAAGACGCATTTTTCCGCTTTGGGTTCAAGCTTGTACGGCTGTAACTTCTTTACATAGGCTTCGCAACCCCAAATTTTAAGGAACGACAATCTAGGTTTCTTCCCAAAACATAATTCATACGGTGTCGTTTCAACGGATTTAGATGGTGCCCTATTTAAAGTGAATGCGGTTGTTTCTAATGCATAACCCCAAAATGATAGCGGTAAATTTGTAAGTGACATCATAGAACAAACCATATCTAAGAGAGTTCGATTACGACGTTCGGACACACCATTATGCTGTGGTGTTCCCGTCGGTGTCAATTGTGAAAGTATTCCGCATTTCTTCAAATGCTCGCCAAACTCGTAACTTAGATATTCACCTCCACGATCAGAACGTAGAAATTTAATCTTCTTGTTACGTTGATTCTCTACCTCACTTTGAAATTCCTTAAACTTCTCGAAAGTTTCGGACTTATGTTTCATGAAATAGATATACCCATATCTACTCAAGTCATCCATGAAGGTAAGAACATAACGATAACCACCGCGCGATGCTACACTCATTGGTCCACACACATCGGTATGTATGATTTCCAATAAGTTCGTAGCTCGCTCCATCATACCAGAAAATGGAGTCTTAGTCATTTTACCCATCAGACATGCTTCGCATCTTTCAAGTGATTCAAGAAGTCCATCGGAATGGAGTTTCTTCATACGCTTCACTCCGATATGACCAAGACGACAGTGCCACATATAGTTCGAGTTATCGCTCAATTTCAAACGTTTAGCTTCAATGTTATTAATATGTGTATTTCCACTATCGAGATTCAATAAGAATAGACCATCTATCAAAGGTGCATGTGCATAAAACATATTACTCATATAAATCGAACAACCATTATTCTCGGACTTAAACAAGTAACCGTCTCGCAATAAACAAGATCCCGATATAATGTTCATGCTTAACGCATGCACCAAATAACAATTATTTAAGTATAAAACTAATCTCGATGGTAGATGAAGAGGTAGCGTGCCGACCGCGATCACATCAACCTTTGATCCATTTCCAACGCGCATCGTCACCTCGTTCTTCGCTAGCTTCAGTTTATTCTGCAGCACCTGTTTCGAGTTACAAATATGAGCAACCGAACCAGTATAAAATACCCAGGCACTACTACGAGTACTAGTGAGATACATATCAATAACATGTATATCGGATATACCTTTCTTCTTGATGTTGCCGTTCTTCAAATCCGCCAAGTACTTTGGGCAATTCCGCTTCTAGTGACCTTCTCCCTTGCGGTAAAAGCACTCAGTATCAGGCTTAGGTCCAGCCTTGGTCTTCTTCGCCGGTGCGGCAACTTTCTTACCGCCCTTCTTGAAGTTTCCCTTTTGATTAGACTTGCCTTTCTTGAATTTGGTGGTCTTATTGACCATCAACACTTGGTGCTCTTTCTTGATCTCCACTTCTGCAGATTTCAACATGGAGAAGAGTTCTGGCAACTGCTTGTTCATGCTTTGCATATTGTAGTTCATCACAAAGTTCTTGTAACTTGGTGGTAGTGATTGGAGGACACGGTAAATCCCCAAAGCATTAGGAATCACTATACCCAAGCTTTGGAGTTTGTTTGCGTGCCCAGACATCTTAAGCACATGCTCACTGACGGAGCTGCCCTCTTCCATCTTGCAGTTAAAGAACTTTTCAGAAGCCTCATAACTCTCAACTGACACGTGAGTCTCAAATATTAATTTGAGTTCACGGACAATATCATGTGGGTCATGGTTCTCAAACCTTTTCTGAAGCTCCGATTTCAAACCATACAAGATAGCACACTGACCTGTGGAGTACTGATTCTTCCGAGCGAGGTAAATGTTATTTACTTCATCGGTAGCATCAGCTGCAGGCGGGTCACCCAGCGGTGCATCCAGCACATAGGTCAAATTACCAGCATTGAGGACAATCCTCAAATTGCAGAACCAATCCGCGAAGTTTCTCCCATTGTTTTTCAACTTTTCTTTCTCTAGGAACGCATTAAAATTGATGGTAGGGGCCGCCATTGATCTACAACATATTTGCAATAGTTTAGACTAAGTTTATGAAAAATTGAGTTCTAATTAATAGTTAAATTAATCTAGGTGAACTCCCACTCAAAACAATATCCCTCACATTGTTTTAGTGATCACACGAACCAAATCCACCACATCAAAACCGATCATCATGAGAGTTGATGTAACTTCAATGGCGAACAATCAACATGTTCATCATATCTACTATATGACTCATGCTTTACCTTTCAGTGATCCGTGTTCCGAGACCATGTCTGTACATGCTAGGCTCGTCAAGATCAAACCTTAGCTTCCGCATGAGCAAATCTGGCTTGCGCATGTTGTATACACTTGCAGAATCTAACACACCCGATCATCACGTGGTGCTTCAAAACAACAAGATTTAGCAACGGTGCTATGAACACTTTAAAACTTGAAATTTATGTGCATGAGGGATCATCTTATAATGCTACCGTCGTTAACTAAGCAATACAAGATGCATAAAGGATTAACATCACATGCAATTCATAATATGTGATATGATATGGCCTTTCTTCTTGTGCTTCCGATCTCCATCCTCAAGCACGAACATGATCTCCATCATCACCGGTATGGCGTCAAGGTCAATGGCGCCGCTTCATGGTTGTCGTCCACCAGCTTCAACTATTACAACTACTTTGAATAGACACGCGTGTCTTAACAGAAATTAAAGACAACCATATGGCTCCTGCCGGTTGCCAACTTACAATAAGGATCATTGCATACATCAAATATAATCACAATCATGGCCATATCACATCACAACACACCACTGCAAAACAAAGTTAGACGCCTCTAATTTTCTTTGCATATTTTACGTGGTTTGGGGCTTTCAATAAGTGTCGATCTAACTTACGAACAAGAACCACAACGTTGGTGTTTGAACTATCAAGTGCCTGTTGTAAATTGGATCTATACGCTAATGGGAGAGACAGGCACCCGCAAAGCCACTTATGCAATACAAGTTGCATGTCAAGCGTGGAGCAAGTCTCATGAACGATGTCATGTAAGGTTAGCCCGGGCCGCTTCATCCCATCATACCGCAAGATGCAAAGTACACAAGAAGCAATTGATAATAAAAGCATCACCGCCCACAATGACCATTGTGTTCTACTCGTGCAACATATCTACATATAGACACGACTCTGATACCACTGTAGGGGTTCGTAGCATGGAAAACAAAAAAATTCTACCGCATGCAAACAAACAAGCCAAGATCTATCTACTAGATTGTAGCAACGAGTCGATAGAGGAACTCACCCTCGAAGATTCCAAAGTGTTTAACGAGAGCAGATTCTCGTGGGTGATGTAGTCGTACTCTTGCCGATCTCAAGATCGCGTAGATGATCCTTCCGGCGCTGCGTTCCGGCAGCTTCCGGAGTCGGTCACACGTTCGGTACTCGATGAAGACCTTCCTCTCCCTTGTTCCAGCAGGAAGCGGAGGTTGTAGCACTCTCCTCGTGATTCCGGCAGCACGACGGCGTGGTACCGGAAGTAGAGGGGAGATCTCGAAGGGCTTCTCCTTAAGCCGAAGCGAGTATGGTGGACTATGAGAGAGGCCTTGGCGATCTAGGTTTTAGAGGCACCAAGGGAGAAGGCTAGGCCGACGGCTAGGGCTTTGGGAGAGCCCCAACTCGGTGGCTAGGGCAAACCCTAGGGCGGCGGCGACTTGTGGTGGCCGGCGGCTAGGGCTAGGGTTTTGGTGGAGAGAGGTGTAGGGAAGAGGGGCACCCTTGCCCCTCCTTTTATATGTGGGAGGGCGCCGGCCAAGGGGAGGGAGTCCTCCCCCAAGTAGACCTCCTTGGCCGGCGGGTGGAGGGAGAGGAACTCCTCCCCAAGTAGGTTTCCTACTCTCCCTCCACCAAGCAAAACTGCTGTTTGACTTTTCAAATTGGCGTTTGACTTTTCAAACTAGGATTTGATTTATCCCTTTATTTTGCTCAGCCATGATACCTAGTACATGATGCAACCATTCCACATTGTCATGAAAAATTCATGTACCCTTCCCTGTTGGAGATATGCCCAAGAGGCAATAATAAAGTGGTTATTATCATATCTTCATACTTATGATAAATGTTTACATACCATGCTATAATTGTATTAATAGGAAACATTAATACTTGTGTGATTTGTAAACATAAAAGAGTCCCTAGTAAAGCCTCTTGTTAAACTAGCTTGTTGGTTAATATATGATCATGGTTTCCTTATCATGAACATAGAGATGTTATTAACAACAGGGTCATATCATTAGGAGAATAATGTGATGGACATACTCCTATAGTAAGCGTAGCATAAAGATCAAGTCATTTAATATAGTTCATTTGCTATAAGCTTTCTGATACATAGTAACCTAATTCCTTCGACCATGAGATCATGTTAATCACCATCACCGGAAGGATGCTTTGATGACATCAAACACCACACCATAACTGGGTGGCTATAAAGGTGGCATTGAGTGTTTGGAAAGTATGGGTTGAGGCACATGGATCAAGAGTGGGATTTGTCCATCCATATGACGGATAGATATACTCTGGGCCCTCTCGGTGGAATGTCATCCAATTAGCTTGCAAGCATGTGACTGGCTCACAAGGGATCACATATCGCGGGAACGAGAAAAGAGTACTTATCGGTAACGAGGTTGAACTAGGTATGCAGAGATACCGACGATCAAAACCTCGGATAAGTAAACTATCGTGAGACAAAGGGAAATTGGTATCGTATGTAAGTGGTTCATTCGATCGCAAAGTAATCATAGAAATATGTGGGAGCCATATGAATTTCCAGATTCCTCTATTGGTTATTGTTCGGAGAAGTGTCTCGATCATGTCCGCATAATTCACGAACCGTAGGGAGACACACTTAAGGATTCGACGTTGTTTGAGTAGTTATGGAATGATGAGTAAGAGACCAAATGTTGTTCGGAGTCTCGGATGGAATCCGGGACATCACGAGGAGATCCGGAATGGTCCGGAGAATAAGATTCATATAAGGAAAGTCCTGTTTCGGAGTTGGAGAATGGTTCCGGTGTTTTCATCGGGAATGTTCTAGAAGGTTCCGGAATGTCCGGCACTCCGGAGGGGAAGGGTACATGAATGTGTCATTGCAAGTTCGAATGATTGCATCATGTACTAGGTGTCATCGCTGTACAAAATAAAGGGTTTAATCAAATCCTAGTTTGAAAAGTCAAACGCCAATTTGAAAAGTCAAACGGCTATTTTGGAAAGTGGAGAAGAAGTGGGAAACCGAGTTGGGGAGGAGTTCCTCCTCCACCGCCGGCCCACTAGGGATCCGAGTTGGGGAGGGACTCCCTCCCCTTGGTCGGCGCCTCCCTCCGTCTATATAAGGAGGGGCAGGGCTCCCCTCCTAGACACACAAGTTGCCTCCCTCTAAACCTAAACCCTAGCCACAGCCTAGGGATTTCTCCCAAGCCGCCGAGTTAGAGCTTCTAATTGCCCTAGACGCTGGTTTAGCCCCTTCTAATTGGTGTGTCTAAACCCTAGATCACCAAGGCTCTCTCATAGTCCACCATACTCGCTCCGGCTTAAGGCGAAGCCCTGCGAGATCTCCCCTCTACTTCCGGTACCACGCCGTCGTGCTGCCGGAATCACGAGGAGAGTGCTACAACCTCCGCTGCCTGCTGGAACAAGGGATAGGAAGGTCTTCGTCGAGTACCGAACGTGTGACCGACTGCGGGAGCGCTGCCGGAACGCAGCGCCGGAAGGATCGTCTGCGCGATCTTGAGATCGGGAGTGTACGACTACATCATCCACGAGAATCTGCTCTCGTTAACCGCTTTGGATCTTCGAGGGTTAGTACTCTGTTGACTCGTTGCTACAATCTAGTAGATAGATCTTGGCTTGATCATAGATTAGATCTTGATTGTGTGTTCATGCGGTAGAAAATTTTTGTTTTCCATGCTACGAACCCCTACAGTGGTATCAGAGCCGTGTCTATATGTAGATCTGTTGCACGAGTAGAACACAATGGTCATTGTGGGCGTTGATGCTTTTGTTGTCGATTGCTTCTTGTGTACTTTGCATCTTGCGGGATGGTGGGATGAAGCGGCCCGGGCTAACCTTACATGACATCATTCATGAGACTTGCTCCACGCTTGACATGCAACTTGTATTGCATAAGTGGCTTTGCGGGTGCCTGTTTCTCCCAACATAGTTAAGATTCAATTTACAACGGGTGATTGACAATACTAGTATCAATGTTGTGGTTCTTGTTCGTAAGTTAGAGCGACACTTATTGAAAGCCCCAAACCACGTAAAATATGCAAAGAAAATTAGAGGCGTCTAACTTTGTTTTGCAGGGGTGTGCTGTGATGTGATATGGCCAAGATTGTGATTATATATGATGTATGCAATGTTCCTTATTGTAAGTTGGCAACCGGCAGGAGCCATATGGTTGTCTTTAAATTCTGTTAAGACCCGCGTGTTTATTCAAAGTAGTTGTAATAGTTGAAGCTGGTGGACGACAACCATGGAGCAGCGTCATTGACCTTGATGCAATGCCGGTGATGATGGAGATCATGTTCGTGCTTGAAGATGGAGATCGGAAGCACAAGAAGAAAGGCCATATCATATCACATATTATAAATTGCATGTGATGTTAATCCTTTTTATGCATCTTGTATTGCTTAATTCACGACGGTAGCATTATAAGATGATCCCTCAAGCACAAAATTTCAAGTTTTAAAGTGTTCATCCTTAGTAAGCACCGTTGCTAAAACTCGTTGTTTCGAAGCACCACGTGATGATCAGGTGTTTTAGATTCTGCGAGTGTATACAACGTGAGTAAGCCAGATTTGCTCATGCGGAAGCTAAGGTTTGATCTTGACGAGCCTAGCATGTACAGACATGGTCTCGGAACACGGATCACCGAAAGGTAAAGCATGAGTCATATAGTAGATATGATGAACATGTTGATTGTTCGCCATTGAAGCTACATCAACTCTCGTGATGATCGGTTTTGATGTGGTGGATTTGGTTCGTGTGATCACTAAAACAATGTGAGGGATATTGTTTTGAGTGGGAGTTCAACGGCAATATGATTAAAAGTTGAACACTATTTATCATAAATTAAATCAAAGTGAATTTGCATAATTGTTGTAGTCATTGGCATCCGTTTACCACCTTGCGCTTAGTTTTAATTGAGATGATAGAACTATAGATTTCTGGTTAGTTACTTTACGAACTGGTATCGTATTGTTTTGAAGTGTTAATCTAAAGTTTAAAAGTCCTATTGCAAACTTTCAGTAAGTTCCGGTTACTCCATGAAGTTTAATAATTGGTATTAAAACAAGAGTGACAATTCCAAGAGTTAGTGTATGAGTATCATGTTTGTCTCCATGATTCTTGATATTCAAAGGATTGTCTTAATATCAAGGTTATCTAGGATCTGAAAGAGTTGTTTCAAAAACCATGATGTGTGGAAGATATTGTGATATCTGAAACGAAGTTATGGTTGCAACATGATAGAGTATAATATGGCAAAAGTCATGTTCTCATATTTGATGAGAATTTGCAAAAGGTTGGAGACACTAGTTGTCCAAAATCCTCCAAAGTTTTTGAAGAGCAACATTATACTCGTGATTCACCGTTATAAGCTAAAAGTAGCTTGATTATGGATGATTCCATGATAAGGGTGAATGTTTGATGTAGGTAAAATGTTTACTACACCAAGAGATTACTAAAGAAAGGAATTTGAAAGAACACCAAACATTTGATGATGGTAATCTAATTCAAAGTGCAAGTCCAAAGACATTGATATTTAACTAGACACGCTTTGGACTATTTGTCATATGTATGACTCCACTATTGATGTTGCTAAATTCTTTCAAACAGAAAATAAATACTGAAAGAGAATCTCATAAATATATGGCAGAAAAGAAAAGACTAGAATTGTTCAGTTTAAGTATATAGATGATATACATGTTATGTCTATATTCTTTGCTTATTAAACAATGTGGTTCTTAAGTATTTGATACTGAATTTGTTGGTGTGAATCGTCATACGAAACAACACAATTCATGAACTACAATGGCCTAAGTAACTAGCAAAAGAATATGTGATGATGTTCATCGAGAACAAATAAAGGGTTATTGTGTTGCTCGAAGCTTGCCTTCAAGATTTGTTTTATCAGGTATTATGAGAACAAAAGGGTTGTTCAAATAATTGCCGTAATCCATAAAAGATGGATGATTCACAAATCTCGTTAGAGAAATCACATCCATAAAACTAGTGCTAAAAATGTCGAAAGACAAATTGATTGAAAGATCACTTAGGAAGTGACAACGCCGTTTAAATTATATTGGAAAGAAAACATGAAGAAACTCCATGTGCATGGAATTTTGGAGTCTTTTGATTTTTGATCAAATGACGCTTGTGAAACTTTCCGAGAGATAATTAAAACTTCGTTCATAGGCCAAAAGGGAACGAATGACTAGCTTATTGGAACTTGTACATATTGTTGTACGAAGTCCATTATGTGTAGTCAAGAGCGATGGATTTCAACTTCATATGCTTTCTCCGAAAATTTTAGTGAATATATGAATATTTACTTAATAAGGATGAAGTATGAAACATTTGAAAAGTTCAAAGACTTTCATGATGAAGTGCAAAATCATTGTAACAAGAATATAAATAGTTTATGATAAGATCATAAAGGAAGATATTTGAGTTACAAGTTTAGCATAATACCTAAGATTTAAGGAATCATTCCGTGGATTTGCATTTCCCGAAACACCATAAGACTATGGAGCGTTCGAGATATGTAATTAAACCTTGTTTGACATGGTAAGATCGAAGGTGTAATTCAGAAACTGCCATTATATTTTAAAGATTAAAAGCTTTAGAGACTACCGTTTTTCCACTAAAAAGAGCTCCATCATAATCCGTTGAAATGACACCATATAAAGTTATGGTTTGGGATTAAATCCAAGTTGTCCTTTCTTAAAACATTGGCATGCTATGCATAAGAAAGATGTTTGCAACCAAAGTCGGATGAACCTGTCTTTGTATGTTATTTCGAATAACTGTTCCTCCATAACATCGGAGACAAAAGTGTTTGTCACTTAGAACGTCAAGTTTCTTTGAGAAGGAATTTTTCGTGAAAATTTAAGTGGGAGGACAATAGAACTTTGATAAGGTTAAAAGAACCTTAGCTATATGTGCAGAATTGCGCAGCGCCGAAAAGTATTCCGGAGGCAGCAATAATGCTCATGGCTCACGTGCCTCAAAGGTTGTGGTCACGGAGATCTAAGTTCCTATTGAAACAAGTAGGTCAAGTAAACAATCAAATACCAAGATTTGAGGGTTGAATCATTATTTGAGAATAATGAACATACTACATGCAAAGAAGCGATGATGGGCCCTGACTCCGTAAAATGGCTTGAAGCCATAAAATCCGTGATAGTTCCATACACGAGAAATCAAGTTTTGAACTTGAAGGACCCTCGAGAAAGGTGTAAGACCTTACAGTTGTGTTTGGATCTATAAAGAAATAGACATGGATGTTTTGCATCTATGAAATAGTCAACATGTTGGGAAAGAGTTCACAAACAATGTTCAAAGATTGACTATGACAAGATTTGATCTTTCATAGCGATATTTAGTCTAGACGGATTAATATAGCAACCACTACATATAATTTTGTTATGTGGTAGTTGAATAAACAAAACAAGTTCTTCTAATAGAATTGTTACCTAGGACATGTGCATAACACGGTCCATAGGGTTTTGTTAATTCAAAGGATGCTAAAAGCATATGCAAACTTCAATGGTTGAAGTAAGCATAGCGGAGTTGGAATCTTCACTATGATGAAACTGTTAAAAGAGTTTAATTTCATCAGAGACAATGAAGATGCTTGCATTTGACAGAAATTAAGTGGGAGCGCTAAGACATGTTTCTAATACATTATGTGGAAGACATATTGTTGATTGGAAATGATGTATCTTTTATTAACACATATTAAGAATTTCATCCCGATGAAAGATTTAGGCAAAACCCAAATATTTGGCATCAATAGACGCTAATATGGTTGTGCCGAAAGTACATAGATGATGTATTGAATGAGTTCAATATAGAAACTACAAGAAAGGTTCTTGTCACACTGAAAGGATTTAATGAGTTCAATATTGATGATATATTCAAGTGTATTGACACTGGGTAAGTGAAACAAAGATTCAAGTATAGATTGATACTTGATGTATGAAATCACAAAGAGTATTTATATCAATCATGCTGTGATGTGTACAAATCCAGATATGTCCTATGCTCTAAATGTTATGAGCATATACCAGAATGATTCATAAGATGATCATTGGACAATAGTAAGGATATTCTTATGATCTTTTGGAAGAACTAAGAGTATATTATTTGTAGAAGTGATAAATAGATGGTTAGTTCATTGTAAAAGTACTACATTGATACTAGTTTTGTCACAAAGTACAAATTAAGTTTATCTCAATCTAAACTAAGGGTGGCACAATATATAATGGAAAGAAAGTTCCATAATGGATTTGGATGAGTTCCAAAGTTAAGACATTGTGACAGATACTACAACAAAAGGCTAAGTATAATACTGCAATTATAGCAGCAAAAGAGGGCATTTGTGTCAAGTAGTTTGTTATCAAACTAGGTGTAGTTCACAGTGGGATAGTACTATGAAGATATATTGTACGACAATATTATCAACATGTTTTAAACCCCAAAGAACTAAAGGTCACACCAAAGGACCAAATTAGTACGAAGCCATCTCATTAGAGAATGAGTGATGCGTAGAGACGCAAAGACATGCAATTACACACGGACCTGGAAGTGTCAGATCCGGAGATCAGTTGACCACTAGCAATCGTGTACATACGACACCAGAAAGCCATAGGTGTTGAATACACAAAGGTTTGAAACTAGATTATTGACTCTAGTGCAAGTGGGAGACTGTTGGAGATATGCCCAAGAGGCAATAATAAAGTGGTTATTATCATATCTTCATACTTATGATAAATGTTTACATACCATGCTATAATTGTATTAATAGGAAACATTAATACTTGTGTGATTTGTAAACATAAAAGAGTCCCTAGTAAAGCCTCTTGTTAAACTAGCTTGTTGGTTAATATATGATCATGGTTTCCTGATCATGAACATAGAGATGTTATTAACAACAGGGTCATATCATTAGGAGAATAATGTGATGGACATACTCCTATAGTAAGCGTATCATAAAGATCAAGTCATTTAATATAGTTCATTTGCTATAAGCTTTCTGATACATAGTAACCTAATTCCTTCGACCATGAGATCATGTTAATCACCATCACCGAAAGGATGCTTTGATGACATCAAACACCACACCGTAACTGGGTGGCTATAAAGGTGGCATTGAGTGTTTGGAAAGTATGGGTTGAGGCACATGGATCAAGAGTGGGATTTGTCCATCCGTATGACGGATAGATATACTCTGGGCCCTCTCGGTGGAATGTCATCCAATTAGCTTGCAAGCATGTGACTGGCTCACAAGGGATCACATATCGCGGGAACGAGAAAAGAGTACTTATCGGTAACGAGGTTGAACTAGGTATGCAGAGATACCGACGATCAAAACCTCGGATAAGTAAACTATCGTGAGACAAAGGGAAATTGGTATCATATATAAGTGGTTCATTCGATCGCAAAGCAATCGTAGAAATATGTGGGAGCCATATGAATTTCCAGATTCCTCTATTGGTTATTGTTCGGAGAAGTGTCTCGATCATGTCCGCATAATTCACGAACCGTAGGGAGACACACTTAAGGATTCGACGTTGTTTGAGTAGTTATGGAATGATGAGTAAGAGACCGAATGTTGTTCGGAGTCTCGGATGGAATCCGGGATATCACGAGGAGATACGGAATGGTCCGGAGAATAAGATTCATATAAGGAAAGTCCTGTTTCGGAGTTGGAGAATGGTTCCGGTGTTTTCATCGGGAATGTTCTAGAAGGTTCCGGAATGTCCGGCACTCCGGAAGGGAAGGGTACATGAATGTGTCATTGCAAGTTGGAATGATTGCATCATGTACTAGGTGTCATCGTTGTACAAAATAAAGGGTTTAATCAAATCCTAGTTTGAAAAGTCAAACGCCAATTTGAAAAGTCAAACAACTATTTTGGAAAGTGGAGAAGAAGTGGGAAACCGAGTTGGGGAGGAGTTCCTCCTCCACCGCCGGCCCACTAGGGATCCGAGTTGGGGAGGGACTCCCTCCCCTTGGCCGGCGCCTCCCTCCACCTATATAAGGAGGGGCAGGGCTCCCCTCCTAGACACACAAGTTGCCTCCCTCTAAACCTTAACCCTAGCCACAGCCTAGGGATTTCTCCCAAGCCGCCGAGTTAGAGCTTCTAATTTCCCTAGCTGCTGGTTTAGCCCCTTCTAATTGGTGTGTATAAACCCTAGATCACCAAGGCTCTCTCATAGTCCACCATACTTGCTCCGGCTTAAGGCGAAGCCCTGCGAGATCTCCCCTCTACTTCCGGTACCATGCCGTCGTGCTGCCGGAATCACGAGGAGAGTGCTACAACCTCCGCTGCCTGCTGGAACAAGGGAGAGGAAGGTCTTCGTCGAGTACCGAACGTGTGACCGACTGCGGGAGCGCTGCCAGAACGCAGCACCCGAAGGATCGTCTGCGCGATCTTGAGATCGGGAGTGTACGACTACATCATCCACGAGAATCTGCTCTCGTTAACCGCTTTGGATCTTCGAGGGTTAGTACTCTGTTGACTCGTTGCTACAATCTAGTAGATAGATCTTGGCTTGATCATAGATTAGATCTTGATTGTGTGTTCATGCGGTAGAAATTTTTTGTTTTCCATGCTACGAACCCCTACATTCCCCTCCGGAGTGCCGGACCTTCCGGAACCTTCTAGAACATTCCCGATGAAAACACCGGAATCATTCCCTAACTCCGAAACAGGACTTTCCTTATATGAATCTTATTCTCCGGACCATTCCGGATCTCCTCGTGATATCCCGGATCCCATCCGAGACTCTGAACAATATTCAGTCTCTTACTCATCATTCCATAACTACTCAACAACACTGAATCCTTAAGTGTGTCTCCCTACGGTTCGTGAATTATGCGGACATGATCGAGACACTTCTCCGAACAATAATCAATAGAGGAATCTGGAAATTCATATGGCTCCCACATATTTCTACGATTACTTTGCGATCGAATGAAACACTTACATACGATACCAATTTCCATTTGTCTCATGATAGTTTACTTATCCGAGGTTTTGATCGTCGGTATCTCTGCATACCTAGTTCAACCTCGTTACCGATAAGTACTCTTTTCTCGTTCCCGTGGTATGTGATCCCTTGTGATCCAGTCACATGCTTGCAAGCTAATTGGATGACATTCCACCGAGAGGGCCCAGAGTATATCTATCCGTCATATGGATGGACAAATCCCACTCTTGATCCATGTGTCTCAACCCATACTTTCCGAACACTCAATGCCATCTTTATAGCCACCCAGTTACGGTGTGGTGTTTGATGTCATCAATGCATCCTTCCGGTGATGGTGATAAGCATGATCTCATGGTCGAAGGAATTAGGTTACTATGTATCAGAAAGCTTATAGCAATTGAACTATTAAAATGACTTGATCTTTATGCTACGCTTATCTATAGGAGTATGTCCATCATACCATTCTCCTAATGATATGATCTTGTTGTTAATAACATCTCAATGTTCATGATAGGGAAACCACAATCATCTATTAACCAACAAGCTAGTATTATGAAGAGGCTTTACTAGGGACTCTAATTTAGTTTACAAATCACACAAGTATTAATGTTTCCTTGTTAATACTGTTATAGCATGAATGTAAATATTTATCATAAACACAAAGATATAATAATAACTACATTTATTATTGCCTCTAGGGCATATCTCCAACAAGACACGTGTACAACGAGCTTGGTGGAGCATTACAAAGTGTTTGGGAGTGTGACTAGGTGGAGATGTCGGGAGAAATCCTTGTCACTATAACACCGACATGGTGATGACTGTGGGTATCGCCGTGCTTCCTGGAGGGCGTCGGGGGTATCTCTCTTCCACCTCCCACGGCGTATTGGGGGGAGGGGGGACCCTAGGACCTGTTCGGGCAGCAGTGTCATCATTGTCACTCCCCTTCTTGGAGGTGCTGCTTGATACGCGACACTTTGTAATGCTAGATGTGTGGTGGTACTTCTCCGGAGAATCCAAGAGGGGGTATTTATGCTCGATAGTGGGTTCATGCCTCTAGTTTTCAAGGAAAGTGACAATAATCTCTTCGATTGTAGATGTGCTGTTTCTACTAGGGAGAAAACAAGAGTCTCTTGTTCATGGAACATGTGGACTATTTACCTTACACACTTTGCTTAAAGCAGTTGTCTATTGCTTGCAACTTAATACTGGAGGGGGTTCAGATGATAAACTGAAGGTGGACTTCTAGTCATAGATGCGGTTGGATGGTGGTCTATGTATATTGTTGTACTGCCCAGTCGAATCTGATAGGATCTTTTTGTCTAGTATTGCAGTGTTATGCCTTGCTCAGTTCCTATCAATTGCCCTGCTGTAATTTGTTTACCCTTCGTGCCATGTTGTTCATCTAAGGAGAGCACCTCTAGTGAACTATGGACCCTGGTCCAATCTTTACCATTGATACATCTTCCACTGTTACTTGTTTACTTGCTGCAAACCATTACTTTCCACACCATACGTTAATCCTTTGTTACAGCAAACCGGTGAGCTTGACAACCTCACTGATTCGTTGGGGCAAAGTCTTGAGTGCAGGTCTTCATGTTGCTTGCAACACCTGTGTGACGTTTCCTTCCTCCTCCTGGTTCGATAACCTCGGTCTCAACTGAGGAAAGACTTGATGTTGTACTCTTCACTCCTTGCTCTTGGGGTTCCCAACAAGACTCCACATTAGCCACCAAGTTTCCTGGCGCCATCAAGGAGTCATCAACAAGTTTTCTGGCGCCTTTGCTGGGGAGGCCAAGTACATCTTCACTAGGGGATTCCTTCACTTCCTTTCTCTTTACTTTGTTTTTAGTTTGCTTTGTTTCTTTTGCTTGGGTTTGTTTGCCTCTTTCCAAAAAAACCAAAAAAATTAGTCTAGCTTGGTTTGCTTTCTTTATTCAAAAAACACAAAAAAGTTAGTTCCTACCTTAGTTACTACCATGTCTGGTTTTGATCCAATCTCTGTGACACCTATGGAAAATATCTTTACTTTTAATCAAAAAAAGAGGAGAGTTTCAAAGAAGCCTGGTCTAGAATCTCTGCTTTACAAAGGGAAACTGAGCCTAAGATGAGTCTTAGCTTGGTTATTGATAGTTTCTACCGCGGTATTGCTCTTCGTTATAGATATGCTTTGGATGCTGTGGATGAAAAAGATTTTTTTGCTTTGTACTGAGGATGAAGCTTATGACGCTATAAGAAAATTAATTATGATCTATGATACACTTGGCAAGTATGATTCCTCTTTCACAAGTATTTTTGCTAGGTTGAACCATCTTGAGACCAGTATTGCTGCCATGAATAGTTGCTATCACACTCTTAGGGCTTACCATGATTATGTTCCCATAAATTCTGAGCCTTCAAATTGGTTTCCCATAATTAAAGTTTGAATAAACACTACACTCTGTGATGCTCGTTGTGATATCATGTCTGAATTTTATCTCATGCCCAAAGATATTTTTGATTCCTTGAGTCTTTGGGGGCTTATTGAAGGAGGTGAATAAATCTCTCTTACCTACAATGCCACTATATTACCCAATGGAATAGCTGAAGGTGTGTTTACAAAAATCTCAGGGAAAATGGTGTCTATTGATTATCTTTTATTGAATGTGTAGGCAAAGGACATATCACACTTGGAAGATATCTACTGAAACACCTTGGGGCAGTAATAGACTTGGGAGAAGGCATCATGCACTTTACTACCACGATAAGCAATCATATCTTCCCTAAAAATAAAAAGAAAGGTAAGAAAAGCAGGAACAAGAGGGGCAATTCTTCATTTGAAAATACTTGATTCTTCTTGCTTCTTGTGCCTAACTTAAAGGCGTTAAAGAAAAATACTTGTTGGAAGATAACCCAAGATTTTACTTGAGTCTTGGAAGTTATTACTAATGTAATGACCTCTCCTTATCCTTTTTGTTTGCTTTTTGTGCCAAGAATGACCTCTAATGAGAGGGAACTAAGATTTGGGGAGTTTGCTGTCCCGAAACAGATTTCTGTCCTCCACCAAAAATATTCTTGAGGAGGCTCTGTAGCTCTGATTGAGCTCAAAATTTACAAATAAATCCACCAATATGTTGTGTAACTTTCGTTAGTTCAACACTTTTTGATTTGAGCAACATAAGATGTTCGAAAAAATTCGTTTCTATCAGCTGGTCTGTTTTGACAGATTTCTGCCATTATTTGCATTTGCTTCTTATTGATTACTTTTTGAGTTCTCTTTTGGGGAATTGAAATTTTTGAAGGAGTTGCTACAGCATCTTGTATTTTTAGTGAAAAGACTTTCTGTTCCAAAGCTTTGCTAGAGGTCTAATTTCTTTTGAATAAACTAATGTTGCTAATGAAGATTGTGCGAAGTTTTGTATGAAGGAAAAAATTTAGGTGTAGAGAGAGAATGATGCAATAAGATGAAGAATGGACAAAAGCTCAAGCTTGGAGATGCCACCATGGTGTCACCCCAAGAAATATCCAAGAGGTCCAAGCGTCAAAGCTTGGGGATGCCCAAGGCATCCCCTTCTTCATCAATAAAAAGCTCAGGTCTGCCTAGACACTTCACTTTTATTGTTTCATGCACAGTTGTGTTATTCTTGGAGCGTCTTAGTTTTCGTTTGATTTGCTTAGTTTGTTTAGTGTGCTTTAGTAGTTTGGACCCCGCTCTCGCTGTGTTGTTTTGCAAATAAGTTTGCTTGGTGTTTGGAAAAGAGTAATAAGTTCTTGCCTGAAGTGCAAGAGGAGCTTGCATTGACTGTGACTAAGACTTTAGCATGACATGCTAGGTGTTGTTTTTGCATTATGCTTAGTGATTATTGCTGTAGCATGTCTTGTTCCAAACAATTGGGATTTTTTAGTGTGCCTTGAAGAAATTATGCGTTGTTTTATCATGCAAAAGCATAGTATTGTGGTATTCTCCTTTGATGTTTTGCTTGGGTTGACTTGGCACATGCTCACACCATGTTATGAATATGAAAAGTCACCATTAGCCTCTATGATCATTTAGTCCTTGACTTGTAGTACCACTCTTTGCTTTGATTAGTTTGCTTTGTTGCATTGCATAATTATGGTCATTATTTCTCTCTTAGTTGGTTGCTCCCAGTCTTTTGCTAGCCTCCACTTGTATGAGTAAGTTATACTCATGCTTCCAACTCCCAAGAAACCAAGTTATTCCAAAGTGTCCACTATAAACTCCTATGCATGGTGTGTTACACCATTCCAAGTATATTCTTGTTTTCAACTATCTTCCAGTTAACAATTATTTTGTTATGTGAAAACTTAGTGATTAAAGCCCTCACGAACTTGATGGCACACTTTATATTCTTTGCCCCTAATAATCTTGAACCATTTAGGCAACTTTGTTGTATATGCTTGCACTTATAAGTTGGGATTAGCAGAACCGTGCTGTCACGGGAAACATTTTCAACATTGCACTTGTACTTTTTTGTACTCCGTTGATATCATGTTCTTTTGTCTATGGATGTTACCGGTGTGAAATTAAGTGGGAACTTGTAAGTCCATGGAGTTTGTATTCTGTGTTAGAGAAACGCCTGGGCCGCTAGCCTAAGCCATGCCTAATCATGGTGGAAACTTGCAGCATCACCATAGTGACATCTATGAAGCATTCTTCTTATAAAAAAAAGAGAGATACATTGTGAAAAGAGGAAAGAGAGAAAAAAGCACCATATTCCCATGGTACATAAGAAGAATTGCTAAGATGCTCATTGTCTGCTTGCCTTGTCATTTTGGTTATGGGAAAGCTCCTGTGCCATGTGCAAGGGGTACCCCGTTGGCGGTTCTCAATGATATGCAAATAATTAAAGTGACAAGAACTTGCATGGGCCTTAAGTTGAGTATCCATGAGGTGTAGCCCTCATATTCAAGGGACTTGAGATTGCCAACTTATACTTTGTCAAGCATATACTCCAGCTTTGCCACTTTAACCTTAACCACTTCAAGATGCTTATGATAGGGGCAATGAGGGATGAAAGCTAATAAGTACCATAATTTTTGGAAGCTCTTTTTGAAACTTGCAATCCATGTTTCCTTTACAAAAAGGCATTTCTTCCACCATTATTTGAGTCTCCACCTTATACCTTTAGGCACCACTAAGAGAGCATAGTTGTCATTCTGTGTGCAATGTTCCAAAGCTTATGAATTGATGCATATTGTGTTATTACTTGTTCATGTGCTATTTGTTTCTAGTCACCCTTGTGAACTTTGTAGGTGTCCTATGCATTATATTGCTACTCTATGAGGGACAAACTGATTGCAACTATGCTATGTTTTCTGCATGTGAAACAAACAAACGTTTTTCAATGCATATTATTCATGATCTTTGTTTGTAGCTTGCCATGTTGCATGCATAATTACTATGTTCTATTGTTAGAACTCCATCTTTCATGCACATGTTTAGAGTTCTTTGATCCCAGCTTTCAATGTTTGCAAATGGTTGGATCTTTATTGTGAGGGTGCATGTTCACCTAAACAATTATTCTTTTATCACATACCTACTCGAGGACGAGCAGGAGTTAAGCTTGGGGATGCTGATACATTGGAAATGTATCTATAATTTCTGATGCTCCATGCTTGCTTTGTATATACTTTGATTTACTTGTCTACACTTTGAGGTGCTTTTTACATGTTTTATGGTACTAACCTATTAACAAGTTGCAACAGTGATAGATGCCTGTTTTCTGCTGTTTTTGGTTTCAGAAAAGTTAGTAAATAAATATTCTCGGAATTGGACGGGACGAACGCCAAAGTCAATTACTTTCTTTGGGAAAAAAGAAGTCAAGAGGAGAGCCGGAGGGGCTAGCTAGGGGGGCCAGACCCACCCCAGGTGCGGGGTCAGGTGGACCCGCGCCTGGGTAGGGTTTGGCGACCTTGGTCGCCTCCCGGACTCACCCCTTCGCCTATAAGAAGCCCCCGATAGAGAAACTCTTGGGACCCGATGAGAAATCCACGAAACCGTCTGTAGCCGCCGCCACCGTCGTCCCTAGATCAGGGGGATCTGAAGTTCTTCCCGGCACCCTGCCGGAGGGGAGATCATCCCGGAGGCCTTCTCTCTGGTATGATTTGTGAGTAGTTCCACCTTGGACTACGGGTCCATGTAGTAGCTAGATGGTTGTATCTCCTCCTTTGTGCTTTCATGTATAGATCTTGTGAGATCCGTTCATGATCAAGATCTAATCTATTTGTAATCATGCATGTTGTGTTTGCGGGGATCCGATGGATATTGAGATTATTATGTTGGTTTGATTAATGGTTTTATCTTTATGATTCTATCATGTCTGTGTTGTTTGTGATCTTGCATGCTCTCCGTTGCTAGTGGTTATCTTGTCCAAGTAGTTGCTAGTGACTCCAAGAGGGAGTATTTATGCTCGATAGTGGGTTCATGCCTCTAGTTTCCAAGGGAAGTGACAAAAATCTCTTCGGTTGTAGATGTGCTGTTGCTACTAGGGAGAAAATAACGGTCTCTTGTTCATGGAACATGTGGACTGTTTACCTTACACACTTTGCTTAAAGCAGCTGTCTATTGCTTGCAACTTAATACTGGAGGGGGTTCGGATGATAACCTAAAGGTGGAATTCTAGTCATAGATGCAGTTGGATTACGCTCTATGTATAATGTTGTATTGCCCAATCAACCTCATAGGATCTTTCTAGCTAGTAATTGCATTGTTATGCCTTGTCAGTTCCTGTCAATTGCCTCGCTGTAATTTGTTTACCCTTCATGCCATGTTGTTTATCTAAGGAGAGCAGCTATAGTGAACTATGGACCCCGGTCCAATCTTTACCATTGATACATCTTCCACCGTTACTTGTTTACTTGCTGCTAACCATTACCTTCCACACCATACGTTTAATCCTTTGTTACAGCAAACCGGTGAGCTGGACAACCTCACTGATTCGTTGGGGCAAAGTCTTGAGTTTGTGTTGTGCAGGTATCCGCATTGGTTCCAACACCTGTGTGACGTTTCCTTCCTTCTACTGGTTCGATAACCTCGGTCTCAACTGAGGGAAGACTTGCTGCTGTACTCTTCACACCTTGCTCTTGGGGTTCCCAACAAGACTCCACATCAGCCACCAAGTTTTCTGGCGTCATCAAGGAGTAATCATTGGATGGCGGTCTATGTATATTATTTTATTGCCCAATCGAATCTCATAGGATCTTTTTGTCTAGTATTGCATTGTTATGCCTTGCTCAGTTCCTGTCAATTGCCCTACTGTAATTTGTTTACCCTTCATGCCATGTTGTTTACCTAAGGAGAGCACCTCTAGTGAACTATGGACCCTGGTCCAATCTTTACCATTGAAACATCTTCCACGATTAATGTTTACTTGCTGCAAACCATCATCACCTTCCACACCATATAGTTAATCCTTTGTTATAGCAACCGGTGAGATTGACAACCTCACCGTTTGTTGGGGCAAAGTCTTGAGTTTGTGTTGTGCAGGTTTCCACGTTGCTTGAAACACCTGTGTGACGTTTCCTTCCTCCTACTAGTTCGATAACCTCGGTTTCTTACTGAGGGAAGACTTGCTGCTTGCGGTGACCCAGCATACCACTGCATGTGTAGTACACTATAGTCGTTGACATGGCATCCACAGAACACCGTTCCGTAAATATCACATCCCTCAGAGTGGTACAACAGAAACATTGCAGGTCCATATTACAAACATACACTCATAATATTATTACAATACCAGAAGTTCAAGACTTCCAAAAGATTCAACTTACAAACCAAAATATAAAGTGTTTCAGCGGAAAGTTGAAAGTAACAACTTCGACTAAGAGTTGAGCTCAGTAGCTTATTATATAAGGTTCATGCTGCTTGGCTCCATTAGTTACTAATAACTAGGGCAACTAAGCTGACTCGTTGCCATCTACTCCATATCGTATCTCGTAATCCACTCCTTCAACACCACCTGACAGGTCAGGCTCCTCGTAGAAGACATCTTCTTGGCATTCTGTTGCATACATTGGAGTATCTTCGGGATCCTCAGAGTCTAAGCAGGGGATCAAAGGAAAAGGTGAGTAACAGCGTTACCCAGCAAGTTCATTATATGCAAGGTGGGAAGTTTGATGCTCTATCTATCACCTCGGACTATAAGTCCTTGGCACTATGCAGTTTTCGTAAATCTTTCTTCAAAGATTTATTTTATTATTAAGATCTATGCCCATCAGCCTTCACAGGTTTACCAGAACTTTCCTGGAGTTCCTTTCCTGCCGCGTTCGTAGCTCCATCCTGGAACAGGGAGTAACAAGTTACAGTGTTTTACACTCTGCAGAGGTGCGTTACTTTACCCATGAGAGATCAACTCCTTTTTGCACAACCGGGCGTACCTTCCCGTCCACAATTCCATGATGTGGGGCCTAGTAGGTGATCCAAGCCAATCACTGCCCCCTTCTTGACCTCGCATGCCTCCTTGGTGTACACCATGCCCACCCATTGAATTACAACAATTGTTTGTACAGACCGTTAGATGCCAGAACTATCATGGGATGATGAGGGTTCCCACCCATATGCTGCATATACTCTACGAATTACCAATTAATATGCATGCTAAGAGTGATAACAGCCACGACCTGCACATCCAGCTACATGCGAGAGGAAGAAGATACAACTGACTTCTCTGTCCCATTCCAAATCTCATGGTTAACGCGTGATCTACGACGCTAGAATCACTGATGTCATGGGTTGTTAAGTTTCTAGTTGATTCTCATTGTTGCAACTAGAAACCTAAGTTCCATTGCTCCATTATATCTTCAATTAGGATGATATCAACAATTTATTTATTTGAGAAAATAATATTTTCTTTCCTTGAAACATAGATGATAACACACAATTTTTGCAAATAGTTTGATAAAGAATCTTCAAAGGACATGAGCAAGTGATGAACTTGCCTTGTGATTGCAAGGTAGTGAATTCGGATGCTTGCACTAGACCTTGAGATTTTATGTCTAAAAAATCATTATTGCCCGGTAAGGACAATATTTAAAGAAGCAAAATGAATATGCCTAGTAATGCAATGCATTATTTATCATTTATTTTTCTTTATGTCTTCTACCCACTATTATAGTTTTAAGAATTTCTTTAAATAAATAAAGGATTTCATTTAAAAAATATTCTTTGATATTTATTGAATATTATATTTGCCATTTTATAAGGTAATAATTTATTTTTAGAATTTAAAATTTAATATAAATTCCTATATTATTCATTTAATAATTCTCTTAAGAATTAATATTTGAATAAAATAATTTCTTTTTATAACTTCAAATATTTATTTAGTATTTTTCTACAATACTAAAATAATAATATATAATAAAAGTGATTTTTATTTCTTTTCTTTAATTTTATAAATTCCAAGGAATATATATATTATAAATTTTTTGACCAAAAGTTATATACATAAAAATTTATTAAATAGGTAGGATTATTATGAATCCAAAAATATTTTTTTGTAATTTTTAGATTTATATGTTTATTTTCTAGAATTATATTTAATTCTAGGGGTATTTTGGTCTTTTATTAATTGTTAAAACTTCTTTTAACTTTTTGGGCTCATTCTATTAGGCTTATTGGGCCAATTTGGCCCAAATAAATTTGTCAAAAGGACACCCTGAAGGGATCTGGCCCTATTGGCCCACCCCCTTTGCCTCTCTCATTTGATCTCACCTCCTCTCCTCCTCGACCCCGTGGGGTGTTGGCGCCACCGCCGTGCGATGCTCGCCGTTGTGGCCCTCCCTGGCTGTTGCCGTGGTGCAGGACGAGGTTGTCGACCATGCTTGTCCATATCCTCCGCTTCGATTCGACTTCGGAGCCCTCCTGTGGCTAGGCTAGCCCCGTTCCCGAACCCTAGGGTTTGGGGATGGTGCAGCTGCTGCCGCTGCTGATCCTCCCGTGGTGGTGTGCCATGCTCGTGTGCTGCTGTGACCGCCGCCGTGGCTGGTGCGGGTTGCAGCGTCCTCTAGGGTGCTCCCCGTGCCGCCACGAGCTCGTCGGCCCATCTGCTTCCTCTTCAATTCGTCAGCGAGGACCTCCGGTGAGTTGTTCCTTTGTGAACTCTAGTGCATCTAGCTACCTCGAGTCCTTCTATGTGTATCTAGTGGCCAATCTATATTCTGTATTTGCACTGATACAATGGTTCATCCTTGGTGCTTGTAAGATGATGCTATGGTCTGGTAATGATGCTTAGTGAGAATTTGTGTTCTCTCCACTTCAGTGCCTGCTGTCATCCTTTGATTATATGATGTTGTTGTTGGTCTGAGGCTAATGTTGGATCTGATGCTAGTGTTACATAGGGTTGCCTCTGGTTGATATTATGGTGTCTTAATGTGTTCATCCTCTGTCAGTATCTTGATAGTAACACTGTCATTGATGATTCACTGCATCAGTGTTTGTTGGCTTATATGTTATCCATAGACAAAACTTATTTAATAGAGTCTGATGATTCTTTGAGAATGAATGGATGTACTGAATGATCTCTGAGTATGATCTTAGGGAAATGATATAGATTGAGATGCTAGTTTATTTAATGAGAGCTAGACTATCTGTTTGGCTTAGTTGTAAGATTTTTTGCTTGTGAAACCATATTAGAATGGTACACCAGTTGATCTTGTTGCTGGCTTCACTTATGTCATTACTGGAAACTTGATGGATGCTTAATAATAAGTTGGAAAGCTTACTGATTGTTCATGCCTATGATGTTGGTCTGAGGCTCTAGGAACTAGGTTCCTATGTTGCTGTCATTTTCAAGATTTGCTAGGGCATCATAGTTGCTTACTATATCTTGGATCCTAGTTGGTTAAGTTAATGGATTTGTTTGTAGCTTATAAGATCTGAGGTGCTACTCCTTCTAGGAGATGTGCCCAGATCTTCTAAGAAAAAATGATAGAATATAGAAGTTGCCTTTGGTATCACCAATTCTGTGAGGCTGGTCTGAGAATTTGGTGTTTTTGATAGAGTTTGATTCTGATCTTTATATTTAAAACCTCTAGGATAGATTCACCCCACTAGGGTGATCATTGAGAGGTTATTTCATGAACCAACACATGTTTCCGTTTGGATAAGATGAATGGATCATGTGGTTGTTTATGACACTCACCACAAAAACTGATGATTGTTGTGGTTTGTTGTGATGTTGGTGTTGATGGCTTGATCCTGTCCTTCACCTCCTGATGCTGTTCTTGTTTCCCCTGGTTCCCGTGCTTGCCTTGATCTAGCCTACTCCTCCTAACTCCTGTGGCTTGGCCTTGCTGTCCACCTAATTCTTCCCCCTCCTTATGTCACCATCTGGTAATGTTTTGGTTGATCTAGTGTGGAGTTTTGTTTGCTGGTTTGCTGGGCTTTGGCTAAGCTGCTGGTTCTAGTGTGGTGTGAGCAATGGAGTGGTGCACTAGTGCTTTCCCACGGCTGTGCTTGATCCTTTTACTTGTGGAAGCAGCTGTGGCTGTGTCGACAACACACCCATGCATTTTGGTGTGTGTCTGCTGCATAGTTGTGGATATGCTCAATGAGGTGTTCTACCTTTTTATCTGGTTACTATTAACCTGCCTTGTGAAACTTGCCCCTTTACTTGCTGTGATCATTTGACTATGGCTTATTTATTATGAAAGATTGGATTCCTTCATATTGGTGAAACTTGCCCCTAATAGATTTACTCAATGATGTAAAATTGAGCAGTGCATCTCACTTCTCTCTACTGAGAGTAAAAATTAATAACTTAACCTTTATTTTCCTTTTTGTTTATTCTTTGTTTGTAGGTACAAGATTTGAAGATTCAAGTTTAGTATAGGTTTTCTTTTTTTAGACAGATGTAATTTTTATTTCATTTTTTAGTAACAGTTCATTAATATGTAAATATTCCTCTTTTTGTAATTTTTATTTTTTTGTAAAGATTCTTTATTGACTTTATGAGTTACATTTTGTAACTTATGCATGGAATAAATATATGAAATAAATATTCATTTGTTTGATTGTATTACTTATTTAGAGTTTCTATTACTATATATTATTTCTTGATTAAATAATATTATTAAATCATAACTCTAATTAAAATATAAACTCAAATATCAAGTTTGAATTCAAATTTCTTCCCCCAAAACACACTAATTCATAAAGATCATGTCAAAATTTATAACGATCACTCTCCAAAGCTATTCCTAAACTTAGAGAGGGAAAGAAACTCTGATCACTTTAAGTTTTTTTTATTTGGCAAAAAAAGTTACCCACATTTTGCAGATGAATGCATGCATATGCACAATTTCTTAAATCTACCATTCGTTTGCTCCTAAATGCTGGGATGTTACACTGATGTGCTGCTCCATACCTTGCTATTGGGGTTTCCCGACAAAGCGCTTATAGGCGCCATCAGGGAGGAGCTTGTGGTAAGACAAAATAAGTCTACAATGCAATAAATAAGACTTTGCATGAGACCACACATGTTATTTCCCACTATAGAAATAGTAACTTAGACCAGTAACATATGCATATTACCACTCTAAGTTACTCCCCACTATGACTAGCCTAAATACGCACACACCACTAACCAGGCCTCATGGAATTTTGGAACCATAGGTCCATGCACTAGCCAAGTACGTAGTTGGCTGAATCAAGAGGAATATTTGTGTACCTAAAAAAATAGTGAACGCCATATTTATCTCTTCCATCCATACACATAATAACATAATTATATGCTTTCTAAAAGGTAAATGTCTTAATCAGTTTTGGTGTTCGTTAACAACTTGAGGACCATTTTTACAGTGTGCTAATATTGTGTCACATCCCAAATTTTAAATTTGGTTATGCATATCATTCATGTCATTGCATCATAATCATCCATGCAAAACTTCAATTTGAAATGATTCTGGCAAAACACTACTTTCGAAGCCCTATTTTGATTTGCTAAAATGCTCCTACAAGGGATCATACTAGGTTTGTATTTCTACCCTTTTTGGAAACTAGTGGTGTTGATACAAATGATCCCATGTTGATCCTCTAGTTTTTATGAAAATTTAGAGACAAAAATCACTCCATTCGAAGCTCGTATGAAAAAGATACAATGGTTTTACTAAAACAGAAAATTAGAAAAGAAAAGAACAAAAAAAAACACAGCGCAACAGCTAGCTCGCGCGCGCCGCAGCCGCCACCGCCCGCGCGGCAGGCAGCTACGCACCGCCCGCTAGCCCGCCAGCCACCGACAGGTGGGGCCCACCTGTCGGCGCCGCCGCCGCCGCCCGCCGTGTCCGGCCAGGACACCGCAACCGCCGCCCGCCGAATCCACCCCGACCCCGCGTGGGCGCTCCCCCTCTTAACCCCGCGCCGCCACGCCCTCTCCCTGTCCTGCATCGCCTCGCCTTGCCCTCTCTTGCCCTCGCACGGAGCCGCCGCCGCCGAATCCGTACCCGCCGCCGCCACCTCCGGTGAGCATGCTGTCGCCGCCGCGCTTCTCCCTCGCCTCGCCCGCTCCTTCCCGCGAGCTCGTCGCCGCCACTGACCCTCCCCTTCTTCTTTCTTCCGCGCAGGAGCCCCGCACCACACCGCCGCTGCCTCGCCGCCGCCGCCGCCCCCAGCTGGACGCCGCCGACGCCACCTTGCTCGCCGACCCGCGCCACCGCCGCCAGGAGGTCCGCCCCGAGCTCGCCGACCCCTTACGCCGAACCACCGCCGCTAGGATCGCCGGAGTCGCCGCCGTCCGCCGCCGCCGGTGAGTCTCCTCTCCCGCGCGCCTCCCTGGCCGCTCGATCTGCTACGGACGGCCCAGATCGGGCATGGACTAGTCAGCCTGGGCAGTTGACTGGTCAACGGCCAGTCCACCGCCACGTCAGCGCCACATCAGCCAGTCAATAGTTAAAGGTTGACTGGGTAATTCCTAAGTAGATTTAATTGACAGAAAATTGTATAAACTTGCAAAATTCATATCTTTAAATCTACTGGGCCAAAAATTACAAATAAAATATGTGTAGATTCAGTAAGTCGTGTAGAATCTTTCTATACCTTTGTTTTACACTTTTACAGCAAGATTTTGTCTAGAATAATTAATTGAGTTAATGGCCTTTTTAGAGTAATTAATTCATAGAAAAAGATCTGTAACTCCAAAAATTGCAAATAATATGTCTTTGGAATCAGTAGAACAAGGGGAATCTCAAAGTGAATTAAAAGGTTAGGCTTACAGTAAAAACTTTTGCAGAAACTATTTAACGGCTTTCTGCAGTATTTTATTTACTCAGGGAGTTGTATAATTCCTTTTTGAGAAATTCCAATTGGTACTGTTCCTATTTAGTATTGCCTACACAGTAGAAATTTTCCAAGATTTTACAAACAGTATGTTAGCAGTTGTGAATTATTTTATTTTCTAGCTCTATTATTGAGCATTATAAATTGCATGCTTGTTTTCCTTGCACTGAAAATAGTTTCCATGCATGCATACAGTAGCTATACTGAATAAGATTGTGCGGGCTGTTGTAGCATCAATACACTTGTCATGCATGCATCTTGCATCATCTTTGCTTGCATATGATTGTGGATGGTTTGTTTATGATTGCAATTGTATCGTGTAGATTACGAGTGCAACGCTTGCTCGTGTGTGGATTGTTCTTCCGACCGCTACAACCAAGGCAAGTAGATGCTACCTTGTTCATGATATTGTACTTCTATTTTCAATGCATTGTCGTGTATTTTGTAGATGCATGTGTAGGATGATACTATCGCTATGCTATGTCCTATTATGTGGTAGGGCTTTCCTTGTAGATGAACCACCATTGGTAGATGTGCTTAGCCATGCTTTGATGAACGAGGGCTGGGTTACATCACTGAAATTTATTTCTAAATGTGTTGGTTTGCGAAAACTAAAACAACTTAATCAATGAAACTCCTGGGTGTGATGGGATTGATAATTTTTGGTGGTATCATTGCGGAAAGGCACCCAGGTATCAAGAAAAAAATGATTGGCTTCTTTATGTTGTAGCTTACGTGTACAGCCATGTGCCAATAATGGAATGGCGGTTGGTTGGACTTAGTAGGTTGTGGTAACTCGAACCCGCGTATCCAGAGATGTAGAATTTTGGTAGGTTGGACCGGTGCGCGTCGGGATTGGGAAGCTACTTCCCGAACGGTCTCTTCTTGGACTTCTCCCTATCATCACCCAAAATGAGAGTGATGGTACGAGCTGGGCTGGCCAAGTCACATGGGTAAAGTGTACTAACCCCTGCAGGGTGTATAATCTAATCGATTAGCCGTGTCCCCGATTATGGACATCTGAGTTGCTTGATATTGATTCCATGACATGTTTCTCGCTCATTCTAATTTCATAATTGCTTTAATATTGTTGGGTTAACTTAATTGGGATCTTTTCAAAGAAAATCAAAAACTGGTTATGAAAGTAGGACAAAGGTATTTGCAAATGCAAGCTAGCCACAACTCCACCTGACAGATATGCATGTAGTTGTTAGCACTATTGTCTCCTTTAATAGCTCTACTTGCCATACATTCCATGTATTGACCCTTCGGGGCTGCTACGTTTCATGTTGCAGGATATTCCGATTCTGAGTAATCGATATAGGCCACGGTACTCCACTCGGCACTTGTTCACTTGTGGGCAATTTGAAGAATGGAGGATTTGCTTTATTTATGTTGCTACCTGAATAATTTGAGCTAGCCTTGAGCTAAGCTTTTATTGTAATAATGGTACTCTGGATCTTCGTTATTTATGATACACGGATATTTTGCTATGTTATTCATCTTATTCTATTGTGGGCCAATGAACCGATCCAGGGATTGGCATGTCACATAGAATCCATGGTCTTTTCAGAACCGTGGTGTTACATATTGCCAGGTTAATCTACTGAAAAGAGAAAAGTCCAAGACATATTGGAAATATCCCTGACTGAAACAAAAGCTTGATGGAAAGTCCAGACCGAAATCTCCAGTGTGCAAAGACCAGAGTTTTCAGTGTGCACCGGAGTTTCTAGTGTGCACCGGAGTTTCGGACCAAACCTCTAGTGTGGATCAAAGCTGAAGACCAAGGACAGTCTGACTAGGGGTCCAGAGACATGCCAAATATTGGCTGGAATCTCTGGTGTGAAGTCACATACCAGAGTCTCCGGTGTTCTCAGGACCAGAGTTTCGACCAAGTCTCTGGAGCAACTATCAAACCAGGTCCAGGACATTCTGTATGGGGTCCGGAGATGGACCGGAATATCCAGTGTGAGGTGATCGTAGACTGGAATCTCTGGTCTTCATACGGGAGTTTCCGGTGTGGAACTTCCCCAATGGGCAGAAAAAGTTCAGAAGCAGTGGGCCTATAAATAGGGGACTGATGACCCACAAGTGTAGGGGATCGCAACAGTCTTTGCGTGTAGTATTTCCCAATTTATTGATTCGACACAAGGGGAGCCAAAGAATACTTGCAAGCCTTAACAACTGAGTTGTGAATTCAGCTGCACCTGGAAATAGTTCTTGCTCACAGAAGTTTATTAGTAGCAACAGTCTGCTAGTAGCAACAGCAACAGTGAAACAGGAGCAATAGTAACAGTAACAGTTACAGTAGGATTCTAGTGCGGTAGGCATAGAGATGGATGGACGGGCGTTGCATGGAAGAGTCTAAACATGTAACTTCAAGATCTAGGACATTGAAGATAAATAATAACAAGCATACAAGTACTAAACAATCCTAGGCATGTTCTCCATAAATAGTCATACGTGTCGCAATGAGAACTTGCACAACATCTTCTGTCCAGCCAGCCCGTGGCAGCAGGGCCTTTAGGGAACTACTGGCAATTAAGGTGCTCCTTTTAATAGAGCACCAGAGCAAAGAATTAACACTCCATGAACACCTGTGATCCTCACACCACAGCCATCCCCTCCGGTTGTCCCAATTATTGTCACTTTGGGGCCTTTGGATCCGGACAATGATATGTGTACACAACTTGTAGATAAGATCACAAACAGTACTATCATAATGATTCAATAATAAGTCCAGATCTGAGATCATGGCACTCGGGCCCTAGTGACAAGCATTAACCACAACAAGTTGCAACAAAGTCAAATAACACTAATAGAGATACTAGGCACTATGCCCTAACCATCTTATTCGATTACATGATAGAACTCATCCAATCCCTACCATCCCCAAGCCTACAGCGGGGGATTACTCACTCATGGATGAGGGAAACATCGGTGGTTGATGGAGATGCGTTGGTGATGACGATGGCGATGATCCTCTCCAATTCCCCGTCCTGGCAGGGTGCCAGAACGGAGTTTCTGGATCTGAATCTTGGTTTTTGGTGGCGGTGGTGGATCAGAACTCTTTCTGGAAAACTATCGACCCCCCTCGGTTTTTAAGTTGAAAGGCAACTTATAGGCGCAGAGGGAGGCCGAGGGCGTGCCTCGGGTGGCTGCACCCCCTAGGCGCGGCCAGTGGTGGGCCCGCGCCTGGCAGGGGTGTGGGCCCCCCAGGCCCCTTCTCCGTCTCGTCTTCTGGCTTCGTGGATCTTCTGGTGAAATATAATTTTTGGCATATTTTCTAGGATTTTTCCTGATAGTTCATTTTCTGCACAAAAACTAGACACCAAGGTAATTCTGCTGAAAACAGCGTCAGTCCATGTTAGTTGTATCCAAATCACACAAGTTTAGAGGAAAAACAATAGCAAAAATGTTCGAGAAAGTAGATACATTTTGGAGTATCAGGGACTTCATCCCCTACCTCAATCTGCTTGTTTTTACAAAAGAAGAAAACCCCCATTTGAGCCACCAAATCAATAAGATCTTCCCCTACAACCATCCAAAGTCCCTGATCTTTGGAGAATCGAAGGAGGAGGCCTTGATTTACAGCTTCACCAAAAGAGATCATCATTTCCCACTCATTCACTTGAGTGCCCCTTGCTCTAGTGTTTCATTTGAAACCCTAGTTCTGATTTGGTTCTTGCAAGCTTGCTTTGATTGTTGTGACAGCTTGCTTGCATTCCGGAGCCTCCATTTCAGTTGTGTATGTGTGCCTCGAACTTGTTGTAAAGGTGTCGGTTTCCACCTTGAAGGTTACCGATATAGTGGAAGGGTGAATTGATCCCTTTGGGGTGAGATTCACCGGAGAACTAGGGAGGAATTTTGTGGTGTTGGTGGTTTTAAACCACCCCCTCTCCAACTGCAGATGTACTTCCCCCCCGAAAGGAAGGAACCACGGGAAATAATCCTTGTGTCTCCTCGTGCTCCATTTCGGTTACTTCTGTCCTTTACCGCACTTTAATTATATCTTTCTCTTGCTTAGTTAGTTGTGCTAGTGTGACATATAGGTAAATTCACCTTAGTTGCATATCTAAAGAATTTACCTTTTGTGTCAAACCCTAAATTTAAAAGGAGAAAAATTTGAAGTAGCACCTATTCACCCCCTCCTCTAGGTGCCCATATGATCCTTTCAATTGGTATCAGAGCCTCGGCTCTTTATTCGGGCTTAATCGCCTAAGAGAGTATGTGTAGCCAAGATGGAGAAGGAGGGAGTGAGGCTAGCACCATGGTTCCCATGGAGGATCTCAATAAATTGGAATCAAGCTTGAGCTCCTCCCTAGGCAACAAAATCCTATAGTTGCGTCAATTGTTGAGCAACTTGTTAAGGAGAAGATAGCCTCACCACCTCCTCCTCCGGAGGAACCACCTATGCTTCCAAAGGGGAAAGCTTCGGATAAACCAACAGTTGTTGTAGTGGAGGATGAAGATAATGCCACTAATCCCTCCACCAAAAAGGGCGATGGGAAGGAAGAGCACCATGCGTTTCCCTGGTGGTACTCTCCAGACCCCCCGATCCCTCACCCACATATAAATAATAGAGGTGACCCACCTAAGATAGTCGCACATTCTTTTGCTCAGTGGAAAGTTTTGATGAAATCTCATGTGCACAACTCTTGCATTGACTTGTGGAATCTTATTGAAGAAGGACTCAAAATTGAGGATCCAACCAATTTGACAAGAAGAGAAGTGGTCAATATCCAACTCAATGCCACCGTGATATGTTGAAAACGTATCTATAACTTTTGATGTTCCATGCTTGTTTAGTATCTACTTTGCTTTGCTTTGTCTACACTTTGAGGTGTTTTTATATGTTTTCTGGTACTAACCTATTAACAAGATGCCACATTGCCAGTTTCCTGTTTTCTTCTGTTTTTGGTTGCAGAAAAGGCATAAAATCAATATTCTCGGAATTTGACGAGACTAAAGCCAAAGTTATTATTTTACCCGGCACGACACGGAACCACAAAGCAGAGATGGAGGAGGACACCAGGGTGGCCACACCCAAGGTGGGCGCGGTCAAGCCCTGGTGGCGCCCACAGGGGGTGTGGGCCCCCTGGACCTCCACCGACCTTGCCTCTTCGCCTATAATAAACCTCCTAACCCAGAAACCCTAAATCATCTGGCGGAAATCCACGAAAAGTTCCGCTACGTTGCCGCCACTGAAGGGGAGATTCAGGGGACAAAAAGTCTCTGTTCCGACACCCTGCCTGGACGGGGAAGTGCCCCCGGATCCATCTCCATCGATCTCCATCGCCATGTCCATCACTGTTACTGATTCCCATGATAAGGAGGGAGTAGTTCTTCCTCGAGGTTAAGGGCTCCACCGATAGCTATGTGTTCATCTCTCTCTCTCTATGCGTGATCATGTTGTGGTCTTGAGCTTTGTAATCAAGTAGATCTACTCTATTACTCAAGTGCTAAAACCAATCTCTGCTCTCCCCACGTGTGTGAAAGCGATAGCATGCACGCCGTGTGTGGCACTTAAGCTAGGTTACATATATATTTATAATGAGTTATATTTGGAGTTGGATGTCTTTATGAAATTGTTGTGTTTGTTAGAACCATCTAGCGCTCAAGGTGACAGTGTGGGGTTATCTAGATGGGGAAGGTGGACTTTGAGGAGTGATGTTATAGCCCTACCATGGATTAGAGTGTCCAACCGGAGAGTAGTTTAGGATAGTATCATGAAGAGAATATATTTATATGAGAGTGTTCACTAGTGAAAGTATGAACCCTAGGCCTTGTTTCTAAGCATTGAAACACCGTTTGCAACTAGATCTGTTACATGTTTGCTTGCTGCCATCTTTATTTCAGTTTGCCTTTAAGTCTTTTCCACCCTATCAGAAAGCTCTTTTCTGGCACCGTTACCACTTGTATTTCACTATCTCTTCGCCGAACTAGTGCACCTATACACATGACAAGTGTATTGGGTGTGTTAGGGACACAAGAGACTTCTTGTATCTTGATTGCAGGGTTGCTTGAGAGGGATACCTTTGACCACTTCCATCTTGAGTTTGATAAACCTTGGGTAATCCACTTTAGGAAAACTTGCTGCTGTTCTACAAACCTCTGCACTTGGAGGCCCAACAACTGTCTACAAGAATAGAAGTGAGTAGACATCAAGCTATTTTCTGGCGCCGGTTCCAGGGAGGTAAGGTAAAAGGTACTCACATCCTCTGGTGTGAGTGCTTGAAGTTATTTCCTTTAGATTCTGCAATTTTGTATTTTTGTTTCTTGTTTTCACTAGTTAGGCTTAATGGAAAACAACAAAAAAATTAGAGAGATTTATAGTATTTATCTTGGGTTAGGACATGAAGTGTTTGAAGAGAAAATTAAAAAACCTATGGAACTTTATTTCCATGCTAATAACAATGTTATTAGTATGAATTCTTTGGACACCATTATTGCTAATGCTATGGAAAATTCTAAGCTTGGGGAAGCTAGTTTTTATGAAAATGATCTTTTTAGTTCCCCAGCTTTGGAACATAGCTATTCTATTGCTTATGATGATACCAAACCTCCAATATATGATGATTATAATGATGAATATGATATTTTCAGTCCACCTAATGTTGAGGAGAAAATTAATTATGATTACAATATGCCTCCTATATTTGATGATGATGGTGATGAGAATAACAATGATAGCTATTTTGTTGAATTTGCTCCCACTATAATTAATAAGAATGACTATGCTTATGTGGAGATTAATAATTATTATATGCATGTGGCTCATGATAAGAATGCTTTATGTTATAGTTATATTGTTAATTTTATTCATGTGGCTACTGAAAGTTATTATGAGAGAGGGAAACATGGTTTTATACATCTCAATAATATTAAGTTTCCCCTCTTTATGTTGAAAGTTTTGAAGTTGCACTTGTTTTGTTTTCCTATGCTTGTTGCTTTGTGCTTTCATGACTTGTTTATTTACAAGATTATTTTTCACAGGAAGTGGGTTAGACTTATTTTTTTTTAATTTGCTTCTTGATGCTCTCTTTTACTTCAATTCATATTTCTTATGTGAGCATCTTCTCAAACTATCAAGCCTAACTTAAAGGCGTTAAAAAAAGTACTTATTGGGAGATAACCCAAAAGTTTTATTGAGTCTTGGAAGTTATTACCTCTGTAATGACCTCTCCTTATCCTTTTTATTTGCTTTTTGTGCCAAGAATAACCTCTAATGAGAGGGAAGTAAGATTTGGGGAAGTTGCTGTCCCGAAACAGATTTTTGTGCTCCACCGTAAAAATTCGTGTAAAATCTCTGTAAGTCGGATGGAGCTGTAATTTTATGAATAAATCCCCTAGGTTGTTAGATAACTTTATTTAGTTCAACACTTTTTATTTGAGCAACATAAGGTCTTCTAAAAAATCGGTTTCTACCTGCTGGTCTGTTTTGACAGATTTCTGCCATTATTTGCATTTGCATATTATTGATTTCTTTTTGGGAAATTGAGCTTTTTGAGGGAATTGCTACAGTAGATTGTGTCTTTAGTGAAAGTTTTTGCTGTTTTAAAACTAAACCCCAAAGTTCTATTATCTTTTGAATACACTAATGTTGCTAATGAAGATTGTGTGAAGTTTTGTATGAAGGAAAATTTTCAGGTGTAGAGAAAGAATGATGTAATGAGATGAAGAATGGACAAAATCTCAAGCTTGGGGATGCCACCCCGTGTTACCCCAATAAATTCAAGAGGTACAAGTGTCAAAGCTTGGGGATGCCCAAGGAATCCCCTTCTTCATCAATAAAAATCTCAGGTCTTTCTAGACACTTCGTTTTTATTGTTTCATGCACTGTTGTGTTGTTCTTGGAGCGTCTTAGTTTTTATTTTTAGTTTTTTTGGTTAGTTTGATTGAATAAAGTAGTTTGGACCCCCGTTCTCGCTGTGTCGTTTCAAATAAGTCGATTGGTGTTGGAAAGGAGTAGGAAGTTCATGCTTATAGTGGTACAAAAGGGAGCTTGCTTTGACTAAGACTTAGACTTTATCATGTCATGCTAGATGTTGTTTTGACTTTATGCTTAGTGATTATTGTTGTATCATGACTTGTTCCAAACAATTAGGATTGCTTAATGTGCCTTGAAATAATCATGCGTTGTTTTAGCATACAAAAGCATAGTATTGTGGTATTCCCTTTGATGCTTTGTTTGGGTTGATTTGGCACATGCTCACACAATGTTATGACTCTAAACAGTCACCATTAGCATCTATGATCATTTAGTTTTTGACGTGTGGTACCACGTTATGCTTTTATTAGTAATGCTTTGTCGCTCTGCATGATTATGGCCATTATTTCTCACTTAGTTGGCCGCTCCTAGTATTTTCCTAGCCTTCGCTTTTGCTAAGTAAGCTCTACTCATGCATCCAACTCCCAAGAAACCAAGTTATTCCAATGTGTCCACTATAAATTCCTATGCATGGTGTGTTACACCATTTCAAGTATATTCTTGTTTTATCTATCTTCTAATTAAAAAGTATTTTACACCTAATAAACTTGAACCATTGTGTCATCTATGTTGTATATGCTTGCACTTATACATTGGAATTAGCAGAACCATGCTGTCATGGGGAACGCTTTCAACATTACACTTGTACACTGTACACAATTGATATCATGCTCTTTTGTTTATGGATGTCGTCGGTGTGAAATGAAAAGGGGAGCTTGTAAGTCCATGGAGTTATGTATGTGTGTTAGAGAAACGCCTGGGCCGCTAGCCTAAGCTATAACATCCCAGCATTAGATCTTAGAATTAAGTTGAACCCAGATGTGTGCACTGCATTCATGCATAGCAAATCCAAATAATTTTCGCGCTTTTGAACAAAACCTGTCAAAGTGATTGAAGCTTCTTGTAGGTTCACAGCATAGAAAACAAAATTTTTCCTACGATGTGAACTATGTACCAAGATCTATCTATTAGATACAAACAACGGGCGGATGTATATCCGTAGAGAACATACCCTTGAAGACCAACAAATCTTAACGAGTTCAACTCGTGGTTGATGTAGACAATCTCTTGCCGATCTCAAGATCGAGAGGAAGTCCTAGCGCCGCAAATCAGCAGCGCATCCGTGCTCGCACACACGTTCGAGGCACCGAGCAACCTCCGCCTCCTCGCTCCAGCGATGTAGCGGAAGCACAACTCTTTCTTGCCGAATAGCCACCGGGAACATGTATCTCACTAGTCTGAGACCATGGGGGATAAATTCTAGAGGGGGAGAGAGATCCTTCACGAGGAGGTGTGAGTGAGAAGTGAGGAGAGGGGTGCCTTTTATAGGAGGAGGGGGAGGGAACCCCAAGGGGGTGGCCGGCGCATGGGGGCTGCCCCCTTGCCCTCCCCTCTTCATGTGGGTGGACACTCCACTCACAAAATTCCTTTAAATTCCCTCCACTCAAAATCCCACTCAAACATGCCATTAAATTTCCACCAAATTTAATGCAAACTCTCATTAAATAAAACTCTTTTATTTTATTAAGATTTTTTTCAATTACTTTAATGACAAACATTCACAAATAACCCCTTGCTAGAATTCTATTTCACATGCATAGCCACTTTATGCAATTTCACCCTAAAACCTGTTTCGGTATCTAGTGAAATAAATTCCTGCGCTTGTTCATTCTTTCGGCATGAAACTTTTGCTCCAATTGGATGTCGGTGTCTCTTAAGTGTGTCACCCTACGGTTCGTGAATAATGCGGACATGATCGAGACCCCTCTCGGATCAATAATCAGAAGCGGGATCTGGAGACCCATACTGACTCCCACACATTCAACGATGACTTTCTTGTGATCGTCGGAACCTTTTACGCTAGTATCTTAATCCCTTTTTTTCATGATATATTACATGTCCGAGATTCGATCATCGGTATCTCCATACCTAGTTTGATCTCGTTACTGACATGCACTCTTTTCTCGTTCCCGTGATATAACATTCTAGTGATCAAATAACTTGCTTGCAAGCTAATCAATGTGATATCACCGAGAGGGCCCAAAGTATATCTATCCGTCATCGGGATGCAAATTCCATTCTAGATCCATGAGCCTATAACACTTTATTAGTTCTGAATTCATCTTTATAATCACCCTGTTACGGTTTGATGTTTGATGTTATCAAGAAACTCTTCCGGTGTTAGTGATTGACATGATCTCATGGGCTAAGGATTAGGATCACTTCGTAAGTTTTTATAGCAATATAAACTCAATGACTTTCATCGTAATGCTATACTTCAGATGAATGTTCATCACACCATTACACTAATGTTGTGATCCCGTTATTAACAACATCCAATGTCCATGATCAGGAAACCTTGATCATCTTGTTAATCAACGAGCTAGTTTATGAGAGAGGCATAACTAGGAACTTTCTGTTTGTTTATTAAACACACATGTATTAATTTTCCGTATTAATACAATTATAGCATGCAAAATAAACATCTATCATATACTTGGAATACACATAATAAACACTTTATTATTGCCTCTCAGGGCATAGTCCCTTCACTTCTCTCAACCTAATGGAATTGAAGTAGATCATCAAGTTGACCGTGATAAGTTTCTATATGACTTTTGCTAAAACCTTATTTGGGTAAACATGATTTGATCTAAGGGTATATCAAATATAATAAAATGTTACTCATAATGCATTGCTTAAATGATTAATATCTGATCCTTAAGGGATCATACCATATTATTCATCACAATAACTCATAAATACCAAATAACCAGAATGTAATAACTAACTATTGACCCATTCAATCCCTATTCTATTTCTACCATGAAAAACATGGTAACACTTCACTCAAACTCTTTAGTTAGGAAGGAAATTAAGTCAAGATCATTCACCACATATATTTATTTCTATATCAATCTTTGTCATCTATATTGAACCTTATTCTAATATCTATTGTTCATCAATGTTGAGTAATCAACTATTTATTCACCAATTATTAAACTATCAATACTTGATCTATTACCTCTTGTTCTTACCATAACACTCACTTAAATCCGTTAAAGAAAGATGTAAGGAAAGGTATATGGTAATTCTAGATTCAAATATCATCTATAGGATGGGAGTGTTGGAAGTAAATAAGATCAATAGGATTATTGGTGGAGTTAAATCACTCTTGAATGAATAGAAGAGTTATTTATATTATATAATTATATGGTAGTAAAGAAGATTATGTAACATCCCTAAAATCATGTTTTCAAAGATTGCATATCATCCATGCATTCATAATCCTTTAGGGATCATTTTCAAAGTCATTTCAAAAATAGAAGCATTTGGGTGCTTATTATTTTATGTAAACAAGCATTGATCCAATGCTACTCTCTAGTGGGAGATTATTTGTTTCAAACCAAGAATTGTTTGTTCATGAGTTGGTTTGGTTGAGTTCCAAAGCTTGGACAAAAATTTCCAAAACAAAATATGGTTTTAAAACCATTTTCATATCTTTATTAAATCTTGTGCTAAGGCACTGTTTATTTTTTAAAAAATTTCAAAGGAACCAAGCAAGTCTAGTGAGACAGCATGGTTTTATACTCAAAAATATGCAGGTTTCATTTTACAAAAATCTAGAACAAGTTTGAAATCAAACACATTTGATTTTCATTTGAATTTGCTTCTTGAAAATCAAATTAGAAAAAGAAAAAGAATAAGGATAACAGAAATGGGCCGGCGATATCTTTTCAGCCCAGTAACCAAAATAGCCCACCCGGGTTTCCCTCACCCCCTCTATTTCTCACTGCAACCATGCGCACCCACTCACTGACATGCCGACCCCACCTTGCCCCGTCATCTTCGTCGTCAATCACGTGCCGGAGGAACTACTCGACGCTGCCGTTTCCTCCCGAATTCAAATCCTTTGATTGCGCTTGATTCGCAGAGTAATTCCCCCTCCTTGCTCGGCTAATTAATCCCCACCCCTCGACTACCATTTCCCCTCAGTCAACTCACTCGCTCCGCCACCAGGCTGCCCCAAATTGCTGTCACACCGCCGCTGTACCGACGAGCTCTGGCGACGAAATTCAGGTGAGCCAGACCACCCTTGCCCTTCTAATTCATACGAGCGTGTTCCTTACAACCTTGTGCACCTCCTGACCCCTTTCGTTTGGCCGCACATGACCCAGGCAGCCGTTTCCGTCCACCTCCGCAAGTGACAGAGCCGCTGCTCGACTCCGGCGATACCTCCTGGTAGTTCCCGACCACCCCTTCCTCTCTTCTGGTTACTCACATGTTCGCCAGGCTTGTGCGCATATAACGGCATCATTCTTTTGGCTAGGCTCGGTCTGTAACCTCGCCAACGACGACGGACAGCCGTACCTGACGACCGACGCTTCTCCGGCGAGCAATAGACGTCGAGTCTAGGCGCCCTGTCTCTCCCTCGACCACCTCGAGCACCGCAGCGACCACGCGAACCCAGTAAGCATCTTCACTCCTCCCCGCGCGATCTAAATCGCCGACAACCTCTCTGACAGAGCTGCGCCGCCGCACCGCCGCCGCTGGCTCCGCCCGTCTGTGGTCGTTTGATCAGTAGCCGTAGGATCTAGATCCAGCGCTTAAGATTAGATCTGAAGCGAAGCGTATGTGTCGATCGGGACCGTGCGTGTTAAGCTAGATCTAACGGTCCGCGAGTGTGATCCATTGCGAAATGGTATCAACCAATCAGGACATGACGCGTGGCCAGTTCTTTGTTTTAAAAATCTGAATTAGATCTATTAGTGTTTCAAACTTGTAAAATTCATAACTTTTGATCCACACGTTCAAATTTTACAAATTTTATATCATTGGAATCAGGAGAAAGAATACTATCTGTTTATGCAATGTGTTTAATGTTTTGATTCTTTAAATTGGTTATATTTGCAGAGACATTTGTAGGCTTAATTTGAGTATAGAAATTATTTGAAGAATGATTTAAAAGATCAAATAAAGTCTATTTTGAGTATATTGGTCTTGTTTATGATTCAGTACCATTTTACTTGTCTTGTTTGGTGTAGAAAATCATCACATGGAATTTTGCATGCATTCATATATTTTTGCTTGTATATTTTGTTATATGATTTTGGTGCCATTATTCTATGTGTAGATTTTGGTGCTAATAGTGATTGTGGTTGTGAAGATTGTTGCTACTCCCCAAACTACCAAGGCAAGTGGTGCTTCATGTTTCTATCCCAATATTTTACCTATGCATTAGAAATATTTTGTATAGGACTTGCATGATTATTTTGCTAAGTATCTATATGCTATGCTTGGGAAATCCTAGTAGTTGTAGCAATGTTAGAATTTCCTTTAAGTTAAGATACTTGCTATTGCCATGCTTAGCCTGGCTAGTAGCAACCAAGGGTGGATTATATAATCATGCTATGAGAAATATTTCTAAGTCTTTGGACTTATGTTTTGCTTAATAAAACAACTAAGTGAATGAAACACCTGGGTGGAATGGAAAGATTGGTTTGTGTTGAGTGGTTACACAAGGCCCATTTCTATGGTTTACCTTGTGTATCTCACTTGTGGAAAGCCACCCAGGAACAAAGGGATTTGAGATGCCAAATGTTAAGAAGCTTCTAGTGCAGCCACATGGCATTATGGGCTCTGCCTGGATCATATAGGTTGCAATAACTTAGCCATTTGGACAGTTGGTGGTAGTAGGATGATAGGTTGGAACGCGTACATTTGGTCTAAGGGAAGGCTTCTGAAAGGTCCTATCTTGGTGAAAATCAAGTCTTGTGGGGAAAGTGCACAACCTCTGCATATGGAAGAATTTAAGTACTTAGCCATGTCCCTGGTATTGGACAACTTGAGCATCAAGGCATGGAAGCTATCAAGAATCTCCTCATCCCAATTTTCTAAGTTAAAACTTGTGGTTGAACAAGGGTGAAGGTTCACCAATTTCTATTGGTGATTCCTTGGGAAAGTTTTGTCAAAGAAAAACTTAGTGTTTTCAACTAATAGGTAAAACCTATTTTGAGCAAAGCAAGCCTAAGCTACACTTAGCCAAATTCATATAGTATTTAGATGTTAATATTCTACTAAGGTATCACTTTCCAATACTATTCCAATGTATTGACCCACTGTGGCTGTAACTTGTGATGTTGCAGGTTATTCTGATGATGATTAGGGGTTATGAGTCTACACTCAACATGCTTGCCTGTGGCACATGAAGATGAAGACTTATTTATATTGTTATGGTTAAACTCTTGTATTAGGCCTATGGCCATGGAGTTGTAAAAGACTATGTTTGTCTCTGGAATGATATGTAATAATGACCTTTGTTTATGTGTACTTCATCTTAAACTGTGGATGCTAGCAATCATCCAGGGACTAGCATTGCAATCACAGGGATCCTTATCTCTAAAAGGGAGGGATCTTACAGATTACAAGGCTGAATCCTGAAGATAGTTACCAGTAGTAATTCTATTGGATCAACTGGGCATAGTCCATGAACAACAACCTTAATCCAATTAGAGATACTGAGAAGATAATTTCAATACCATTGTAAGGTTGTATTGATGAAGCCTTGATTAGCCCAGCTGGAAACCTAAGCTATAAATGATTTAAGGATTATAAGGATCATGCCTTACTCACCAAGATTGAATTCTTATACCCTGTCTAAGTGACATTGGTGGGTAGAACATGATTGAAACCCTAGTATAGATAAGTTAGCTTAAAGTAGTCACTACAAGTCACATTAATATAATGTGAGGTTTGAGTATGAGTTATTAGAGTAAAGTAAATGTAAGATTGTATGATTAAGATGATGTTAGAGCACCATTGCATTAAAGAGTTAGTATTTTCCTCTGGGAAAATAGTGAACACTTGAGGAGGAGTAGGATTGGATGTACGTCTAATTATAAACCCATCTACTAGAGTAATATTAGTGGTGGATGATTATGGAAGAATAGGAATGGAGTTATAAATAGCTACTTGTTGGATTGAAGGTTATCAGCAAAAGAGTAGTTGATATATCCAAGTCTGGATAGGAGAAGATCATGAAATGCTTTAGTATCAAACTCATTGGATTCATCAATGAGTTTAGAAGAATAAAAGGTGGATAATAATATTCTTGTGAAGTAAAGCTCATCATGTTAACCATGATGATGGATAGGAAGAAGTAGTATATCTAGGAAAGGAATTCCTTAATTAGAAGTCCAGAATTGTGAATTATGGAAGATAGGAATTCTTGGTAAACACCCAACTTTAAATCTCAAACCAAACATAATATCCATTTCATGTTATTGATCCCTCATCTTGTCTCCATACCACTTTACAGGAACATTTTCCTATAGAAAATCACATAAGCACATCTTTATCATTTCCAATTGTCTTAACCATATGTGTTTAGGAGATATTTTTATCAATCCTTTTCATAAGACATTCCAGTTAATCACTTTCTATTTTAAAAGGTGATATCATTAAAGATCACAAACAAAAAAAAAATATGCTTAGCCATAAACTTTCCTCAACAAAAGAACATAAGTATATTAAGAATCCTAAACTCTAGGGTAAGCACTTGCAATTAAAATCCCAACTTTTATAATAATTATAATAGAAAATATACATTGTTATTTCCTAAATTGATGGGAGTAATATTAACCAAATAGTTTCCTTTGAATATCATGCATCAAATAATGATATAGGATCATATATAAAAATTTCCATCCAAACTATGAGCTAACTAGAATTAAGTTTTGTAAACAAATAAGGAAATATCATTTAATAAATCCGTGGTTTAATATGGAAAGAAAAGTAATAATTAAGGCTTCTACAAAATATTAAAATGGGATTTATATAAAGTAAATAAAGAAATATATAAACAAAAAATATTTATCATTAAGCTTTACAAAATAAATCTCAATCAATATTAATTGTTACTTCAAATGTTCAACAAATAAAATTTGATAGAAAATCTCAAATTATAGATTAAATATAAATCTGAAAAGCAAAATAGAAAATAGAAAAAGTAAAGCAAATAAAAAAACATTTCCTGGCAGTGGCCCAACTTCCCTCTTCTTATCTGTCGCCCATGTGCAGCCCACAAAAGCCCAGCAGCCAGCCTAGCTCGTCCTTTTCTGTGACTGACGGGTGGGACCAAAGAAGGATCGCGGGTTGAGAGGAAAGAAGTGCCAAGGGGTTTTCTGCAAAACAGTCGCCGTCGTCATCCTCACGCACACATGCAGCGCGCTGGAGGAGTCCGCCGCCGCCCGATGCCGTCATCGTCATCATCCGTGCGTCAAGATGCTCGCCGTCTTTCCAGAGGGGGATAAGAAGGCCACCGCGATGCCCTGCCTCAATCCCTATCCACATTCCCTCCTTATCCTCTCTGATTTGAATGGGGACGAAACCCTAGCTCACCGGAGCCACGCCTCGCCGTCGAGACGCACCTCCTAACTCTCTTCCAAGTAGCCATGGAGAAGCCCCGTGCTCCGTAGATCCTCTGGGTGAAATCTTGCATCAACGGGAGCACTAGAGAGGACGAATTTTTCCGTTCCTCTTTGTGGCAGTTTGTCGGAATCCCGTCGGAGAGATTGTCTCCGACCGCACCAGTCCTCGTAGACACCACCACTGCAATCAGGGTGAGTTCCTGAACCTTCCAGTATCCCTAAATTGCCTTATCTCATTGTAAAACACTGTCACACGTTATGCCACCGTCGGAGCTCGTCGGAGCCGAGGTTCCGATGACCATTTCTGAGCGGCGCCGTCACTTTAGGGTCTAGCATGTTGCGCTGATTCGAACTAGGCTAGTTTCGTTTGCTAGGGCGTCGTAGATCATCGCCGGCGACCACCCACTGACGGCGGTGGTTGTGCTGACGCCATAGCGACGTCATGCCAACGTCACCCTCTGCCTAGCCAGACTATTTTACCTGGTCTTTGTCTCGCGTGGCAAGTAACCTGGCTTAGGGCCCATCTGTCATTGTCTGGGAGTAGAAGAAGGGTCAGTAACAAGTGCGTTTATTAACCTGAGTGATGATGTGGCCACTGGCCCACCAGTCAGTATCCTTGGGTAAGATTAGCCTCAGGTACAAAAAGCTATTTTCTGTCTGAGGAATAAATAAAATGTCATAAGCCCAAATTTAAATATTTCAGAAATAAAATAAAATCATTAAATCTTATTAAATCCATAACTTTTGATTTATAATTCATAAAAATATGTATAATATATGAAAATTTGTAGAAAAATAAAATCTATAACTTAAAACTATTATCAAACATTATTATGTTAACAATTTAAATAATTATTATTTAATAAATATTTTAAAAGTAATAAAACTTTGATAATTCATATTTTAATGATGGTAAATGTTAAAAATATAAATAAAATACCAAAAATCTTGGAAAACTAAAAACAATACTTTAAAACTATAATCATGCATTATTATTTCACTTAAATAAGTATTTGTTATTTATTAAGTATTTATAAAGTAATAAATCTTATAAAATCATATCTTATTATTTATAAATCACAAAAATAAACGTAATATACCAAAAATAATACCTACATGTTAAAAATATATTAATCCACTTTTGAGGTAAATAAAAAAATTAAAACACCTTAGCAACTCGAATTTAAACCTATTTCCTTAGTCATTAATTTTATATAAGGGTAAATAAAATTTGTTAATATTTCTAAAATTAGTCAATTAAGTCTAATAAATAGTATTAGTCTTAAATATTAATATTATGAAGGCATAATGGTTCAAAACATTATAAATACAATTTTATTGAATTATCCTTCAACCAAATGTGTAGATTATTTTCTAAAAGGACCCTTATCCAATATAAAATCCCCAAGAATAATTGTGATTAAATCCAATCTTTTCCATATACTTCGACCATCAGATTACAAAACCTTCACAACACTATAATAAGTCCATAAGAAGTTAAGTAATGTTACTTCTTTGTTTATAAAATATAACCACTCATTTATAAAAAGATAAAAGTTACTATTCCATTATAAAAAATCAAGAAATCACTACACCAAGTAAAAGGATAACCATTCTGAAGTAACCTTAACGAAACATTATCAGATACACAAGGTACAAATATCATAAGTATTACACTTTCAAACCATCTATGTTTTTAAAGTTAACTTTAGTCTCAAGGCTTATAAACAATATATCTAAAAAACTACATATGTTTTTATAGTTAACTTTGGTCTATTCCAATTAAGACATAAAGCATCTCAAGTCCAAACAAATCAATCACACACCAAAATACATTGAACACATCCTGTTAACAATAAATATTGTTTAAACCTTAGAAAAGAAATCTTTTCTTCAAATGTTATTTTTTTTGTCACTTCAAACAACAACTCTTATATAATCAATCTTGAGTAGCATTTCACATTTGTGTGTGTCTCATTGTTTTATGATATTGTAACTACATATTGTTTCACACACACTAACAAGCCCTAATAAGAAGCACAAGCGTAAAACTCATCTAAAAGTACAACACATTTCAAAGACATCATTTCTAGTATCCAAACCCTAGAACGACGTTATCCCCGGGATTCGCGTTTATAAAGTGCATCACATTACTTATGCATAAAGGCATTTTGCTTCTTTAAAAATTAGTCCTTACCGGACCAATGATGCTGATTTCAGATATTGGATCTTATATTATCTTGAAGACCGTGAGTGCATAATCTTGCAATCACAAAAGGCAAGTTCACACTTGCTCGTGACCTTTGATTATTTTCTGTAAAGTATTTTGCAAATCCAGTGTTGTCATCACCTGCATTTGAAAAAAGTCAGAAAACACTATTTTCATAATAATATGATTATAGGTTATCTACCATGAGGTAATAACCTACTATAAGAGTTCCGGTGGTAAAGGAGCATATTATCTAGGACTTAACAACCAATGTCGCCAGTGATTCTCGCGCCGTATATTACGCGTTAACCATGAGATTTGGAATGGGACGGAGAAGTCAGCTGTATCTTCTTCCTCTCGCATGTAACCGGATGTGCAGGTCATGGCTGTTATCCTCGTAGCGTGCATATTAATTGGTAATTCGTAGAGGGTATGCGGCATATGGGTGGGAAGCCTCAACGTTCCACGATAGTTCTGACATCTAATGGTTTGTACAAACCATTGCCGTAATTCGATATGTGGGCATGGTGTACACCAAGGAGGCATGCGAGGTCACGAAGGGGGCAGTGATTGGCTTGGATCATCTTCTGGGCCCCACATCATGGAATTATGGACGGGAATAAGCTGCCCGGTTGTGCAACAAAGAGTTGATCTCTCATGGGTAAAGTAACGCACCTCTGTAGAGTGTAAGAACTGTAACTTGTTACTCCCTGTTTCGGGAAGGAGCTGCGAACACGGCGGGAAAGGAACTCCATGAAAGTTCTGGTAAACCTGTGAAGGCTGACGGACATAGATTTTCAGAATAAAAGCAACCTTTGAAGAAATGTTTACGAAAACTTGCATTGCCTACGACCTACGGTCTGTGGCTGTAGATATAGTGCATCAAACACTCCTTTTCTAGTGAACGTGCTGAGTATGCTCGTACTCAAAGTATTTTCTTAACCCTTGCTAGATTCTGAAGCCATTAAGACGACGTCTACACCAAGTTATGCTCCATGAATCATCATCCAAAGCTAAAAATCTTCAACAAAGACAAGGAAGTCAAAAAATACCTCAAATCAAGTGAAGACGAAGTTACTGATTAGATAGGAATATACTCTCTAACCAAATAACCTATTTCTGTAGTGCGTTGCAATAGCAGCAATGCCAACCCTTTAGTGAAAATTCTAGTCTTAAAAGTACAATAGTTGGTGCATTATTTATCTTTGATTCTTCTTTGTAAGAATTTCTTTTTCTCTCTTTAACCTAGAGTGTTCTCTGGATCTTTTGTATAGAGTGAGTTGTAACCTTTAGCCATGTATTGGACCCACTATGTTTCTGTTGTACCACTCTGAGGGATGTAATACTAGTGAACGGTGTTTCATTGGTGTTATGTCAAGGACTATAGTGTACTACATCATGCAATGGTATGCTGGGTCATCCCAGTTGGTATCAGAGCATATGCTTTGACCTTAGGTTGGAAACCTAGTAAATGGGTAGAACCTATAGGACTTATACCTGCAAGAATAAAGAGTTCTCTAGTGATATGAGGGATATTCACTTGAGAATAATCCTGTCATGTTGCTAGTGCGAAAATTCTTTAGTATGATTGCAATTATGATCATTACCCAAGAGTTTTAACTCTATGAAACTAATGATAATTTCTTATCCACAGTTCCACATGGCACCTCGATATCCACCCCGGAATGTTCAAGTGATGAATAGGACACTGAATGACTATGGAGGGGATTGGACAGATAATCTCCGACAACTTCTATGGAGTTTGTATTGCGAATCAAGACTTTTGGTCAAGATTTACAGTTACTATGACGGGCACGTATTAGCTAAATACCGTGTCATGATCATGTTACCCAAGAAGTTAGGACTTAAGGGAGAAATGCCATCAGGATAGGCTAGGTGCATGGCATCTGCATATCAGATTGCCTTAGCAGCAGCCATAACCATGACCCGAGAACAAAAATCCCAAGCTCTAGAAGGTAGTACTCACACCATTATACCCCATGAAACCTCAAACCCAGAGCATGAGTTAGATCACTCTACTCTAGTCCAAACTGAACCCACTCTAGCTGTAGAGTATATGGATCGTTATCGATCGTTGCTAAACACTTATCATAACACTCACCAAGTTTTAGTTCAGGAACTGGATAGGGTCATTGAGTATTTTACTAATCCTGATAAAGCAATGGTTCGTAGGAAGAAGTTAGATAAAGAAGCTAGGCATCCCAAATACATACCTTCAGGAGAAGTGTATGAGGAAACTGAGTTTGATGATCCACACTCAGAAAACTATGCCTATTACCAAAATGAATTCAAGCCACCTGAAGATCTTTGGACCAAGTACAACTCCGAACAACAGGAATGGGCTAGAGTTATTCCAACTAACCCCGAGCCAAATCAGTATACATGGGAAGTAGAATATCAAGGTGGAACCATAGGAAATCCTATACCTTGTGATACAGGTATCGGAGAAGAGACCAACTATAACGTTAGAGATCCTTATGGACCATATGGGGGTGATACCAATCCAATCGACTTAGAAGAGTATTCTGATAGCTACTATACCAATATGTACGACTGGATCCAAGAAAAGGCTAAGGAGACAACTTACTTTGAGGAAGCGTTGCTGGAAAACCAGGAATATCCTGTAGAAGATTACGCCAACTCTAGTCATTTTTCAATGACTAATCTCAGTCTCGGTACTTCTAATCAAGAATACGCACCTCCTGGATGCTCTTACGCTCCAGAAGGCGGTCGTAGGACTTCATGTCATCATGGACGGAACTCCAGGAAGCACTAGATGAAGATGAAAGTAAGAAAGGAACGACATCCCAAGGGATGAGTGCTTGAATAATGTACATAGAAGGTAATGTGTATTGTAGTTTGAAGGGTTTGCCGAAATAAGTGAGGAAGTACTCTCAAGAACAGGAAGTTCTTGTAAGAGAGTTGTGTAATATATGTGAGGAGCAAACCGTTGGGACATCTAGTACATTTGTAAATTATTTAAAACCTATGTATAATACATGGTATATGTTTTGTTGTTTATCGACTTTTGGATTTTCTTGAATCTTCTTGATTGACTAGATCTGTACATGAAGTTTAATTAGGTGTGCATATGCATGATGTAACACCCAGTTATTACTTGATGTTATAGACCTAGATAGAAACGGGAATTCGTGTAAAGGAGTGACGAGTTCCAAAGACCAAGCAAACTATAAGGAATATTAACACAATTTGGAGGATAGATAAAGCATAGATCATTCTTAGCTAGCTCTGAGAAGGAAGATTAATGTAGTAAGTATAAGGAACAATAAGAAGGGATGAACTTAAGGTTCAATCAAAGTAGGTAATATTACTAAGGAATTAATGAATAGTAATATCTAGTTCATGGAAGCATCATGAATTAGTACAAAGAAGAAGCTTTGGAGCAAAATGGTATTCAAGCTCTAAAAATTCAGAGAGAATCCATAGCCGGTACTGTGATCCACAGTTGGTATTTTGTCTGCAGCTGGTATTTGGTTAACTTAGTTAACCAGATCTTCTTAATGGTTGCATAAAGAGCATACAACTTGGCCTAAGTTAATTAAGACAAAAATGAGTATAAAATTTAAAAGCGATTGTCTTTTCGAAGCATTTCGCGAAGGCTGATTACCAAATCGAAAATGTCCAATAGTAAGTAAGACAAATAATGCTAAAAGATTTGTTTCGGAGATCCACAATTATGCGGATACACCGTACAATCTTTCATAAGACCCTAATTAGGTAAAGTATAAGATGAACAGAGACCAACATTCCAGTTATAAAACCAATGGTTGCTATATATGTAGTTTAGAGACTATTAGTAAACCCTAAGGGGGAGAGTAGAACAGTAAACAACAGTAATGTTATCTGAATCCTAGAGTAGAATAGATTAATTTTAATGGGGTAAATTCTAGAGGAAACAACTCTCAAGTGATTCATAAGAGATAATAAAGCACATCCAAATTGGACAGGTGTAGAGGAACAAGAAATTCCAATAGGTATGAACTAAATGAATTCAAATCCAATCTTTGGAAGGAATACCAGTATCAACTATACTATGACAAGAATAAAAATATAGTCTTTGACCACAACCACTACATATAGAAACTTAAAACTTGATTTAGGGAGACTTTCTAAACCTTATCCAACATAGTAAAAAAGTTTGATGATTAAATAAAAAGAGTTGGATTAGGATACCTAATCTGGATATAGAATACTACAATTATTTCCATTTAAGGTCACCATAGAGTGGAGAAATGTAGAAACCACTACAAGTTAATTCCTTACTCCAAAACGTGAGAGTTTGCGAACTTCGAGGACGAAGTTTATTTTAAGGGGGAGAGTCTTTAACATCCCATCATTAGAGCTTAGAAATAAGCTGAACCCAGATGTTGTGCACTGCATTCATGCATAGAAAATCTGAATAATTTTTGCGCTTTTGAACAAAACCTGTCAAAGTGATTGAAGCTTCTCTCAACCTGATGGAATTGAAGTAGATCATCAAGTTGACCGTGATAAGTTTCTATATGACTTTTGCTAAAACCTTATTTGGGTAAACATGATTTGATCTAAGGGTATATCAAATATAATAAAATGTTACTCATAATGCATTGCTTAAATGATTAATATCTGATCCTTAAGGGATCATACCATATTATTCATCACAATAACTCATAAGTACCAAATAACCAGAATGTAATAACTATTGAACCATTCAATACCTATTCTATTTCTACCATGATAAACATGGTAACACTTCACTCAAACTCTTTAGTTAGGAAGGAAATTAAGTCAAGATCATTCACCACATATATTTCTTTCTATATCAATCTTTGTCATCTATATTGAACCTTATTCTAATATCTATTGTTCGTCAATGTTGAGTAATCAACTATTGATTCACCAATTCTTAAACTATCAATACTTGATCTATTACCTCTTTTTCTTATCATAGCACTCACTTAAATCCGTTAAAGAAGGAGGTAAGGAAAGGTATATGGTAATGCTAGATTCAAATATCATCTATAGGATGGGAATGTTGGAAGTAAATAAGATCAATAGGATTATTGGTGGAGTTAAATCACTCTTGAATGAATAGAAGAGTTATTTATATTATATAATTATATGGTAGTAAAGAAGATTACAAGGCTGAATGCTGAAGATAGTTACCAGTAGTAATTCTATTGGATCAAGTGGGCATAGTCCATGAACAACAACCTTAATCCAATTAGAGATACTGAGAAGATAATTTCAATACCATTGTAAGGTTGTATTGATGAAACCTTGATTAGCCCAGCTGGAAACCTAAGCTATTAATGATTTAAGGATTATAAGGATCATGCCTTACTCACCATGATTGAATTCTTATACCCTGTCTAAGTGACATTGGTGGGTAGAACATGATTGAAACCCTAGTATAGATAAGTTAGCTTAAAGTAGTCATTACAAGTCACATTAATATAATATGAAGTTGGAGTATGAGTTATTAGAGTAAAGTAAATGTAAGATTGTATGATTAAGATGATGTTAGAGCACCATTGCATTAAAGAGTTAGTATTTTCCTCTGGGAAAATAGTGAACACTTGAGGAGGAGTAGGATTGGATGTACATCGAATTATAAACCCATCTACTAGAGTAATATTAGTGGTGGATGATTATGGAAGAATAGGGATGGAGTTATAAATAGCTACTTGTTGGATTGAAGGTTATCAGCAGAAGAGTAGTTGATATAACCAAGTCTGGATAGGATAAGATCATGAAATGCCTTAGTATCTAACTCATTGGATTCATCAATGAGTTTAGAATAATAAAAGGTGGATAAGAATATTCTTGTGAAGTAAAGATCATCATGTTAACCATGATGATGGATAGGAAGAAGTAGTATATCTAGGAAAGGAATTCTTTAATTAGAAGTACAGAATTGTGAATTATGGAAGATAGGAATTCTTGGTAAACACCCAACTTTAAATCTCAAACCAAACATAATATCCATTTCATGTAATTGATCCCTCATCTTGTCTCCGTACCACTTTACGGGAACATTTTCCTATAGCAAATCACATAAGGACATCTTTATCATTTCCAATTGTCTTAACCATATGTGTTTAGGAGATATTTTTATCAATCCTTTACATAAGACATTCTAGTTAATCACTTTCTATTTTAAAAGGTGATATCATTAAAGATCACAAACAAAAAGATAATATGCTTAGCCATAAATTTTCCTCAACAAAAGAACATAAGTATATTAAGAATCCTAAACTCTAGGGTAAGCACTTGCAATTCAAACCCTAACTTTTATATTAATTTTAATAGAATATATACATTATTATTTCCTAAATTGATGGGAGTAATATTAAACAAATAGTTTCCTTTGAATATCATGCATCAAATAATGATATAGGATCATATATAAAAATTTCCATCCAAACTATGAGCTAACTAGAATTAAGTTTTGTAAACAAATAAGGAAATATCATTTAATAAATCCATGGTTTAATATGGAAAGAAAAGTAATAATTAAGGCTTCTACAAAATATTGAAAGGGGATTTATATAAAGTAAATAAAGAAATATATAAACAGAAAATATTTATCATTAAGCTTTACAAAATAAATCGCAATCAATATTAATTGTTGCTGCAAATGTTCAACAAATAATATTTGATAGAAAAGCTCAAATTATAGATTAAATATAAATCTGAAAAGAAAAACAGTAAATAGAAAAAGTAAAGAAAATAAAAAAACATTTCCTGGAGTGGCCCAACTTCCCTCTTCTTATCTGTCGCCCATGTGCAGCCCACAAAAGCCCAGCAGCCAGCCCAGCTCGTCCTTTTCTGTGACTGACGAGTGGGACCAATGAAGGATCGCGGGTTGAGAGGAAAGAAGTGCCAGGGGTTTTTCTGCAAAACAGTCGTTGTCGTCATCCTCACGCACACAGGTAGCTCGCTGGAGGAGTCCGCCGCCGCCCGATGCCGTTATCGTCGTCAGCCGTGCGTCAAGATGCTCGCCGTCGTTCCAGAGAGGGATAAGAAGGCCACCGCGACGCCCTGCCTCAATCCCTATCCACATTCCCTCCTTATCCTCTCTGATTTGAATGGGGCCAAAACCCTAGATCACCGGAGCCATGCCTCGCCGTTGAGCGGCACCTCCTCACTCTCTTCCAAGTAGCCATGGAGAAGCCCCGTGCTCCGTAGATCCTCTGGGTGAAATCTTGCATCAAAGGGAGCAATGGAGAGGACTAATTTTGCCGTTCCTCTTTGCGGCAGTTTGTCGGAATCCTCGTCGGAGAGCTCGTCTCCGACTGCACCAGTCCTCGTCGACACCACACTGCAATCAGGGTGAGTTCCTGAACCTTCCAGTATCCCTAAATCGCCTTATCTCATTGTAAAATGCCGTCACGCCTTATGCCACCGTCGGAGCTCGTCGGAGTCGAGGTTCCGATGACCATTTCTGAGCGGCGCCGCCACTTTAGGGTCCAGCATGTTGAGCTAATTCGAACTAGGCTAGTTTTGTTTGCTAGGGCACCATAGATCGTCATCGACGACCACCCACGGACGGCGGTGGTTGTGCTGACGCCATAGCGACGTCATGCCAATGTCACCCTCTGGCTAGCCTGACTATTTAACCAGGTCTTTGTCTCGCGTGCCGAGTGACATGGCTTAGGGCCCATCTGTCATTGTCTGGGAGTAGAAGAAGGGTCGGTAACAAGTGCGTTTATTAACCTGAGTGATGATGTGGCCACTGGCCCACCAGTCAATGACCTTGGGTAAGATTAGCCTCGGTACAAAAAGCTATTTTCTGTCTGAGGAATAAATAAAATGTCAAAAGCCCAAATTTAAATATTCCAGAAATAAAATAAAATCATTAAATCTTATTAAATCCATAAATTTTGATTTATAATTCAGAAAAATATGTATAATATATGAAAATTTGTAGAAAAATAAAATCTATAAATTAAAAATATTATCAAACATTATTATGTTAACAATTTAAATAATAATTATTTAATAAAGATTTTAAAAGTAATAAAACTTTGATAATTTATATTTTAATGATGGTAAATGTTAAAAATATAAATAAAATACCAAAAATCTTAGAAAACTAAAAACAATACTTTAAAACTATAATCATGCATTATTATTTCACTTAAATAAGTATTTGTTATTTATTAAGTATTTATAAAGTAATAAATCTTATAAAATCATATCTTATTATTTATAAATCACAAAAATAAATGTAATATACCAAAAATAATACCTACATGTTAAAAATATAATAATCCACTTCTGAGGTAAATAAAAAAATTAAAACACCTTAGCAACTCGAATTTAAACATATTTCCTTAGTCATTAATTTTATATAAGGGTAAATAAAATTTGTTAATATTTCTAAAATTAGTCAATTAAGTCTAATAAATAGTATTAGTCTTAAATATTAATATTATGAAGGCGTAATGGTTCAAAACATTATAAATACAATTTTATTGAATTATCCTGCAACCAAATGTGTAGATTATTTTCTAAAAGGACCCTTATCCAATATAAAATCCCCAAGAATAATTGTGATTAAAACTAATCTTTTCCATATATTTCGACCATCAGATTACGAAACCTTCACAACACTATAGTAAGTCCATAAGAAGTTAAGTAATGTTACTTCTTTGTTGATAAACTATAACCACTCATTTATAAAAAGGTAAAAGATACTATTCCATTATAAAATCAAGAAACCACTACACCAAGTAAAAGGATAACCATTCTTAAGTAATGTCACATCCCAAGATTTTCCAAATCTTGTAATGTGAAAAATAAATTAATAAAATAAAATTTTGTTAGATTTTCAGGGCCAGAAGAAACTTTTGATTCCAATTGGAAATCTTCAAACCTATTTTGAACAAAGAAATCCTAAAGGGATTAAAAAGATAAATATTTAGTAAAGGTAAAATAAAAATATTTTACTACTACTTTGAAATCTTTTTATAAAGGTTTTGGTTTTCAAAGGGAAAAGAAATATTTAAATAAAGATTATTTTATAGAGCCAAAGTAAAACTTCGCCAAGCTTTTGAAATAAAATGTTTTGTTTTGATTAAAAATAGTAAAGGTTTATTTTAATAAAATAATAAGGAATTAATATCCAAATTTTATTTAAATAAAAGGTTTTACCATTTTAATTAAAACATCAAAACTTATTAAATTATTTAAAATAAGTTTTCCAAATATTTTATAATCACAAATAAAACCTACTGAAGTGTTTTGGCTTTATTTTAGATTTCAAAATAAATATTTTAAATAAAATAAATCCTAATTGATTTAATAATGAAGGTCTATTGAATTTAATTATTAATGGACCCTAAAATAAAAGGTTATTTTATTTTATTTTAAACAAGCTTTCCAAGTAATATTTACTTTCAAATAAAACCTACTGATATGGTTTTGAAAGTATTTGGATTTCAAATGAAGATTTTATTAAATAAACCAAACCCTATTTTATTAATAAACCATGGTCCATTTTATTTAATTAATAAATGGAACCTAAAAAGATTTAAAATATTATTTTATTTTGGAAATTGGTTTATGCTACTAAACAGAACCAAATTCTTAGTGCAAGGTTTGTTGATTATTTGATTTGATTTGGACATTGTTTGTTTGATTGGAAATTCAAAACAGAAATCAGAAATAGAAAAAGAAAAGGTTATAGAATAAAAAAATGGATTTGAGCCAGAACCCAACCCAGCAGCCCAGGAAGCCCACCAACCAGCCCAGCTATTCCACCCGCGACGAAATGTTTTCACTCGCAACCAGACCCGCGGTGTGACTGACTGGTGGACCTCTCCCCCACTCTTTTTCCCACTGACCAGCGGACCCCACTCCTCCTGTTCTTCCTCCCCACCCGCGCGACCTCTTCTCCCTCCCTCGTCGCCGTTACCTGCAGATACTCCGTGGCCTTAATTCGTCTTAACGAGGCCACCATCACTCACCTTGACCACGCACCTTAAAGCGCTCACCTCTCCTCTCTCGTTTCCCTCTGTTTCCTTCCCCAAGCACGCCCCCAGGCCGCTCTAATTTCTCCCCGAGCCGCTCTGTCTCCGACGACCCTCCTCGTCGATTCCGACCAGCACCCGCCCCCTCCTGCCTCCCCAAGCATGCAGACAAGTTCCCCATATCCTGGCAAACCCCCTCGTAGTTTCAACTCGCCCGCGAGTGCCCTGCAGGCTCGGCAACGACAACTACCGCCGTCGCCATCGTCTGTTTGCTACTCCGCCGACCTCCCGAGGTAAATCCCGACCTCCCCTCTCCATCCCGATGATGCTCCCTTACTCGTGACCCTCGTGCGCACCTAACCATGCCTCTATTTTGTCCTAGCGCAGTCCTAAACGACGCCGGCAACAACAACCCGAGAGCACTGCCGCCCGAAGCAACTCCGGCGAGCCATTGTACTCACCCACGAGCGCCCCTCGTCGAACCATCGGCACTTTGAGCATCGCCGTAACCTCCTGAACCCGGTGAGCATCCTCCCCCTCTTCCTCGCTTCCTATATCGCCGGCGCCGCCGCGAAGCAGAGCCGCCGCCGCGCGTCAGAGTCCAGCGCCGCCAGCTTATGGTCGGGGCACTGAGAGCCATACGATCATGATCCGGTGGATAGGATAGAAAGTAGAACGAAGGGGTAAGAGAGAAACTGAGCCGTGCGATATCAGTTAGATCTAACGGCCTGCAGCGCGTGATCCGTGCGAACCGTTTTCGTCAAATCAGAGTGAGCCACGTGTCCAGATTTCGTTTTAAAAACATATTTGAATCTGTTATAGATTCAATTTTCAAACCCCTATAACTTTCAAACCACACGTCCAAAAATTGCAAATTTTATGTCGTTGGATTCAGGAGAACAAGACCTAGCCAACCATGCCCTTAGTTTAGCAAATAGTATTTGTTAGTTTGCTTGTTTTTTGCAGATTATTTTGTGAGCTTGTTTAGAGTATAAAAATTGTTTAAAATTGATTTTAGGGTTAAAACTTTTGCAAAATGGTTTGTTGTGACCTTACTGACCCTAGGAACCAACCCATGGTTTTGAAAATGAAATTGGAAAAATTTAGAATGGATTAATTGAATTAGTCTATTTCTAGCTAAATAAAGATAATGGTTTTATTATGAAAAAGGATTTTGGAATAAAAACCTTGGGAAAATATTTTGATTCAAAGGTACTGAACCAAAACACCAAGACTTGAGAGTTAGAAACTTTTGGTGAGAAACTTAAAGATTTTTGATTTGATAAAACCATTTCCCACCATATAAAATGTTGAATGGATTTTAAAATAGTTTTTGGGCAAAACCCTCTAACTAATGACTTTGCCATTTTGGTAAATGACCAATTTGGAACTTACAAAGTTTAGAAGCCTAGTGGAGACCATCCTTGCAATAGAACCAACCTTTGCATGCTTATGCATGACTTAGATTCCATTACTTTGTGTGTGAAAAATTGTTTGTTTGACTTTGGTTTGGAATGTGAATTGAATTTGTGTTTTCTTGATTGACTTGTAGTGAAGTGTGAGACTAGCAAGATCAAGGAGTGAACCACCATTCCCTACCAAAAAGGCAAGTGATGCTTCATACTTTTTGTCCCATTACTTTCACTATGCATTAGTGATTTTGCTAAGTAAAAATTGCATAAATTTTGCTAAGTATAAACCTTAGTATAAGAAAACCTAGTAGATGAATCCTTAGTAGGATTTTCCTAAGTTAAGATTCCTACTACTATCAAGCTTAGTCTAGCTAATAGAAAACATGGGTGGAATATATATTCACACTATGGAAAATATTCTAAGTCCGAGGACTTATGTTTTAGTGTAATAAAACAACTAAGTTAATGAATCACCTGGGTGGAATGGGCTTGCTTGGTGGTTTTTGGTTGAGTGGTTCACAAGGCCCATGTTTATGGTTGACCTTGTGTATCTCACTTGTGGATTGCCACCCAGGAACAAAGAGATTTGAGATGTCAAATGTTGAGAAGCTTCAAGTGCAACCACTTGGCAATATGGGATCTGCCATGATCATATAGGTTGCAAGAACTTAGCCATATGGACAGTGGGTGGTAGTGTTTGATAGGATGGAACGCGTCCATTTTGGTCTAAGGGAAAGCTTCTGAAAGATCTTGTCTTGGGAAACCAAGTCTTGTGGGGAAAGTGCACCACCTCTGCAGAGTGTAAAATCTAAGTACTTAGCCATGTCCCTGGTAAAGGACAATTTGAGCATCAAGACATGGAAGAAATCAAGAATCTCATCATTCAAATTTCTAAGTTAAAACTTGTGATTTGAACAAGGGTTGTTTGAAATCTTCAATCTTTGATTGAGAGATGCCTTGTAAAGGATCTTCAATCTTTGATTGAGAAAAATGATTTTGTCAAAGCAAAAACTTAGTATTTTAAATTGTTAAGGAAAAAAAATCTATTTTGAGCAATGCAAGCCTCAAACTCCACTTAGCCAAATGCATATAGATGATAGACTTCACTATACTACCATAGTATCACTTGCCAATACAATTCAAATGTATTGACCCTTTGTGGCTGTAACTTGTAATGTTGCAGGTTTGATTGTTTTTAGTGAAGATTGATTGATTAGGATTACAAAGTCTACAACCAACATCTGCATGTGGCACTTTGAAGATGAAGGACCCATACTTATAGTTATTCCGTTGCAATGTAATGTAATAGCCATATGAGCTATGTTTGATGTAATAAACTTATGTTATTCCTGGTTATAAAGTTATATTATGACCTTTGTTTCTTGATAATACATCTTACCTGTGGATGCTAGCTATTGATCCAGGGACTAGCATTGTAAACACAGGGGGCTCTACCTTATTTAAAGTTTGGAACCCCTACAAGTAACCTTAAGGAAACATTATCAGATACACAAGGTACAAATATCATAAGCATTACACTTTCAAACCATGTATGTTTTTAAAGTTAAGTTTAGTCTCAAAGATTATAAACATTATATCTAAAAAAGTACATATGTTTTTATAGTTAACTTTGGTCTATTCCAATTAAGACATAAAGCATCTCAAGTCCAAAAAAATCAATCACACACCAAAAGACATTGAACACATCCTGTTAACAATAAAGATTGTTTAAACCTTAGAAAAGAAATCTTTTCTTCAAATGTTTCTTTTTGTCACTTCAAACAACAACTCTTATATAAGCAATCTTGAGTAGCATTTCACATTTGTGTGTGTCTCATTGTTTTATGATATTGTAACTACATATTGTTTCACACACACTAACAAGCCCTAATAATAAGCACAAGTGTAAAACTCATCTAAAAGTACAACGCATTTCAAAGACATCATTTCTAGTATCCAAAACCTAGAATAACGTTATCCCCGGGATTCGCGTTTATAAAGTGCATCACATTACTTATGCATACAGGCATTTTGCTTCTTTAAACATTAGTCCTTACGGGACCAATGATGTTGATTTCAGATATTGGATCTTATATTATCTTGAAGACCGTGAGTGCATAATCTTGCAATCACAAAAGGCAAGTTCACACTTGCTCATGTCCTTTGATTATTTTCTGTAAAGTATTTTGCAAATCCAGTGTTGTCATCACCTGCATTTGAAAAAGGTCAGAAAACACTATTTTCATAATAATATGATTATAGGTTATCTACCATGAGGTAATAACCTACTATAAGAGTTCCGGTGGTAAAGGAACATATTATCTAGGACTTAACAACCAATGTCGCCAGTGATTCTCGCGCCGTATATTACGCGTTAACCATGAGATTTGGAATGGGACGGAGAAGTCAGCTGTATCTTCTTCCTATCGCATGTAGCCGGATGTGCAGATCGTGGATGTTATCCTCGTAGCGTGCATATTAATTGGTAATTCATAGAGGATATGTAACATATGGGTGGGAACCCTCAACGTCCCACGATAGTTCTGACATCTAACGGTCTGTACAAACCATTGTCGTAATTCGATATGTGGGCATGGTGTACACCAAGGAGGCATGCGAGGTCGCGAAGGGGCAGTGATTGGCTTGGATCATCTTCTGGGCCCCACATCATGGAATTGTGGACGGGAATAAGCTGCCCGGTTGTGCAACAAAGATTTAATCTCTCATGGGTAAAGTAACACACCTCTGTAGAGTGTAAGAACTATAACTTGTTACTCCCTGTTCCGGGAAGGAGCTGCGAACGCGGCGGGAAAGGAACTCCATGAAAGTTCTGGTAAACCCGTGAAGGCTGACGGACATAGGTTTTCAGAATAAAAGCAACCTTTGAAGAAATGTTTACGAAAACTTGCATTGCCTACGACCTATGGTCTGTGGCTGTAGATATAGTGCATCAAACACTCCTTTTCTAGTGAACTTGCTGAGTATGCTCGTACTCAAAGTATCTTCTTAACCCTTGCTAGATTTTGAAGCCATTAAGACGATGTCTACACCAAATTATGCTCCAGGAATCATCATCCAAAGCTAAAACTCTTCAACAAACACAAGGAAGTCAACAAATACCTCAACTCAAGTGGAGACGAAGTTACTGATTAGATAGGAATATACTCTCTAACCAAAGAACCTATTTCTGCAGTGCGTTGCAATAGTAGCAATGCCAACCCTTTAGTGAAAATTCTAGTCTTAAAAGTACAATAGTTGGTGCATTATTTATCTTTGATTCTTCTTTGTAAGAAGTTCTTTTTCTCTCTTTAACCTAGAGTTTTCTCTGGATATTTTTTATAGAGTGAGTTGTAACCTTTAGCCATGTATTGGACCCGTTGTGTTTTTGTTGTACCACTCTAAGGGATGTAATACTAGTGAACGTTGTTTCATTGGTGTTATGTCAACGACTATAGTGTACTACATCATGCAGTGGTATGCTGGGTCACCGCATAAGCCATGCCTAATCATGGTGGAAACTTGCAGCATCACCATAGTGAGCAATCTATGAAGCATTCTTATTTAATAAAAGAGATAAAATAGAGATTGAGAAAAAGATGAGAAAAGAGGAAAGAGAGAAAAAACACCATATTCCCATGGTAAATAAGAAGATTGCTGAGATGCTCATTGTCTGCTTGCCTTGTCATTTTTTATAGGACAACTCCATTAGCATGTGCAAGCGGTACCCCGTTGGTGGTTCTCTATGATACACATGTACTTACTATGACAAGAACATGCCAGTAACTAAACTTGAGTAGCATGAGGAGCGGGCCTCGTATTCAAGGGACATGAGATTGCCAACTTATACTTCGTCAAGCATATACTCCGTAGTTTGTTCACTTTAACCTTAACCACTTCAAGATGCTTATGATAGGGGCAATGAGAGCTAAAATCTAACAAGTACCATAATTTTTGAAAGTTCTTTTTGAGACTTGAAATCCCTGCTTCCCTTTTATGAAGGGTCTTTCTTCCACCATTATATTCAGTCTCCACCTTCTATCCATAGGCACCAATTATGAGAGCATAGTTGCCATTCTTAGTTCTATGTGCATTGTCCCAAAACTTATCGATTCATATTGTTGATATTGCTTGTTCTTGGACTATTTATATCTAGTCTCCCTTATGAACTTTGAAGGTGTCCTATGCATTTATGTTTTTATACTCCATGAGGGACAAGCTGAATGCCACTATGCTATGTTTTCTATATGTGAAACAAACAAAAAAAAATTCAATGCATGTTATTCATGATCTTTGTTTGTCTCCTTTCATGTTGTAACAATAGTTGATTTGTCTTACTGCTAGAACTCCATCTTTCTTGCTCATGTTTAGAGTTCTTTGATCCCAGCTGTCAATGCTTGCAAATGGTTTGATATTTATTTTGATGGTGCATGTCACCTCAAAAATTATTCTTTTTATCACTTACCTACTCGAGGAAGAGAAGGAGTTAAGCTTGGGGATGCTTGATACGTTGAAAACGTATCTATAACTTTTGATGCTCCATGATTGTTTAGTATCTACTTTACTTTGCTGTGTCTACACTTTGAGGTGTTTTTATATGTTTTCTGGTACTAACCTATTAACAATATGCCATAGTGCCAGTTGCATGTTTTCTTCTGTTTTTTGTTCCAGAAAAGTCACAAAATCAATATTCTCGGAATTGGACGGGACAAAAGCCAAAGTCATTATTTTACTCGGCACGACACGGAACCACGAAGCAGAGATGGAGGAGGACACCAGGGTGGACACACCCTAGGTGGGCGCGGGCCAGCCCTGGTGGCGCCCACATGGGGTGTGGGCCCCCTGGCCCTCCACCGACCTTGCCTCTTCGCCTATAAGAAGCCTCCCGACCCAGAAAAGCTAAATCATCTGGCGAAAATCCATGAAAAGTTATGCTGCGCCGCCGCCACCGAAGGGGAGATTCGAGGGACAGAAAGTCTCTGCTCCGGCACCCTGACGGGATGGGGAAGTGCCCCCGGATCCATCTCCATCGATATACATCGCCATCTCCATCACCGTTGCTGATTCTCATGATGAGGAGGGAGTAGTTCTTCCTTGAGGTTAAGGGCTCTACCGGTAGCTATGTGTTCATCTCTCTCTATGCATGATCATGAGCTTTGTAATCAAGTAGATCTACTATGTTACTCAAGTGCTTAAACCAATCTCTGCTCTCCCCACGTGTGTGAAAGTGACAACATGCGCACCGTGGTGGCACTTAGGCTAGAGGTTGCATAATTACTCAATTGCTTTAATAGATCTATGTTATTCCCCATGTCTGTGAAAGTGATAGCATGCACGCCGTGTGTGGCACTTAAGCTAGGTTACATATATATTTATCATGATTTATATTTGGAGTTGGATGTCTTTATGAAATTGTGGTGTTTGTTGGAACCATCTAGCGCTCAAGGTGACAGTGGGGTTATCTAGATGGGGAAGGCGGACTTTGAGGAGTGCTGTTATAGCCCTACCATGGATTAGAGTGTCCATCCGGAGAGTAGTTCAGGGTAGTATAATGAAGAGAATATATTTATATGAGAGTGTTCACTAGTGAAAGTATGATCCCTAGGACATGTTTGCTTGCTGCCATCTTTATTTCAGTTTTCCTTTAAGTCTTTTCCACCCTGTCAGAAAGCTCTTTTCTGGCACCGTTACCACTTGTATTTCACTATCTCTTCGCCGAACTAGTGCACCTATACACCTGACAAGTGTATTGGGTGTGTTGGGGACACTAGAGACTTCTTGTATCTTGATTGCAGGGTTGCTGGCGAGGGATACCTTTGACCACTTCCTCCCTGAGTTTGATAAACCTTGGGTAATACACTTAAGGGAAACTTGCTGCTGTTCTACAAACCTCTGCACTTGGAGGCCCAACAACTGTCTACATGAATAGAAGTGCGTAGAAATCACACCGCGCTACACATGATTTAACTTGGCGTGGGGCCAAAAGACTTCCCGCACATTGAACACCTCAACATCGCCAATGAAGCTTGGGATGCTCTCATTGATTTGTTTGTTGGAAGAGCATGAGAAAAAACCGATATGATGCCTTGAGCAATGAAGCCAAAGGCTTATATATAAAGGATGGTGAGGATCATGAAGATATGTATCGAAGACTCAAATCCACTACCACCGCCTTTAGAAATGTCGGTGCCTCACATGTGGATGATGCTTGGATAAAGAGGAAGTATGTGAGTGCACTCATGCCCTTTGATCCCACCGACTTGAAGAGTCTCCAAGGAAGACACAACTAACATCTCATGACCTCCACTAAATTTTTGCAAGAGATGGACGCCTTCAAGGTTGCTGCAAAGAATGCCAAATATGCCCGCGCTCGTGCCCTTGGAATGAGAAATTGTGTTAATCTTGCCTTGAAGGCCAATGTTGTGGAGTATGAGGAAGATGAAGGAAGTGATGAAATCCTAACTATAAGCCACCCCGATGATGTCAAGGTTTCTCATGGTGAATACATGCATGGTCTTCTATGCAAGGAATTTTTGGAAATATCCCGCCAAGGCCAAGATGGAGATGCAACGAAGAAGCAACCCAAGTGGTAGAAAAGAGAATGCTTCAATATTGAGAACTTGCTTAAACTATGGTGACCGCTAACATTTTGTTGCCAGATGTCCATATGAGAAGACAGAAGATCATGGTGGTGAACTTGTATTGAGTAAAAAGTTAAAGGCTCCCTTCAAGAAGCCTTTCTCAAAAAGAATGCCACCAACAAGAAGTCGTCTGACATTGCATTGATAACACATGAAGAATTCTCATCCGATGATGAAGATTAGGAAGAAGAAAAAACATCAAATGGTGTGGCAGCCATCGCCACTACCTCTACATTCATGTTCTCATTCTTTGACTCTCAAAATGAGAATATCTCCAACAAGAACATCACTTGCCTTATGGAAAGGGGATCAGAGGTATCATCATATTCTCTCTCCACCTGTATGATAAATGTTGAATTGGATGATGATATGACTCTTGAAGTGAAGGAGGAATTAGTTGCTTTCGATGTTTTTATGACTAACTTGCAAGCGGAGCACAAGAAGCATTTTGTGAATCTCTTGAATCAACTTTCTCACACACAAGAGCTTATTGATGAGATATGCAATCTTGGGAGAGAGCACATTCTTGAGATGGATGCTCTAACTAATGCTCTAGAAGAAGAACAATAGACTAGGGAGTCTCTTGAAGGCCTCGATGAGGAAAATTATCAAATCATCAATAAAATCATTAAGGAACATGATAATGCCTTTGCTAAGTATAAAAAGGCTAAAAAGGATAAGATTGAGTTTGGTGTTGTTCATGACAAACTAGCCGAGGACTTTAAGAAGCTTGGCAAGGCTCATAAGGCCTTGGAAAGTGAACTCTTGACTCTCACAAAGTCTCGTGAACAACTTCAAACTCAATTGAATAATGTTACTTCACCTAGTATTTTCACTCCTTCTAGTAGTACAAACATTCTTGAGGAAAATGCTAGGTTGAAGGGGGAGCTTGCAAAGGCCACCTTCCCCGAAGGAAACAAATCTCTTGATGACCTCTTGAGTAAGCAAATGTCAAAGAATGATAAAAGAGGCATTGGCTATGTGTCCAAGGCCAATAAGAAGAACAACAAGAATATGAAGGCCAAGCCCGCACAAGCAAAAGACAAGACCATCGTAGGTAGTAATACCACAAGTGGCAAAACTATGTCACAAGATGACTTTGCAGGAATTGCTAACCCTCACTATGTTTTAATGTGTGATTATTATGGTGATGTTTATGCACAATATGCTGGACCACTTGATGGTTATATTGCTTGGTCCATTTGGGTTCCCAAGACCCTTGTCACTAACAAACGAGGACCCATTGCAAAATGGGTACCTAAAAGCTAGTTTGATCCCTTGTAGAACTATGCTTTCGGCGGGTCAAAATGGGTGCTTGATAGTGGATGCACAAGTCATATGACTGGAAGCAAGGCGATAATGATGGAGATAAGGCCAAATCATGATCAAATAACCATCACATATGCCGATAAGTCAAGGTCTTAGGTAATAGGTCTTGGAAAGGTTGTGGTTGCACATGATACTCCTCTTGTGGACGTCATGCTTGTTGAAACCCTTGGGTATAATTTACTTTTAGTCCGTGCTCTTGGAAAGATGGGCTTTGCCGTATTTATTGATAATGATATTGTGGTTCTCTTGTGGAGCAAGACTCTAAAGGTCACTTTCGTTGGGTACGTCAAAAACGACTTCTATGTGGTAGAATTTTCGGAGAAAACCACTACAAGTGCAATGTGCCTATTCGGAAAGACCAATGTGGGTTGGCTATTGCATCTCCATATAGCCCATTTAAATATGAGAACTTTGCAAAGTCTCCACAAGGGTGGCTGATGACCCACAATATAGGGGATCACAACAGTCTTCGCGGGAAGTATTACCCAATTTATTGATTCGACACAAGGGGAGCCAAAGAATAATTGCTAGCCTTAACAACTGAGTTGTCAATTCATCTGCACCTGGAAATAGTTCTTGCTCACAAAAGTTTATCAGTAGCAGCAAGTTTGTAGTAGCAACAACAAAGCAACAGCAACAGTGAAATAGGAGCAATAGTAACAATAACAGTAAACAGTGGGACCGAGTGCGGTAGGCATAGGGATGGATGGACGGGCGTTGCATGGAAGAGTCTAAACATGTAACTTCAAGATCTAGGGCATTGCAGATAAATAATAACAAGCATCCAAGTACTAAACAATCCTATGCATGTGCTCCATATATAGTCATACGTGCTCGCAATGAGAACTTGCACAACATCTTCTGTCCAGCCAGCCCGTGGCAGCGGACCTCTAGGGAACTACTGGCAATTAAGGTGCTCCTTTTAATAGAGCACCGGAGCAAAGCATTAACACTCCATGAACACGTGTGATCCTCACATCACAGACATCCCTTTCGGCTGTTCCAATTTCTGTCACTTTGGGGCCTTTGGATCCGGACAATGATATGTGTACACAACTTGCAGATAAGATCACAAACAATACTATCATAATGATTTAATAATAAGTTCAGATCTGAGATCATGGCACTCGGGCCCTAGTGACAAGCATTAAGCACAACAAGTTGCAACAAAGTCAAATAGCACTAATAGCGATACTAGGCACTATGCCCTAACAATCTTATTCGATTACATGATAGAACTCATCCAATCCCTACCATAACCATAGCCTACAGCGAGGGATTAATCACTCATGGATGAGGGAAACATGGATGGTTGATGGAGAGGCATTGGTGATGACGATGGCGATGATCCTATCCAAATTCTCCGTCCTGGCAGGGTGCCAGAACGGAGTTTCTGGATCCGAATCTTGTTTTCTGGTGGTGGCAGTGCAGCGGAACTCTTTCTGGAAAACGTTGAACCCCCCCTCGGTTTTTAGGTCAAGAGGAAACTTATAGGCGCAGAGGGAGGCCGATGGGGTGCCTGGGGTGGCTTCACCCCCCTAGGCGCGGCCAGGGCTGGCCCGCGCCTGGAAGGGGTGTGCCCCCCCGAGGAATCCACTCCGTCTCGTACTCTGGCTCCGTGGATCTTCTGGTGAAATAGGATTTTTGGCATATTTTCCTGGATTTTTCCTGATAGTTGATTTTTTGCACAAAAAAACTAGACACCAAGGTAACTCTGCTGAAAACAGCGTCAGTCTGTGTTAGTTGTATCCAAATCACATAAGTTTAGAGAAGAAACAATAGCAAAAGTGTTTGGGAAAGTAGATACATTTTGGACGTATCAACTCCCCCCAAGCTTAGCTTATTGGTTGTCCTCAAACAATTCAGTTGAAAACTGATTGCGATAAAAGAACTTTCACGAACACATTTGCTTCATATGATGTATATATTCTCACCACAGGAGTAGATGCTTAAACCATTCATGATAAGAAGTATGCAACTAAGTCTACTCAATAGTCATTGCAATATATGAAGAGAAACCAACTCAATAATAATAAGTAGCATGAAACATAAACATAAGCAACATTGCAATGCTCATAATAAGGTATGATAGAGTGGTATCTCGCTTGCCTTTGTTTGAAGAGCACAATATAAATGCCAAGGCACCTCTGAAGTTCAAGTGAAGACTAGAAGTAAAGATATCAGAGATACAAGCATCAAAGTCATGACATAATTAACCAAGTTTTGGAACAAACACAAGAATGACAACTATGCTCTCAAGAAGGTGCTCAAAGAATAAATGGTGACTCAACAAGGAAGTGAAAAGGTTTTGAAAAATTTGAAAGGATTCCAAATGCTGAAAGTAAGGTACTTGTTAGCTTTGAGCTCTCATTGCCCCTATCATAGGCATCTTTATGTGGTTAAGGTGAAAGTGAGGTCCAATATGAGTTATATGCTTGACAGACCATAAACTGGAAATCCCATGTCCCTTGAGTAGGAGGGCCGCTCCGCATGCTACTCAACTTTGGTTACCTGTAAGTTCTTGCCATTGTAAATACATGCATATCATAGAGAACCGCCAACGGGGTACCCCTTGCACATGATATAGGAGCTATCCCGTGATCAAAATGACAAGGCAAGCAGACAATGAGCATCTCAACGATCTTTTTATTTACTATATGCATAGCTTTTTATTAAGGATGCTTCACAGAATGCTCATTATGTTGATGCTGCAATTTTCCACCATGATTAGGCATGTATTAGGCTACCGGCCTAGGCGTTTCTCTAACACAATGTGTAGACTCCATGAACTCACAAGCTCCCCTTTTATTTCACACCGACGACATCCGCAAACAAAAGAGCAAGGTTTCAACTGGATATGTATCCAAAAAGTGTTGAAAGCGTTCCCCGTGATAGCACGGTTCTGCTGATTTCCAGCATATAATTTGCAAGCATATAACTTTCATGGACAGGTCACAATGGTTCAGGATTATTAAGTGCAAGGAATAATGTGTGCCATAAAGTTAGTGAGAGCTTTACTAACTAACTTTCTCAAAACAGTCAAACGTTTTATTTGGAAGAAAACAAGGCATAATGAATATGCACTGAAATAGCAAATGATGCTAATGGGTTGGTATGGTGGACACAGTTGGCAATATTGGTTTTGGGGAGTTGGAAGCACAGGTAGAGCTCATACTCAGTGCAACTGAAGGATAGCAATAGAGAGGGAGTGATGGTGCTGGAGTGGAGCACTTAGTTGGAAACCCCACGAGCAAGGTGTGATGAGCACAACAACAAGTCTTCCGTCAGTAGAGATCGAGGTTATCGAACCATAAGGAGGAAGGAAACGTCACACAGGTGTTGCAAGCAACACGGGTACCTGCACAACACAAACTCAAGACTTTGCCCCAACGAATCAGTGAGGTTGTCAAGCTCACTGGTTTGCTGTAATAAAGGATTAAACATATGGTGTGAAAGGTAATGGTTTGCAGCAAGTAAACAAGTAACAGTGGAATATGTATCAATGGTAAAGATTGGACCGGGGTCCATAGTTCACTAGAGGTGTTGTCCTTAGATAAACAACATGGCATGAAGGGTAAACAAATTACAGCAGGGCAATTGACAGGAACTGAGCAAGGCATAACAATGCAATTACTAGTCAGAAAGATCCTATGAGATTCAATTGGGAAATACAAGATACATAGACTGCCATCCAACTGCATCTATGACTAGAAGTCCACCTTCAGGTTATCATCCGAACCCCCTCCAGTATTAAGTTGCAAGCAAAAGACAACTGCTTTAAGCAAAGTGTGTAAGGTAAACAGTCCACATGTTCCATGAACAAGAGACCGTTGTTTTCTCCCTAGTAGCAATAGCACATCTACAACCGAAGAGATTATTGTCACTTCCCTTGGAAACTAGAGGCATGAAACCACTATCGAGCATAAACACCGCCTCTTGGATTCACTAGCAACTACTTGGCCAAGATACCTACTAACAACGGAGAGCATGCAAGATCACAAACAACACAGACATGATAGAATCATAAATACAAAACCATTAATCAAACCAACATAATAATCTCAATATCCATCGGATCTCCGCAAACACAACATGCATGATTACAAATAGATTACATCTTGATCATGAACGGAGCTCACAAGATCTATACATGAAAGCACAAAGGAGGAGATACAACCATCTAGCTACTACATGGACCCATAGTCCAAGGTGGAACTACTCACGCATCATACCGGAGAGAAGGCCTCCGGGATGATCTCCCCTCCGGCAAGGTGCCGGGAAGAACTTCAGATCCCCTCGATCTAGGGATGATGGTGGCGGCGGCTACAGACGGTTTCATGGAGATTTGATCAGGTAATTAGGGTTTCTGCATCGGGGGCTTCTTATAGGCGAAGGGGGAGGCCGAGGCGGCGGCTACGGGCCCCACACCCCTCCCAAGCGCGTGATAGGGCCCAGCCGCGCCTAGGGTGGGTCTGGCCGCCCTGGCTTGCCTCTCCGGCTCCCCTCTAGACTTCTTGTTCCCCACGAAAAGTAATTGACTTTGACATTTGTCCCGTCCAATTCCGAGAATATTTCTTTACTAACTTTTCTGAAACCAAAAACAGTAGAAAACATGCATCTGGCACTGTTGCAACTTGTTAATAGGTTAGTACCAAAAAACATGTAAAAACACCTCAAAGTGTAGACAAGTAAAGCAAAGTAGATACTAAACAAGCATGGAGCATCAAAAATTATAGATATGTTTCCGACGTATCAACATCCCCAAGCTTAACTCTTGTTCGTCCTCGAGTAGGTAAGTGATAAAAGAATAATTTTTGAGGTGACATGCACCCTCACAATAAAGATCCAACCATTTGCAAGCATTCAAAGCTGGGGTCAAAGAACTCTAAACATGTGCATGAAAGATGGAGTTCTAACAATAGGACATAGTAACTATGCATGCAACATGACAAGCTACAAACAAAGATCATGAATAAAATGCATTGAAAAACGTTTGTTTGTTTCACATACAGAAAACATAGCATAGTGGCAATCAGGTTGTCCCTCATAGAGTAGCAATATAGATGCATAGGACACCTTCAAAGTTCACAAGGGTGATTAGAAACAAATAGCACAAGAACAAGTAATATCACAATATGCATCAATCATTAAGCTTTGGAACATTGCACATAGAATGACAACTATGCTCTCTTAATGGTGCCTAAAGGTAGAAGGTGGATACTCAATAATGGTGAAAGAAAGGCCTTTTTTAAAGGAAGCAGGGATTACAAGTTTCAAAAGGAGCTTCCAAAAATTATGGTACTTGTTAGCTTTCAGCCCTCATTGCCCCTATCATAAGCATCTTGAAGTGATTAAGGTTAAAGTGGCAAAGATGGAGTATATGCTTGACAAAGTATAAGTTGGCAATCTCAAGTCCCTTGAATACGAGGGCCACACCTCATGCATACTCAACTTTGGGCCCAGGTAAGTTCTTGTCATTGTAAGTATTTGCATATCATTGAGAACCGCCAACGGGGTACCCCTTGCACATGGTACAGGAGCTATCCCATAACCAAAATGACAAGGCAAGCAGAAAATGAGCATCTCAGAAATCTTCTTATGTACCATGGGAATATGGTGCTTTTTTTCTCTCTTTCATCTTTTCTCAATGTGTCTCTCTTTTTTATATATAAGAAGAATTCTTCATAGATGTCACTATGGTGATGCTGCAAGTTTCCACCATGATTATGCATGGCTTAGGCTAGCGGCCTAGGCGTTTCTCTAACACAGGATACAAACTCCATGGACTTACAAGTTCCCTCTTTATTTCACACCGGTGACATCCATAGACAAAAGAGCATGATATCAACTGAGTACAAAGTACAAGTGCAATGTTGAAAACGTTCCCCGTGACAACACGGTTCTGCTAATTCCAATGTATAAGTGCAAGTATATACAACATAGCGCCACGATGGTTCAAGTTTATTAGGGGCAAAGAATATAAAGTGTGCCATAAAGTTTGTGAGGGCTTTAATCACTAATTTTTCACATAACAAAATAGTTTTTAATTGGAAGATAACTGAAAACAAGAATATACTTGGAATGGTGTAACACACCATGTATAGGAGTTTATAGTGGACACTTTGGAATTACTTGGTTTCTTGAGAGTTGGAAGCAAGAGTAGAACTTACTCCTACAAGTGGAGGCTAGCAAAAGACTGGGAGCAACCAACTAAGAGAGCATAATGGCCATAATCGTGCAGAGCAACAAAGCATTACTAATCAAAGCATAGAGTGGTACTACAAGTCAAGGACTAAATGATTATAGAGGCTAATGGTGACTTGTCATAGTCATAACATGGTGTGAGCATGTGCCAAGTCAACCCAATCAAAGCATCAAAGGAGAATACCACAATACTATGCTTTTGCATGCTAAAACAACGCATAATTTCTTCAAGGCACACTAAGAAATCCCAATTGTTTGGAACAAGACATACTACAGAAATAATCACTACGAATAATGCCAAAACAACACCTAGCATGTCATGCTAAAGTCTAAGTCACAGTCAATGCAAGCTCCTCTTGCACTTCAAGCAAAAACTTACTACTCCTTTCCAACACCAAGAAACTTATTTGCAAAACAATACAGCAAGAACGGGGGGTACAAACTACTTTATTCAAGCAAACTAAACAACCTAATCAAAGCAAATGAAAACTAAGATGCTCCAAGAACAACACAGCTGTGCATGAAACAATAAAAACAAAGTGTCTAGATAGACCTGAGCTTTTTATTGATGAAGAAGGGGATGCCTTGGGAATCCCCAAGCTTTGACGTTTGTACCTCTTGGATATTTCTTGGGGTGAAACCATGGTGGCATTATTCTCTCTCTACACCTAAAATTTTTCCTTCATACAAAACTTCACACAATCTTCATTAGCAATATTAGTTTATTCAAAAGATATTAGACCCCTGGCAAAGCTTTGGAACATCAAGGATTTTCACTAAAAACACAAGATACTGTAGCGACTCCTTAAAAAATCTCAATTACCCAAAAGAGAACTCAAAAAGTAATCAATAAGAAGCAAATGCAAATAATGGCATAAATCTATCAAAACAAACCAGCAGGCAGAAACCGATTTTTTCGAAAATCTTATGTTGCTCAAATCAAAAAGTTTTGAACTAAATAAAGTTAGATAACATACTGAGGGATTTATTCGTAAATTGTGAGCTCAATCAGATTTACAGAGACTCCTCACGAATTTGTTTGGTGGAGGACAGAAATCTGTTTCGGGACAGCAACTCCCCAAATCTTACTTCCCTCTCATTAGAGGTCATTCTTGGCACAAAGCAAACAAAAAGGATAAGGAGAGGTCATTACTAAAGTAATAACTTCCAAGACTCAAGAAAACTCTTGGGTTATCTCCCAACAAGTACTTTTCTTTAACGCCTTTAAGTTAGGCTCGGAAAGTTTGAGAAGATGCTCACATAAGAACTATGAGTTGAAGTAAAAGAGAGCATCAAGAAGAAAATTCAAAACACATTTAAGTCTAACCCATTTCCTATGCATAGGAATCTTGTAAAGAAACAAGTCACGAAAGCACAAAACAACAAGCATAGGAAAGCAAAATAGGTGCAACTTAAAAAATTTCAACATAAAGAGGGGAAACTTAATATTTTTGAGATGCATAAAACCATGTTTCCCTCTCTCATAATAACCTTCAGTAGCAACATGAATAAAATTAACAATATATCTATCACATAAAACAATCTTATCATGAGCCACATGCATAAAATAATTATTACTCTCCACATAAGTAGTGGGAGCAAATTCAACAAAATAGCTATCATTATTATTCTCATCACCATAATCATCAAAGGAGGCATATTGTAATTACAATAAATTTTCTCCTCAATAGTAGGTGAACTGAAAATATCAATATCATCATTGTAATCATCATAAATTGGAGGTAAAGTATCATCATAGGCAATAGAATTTTCAGAATTACCAAAGAGTTCAATATCAAAAGTAGTGTGCTTTTACCAATCATGATCACTATTATAGGTAACAGGTATCGCATCAGTCTTCGCGGGTAGTATTACCCAATTTATTGATTCGACACAAGGGGAGCCAAAGAATACTTGCAATCCTTAACAACTGAGTTGTAAATTCAGCTGCACCTGGAAATAGTTCTTGCTCACAAAAGTTTATCAGTAGCAGCAAGTTTGTAGTAGCAACAACAATAGTGAAACAGGAGCAATAGTAACAGTAACAGTAAACAGTGGGATTCGAGTGCGGTAGGCATAGAGATGGATGGACGGGCGTTGCATGGATGAGTATAAACATGTAACTTCAAGATCTAGGGCATTGCAGATAAATAATAACAAGCATCCAAGTACTAAACAATCCTAGGCATGTGCTCCATATATAGTCATACATGCTCGCAATGAGAACTTGCACAACATCTTCTGTCCAGCCAGCCCGTGGCAGCGGGACCTCTAGGGAACTACTGGCAATTAAGGTGCTCCTTTTAATATAGCACCGGAGCAAAGCATTAACACTCCATGAACACATGTGATCCTGACATCACAGCCATCCCCTCCGGTTGTCCCAATTTATGTCACTTCAGGGCCTTTGGATCCGGACAATGATATGTGTACACAACTTGCATATAAGATCATGAACAATACTATCATAATGATTCAATAATAGGTTCAGATCTAAGATCATGCACTCGGGCCCTAGTGACAAGCATTAAGCACAACAAGTTGCAACAAAGTCAAATATTACTAATAGCAATACTAGGCACTATGCCCTAACAATCATATTTGATTACATGATAGAACTCATCCAATCCCTACCATCCCCATAGCCTACAGCGAGGGATTAATCACTCACGGATCAGGGAAACATGATGGTTGATGGAGAGGCGTTGGTGATGACGATGGCGATGATCCTCTCCAAATTCCCCGTCCCGGCAGGGTGCCAGAACGGAGTTTCTGGATCTGAATCTTGTTTTCTGGTGGTGGCGGCGCAGCAGAATTCTTTCTGGAAAACGTTGAACCCCCCGCGGTTTTTAGGTCAAGAGGCAACTTATAGGCGCAGAGGGAGGCCGAGGGGGTGCCTGGGGTGGCTGCACCCCCTAGGCGCGGTCAGGGCTAGCCCGCGCCTGGCAGGGGTGTGGGCCCCCTAGGCATCCACTCCGTCTCGTACTCTGGCTCCGTGGATCTTCTGGTGAAATAGGATTTTTGGGATATTTTCTGGGATTTATTATAATAGTTGATTTTCTGCACAAAAACTAGACACCAAGGTAATTCTGCTGAAAACAGCTGTCGTGGGAATGGTCACGGCAGATGCTGCAATCGGCAGCGAGTAGTAGAACGAGGAGCAAGGGCGGCCAGCCATCTGCGGTGCGAGATGAGGGCAAAGACACAGGGTTTTACCTAGGTTCGGCCCCCGGAGGGTAAAGACCTACTCCTGCTAGATTGTATTATGGAGGTGTTACAATGGGCGAGCTCGGCGGCTAGGCGGCGAGTCGCTTGGGTGTATGAGGGAACGTATCTCTACTCACCCTTTAGGGAGGTTTATATAGGCTCACCTCCCCTAGGGTTTACATATCTCAACCGATTCGGTTACAGCTTTAACAGTCGTTTAACCCAATCCGACCGGGCCTATCTACTCGCCTGGGCCTTCAGCTTCCAGTCGCTCGGTACCTTGCTGGGATTCAATCCACTCGCCGTTCTGCAGGCCCACTCGCCAGATCTCGGTCCAGTCGGAAACGCCTTGCTGGGTATACCCCAGTAGGCATATCCCCATCAGTAGTCCCCGAGGCCGTCGTCGATTGGGCGTAAGTGGCTGCTGGCAGTCGGAGTATACGGCTTCAGAGTAGGCATCCAGTCGAATCGTCGGCGGGCTCCTGTATAAAGGAGGAAATCCGGTGAACCAAGTCGCGGCTTGGGCGAGTCGAGTCGGCGGGACGCGGTCATGGTGATTGACCTGGCGAGCCGAGTGGCTGGAGTTGGACCGTCAGGCGTGGTCAAACTAGCCGTTGGGGTAATCCAACGGTAACTTTCGGCGTAATCATCGCGCGGTAACGGCCCCCTGATTTGGTGGGTAACTCCCGCTATATAAGAGGAATGGCAGGCAATCGTAGAGCCAACTGCCCACCACTTCTTCCGAGTGCGCACATTTTCCTTCCTTTGCTCCGCGATCCAATCGACCCGAAATCCTCCGATCTCCAACCACTCTCTTGGCCATGGCCCTTTCCACCGAACCATGGGGCAGGTCCAAGTGCACGAGGGCGCAGCTGGCCTCTTTCGAGGAGGCCGGGATCCTGCGAGCCGGCTGTTGGCGTATCCCCGCAGCCAGAGAAACGACCCCAAACCCGCGAGAGAGGGAGTTCGTTTGTTTCACCAGTCATCTTGAGCGAGGGCTAGGGTTTCCCACGTCCTTATTCTTCCGGCGCTTTTGCGCCTACTATGGGATCCAGCCTTCAGATCTGGGTCCCCACAGCATCGAGCAGCTCGCCATCTTCGTGGCGTTCTGCGAATACTACTTGGGCTGCCGGCCCTACTTTCCCTTGTGGCAGGATCTGTTCCATGGACGGATCAGCCGCGAGGAGGCAGGCGTCCCAATGCTAGCCGCGGGCGGCTTGACGTTCCAGCTCAAGTCCAAAGCCTCCTTCTTCGACCTGATGCTACCCGCCAAGGCAGCGAGCGACTGGAAAAAGTCATGGTTCTACGTGACCGAGGCGACCCCGGAGGGCGAGGCGGCGATCCCGCGGTACTCCGCTAGCCGTTCGGAGCCGCGCCATCTCCAAGTCGGCAAGCTTCCCGACGACCAGCGGATGGTCGTTGACGAGATGCTCCAGACCATCCGTGGTTTGAAGAAAAAGGGCCTCCAAACGATAAATCTGTACAATTGCTGGCTTGGGCGGCGGCTTGTTCCACTCGCCCAGCGCGACCACTACATGTACCAATACACCGGCCGGGGGGACTCGACGAAGGCCTGCCTCGACGAGTGGAGGCTGGAAGATTACCTCTCAGCACTGAAGAAGATTACCCAGGCGGTGTACCTGGATGCGCAGGCCGGGATCGCCCCCTACACCGCGAAGCGTCCAGCTCCAACGGTAATTTCTTAACCTTGTTCGCAGTCGCAGTGTATGCAGTCGCGGTAATCCTGATCCTGTTTGTATCCATCGCAGCTATTCTAGGTGGTGGAAGGGTGGCTCCCACCTTCGGACGATGAGAGCCCGGACCCATCCGCCCAGGACGTAGGCGAATCACCACCCGCGAGGGGCAACAAAGACGACGAGGACGAGTCCGAAGAAGAGGTCGCCCCGCTGGTCCGAAAGACCCGCGGGCAACGTCAGTGCAAGATCGAAGCGAGCAGAAGCCTCGAGCGCCATGACGATGACGACGAACTCCCAGAGACCACCTCACGCCGTCAAGCCACTCCGTCGAAGAGGAAGGAGAAGAAGAGGGAGGCGAGGGCCCCCCTGAAGAAGAAAACGAAGCCGTCGAAGACGGCCTCACCGCCACACTCGGCGAGCAGCTCCAATGCTCCCAGCCCAACTGGTGACGGTGCGCCACCAGCGACGATCGCGCTGGACACGGCGACTATGGAGGTGCCGCTGGCCTCATTGCCTCCGCCATTCGCCCCAGTCTCCGGGCTGGGGGGGGGGCTCCGGCCGCGGCGGCTTCGCCGCGCAGGGAGGCTCCGGCTGCGGCGGCTTCACCTTGCAAGGAGGCTCCAGCTGCAGCAGCTTCGACTCACGAGGAAGCTCCCACCGAGGATGTCCCAGAGGCGCCGGCTGCAGCCTCAATGACGAAGAAGCCGTCCGTGTCTTGGGCACACGATGTCCTGGAACTGGGGCTCAGTCGCCGACTGGGCCCTGAACTGGAAAAACCGGCCGGCCTTCGTACGGGGCTACGTTTCATCCCAGTCGCCAAGTGAGTGTGCTCACCCCTTCTTATTTTCCATAACTATTTCGATTGTCCTTGTTGATTCAATTAATGCGCAGGACCGGAGTGAAAAGGATGGGCCATCCGACCGTGGCCAAGGTGCCCTCCGCCGCTAGCGAGGAGGATCCTTCACGCAAGAGGAAGGCGGACGAGGTCGTCGCCTCAGCGGATGGCGGTAAGAAGGCCAAGGGCGACGACATCGTCACCATCTCTGACGATACGGCGGCCGCGCCGGCCGAGCCCGCGGCGGAGGCAGCCGCGTCTACGAAGGAACCCGCGGCGGAGGCGACCTCCCTTGGAGCGGGTGCCTCCATCGCTACCTTCCCCCGCTTCGTGACCAAGGCAGCCACGGCGAGTGGGGTTGCGTCCTCAAGCCACGCTCCTGGGACCGCCGATGCTGAAGTCGACCAGCGTCGTGGGCATACGCCAGCGTTACTCGCGTCCGTGGACGCGATCCAGCTCCACAGCATGCTTGGCGCGGCCATCCAGGTACATCCAGTCCCCGAGGATCAGGTCGGTGTTTTGCAGCGGCGTGATGCTTATAATTTCTCGTCTTTTATTTTCGTATCCAGTCCCCGAGTGCGCACTCGCTGAATTTCAGCGGGTGGGCACTTAGGAATTTCTTGATCGCCAGTCCCCGAGTGCGCACTCGCTGAATTTCAGCGGGTGGGCACTTAGGAATTTCTTGATCGCCAGTCCCCGAGTGCGCACTTGCTGAATTTCAGCGGGTGGGCACTTAGGAATTTCTTGATCGCCAGTCCCCGAGTGCGCACTCGCTGAATTTCAGCGGGTGGGCACTTAGGAATTTCTTGATCGCCAGTCCCCGAGTGCGCACTCGCTGAATTTCAGCGGGTGGGCACTTATGGAGTTCGTTTTAACTGACTTTTTCGGTGATGTGCAGGGTCTGCAGCTTGAGTCGGCAGACCGATTGGCCGCAAAACAGCGCGCGAAGAAGGAGCTGGCCATCGTCCAGGAGGCGAACAAAGGTCTTCAGGCTGTTGCTGAGAAGGCAGATCAAGCTCGCCAGGGGCTTGTCCCCGCTGGTGAGTTAGTGGCGGCGCGGTCTGCTCTGGGTGCCGCTGAACAACGGATCGCCGACCTCGAGCGCGAACTGCGGGAGGCGAGAGAAGAAGCTAGCTTGGCGGACGGGCGAGCTAAGGCCTCCATTGCGGCCGCAGAGGAGGATCGCAAGGTGTCGGAAGTCCTTATTGCTGGGCTTCAGGACGACCACACGTCGCTTCAGTGCTTCATCACGGGACTCGCGCGCCCGCTGCTTGGTGAGTGCTTCCTCCCTTTCTTATGGTTGTGGTTTTTGTGGTACCCATTATACTCATCATTGTCTTTTTCTTCGCAGGTCGCATCATTGATAGCGACGAAGAGGCGAGCTCGCTCGACGCAAGGCAGTGCGTAAGCATGCTCGTCGACTCGGCGACGCTGTCAGCAACCTGCATCCGCGCCTACCTCCAAGAAGTATCACCCACGGAGGTGATTCCCAGCGACCTCGTTGAGGTGTGGAAGTACTTGGAGAAGGCACCCGCGGTCGTTGAATTTATGACGCGATCGGCGTTTCGGCGTGGAGCATCGACGGCCCTGAGCCTTGGACTCGCCCACTTCCCCGAAGACTTCGACATCGACGATGTGACGAGTGGGTACCCATCGTCAACTGGCGCGGTGGATCTGTCCGAGGTTCTCAAGTTGCAAGAGTGTGCTGCCACGTACTCGGAGCGTGTCTGGGCGATGGGCGACCTCCTTCCCTACCAGGAAACGGTCGTCGCGCCGAACGACCCCGAGCCGCCGCATCATGACTTCAAGGTCGAGCAGCCTTTTCGCGCGGCGATGGCGGGTGAACTGACGACGTATCCATCAAACCCGTACACCGCGTTCATCCGTAATCGTCGGGATGCTGGCGAGTCATCATCGAAGCCTGCAGAGTAGGGTAGTTTGCCTTGAAGCGTTAGCAGCAGTTCTGCCACGCGGGCATATTTTGTAACATAAGACAATGCAATATGCGATTGAATGGGACGTCGTGTCTATTTTGGTATTTGTTTGTGTGCTTTGGATTGATTTTGGACGAGTCCCCGGGCGCGTCCGCCCTTTTGTGGGGTTTACCTCGTATATGATGTGTGTTGTTATCATGTGTTTTGTTGCTTTGGTCGACTCACCCGAGCTCGGAGAGCCAGTCGCAAGGCGACTCCCTTGAGTGCTCTGTACTTTACCGTTTTCCCGTACGCGAATGAAGTCGGGTGGCCGAGTCCCCGAGCGTGGTACTTGGTAGTTCTAGGCGCGACTCGAGGGTGGTTGAGGACTTAGCGCGTTGGTGTGAGCGCGTCACTCCTGCCTGGCCCGTAGGGTCAGTCGCTTGGCGAGTCCTGGGCATGCTCTCTTACTTGGCGTTTTCCCTGACCGCTCTTGACGAACTGGTATTCAGTCCCCGAGCGTGGTACTTAGCCGTTCGAGTCGCTATGCCGAGGATGCGGAGGACCAAGGTCGCTGTGAGAAGCGAGGGCAGTTGTCTTGGCTCGTAGAACCAGTCGAGCTAGGCGACTCCAATGGGGCTCCGGGTTGGCGTTTTTCATGGACGATGCAAGACCTGAAGTGACTCAGTGCTCTTACACCGCACTACTTAGCCGTGTCGGTCGCTGTACCAAAGGTTGACTTCTGCATTTTAGCATACCGCTGTTATTACGAGTGCGAGTGGCACAAGTCATGGAGAGTAGGCGCAATTTGCGGTAACCGTTTCTTTTATTTCATAGCGACTGGAGAGTACATGTGTGGGGTTCTAGGAGTAGAACTTCCGGAGGAGGTTTACATTCCATGGTCGCTTGACGTCGAGCTCGCCGTCCCCGCGGACGTCGATGAGGTAGTAGGCGTCGTTGCCGAGTACGCGCCCGATAGCGAATGGTCCTTCCCACGGAGGGGAGAGCTTGTGCATGCCCTTCTTGTCCTGGATGAGGCGTAACACCAGGTCGCCTTCCTGGAAGGTGCGGGCTTTCACCCGCCGGCTGTGGTAGAGGCGGAGTCCTTGCTGGTAGATGGCGGTGCGTGACCGAGCGAGGTCGCGTGCTTCGTCGAGCTGGTCGACCCCATCTTGGCGGGCCAGCTCGTTTGCAGCCTCCGTATAATGGACGACTCGCGGCGAGTCGTGTTCGAGGTCGGTGGGCATGACTGCTTCGGTGCCGTAGACCATGAAGAAGGGAGTGAATCCCGTCGATCTGTTAACCGAGGTACGGATTCCCCAGATGACGGAGGGCAACTCTTCGACCCAGCACCCGGCGGTGCGCTCGAGTGGTACTTGGAGTCGCGGCTTCAGGCCATGGAGGATGCTTTGGTTGGCCCGTTCCGCCTGGCCATTGGATTCCGGGTGGGCGACTGACGCGAGGTCGAGCCGGATGTGGTGCTCTTCGCAGAATTCGGCCATGGCTCCCTTGGCGAAGTTGGTGCCGTTGTCCGTGATGATACTGTTTGGGAACCCGTAGCGATATATGAGCTCGCGTAGGAATTTAGTGGCGGTCTTCCCGTCGCATTTCCGGACTGGCTTGGCCTCCACCCACTTAGTGAATTTGTCGACAGCGACTAGCAGGTGGGTGTAGCCGGAGGGGGCTTTCTTGAAGGGGCCTACCATGTCCATGCCCCATACGACGAATGGCTAGGTGATGGGGATTGTCTTGAGCGCCGAGCTCGGTACGCGCGTCTGATTGGCGTACTTCTGGCACCCGGCGCATCGCTGGACGATGTCGACAGCGTCGGTGTGTGCGGTGGGCCAGTAGAAGCCGTGTCGCATAGCCTTGGCGACCAGGGAGCGAGCGGCGGCGTGGTGGCCGCAATCACTTGAGTGAATGTCGTGGAGGATTTTGCGTCCTTCAGCCGGTTGGACGCAGCGTTGGAACACGCCGGTGACGCTGCGCTTGTGTAGCTCGCCGTCGATGATGGTGTAGGACTTGCATCGGCGAGCGATCATTCGAGCGTCTGTCTCGTCTGCTGGCAGGGTGCCAGCTTCCAGGTAGGCGATGTAGGGCTTGGTCCAATCGTCTGGCTCAGTGATGAGTGCGACCAAGGCTGCCTCTGGTTGGAGTGGGACTCCGATGTCGATCTCCCTCGGGGGAGAGACTGATGGTTTGGAGATTGTGTCGAGGAACACGCCGGCGGGTGGTGCGAGTCGAGCCGACCCGATGCGAGAGAGGGCGTCGACCTCCTCGTTTTTCCGCCTGTCGATCCACTCGACAGAGTAGCCGGTGAAGTGGCCGCCCAACTTGTCCACCGCTTGGCGGTACGCCGCCATGGTAGGGGAGACGGCGTCGCAGGTGCCGGCGACTTGCCCCCCGACAAGGTCGGAATCTCCATAGCATCGGAGGCGATGGACGTTCATCTCCTTGGCGGCTCGCATGCCGTGGAGTAGGGCCTCGTATTCGGCCATGTTGTTGGTGCAGGGCGTGAAGTCGAGGCAGAGGATGTAGCGGAGCTTGTCGCCCTTTGGTGAAGTCAACACTATCCCTGCTCCTGCACCGTCCGCGTTCTTGGAGCCGTCGAAGTGCAGGCTCCAGTAATGGAGGTACGGCAGCTTCTCTGGCTGCTGGGCCTCCTCCCAGTCGGCGATGAAGTCTGCCAGCGCCTGCGACTTAATCGCCTTTCGTGGCTCGTATTTGATGTTGTGGACGCCGATCTCGACGGCCCACTTGGCGACCCGCCCGGTCGCCTCGCGATTGCGGATGATGTCTTGCAGTGGCGCTGAGGAGACGACCGTGATCGGGTGCTCCTGGAAGTAGTGCGGCAGGCGCCGCTGAGCCCTGAAGACCGCGTATACTAGCTTTTGGTACTGTGGGTACCGCTGGCGCGACTCGGTGAGGACCTCGCTGATGTAGTACACCGGCCGCTGAACCGGGCGCTCCTTTCCTTCCTCTGGTCGTTCGACGACCATCACAGCGCTGACGACGCGCTCGGACGCCGCGACGTAAACCAGCATAGGTTCTTTGTCGGCGGGGGCGGCGAGTAGTTGTGCGGCGAGTAGCACCTTTTTGAGGTCGCGGAGCGCGTCGTCCGCCTCCTTGTCCCACTGGAAGGTGGGGTTCTTGCGCATCAGGCGGTATAGGGGCATCGCCTTTTCGCCCAGGCGGGGGATAAAGCGACTGAGAGCCGCTACTCGCCCGGCCAGCTTCTGGACGTCGCGCAGGCACTCGGGTTTGCCGAGCCGGGCGATCGTGTCGATCTTTGTTGGGTTCGCCTCGATCCCTCATTTGGAGACGACGTACCCCAGTAGTTGTCCGGCGGGTACACCGAAGGTGCACTTGCCTGGGTTGAGCTTTATCTTGTACCTTCGCAGGTTGGCGAAGGTTTCCGCCAGGTCGGCGAGTAGGTCGCCTTGGCGAGCGGACTTCACGACCACGTCGTCGATGTAGACGTGGATGTTGCGGCCAATTTGGCTCGCGAGGCAGTCTTGCATGCACCGCTGGTAGGTTGCCCCGGCGTTCTTGAGGCCGAAGGTCATGGCGGTGTAGCAGAAGGCTCCGAATGGCGTGATGAACGCCGTCTTCTCCTCGTCTTCGACAGCCATTTTGATCTGGTTGTACCCAGAGTAGGCGTCGAGGAAACATAGCGACTCCGAACCCGCGGTTGAATCGATTATCTGGTCGATCCGCAGGAGGACGAACTGCTCCTTTGGGCAGGCGCTGTTCAGGTTTGTGTAGTCGATACACATTCTCCAGGTCCCGTTTTTCTTCTCGACCAGGACTGGGTTTGCCAGCCACTTGGAGTACTTGATTGGACGGATGAAGCCGGCAGCGAGTAGACGCTGCACTTCCTCGGCGATTGCTCGACGGAGTTCTTCATTGAAGGGCCGTAGCGACTGCTTGACAGGTCGCACTTTGGGGTCGGCGTTTAGTTTGTGCTCAGCGAGCTCCCTAGGGACACCGGGCATGTCGGAGGGTTTCCATGCGAAGATGTCCCTGTTCTCACGGAGGAACTCGATGAGCGCGCCTTCCTATGCTTGGCTCATGCCTGTCCCGATCGTCACCGTCTGGCTGGAGTCGCCTGGGACCAGCTCGACGGTGCGGGTGTGCGTCGTTGCCTCAAAGGTTGAGGTGTTTGCGCCCTCTGAGTTGGGCTTCTTGAGTATTGTGGGGTCGTCATTGTTGACCCCGCTCACGTATTTGGCGAGCTCGTCGGCGTGATTAGTCTCTGCCGCGATGACGGCGTCGGCGAGCTCGGCTCCTTTGGCCTCGCACTCGGCGGCCATGTCGGGGTCGCCGTTGATGGTGATGACGCCGCACGGCCCGGGGAGCTTCATCGCGTTGTACGCGTAGTGGGGCGCTGCCATGAATTTAGCGAACGCCTGGCGCCCCAGGACGCAGTGGTAAGGGCTGTCGAAGGGCACCAGCTCGAAGACGATCCGCTCGGTGCGGAAGTTTGCCGGTGTGCCGAAAGTGACTGGCAGCGTGACCTTGCCGATCGGATACGCCTTCCGACCGGGGACGATGCCGTGGAACGTGGTGTGGGTCGTCTCGATCATCGACTGCGGGAGCCGCAGCCGCCTGAAGGTGTCGAGGTAGAGGATGTTGATGGAGCTACCGCCGTCCATCAGTGTCTTGGGGAGCCAGTAGTCGCCAACCTTGGGCTTGACCACCAAGGAGACTCGTCCTGGGTACTTGATGCGCGGCGAGTGGTCTTGCCGGCTCCAGGTGATGGGCTGTTCTGACCAGTTCAGGAACTGGGGGACGTCTATTTGGGCCACCGCATTGACGGCGATGCCGCGGGCGATGACCTTCTTCTCGCGCTTCGTGTTGAAGCCTGTGAAGGTGTGGAGCGAGCCGGCTACTTTGCCGAATTTTCCGCCATTTGGCGGGTCGTTGTCGGTGTCCTCCCGCGCTTGCCGTGCCTTCTCGATTTCCCTGAGGGTGTGGCAGTCGGCGGTGGTGTGCGTTGCGGGCTTCCCTTCCCTGCTATGGAACGCACATGGTTGGTTAAGGAGGGCCGCGGATCGAACCTTGGCTTGTTCTTGTAATTGCCGCCATCGCGGCGTTGCCCTCCGTCGCGGCGGTAGCTCTTGGGCTCGCGCTGTGCGTGCCCGGCGTTGGCGACGAATTCGACTCGCCCGTCACTGCGGCGCTTGCTAGTGAGGCGAGTGCCGCTGTAGCGTAGGTCGGTTCGGCGTCCGCCGTCGTTGCCGCCCGTGCGGCGTTGCCCTCCTGACTCGTCGTCAGTTTCTTGGTTTGGATCTTCCTCGGCGTACCGTTTGGCGATCTCGAGGAGGTCGGGGATGTTGTCGAGTGTGCGGGAGTGTCGCTTGAGCTTGGCGACTAGAGGCTCGTAGCGGCACGAGGTCTTGAAGCAATGGATCGCGGTGTCCGGGTGGATGCCGACCGCGTTGCACCAAAGCTCTTGCCACCGTTGGACCCAGTTGCGGGTCGACTCGCGGGGTCCCTGGACGCATCGTTCCAGGTCCTCAATAGTGGTGGCGCGGGTGTAGGAGCACTCGAAGTGCCTGACGAAGGCGTCGCGCATTTCCTCCCAGGAGTCGATACTGTCCTAGGGGAGAGTGTTGATCCACTGCCTGCACGTCCCCTCCATCATCAGGGGGAGGTAACGGGCGGCGAGTAGGTCAGTGTGACCCGCGATCCCCATTGCCATGAGGTATGTGTCGAGCCAGACTGCGGGGTCGTACGAGGAGTCGTACTTTTCTATCTCTTTTGGCGCCTTGAAGTTTGGCGGGTACTTCTCGCCTCGGATCATTGGTCCGAAGCACTTGGGCCCGAGTCGACTGAGCGACCCCATAGGCTCGCCGTCGCGGCGATTAGTTAGGGTGTGCCGCAAGTCGTCGGGCTGGCGTGCGCGCCAGCTTTGGTTGTTGATGATGTGGGTGCGGGCGTCGATGGGTTGCCCGTTAGCGGCGACGAAGTTGGTCGCCGGCCTGGGGTCGTTGGTGGAGAGTGCCGCGTTCGCGGGTCGGTGTTGGAGCTGCAGTGGCTCTGGTGGCGGGCAATTGAGGGTGTTTGCCGCCGCTGGGCGGCCGCTGGAGGCCGCTCTGCTTCCCGAGGAACGCGAGTATACTCGACCTTGCGAGTCGGTGCCCGCTTTTTGCTGCTCCACGACCTTCGCGAGCAGGGCCCTGACGTACTGGATCTGTAGGGCGCCGTCGCCAGTGGCCGTGATGCTGTCGGCTGCTGCTCGGCCTGCCACGAGGTTGTCCATCGGGGTGGAGAACAGTGGGAGGCCGTTTGCGTCTCGCTCCCGTGAGGAGACAACTATCCGCGGCTGGTCCCTGGGAGGGGTGCGGTTGGGTGGTGGTGGGGCACCCATCGCCGTCGATCCTGGCGGGGCCGGGCGCTTCCTCCTGGTGGCGCGTTCTCGCAGATTGCGCGCTCGGCTATGCGGGCCGGGTCGTTTTCGTCGTTGAAGTTCAGGGCACGCCCTTGAACGGTGGGGTTGAAACGTGACCTGATCCGCTGTTGGTGGTAGCGCGACAGCTCCTGCGCCGTCACCTGCTCGAGGCGAAATTTTTCGCGCTCGGCTTGCTCCTTGCGCACCGCCTCCGCCAGTTTCAGGCGGAGTTCCTCGACCTCCGTTGCCGTGGCGTTAGGAGGGATTGGGGTGGATAAAGGATCCTCCGGCGGATCGGCGCCGGTGGCCATGTAGGCCGCGGCGTGGCGACTGGCTCCATCGCGGAGGTCGGCGGAGTTCTCTGACCCGGAGTCGAATTCGAAGATCCCGAGGATGGAGGGGTCCTCGAAGTCTCCCGCGTTGGAGACCTGGGCGATGGAGCCCGCGGACGAGGCCACGGTGATGGATCCGGCGAGTGACGCCGGGGTCGCCGAGTCGGCGTCGTCGGTGAGGGCCGCATCTTCTGCGGCCTCTGAATTCCCGGCCACGTTGTTGTGGGCCGAGTTGTACTCGGAGGCGAGGCGGTGGATCGTGCGGACCTGGCTCTCGGAGAGCCGATCGCGTGGCGGCGACTCGCGGATGCGAGCCGAGTCCTCCGAGACGATGACGTCGGTGAGGCCGACGAAGAGGCTGATCGTGCCGATTGGCAGGATCACGCTGTGCGTGACGGGTCGCGCTGCCGGGACGTAGCTGCTCGGCAAGATCTGGAGCATCTCGCCGATCGCTATCATGCGGCCGGTGGCGACCGTCTCGTTGATGGGCAGATTGGATCTCGCCGCAGAACACCGGCCAGACCGGCCAGGCCCCACGGTGGGCGCCACTGTCGTGGGAATGGTCACGGCAGATGCTGCAATCGAAGCGAGTAGTAGAACGAGGGGCAAGGGCGGCCAGCCATCTGCGGTGCGAGATGAGGGCAAAGACACAGGGTTTTACCCAGGTTCGGCCCCCCAGAGGGTAAAGACCTACTCCTGCTAGATTGTATTATGGAGGTGTTACAATGGGCGAGCTCGGCGGCTAGGCGGCGAGTCGCTTGGGTGTATGAGGGAACGTATCTCTACTCACCCTTTAGGGAGGTTTATATAGGCTCACCTCCCCTAGGGTTTACATATCTCAACCGATTCGGTTACAGCTTTAACAGTCGTTTAACCCAATCCGACCGGGCCTATCTACTCGCCTGGGCCTTCAGCTTCCAGTCGCTCGGTACCTTGCTGGGCTTCAATCCACTCGCCGTTCTGCAGGCCCACTCGCCAGCTCTCGGTCCAGTCGGAAACGCCTTGCTGGGTATACCCCAGTAGGCATATCCCCATCAACAGCGTCAGTCCATGTTAGTTGTATCCAAATCACATAAGTTTAGAGAAGAAACAATAGCAAAAGTGTTTGGGAAAATAGATACATTTTGGACATAAAATTGGCCATATTGTTGTACTAAAAGAAAATGTTTGTTTTGCCAAAGATCGTGTATGTCGGTCTTGTGTTGAAGGAAAGATGCATGATTCTCCCCACAAACCAAATAACATCATAAAGTCCAAGAGGATCTTGGAGCTCCTTCACGTGGATCTATTTGGTCCTCCATCTCATGTGAGTCTTGGGGGGAAGAAATATTATTTGGTGATTGTTGATGACTACTCACGATATACATGGGTATACTTCTTCAAGTTGAAGAGTGAGACCCAACAATACTTCATCGACTTCGTCAATATGGTTCAACAGCAATACAATGTCCCCGTGTTGGTGATAAGAAGCGACAACAACACCGAGTTCAAGAACTAGACCTTGAATGGATTTCTTAGTGATGAGGGGATAAAACATAAATATTCCGCTGCATATACCCCTCAACAAAATGGTGTAGCTGAGAGGAAGAACCAGACACTAATGGATATGGCAAGGTCTATGTTGGCAGAGATTAAGTCTCCATACAACTTTTGAGCCAAGGCAATTTCCTACGCATGCCATGCATCGAACCGACTCTACCTCCGTAAAGAGTTGATCAAGATTCCATATGAAATACTTATCAATAACAAGCCCAACATTTCATACTTATGGGTGTTTTGTTGTAAGTGTTTCTACCTCATAAAAGGTGTTTGTGTGTCCAAATTTGATTCCAAATCTTTAGAGGGTATTTTTGTTGGCTATGGTCTTGATTCCCACACTTATAGAATCTATGATAAACTCTTCGGGGTTGTCACAGAATCTTGTAGTGTGGTTTTCGAAGAATATGATGGTCCCCAAGCGGAGCGTGTTGATGTTTGTGATGTTGATGATCAAATACCTCAAGATTCCATAAGAAGAATGGGAGCGGGATTCATCTTCCCCGTTGAGGAACCCCTTGTGTCGGATCGAGAAAAACTATGCTCTACTCAAGTGGAGCCCTCATCTTCACAACATCATCAAGCTCCTATTATTGAAGTAAATGATGACCCAAGCCAAAGACAAGCTAAGAACCCTCGCCTAGTTGATTAGACTGGAAGCTCCAGGCTAGATTGTCCGGTCTCTCCATTGACCGGTTTGTCCAGCCCTACACAGTCAATTGCACAAGGCAGATTCATTGAGACATCCTCTAGATCATCTCAACGCCTCTCAAGGAGTGTGCCTGATCAAGACCAAGATCAACATGTGCCTCATGATGATAATGAGAATGAACCCATTGTTTGATCAAGGTCAAGACGAGGACCAAAATGATGAAGAGATCCCCACAAGAAACAACAAGGAGATCAAAACTCGTCGCAAAGCTAGAGTGTATAGAATGTTGGAAAGAAGAGACCACACTCTTGAGAATGTTCTTGGTGATCTAAGGAGTGCAATGTCCACTCGAGCTCAATTGAAGAATTTTGGTGAGCATCAAGCTCATATATCCATGGCGGAGCCCAAGAAAGTGTGGGAAGCTCTTGAAGATCCAGATTGGCTAGAAGACATGCATAGTGAGCTCGACAACTTTGAGAGAAACAAAGTTTGGAAGTAAGTAGAAAATACCAAATATTGCCGTAATTTTATTGGCACTAAATGGATATTCAAGAACAAGCAAGATGAGCATGGAATTGTTGTGAGGAAAAAGGAAAGATTGGTAGCTCAAGGGTTCTCTCAAATTGAAGGAATTGATTATGGAGAAACATATGTTCCCGTAGCATGCCTTGAGTCCATCTGTATCCTTCTTGCATATGTTGCACATCATAATTCTGAATTGCAACAAATGGATGTGGAAAGTGCTTTTCTAAATGGTCCATTGCATGAGTTGGTTTATGTTAAGCAACCCCCAGGGTTTGAGGATCCCAACTTCCCAAACCACGTCTACAAGCTTGATAAGGCGCTCTATGGGCTTAAACAAGCTCCATTCACGTGGTATGAGCACCTTAGAGAGTTGTTGTTAGACTATGGATTTGAGGTTGGGAAAATTGATCCCACTCTTTTTACTAAGAAGGTTAATGGAGCGATTTTTGTTAGCCAAATATATGTTGATGATATTATATTTGGCTCATCTAGCAAAGCATTTAATGATGAATTCTCAAAGCTTATGACTAATAGGTTCAAGATATCTATGATGGGAGAGTTGAGGGTATACCTTGGTTTTGAGATCGAGCAAGTAATAGGAGGAACCTTCTTCAATCAAGCCAAGTATACTCAAGACATGCTCAAGAGGATCAACATGAAAGAACTAAATGGAGCTCCTACTCCCATGGCAACCCAGACTCATCTTGAACTAAATCCAAATGGTAAATATGTGGATCAAAAGTTATACTGATCTATGATTGGTTCTTTGCTTTACCTTTGTGCATCTAGACCCGATAGTTTGTTATGTGTAGGAGTATGTGCAAGATATCAAGTGGCTCCTAAAGAAATCCACTTGATGTCGGTCAAAAGAATCTTTCGATATTTGGTTCATACCCCAAACTATGGTGTTTGGTATTCTAGGGGCTCAACATTATCTTTTTGTGGATACACGTATTCAGATTGGGCTGGTGATAAGGATGATAGAAAATCAACCTCCAGGGCTTGCCAATTTCTCGGTAGGTCCTTCGTATGTTGGTCTTCTAAGAAGCAAAATTGCATATCTGTAACATCCTAGGATTTAGCATCTCGAAATAGAAAGTACACATCTTTGTGCATTGCATTCATGCATCGAAAATCCGGGGAATTTTCATGCAAAACTAAAAGAACAATAAAGGGATTAAGATCTCTTCTGTACTGCTGGGAACATCAGACCAAGTGAGATAGAATTTGACATGACCTGTGAATAATTCTCTGTTTTTAAGGGGAAGAATATTTAAACATGTATTTGAATTTCAAATTTGAATTCAAATGAATTTAGAAAAATCTCAAATTGAATAAGGAATATTGAAATACTTAGGAGAAATAGAATGAAAATTATTGAATAAAGTAATATGATATTACAATAGACAAATAATAATAAAGTATTGGAACAATTATTATAATATATTTATTCAAATCGAAAAGAATATTACAATAAAAATAATATAAGAAAAATAAAATGGAAATTTATTATAAATGGAAGATGAATTACAATAATAATTAAGACGTCCATTCATATTGAAAAGTATGATCTAAAAATTACAGGATTCAAAGTACAAAAAGAAAGAAAATTTAACTTTATTAATATCATACAACATTACATTGTCAAATACATCATCGAAAAGTAAAAAAGTAAATTACATGGATTAAAAAAAGAGTCCTAAACTAAAACCTAGTATTTCTTCATCTTGCTTATTTCCTTTGTCTTCAACCTGTTTTCTGTAACAAAAGAAAATAAGAATATTAAATAGTAAAAATATGAGAAGGAGGTTAGTTTAGCGGTTTTACTCTCAGTTTGGAGCAGTGTGGTGCACTGTTCATATTTACCTCATTGAGTAAATAGAGGGGTATATGTAGTATTTGTTCTTTCACATCAAAAAGGCTTCAGTAAACCATCATAAGCCCAAGTAAAAGGGGCAAGTTTAACCAGATCAGAAAATAGTAAAAGGATAAATAGTAAAGATAAATTCACTTGATCTGATCCAAAGAAGGGAGCACGGTGAAGCAGCTCATTCACCTAAATGCGTGTTGTGTGCAGTCGACCAGCAGAAGGAGAAGAGAAGCATCGACATCACACTCGCACATAGCACAACAACTCTGCACAACACTTCAACATCACAGTCCCAACTCTAGCTCTCAAGAACACAACCAAAACCACATGCAGTTCTGCTAGATACTCAACAAATCAACTAACCCATCTACATAGAAATCCAATTAGATCCTCCACAAGATGGTGACCTAATGGAGGGGGAGGTGTAGGAGGATAACAAGGTCAATCAGAAACTCCTAGGAACTAGGAGGAGCAAGGCCAGTACCAGGAAGTGCAGAGCAAGGCACAAGGCCTAGGAAGAGGTCATATTTCCAGAAGTAAGCCAGCATATCAATCACCATGGCAACATCACCAATAGCATCTGATTGAACAACACCCAATTGAGGTGTATATTCATCCTTGAAGAAAGTTAAACATCCAAGAATAAATCTATTCAAACCCATAGCCAAGATCTCAGCCTATGCATCATTGATTTTGGGTGGTACTCTCTAGTTTTATAACTAGATGCAAAGGGATTCATTGATTAAACACTACTAGGCAAATCCTAAGGATATTAGCAACTTAGTAGTGGCTTCATCTTATAAATTTCTCTTATAAAGTAAGAATCAACTAGAACAATTCTTATAGAGTTACCAAATAATTTTCCTAAAAGCCATAGGAATCATTGTTTAGAACTAATTACCATGGAACATAGGAAAAGTGAGGTAGAAATAAAAACATTTGTTCTTATCTAAAAGTGCCTCAGACCAGCATCATATGCCAAGCCCAGAGTTATGGTAGCCAATCTTTGAGAATTTACCATTGTGCACTCTCTTAGAAGAGACACCACATAGGCAAACATAGCAGCTCTAGCCAAGAATCATGGCAAGCACTCAAAAGATACATTCATATCATATTTCTCTGATAAGCAACATCTATAAAATCCTTGAAGAAATGCTTTTCTATTAACACATCACAAGCACATGCAAGCTATGCTTGTATAGTATATACACACTAGGTAAAACACCTTCTTATTTTAGTATATGGAGGTTACAGCTGTGTACCATCCAGGATGAAGTTTCACAGTGGCATCCATGTAGTGGTTCATAGAATGGAAAACAAAAAGTTTCTATTGCATGAACACACAAAAGCCATGATCTAATCTAAGAGATCGATGCAACGAGTTCATAGAGTACTAACCCTCGAAGATCCAAAGTGTTTAATAGGATCAGATTCTCGTGGTTGATGTAGTCGTTCACTTGCCGATATCAAGATCGCGAAGACGATCCTTTCGGCGCCGCGTTCCGACAGCACTTCCGCAGTCGGTGACATGTTCGGTACTGGATGAAGACCTTCCTCTCCCTTGTTCCAGCAGGCAGCGGAGGTTGTAGATCTCCTCTTGATTCCAGCAGCACGACGGCGTGGTGGTGAAACAAAGTAGATCCCGCAGGGCTTCACCTAAGACGGAGCGAGTATGGTGGAGTAGAGAGGCCTTGGCAACTAGGGTTTAGAGGCCAAGGGGTGGAGCTGGCCGTTGGCTAGAGCAAGACTAGGCAGCGGCGGTTTAGAGGAGGCTCTAGGGCGGCAGCAGTTTAGAGGGGCAGCCGATCTAGGGTTTGGGGTTAGTCCAAGGGGGTGTACCCCTACTTTTATAGGTGGGAGGGGCGGCTAGGTGAGGAGGAGGAGTCCCCCAACTCCCATTGTATGGCCGACGACAAGGGAGGGAGGGTAAACCTCCGTCCTCTAGGTTTCCTCCTCTCCCTCCACTTGGTTTGACTATCAATGTTGGGATTTGACTTTTCAAATTGGAGTTTGACTATTCAAACTAGAATTTGATTATTTCACTTTCCATTGCACAACCAAGTGACCTAGGACATGATGCAACCATTCCACATTGATATGACACATTCATGTACCCTTCCCTCTCTAGAGTGGTGGTCCTTCTAGACCCTTTGAGAAGCTTCTAGTGAAAACACCAAAAATAGTTCCGAACCCCGGAATTGGACTTTACTTATATGAATATTATTATACGTACCATTCTGGATCTCCTCGTGATATCCCGGATCCAATCCGAGACTCCGAACAAAATTCGGTATCCAACTCACATTTCATATCGAGCTATGAAGTCTACTTCTTCAATAGTTGGTTCGGGGGTAGCTCTTATCAGGGTTTCCTTACCTTTAACGGCTAATATGAGCTCATCCAACTTAGCATTGAGTTCTTCATTCTCTTGAGGTGTGACGGAGTTCACCTTATTTGTTTTTGATCTTTCCACATGCCATTGGGCATGGTTGTCTTGCATATTGTCTAACATCTGCTTTGCTTCGGCAATTTGTTTACCCATAAATGTTCCACCAGCTGCAGTATCTAGCTTATACTTAGAAACAGGGTTAAGAGCATTGTAAATAAATGGAGAATTAACCAATCTTCCATCCCATGACTGGGACTGTTTCTCATGCATTCTTTCATTCTCTCCCATGCAAGCGCTAGTGGCTCATGCTCTTCTTGTCTAATACCAGTAATATTAGATCTAAATTGCTTAGTCTTTGCAGGTGGAAAGAATTTCTTCATAAATAATAAGTACAGTCCACCCATGATGCAATAGTATTTTAGGCAAAGATAGCAACCTTTTTTTGCTCTTCCTCTTAGAGAGAAAGGAAATAAATGCAATTTGACCGTGTCGGGGTCAACATCTTAAATGCACATCATATCACATATTTCAGTGAAAGTATTTAAATACATACCTACATCTTCAACAACAGAGCCTCCAAATTGGTTCTGTTGAACCAAACTTAAATAGTGGGGCTTAATTTCATAGTCTTCAGCAGCAATTGTTGGCTAAGTAATAGGAGTACGCAAATAATCATTGTTGGGAGTTGCAAACTTCCCAAGTTTCTTTTTAGCCATACTTCCTATGTTTTTGGATTTTCTTAAACAAGTACTAATGATGATAAAACAAGAATTAAAATACTAACTAATTTTTTGGGTTTTTCAAATAAGAACTAAAAGCAAACAAACAAAATTAAAAATGAGAATTAAAAACTAGCAAGGTTCCCCGACAACGACGCCAGAAAAAGGGTTGATACCTTCGATCCGGATTACAGATGTAGTATAGCTCCTTTTCCCTAGTAGACCAAGGTTTATCGAATCCCCGGGAAGCAGAAAGCAAAGTGAGATTACTTATACGAACCTTCTAGAGATTTTGGAATTCCTATTGTGTTTTCATCGGACCAAGAGTTTGCGATCTTGTTGTTGTTGTTGTTGTTGATGGAGAGAGAGAGGGCCTAGGGTCTTCGGTTTTCACCAGTAGCTGTGCATAACATCTGATGGGAATAATAGATAATAATAACGTATACATGTAATTGTTAGAGCAAGATAATTATATGTGGGTAGTGCATCCATAATTGTTATCGCCTCCGAAACCGCTTATAGCAATAACCTACTAGTCTCACCCATAGAAGAAAGAGAAATAATGATATGCATCGTGATGTCACTGTTAATCCCAAGTAAATTCCTCACATACAGCCGTACTACCCTTTCTATCACTGGGGTTCCTATCCTGCAGATCAGTCATTACTCACACTCCCTTTACCTGGATCAATCCTCAGGGTCTGGGGGTACCTGACAAGTCCTTAGATTGAGGCAAGAGAGGGTACTACAATCATCATGTCATACAAACTAATACATGATCCCATCTATGATAAATAACATGCGCAAAAGCTACATGGCTAGGCCGAAGCCCTTAGCCCAAGGAGAATTACTCACACATAGAGATGAAATCGACTATCATAAACATTGTAATAGAGATCATAAGGTTGATAGCAAATAGTCTTACAATGTCGCCAATTGGAGATGAGATCTACTATTACAAGTGGTGGAAGATGGCTATAGTGGTGGAGAAGGGTTTAGAGGTTTAGATCTAGATCTATTCCTCCAGCGTGGAGGCTTCTGGTGGCAGGGAGAGTTGAGGTCAAAAAAGAAGCGTTGTTTCCGGTCGCCCGAAGCCTCTTTATATAGGGGTCCCTTCATGAAAGTTGTTCTGTTTGACCTAATGAAGTCGGTGCAAACTATACGGAGGCGGCCCGTATAGTTGGTCGTTAAACTTGCAGTAATATCTTCATAGCTCCTGGTTTCTTTGGCGTGTTGAAATCTCGTATCTTTGGCATTTATGTAGTGATTCCCATCATAATACGTCATTATATGCGCAGAAAAAAATAGCAAAATAGGATTGCATACCCCTTTGATCATTAGGCATTAGTAGTAGGTTTTAGAGAGACATTTTCATCAAATATATGAATAATATCTAGTTTAAATGCGGATGTGGATGGCTATATTTCACAGCAATCAGTAAGTTCCCTTGGGCGTGGGAGATGTAAGGGATTGGTGAGATATGATGTGCCTATATAATTTCCATTAAGTTTGTGGTTGATTTTAATTACTATATTAGGTGTGCTTGATTATCTGTGGGATGCTTAATGCTTGTTGTCCAATTAATGTCCCAGACAACATGATGCTTTGTTTTACATAGATAGGATCTTGTTCGCTAGCAGACCGACGACCCCCGAGTGACATGTGGATATCAATGGGAAACTAGTTTGACTCGAGGATCATGAGGAACCACTGTGCTTATTGCATTAGTCTGATCCAAGGAGCTTAATTGCTAAGCAACCTGAAGGATCTTAATCGTCTAGTGAATGACCATGGTTGTGGTAACAGGCTAGTAGGATTATTGAAGTTGGTATGAAATCTACCAAGAGGAGTTCTAGATAATTACGGGTTGCTCGCCTACACATATACTTATAATATTATAATTGTTACACTTATCACTCATCCACCTGGCACATTCACTATCACCATGAACTGAATCTCCCCGCGCCTACTTTGTCATCTACAGAAAACAACAAACAAATCGTTCTTTACTTTTATGCTTTTTATTTTTGAAGTTTACATTTTAGTTTCATTTAAATACTTCCCTTTAATCCAAATACAATTCTTAATTAAACACTTGCAATCAATTCACTCGAAGACATGTGACAACTTTGAGTGTGACATAGACTTCACCCATAAACACTTACCTTTGGGCTCCATGTGGGATCGACATCTTAACTTCAAAACTAGCTACAAACGATCTGTGCACTTGCAGCCATCAAGCTATTTTCTGGCGCCGTTGCCGGGGAGCTAAGCGATAAGTGTTTTGTCTCTTGACATTTTAGGTGTTACTATTACAAGATGGTCTCCCTAGGATACAAAGGGTCTACATTCTCAAGTAGGAACTATCTACCAGATTATCTTGATCGCGTGCCTGTTCAAAGACGCGAGGAAATTATTGAAAAACTTTTGAGATCAAATAAGGTTGAAGTTGAAAACCTTAGTGACTTCATGGAAATCATGTCGATCCACAGGACAACTCCCAAGAAACCTAAGAAAACTCTCAGAGAATACAATGCTCCAAATTCTTCTTTTCTAAAAAAAACCGATAGAATTTCCTAATCCTGGAGTTAGAGAATATCGATTTGATGGTGAGATTATTAAAAAATTGCAGGAAAAATATTTCAGCGAAAGGGAAGATGAAGACCCAGGAAGACATCTTAGAGAGTTTAACGATGTGATAACATCACTTGGACCAAAAGGTTTGCCAAGAGATTTTCCCGTTTAAAATCATTTCGTTGGACTCTTAAAGGTAAGCCTCTAGACTGGTTATATTCTCTCCCTCGGCATTACACTAAATGTTGGGAAAACTGTATTTTTAAATTCATAAACAGGTTTAATCCTTTTACAAAGGTAACAAAACTTAGAAAGAATATAGGCAACTTTTGTCAGAACGTGGGAGAAAACTACCCCCAAGTCTGAGAAAGATTCTTTGGAATGATCAATAGTATTCCTAATCATGGTTTTCTGAATCAACTATTTGCCATTTATGTTACCACAGTCTTAATACTCATGCAGAGAGTTGCTTGATTTATCAGCAGGAGGAACGATCAATACTTTAACTGTTAAAGCATTGCCGTCGGTATGGAAACAGCAGTGCCTGAGCAGGCTAGTTCGTGGTGTGAGAGCGAGCAGGGAAGCGTGCTACGATGTCCACAGGCGGGATTGGGCACAAGCATGCGTCGGGGACACAAGGAGTACCCAGGTTCAGGGCCCTCGTGGTGAGGTAACACCCCTACTCCTGCCGATCTGACTATCTGGATGAACACAAAGGGCTACAATGGCTCCTCGAGCTGTATCTGTCTCTAGATATAAGGAGTCACCAACCCTTGCTATGATGCCCCTGCCGCCCCTTATATAGGACGAGGCGGCATGGGCGAAGGCACAACCGACTGGAGGGTCCCACAGGCAGGCCCGGCCGACTATTACAGCATAGTATCCAGCCTCCCTGACGTCTCGCATAGTGCCGCGCCCCCCGGCCGACACGGAAACACTGAAGGCCGCCCCCCAGCCGACATGGAAACAGTGGAGGCTGCCCCGGCCGACACGGGCGGTGGCTCCTGTTACCACCTGACACAGGTATGGGCTGTCTCCTCCGGTGTTGGTGCCGCTGCGTCCGTCCTTCTGTCTGCTCGGGATGCGGGGTATGGTACCCTATGTCATCCGTCTTCCTTGAAGGTCCGACTAGGTCGTCCTAGCCGGCTGCTCTGTCTTGATCGGGTGGTTGGTCCCATCCGGCTAAGAGTCTGGCCCTTGCTATCTTATCCAATTGATGGTGTTGCCGGCTAATTCTTGGCTTGTCTTGCTCTATCCGGCTGGCATGATCCAGCCAGCTGGACATTTTCGGGGGTGCTCTTTATCCGGCTAACTAGTTTGCTAGCATGCTCTCTGTCTGGTCTTCTTCTTGACCTGCTTTTGAGTTTTTACATCCGGCTGGGCCAGCCGGATGGCAGTTACATTGCCTCTATATCTTGTCCGTTAGCCTACCCGGAGGTGACCCCCCCCCCCGACACTAGCCCACGAGCAAGCGTAGATTCCACCCTGAGGCGAAATGTGCGCGGGCTCCAAAAGCTAGTTTGAATTTTCTCCTTGTTGAGTTTTGGCGGTTGGGCTGCTTGGCTATGTCATCACGGACGTCAGCCACAGCTTGATGATGACTACGGCGACATGCGTCGAGGGGTCGCTTCAGGCACCGCCTCGGGAACCGTCGCTGGCGCCTTGCCTCCCACGCCTAGGATCTTCTGTGCATCTTGTGCCTACGCAGTCGATCCGGCCGCTGACGGGGGTGTCGGGTGCTGCCACGTTGCGAGCCGGCGGTTCGCCTGCCTGGCCCCTTAAGTGTAACATCCTAGCATTAGAGCTTAGAAATAATCTGAACACAGACGTGTGCATTGCATTCATGCATAGAAAATCCGAATAATTTTCGCGCTTTTAAATAAAAACTTGTCAAAGAGATTGAAGCTTCTCTCAACTTGATGGAATTGTAGTAGATCATCAAGTTGACTGCGATAAGTTTCAATATGACCTTTGCTAAAACCTTATTTTGGGTAAACATGATTTGATGTAAGGGTAGATCAAATGGAATAAAATTAAACCCTAATATATTACTTAATGATTTATATTTGATCCTTAGGTGATCATATCATAGTATTCATTATAATCACTGATGAATACCAAATTATAAATATAACACAAATAATAAGAATGTAACAACTATATCTTAATCTCATCTAGTTATACCATGAGTATCATGGAATTACCTAACTTTAACTCTCTAGTGAGATTGAGTAGGAAAGAAACCAAGTCAAGACCATTCATTATATATCTTTCTTTCCATATCAATCCTTATCATCTCTATTGAATCCTATCCTTGTATTTGTCGTTCATCAATATTGAGTAATCAATTATTGATTCACCAATACTTAACCTATCAATTCTTGACCTATCAACTCTTGTCTTTATTATAGAATTCACTTAAGGGTGATAAAGAAAGAAGTCAGAAGAGGTAAATAGTGATGCTAGTTTTAGATGCCATCTATAGGATGAGAGTGATTGGAGGAAATCAAATCAATATGGTAACAAAGAAGATTACAAGGATGAAGTCTGAAGATAAGTTACCAGGAGTAGTCCTATTGGATCAAGTAGGTATAGTCAATGAATTATATATCTTAATCCAATAGAGCTAAACAGAAGATAATTATAATACAACTGTAATGTTGTATTGATGAAGCCTTGATTATCCAACTGGAAACCTAAACCATAAATAATCAAAGGATTATAATGATCATGCCTTACACACCAAGATTGAATGCTTATATCATGTATAAGTGACATTGGTGGATAAAACATGATTGAACCATAATAAAGATAATAGTATCCTAGATTAGCCATTACATGTCACATTAATAAAATGTGAAGATGGAGTATGAGATACTAGAGTTAAGTAGAGACAAGATAGTATGATTAAGGTGATGTTACAGCAACATTGGATTATAGAAAAAGTATTTTCCTCTTGGGAAATACTAATCACTAGAGGAGAGTAGAACTTGATATAAACCTCTACTAGAGTAGCATTTGTGATGGATGATTTAGGAAGGGTATGAATGGAGTTAGATGTAACCACTTGTTGGGTTAGAGATTATTAATAGTAGAATAGTTGTTATAGCCAAGTATAAATATGCGAATATTATGAAAGCTTTAGTGTTAAGCACATTGCATTTATAAATGGATTTAGAATAATAAAGGGTGGATAAGAGTTTCTGTAAAGCAAAGCTCATCATGTTAGCACATGATGATGGAAATAGAGAAGTAATATATCTAGGAAAGGAATTCCTTAATTAGAAGTCCAGAATTATGAAGTATAGAAGATAGGAATTCTTGGTAAACATTAAACCCTAAATCTATAATCAAGCTTAACATCCATCCCATCTGTTGGATCAATCATCTTGTTTCCACAATGATTTATGGGAATAATTTCCTATATCAAAACACTTAAGCACATCTTTATCATTTCTAATTATCATAACCATATGTGCTTAGGAGTTATCTTTACCAAATCCTTTTCATGATACATTCCAGATAACATCATTCTGATCTCAAACATAAAGACAATATATTTAGCCATTAATCTTTATTCACATCAACAAAAGAAAAGAAGTATAGTAAGTACCTTAAACCCTAGGGTGAGTAATTACAATTGAGAACTCTAAACTTATCAATAAGTTTTCTCATCAACATCTCATAAATATTCTATCTATAATCATTAGACAAAGTCTTTAATTCATTTATCTAACCACTCATCCCATATGAGCACGGAATAAGTGGGAATCCAATATTATAAATCATCCTACCCTATACTATGTGATTAAATACATATAAATAAACCCTATGAATATTATTAAACATTTTAAAACTTAATTACTCCAAATAAAAGTGAAAACAATGTTATAGAAAAGAATATATATAAAGGAAATAAAGAAAATATCACAATACATAATAAAAGTTCACAAATGGATTTTTAATAACTTTATTGTTGCTGCAAGTATTCAGCAAATAAAATTCCAAAAAGAAAAGTTCAAACCAAATATAAAAATACAAACGTGAAAACAAACAGAAAATGAAAAAGGAATAAAACCAGGAAAAAACAGAGGAAACACTAAACCTGGCCCACAGGCCATTTCCTCTTCTTTCTATTCATCGCCCGCAGGTCGCAGCGGCCACGAGCCGCTCACTTCACTGCAGCCCACTCCGGCCCAACAGCAGCCCGCGTACCCCTTCGCCCTCTTTTTTCTTTCTTCTTCCTCGTGACAGTGGGCATCACCGGGGAAGCAGCTCGGTGGAGCTCCGGTGACCGCCTGATCGACCGCCTCTGTCCAGATTCGCGCCGCCGCTGATCAACGACTATAAAATCTTCAGCGCCGCCATCAAGGACAACCCTAGGCCCCAATTCCTCTTCTCCATCTCAAAATTCCTCTCTGCTCGAAACCCTAGCTTCGAGTCCCCACCGTTCTACGCCACGCCGTGCTCCGTTGATCAAGCACACGGCTTCGCCATGTTCCCCTGAGCCTCCTTGCTGAAGGAATTGAAGTAGGATGCCTCAAGTCGACGCGGCGACCTCGCCATCCCGAAGTCCGGCCACTGCTTCCTCCTTCAAATCCGGCATCTCCCATGCTCGCCTCGCCTTGGCACCACCACCGTCATGCTCCTGGTGAGCCACCGGTGCTCAAGCACCTTTCTGTTTTCTCTCTCTCACTCTGAATCTTTCTCCCTGCGAGAGTCTGACGCCGCCGCCGCTTGCCGTCATGGCACCGCCGTCACCGGTAGCCATTTCAAGGCGGTGCCGCCACTATAATGCACCCCGCGATGCCCTCTTTCCGTTAAGCTCAAGCACAGCCCCGCGTGCGCAGCCGATTCACGAATCCGACCTTGATCCGAGGATGATCTTGGAGTGATGTCAACGTGACATCACGCTGATGTCATATTCCTATTTTTCTTTTATTATTTTAGAAATTGTAATAAGATTTCTATAATAAATAAAAACAAATAGAAATGACATGGCAATGGTCCCACCAGTCAGTGACTAAGGGTAGGATAGACTCTGGTGAGAAAAACCTTTCATTTCATGCTAACATCAGCATTACCTAATACACACATTTAGTTATATAAATAAGAAATTCATAAAATGATTAAATCTTGTTTAATTAATAAATTTTGTTTTATAATTCAGAAAAATATGTTTAATATATGAAAATTTTCAGAAAAATAAGATATACAACTTAAAACTATTATAAAATATTATTATGATGATTATTTAAATAAATATTATTTAATAAAGGTTTTCTAAGTAACAAAATTTAGATAATTCATATTTAAATAATGGTAAATGTTAAAAATATAAATAAAATACTAAAAATCTTGGAAAAATAAGAGATATAATTTAAAACTATAATCATGTATTATTATTCCTCTTAATTAAATATTTACTATTTATTAAGTATTTATAAAGTAATAAACCTTATTAAAATCATATCTTATTATTTATAAATCACAAAAATAAATGTAATATACCAAAATGATCACAAAAATAGTAACTACATGCTAAAAATGTGATATTCCACTTTTGAGTTAAATAAAAATTTAAACACTTTCATAACTTGAATTTAAACCTATTTCCTTAATTAATAATCCATATAAAGGTAAATAAAATTTGTTAATAATTCTAAAATTAACTAATTAAATTCTATTAAATAGTATTAGTCTTGAATATTTATAATTTAAAGTCAAATTGGTCCAACATAATTTAAATATAATTTTATTAAATTATCTCTCAACCATAAATACAGATTATTTTATAAAAGGATTCTTATTTAATATAAAATCTCAAAGAATAATTTGTAGTGAAATAAAACCTATTCCTTTACTTTAACCACAAGATTATAAACAAATCAAAACACTATAAGTGAATTCATAAGTAGTAAATAATGTTGTTTATTTATTCACAAACCTTAACCACACCCTTATTGGGAAATAAATCCCTTAATACATTTATAATGTAAAGAATCCACTACCAAATAAAAGTAATACCATTCTCAAGTAACTCTAAGGAAACAATATAAAGTAAACAAGATACAAGTATCATAAGTAATACAGCCTAAGTCTATCTACATTCTTGAAGTTACTTATAGTTACCAAGCTTTAAGTATAATGCTAAAGACTTTAGTATATGTTTTATAGTTAACTTTGGTCTGTTATAATTAATTTATAAAGCATCTTAATACCAAACCAACCTAGTTAAAAACCAAGATAGATAAGTCTCAAATACTACTAATTTTATTATTCCAGTAAAGGCAATTCTTTCTGACTTAAAGACTATAACTAGAAAGAACCCCTCATAAGGTTAACTTAAAAGCTTAAATGCTTCTACTTAGTTGAGTAAGATTTTCTTCAAAAGTTATTCATTTTGCCACTTCAATCAACATATGACAATTAATAGTAAACACTTTACTTCATACTTTACTTGTATAATAAGATTGTTAATACTCAAACTCTTTATATGTGACATTGCTTGTAAAGTAAAACTTGAAGATAAATAATTAAGATGTAAGCAACCTTGAGTAGCATTCCATATGTGTGTATTTTATTGTTGTATAAATACATGTTGTTTCACACACAGTCACAAGCCTTAATAAGAAGCACATATGTGAAACTTAATCTAAAAGGGCAACAAATTCCAAGGAGACCAATTCCAGTATCCAAACCCTAGAACAATGTTATTCTCGGGATTCGCGTTTATCAACTTGCATTACATTACTTATGCATAAAAGCATCTTGCTTCTTTAAACATTAGTCCTTATCGGACCAATGATGCATATTTCAGCTATTAGATCTTATATTGTCTTGAAGACCGTGAGTGCATAATCTTGCAATCACAAAAGGCAAGTTCACACTTGCTCATGTCCTTTGATTATTTTCTATAAAGTATTTTGCAAATCCAGTGTTGTCATCACCTGCATTTGAAAAAGGACAGAAAACACTATTTTCATAATAATGTGATTATAGGTTATTTACCATGAGGTAATAACCTACTATAAGAGTTCCGGTGGTAAAGGAACATATTATCTAGGACTTAATAAGCAATGTCGCCAGTGATTCTTGCGCCGTATATTACGCGTTGACCATGAGATTTGGAATGGGACGAAGAAGTCAGCTGTATCTTCTTCCTCTCGCATGAAGCCGGATGTGCACGTCATGGCTGTTATCCTCGAAGTGTGCATATTAATTCGTAATTCATAGAGGATATGCAACATATGGTGGGAGCCCTCAACGTCCCACGATAGTTCCGACATCTGAACGGTCTGTATTGCCATTGCCGTAATTCAATAGGTGGGTTGGCGTACACCAAAGAGACATGCGGGGTAGCGGAGAAGGCAATGATTGGCTTGGGTCTTAGTCTGGGCCTCACACCAAGGAAGTGTGAACGGTTTCACGGCCCAGATGTGCAACAAAGCTAAGATCTCTCATGGGTAAAGTGACGCACCTCTGTAGAGTGTAAGAACTGTAACTTGCTACTCCCTGTTCCGGGAAGGAGCTGCGAACGCGGCGGGAAAGGAACTCCATGAAAGTTCTGGTAAACCCATGAAGGCTGACGGACATAGATTTTCAAAATAAAAGCAACCTTTGAAGAAATGTTTACGAAAACCTGCATTGCCTACGACCTATGGTCTGTGGCTATAGACATAGTGCATCAAACACTCCTTTTCTAGTGAACTTGCTGAGTACGCTCGTACTCAAAGTATCTTCTTAACCCTTGCTAGGTTCTAAAGCCAGTATAGACGGTGTCTACATCAACTCCTACTTGAAGAAGTCCTTGTCAACAGCTCAAGCCTTCAATGAAGTCAAGAAAGTCAACATATACATCAACTCAAGTGAAGACGAAGCTACTGATTAGATAGGAATATAATCTCTAGCCATAGAACCTATTTCTATAGTGTATTGCAATAGCAGCAATGCCAAACCAATAATTTAGATACTAGTCTTAATAGTATGATAGTTTTTGAGTTGTTTATTTCTGATTCTTCTTTGTAAGAAGTTTCTTTCTCTCTCTTTAACCTAGAGTGTTCTATGGATCTTGTGTAAAGAGTTGAGTTGTAACCTATAGTCATGTCTTGGACCTGATGTGTTTCTGTTGTACTACTCTGAGGGATGTAATACTAGTGAACGGTGTTTCATTGGTGTTATGTCAACGACTATAGTGTACTACATCATGCAGTGGTATGCTGGGTCACCGCATTAAGTATCGTCTATGGCGCCCCGTCGCCCCTCACTTGCCATTTGCCCCCTTTCTCCTCACCGTCGACGCCGCTCACCTCTCTACCTCTTGCCGCTGCCTTGCGCCCGCGCCGTCGAAGAGCTCGCACAGCCTCCTCCGCTGGCGCCGCCTGTCCTTTGCTTGCCGGAGCGACGGGCCACCACCACTCCTCCGCCGCTCCCTCTTCTCCCTCCCCTCTTCCTTTTCCTTCTCCGCCGCGCACCGCCGTCATCGAGATGGCAGAGAGTCGCGACGCGTGGTGCGGCTCTTCCATCACAGAGGAGAAAATCGAAAAATACCGGCGCGCGCGCCTTCTGCTGATCGCCGGCGAGTTTGGGGTGTGCCTCGCCCCGGCCGGCGATATCTCGGCAGCGCCGCAAGCCGACGAGCGTGTCATCTTCCTTGCGCATCTCGCGTGCGGCCTGGCCTTCCTGACCAGTGCCTTCCTCCTTTCTTTCCTTGCTCATTTTGATCTCAGCCCTCCACTATCTTGGCTTGAAGGCAATCGACATTATGGCGCACTTCGTAGCATCCTGCAGGTGCTACCTCGGGATCCAACCGGATCTCGGGCTCTTCTGTCGGCTGTTTCTCATCTAGCCACATGTGCAGTATGCCAAGGGTCCGCTCGTGCCCTGCGGCGGCGCCTCTATCTACTCGTGCGCCCAAACCGGCTACCCCAAGTTCTGGCTGCACGACGCGGTGAAGTTGTGGCAGCATACGTACTTCTATGTATGGAACTTGGGCACCGACGACCACCTCAACCTCCCATCCTTCCAGGACGCCGAGTCCACCCAGGCGAACTGGGAGCAGAAGAACTTCGGCTCCAAGACCGAGTCGGAGGAGCTGCTGCGCCAGGTGAGGGCGCTGGTCAGATCCGGCTTGACTGGCGTCGACGTGACGCTCAGCCAGGCTAGCCAGCTGATGATGCCCCTCCAGCAGTAAGCACACAAGTTGTGCTACTACTCCGGGCGCCTGGACCTGACCCGACTCTCCCGCCATTACCCCCCTTCGCCAACCTCTACGAGTGGGTGTGGATGATCACGAAGGAGAATATCAAGTCCGACTTGCGCTTCGGTCTTGCTCCATACACCCGTGAGAACCACGCTCCCTTGGTAACTTTACTTGTACTTTTTCTTTGCCTTCCTCTTGCTCCTGTTTTGTCCGGAATCACCGCTTTATCTTATATTGACTTGTTTCCTCTTCCTTTGCAGACCTTCCCCTGCATCATCCGGGAGAAGGGCGAGGATCCCCTCCAAGTCTTCACTGCCGACCTCACCGAGTCATGCCCGCGCCGGAGCAGCGAGGGCTCGGATGGCGAGGAAGGGTTCTTCCCCAGCCGGAACGAAGAGGCGGTGGAGGACCTGCACGGCCCCGCGCTCGAGGAGAGCGATGGCACCGTGCTGACCCAGCCGGCACGGAAGCGGGCCAGCGAGGAAAGCCCGAGTAGCGCTCCCGCTCCTGAGATCCGGCTGCGAAGCGCAGCCGGGTGGGTGTTCCTCCATGACCTGGCCGGGTGGGGGTGGCCAGAAGAGGGTCGGCGCGCCCGTGGTGCACGGGAACGCTTTCTCATATTTTTATATTGATTTTCTTGTCTTTCTAGCTCTTGCACTTGTTTTTGTTCTTGCCTTGACACTGTTTTTTGTTCGCAGATCGCTTCTCTCCTTGTCCGCGAGCCCGGATCACAACGCGCCTGCCTCGCTGTCTCGCGACCCTCCTGTCTAGCCGGATGCCCCCTCGACGGCCGCTCCCTCTCCCCAGACTGAAACTCTGCCCTCGCCAGAGCAGGCGGTCGTGGTCCAGCCGACTCCCACCGCGCCTGTGCGCGCGGTGAGTCAGCCAGATGTGACCTCCAATCCGGTTGGGGGTTCTTCAGCCAGTGTGGGCGGCTCGTGCGCAGGCAAGGAGACTATGGTGGTGGAGGACGTCGACTCCGACGAGGAGGCGACAGTGCAATGGATGGCAGCCGCCCGCGATGCCTCGGCTGCCTTAGCCGGCCCCCTGACACCGCTCCCGTGGAGGCGGGCCCTTCGCTACAAGCTCTCGAGTGGAACCTCGAGGCCAGGCTGAAGGAGTGCCGACATCTTCAAGAAATGCTGGCCAGCGCTAATCAGGTCGCCTCGGCGCAACTGGCGACGATGCGGGGGACCGCACGGAGTAAGTCTTCCATCTTGCTTCCTTTTTTTTGTCCGGCTGCATTCTTACTTGCCTTCTTCTTGTCTTGCCGTAACCATCCTTGTACATGCTCAACGCGAGATTGACCGGCTGACGTGCTCCAATGCGCGCCTTAGCCGGGACAACTCCGCGCTCCGGCTGCAAAACAAGGAGTGGCACTCCAAGGTCGACCAGCTGGAGTCCTCCTTGAAGGAGCACGACGAGGCCCTCGCCAGCCGGGCCACTACCTTTGATCTCCTTGACAAGGAGGTCACCCGGCTGAAGGAACACACCACCTTCCTGGAGGACGAGATGATGAACATCGGGCACGTCGCCAAGGATGCGTCTGACAGCCCCTTTCTTTTGTTTTGTCTGAATGCCCTTTCCCGGATTGCCTTTTTTGACTTCCCTCCTCTGATCAAAAGGCTTCTACCCACAAGTAGATGCTCTTGCCTACGATCGGGTGCAGCAGGTCGTGCCGGGTGAGAAGGCTAGCATCCGGGATCTGGTGGCGCAGCTCGAGGAGGACTCCGCCAACCTCCGCAAGGCTGGCGCCGGCATCCACGACCTCATCTTCCCGGGGGAACTCCCGCCGGAGACCATGGGCGCCCTCGCAATCAATATGGGCAACACACCGAATGCCATCGACCAGTTTCGCGACCTTGCTGCTCGCGCCGGCTCTGAGATGGCCTTGGCGCTGATGCTCAGCTAGTACAAGGATGCGCGGCTGGACAAGCTGACGGACGAGTTCCGAGCCGGCGCGGACCTTCCCATCGTGCGTTAGGCCAACCCCGAACTCCACTCTGCCGCCATCACGATCGCTGGCTACGCCGACTTCGACGAGGTGCTGACGGAGAGCGAGGCGAGCGCGGGGCCAGAAGGTGAGGCGGAGACGTCCTCCCAGTCTGCTGGGGCCGGCTCGGCTCTGCACGGCAGGAATCCGACGGCGTGAAGAATAAGAAAATCCCTGGGATTCTGGGTGTAACTGTACATGTCTTTTGGTTCTGAAAACTTTGTCTCGCATACTGTATTTTGAGACCTTGGATCTGCGAGGGCTTCGCCCCTCGCCGCTTAATTATCGTCTGGCTGGGTCTTGCCTTCGCGCACCCCCTTATTATTGTGTATTGTCTGGTTAACTTACCCGGCTGGTCCATTCTAGCCAGCCTTATCTTGCTTCTTGACTTGCTCGGTCGCGAGCCCTTTCACTTGTGTTTTTATTTGTACCACTTTGCGCTTCTGACTTGGTAGCAATCTGCCGACTTTCCCTGGCCGACTAGCACACCTTCTGGTCGGGCACTACATTATTCCAGTGGGGGCGCACCAGCGCACCCACTGGGTGTAGCCCCCGAGATTCAGAATAGCTGGAGTAGCCAGGTGCTTCGAATCTTCGAAAAAATCTTGCCTTTCACCTTATCTCTCCGAGTCCGACTTTCTTAGCTAGAGTGGGGGGAACTACACCCCGATCCGGCTATACTATCCGGCCGTATCTTGGGCCTTTTTTCTCTATTACTTTCCTTATCTCATCTTTCCTTCTCTCTTTCTTTCTTTCCTCTTTCTCTCTTTCTTTCTTTCTTTCTTTCTATCTTTCTTTCTTTGACCGGCTGAGGCATCTCTTAGCTGGAAACTTCACTTTTCCACTGGGGGCGCGTCAGAGCACCCACTGGGTGTAGCCCCCGAGATTTTGAGTGGCTACCGCTAATAGGTACTTTGAATCTTTCAGAAAATTTTGCTTTTTCGACTGGCTCTGCTTTGCGCGTCCGCTAACAGAGTTAGCCGGACGAGAGAGGTTGTGCCCCTGCCTGAGCGACCTTGCTGCCTTGCTTTCTGTCTGGCTCCGTCCTTCTCTGCCCGGCTTGGGCACCTTTCAGCCGGACGCTGCATGCTTCCAGTGGGGGCGCGTCAGCGCACCCACTGGGTGTATCCCCTGAGATTCTGAGTGGCTACCGCACGCATGTATTTCGAATCTTCTCTATCTCGGTGTGGTTTGTGCAAAAGAAAACACACGAAAAATGATTTCTTATCAATACATTATTAAGCTACATGTCTTTCTACTGTTCGACTAAATTTCTCTTTTAGAAAACTAGCTCGTGCTTTTCTGAACACTTAGTCGCTTTCTCGTGCACAATACTGTTTACGCTGCACCTTGCAGGACAGTTGGGTTGCGGTCTGGAGCCGGAACCGAAGGGAGCTGCCAATACATTTATGCATGGTACTAGAGGCTTAGTAGCCAGAAAATACCAACTAGGCACATGGCCACACTGTCCGATCTGTCGCATCTTTCGCTGTTTGGGATGCCTTAGGCTTTTGCTCTTGCTAGCCGGACAGCCGGGTTACGTTCTGTATCTCAGACGAAGAGTGGGCCTCTGGCATCGTCGCACACTACTCAGCCGGCTTACAGAATTAGCTGGCCGGGCCAACCGGTGAGCCCCCACAGTTGGGGGTCGACGGAAGCCGGAAAAAACATGGTTTTAATCGGAATTGAACAACAACAAAATGTCTGGCAAGGATCCCCCGAGCATCAGCCAGGGTTCTACATATTTCATTCATTCAGGGTTCCGGATACATACACTGATTTGCGACTAAGTGTAAAACGGTCGGAGCAGGTCTGCGTTCCACAGCCGCTCCGTCTCCTCATTCGACTTGTCCATCTTGTTCTTGTGCGACTGCTGCGCGTCGATGAGGTAGTAGGAATTGTTGTGTAGCGCCTTGTTGATGATGAAGGGGCCCTACCACGGAGGGGACAACTTGTGCATGCCCATCGTGTCTTGTATCAGACGGGGTACCAGGTCACCTTCGCGGAACACGATGGTTCGGATGCGGTTGGAGTGATACTGGCACAACCCTTGCTGGTAGATGTCCGACCTGGACAAGGCCAGCTCGCAGGCCTTCTCGAGGAGGTCCACGCTGTCCTCCATCGCCTCCTGGTTCTCCTTCTCCATGTAAAGGAGCTTGCAGGGTGAGTCGAACTCGATGTCCGCCACGAGGACCGCCTCCGAGCCGTAGGTGAGGAATAATGGGGTGAAGTCGGTTGATCTGTTCGGAGTGGTGCGCAGGCTCCATAGCACAGCCGGAAGCTCCTCGATCCAGCAATCGGGTGACTGCTCCAGTGGCTCGATCAACCGGGGCTTGATTCCGGCTAGCACCAAGCCGTTGGGTCTTTCCACCTGCCTGTTGGATTGCAGTTGCGCGACGGACGTGAGGTCCAGTCGGATCTCCTTGTTGTGGCAGAACCGGGCGAAGGCCCTCTTGGCGAAGTTCGTGCTGTTATCGGTGATGATGTTGTGGGGATACCCAAACCGGATGATGATGTCCCGGAAGAAGGTGCTGACCGTGGCCCCGTCTAGCTTCTGGATCACCTTCGCCTTGATCCACTTGGTGAACTTGTCCACCGCCACCAGCTGGTGGGTCATGCCGGCTCGGGCTCGCTTGAAGGGGCCGACCATGTCCAACCCCCAAACAGCAAAGGGCCACAGGATTGATATGGTCTTGAGTGCTGAGGTCAGCATATGCCTTACCCGGCCGAACCGCTAGCACCCTTTGCACGCACAAACCAGCTAGTCCGTGTCCTCCGAGGCGGTAGGCCAGTAAAATCCATGGCACATTGCTTTTATCACTAGGGCGTGAAAAGAGGTGTGGTGGCCGCACTCCCCTGGTGGATTTCCTTCAACAACCGGTAGCCGGTATCCGCGTCGATGCACCTCTAGAAAACGCCTGCGGCGTTGTGCTTGTACAACTCCTTGTTTATGATGGTGTACGTGTGCGCATGGCACCAGATTTGCCTTGCCTCCACCTCGTCAGCCGGGAGCTCGTCGTTGAGGAGGTAGTTCATGAAGGGTTGGGCCCAGGATGGCACTTCCGGGATAGTGAAGACACTAGCCGGCAGGGTCTGGAGCTCATCCGGGGGTCGGTCGGGTGGGATGCCCGAGTCGACAGCCCCCTAGCCCTTTGCCTTGATCGACGATGGCTTGCCTGAGGAGGAGGCAGCCCCTGGGTCTTTCGAGCCGGAGGGCACAATAGTGGGGTCTGGTTCTTTTGAGTCGGCATCTCCTAGATCTGCTACCGAGATAATGGACTCGGATTCCAGAGAGAGGGTGATGCTAGGCTTGCGGAGGTGCTCCAAGGATACTCCAGGCGGGATGGCCGACCTGGTGGATCCGACTCGTGTGAGCATGTTGGCCACCTCATTGTTTGAGCGGGGAACGTGATGGAATTCACATCCCTCGAAGTCGGCACTGAGCAGCTGGATGTGGAATCAGTAAAGGGCCATGTTGGTGTCTCGAGCATCCTACTCGCCGGATAATTTTTGCACCACTAGATCCAAATCACCGAAGCAAAGGATCTGGTGGAGGCCGATGTCTTTCACGAGCCGGAGCCCATGCACGAGAGCTTCGTAATCGGCGACGTTGTTCGAGGCGGTGAAGTGGATCTGCAGCATGTACTCCAGCCGGTCTCCCTTGGGCGAGGTGAGCACAATGCCAGCTCCCAAGTCCCCGCGCATCTTCAAGCCGTCGAAGTGCAGCTTCCAGTAGTCGGAATCAGGAACAGGCAGTAGGTACTAGTTCTCTGCCCAGTCGACAAAGAAGTCTGCCACCACTTGAGACTTGATGGTGATCCTGGGCTCGTACCGGATGCAGTAGGCAGCCAACTCGGTGGCCCACTTGGCTACCCGGCCCGTGGAGTCCTTGTTGCTGAAGATTTCTCCCAACGGTGCGGTGGACACCACGGTGAGCGGGTGCTCCTGGAAGTAGTGCTTGAGCTTCTTGCAAGCCAGGTAGACGTCGTAGTACATCTTCTGGTAGTGGGGGTAGTTCTGCTTGGAGAGGGAGATCACCTCGCTGAGGTAGTAGATAGGTCGCTGAACCGGTTGGGCCTTGCCTTCCTCGTGGCGCTCCACCAACATGACGACGCTGATGACCCGGTTGGTGGCGGCTATATAGATCAACATCGGCTCCTTCTCAGCCAGCGTGGCGAGAACCAGCGATGTGGATAGAATGCGCTTGAGGTCGTGGAACGCGGCATCCTCCTGCGCAGTCCATGTGAACTTGTCTGTCTTCTTCACCAGCTGGTATAGCGGCAGTGCCTTCTCCCCATGCTGGCTGACGAATCGGCTGAGGGAGGCCAAGCATCCGGTGAACTTCTAGACGCCGAGTAGGCTGTTAGGAGGCTGCATCCTCTCGATGGTCGCAATCTTCTCCGGATTGGCCACGATCCCTCAGCTCGGCATGAGGAAACCGAGCAGCTATCCGGCTGGCACGCCGAACACACACTTCTCCGGGTTTAGCTTCATCTGGTACCGGCAAAGGTTCGCGAACATCTCGCCGAGGTCTTCCAGCAGGGTTTGCATCTCCTTCGTCTTGATGATGACATCATCCACGTAAGCGTGCACATTCCGGCCGATCTATGAGTGCAAGCATTTCTGCATGCAACGCTAATAGGTAGCACTTGCATTCTTCAGGCCGAATGGCATGGTTACATAGCAGTAAGCCCCGCACGGGGTGATGAACGACATTTTCAATTGATCAGCCAGATTCAGCTGGATATGATTATAGTCGGAATAACAATCAAGAAAGGAGAGCAAATCGCAGCCGGCCGTAGAGTCAATCACTTGATCAATACAGGGAAAAGCGAAAGGGTCTATCAGGTAGGCCTTGTTCAGGCTCGTGTAGTCGATACACATGCGCCAAGTCTTGATATTCTTCAACACCAGGACTGGGTTGGCCAGCCAGTACGGGTGGTATACCTCCATGATGAAGCCGACAGCAAGTAGCCGAGCGATCTCATCGCCGATAACCTTCCTCTTGTCCTCCGTGAAACTAGTTGGGGCTGCTTGACAGGCTTGGCGTCAGGCCGCACATGAAGCGAGTGCTCGATGAACTCCCTCGGCACACCCGGCATGTCTTTGGGAGACCATGCGAAGATGTCCCGATTCTCATGGAGGAAGTCGACGAGCACGCTTTCCTATTTGCTGTCCAAGCCGGCACCAATGGTGACGCACTTGGAGGGGTCAGCCGGGTCGAGCGGGATCTGCCTGGTGTCCTTGGATGGCTGGAACACCATCTCCCCAGCCAGCTTCAAGCCATCCGGCACCTCCTGCTGCAGCATGGCAATGTTGCGCATCATCTCGCGCTTCTCTTCGGTGATAAGCAGGTCCTCCTCTATCTTCGCACCTTCCTTCGCGTAAGCCATGGACCGCCTGAAGCAACCGGCCATATGATCACACCATTCGGCCCCGACAACTTCATCTTGAGGTATGCGTAGTGGGGGACCGCCATGAACTTAGCCAAGGAAGGGTGCCCAAGAAGGACATGGTAGGTGCTGGCGAGGTTGACCACCTCGAACCAGATCGACTCGCGCCGGAAGTTCTCCTCCGAGCCGAATATGACATCCGGCCGGATCTTGCCCAACGGGACGCACGGTGGCCCGGGCGCGACGCCGTGGAACACAGTGGTCGAGGGTTGTAGGTCGCACTCCCGGATGCCCATCTTCTCCATGGAAGACCGATAGAGCAGGTTGAGGCTGCTCCCACCGTCTACCAGCACGCACGAGAACCGATAGGTGCACACATCGGAGATGAGAAGAGGGTCTAGCACGATCGCGTAGCCCCTGGGATTCAGGAGCAGATCCGGCTGATCCTCTTGGTTACAGGTGATGGGAGTCTCAGACCAGTTGAGGTGCAGGGGGCTGGGGGAACGACAATGTTCACCTCCACGGTGAGCTGCTTCCGGCTACAGTTGTCAATCGGCTCGGCCTCGAAGATGTGGTAGTTCTCGTGCTATTGAAGGTAGGCCCCATTGCCGTTATTGTTGCCGGCTGCCCGTTCACCGGGAGGGGGTGGGGGGAGAGGAGGCAAGCTAGCCTGCTCCTTGATCTGTCGGGTCCAGCTGCACTGTCGAGTGGTGTGCGTAGCCGGATTGAAGGCGTCGCTGTGGTACTTGCACGGCCCATCAAACATCTCCTCACAATTTAAGGCGTTCTTCTGCCTCTTGTCGTTGCCAGCCGGCGTGCCTTGCACCGCGTTGAATTGCCTTTGGTGGTAGAGGGGGTTCTTCTCAACCGGACGCTTGCTCTGGTAGCGATTATCGCCGCCAGGCCGCCTGGACAATCCGGCATCTCCACCTTGGCCGGCTCGTTTCTCTTGAGCCAGCTCGGTGTGAACCGGCCGTCCTTCTGCGTTCACCCGGAGTGGTTTCTTCATCGCCGCGTTCGCGGTGTCATACTGGTCTGCAACGGTCATCAACTCCGCCATGGTCTTGGGCTCATCGCATAGCAGCCGGTGGCACAGCATCGTGCCTTCTCGACACCCTTAGATGAAGAAGATGATTACCTGGTTCTCCACCACCCCTTCGCAGGAGTTACGCAGCTCAGTCCAGCGGGCGAGATACTCGCTCGATCCGACTCGCGGTCTCCTTGGATGCACAAAGATAGATCGTGGGGTCTACCCGGATGCTTGTAGGTGTCGTTGAAGTTCCGGATGAAGACCTTATCAAAGTCAGGCCAGGCGTTGATGCTATTGGGCGCGAGGCTGTTGAGCTAGGTTCTTGCCGAGCCGGTAAACATAAGGGGGATGTAGCGGACCGCCACACGCTTGTTGCCATGGGCGATTCCAACTGTTGTGACATAGTCGGTCAGCCAGTCCTCCGACTTCATGCTGATGTCGTACTTGGGGGTGTCCCGTGGTAGGGAGAACTTGTCGGGGAACGGCTCCTTCCGGATGCGCGGCCCGAAGCACACTGGGCCGGTTGCGTCTTCCTCCTCCGTTAGGCGAGCTTGCGCCAGGAGGTCAATTATTTCACGTGCGTCCGACCGGATTGTGCGCTCCCACCCGGCCAGTGAGGCGGCATGGGGGAGGGGGTAGAGGGTGATTCTTGTCGGCCGGAGGAGGATGACTCATGGCACCCTGGTCGCCGCGAGGTTGGCTGCTTCCGGACTGGCGACGCTTGGAGCACGGGTGCATGTGGTGCTGGCCTGGAGACATGGAGTACTCGGTCTGGCGATGGCCTCCCTGGCTACCTACACCTGGGTGGTTCCTATGGAGCCGGCTCCTGCCTCGTACGCGATCCGAGCGGCCTCGGCATGCTCATCCGCCATGCCTAGTAGGTGCTGCACCTGTTGAAACTGCCGCATCTTTTCCTCCCCCTCCAGGTTTGTAGGTCCTTCGCGACAGCTTGTGCCGCCCGGACATTCTTGACCGCGATGTCATACACAGGCTGTGGGAAGTACGTGTGGGGATACGGCTCGACATCTTGCTCGAAGCGGGCGCCCAACTCTTCCCCGTGACGCTGCACGGAGCCTAGCCGACTAGGATCTTGATTAGCCGGGGTGAGTCCATGGGCCCGGTGATATTCGCGGATGTTGCTCTCCATCTGGTAATTCGTAGAGGCCAAGCCCCGAGCCTGCTGAAGCAAACGCTCTCACATCGCCTCGATCGTGGTCATTGCCTCTTTCGGGTTCTCCCCGAGATCAACCGGCTCGAGGAGTTCCTCAATGACTTACTGCGGTGACCCAGCATACCACTGCATGATGTAGTATACTATAGTCGTTGACATAACACCAATGAAACACCGTTAACTAGTATTACATCCCTCAGAATGGCACAACAGAAACACAACGGGTCCAATACAAGGCTAAAGGTTACAACTCACTCTTTACACAAGATCCAGAGAACACTCTAGGTTAAAGAGAGAGAAAGAACTTCTTACGAATAAGAATCAAAGATAAATAATGCAAAACTATTATACTATTAAAACTAGTATTTAACTAAGGAATTGGCATTGCTGCTATTGTAATACACTACAGAATTAGGTTCTTTGGCTAGAATTTATATTCCTATCTAATTAGTAACTTCTTCTCCACTTGAGTTGATGTATATGTTGACTTCCTTGACTTCATTGAAGAGCTTTAGCTTTGCATGATAAGTACTGGAGCATAACTTGATGTGTTTGTTGTCTATTCTGGCTTCAGAATCTAGCAAGGGTTAAGAAGATACTTTGAGTACGAGCGTACTCAGCAAATTCACTAGAAAAGGAGTGTTTGATGCACTATAACTACAGCCACAGACCAAAGGTCGTAGGCAATGCAGGTTTTCATAAACATTTCTTCAAAGGTTTCTTTTATTCTGAAAAGCTATGTCCGTCAGCCTTCACGGGTTTACCAGAACTTTCATGGAGTTCCTTTCCCGCCGCGTTCGCAGCTCCTTCCCGGAACAGGGAGTAACAAGTTACAGTTCTTACACTCTACAGAGGTGCATCACTTTACCAATGAGATATCAACTCTTTGTTGCACAACCAGACAGCTTTTTGTTGGGCCACGTAGATATAAAACAAAACTTTTTCCTCTAACATGGTGATCCCAAGATCTAGACGAGGTAGAAGGACACGAGGTTTACCACTAGACGCGCAGTTGCAGATTACTGATGAAGCGCGTCAGTTGATGCAGTGTAGTCCTTTGCTATCCGATCGTCCTGGTGTTGGTCGTACAACACCTCTGTTGGTATCCACACGTACAAGGAGGTGCACCGGCGGCGAACTGCTAGGTTCGTATCGACGGCAGGACTGCTGTGGAGCTAGGGTTCCCAACACATGGAATAACCTAACCGATCAACGATTAACCTTCTGGGTTATTGTGCTCCACTATATATAGGGAGTGAACGTGGGCTCCACTCTCGTGGCCCATTCACTAAAGCCCATATAACACTAGTCACCGCGAGTCCGACTCGCTGACTCAGTCCTAATCCGGCTGGGGTCCAACCCGGCCAGATTCGGGTCCAACCCGGACTTGCTCCCGCTCTTAAGTGTGTGACCCGACAGGCTCATGGCTACTCGGACACAATTGGAGTCCGACTCACAATCGATCAGTCGGCAGCGGCTCCTAGCAGAATGTGCCGACTCCCAAGTACCAAAGAGTCATGACGACTTGCCTTTCCAATGCGACTTGCGTCCGAGTCCCTTTTTCCTCACGATATACCTTGTCAGACTATGGGCGAATAATTGTCATCCCTTAAATAGTCCGACTCTCTTCTCGATCCGAGATAAGTGATTCACCCGACTAACTTTTAGTCGACCCCCTCGGTTAACACTTAACCGAGTCGTGCATGGCCATGCTTTCCGAATCATATCTTCCGAGAGGGCCCAGAGAATATCTCTCCGAGTGGAGGGGCAAAATCCCATCTTGGTTATTCACATCATGCAGCTTGATTCTCAGTCGACCCGAACTCTGCCTTTATAACTGACCAGTTACGGATCAACGTTTGACAGAACCTAAGTCGGTGATCCTCCACTCGGACTATGCAATAACCTCAGGTCTAAGGATTACATTGATTGAGATATACAAATGACAACTTGTTCGTTGTACATCAATATGGGTCAATCCGACTCGCTAAACTCTTTAGCCGAATCTGTGTAAGTCGGAATGGCATCACCATGCCCATGACAAGTGGAACCGAGTCATCAAGCCGACTTTCACATTGGTCTAAGTTGTGTGTCCAGCACATCCTCAATGACCAAGGACATTTAGTACAAACAACATGAATGCATAGTTCCACAACCGAATCACATATTCAATGATACACATCAGATGTTTATACAAGGACAACTTTATATCTTTATGAATACAATGGGAAATCTCATCATACATGATTGCCTCTAGGGCATATTCCCAACACTTATTCCTGTCCACAATTCCATGATGTGGGGCCCAGAAGATGATCCAAGCCATTCACTGCCCCGACCTCGCATGCCTCCTTGGTGTACACCATGCCCACATAAAGAATTACGGCAATGGTTTGTACAAACCGTTAGATGTCAGAACTATCGTGGGACGTTGAGGGTTCCCACCCATATGCTGCATATCCTCTACGAATTACCAATTAATATGCACACTTCGAGGATAACAGCCACGACGTGCACATCCGGCTTCATGCGAGAGGAAGAAGATACAGCTGACTTCTCCGCCCATTCCAAATCTCATGGTCAACACGTAATGTACGGCACAAGAATCACTGGCGACATTGGTTGTTAAGTCGTAGGTGATATAGTTCTGAACAGTGGTATTCCCAACTGTCAGAGTTAATACATTAGCTGATCACCCAGGATCAGTAACCAATAGTTACATTATTATCAAAAATAGTGTTTTCTGATCTTTTTCAAATGCAGGTGATGACAACACTGGATTTGTAAAAATACTTTATAGAAAATAAACAAAGGACATGAGCAAGTGTGAACTTTCCTTGTGTGATTGCAAGATTATGTACTCACGGTCTTCGAGTCAGTATAAGATCCAAAATCTGAAATTAGCATCATTGGTCCGGTAAGGACTAATATTTCAAGAAGTAATATGTTCTTATGCATAAGTAATGTGATGCACGTTATGGACGCGAATCCCGGGGATAACGTCGTTCTAGGGTTTGGATACTAGAAATGATGTCCTTGAAATCTGTTGTTCTTTTACATGAGTTGTACACTTGTGCTTCTTATTAAGGCTTGTGAGTGTGTGTGAAACAATCATATAATTATAATATCATAAAACAGTAGGATGCACACAAATGTGATATACTACTCAAGATGACTTATAAGAGTTCTTGTTTGAAGTGTCAAAAGGAATTACATTTTAAGAAAAGATTTCTTTTCTAAGGTTTAAACAATCTTTGTGGTTAGTTAGTGGTGGTCGATGTTATTTGTGTTTGCTTGAATGGTTTGGCTTGAGATGCTTTATAACTTAACTATTTCAGACCAAAGTTAACTATAAAACATCAAACAATGTTTATAGTGTTAGATTTAAATTCTTTTAGATTAAAGTTAACTTTAAAACAAATATAGTTTGAAAGTATAATACTTATAACATTTGTATCTTGTGTATTTGGAATGTTTCCTTTAGGTTACTTAAAATTGGTTATCCTTTTACTTAGTGTAGTGGTTTCTTGATTTTTATAATGGAGTAGTAACATTTACTTTTTATCAATTAGTGGTTATAGTTTATAAATCAAAATATAATATTACTTAACTACTTATGGATTTATTATAGTGTGGTGGTAGTTGTTGTAATCTGGTGGTTAAAGTAGATAGGAATGATCTGACTTATTTACAAGTTATTCTTTAAGGTTTTTATCATGAATTGGAATCCTTTAAGAATATAATCTTCCCTCAAGGTTGGGGATAATTTAAACAAAAGGGTATTTATAATGTTCTAAACCATTATGGTCTTATATTATTAATATTTAAGACTAAGAGTGTGGATTTGCTGCCTAGGGGGGTAGCTGCCCCCCCCCAAGCAGCACCGTACGATTTGTGCCAAGATATTCACAACCACTAGGCTATCAAATGACATGGTGCCAATGGAGTGGTGTTAATGGCAGATTAAGCAGTCCTCTCTACTGGCAGGCTTGTCAGTGCTCTGCACGCACATATCTTATTGGTCCATGCATCCCTGCAGTGCGTGGAGTACCGTGTCTGAATTATTTTGCTATGTCCAAGACTTCATTGTACTGACTCTGCGCCGCTGGATGAAAAGACGACTGATAGTACGTAGCGCTAGCTAGCTCAATCATGTAATAAGCATATGTAGGCAGCCTTACGTTAGAAGGTCTTACTTTAGATCGCCTTCGGATGTATATTTACTAGATTATCGGAAGACCGATGATTTGCTTGGTGCATGCGAGTTTCCATTCCAGCCAGTACATATGATTCCAGAAAAAATTATTTAATAGCACTAGCTGCTTCTGCCATGCATGCGGTGGCCATGCATGTTTACAAAAAACAAAAACCTGCAACTGCGTATCAGTCTATATGAATCAAAACTAAACAAAGTACACGTATATTGAGGAGATGTTTTCTCCTGTGTATCGTGTCAGCTTTGGAAATATTTTTACTGTGTCCTGTCAACTTTATTACAGACTGCTTAATGATACTTCTTATCTTAAGGTTGCTACGCACGTATCTCAGCGCATGACATGGCGTGCATCCAGGAGGGGGGCAGCTATCCCCCTGGGCAGCAGACTATTAACCTTAAGACTAATACTATTTATTAGACTTACTTAACTCATTTTAGAAATATTAATAAATTTTATTTATCCTTATATGAATTATTAATGAAGTAAATAAGTTTAAATTTGAGTTATTAAAATATTTAAATTTTTATTTAACTCAAAAGTGGAATATTATATTTTTAACATGTAGATATTCTTTTTGTGATCATTTTGGTATATTATATTCATTTTTTGTGATTTATAAATAATAAGATATGATTTTTATAAGATTTATTATATATACTTAATAAATAACAAATACTCAATTAAGTGGAATTATAATGTATGATTATAATTTTAAATCATAATTCTTATTTTTCTAAGATTTTTGGTATTCTATTTATCATTTTAATATTCCCATTATTTAAATATAAATTATTAAAGTTTAATTACTGATAAGACCTTTATTAAATAATATTTGTTTAAATAATCATCACCATAATACTTGATAATAATTTTAAATTATAGATTTTATTTTTCTGAAATTTTTCATATATTATACACATTTTTCTGAATTATAAATAAAAAGTTATTAATTAAACAAGATTTAATCATTTATTTGATTTCTGAAATATTATTAATTTAGTTATAACATTTTATTTATTTCTTAAATAGGAAATACTTTTTATACCGCACCTTAATCTAGCCTCAGTCAATGACTAGTGGGCCAGTGACCACCACGGCACACTGTTTAAAGAAAATGCATTTGTTACCGACCCAGTCTTCACCCCCAGACAATGACATATGGGCCCAAGGCCCTGTCATCAGCCACGCGGGCAAGGACTAGTCAAACAGGATACTGGGTTCAGAGTGACATCGGCATGACGTAGCTATGGCGTCAGCACCACCACCGCCATCAGTGGTTGGTCGCCGGCGACGATCTACTGCGCACTAGCAAACGAAATGATCCTAGTTCGAATCAGTGCATCGTGCTAAGTCCTAAAGTGGCGGCGCCGCTCGGAAATGGTCATCGGAGCCTCATCTCTGACGAGCGCCGACGGTGGCCGACTATGGCACACGGTGAGACGACGATTCTCAACGAGATAAGGCGATTTAAGGATACTGGAAGGTTCAGGAACTCACCCTGATGATGATAGAGAGGTCGGCGAGGACAAGCGCGGTCGGAGGCGAGCTCTCTGACAAGATTTCCGATGAACTGCCGCGAAGAAGAACAGCCAAATTCGTCCACTCCAGTGCTCCCCTTGATGCAGGATTTCTCCCAGAGGATCTACGGAGGACGGTGCTTCTCCATGGATGCTTGGAAGGGTGTGGGGAGATGTGGTTCGACGACGAGGTGTGGCTCCGGTGAGCAAGGGTTTCGGCCCCATTCAAATCAGAGAGGATAAGGAGGGATTGTTGATAGGGATTGAGGCAGGGCGTCGCGGTGGTCTTCTTATCCCCCTCTGGAACGGCGGCGAGCATCTTGGCGCACGGCTGATGACGACGACGGCATCGGGCGGCGGCGAGCTCCTCCAGCGAGCTGTCTGTGTGCGTGAGAATGATGACGACGTGTTGTTTTGCGGATAACCCCCTGACATTTCTTTCTTCTCAACCCGCAGTCCTTCTCTGGCCCCACTTGTCAGTCATAGATGGAAATGAGTTGGGCTGGTTACTGGGCTGTTGTGGGCTACACATGGGCGTTAGATAAAAACAGAGATGTTGGGCCATGGCCAGGTAATGTTTTTATTTGTTTTACCTTTTTCTATTTTCTATTTTCCTTTTCAGATTTGAATTTAATTTTATATTTTGAACTCTTCTTTGTTGGATTTATTTGCTGGATATTTGTAGTAATACTAAAATAGATTTAGTATAATTTGTGAACTTTTATTATATAATCCTTTCAATTTTCTTTTATTTTCTTTATATGAACCCCTTTTAATAATTTGTAGAAACTTTTCTTATTATTTTTCTCTCCTCTTTTAGTTATGGATTTCTGGAATGATATATTCTTATTTGTTTATAAGACTTAACTCTAATTGGCTCAGAGTTTGAATAAACATTTTTATATATATAATGATCCTATATCATTATTTGTTGGATGGAATATAAAAAAATTAATACGGTTCTTACTACTTCCATTGGTTTGAGAAATGGCAATTGTATCTATTCTTTTATGATAAACAAGAAAGTTTAGGATTTTGGATTATGATTATTTACGCTAGGGTTTAGGGTTTTCAATATACTTAGACTCCTATATGGATGGGGTTAAAGATTCCATAACTAAGCATATTGTTTTCTGTTTGGGATATTTGATGACATCACTTTTATAATAGAAAGTTATATCTAGAATGTTTTATAGAAAGAAATTAGTAAAGATACTCTTAAGCACATTCAATTATGATGGTTGGAATTGTCAGAGATGTGTTTATGGATTTTCTCTTGAAGAATATTTCTATAAAGTGGTATAGATATAAGATAAGGAATTCTTAATATGAAATGGATCTTATACTTGGTTTTAAGATTTAGAGTTGATTGTTTTCCAGGAATTACTATCTTCCATAATTCATAATTCTAGTCTTCTTATTAAGGAATTCCTTTCCTAGATATACTACTTGTTTCTATCTATCTGCATGATTAATATGATGAGTTTTACTTCATAGTACTATTCTCATTCACTGATGGACCTTCTAAACTCATGGATGAATCAAATGAGTTTGATACTAAAGTATTTCATAACTTCCTCCTATCCTTTCTTGGTTGTATTTACTACTCTACTATTGATAGCCTTCCATCCAAAAAATAGTTCCTTCAAACTCTACTCATAATCTTCCTTAATCATTCATTACTAATCTATCTCTATTAGTTGTATAATATCATCCTATATTCACTTTACTCCAACCCTAAATTATATTTATGTGGCTTGCAATGACTACTCTAGGATAACTTATCTCTTCTAAGGTTCCAATCATGTTCTACCCACCAGTATTACTTATACTAAATATAAGCATTCAACATTGGTGGCTAAAGCATCACCATTATAATTCTTTAATCATTTATTGCTTAAGTTCTAAGTTGGCTAAGCAAGACTTTATCACTCCTACTTTTCCATTATCTTTAAACTATCTTCTTTGTATTTCATATTGGATTAAGGTTATTAATGGACTATGCCCTCTTTAAAAGATTTAAGTAGATGTTATGATAAGATCAAGAAATAGTAGATCAAAGAGTGATAGTTAAAGAATTTGTGAATCAATGGTTGATTACTCAAAATTGATGAACAACAGGTATTAAGATAGGTTCCATAAAGATTGATATGTAAAGAAAGATATATGGTGAATGATCTAAACTTAGTTTCTTTCCAACTCAAACTCATTAAAGAGTTAAAGTTAGGTATTACTATGGTACTCATAGTAAGAATAGATAAGAATAAGATAGGTCAGGGTTAGTTATTACATTTATATTGCTTCAGTTTGTAATCTTAACTTGGCACTTATGATTTGTTGTGCTAATATGATGATAGAATCCCTTAAGGATGATATATTAATTATTTAAGAAATGCATTATGAGTAGCATTTTATTATATTTGATCTACCCTTAGATCAAATTATGTTTACCCAAATAAGGTTTTGGCAAAGGTCATATTGAAACTTATCATAGTCAACTTGATGATCTACTTCAATTCCATCAGGTTGAGAGAAGCTTCAATCACTTTGATAAGTTTTGTTTAAAAGCGCGAAAATTATTTGGATTTTCTATGCATGAATGCAATGCACACATCTGGGTTCAGCTTATTTCTAATATCTAATGCTGGGATGTTACACTTCCTCCACTGCACCCTTCTCGCGCAGCGGAGTGGACGTGCCGGCAAGGTCGCTGGTGCGCTCGAGAGCGGGACGGCGGCCATGGCTGGGGCCGGACATCATCACCTCCGCGCTACGGGGCGCGACGAGCGCTCTGCCGGCTAAGGGCAGCGACTCGGCGACGGAGACGATCTCCCGAGGGAAACTCTCTAGCACAGTGGCGATGTAGACTGGCAGGTCGCCGAACAACAGGACAGAGCTGCCAGCCGGGAAACTGGAACCAGCGAAGTAGCGAGCGTTGTCGATGACGCAGTCAAATTTGACCAGCATGAGCACGAGGTCGGAAGCCACGTGCTCGCCGGACGAAGTACGGGGTCCCGTGCGGAACGTCACTCTGGTCGCCGTCATCTCTGCCCCACGGTGGGTGACAACTTTCGTCAGTGTGGAAATGGCAGTGCCTGAGCAGGCTAGTTCGTGGTGTGGGAGCAAGCAGGGAAGCGTGCGACGGTGTCCACAAGCGAGATTGGGCACAAGCATGCGTCGGGGACACAAGGAGTACCCAGGTTCGGGAGTGGTGAGGTAACACCCCTACTCCTGCCGATCTGACTATCTAGATGAACACAAAGGGCTACAATGGATCCTCGAGCTATATCTGTCTCTAGCTATAAGGAGTCACCAACCCTTGATACGATGCCCATGCCGCCCCTTATATAGGCTGAGGCGGCATGGGCGAAGGCACAGCTGACTGGCGGGTCCCACAGGTAGGCCCGGCCGACTATTACAACACAGTATCCAGCCTCCCTGGCATCTCTCATAGTGCCGCGCCCCCTGGCCGGCACAAAAATAGTGAAGGCCGCCCCTCGGCCAGCACAGAAACAGTGGAGGCCGCCCCGGCCGACACGAGCGGCGGCTCCTATTCCCACCCGACATGGGTACGGGCCGTCTCCTCCGGCGTTAGTGCCGCTGCATCTGTCCTTCTGTCTGCTAGGGCTGCGGGGTATGGTACCCTACGTCATCCGTCTGCCTTGAAGGTCCGGCTAGGTCGTCCTAGCCGGCTGCTCTGTCTTGACCAGGTGGTTGGTCCCATACGGTTAAGAGTCTGGCCCTTGCTATCTTATTCGGCTGATGGTGCTGCCGGCTCCTTCTTGGCTTGTCTTGCTTTATCCGGCTAGCGTCATCCAGGCGGCTGGACATCTTCGGGGGTTCTCTTTATCCGGCGGACTGGTTTGCTAGCATGCTCTGTGTCTAGTCTTCTTCAGTTTTTACATCCGGTTGGGCCAGCCGGCTGGCAGTTACATTGCATCTATATCTTGTCCGGTTAGACTACCCGAGGGTGATCCCCCCGACAAGCAAGTTTGGAATTGATGTCTACTAGGTCTAAGAATGATTCTTTAAATAATCCTGATTTTGGCACTAAGCTAGAAAAGGGAATACTTCATATAAATCCTGATCTTATGCCTGAAGTACGCAAAACCATGAAAGAAAAAGGTATACCTTCTGAACTTGTTAAGGAAAATAAAGTAGATTTGTTACAAGTTTTTACTAAAGAGGATGAAACTACATTTTTTTTCAAGAATTTAAATATCGACAGGCCAAATCTTATAATAACTTGCATAAGCAATTTCAAAGACACAAGAAGATTTTGGCCGAACTTACGAAAAATTATGATGAGATTGGCCAAGAAATAAAATTATTTCACAAGTACCTTAGTATGATTGAAACCCAATGTGAAAAAATAGCATCTGGTTATCAAATTTTTCTTCAAGATGATATAAATATTCCTATTTCTATTAATGTTGTTACAAGGAGAGGTGTAGTTGTTAAAGGACCATTAGGACCACCAGAATATGAAGATAAAAAAGATCGAAGGGAAAAATCCTTGCTCAAAGCAAGCCAAGAAGATGATACATTGGTAGATCCTCAAGATGCAACTTCTCAAGAAACACAAGATCAAACCTTGGAGGAGCGGAATGATGCACATGATGACAGTTATGACTCTGATGCAAAGACTGTTGACCCTATAGAAGAAAAAGAAACAATCAAATAAGATGAAGTAGTTGCAGTAGAAAAGAAGAAAAGTGATAAGCAGCAACTAAAGAAAGTAACTAAAGAGCCTGATCCCCCACAAAAGGTAAAAGATAAGGGTAAGAAAGTTCCATATCCAGATCGTAGAAATAAAGCACCGGATCAGGTAATCTATGACTCTTTTACAAAAGCATTAGGTGATCTTTGCCTAGAAATTCCATTTGCAGATGCAATAAAACTTCCTACCTATTGTAAATTTCTCCGTGATATTCTTAATAGAAAGAAAGAGATAACTGAAATCGTTGCCATGGTGACTAGTTACCCTGCTAGTATTTTCCAAAGAAACTAGAAGCAGGGGAAAGTTATATTCCACCGGCAAAACGAGTTCATGTGGTAAGTGCCTTTGATAAAGGGCAACCAAAGGTAAGAATTCGAGAACAAAGGAAGGGTTGGGTATTCAACCGCTCCTAATAAAATACTTAATGGGAGTCAACCCATTATATCAATAAAATAAAGTTAAAATAATAAAGGGTTCGTCGCATTCCTACAACTTTTTCATAGACATTTTTGTGGAAGCGCGCCCGTGAAGATGCAACTGTCAAAAAGTAGTAGAAATATCGATTGAATAAGCATAGATTTAGTGTAGAAAATAAAATTTGAGTTTTATATGTAGAAAGTAGCTTAATCATATTGTCCAAATTAAAAAGTGAATCTCTGAAAATTTGGGTGAAAAAGCATGTTCCAGGAGTTTTAACAACCAACTATACAGCAGGAATATTTATTCTAGCCGTATAGCTGCGACCGTATAATTGTCGACAAAGTTCTCAAAATAGAGGTCTCGGATATAGAAGGTTTGACGACCATTTATACGCGAGACCATTTTGGTCCAGCTGTATAGTTGCGCCCGTATAGTTGTGATCTAGCGAGGGGAAACCCTATTTCTCGCCGCCGCCACAACTATACGGTGGGAGCTACCTAACCCAACCATATAAATCCTGCCATATAGTTTGCCCCGACCACTTAATCGGATCGGGGTAGGCTATGGTTCCTCCTCCCCTCATTATTTCTCTCATACTCTCTCTCCAAACCTCTCAAAACCCACCTAAAACTCTTGATTCTTCGCGTATTTCTTTCGTTTGAGTGGGGGAATTAGCAGATCGGTATGTGACATGGATATACCCTAGGGGTGCATAACGTTGGTATACCTGGTCCAGCCCAAGTAAGGCCCACGTGAAGACTTGCAGCCTGGAAGATTTCGGGTGGCCCAAGCCCATGGCGAGTTTGACTCCTTGGAGGGAAAGTCTAGATTAGATAGAATTTCAAAGGGTTCAACCATAATCTGTAACCAACTTGACCTATCCCAAGACCTGGCTTATCTATATAAAGGCCAGGAGGGTATGGCGAGAAGGATCTCAACACCTCATACACACACCTCCACGCCAGATTGCATCTACAAACCCCTGTAACTTTCGGTTCCGCCGTAATCAAGAACAGACAAGAAGGAGTAGGGTTTTCCCTCCAGGGGCCTGAACCTGGGTAAACCTCGTGTCCCTGTATTGCTTTCCTGTTAACCGTCTCGCGACTTCTAGCATCCCCATCTTCTCCAAAACCCAAGTCTATAACAATGGGCATTGACGAGTCAAACCCTCGTTAGTATGTTTCTCTCCCTATCCATGCTTTATTTTCAAAATTCCATGGTTGAAATCCTCTCATTGAATTAGTGAATGAACTCAAGGTTGATTGATTTTATCTTTTGATTTCTCATTTTAGGATTTAATTCCTCCATGTAGAATCGTTCATATATCATGTATAAACTATATACCTAAGGCTTTATGTTGAAATTTCTTAGTGCATCAAGATGAACAAGCTCGGTAGTATCTTTCGCAAGAGCAAGTGCCAATGTGGTGAAGGCTCGGGGCTCCGGGCTGAGCTCGACAACTATTATGCCATGGTTTTGGCGAGGAAGGTGCTGCCCACACGATGGGTCGATAACGGCTTTCTCAACTCAGTAGAGTTGAAGGCGGACTTCGACTACCCATGTGCAAATGCAGGGCTCTCCACTCGCCAATTTCAGCCACTACACCTATGAAGAGCTCACCCATGAGTTCCTCACCTACTTCTACGACGACTACAAGGAGAAAGGTAATGCATGCATGATAAATTTCACTGTTAACCAACGGCTGTATCAAATTACCTATCAACAATTCTGTGATGCTTATGGATTCCCTCGAGAGGGGGAATCAACTGTTACAAACTTGTATAGCGTCTCAAGTGGAGAAACTTGGGACGTTATTTCTGTTAATGGTGGCAGGGACTTCTATCACAAGAAGATGTCCACCATTCAGAACCCAACCATCTGTTACTTTGCTATGTTTATTACTAACACTTTGTTAGGAATAGGAGATACCGGCTCGATGGCCAATGCAGACATGGCCATGATCACCAAGGTGCTCTTCCCTAATGCGCTGCAGAGTCCTAGTCCTGCAGCTCTATTTCTCCAGCACCTCCGCCACCAGAGCAACAAAAAGAAAGGTGATATTCGCATCGGTGGAATGGTAACCCACCTATTCCAAGCCCTTGAAATTCCAATTCCTATTGTGCAACCTGTTGATGGATCCATACTTATGGATGTCAAGTATATAGCTGCTTGTGGCTTCCTTGGTGTTTACCGAGCTAACAGGAGGCTCCGAGCCTATCAATTTGGTTATTTTGATGTTGTGCATGATGATCAAGTGCCATTGCCTTGTCTGCAAGCCTTCGAGGTGCAAGGAAGGGACCATTGGATCCTCACCAAGGATCAAGTGACTGAGATTATGGCAGAGCTCTACCCTAACTCCGAGGAAGGGGAAGAAGGAGGGTAGCAGGATGAGGAGGAGCAGCAGCAGGAGTACAACCCTTCTTGGGAGGGACAGCAGCAGCAGTAGGAGTACACTTGGGACAAATGGCCCCATCAGCAATAACAACATTAGGGGTTCAACAATGTCCCCTACCAAGATTTTCTGTAGCTCAACCAACGCGTTTGGGAGATCGACCAGACTCTGCATGGAGTAAGTGAAGATGTGAGTTCCTTAACTCACACCTTTGGTAACTTCATGACTTACTTCCCCAAATACTTACAGCAGCACCATCAACCGCCGCCGAACAACGACAACAACTAAGCATGGCAATAGCCTAAGTTTGGGGGAGGTTTTGAAAACCTCCAAACTTGCATTCATATTTTTATTTCTTCTTTTGATTTGTTTTCTTTTCCACGAATAGCATGTTTACTTTCAGTTTGCATTCTTAAACTCAAAAACACAAAAAAATAGTTGTAACTTTCATTTGCAATTTGTTTCTTTGTTTTTATCGAAGATTGCTCAATTTCAGGTGACTTGGCAATAGGGAAGTATAGAGGGGATTCGACTCACGTACGAGAACGGAGCAAGAAAGAGGAGGTATCACATTCCTTTCATCACCCCTTTTTGCAAATCTAAATTGTTCTTACAATTATTTACTCGCTTACACTTGAGTCGCTCCCCACCTAGCTTGTTATCCTATAAATTATATTCCCTTGCTAGTGTCCTCTTTTAGCTTTGAAACAATAAGCAATGAACTTGGTTTAAATATTTCCAACATTTATACAACAAGAAAAAGCATCCAATAGATGCCTTGAGTCAATGTTTAGCCCAGAGGATTTGGTTTTAGGAACTACTCAACCCCATTGAGCTTAATGTCAATAGACTCGATAACACCCTTGAATGAAATTGTCTGATAAAATGGATGCTTCGAAGTAGTAGAGATTATGCCACTCTTTTTTCTAATAATTATAGTAGGATATTTCTTTACGCGTGTCACTACAATACTGTTGTACTATATGGGTAACTATTAACTCTGCTGGGCAATGAACGATCTACATGTGGTAAACCACTTGATTTCGGGTATTGAGTTATGTAAACGTTTGTAGCAGCAATGCTATGACAGGTAAAATTTTAGTCTCCTCATGGTTTCACGTTCCAAGTGAAGTTGTAGTACTCCTCTGACCCACTATTGCTCAACAACTATCTATTGGCATGGTCACGAGTGCGCAACATTGCCCCAATTAACATGTTAAAAACAGTGGCATGATTTCTCTATGAAAGAGCTGAAGTTTTTGAAAAACAAGGAAATGAAAAAGGTATTTTGAGAGTCTTGAAATTTTGACGCGGGGGTAGATGAGTTCGATAACAAGTATGCCATGGTTTTAGCGAGGAAGGTGCTGCCCACAGGATGGGCCGATGATGGCTTTATCAGCTCGGTAGGGTTGAGGGCGGACTTCGACCGCACGTGTGCAAATGCAGGGATATCCAACCTCGCCTACGCAAGCCACTACACCTATGTTGGGCTCACCCATGAGTTTTTCGCCTCCTTCTACGACGACTACAAGGAGAAAGGTAATGCATGCACGGTGAGTTTCACCGTTAACTAGCGACCATATCAAATCACTTTTCAACAATTTTGTGAAGCATTTGGATTCCCTCGAGAGGGGGAATCAACTGTTACAAACTTGTATAGCGTCTCAAGTGGAGAAACTTGGGACGTTATTTCTGTTAATGGTGGAAGGGACTTCTACCAGAAGAAGATGTCCACCATTAAGAACCCGACCATCCGCTACTTCGCAATGTTTCTTGCTAACACTTTGTTGGGAAGAAGAGATACCGGCTCTATGACTGATAGCTGTGAGATTCGACACATTTTTTATGGTTTCTATTGATGGTTTTCTTTTGGATTTGTTGGTTTTCTAGATTTACCTAACGCTAATGCTTAGGTAGCAAAGAAAAATTAGTTTTTAATGTGTGTTTCAGGTTCTGAACATCAATAGAGGGTTTTAGCAGCAAAAACACAATATTCAGATGAAAACAAGCAAATCCCATTTTGGAAGAAGTCGAGGGAAGCATACAGTAGCGTTAACGAGCAACTATACAGAGGGGATATTTTCTCCGGCCATATAGTTCCCGCCGTATAGTTGCCATCAGCTTCGTCTTGTTAAAAGGGATAACTTTCATGAAGAGGCCAGGGACACAAATAGAACACAGCAGCCGCCATCCCATCCAGAAGGGAGAAAGAAGAGATCCGGAGAAAAAGGAGAAGACGTTCTTCATCTCGATACACGATCTTCGACCTCCTAGCCACCACACCTTCATGGCCATTACTTGTACTTGAGAGAGAAAGATCTCCACCTTTCAAGACTAGGGTTTGAGATTGTTCTTCCCATCTTGAATTATGTTGGATTTATTTCTATTCTTATTGTGTATATCATGGTAATATCAAGAAGAACTCCCTTTATTTAATTATATCGATGATGCTTTCTTCTCTCATGTGTGAGTAAGTTCCCTTGGGCATGGGAGATGTAAGGGATTTTGTGAGAGGTGATGTGCCTATATAATTTCCATTAAGTTTGTGGTTGATTTTAATTACTATATTATGTGTGCTTGATTATCTGTGGGATTCTTAATGCTTGTTGTCCAATTAAGGGCCTAGACAACATGATGCTTTGTTTACATAGATAGGATCTTGTTCGCTAGCAGACCGGCAACCCTCGATTGACACGGGGATATCAATGGGAAACTAGTTTTACTCGAGGATCACGAGGAACCACTATGCTTATTGCATTAGTCCGATCCAAGGATCTTAATTGCTAAGCAACCTGAAGAATCTTAATCGTCTAGTGACTGACGATGGTTGTGGTAATAGGCTAGTAGGATTATTGAAGTTGGGATGAAATCTACTAAGAGGAGTTCCGGATAATTATGGGTTGCTCGCCTACACACATACTTATAAGATTATAATTGTTACACTTATCACTCATCCACCTGGAACATTCACTATCACCATGAACTGAATCTCCTCGCGCCTACTTTGTCATCTGTAGAAAACAACAAACAAATCATTCTTTACTTTTATGCCTTTTATTTTTGAAGTTTACATTCTAGTTTCATTTAAATACTTTCCTTTAATCCAAATTCAATTATTATTTCAACACTTACGGTCAATTCACTCGAAGACCTGTGACAACTTTGAGTGTGACAGAGACTTGAGCCATAAACACTTACCTTTGGGCTTCCTGTGGGATCGATATCTTAACTTCGAAACTAGCTACAAATAGTCTGTGCACTTGCAGCCATCACGTATCTCGGCGGGTAACATTGCTTCGGCTCCGTGCACCATGAAGAAGGGCATGTAGCTGGTGGCATTGTTTGGCGTTGTGCGCAGGCTCCATAGGACGGAGGGTATCTCATCTGCCCATGCTCCCGCCAATCACTCGAGTGGGCACAATAGTCGCTTCTTGATTCCATTGCAGACGAGGCCGTTGGCCTTTTCGACCTGCCCGTTGGTCTGGGGATGTTTCACAAAGGCGTACGCGATGTTGATGCCATGTTTTTCACAGAAGTCTCGAAAATCCTTCAAGGTGAAGTTCGTGCCGTTGTCGGTTATGATGCTATGAGGCACCCCGAACCTGTAGACAATGGACTAGAAGAACTTGACGACAGTGGTGCCGGTTTATAGTGACTGGCATGGCCTCGATCCATTTTTTGAACTTTTCGACTGCCACTAGGAGGAATACGTGTCCTCCGGGTGAGGATTTTTGTAGCTTGTTGACCATGTCGAGTCCCCATTGAGCAAGGGGCCAGGCCAGCGGGATGGTCGTAGCTCTAATCCTAGTTTGTGGTTTGTATGCAAACCTTTAGCAAGCGTTGCACTTTTTGACGATGTCCTTGGCATCGGGCATCGCGGTTGGCCAGTAGAAGCCAGCTCGTAGAGTCTTGGAAACTAGGGCGTGACTGTCGGCGTGGTGGCCACAGATGCCTTCATGGATGTCAAGGAGGATGCTCTTCCCTTCACTGCTGGTGACGCACCTTTGGAGTACCCCGGAGATGCTGCACTTGTACAACTCGTCGTTGATGATAGTGAAGGCTATTGATCAGCGAGCGATGTGCTTGGTGTTCGTCGGGTCCTCGGTCAGTTGCTTGCTTAGCAGGTAGCTGACACCAAATTGGGTCCATGTTTGCTCGATTGTGAGGACCTGCACGAGTTTTACAAGTTTGACGTTCGTCTCTGGCTCTTCAGATGCCTCTGTTTTTCAGGTGGCGTAGCCCCCCAAGTGTCCCGCGACATCGACTATGCCCTTGGGAGCTTTGCGCTTGATGGAGCGTTCACATATCTGCTCGAGGAATACACCCGGCTGTACCGGGTCGCAAGTGGAGCTGATGTTGGCAATCTTATCGGCCTCTTTGTTGCTCTTCCGGCGAACATGCCGGAGCTCTCAGCCGTCAAAGTCTCTTTCGAGTGTGTTGTAGAGGTCGCGGTAGGTGATCATGTTATTGATGACGGTGTCGCACTAGTTCATCGTCTGCTGGACGACAAGGTTGGACTCACCGTAGATGACCAATCGTGTGGCGCCGCAGACTTTGGCCATCTGCATGCCATGGAGCAGAGCCTCGTATTTAGCCTCGTTGTTGGATGCGTGGAACCTCATCCATAACACGTACCTCATCTTGTACCCTTGGGGTGATGTAAAGATTACTCCGGCTCCGGCTTCGGCATCGCTTTTGGATCTGTCAAAGTGCATTGCCCAAAGCTGGGACATGTCCGGAGTATCCGGGAGCTGGAGCACCATCCAATGGACAAAGAAGTCGGGAAGCACCTGCGACTTGATGGCAGTGCGGGGCTCGTAGATGATGTCCCACGGGAACAGCTCGATGCCCCATATGGCTACTCGTGTTGTAGCTTTGGGTTTGTTGAGGATGTGTGATAGTGGTGCGCCGTTGACGACCACGATCTGGTGCTCTTGGAAGTACTTGCGCAGTTGACGCGCAGTCATGAATATGCCGTAGGCGAGCTTTTGGTAATGGGGTACCTTTGCTTTGTAGGCATCAGTACCTTGATGAGGTAATAGACTGGGTGTTGTACCCCGTGGGTTTTACCGTCTTTGGGTCGTTCGACCACGAGGGTTGTGCTGACCACTTGATCTGTTGCGGCAATATAGAGCAGCATGGGCTCTCTCTCTGTTGGAGTCACCAGTATGGGGGATATAGAAAGTAGGCGCTTGAGGTATTCAAATGCCTCATCAGCGGGGATACTACTTTGCGGCCCGAAAGTTCACAGGCGAAGGCAACACGGGGCCCGAGTTGCGTGTAATCACCGCGATTCGAAAAGTTCGAGGGGTAATTACCGAGAGGGGAATCTCGAGTGAATGGTGGCCGAACCAAATATTTTCAAATCTTAGCCGTTATGTCAGGATATTTTGTTACATTAGTACCTGTCGTGACCCTGTTGTGCCCCTTCTAAGTCACCATCCATGTGCCACACGCGCAAATCCATTTCTGTACTTTCCTAACCCCCGACACTGAATCCGGCGGCAGCGGTACTTTTTCTCCCTCCCCCTACATTGAATACGATTCGGCGGCGGTGACGGTCGTTTTTCTCCCCGCCCACTCCCACCCACACACACACACACTGAATTCGGAGGTGGCATGTCAAGCGAGGACAAGGTGGTAGCTACGTCGGTGATTGACTCGGCTTCGTCGGAGCCAGCGTCTTGGGCACAACGCCAGACAAGCGAAGCAGCGGCGGGGTTTGCAGCCCAGGTTAGCGAGGAGGTCAGCCAGAAGTCTGCTAACAGGGTACCTACGAGCAGAGGGTTGAAGAGAAAATCTAGGCCGGCGGTGGAGTGTTCGGTTGTAGTGCCGGGTCGTGCAACCCAGATCTCGAAGAAAACCACCCGGGAGAAGAGCGAGAGGTGAATTTTTCTTATTTGTGCCTTGTATTGCAAATGGATTAGTTACTGCAAAGTAGTGTCGAATGAACTGAAGGGTCCCCTTTTTAATCAAATTAGGAATAGCTTCGATGCAGCGGACCTAAATGAGTTCACGGTTCATGTCCGCCAGTACACTGCAAAACTAGATTTTGGTTGCGAGAGGGTTGTGTTCAGGCAGGATGTGCGTCTGCTTGTCAACTACAACGAGGTTGTGTCTGTTTTGCAGCTTATAGATATGCTTCATTCTAGAATTCCTTGGGGATCCAGACAGAGGGCAAAATTCGTGTGGCGTAACATGAGTGATACCTATGTGTAAATTGAGCACTCCCATGAGCTTCAGATGCTTTGGGAGTGTTGTGCGTCTTATCGTCAGGTGAAAGTTGAAGCGATGATTGATGATATGTATGCAGACAGGAGATCTTGCTGCCAGAGCTTCTGCTGCTAGAGTTTACAGACCACGAGATGTTGATCAAGCTAAGTTCAATATACACCTGGAGGTGGATTCATACACAGCAAAACTTGATGGCGGAGTTAGTAAGCAAATTTCGTCATGTACTCTGGAGATAGCCGTCGATACCAAAAACATAAATCTTGTTGAACTGAGAGATATGATTGGTAAAGAAATCATTATTGGCCATAAGGATATGGCACGAATCCGGTGATGGCATCATAAGTAGCATGAGTTCATAGAGGTTTTGGATACCGATGATCTGATGTAGATTATGCGACGAAAGAAGCAAACCAGGAGGGTGTTCTTCCTGGCTGCCATTTCTGATGGTGTTAGATAGGTTGTAGTGGATGCAGAGGCCCCTGTTGTGGCTGAACAGAACAAGGTGATAGACGTTGATCAGATCTGATGAGAGCTGCTACCCAGGGCTTGTCAGATAGACCATAGGGCTCCCCTGCCTGTATTTGTCACAAAGATTGTTGTTGCTTTGAAACTGTATTGATGTGGTCGTGTTTGTTCAGAGATTGCAATCCGATGTTCTGTGAGCTGTTGATATTTTCGGATATATCACTCGATGAAAGCATCATTGTTCTGTGAGCTGTTGATATTTTCGGATATATCACTCGATGAAAGCATCATTGTTGTAATAAGACACAAGTACATTGTAGTTGAGATGATGTGATAAATTTGTTTCTGAGATTATGATTGTTCAGAGATTGTAATATAATGTGCTATGAGCTATTGGGATTTTGGGACATAACATTCATTGAAACCATCACTGAACAAGGTGATATATAAGTACCTTGTAGTTGGCATGATTATGATGTAATATAATGCTCTGTGGGATCAGTAATTTGACTAATCGATGGATAACTAATCCGTGACTTAGAAGGAAGTACTATCATGGATGAACGAGCATAGGGTTTAGGAAAAAAACTTACTAAGTAGGAGACAGTGATCTATTGGACGCACAGGTCTAGGATTTAGGAATAAGGGTTAAGGGGTTAGTACAATAAACAGTTCATTAGACCCTAAACCATAAACCATAATCCTATATTGTTTGGTAAGATTTTGTATGTTGCTATAAGTCAAACAAATTGGGAAGGAGGAAGTACATTATTAATATTACAAATTAAAATGAAGGAAGAGAAAAACTATTAGATATGAGATAGTAATCCAGCCATGGGACATTGTATCAATTAAACCATTATAGCATTCGCCATGCTGCCCACTCCTTCTCTCTCCACTCACTACCTCCTCTCTCTCCTCACCATCGTCGACGCGTCGCCGTGGCCGCATTCGCCATGCTGCCCAGGAACGATGAGGACAAGCAGTCGAGCAGCAACAACTTTCTCTCCGACATCGAATCTTCCCTCCCTGATGTGAGTTCCCCTGTTTTCTCAGCAATGGTTATCCATTGGTAATTACCTCGATCCAAGACTTGAAATGTGCATGCAATCGTGTTTATTTCTAGCTTTTCGTTTCCTTATAGGTACCACTCACGATCTACGACCCCGATTGGGAGGACCTAGATCTCGATTGGGAAGTTCCATGTGACCATGGGCTAAAACTGAGGAAATATGTTGCATTTGAAGGCAGTAACACTGGAAGAAGGTTTTTGGGTTGTACAAATTAGGTTTGCTTTCGTTATGTACAATGGCGACATGAACAAAATTGTGTAGTGTTATGTTGATAATTAGGTCGCGTGTTTTTTTAGGTTGGCTCGGTGTGTAAAGCAGTAGAGTGGGTGGATCTTGAGTGGCCAGAAGCACTTAAGAAATGTTCGGCCCAGTTGTGGTATATGTATGAGCTCGAAAGGTCGGGGAGATTTACAGATGCCCATGATGCAGTTGTAGAAAATTACAAGCTCTTGGTAGGAAATAAGGAGCTGGAACAGGAAATCAAGCATTTGCGTTCAGAACTAAATGACACAATCAATGGGAGCTTGGTGGTAGGAACTGCACGGAAGATTCAGAAGGCGGAAAAGGAGAGGGATCGGCTCATGGAAGAGAATAAGAAGCTAGAGTACTGCATTGCAAAGCTGTTGAAGGATCTGAAGAAGGAGCGTGAGGTGAACAAGGACAAGGTACAGATGATCAAGGAAATTTTAGATGAATAATTTGTGTCATGGCAATATCTGAAACTAGTTAACTATAAGACTTGCAGTTGTGATATCTTGACTAATCCAAACTCAATCCTTGAGCAAAATAAACTTTCATAAGAAATCATAGTTTGCATAGAGAGAGGTACACGTTACAGAATCACTACTACACATGGATAAAACACGATTTGGTCCGTCAGAACACATAGTTTGCAAACTAACTTCAGAGGAACTTATAGTTTTCACTGAGCCTGGCATGGAGATGGTCGTGTTCCTTTCTGAGAATCTCCAGTTCGAGGGTTCGTTCGATCAGGTCCGCTTTGGTTTTTACCTGCTCCCTCAGTACTTGGACGTGCGCCTCCTGCTGGTTCAAGCGCTTCTTCTGGGAAGCGACAAACTTATCAGTATGCTTAAGATTATCCACCATGAGATCCTTGATGATGTCCTCCTTTGCGCGCGCCGAGGCGATACTTTTCTTGTGAAATTCCTTCTAGCCGACGATGTCCACCTTCAGACTGTGGCACTTGTCATAAAGTATGGTGACTTCTTCTCTCAGGTGGTCATGGGACACTTTCTGAAAATTCCGCTTCTCCAGTTGGATAGCCATCTTGTCCTTCAGCCAGGTCAGTAGTTCTGGGTTGAGCTTTTGCTTCTTCTGCTGCAACAAAAATATGTGGTTAGTTTCCACAATTTAAACAATTAACTAGTGTCAAAGTCATAATTTGAAGGACAGAGCAATCAAGGATTGTACAAATTTAACAGAATCAACTAGTGGCACAGTCCTAATTACAGAGATAATGTCAGAGCAATATAGGCCTTTTCCCAATTCAACTAGATAAACTAGTGGCATACTTCTAATTTATATGACAGAGCAATATACCTTTTTCCAATTCAACAGGATAAAGTAGTGGCATAATCCTAATTTCAATTTTAGAGCAATATAGCCTTTTTCCCAATTCAATAGGATAAATTAGTGGCATAGTCCTAATTTCCATTTTAGAGCAATATAGCCTTTTTTCAAATTCAACAGGATAAAGTAGTGGCACGGTCCTAATTTCAATTTCAGAGCAATAAAGCCTATTTTCCCCAATTCAACAGGATAAAGTATTGGAACAGTCCTAATTTCAATTTCAGAGCAATAAAGCCTATTTTTCCCAATTCAACAGGATAAAGTAGTGGCATGGTCCTAATTTCAATTTCAAAGCAACGTGGGACTATATCCAACTAAGGGTGCTATGGGTTTTTTCAATGTTACCAAATAGTAGTGGCATAGTCATAATCTAATTCCAAGCTTAGATACATAATGGAACGAAAGGATCATGACCATTCATGAGAACACAAACCCATAATTAAGTTGACAGGCAAGTAATATAAACCGAGAAATAAGGAGTTTCTCCAAGATTGCTTAATTGCGCGACATGTATAAATTACAAAAGCAGCGAAACATGAAATGAGATTCCTGCCCCAACCCCCCTACTCTGAATCTGAATTGGGCATTGCCGTTAGATCCCTGTTCTCCTTGTTTGGACTCTTAGGCACGGTGAAACCTCAGCCCATGTCCGCCTTCATCTATCTCAATGCATCCAGGCAACGTTCCCTGTCATTGTAGGCTTCGATGGCAGCCTTTGCTTCGATGATGCATTCTCTGTGTATCTCGATGGCTTCGTCCAGTAGGAGGACGCATCTATCCTGGAGATTCTTCTTGTCACGCAAGAGCTTCGTAATTAAGTTGATGGCCAGGTCTTGTTTGGACAAGCTGTGTGCGATCAACTTCTGCAACTCATCGATCACCCTCTGCAGCTCGTCGCTCTCTACTTCAAGCCTCTTGATGGTAAGTGAAAAATCAAGCGTGATCTCCTTCTGCAGAGACAAACGCCTTTGAAGGCGATCATTAGCCTGGGTTAGGGAGTGTGCACCCTGCAGTTGGTTGTCTATCTTGGCATTGATCGCGTCCACCTTGTCACGGCAATCGGCCTTCGCTTGCTGCATCGTTCATGTTATTTAAAATAGGCACTCTATAATTGTATTGCATGTTCCAGGGAAGCACAATATTCAAGTCTCAAAAATAAAACCAAATGCATGTCGGAGGATTTCCTACCTCGCTGAGTCAGGGAACAGGGCCGAACGGGTCCTGCGACGTCGCCGCCATCGTGCTGGTTTTAGGATCCATGACCGTCCTAGAATATGTAGCAGAGTAAGAAGAAGAAGAAGAAGAAGAAGAAGACTTTATAGGGAGGAGCCCTGGCATGCTGCAACATTCAGCCTGCCGCCTCCATCGTGCTACTTTCAGGGTCCACGAACGCCCTGGAATATGTAGCATAGTAATAAGAAGAAGAATAAGTAGACATAGAAGAAGAAGACTGTACCGGGAGGAGCCCTGGCCTGCTGCAATATGTAGCGCCGCCACCGCCATCGTGCTGCTTTCAGGGTCCACGACCGCCCTGGAATATGTAGCATAATAATAATAAGAAGAAGGATTAAGAAGAGGTAGACATAGAAAAAGAAGACTGTATCAGGAGGAGCCCTGGCTTGCTGCAACATGCAGCGCCGCCGCTGCCATCGTGCTGATTTCAGGGTCCACGGCCGCCCTGGATAATGTAGCATAGTAATAATAATAAGAAGAAGAAGAATAAGAAGAATAAGAAGAAGAAGAAGAAGAAGAAGAAGAAGTAGTAGTAGTAGGCATAGAAGAAGAAGAAGAAGAAGAAGAAGAATACTGTACCGGGAGGAGCTCTGGCCTGCTGCAACATGCAGTGCCGCCGCCGCCATCGTGCTTCTTTCAGGGTCCACGGCCTCCCTGGAATATGTATCATCATAATAATAAGAAGAAGTAGACATAGAAGAAGAAGAAAACAGAGAAGAAGAAGACTGTACCGGGAGCAACAGGAGCCCCAGTCTGCTTGAACATTCAGCGCCATTGCTAGGAGAGATTGGGTCTCTGTGCGAGAGGGGACTGAGCAGCTGGTTGAGCACTAAGTCCAAGGCGGCGATTTTTCTCCATTCTCTTCGCACACATGGTCGATCTGCCTCTCCTCCGGGGAGCCATGGCTAATGCAGATGGAGGAAGGTGGGGGCAGGAGGAGGAAGAAAGTGATTGGCGGGGGAGAATGGTCAAAGAGTCCAGTCCGTGGGATAGCCTTATACAAGACCACAGTTTACTCCGGTGCTATCTCAACCTACATCCACCGTTCATTTGTTAATCGATGGCCTATGTCGCTTCCTTCTCAAAGAAGCGTGTCTGGCAGAACCAGGGAATAAAACCCCAAAGTCCACATGATGGGACTCGATTGGACTTGCTTTAATAAGATGGACGGTTCAGCGGGAGCTTCGGCGCGCGCCGCCTAGTATGTCGTGGATAGGGGTGGGACTACGAGGGAGGAAGTAATTATAGGCTGCACGTCCAGCGTGCATGCGTGCTCAAGGGGTTGTCACTATGCGCTCAACTGTTGCACGGACAGAACATGATGGATTGTTCAACTCCATGTCTACAGGCACGCACTGGACACTTCCCGACGCTGCCACACGATGCATTTTGTGGTTTGTTACATGACAACACTCCCAGTAGGTAGATATTTTACAATGTAGCACAATTTTTACGTGACTAGACTATGAGATGCTCCTAGCGCCCCTAATTGGATCGGCACCCAACTCCGCGTATCCGCCATCGTGCATTTCCGAACAACTTCCTCGTGCAGCATTGAACTGTGACGTGGCAGTGGCAAATCTTTGCCGGTGGCTGACCGTCCTGCGTCACCTGCTCATCGCGGCATCGTTCGCGCCCGCCAGCACCCATCTGAGGCACCACAACGTGTCCAGCCACGCCTGGATCCATCAACATCAGCGCTCGAGGACACCGCGACGTCGAAGCTTGTCGTACCCGCCACACCCAAGAAGCGTGTTGCACCGGCAGAGACGAACACTACTAGGAAAAGGCATGTTTGTGGCGCACATGGAAAGGCCTTCTGCGGCGCACTAGCAGTGCGCCACTAACCTCGCGCTGCGGCTATCTCCTAGCCGTGGCGCACTGCCTGGTACACCACAGTTGTGTAGAGATCGGCGTGGCGCACATGACAGTGCGCCACGGTTAGGAGGGCAGGTGCGCTACGCGTAGGATCTTCTGTGGCGCATGTTGCAGTGTGCCACTAACCTGCGCAAGTGCGCTTTAGATAATGTGCGCCACAAAAGCTGTGCCATGTGCGCCATGGGCTTTTTTTGTTTTTTTTTAATTTCAGAGCCAGATGATATACAATACAGATTATATACAATATTACAGGTAGATATACACACACAGATATAAGATATACAGTTATATATATATAAATACACAATTTGCAAAACAAGACTGAAACAAATACATATAAATAATTAAGTCTCATACATGAATACATAAGTTATACATTGTTTCGATCAAGTTACAAAGTAGTTGGTGACATGCGAATACATGTGTCTCGAACAAGTTAGAGCTCGAAATCTCGCCTAGACATCTAAACTAGCTAGACACAAACGCGGGATAAACAACCAAAGATGATAAGCATGATCACCGCGACGAAGGTGTAGGTCTTCATCCGGTTCCTCGTCCTAACTCCCGCTAGATAGCGTGTGTATCTAGCTTCCGCCTCCGCCATAGTGGTGTACCCTTTATAGCTATTGCCGCTGAAACGGTGCACCTATCTCCGGCAGTCTTCCCAATCATCATAGACTCCGGGAAGCCGTCCCTTGTACACGACGTACCACGTCATCTACAAGTTGACAATAATAATTAACCGGTGATTGAAAAAAAAACATGTATAATTAAAGTCGCATATGAAGATACACTTATAGAAAGTACTCCCAACTCAAAAAGACCAAAGTAACTCAAAAATCATGCCTCATATAAACTAGGTTGTTGGACACAGTAATATGCTACGATGGAACTGTACGCCAAGTAGGATGCACAACACCTGGACTTGTGCATAGCACAAGGCGTATAATCCCGTCGCAACACATTCACATATATAGTGTGCCACTACATTTCAATCATCGGCATTCTCGAAAAAGACCAAAGTAACTCAAAAAACATGCCTCATATATAACTAGGTTGTTGGACAAAGGAATATGCTACGATGGAACTGTCAGCCAAGTAGGATGCACAACACCTGGACCTGTGCATATCACAAGGCTGACAATCCCGTCGTAGCACATTCACATATATAGTGTGCCACAACATTTTAATCATCGGTATTATTCTCGAAAAAGACCAAAGTAACTCAAAAAGCATGCCTCATATATAACTAGCTAGGTCGTTGGACACAGGAATATGCTATGATGGAACCGTAAGCCAAGTAGGATGCACAACATCTTGACTTGAGCATAACACAAGGCTTACAATCCCATCACAACACATTCACATATATACTGTGCCACGACATTTCAATCATCGGCATTATTCTCGAAGAAGACCAAAGTAACTCGAAAAGAATGCCTCATATATATACATAGATCGTTGGACACAGGAATATGCTACGATGGAACTGTGAGCCAAGTAGGATGCACAACACCCGGACTTGTGCATATCACAAGGCTCACAATCCCGTCGTAGCACATTCACATATATATTGTGCCACGACATTTCAATCATTGGCATTATTCTCGAAAAAGACCAAAGTAAATAAGAATGCCTCATATATATACATAGGTCATTGGACACAGGAATATGCTACGACTGAACCGTGAGCCAAGTAGGATGCACAAGACCTGGACTTGTGCATATCACAAGGCTCACAATCCCGTCGTAGCACATTCACATATATAGTGTGCCACGACATTTCAATCATCGGCATTATTCTCGAAAAAAGACTAATAAAGTAAGGAAAAAAGAAGGACCAAAGTGAGCAAAGGACCAAAGAGTAAGCAAAAAAACCAAGCATTGATTGATATATAATAATAATAAGCAAAAGAAGTAAGCGATGATTCATAAACCTAATAAGATAAGTAGTAGCATGTACACTTGTCCACACACACAAACGTCATCTATAGTTTGGAACTACAACTAGGCCAACATCAAGCCTTCTGGCTCGGCTTAGGGAACAGGAGGACGCCTTGTCTCATCATGAACTTCCAATAGTCACCCTGCATCTCTAGGTGATCTTCTATGTCACGGTTATTCGTGATATTTCCTCCGTAGAAGATCCCCCCGAAGTCATGACATCACGAAAGATGATTGCCCCAAACTGCTGCTAGTTGCGATACATCTCTTGTCTAATATTTGAATCAGTGATCTTGGCCTTTGCTTCGGTCCACTGTTTGAGATGATCAGGCAGCGTAGAATTCTGCTGGTCTAGTAGGAACGCCCTCATGTGATGGAGTGCGTAGTAGGCTTACTTCTTACTTCTTTTCGGCTGCTTCACGCAGGGGAACTCCGTTACGTGCTTGAAGACGTGTCTGCCGAACTTGACCTTCGTACGCACGAAGGTGGTGCTTTCCGTCGAGGCATAGCCAGTGAGAGCATCATCCAGAACTTCCTTGATCTTGTCGTAGTTTTTCTTCTTTTCTAGACTTCCCAAGTCGAAATACGTGGCATACGAATGCTTCGGAGATAAGGATATGAGCGTGCAGTGTTCATATCTGCGCAAAAAAGTCAAATAGAATGTGTTGGAAAAAGAATGATGATAATCTAATAAAGACAATCGACGGTGGCGAGTGAATAACGACTTACTCGGGAAAGTAAGGCACGAGAATGTATTGCTTTGTCTTGTCCGCCACGAAGATTATTTTTAGGTACGAGGCCACGATACGTCATTCAGTGGGGGAACCCAAGCAGCCGTCACGCATGTAGTAGGGGTCCACTATAGCGATGACCGGTGTGTTCTCTCTAATGATCTGCATGGCCAGGCTGAGGGAAAACAGGCGGACCATGGTATAGTGCAGCGGGTATAGGTGGAACATATTGAAGATGTCGTCAAACCGCAGGAAGAACAGATCCGGAGGGGCATTGTTGACGAATCCCAAGCCTGGTAGCACCTTAACCACGAATACCGGGTGCGAGGGATCTTTCTCCGCCAGGAGGCGTCTCTCTATCGTCAGCACGCCGTCATGCACACTCTGCAGTTCCGAACTAGCGAGCCTCCGCAAATTCTTAGGTAGCATGGGCTCACCTGCCACATGAATCCTCCACATAATACCCTTGGGTCTTGGTGGCCCATCCCGAAACCTGATCGGATTCGCAGTTGACGCCACCGGCTGGCTCGAGCTGCTAGATTTTCTTTTCCTGTCCTTTTTTCCTTTTGGAGAGCGGGCAGGCACCGCAATCTGAGCACCTGCCACCCTATGTAGTGTGTCAGGGCTTAGAATAAAGGGCCGGTTGGTTGTATCAGCTGGCTCTGTAAAGGCGCAAGCTAGAGGCGTCTCCTAAGAACCAAACAGACGCTTAGTGATAATGGGTTTCTATGTGGGGCCACCAGCTAGGTCTTCGTTGCTAAACTGAGTGTTGAAGAAGTGATAATTCTAGTCTTCGTCATCCTCGGCCGGATCCTGCGCCATGTGCATATCATCAACATGATCATCCGACCCACCGTGTGGAGGTGACGGCGAGGGCGGTAAGGGGGCCTTTCCACCGCTTGTCGCTGGCACGACAGGCGGTGCTGTTGTCTGTGGCGTGATGGCCCCCACCGTCCCCAAATGAATCATGCTCTTTGTCCATTGCAAGAATAAGCCGAAGCAACTTCTGAGGACAGCCGACTATTCGTCATCCGCTCCTGGGGGTTGAATGGGAGGTTCCAGGTCGTCGTAGCCCCTTAGCACCCGACTAATTTTAACCCTGTGCACGCTATCTGGCATCGGCCTTGAGTGGAACATGCGTTGCAAGGGTTGAACGATGGTACCCTTGGCAACATCCCTCAGCTCATTGTTCACGTAGATTAAGAGAGTGCAAGGAACATCCGTCTGCGGAAAACATGTACGGCTTCGTCAGAGATGCCATAAGAGTAATAGATGGCGTGAAAGGCGGCAAAGCAATTTGTTTACCGTGATGGCGTCGAGATCGGCTAATGTCGAGGCACCGCATACGATGATGGGTGTGCAAGAGACGGAGGGGATGCTTGATGGCGCGGTGTTGGCCGCCAGTGTATTCTCCCTACCGGGTGCTTGGAGCTCCGGTTTCGCCATGATGATGGCAGGGGGCCACCAACATGTCCGGCGCCGCGGTGATGGCAGGGGGAGTCACCAACACTTGTGGTGCCGCGGTGCTAGCGGGCGGAGTCACAAACACATAGTTCGCCTGATTCGTCGGTGCCGCGTTGTTCGAGTGGCTGCTGACCATGCTTGGAATTGGGCACGGCCCTTGTCGACCACCCGCACTCCAGTTCGCTATTGACTCCACCAAGGTAGGCAGGAAGGACGTGAGGGTGATTGCCAGGTTATCTTGGATGATCTGCGGGATCCGTGCCACTTGTTCCTTAAGTTCTTGAACCTCGCGGTTTTCCTCCTCGCTCCTTCACGACGGCGCCACACGCGTCCTCAGCGGTGGACCAAAATGATCCACCCAATTCTTACCCCCGAGGCCGGCCAGACGGCCAGCCTACGACGGATTCTTCGTGACCGGCTCTATTTTCTTGGCCCGGTTCATCGCCCTGTTAAAAGGGTTGGGATCCATGACTAGCAACAATTTCCTCCTCCTACAGAAGAAGTAACAGTGAATTGTTTAGAAACTAGACTTCATCGATTAGAATGCAACCGAGTTGATCCACGGTAATTAGATTACTTACCACAATTTCCTCGAATTCCTTCACCGCAGGATCCGCGGTGAGTTGTTTGGTTTTTGGGTCCACATGGTAAATGGCCCTGATGAAGTTTCGAACCTGCCCGGGTTCGAATTTCGCAAAGGGGTTTTCTATCCCCTTAGATCTATACTCTTCATCATCCTTATTCCATTTGGCCTCCGCGGTTCTGTATCCACCAGATCTGAGATGGTGATGACCTATATTCATCGCGTGCAGTGATATTGAGTATTGAGTATGCTTATCTGATGAGATAAAAACCATCAATATTGACAAAAATAATATTAACACTGTGTAGTGATATTGAGTATGCTTATCTGATGAGATAAAAACCAGCAGATGATATTGAGTATGCTTATCTGATTAGCATAACCTTTGAGTTGCTGGATGAGTATGCTTATCTGATAAGCATTTCATTTTTATCTCATCAGATGAGATAAGCATAAAACCTACACCCTACAGTAAAAGTGATATTGAGTATCTACCATCTAAACCTACATCCATCACAGTAAAAACCATCAATATTGACAGATAAAATTTATTCCAGACAAGGCTTTACTTCTTTTCCTTTTCGTTTATCAACTAATCCTTTTCTGATGTTACAGCACACACATGTAAATCATCCATGCTCACAAGAACAAGTACTGAAGCTAGCATGGAACCAACCAAATCGTCAGATGATCAACCGAAGAGGAAGGACGAGTTATAGCTTTTCGATACCCGTCAGGCAAATTAAGCAGATCTAATTAACACGATACCACCGATAGGATTCAAACTAGACGAACGTGACCAACCATACGCGCACACGCATTGCAGAAATAAACTACTAGGAGATGGGGGAGACATCGCAGCAGCTTACCTGCGTCTGCGTGGAGCCGCGGTGGAATACTTGGATCGGGCGGTGCGTGCCCGGCGGCGCGGATGACGAACTGCTCCTCCTCCTGGCGTGGCAGCCTCTTCCTCCTCCTCCTAGCGTGGCGGCCTCCTCCTCGTCCTGGCGTGGCAAAATCCTCCTGCTCCTGGCGTGGCTCGCTGCTCCTCCTCCTCGCGTGGCTCGCTGCTCCTCCTCCTGACCTCCGGCGGCGGCGGCGCGTCGATGGGGATGGGAACGATGGGGTTAGAGGATCGATCTGTGTCTGAGTATGGGGATCGAGGACGACGGTTGACTAGTCGTACCCACTTAGGCGTAGCGCACCCTGGCCAAGTGCACTACGGTTATCCATAGCGCACTTGGCCAGGGTACGCTACGCCTACGTGGGTACGACTAGTCAGATAAGAGGGCTACCACCCCCATAGTTAACACTAGCATTGCCTTATCCCACTGGTTCCGCCCACTGCTCTATTCTAAACCTATGAGCACCGAGGTTCAAATCCTGGTGCCCACCTTTTTTATTTTTATTTTAAAAATACTTTTAAATGTTCCAAAAAATGCCCAAAAGTGGTGATATATGCCAAAAAAGTTTTTTTTTGTTTTTAAAATACTTTTAAATATTACAAAAATTCCCAAAAGTGATAATATATGTCATAAAAGTGGTACAAATATGATTCAAATATGTCATAATAATTTGTCCATGATACAAATATGTCATAATAATTTGTCCATGAATATTACAATCTTTTTCGATCACACGTTTTACAATATTTTTTGAGCTAGCGTTTTACAATCTTTTTTCCCTTCTATGTCGCGGTTGAATAATTTAGCCCCGGCATTTTAATGTTTCTTCTTTCGAACGGGCTACCTTTTTTGGGTAGGGTTGTCCTTTTTCTTCTTGTGATGTATGTTGCTGCATCATAGTCATCGTCATCTTCAACCTTTGGATCGTCGTACTGGTCGAAGTCTTGCTCGTTGGCGAGTCCATCCATTCCGATGATGTTTCTTTTTCCTCTCCTCATGACAACACGGCTAGGCTTTGTCGGGTCGGTAATGAAAAAACATTGGTCCACTTTGGTAGCCAGTACCCACGGTTCATTTTTCGCAGCCACGTTCGCACCGGCGGCCTTGGATTTGGCTGCTTCTGGTATAACCATGGTTGTGAAATACCGGTCTTCTCTTTTGACGCTCTTTTCCCATCTGACACGGAACATCAGCACCTTTTCTCCACAGTAGTCGAGCTCCCAGATCTCCTCGATCCTTCCGTAGAATCTTTCCTTCACGTTGTCATCGGTGTAGCATTCGGACGTTACGCCTGAGTTCTGATAATCACACTTGTTGTCCTTTTCCTCCATGTAGAATGTGTAGCCGTTGATATCATACGCCTGATAGGTCACCAGGTTTTGCATCGGTCCCTGCGACAAGGTGAATATGATCTTTTCCGTGTCAGAAGAATACGATCGCGGGGGATTATCAAGGAGCGTCTGCCTAAACCAACACGTGAAATCTGAGTTGTGCTCTTTGATTATTTCTCCCTGCATCCTCTGTATGCCCCGGTCACTGTACTTCTTCTCGATTAAACTTTTGTGCTTCTGTACCCAAGGATCGACCGGTTCTAAATGCTGTAGCGCGACGAGGTTTGCTCGATAAAAGTCTGCGTGTTGAAAATCGAAGTATGCATGCAGTATGCGACGACCCTCTCGGTGACCAGATCCGTCGAGCTTGCCAAGGTACCTGTTGATAGGAAGACCGACAGGGTTCTCGATGTCTAGATAATTCGTGCAGAAAGAGATGCACTATTCGGCCAGAAAGCCCTTGGCTATGCTTCCATCTGGACAGGACCTGTTGCGAACATATCCTTTGGTGTGTTCGTTCATCCTTTCGAACGCCATCATGCTGCGGAGGAACATCGACCCGAGTTGGACGATGTCCTCCTCGACATGGACCAGCAGATGCACCATAATGTCGAAGAATGCGGGCGGGAATTAGACCTGAAGCTCGCATAGTATCACCACGATCTCCTCATGTAGCCTCCCGAGCTGATTCAAGCCAATCGACTTTCTAGAGATGACGTCAAAAAACTTGCAGAGGCCAAATAACGTTTCATGGACGTGCTCGTCTGATGGGGATATGCCCACCGGGGTATACCCAGCAGGACGTTTCCAACTGGCCTAGGAACTGGCAAGTGGGCCTGCAAGACGGCGACTGGATCAAGGCCCGGTGTGGATCCGAGCGACTGGAAGCTGAAGGCCCAGGCGAGTAGATAGGCCCAGGCGAGTAGATAGGCCCAGGCGAGTTAGGTTAAACGGTTACCGAAGCCTTAACTGATTCGGTTGAGATATGTAAACCCTAGGGGAGGTGAGTCTATATAAACCTCCCTACAGGGCGTGTAGAGACACGTTCCATCATACACCCAAGCGACTCGCCGCCTAGCAGCCGAGCTCGCCCATTGTACCACCATCATAATACAATCTAGCAGGAGTAGGTCTTTACCCTCCGAGGGGGCGAACCTGGGTAAAACCTTGTGTCTCCGCCCTCATCTCGCACCGCAGATGGCTGGCCGCCCTTGCCCCTCGTTCTACTACTCGCTGCCGATTGCAGCATCTGCCGTGACCATTCCCACGATAGTGGCGCACAGCGTGGGGCCTGGCCGGTCTGGCCAGTGTTCTGCGGCGAGATCCAATCTGCCCATCAATGAGACGGTCGCCACGGGCCGCATGATAGCGATCGGCGAGGTGCTCCAGATTTTGCCAAGCAGCTACGTCCCGGCGGAGCGACCCGTCACGCACAGCGTGATCCTGCCGGTCGGCACGATCAGCCTCACCGACGTCATCGTCTCGGAGGATTCGGCTCGCATCCGCGAGTCGCCGCCACGCGATCGGCTCTCCGAGAGCCAGGTCCGCACGATCCATCGCCTCGCCTCCGAGTACAACACGGCCCACAGCAATGTGGCCGAAAACTCCGCGGCCCCGGAAGACGTGGCCCTCAACGACGACGCTGACTCGGCGACCCCGGTGTCACTTGCCGGATCCATCACCGCGGCTTCACCCGCGGGCTCCATCACCCAGGTCTCCAACATGGGAGACTTCGAGGACCCCTCCATCCTTGGGATCTTCGACTTCGACTCCGGATCCGAAAATTCCGCCGACCTCCGCGACGGGACCGGTCGCCACGCCGCGACCTACATGGCGACCGGCACCGATCCGCCGAAGGATCCCTTCTCCACCCCGATCCCTCCTAACGACACGGCAACGGAGGTCGAGGAACTCCGCCTGAAGCTGGCGGAGGCAGTGCGCAAGGAGCAAGCCGAGCGCGAAAAATTTCGCCTCGAGCAGGTGACGGCGCAGGAGCTGTCGCGCTACCACCAGCAGCGAATCAGGTCGCGCCTGAACCCCACCGTCCAGGGGCGCGCCCTGAACTTCGACGCCCGGCCCCCGCCAGGGTCGACGGCGATGGGCGCCCCACCTCCACCCAACCGCACACCCCCTAGGGATCAGCCGCGGATAGTAGTCTCCTCACGGGAGCGGGACGCGAACGGCCTCCCACTGTTCTCCACCCTGATGGACAACCTCGTGGCGGGCCGAGCAGCAGCCGAAAACATCACGGCCACCGGCGACGGCGCCCTACAGATCCAGTACGTCAGGGCCCTGCTCGCAAAGGCCGTTGAGCAGCAAAACGCAGGCGCCGACTCGCAGGGTCGAGTGTACTCGCGTTCTTCGGGAAGCAGAGCTGCCTCAAGCGGCCGCCCAATGGCGGCCAACACCCTCAACTGCCCGCCACCAGAGCCATTACAGCTCCAACACCGACCCGCGAACGCGGCACTCTCCACCAACGACCCCAGGCCAGCGACCAACTTCGTCGCCACCAACGGTCAACCCATCGACGCCCGCACCCACATCATCAACAACCAAAGCTGGCGCGCACACCAGCCCGACGACCTGCGACACACCCTAACCAATCGCCGCGACGGCGAGCCAATGGGGTCGCTAAGTCAACTCGGCCCCAAGTGCTTCGGACCGATGATCCGAGGCGAGAAGTACCCGCCAAACTTCAAGGCGCCAAAGGAGATAGAAAAGTACGACCCTTCGTACGACCCCGTCGTGTGGCTCGATACATACCTCATGGCGATGGGGATCGCAGGCCACACTGACCTGCTAGCCGCCCGTTAACTCCCCTTGATGATGGAGGGGACCTGTAGGCAGTGGATCAACACCCTCCCCCAGGATAGTATCGACTCCTGGGAGGAAATGCGCGACGCTTTCGTCAGGCACTTCGAGTGCTCCTACACCCGCGCCACCACCATTGAGGACCTGGAGCGATGCGTCCAGGGACCCCGCGAGTCGACCCGCAACTGGCACCAGCGGTGGCAAGAACTCTGGTATAACGCGGTCGGCATCCACCCGGACACTGCGATCCATTGCTTCAAGACCTTGTGCCGCTACGAGCCCTTGGTCGCTAAACTCAAGCGACACTCTCGCACACTTGACAACATACCGGACCTCCTCGAGATCGCCAAACGGTACGTGGAGGAAGATTCAAACCAGGAAACCGACGACGAGTCGGGAGGCCAACGCCGCACGAGCGGCAATGACAACGGGCGACGGTCCGACCTACGCTACAGCAACACTCGCCTCACCGGCAAGCGCCGCAGTGACGGGCGAGTCGACTTCGTCGCCAACGCTGGGCACGCACAACGCGAGCCCAAAAGCTCCGCCGCGATGGAGGACAACGCCGCGACGGCGGCAACTGCAAGGCCAAGCCAAGGTTCGACCACGCGGCCCTCCTTAACCAACCTTGTGCGTTTCATAGCAGGGAAGGGAAGCCCGCAACGCACACAACCGCCGACTGCCACACCCTCAGGGAGATCGAGAAGGCACGGCGAGCACGGGAGGACCCCGACAACGACCCGCCAAACGGCGGAAAATTCGGCAAAGTGGCCGGCTCGCTCCATACCTTCACAGGCTTCAACACGAAGCGCGAGAAGAAGGTCATCACCCGCGCCGTCGCCGTCAACACGGTGGCTCAGGTGGATGTTCCCCAGTTCCTCAACTGGTCGGAGTAGCCCATCACCTGGAGCCGCCAGGACCACTCGCCACGCATCGAGTACCCAAGCCGAGTCGCCCTGGTGGTCAAGCCTAAGGTCGGCGACTACTGGCTCCCCAAGACATTGATGGACGGCGGCAGCTCCATCAACATCATGTACCTGGACACCTTCAGGCGGCTGCGGCTCCCGCAGTCGATGATCGAGACAACCCACACCACGTTCCATGGAATCGTCCCCGGTCGGAAGGCATACCCGATCGGCAAGGTCACGCTGCCCGTCACCTTCGGCACACCAGCAAACTTCCGCACCGAGCGGATCGTCTTCGAGCTGGTACCCTTCGACAGCCCCTACCACTGCGTCCTGGGGCGCTAGGCGTTCGCCAAGTTCATGGCAGCGCCCCACTACGCGTACAACGCGATGAAGCTCCCCGTGCCGTGTGGCGTCATAACCATCAACGGCGACCCCGACATGGCCGCCGAGTGCGAGGCCAAAGGAGCAGAACTCGTCGACGCTGTCATCGCGGCAGAAACCAACCACGCCGATGAGCTCGCCAAGTACGCGAGCGGGATCAACAATGACGACCCCACCATACTCAAGAAGCCCAACTCGGAGGGCGCAAACACCTCAACCTTCGAGGCAACGACGCACACCCGCACCGTCGAGCTGGTCCCAGGCGACTCCAGCCAGACGGTGACGATCGGGACGGGCATGAGCCCAGCCTAGGAAGGCGCGCTCATCGAGTTCCTCCGTGAGAACAGGGACATCTTCGCATGGAAGCCCTCTGACATGCCTGGTGTCCCTAGGGAGCTCGCTGAGCACAAACTAAACGCCGACCCCAAAGTGCGACCCGTCAAACAGTCGCTGCGGCCCTTCAATGAAGAGCGCAGCCGAGCCATCGCCGAGGAAGTGCAGCGTCTACTCGCTGCAGGCTTCATCCGGCCAATCAAGTACTCCAAGTGGCTGGCAAACCCAGTCCTGGTCGAGAAGAAGAACGGGACCTGGAGGATGTGTATCGACTACACAAACTTGAACAGCGCCTGCCCGAAGGAGCAGTTCGTCCTCCCGCGGATTGACCAAATAATCGACTCCACCGCGGGCTCGGAGTCGCTATGTTTCCTCGACGCCTACTCTGGATACAACCAGATCAAAATGGCCATCGAGGACGAGGAGAAGACGGTGTTCATCACGCCATTTGGAGCCTTCTGCTACACCGCCATGACCTTCAGCCTCAAGAACGCCGGGGCGACCTACCAGCGGTGTATGCAAAAGTGCCTCGCGAGCCAAATTGGCCGCAACATCCATGTCTACATCGATGACGTGGTCGTAAAATCCGCTCGCCAGGGCGATCTACTCGCCGACCTGGCAGAAACATTCGCCAACCTGCGAAAATACAAGATAAAGCTTAACCCAGGAAAATGCACATTCGATGTACCAGCAGGACAACTACTGGGGTACGTCGTCTCTAAGCGAGGTATTGAGGCGAACCCCACCAAGATCGACACGATCGCCTGACTCGGCAAACCCGAGTGCCTGCGCGACGTCCAGAAGCTGGCCGGGCGAGTAGCGGCTCTCAGTCGCTTCATCCCCCGCCTGGGCGAAAAGGCGATGCCCCTATACCGCCTGATATGCAAGAACCCCACCTTCCAGTGGGACAAGGAGGCAGACGACGCGCTCCGCGACCTCAAGAAGGTGCTACTCGCCGCACCACTACTCGCCGCCCCCGCCGACAAAGAACCCATGCTGGTCTACGTCGCGGCATCCGAGCGTGTCGTCAGCGCCGTCATGGTCATCGAACGGCCGGAAGAAGGAAAGGAGCGCCCAGTACAGCGACCGGTGTACTACATCAGCGAGGTCCTCACCGAGTCGCGCCAGCGATACCCGCAGTACCAGAAACTGGTATATGCGGTCTTCAGAGCACAGCGGCGCCTGTCGCACTACTTCCAAGAACACCCAATCACGGCCGTCTCCTCCGCACCGTTGTAGGACATCATCCGCAACCGCGAGGCGACCGGGCGGGTCGCCAAGTGGGCCGTCGAGATCGGCGTCCACAACATCAAATACGAGCCACGAAAAGCGATCAAGTCGCAGGCTCTAGCGGACTTCATCGCCGACTGGGAAGAGGCCCAGCAGCCAGAGAAGCTGCCATACCTCCATTACTGGAGCCTGCACTTCGACGGCTCCAAAAACGCGGACGGCGCAGGAGCAGGGATCGTGCTAACTTCACCGAAGGGCGACAAGCTCCGCTACGTCCTCTGCCTCGACTTCACCCCCTGCACCAACAACATGGCCGAGTACGAGGCCTTACTCCATGGCATGCGAGCTGCCAGGGAGATGAACGTCAACCGCCTACGCTGCTACGGAGACTCCGACCTCGTCGCTGGACAAGTCGCTGGCACCTGCGACGCCGTCTCCCCCACCATGGCGGCATACCGCCAAGCAGTGGACAAGCTGGGAGGACACTTCGCAGGCTACTCCGTCGAGTGGATTGATAGGCGGAAGAACGAGGAGGCCGACGCACTCTCTCGCATTGGGTCGGCTCGACTCGCACCACCCGCCGGCGTCTTCCTCGACACGATCACCAAGCCATCAGTCTCTCCCCCAAGGGAGATCGACATCGGAGTCCCATTGCAGCCGGAGGCAGCCCTGGTCGCACTCGTCACCGAGCCAGACGACTGGACCAAGCCCTACGTCGCCTACCTGGAGACCGGCACCTTGCCGGCAGACGAGACGGACGCTCGGATGATCGCACACCGATGCAAGTCCTACACCATCATCGACGGCGAGCTCCACAAGCGCAGCGTCACCGGCGTGTTCCAACGCAGCGTCCAACCCGCCGAAGGACGCAAGATCCTCCACGACATCCACTCCGGCGACTGCGGCCACCACGCTGGCGCCCGCTCTTTGGTCGCCAAGGCTATGCGGCATGGCTTTTACTGGCCCACCGCACACGCCGATGCCGTCGACATTGTCCAGTGGTGCGCCGCGTGCCAGAAGTACGCCAACCAGACGCACGTGCCGAGCTCAGCGCTCAAGACAATCCCCATCACCTGGCCATTCGCCGTGTGGGGCATGGACATGGTAGGCCCCTTCAAAAAGGCTCCCTCCGGCTACACCCACCTCCTGGTCGCGGTCGACAAATTCACAAAGTGGGTGGAGGCCAAACCAGTCCAGAAGTGCGACGGGAAGACCGCCACAAAATTCCTACGCGAGCTCATATATCGCTACGGGTTCCCAAACAGCATCATCACGGACAACGGCACCAACTTTTCCAAAGGAGCCATGGCCGAGTTCTGCGAAGAACACCACATCCGGCTCGATCTCGCGTCAGTCGCCCACCCGGAATCCAACGGCCAGGCGGAACGGGCCAATCAAAGCATCCTCCACGGCCTGAAGCCGCGACTCCAAGTACCACTCGAGCGCACCGCCGGGTGCTGGGTCGAGGAGCTACTCTCCGTCATCTGGGGCATCCGCACCTCGGTCAACAGGTCCACATGATTCACCCCCTTCTTCATGGTGTACGGCGCCGAGGCAGTCATGCCCACCGACCTCGAGCACGACTCGCCGCGGGTCGTCCACTACACGGAGGCTGCAAATGAACTCGCCCGCCAGGACGGAGTCGATCAACTCGACGAGGCACGTGACCTCGCTCGATCACGCACCGCCATCTACCAGCAGGGACTCCGCCGCTACCACAGCCGGCGGGTGAAAACTCGCACCTTCCAGGAAGGCGACCTGGTGATGCGCCTCATCCAGGACAAGAAGGGCATGCACAAGCTTTCCCCTCCGTGGGAGGGACCATTCGCCATCGGGCGCGTACTCGGCAACGATGCCTACTACCTCATCGACGTCCGCGGGGACGGCAAACTCGACGTCAAGCGACCGTGGAATGTAAATCTCCTACTGAAGTTCTATTCCTAGAACTCCACATATGTACCCTCCAGTCGCTATGAAATAAAAAGAATTGGTTACCGCAAATTGCGCCTACTCTCCGTGTCTTGTGCCACTCGCACTCGTAATAACAGCGTCAAGCTAACGCAGAAATCAACCTTTAGTACAGCGATCGGCACGGCCAAGTAGTGCGATGCAAGAGCACTGGGTCACCTCAGTTTTTGCATCGTCCACGAAAAACGCCTACCCGGAGCCCCATTGGAGTCGCCTAGCACGACTGGCTCTATGAGCCAAGACAACTGTCGCCGCTTCTCACAGCGACCATGATCCTCCGCATCCTCGACACAGCGACTCGAACGGCCAAGTACCACGCTCGGGGACTGACGACCAGTTCAGCGCGCGCGGCTCGGGAAAACGCCAAGTATGAGAGCATGCCCAGGACTCGCCATGCGACTGACCCAACGGGCCAGTCAGGAGTGACGCGCTCAAACTAACGCGCCAAGTCCTTACCCACCCTCGAGTCGCGCCTAGAACAACCAAGTACCACGCTCGGGGACTCGGCCACCCGACCTCGTTCGCGCAAGGGAAAACAGTGTAGTACAGAGCGCTCAAGGGAGTCGCCTTGCGACTGGCTCTCCGAGTCCGGGCGAGTCGACCACAATAACAAAACATTCAAAAACCACAAACACATCACACACGAGGTAAACCCCACAAAAAGGGCGGACGCGCTCGGGGACTCGTTCAACCCTCAATAAGAAAACACATGACAAGTCACAAAACACACACGATATCTAATTAATAGCATGTTTGTTAGACCCCTCCTTTATAAAGGAAAGGATCCCTGTGATTGCAATGCTAGTCCCTGGATCAATGCTAGCATCCACAGTTTAAGATGAAGTACACAGATACAAAGGTCGTTTATTACATTCATTCCAGAGATAAAACATAGTCTTTTACAACTCGGGGCCATAGGCCTAATACAAGAGTTTAAGGAATAAGTAAATAAACATAAGTCTTCATCTTCATGTGCCACATGCAAGCATGTTGAGTGTAGACTCATGACTCCTATTCATCATCGGAGTAACCTGCAACATCACAAGTTACAGCCACAGAGGGTCAATACTTTGGAATAGTATTGGCAAGTGATACCTTAGTATATTTTAGGTGGACTATAATACTATATGCATTTTGGCTAAGTGTAGCTTGGCTTGCTTTGCTTGAAAATAAGTTTTACCTATTAGTTGAAAACACTAAGTTTTCTTTGTCAAAAACATTCCCAAGGAACCACCAATAGACATTGAGGTCCTTCACCCTTGTTCACCCACAAATTTTATTTAGAAGTTGGAGTGATGAGATTCTTGTAGCTTCCATGTCTTGATGCTCAAAGTGTCCATTTCCTTGGACAAGGCTAAGTACTTAGGTTTTCCATCTGCAGAGGTTGTGCACTTTCCCCACCAGACTTGGTTTCCCAAGACAGGACCTTTCAGAAGCCTTTCCTTAGTCAAAATGGACGCGCTCCAACCTATCATCCCAACTACCACCAACTGTCCAAGTGACTAAGTTCTAGCAACCTATATGATCATGGCAGAGCCCATATTGCCAAGTGGTTGCACTGTAAGCTTTCTCAACACTTGGCCTCCAAATCCCTTTGTGCCTGGGTGGCATACCACAAGTGAGATACACAACCCAAGTCCATGGCCTTGTGTAACCACTCAACATAACCCAATCTTTCCATTCCACCCAGGAGGTTCATTTGACTTAGTTGTTTTTATTAGAAAAACATAAGTCCCGTGACTTAGAAATATTTTCATCATAGTGTGTATAGATTTCCACCAACCCTTGTTTGCTAAATAGCTAGGCTAAGCATGGTAAGATAACCTAACTTAGGAAAATTCCTTAGCAATTCCACAATTCTACACTACTTAGGATTTCCCAACTTAGCATTAGGCAAAATAGCATGCAATACTTAGCAAAATATCTAATGCTAGAACAAAACATAGGATAGAAACATTCATGAAAATATCACTTGCCTTGGTAGTGGGGAGAGTAGCACTCTTCACAATCACAATCACTAGCAAAATCTACACAAGAAATATAGCATACAATTACACACAATTATATACAACCAAAATAATATGAATGCATGCATGCAAGAATTTACTAAGTGGTGATTTTTGAAAATTCTACCAAGTATGCTCATGTCTACAGAAACTTAACATGTCACAAGTTTGCCAACTAAACTTACTTGGCAACAATATAATTTACCAAAATAAATCTATACTTAAAATGGCCTTAAAACATGTTCTACAAATAAAATCATTTTAACTGTTACTATATGCTAAATAAATTGGATATTCTGAAAGGTCTTGTTTCACTGAATCCAACGGTATAAAGTTTGCAAAAATCCAACGTGGCATTCAAAAGTTATAAGCATTTGAATTCGGATCAAATTTCTGGTTTTAAATCTATTTTTAGATCTAACCCTAGCCACGCGTCGCGCTGTGATTGGCGCGTACCGCTTCGGTTGGATCACGCTCTGCAGCCGCAGGATCTAAACAGATCGTACGCTCCAGATCGCGTACCGCTTCGGGGTTAAGTGGATCTATCCTAGCGCTTCGATACAGATCCAACGATCCAAAACAACGAGCCAAAATCTGGCGGCGCTTATCGGCTGTGCGCGGCGGCGACGACCAGACGGTGGCGGCGCCGGCGGTACAGATCGCTAGGTGGATGGGGGAGATGCTCACCGAGACCGCGAGGATGTGGGGATGCTCGACATGTGATCAGCTCGGCAAGGGGCGCTCAGGGTTGCGGTAGATTTCTCGCCGGAGTTGGATCTGGCAACGGTGGTTCTGCTCGAGGTCGGAGGCGACGTTGTAGATCACTAGGATGCCAAAGGGAGGTGTGGTTAGATGCGGAAGATCACGGGGATCATGCGAGCGTGAACGACAAGGTTCGGGGCGGTCTGGACTTACCACTAGAGCTCGCCGGAGTTCGTGCAGAAGACGGTGGCGGCCAGTCGTCGACGTTGTCGAAGCTACGGGTCATGCGAAGGTAAACGGAGAGTGTCAGAAGGTGCACAGAGATTCACTGAACATGATAGCGTAAACGCGAGACCGAGGGAAACTCTAGGCTCACCGGAATTTGCCGGCGCAGTCGTCGGAGACGACGGGGTTGCAGAGAGCAATGCGCGCAGCCTGGGGGCGTTCTGTGCTTGGGGTTTGGGGGAAAAGAGAGAGGGGGCAGAGGGGGTTTATATAGCCTGATCATGAGCGAGAATCACTCGGGCGTTGATTCGAATTGACGCCGCGAATTAAACACAGGAAACGGCCGCGTTGATTGGGGACGAACTGGTCGTGCGGGTGGAGACGATGCTGGCGTGGAGGAGGCCCGCTTGTCAGCGACGTGTGCGAGGTGGAAGTGGGGTCTGTCTGTCAGCGGCTGAACGCGTGCGCTCGCGCGTGAGAGAAGTAAAGAAAGGTTCCCGGGTGGGCTTGCTGGGCTCGATTCGCTGCTGGGCCAGAAACCTGGCGCTCGGCCTTTTTCTTTTGTTTGCTTCTTTTCTTTTTCTATTTCTATTTTCTGGAATGATTTTTGATATGAATTCAAATCCTTTTGAATTCAAACAAAATGGGGATCTTTGCAGGGTTCTGTGGTTTCAAATACAGTCATTTAACCAAGTGGTTACCTTGTAAGGGCCTGGTCAAGCTTGGGTTTTGAAACAAACAGAGACTTGTCTCTAGTTTGTGAATGATTGAAATAGGGTTTAAAAAAATATTTCTAAATTGGAAACTTGGGTTAAAATGCTACACCTAATCTTTCCAACAATGGAGGCAAGCAATCAAGTTCCTAAACAATCCAATCCCAAAGGGTGATGGTCAATTGAGTTGAATTTGCATACATGAAATCATAGCTCAAACTTCTGTCTCTAAATGATTTTGAGAAAAACCCTAAATGGATGAATGATGCAAGAATGCTATGAATGAGTTTTGGAATATGAATTTAGGGATGTTACAAATCTAACCCCCTTAAGATGAATCTCGCCCTCGAGATTCAGTTTGGCTAGCAAATAGGTGAGGGTGGTCTTTCCGAAGGTCATCTTCTCTTTCCCATGTTGCTTCCTCTTCGGAGTGATGGTTCCATTGCACTTTACAAAACTTGATAGTCTTGGTCCTGGTAACTCTTTCTGCGGTCTCTAGAATCTTGACAGGCTTTTCCTCATAGGTGAGATCACTTTCTAGTTGGACTTCTTCCAAAGGTATGGTATCCTTCAAATAAGATTCTTCCATCTCTGGGTGACATTTCTTAAGCTGACTCACATGGAACACATTATGGACAGCTGACAGAGATTCTGGCAGTTCAACTTCATATGCAACTTCTCCTTTGCGACTTAGAATCTTGAATGGCCCAACATATCTTGGTGCCAACTTCCCTTTGACTCCAAACCTTTTCACTCCACGAAGTGGTGATACTCTAAGATAAGCTCTATCTCCAACTTCGTAGGTGACTTCTCTACGCTTAGAATCCGTGTAGCTTTTCTGTCGGGACTGTGCTATCTTCAATCTGTCCTTAACCAGTTTGACTTTCTCTTCGGCCTCTTTGATAAGATCAGGTCCAAATAAGCTTCTTTCTCCCACACCATTCCATAACAATGGGGTGGTACACTTCCTTCCGTAGAGTAACTCAAATGGTGCCATTCCAATACTAGATTGATGACTATTGTTGTAAGAGAACTCTGCGTAAGGCAAGCTTTCATCCCAACTTGCTCCATAGTCTAAGGCACATGCCCTTAACATGTCTTCAAGAATTTGGTTAGTCCTTTCCGTTTGACCATCAGTTTGGGGATGAAGGCAGTACTGAATTCCAACCTTGTTCCCAAAGATTCATGAAGCTGTCTCCAAAAGTGAGAAGTGAACTAGGTTCCTCTATCTGACACAATACTCTTTGGCACACCGTGAAGGCATACAATTCTGCTCATGTAGATTTTAGCTAACTTGGCACTTGTATAGGTTGTCTTCACTAGTATAAAATGATCCACTTTAGTTAGGCGATCCACTACCACCCATATGGAATCATACCATGACCTGGTCCTTGGTAATCCGGTAATGAAATCCATACCAATATTTTCCCACTTCCATTCAGGAATAGGCAGTGGTTGAAGCAAACCTGCTGGTTTCTGGTGCTCCGCTTTGACTCTGCTACACACATCACACAAAGCAATATGTTCGGCGATGTCCCTTTTTAGATTGTTCCACCAAAACCTTTCCTTCATGTCCATGTACATCTTGGTATTTCCCGGGTGAATAGAATACGGAGAGTTGTGAGCCTCTTGTAGAATCAGTTTCCGCAACTCCGGATCTTGTGGAACACAAATACGTTTCCCGTGCCATAAGGTGCCTTGTTCGTCTATATGGAAACTCTTGGCTTTCCCTAGACTTATATTTTCCTTAATCTTTTCAATTTCCTTATCTGTCTTCTGAACTTCTCGGATCTTGTCCAATAGAGTGGGTTGAACATCTAAGGACATGAGATGTCCTTCTGGTACAATCTCTAATCTGAGTTCCTTAAATTGTTTACACAGGTCATCTGGCAATTCCCTTTTGGTAAGGCCATTTACAAACGTCTTACGACTTAGAGCGTCCGCTACTACATTTGCTTTACCAGGATGGTATTGCAAACTTAAGTCGTAATCCTTGATAAGTTCTAGCCATCTTCTTTGTCTCATATTGATTTCCTTCTGGGTGAAGATATACTTCAAGCTTTTATGATCAGTGAACACTTCACATCGTTTTCCCAAAAGGTAATGTCTCCATGTTTTGAGTGCATGGACGACAGAGGCCAACTCCAAATCATGAGTAGGATAGTTTACTTCATGAGTTTTGAGTTGTCTCGAAGCATAGGCTACGACTTTACCGTCTTGCATAAGTACGGCACCCAAACCTTGATGTGACGCATCACAATATACTTGGAAATCCTTTTCCAAATCTGGCAGACATAGAACTGGTGCTGTCACAAGTCTCTTCTTCAACTCTTGGAAGCTGACTTCGCAACCTTCAGACCAAACAAATTTCTTGTCCTTCTTTAACAATTCTGTCATTGGCTTAGCAACCTTCGAGAAATTTTCAATGAATCTTCTGTAGTAACCTGCTAAGCCGAGGAAACTACGAACTTCCTTCACATTCTTGGGAGATTCCCATTCAGTCACAGCTGAAACTTTAGCAGGATCAACTGCCACACCATCCTTTGTCATAACGTGACCAAGAAAACCAACTTCCTCTAACCAAAACTCACACTTGCTAAACTTGGCATAAAGTTTATGCTCTCTTAACTTTTCAAGTATCATGCGTAAGTGTCTTTCATGTTCTTCCTTGCTCTTGGAGTAGACTAAGATGTCATCAATGAAAACGACAACGAACTTGTCAAGAAATTCCATGAACACCTTGTTCATCATATTCATGAAATATGCCGGAGCGTTGGTTAAACCAAAAGGCATCACGGTATACTCATACAATCCATATCTTGTGGTGAATGCTGTTTTTGGTATGTCTTGTTCTCTTATTTTGAGTTGAAAATAACCTGACCGGAGATCAATCTTCGAGAATACACATGCTCCTTCCAGCTGATCAAACAAATCGTTGATTCTTGGCAACGGATATTTGTTCTTGATGGTAACCTCGTTGAGAGATCGGTAATCAATACATAATCTTTGTGTTCTATCCTTCTTTTCCACGAATAATACTGGGGCTCCCCAAGATGAAGAACTTGGTTGTATAAACCCTTTCTGCAATTGTTCTCCTAGCTGCTTCTTGAGCTCTTTCAACTCATCAACTGACATTTTGTACGGTCTCTTAGCTATTGGTCCAGATCCTGGCACCAAATCTATCAGAAACTCCACATCTCTATCTGGTGGCATTCCTGGTAACTCTTCCGGAAACACATCCGGATACTCACATACTATTGGCACACTGTCCAAGCTAACCCCCTTAAGATAATTCAGTTTACTTCCTTTGGATTCAAAGTTTGACTTAAATTTTATTCTTTTTCCTTCGGGGGTTGTGAGTGTAACTGTACGATTGGCACAATCTAATACTCCTTCATACTTAGCCATCCAATCCATTCCCAAAATTACGTCTAGTCCTTGGGAATCTAGGATTATCAGGCTTACTGGAAACTTATGCTTTCCAAACTCTATGATGAGATCCCGACATCCAAGGCTTACTATCATATCTCCCCCCGGAGAACTAACCTTTATTGGACACCCAATGTTTTCTGATGCAAACCCATTTCTATCCACAAATGCCTTTGATATGAATGAATGAGATGCACCGGTATCAAAGAGTACAAATGCTGAAATTGAATTGAGTCTGAACTTACCAGCCACGGCATCAGGCTCCTCATAGACCTCCTCCACATTGATGTGGTTAACTTGTCCTTTCTGAAAAGGATTTGGCTTGTTAGGTCCTTCAACTTTCTTCTCAGGGCATTCATTAGCATAATGCCCCAGCTTCTTGCATTTGAAGCACTCAACCTGACTGATGTCCTTTTTAGGAGGTTGGCTTCCACTTCCACTACCATTTCCACTATAGTGGCTCTTATGTCCACCCTTGTGGGTCTTGTACTTGTCCTTGTCATGACTGCGATGATGCTTGTTGTCATGACGGTTGTGGTTGTGCTTGCTGAATTTCCCATGTTTATGGGATCCTGAGTTGCCACTGTCATCATAGTGAGATCGTTTGTGAGACGATCCCGAGCTGTGTTTGTCGGAGTGTTTCCTCTTTCTACTCTCGACTTGCTTCATTTTACTTTCCTAAATAGCAGCCTTGTCACACAAAGACTGATAAGTTGGAACATATGCCACAGACAACTGCAGATTCAGCTCATCATTCAAGCCTTCCAGAAATTTTTCCTTTCTTTTGGCATCTGTGTCAACCTCATCCGGTGCATAGCGCGCCAGATTGTTGAACTCTTCTATGTATTCAGCCATGCTGCGGTGGCGCTGCTTCAGGTTGTGAAACTCCTTCTTTTTCAGACTCATCATTCCTGATGAGATATGAGCAGTGCGAAAACCATCTTCAAAGATAGCCCAAGTCACTTCATCAATAGGAGTGGTGATTTGGAAGTTATCCCACCATGTGGCGGCTGGTCCTTCCAACAGATGTGCTGCGAACCTGACCTTTTCAGCATCCGTGCAACCCACGGTCACTAAGTCCTTGTTCACAGAACGTAGCCAGTCATTGGCTACCATGGGATCAGTTGTCCCCGAAAACTTTGCTGGCCTCAGACGCAGAAATCTGGTGAGCATATCAAAACCCGGAGGGTTGTTGTTGTTGTTGTTGTTGTTCTTGTTGTTGTTGGGGTTGTTGTTGTTGTTGTTATTCTGGTTTTGGATGAATGTTGTCATCATTTGCATAAGCTGTGTTTGCTCATTCATCATTTGTTGCATTTCCGGGGTGATGTTGTTGGGGTTGGGGTTTGCGCGACGGGGAGGCATCTGTGGTTTGTTCAAATAGATAAGAATGAGATACCCATAGATGTTTTATGCACAATACATCATAAGCAAACACATAAGAAGCAACATAAGAATAAAGGTTCAACAACCACATAACAAGCTCATAAAGTAAAACACACAAGTGGCAAGCCATCCACATGTCGGATGGTCCAATAATAAGTTCACAATAACAAGTATGAATATGAAAGGTAAACGAGTAGTCAAGTCTACTCATCAGCATCAATCTCCTCCTCGACGTAGGTAAGACCTGCGTTCTCCATCGCGGTCTTGTTCTCCTCAATCGTAGTGGTCAAGGAATCGACCTTGGCTTTGAGAGCCCTCTTCTGGGAGCGAAGCCTCTCAATAACCATCTGCTGTTGCTCTAGCTCGAAATCCTTGGACTTCAGTTCCTCGGTCATGTCCCGGATCTTCTTGTTCCTATCCTGGACGCGTTTCTCCTAACTCTTGAACTTGCGGTCCTGGGCCTCGAACTTTGTCTCCATTTCCTTGATCATCTCATCCTGCTGCGCAAAAAGCTTGTCCTTCTCGCGTAGCTGTACCTGAAGTTCGTCATTGCCAAGCATGACGTTCGTCCTATCCGTGTCCACGTGCCTGAGGAGAGTCTCTAAGTCCTGGAGATAGAGACGTATCGGCTCCGCCGTGTCCCTCGAGTCGTCCTCAAAGTCGATGGAATCTCCATCAACATCACGCCTTCCGAAGACGTGGAAGTGAGTGCCCCTAACCTGTCAGGAGTGACGGCCTAACAAGCGTCATATCAGGTCCTGCATGACTACCTCCATGCCTCTCTCCCTGTCATCGTGCATCAGCTTGAAGACGATGTCCTCTGTAGTAGGCTTAGTTTGGCGTCCTGGCTGGTTCACCTTGAAGCCCCAGAGGTCCTTCCTCTCGAATTTGGCGAGTGGGTACACCGTGATGGTGGGAAGAGGGAGATCAAGCAGAGTGGTAAGCTCAATGATACGGGGACCAAAACGAGTAACCTGAAACTCCTCAACAGTGCTGATGGCAATAGGCATCTAGTTATAAGAATGAAAAAAGTTAGAACAACACAATTCAGGGTAAATCAAGACAAACATTCATACATATCCATGGATCACAATCTTCACACAAGTCATGCATACATAAGTCCATTACATCAATCAAAGTCCAAATTTATTTAAAGTATCATTTTTGGAAATAAGGTGATAAGTGGTGGTCCAACTAACGAAGTGCCCTTACAATCCAATCTCACGGGATCTATTAGCAAACACAATGTTCCTAGAGGCAATCCACCAATCTTGCTCTCTTGAATCTATCACTAAGTCTATAACATCTCCCCTTATCTCTTGGTTGGTGGCTTCCAACTCTTGAGTAAGCTCCTTCTCTTTCTCTAAGTCCTTTTGGAGGTTGAGCATTCTGCACTTGACTCTAGCACTTAATTCTTTGATAGTCCTCCAAGCTGCATCCCTGGCTGACTCAAAGAAGGCGGTGTGCATTGTAGTGTTGGTGTACATGCAGTATCCCCTTTCTTTGTGGTTGTCTTCCTTGTTCTTGTACAAGTGAAGTTGCACCCACCAATACTCCACTCCTTCATCCATCACTGGAAAGCCCTTGTACACAGCTGCACCATGTGCATCCATTGCCACCATAAGGTCCTTGAGAATATTGGGAAACTCAGTTTCACACTCCAAGGTCATGGTCATGAGTGGTCCTTTCTTCACGGCTTCGTTAATGGAGTTCATCTACAAAGGAAGTTGAAAGAGATTAGAAAAGTTTTACGAGAAGAATAGACAAGTGTAGAAGTAGTTGAAGAAAAACTTTTTCCTTAGTGGTTTTCCAATCCTAGGGTCATAATCCTACAGGCAACACAGTGCTCTGATACCATCTGTTAGACCCCTCCTTTATAAAGGAAAGGATCCCTGTGATTGCAATGCTAGTCCCTGGATCAATGCTAGCATCCACAGTTTAAGATGAAGTACACAGATACAAAGGTCGTTTATTACATTCATTCCAGAGATAAAACATAGTCTTTTACAACTCGGGGCCATAGGCCTAATACAAGAGTTTAAGGAATAAGTAAATAAACATAAGTCTTCATCTTCATGTGCCACAGGCAAGCATGTTGAGTGTAGACTCATGACTCCTATTCATCATCGGAGTAACCTGCAACATCACAAGTTACAGCCACAGAGGGTCAATACTTTGGAATAGTATTGGAAAGTGATACCTTAGTATATTTTAGGTGGACTATAATACTATATGCATTTTGGCTAAGTGTAGCTTGGCTTGCTTTGCTTGAAAATAAGTTTTACCTATTAGTTGAAAACACTAAGTTTTCTTTGTCAAAAACATTCCCAAGGAACCACCAATAGACATTGAGGTCCTTCACCCTTGTTCACCCACAAATTTTATTTAGAAGTTGGAGTGATGAGATTCTTGTAGCTTCCATGTCTTGATGCTCAAAGTGTCCATTTCCTTGGACAAGGCTAAGTACTTAGGTTTTCCATCTGCAGAGGTTGTGCACTTTCCCCACCAGACTTGGTTTCCCAAGACAGGACCTTTCAGAAGCCTTTCCTTAGTCAAAATGGACGCGCTCCAACCTATCATCCCAACTACCACCAACTGTCCAAGTGACTAAGTTCTAGCAACCTATATGATCATGGCAGAGCCCATATTGCCAAGTGGTTGCACTGTAAGCTTTCTCAACACTTGGCCTCCAAATCCCTTTGTGCCTGGGTGGCATACCACAAGTGAGATACACAACCCAAGTCCATGGCCTTGTGTAACCACTCAACATAACCCAATCTTTCCATTCCACCCAGGAGGTTCATTTGACTTAGTTGTTTTTATTAGAAAAACATAAGTCCCATGACTTAGAAATATTTTCATCATAGTGTGTATAGATTTCCACCAACCCTTGTTTGCTAAATAGCTAGGCTAAGCATGGTAAGATAACCTAACTTAGGAAAATTCCTTAGCAATTCCACAATTCTACACTACTTAGGATTTCCCAACTTAGCATTAGGCAAAATAGCATGCAATACTTAGCAAAATATCTAATGCTAGAACAAAACATAGGATAGAAACATTCATGAAAATATCACTTGCCTTGGTAGTGGGGAGAGTAGCACTCTTCACAATCACAATCACAAGAAAAATCTACACAAGAAATATAGCATACAATTACACACAATTATATACAACCAAAATAATATGAATGCATGCATGCAAGAATTTACTAAGTGGTGATTTTTGAAAATTCTACCAAGTATGCTCATGTCTACAGAAACTTAACATGTCACAAGTTTGCCAACTAAACTTACTTGGCAACAATATAATTTACCAAAATAAATCTATACTTAAAATAGCCTTAAAACATGTTCTACAAATAAAATCATTTTAACTGTTACTATATGCTAAATAAATTGGATATTCTGAAAGGTCTTGTTTCACTGAATCCAACGGTATAAAGTTTGCAAAAATCCAACGTGGCAATCAAAAGTTATAAGCATTTGAATTTGGATCAAATTTCTGGTTTTAAATCTATTTTTAGATCTAACCCTAGCCACGCATCGCGCTGTGATTGGCGCGTACCGCTTCGGTTGGATCGCGCTCTGCAGCCGCAGGATCTAAACAGATCGTACGCTCCAGATCGCGTACCGCATCGGGGTTAAGTGCATATATCCTAGCGCTTCGATATAGATCCAACGATCCAAAACAACGAGCCAAAATCTGGCGGCGCTTATCGGCTGTGCGCGGCGGCGACGACCAGACGGTGGCGGCGCCGGCGGTACAGATCGCTAGGTGGATGGGGGAGATGCTCACCGAGACCGCGAGGATGTGGGGATGCTCGACATGTGATCAGCTCGGCAAGGGGCGCTCAGGGTTGCGGTAGATTTCTCGCCGGAGTTGGATCTGGCAACGGTGGTTCTGCTCGAGGTCGGAGGCGACGTTGTAGATCACTAGGATGCCAAAGGGAGGTGTGGTTAGATGCGGAAGATCACGGGGATCATGCGAGCGTGAACGACAAGGTTCGGGGCGGTCTGGACTTACCACTAGAGCTCGCCGGAGTTCGTGCAGAAGACGGTGGCGGCCAGTCGTCGACGTTGCCGAAGCTACGGGTCATGCGAAGGTAAACGGAGAGTGTCAGAAGGTGCACAGAGATTCACTGAACATGATAGCGTAAACGCGGGACCGAGGGAAACTCTAGGCTCACCGGAATTTGCCGGCGCAGTCGTCGGAGACGGCGGGGTTGCAGAGAGCAATGCGCGCAGCCTGGGGGCGTTCTGTGCTTGGGGTTTGGGGGAAAAGAGAGAGGGGGCAAAGGGGGTTTATATAGCCTGATCATGAGCGAGAATCACTCGGGCGTTGATTCGAATTGACGCCGCGAATTAAACACAGGAAACGGCCGCGTTGATTGGGGACGAACTGGTCGTGCGGGTGGAGACGATGCTGGCGTGGAGGAGGCCCGCTTGTCAGCGACGTGTGCGAGGTGGAAGTGGGGTCTGTCTGTCAGTGGCTGAACGCGTGCGCTCACGCGTGAGAGAAGTAAAGAAAGGTTCCCGGGTGGGCTTGCTGGGCTCGATTCGCTGCTGGGCCAGAAACCTGGCGCTCGGCCTTTTTCTTTTGTTTGCTTCTTTTCTTTTTCTATTTCTATTTTCTGGAATGATTTTTGATATGAATTCAAATCCTTTTGAATTCAAACAAAATGGGGATCTTTGCAGGGTTCTGTGGTTTCAAATACAGTCATTTAACCAAGTGGTTACCTTGTAAGGGCCTGGTCAAGCTTGGGTTTTGAAAAAAACAGAGACTTGTCTCTAGTTTGTGAATGATTGAAATAGGGTTTAAAAAAATATTTCTAAATTGGAAACTTGGGTTAAAATGCTACACCTAATCTTTCCAACAATGGAGGCAAGCAATCAAGTTCCTAAACAATCCAATCCCAAAGGGTGATGGTCAATTGAGTTGAATTTGCACACATGAAATCATAGCTCAAACTTCTGTCTCTAAATGATTTTGAGAAAAACCCTAAATGGATGAATGATGCAAGAATGCTATGAATGAGTTTTGGAATATGAATTTAGGGATGTTACAATGTTGCAATCATCTCAGAGTACAAAATATGCCCAAATGGCAGATCTGCTACTAACGCCCCAGGGCAAACTATTCTATTCCGCAGGCTTCGACGACGACTCGCCAGCATCCTTGCGATTGCGGATGAAGGGCGTGTACGGGTTTGACGGGTACGTCGTCAGCTCACCCGCCATCACCGCGTGGAAGGGTTGCTCGAACTTGAAGTCTCGGTGCTGCGGCTCGGGGTCGTTAGGTGCGACGACCGTCTCCTGGTAAGGAAGGAGGTCGCCCATTGCCCATACGTGCTCGGAATACACCGCGGCACGATCCGTCAACTTGAGCACTTCAGAGATCTCCACCGAGCCAGTCGACGACGGGTAGCCACTCGTCACGTCGTCTAGGTCGAAGTCCTCCGGGAAATGGGTGAGCCCAAGGCTAAGCGCCGTCGCCGCTCCACGCCGGAAGGCCGATCGCGTCATAAACTCAACGGACGATGGTGCCTTCTCCAAGTACCGCCACACCTCGACAAGGTCGCTGGGAATTACTTCCGTGGGCGACATCTCCTAGAGGTAGGCTCGGATGCATGTCGCCGACAACGTCGTCGAGTCGACGAGCGTGGCCACACATTGCCGCGCGTCGAACGAGTTCGCCTCTTCCGCGCTATCAAGGATGCGACTTGTGGATAGAAGATAACAGTGAGAACAACGGATATTACAAAAAGGCACATGCAATAGGCAGGGGCAGGACCAATCAAAGGACAGGAGAGGTCCGTGATGAAGCTCTGAAGAGAAGTATAATCATCCTGAAGCCCAGCAACAAGGGCGTCAGAAACTTTACGCTCTTCCGCGGCGGCCGTAACGGCGGCCTTGGCACGACCATCCGCCGAACTCGCTTCCTCTTTCGCCTCCCTCATCTCGCGCTCGAGATCGGCGATCCGCTTCTCAGCCGAACTCAACGCCGATTGAGCCGCTGCCAACTCACTCGCGGGGACAAGACCCTGGCGGGCCTCCTCTGCCTTCGCGGCAACTGCCTGAAGCCCCTTATTCGCCTCTTGGATGGTGGCCAGTTCCTTCTCCGTGCGGTGTTTCGCAGCAAGTCGATCAGCTGACTCACGTTGCAGACCCTGTACACAATTCAAACAGTTAGCCAAAGCGAAATCCTAAGTGCCCACCCGCTGAAATTCAGCGAGTGCGCACTCGGGGACTGCAACCAAAAAATCCTAAGTGCCCACCCGCTGAAATTCAGCGAGTGCGCACTCGGGGACTGGCAACCAAAAAATCCTAAGTGCCCACCCGCTGAAATTCAGCGAGTGCGCACTCGGGGACTGGCAACCAAAAAATCCTAAGTGCCCACCCGCTGAAATTCAGCGAGTGCGCACTCGGGGACTGGCAACCAAACAATCCTAAGTGCCCACCCGCTGAAATTCAGCGAGCACGCACTCGGGGACTGGACGCGAAATGTAAAAGCACAACACTAAAAGAATCAGACCGCTGCAACACACCGACCTGATCCTCGGGGACTAGACATACCTGGATGGATGCGCCAAGCATGCCATGAAGTTGTACTGCATCCACGGACGCGAGGAGAGCCGGCGTGTACCCGCGACGCTGCTCGACCTCCGTATCGGCGACCCCAGGTGCATAGCTCGAGGGCGAGGTACCACTCGCTGTAGCCGCCCTGGTGATGAAGCGCGGGAACGTTGCGATGGAGGCACCGGCACCAAAGGATGCCGGCTCGGCCACCCCAGGCGAGGGAGCACCCTCCTTCGTGGGTACGGCCGCCTCCGTTGCGGGTTCATTCGGCGCGACCGCCGTGTCGTCGGAGATCGTGACGACATCGTCGCCATTGGCTTTCTTGGCGCCATCCGCAGGGACGACGACTTCGTCCGCCTTCCTCTTCCGGGAGGGATCCTCTTCGCTGACAACGGGCGGCACCTTAGCCACAGTTGGATGGCCTATTTTCTTCCCTCCGGTCCTACAAATTGATTGCGTGAGCAAGATAATTCAAGTACAATGAAAGACGAAAGAAGGTGAGCAAACTCACTTAGCGACTGGAATGAAGCCAAGCCCGGTGCGGATGCCGGCCGGTTTCTCCAGTTCGGGGCCCAGTCGGCGACTGAGGCCCATTTCCAAGACGTCGTGCGCCCAAGACACGGATGGTTTCTTCGTCGTCGAGGCTGCGACGGGAGCCTCTGAGACATCTTCAGCGGGAGCTTCCTTGCGAGGTGAAGTCGCCGCGACCGGAGCGGCCCCTAGTCCAGAGACTGGGGTGAATGGCGGAGGTATCGAAGCCAGTGGCACCTCGCTCAGGACAGCGGCCATGTCCAGCGCGGTTACCACCGGCGGCGCCTCGCCCTTGGCCAGACTGGTGGCGTCGGAGCTGCTCGCCGAGTGCGGCGGGGAGGCCGGTCTCACCGGTTTCGTCTTCTTCTTCGGAAGGGCCTTCACCTCCTTCTCCACCTTCTTCTTCTTCGACGGAGTAGCCTGGCGGCGCGAGGTGGTCTCCGGAAGTTCGTCATCATCATCATCATGATGCTCGAGGCTTTTACTTGCCTCGAGCTCACGTTGACGCTGCCCGCGGGTCTTGCGGACCAACGGGGCGACCTCCTCCTCGGAGTCGTCGTCGTCGTTGTTCTCGTTGCTCTCGGCGTCGCCCTTGGTGGGAGGCGATTCGCCCAGGTCCTGGACGGACGAGCTCGAGTTCTCGTCATCGGAAGGCGGGAGCCATCCTTCCACCACTTGGAATAGCTGCAATGAGCACAAGATGAAATTAGAATGACCGCGACTGCATAAACTGCGACTGCGAATGATGAGAGGTGACTTATCGTTGGGGTTGGATGCTTTGCGGTGTAGGGGGCGACCCCGGCCTTTGCGTCCAGGTACACCGCCTGGGTGATCTTCTTCAGTGCTGGGGTGTAGTCCTCGAGCTTCCACTCGGCGAGGCAGGACTTCGTCGAGTCCTCCCGGCCTGTATATTGGTACATGTAGTGGTCGCGCCGAGCCAGAGGGATGAGCCGCCGCCCGAGCCAGCAGTTGTATAAGTTAATTGTCTGGAGGCCTTTCTTCTTCAGACTGCGGATGGTTTGAAGCATTTAGTCCACGACCATCCGCTGGTCGGTGGGGAGCTTGCCGACTTGGAGTCGGCGCGGTTCGGACCGGTTGGTGGAGTATCATGGGATCGCCGCCTCGCCCTCCTGGGTCGCCTCGGCAACGTAGAACCAAGACTTCTTCCAGTCGCTCGCCGCCTTGGCGGGCAGCATCAAGTCAAAGAACGAGGCCTTCGACTTCAGCTGGAATGTCAGGCCACCCGCGGCGAGCATTGGGCCGCCCGCTTACTCGCGACTGATCCGTCCGTGAAACAGATCTTGCCATAGAGGGAAGTAGGGCCGGCAGCCTAGGTAGCACTCGCAGAACGCCACGAAGATGGCGAGCTGCTCGATGCTGTGCGGACCCAGGTCCGACGGTTGGATCCTGTAGTAGGCGCAGAAGCGCCGGAAGAACAGGGACGTAGGGAATCCTAGCCCCCGTTCTAGGTGGCTGGTGAAGCAGATGAATTCTCCCTCGCGCGGGTTCGTCGTCACCTCTCCGCCCGCGGGGATGCGCCAATAGCCAGCGCGCAGGATCCCGGCCTCCTCGAAGGACGCCAATTGCGCCCTCGTACACTTAGATCTACCCCAGGGCTCGGTGGAGGGGGCCATGGCGGAAGGATTGGTGGGGGGTCGGATGATTTCGGGTCGGCTGGATCGCGATGCGAAGGAAGGCGAAAGTGCGCGCAATCGGAGGAAATGACGAGAAGGTGGTTCTCCGATCGCCGGCCATTCCCCTTATATAGCGTTTGTTACCCGCCAAATCAGGGAGCCGTTACTACGCGGTGATTACGCCAAAAGTTACCGTTGGATTACCCCAACGGCTAGTTTGACCACATTAACGGTCCAACTTCAGCCACTCGGCTCGCCGACCCGGTCACTACGATAGTGATTAAATGTTTTCGCCGACTCGACTCGCCGAAGCTGCGATCAGAATGACTAGTATTTTCCTTTATTCAGGAGCCCGTCGGCGATTCGACTGGGTGTCTGCTTTGAAGCCGTATACTCCGACTGCCAGCAACCACCTGCGCCCAATCGACGACGGCCTCGGGGACTACTGATGGGGATATGCCCACCGGGGTATACCCAGCAGGACGTTTCCGACTGGCCCAGGAACTGGCGAGTGGGCCTGCAAGACAGCGACTGGATCAAGGCCCGGTGTGGATCCGAGCGACTGGAAGCTGAAGGCCCAAGCGAGTAGATAGGCCCGGTCGAGTTAGGTTAAACGGTTACCGAAGCCTTAACTGATTCGGTTGAGATATGTAAACCCTAGGGGAGGTGAGTCTATATAAACCTCCCTACAGGGCGTGTAGAGACACGTTCCATCATACACCAAGCGACTCGCCGCCTAGCAGCCGAGCTCGCCCATTGTACCACCATCATAATACAATCTAGCAGGAGTAGGTCTTTACCCTCCGGGGGGGCGAACCTGGGTAAAACCTTGTGTCTCCGCCCTCATCTCGCACCGCAGATGGCTGGCCGCCCTTGCCCCTCGTTCTACTACTCGCTGTCGATTGCAGCATCTGCCGTGACCATTCCCACGACATCGTCCATTATCCCTCTTAGTGCAAATGGAAGTACCTGCGTCATTAGCATGGCACAGTCGTGAGACTTCATGCCACTGAACCTCTGCTTTGCCTCGTCTAGGTATCTGCTTATCTTACTCGCGTAGCCGTAAGGAAATTTGACTCCTAGAAGGCACTTGAAAAACTGTTTGATCTCATCCTGGCTTAGAGTGAAGCAAGAAAGAGGGCAGTAATATTCGTTCTTCTTAAACTTTTTACCCTTCCGAAGACCTTGTGTCGTCTCCGACTCATGATCATCGTCATCTTCCTGATCATCAGGAGTAGTGCGTCCTCCGTGAAGCTCCTTCTGGATACCCATGAATATCAGGCGTGCCTTGATTTCGGACCATCTTTCGTCCTATCTGGCATGTTTATTATGGTGGCGAACAGACTCTCGCACACGTTTTTCGTGATATGCATGATGTCAAGGCTATGAGGCGTGCGGAGAAACTTCCAGTATGGCAACTCCCAGAAAACAGACCTTGTTTTCCATACCTTCATCAACGGCTTGTCTTGCTGCCTCTTTCGCTTCTTTCCAGGCTTAGGACAATCTTTCCAGTTTTTCAGCAACTCTTCCACTTCTTTGCTGCTCCTCCGCTCTGGGATTCCTCGGGTCTCGGATTTGCCATCGAACAGGTCTCCACGTTTTCTCCATGGATCATTCTTGCCGAGCCACCTCCGGTGCGCCATGAACACGGTTTTTGAAGACCCTGGATCTTTCTCTAGTTGGAGATAGCTTGTGTTATCCATGCACCTACCGCATGCACAGAATCCTTGGATAACATGCCCCGAGATATACCCGCAACCTGGATAGTCTTGCACCGTAGTGACCAACGCGGCTCTCATAGTGAAATAATCTTGTGCGACGGCGTCGTAAGTATTGGCTACAGATTCCGATAACGTGGCTAGCTCCTCTTCCAACAGCCCGAGATACAGATTGATGTCGGTACCAGGTTGTTTTGGCCCTTGAATTAGCATACTCATTTGTATGTACTTCTTCTTCATTCACAACCATGGAGGGAGGTTGTACATCCATACAAACACAGTACAAGTGTTGTGCATGCTGCTCTAGCTACCTAACAGATTGAGTCCATCGGTGCTCGCACCAAGCCTGATGTTCCTCGAATCTCCACAGAATTCTGGGAATTCGAGGTCCAATGCTTTCCACTGGCTAGCATCTGAAGTGTGCGTCAGCAGCTCATCCTTTTTGGGGTCATCGTCATCTCCTGGCTTCTTCCTTTCCGCATGCCATTGCATGAGCTTCGCTTCCTTAGGGTCCACGAAATAGCGCTGCAGACGAGGAGTGATAGGAAAGTACCATACCACTTTTCGAGGTGCTTTCTTCCCTTTATTGTATCGACTCACGCCGCACACCGGACATGTGGTTTTCTCCGCGTCCTCGCCCCGATAAATGATGCAATCGTTGATGCATACGTGATATCTAATGTGCGGTAGATCGAGAGGATAGACGATTTCTTGGTGTCCTCGATACTAGTTGGACACGTGTTCCCCTCCGGGAGACGATCGTGCCAGAATGCCATCATATCGTCGAAGCTTGCGTCGCTCAATTTGTGTTTTGCCTTCATCTCCATAGCCTTGAGCGTTACATTCAACCGGGTATAATCGGGCCTGCATCCTTCATACAATGGAGTAACCCCGTCTTTCTCAAGTTGCGCAAGCTTGGCTTTCTCTCTAGCGGCAGCCCTGGCGTTACTCGTCTGCTTGAGAAGCAGCTCTTGCACATAAGGGTCCCGCACCCAGCCTAACGTTGTTCCATCATCGTCTGCTCCTCCGGCATCTAGATCATCATCATCCCGGTCTGCTTCCGCACCTTCACCATCTCCAGGAGACTCTTCATCATCTCGCCCGTTCTCGCCATGATGATCATCGTAATGTTACCCACCTTCACCGTCTCCATCGTCTTTGTCATCGCTTATCCAACGAGTGTATCCATCCATGAAACCATGGCGGAGCAGGTGCGCCTGCAGATTCCCGGAATCTGGGTCGATCACCTAGTTGAGTTTGCATCTTCTGCACGGACATCTTATCTTCGTCTTGTTATTTTGTATCATGTCGACCGTCGCACATTTCAAAAATCTAGCCACAATGCCTTCGCTCATTATGAGCACCGTTTTTGCCTGCACGGTGTACACGGTACAATTAGAAGTCGATTAGAACCACATAATCAATGCTTGTACCTCTTGGATATTTCTTGGGGTGACACCATGGTGGCATCCCCAAGCTTGAGCTTTTGTCCATTCTTCATCTCATTGCATCATTCTTTCTCTACACCTAAAATTTTTCCTTCATACAAAACTTCACACAATCTTCATTAGCAACATTAGATTATTTCAGCTTCCCTTTCCCACCTAGCATGAAGTTGAGCTAATAGCCTAACATTTTCATCAATAGTAACTTGTATGGCATGACCAGTAGCAAAGGTGTTTTCCATAGTTTCAGGTTTAGCAGCCATTTTATTAACCAAGGAAGTTTGAGCTTCAGACAAAGAGGATATATTTTTCTCAACAGTTAAAAGCTTTTCCTCTATAATCTTATTGAAAGTGGTTTGCTTACTAATAAAGTCCTTGAGCATGACTTCAAGTTCAGAGGGGGCACTTCTAGCATTATTGTAAGAGCTTCCATAGGAATTGCCATTATTAGGAGGATAAGGCCTATAATTGTTGTTGGTACCAAAATTATTCCTATAGGCATTGTTGTTGAAATTGTTGTTTCTAATGAAGTTCATATCAACTTGCTCTTCTTGAGCAACCAAAGAGGCTAAGGGAACACTATTAGGATCTAGAGGAGCTTTCCCATTAACAAGCATAGCCATAATAACATCAATCTTTTCACTCAAAGAGGAAGTTTCCTCAACAGAATTTACCTTCTTACCATGTGGAGCTCTCTCAACATGCCATTCAGAGTAGTTAACCATCATATTATCAAGGAGCCTTGTTGCAGCACCCAAAGTGAGGCCCATGAAGGTACCTCTAGCAGCAGAATCCAACAGGTTTCTTGAGGAGAAGTTCAAACCTGCATAAAAAGTCTGGATAATCATCCAAGCAGTGAGTCCATGAGTAGGTCAATTTTTAACCAAAGATTTCATTCTTTCCCAAGCAGGAGAAACATGTTCACTATCAAGCTGTTTAAATTTCATAATGTCACTTCTCATAGCAATAATCTTAGCAGGAGGATAATAATTTCCAATAAAAGCATATTTGCACTTGGTCCAAGAATCAATACTATTTTTAGGCAAAGATAGCAACCATTCTTTAGCTTTTCCCCTCAAGGAGAAAGGAAAATGCCTATTAAGATGGGCAGCAAGATCATCAGAACCAGCACCAGAAAATTGCTCTATCATCACAAAATTCAACAAAGCAGGCTTAATTTCATAAAAGCTAGCATCAGGAGCAGGTGGAGCAATAGGAGTGCTTAGGAAATCATTGTTGTTGGTGCTAGTGAAGTCACACAACTTGGTGTTCTCAGCAGAGTTCATTTTGGCAAAGGTGGGCAAGCCAAAAACAGCAGCAGCTAGAGCAGGAACTAATTTTTTTGTGTTTTCGAAAAACGCAAGCAAACCAAACTAGACTTTTTTTTCGAAAAGAAGCAAACAAAACCAAGAAAAAGAAACAAAGCAAACTAAAAACAAAGTAAAGAGAGAGGAAGTGAAGGACTCCCCTTGTGAAGACGTCCTTACCCTCCCCGGCAACAGCGCCAGAAAACTTGTTGATGACTCTTTGGTGGTGCCAGAGAACTTGGTGCTTGATGTGGAGTTTTGTTTGGAACCCCAAGAGCAAGGTGTGAAGAGTACATCAGCAAGTCTTCCCTCAGTTGAGACCGAGGTTATCGAACCAGTAGGAGGAAGGAAACGTCACACAGGTGTTGCAAGCAACACGGAGACCTGCACAACACAAACTCAAGACTTTGCCCCAACGAATCAGTGAGGTTGTCAAGCTCACCGGTTTGCTGTAACAAAGGATTAAACGTATGGTGTGGAAGGTAATGGTTTGCAGCAAGTAAACAAGTCACAAATGGAAGATGTATCAATGGTAAAGATTGGACCGGGGTCCATAGTTCACTAGAGGTGCTCTCCTTAGATAAACAACATGGCATGAAGGGTAAACAAATTACAGCGGGGAAATTGACAGGAACTGAGCAAGGCATAACAATGCAATTACTAGCCAGAAAGATCCTATGAGGTTGATTGGGCAATACAACAATATACATAGACCGTCATCTATGACTAGAAGTCCACCTTCAGGTTATCATCCGAACCCCCTCCAGTATTAAGTTGCAAGCAACAGACAACTGCTTTAAGCAAAGCGTGTAAGGTAAATAGTCCACATGTTCCATGAAAAAGAGACCGTTGTTTTCTCCATAGTAGCAACAGCACATCTACAACCAAAGAGATTTTTGTCACTTCCCTTGGAAACTAGAGGCATGAACCCACTATCGATCATAAAATACTCCCTCCTAGAGTCACTAGCAACTACTAGGCCAAGATAACCACTACCAACGGAGAGCATGCAAGATCACAAACAACACAGACATGATAGAATCATAAAGATAAAACCATTAACCAAACCAACATAATAATCTCAATATCCATCGGATCCCCGCAAACACAACATGCATGATTACAAATAAGTTAGATCTTGATCATGAACGGAGCTCACAAGATGTATACATGAAAGCACAAAGGAGGAGATACAACCATCTAGCTACTACATGGACCCATAGTCCAAGGTGGAACTACTCACAAATCATACCGGAGAGAAGGCCTCCGGGATGATCTCCCCTCCGGCAGGGTGCCGGGAAGAACTTCAGTTCCCCCCTGATCTAGGGACGATGGTGGCGGCGGCTACAGACGGTTTCGTGGATTTATGATCAGGTACTCAGGGTTTCTGCATCGGGGGCTTCTTATAGGAGAAAAGGTGAGACTGGGAGGCGGCCAGGGCCGCCAAACCCTAGCCAGGCGCGGGCCCACCTGCCCCCGCGCCTGGGTGGGTCTGGCCCCCCTGGCCGGCCCCTACGGCTCTCCTCTGGACTTCTTGTTCCCCACGGAAAGTAATTGACTTTGACATTTGTCCCATACAATTCCGAGAATATTTCTTTACTAACTTTTATGAAACAAAAAACAGCAGAAAACAGGCATCTGGCACTGTTGCAACTTGTTAATAGGTTAGTACCAAAAAACATGTAAAAAGCACCTCAAAGTATGGACAATTAAGGCAAAGTATATACTAAACAAGCATGGAGCATCAAAAATTATACATATGTTTCCAACGTATCACGAACGAGTACGACTAGGCAGCCGTGGTGGTGGTCTCAGAACAGCGAGAGGAGGCCGGGAACGACGGCGACGGGCGGCTACTGAGAGGCTAGGGTTCGTCCCAGAGAGGGTACACGAGGAAGAGAGCCAGGGGAGAGTGAGAGGGAGGAAGGGAAGAGGAGCATGACACAGCCGGGTCTTATCCTCGTCCAGGGGCGGCGCGATGGTGGCGAGCATCTTGGCACGCGGCGGCCGGCGGGGAGGCGACACGCAGCTGCTTCACTGGATGGAGGTTGACGATAACATCGACAAGAGCTGAAGCGGTACGGGCTAGGGAGGCTGCTCCTGGGACGAGCTGGGCTTCTTCACGCAGGAAGGAGCTGGGCTGCGGCTGCTGCTGTTTGCTGCGGGTGGGCATCGGGGAGGGGTGAGGAAAGCTGGGATGCGGCCCAGTTAGGTTAGGAATGTTTTTTTATTTCCTACAACCTTTTTATTTTTAGTTTTTCTATTTTCTCTTTTGTAATTTCATTCAAAATTGTTTTGAGTCATTTCAAAAATACTAGAAGGTTGACAAAAGTATAGAAAATAATGAGGGGTCCTTTCAATCCATTAGGGATCCACTATTTTTGATACTTCTCAAAAATTTGAAACCATTTGAATGTATTTTCAAAATAGAGGGGGGAAGGTTATAGGGTTTTATCTTTGTTTGTTTATATGCATTTGAAAGGATGATACTCATGAATGCACAATCAACCCTAAATATTGATTAGGTAAAACTGGGGTGTTACAGAAACCGTGTGCTCCGTCGCGGAACGGTGGTGGTCCTGTGCCATCGATCCTTCCAGGCCAACACTGCAGGCGACGAGGACGCTTTCTGGCCGCCTCGCTGGGGTCCTGAATGCCATGTACCGGATGCAGAACCTCCTGCTGGTGGATGATCATCGGGTTCTTCCTGCAAAGCTATCCTCTTGCCCTGCTTGGAATCTCCACATTGTACATCTTAGGAACGGTGTCTGGATCATTCATCCACGCCTTTACCTCGATGATCCATCAGTCGCTCGGTGGCACAATCTCCACCAGCTCGCCACCAAGGCTACTGATGACCTTCTTAAGGGCCTCCGGTTCCCAAGCATGCAAAGGGAGGTTGTCAAAGCCAAGATTAGAGAAGAACCGAAGCTGCCCCAAGCAATCGTCCCACCCACAGGCGCGATGCCAACGCAGGAAGCTCATTTTCTCCCCACAACACTCGAAAGAATGGGAAGAATGTAGAACACGCTCGCTGTCTGAGCTATGGACGAACCAGACAAATAAATCGAATGGCAGCACACATACCTCAATATTGACCACTTTTTGTCTGATCCCAAAACGAGACCTCAAAGCCGACAGCAAGTCTATCGGCAACACGACAAGACGCGTGCCCAGCACGGTGGCCATGAGAGCGTTCTCGTTGAACTCCTCTGCCAGGGCTACCATGCATGGGGTGCGCAACATCATGCAACCACCCGAGGTCGGTCGTCGGTCCGGATTGCCCGTCCGAATGCGCTCCGCCGTGCGAGAAGATCTAGGCAGCGGCGAGAGGCTAGGCTAGGGACGCAAAGCTCCTACACGCCGACTAGGAAAAACGAGGCGAGGGCGACAACGGGTAGCTTCGATTAAGGGCGTGGGAGGTTGACCGGCCATGGCGGGGACGCAAGGAGAGCAACAGAGAGCTCCGATCTAGAGAACCGTAGCCGTAGATAATCAAGGTAATGGAGAGGGGAATAATAGGGGAGAAGAGCAGAGCAGAGAATAAGATCTAGTCCTCTTAGGGGTAAACCATGAAGGGAATATGCCCGAGAGGCAATAATAAAGTGATTCTTATCGTATTCCTTGTTTATGATAAATGTTTATTTTGCATGATATAATTGTATTAATACGGAAATGTTAATACATGTGTGCTTAATAAACAAAAAGGAAGTTCCTAGTTATGCCTCTCTTATAAACTAGCTTGTTGATTAACAAGATGATCAAAGGTTTCCTGATCATGGACATTGGACGTTGTTAATAACGAGGTCACAACATTGTTGGAATGATGTGATGAACATTCATCTGAAGTATAGCATTACGATCAAGGTCACTATGTTTATATTTCTATAACATCATACGAAGTAATCTTAGTCCTTAGACCATGAGATCATGTCAATCACTAACACCATAAGAGTATCTTGATAACATCAAACGTCACACCGTAACAGGGTGACTATAAAGATGGGTTCAGTGCTACGAAGGTGTTATGTTGAGGCTCATGGATCAAGAGTGGAATTTCTCCATCCCTATGACGGATAGATATACTCTGGGCCCTCTCGGTGATATCACATTAGTTAGCTTGCAAGCAAGTGATTTGATCACTAGAATGTTATATCACGGGAACGAGAAAAGGGTACATGTCGACAATGAGATCAAACTAGGTATGGGGATACCGATGATCAAATCTCAGACATGTAATATATCACGAGACAAAGGGATTGAGTTACATGCGTATAAGGTTCACACGATCACAGAAGTCATCGTTGAATATGTGGGAGTCAGTACGCATCTCCAGGTACCGCTGCTGATTATTGATCGGAGAGGGGTCTCGATCATGTCTACATTATTCGCGAAATGTAGGGTGACACACTTAAGGGATACCGACACCATTTGGAGCAAATAATATGCCAGAGAAAGAAAAAGGAAAGGAAGGAATTTATTTCACTAGACACCGAAACTATTTCGGTTGAAATTGCTGAAACTAGTTCTACATGTGAAATTGAAATGTTGTAAGGGGTTTTATGTGAATGTTTGTTAATTAAAGTAATTAACAAAATTCTGAATAAATAAATAAAAGAGTTTTATTTAAATGAGAGCTTATATTAAATTTGGTGGAAATTTAATGCATGTGAGTCGATTTTTGAGTGGAGGCTTTTTTATGGGAGTGGAGGCTTTTCATTTTGAGTGGGAGCTCCACCCACATGAATGTGGAAGAGATGGGGGCAGCCACCATGGTTGGGCACCATGCCCCTTGGGGTGCCCCCCTCTCCCTATAAAAGGCCCCCTCTCCTCCTCTCAAAGCACACCTCCTCGCGAAGGATCTCTCTCCCCCCTTTAGAATTTCCCCATGGTCTCGGATCAGCGAGATACATGTTCCCGGTGGCTTTTTATGGAAGGATTTGTTGCTTCCACTGCTTCGCTGGAGCGAGGGCACAGAGGTTGTCGAGGTACCTGGACATGTGTGCGATAAAGGATGCACAACTGCTTTGTGGTGCTAGATTTGATGGTGCTGGACCGGCTGGACTAGATGGACTTCATCAAGATTTTGAGATCGGCAAGCGTTCGTCTACATCATCCACGAGTACAACCTCATTAACACTATTTGGTCTTCGAGGGTATGTATTCTATGGATGTATATCCACCTGTTGCTTGTATCTAGTAGATAGATCTTGGTACATAGTTGTTCCCATCGTAGGAAATTTTTTGTTTTCTATGTTGTGAACCCTTCAGTGGTATCAGAGCCGGATCTATACGTAGATGCTTTGCACGGGTAGTACACATATGGTATGTGGGCGATGATGATCATTTTATTGCTTCTTAGTTGTACTTTGTATATTGGTGGCATAGTAGGATGAATCAGCCCGGACAAACTTTACATGTCCTCGCACATGAGACCTGTTCCACGCTTGACATGCAATTAGTTTTGCATAAGTGACTAGCGGGTATATGTCTTTCCTACTATAGTCAATATCTAATTTGCAACGAGTTGTCAACAATTTGGTTATCCTCGTTGTGGTTCATGTTCGTAGGTAAGAATGGTTCTATCTTCGAAAGCCCTAAGCCACGTAAAACTTGCAATGTATAAATTAGAGGCGTCTAGTTTAGATTGTTGCTGCGCTAGTGTCATGATATGGTGATGTTGTAAGTAGAAGTATAAGTCGATACTCTTACAACACAAATAACGTGTAAGTTTCATAGACCTTGGCCTTACACATAGAGGTATGATGGCGATCATACCATGATGCACATGATGGAGATCAAGTGCAAGAATCATATCATTTCACTGAAGGGAATATGCCCTGAGAGGCAATAATAAAGTGTTTATTATGTGTATTCCAAGTATATGATAGATGTTTATTTTACATGCTATAATTGTATTAATACGGAAACATTAATATATGTGTGTTTAATAAACAAATAGAAAGTTCCTAGTTATGCCTCTCTCATAAACTAGTTCGTTGATTAACAAGATGATCATAGTTTCCTGATCATAGACATTGGATGTTGTTAATAACGAGATCACAACATTAGTGTAATGGTGTGATGAACATTCATCCGAAGTATAGCATTACGATCAAAGTCATTGAGTTTATATTGCTATAAACAACTTACGAAGTAGTCCTAATCCTTAGACCATGAGATCATGCCAATCACTAACACCGGAAGAGTTTCTTGTTGACATCAAACGTCACACCGTAACTGGGTGATTATAAAGATGGCTTCAAAGCTACTAAAGTGTTATGTTGAGAATCATGGATAAAGAGTGGAATTTTTTCATCCCGATGACGGATAGATATGCTCTGGGCCCTCTCGGTGATATCACATTGGTTAGCTTGCAAGCAAGTGATTTGATCACTAGAATGTTATAGCACGGGAACGAGAAAAGAGTGCATGTCAGTAACGAGATCAAACTAGGTATGGAGATACCGTTGATAGAATCTCGGACATGTAATATATCATGAAACAAAAAGATTAAGATACAAGCATAAAAGGTTCCACGATCACAGGAAAGTCATCCTTGAATGTGTGGGAGTCAGTATGGATCTCCAGGTCCCGCTACTGATTATTGATCGGATAAGGGTCTCGATCATGTCCGCATTATTCGTGAACTTTAGGGTGACACACTTAAGGGACACTGACATCCAGTTGGAGCAAATGTTTCATGCCGAAATAATAAACAAGCGCAGGAATTTATTTCACTAGATACCGAAACAGGTTTTCGGGTGAAATTGCATAAAGAGGTTATGCATGTGAAATGGAATTCTAGCAAGGGGTTATTTGTGAATGTTTGTCATTAAAGTAATTGACAAAATTCTGAATAAAATAAAAGAGTTTTATTTAATGAGAGTTTGCATTAAATTTGGTGGAAATTTAATGGCAAGTTTGAGTGGGATTTTGAGTGGAGGGATTTGAATGGATTTTTGTGAGTGGAGTGTCCACCCACATGAATGAAGGAGGGGAGGGGGCATACCCCATGGCCGGCGGCCACCCCCTTGGGTGCCCCCCTCCTCCTATAAAAGGCACCCCTCTCCTCTCTCTCTCACTCACACCTCATCGTGAAGGATCTCTCTCCCCCTCTAGAATTTATCCCCCATGGTCTCGGACTAGCGAGATACATGTTCCCGGTGGCTATTCGGCAAGAAAGGGTTGTGCTCCGCTGCATCGCTGGAGCGAGGAGGCGGAGGTTGCTCGGTGTATTGTACGTGTGTGCAAGCACGGATGCGCTGCAGCTTTGCGGCGCTAGGACTTCCTCTCGATCTTGAGATCGGCAAGAGATCGTCTACATCAACCACGAGTTGAACTTATTAAGCTTTGTCGGTCTTCAAGGGTATGTTCTCTACGGATATACATCTGCCCGTTGTTTGTAACTAGTATCTAGATCTTGGTACATAGTTCCCATCGTAGGAAAATTTTTGTTTTCTATGCTGCGAACCCAACAGTGGTATCAGAGCCGAATCTATGCGTAGATACTTTACACGGGTAGTACACATATGAGTATATGGGCGATGATGATCATGTTGTTGCTCCTTAGTTGTAATTTTGGATATTGGTGGCATAGTGGGATGAAGCGGCCCGGACAAACTTTACATGTCCTCGCACATGAGACCTGTTCCACGCTTGACATGCAACTAGTTTGCATAAGTGGCTAGCGGGTGTCTGTCTCTCCTACTATAGTCAATATCTATTTTGCAACGAGTTGTCAACAATTTGGTTATCCTCGTTGTGGTTCATGTTCGTAGGTAAGAACGGTTCTATCTCGAAATCCCTAAGCCACGTAAAACTTGTAATGGATAAATTAGAGGCGTCTAGTTTAGATTGTTGCTGGGCTAGTGTTATGATATGGTGATGTTGTAAGTAGAAGTATGAGATGATACTCTTACAACATACATAACGTGTAATCTCCATAGACCTTGGATTTACACATATAGGTATGCTAGTGATCATACCACGGTGCACATGATAGAGATCATATGCGGGAACCATATCATTTCACTAATAAACATATGATGTTTGATAGCATCTTATATTGCTTATTTAGCGCTTTGTTACCATAATAATATGATCCCTCATTTAAATATCAAGATCAGAATGTGTTCTTCCTTTAGTATGAACCGATTATGTTTTCGTCGCTCCAAGACATCACGTGATGATCGGGTGTTCTTGGATCCACGACCATATTTCGGGTGTAAAACAGTTACACACGCGAATACTAAGGTTCTAACTTGGCGAGCCTAGCATGTACAGACATGGCCTCGGAACACGGACCGAAAGGTTAAGCATGAGTCATATAGTAGATATGATGCCCATTTGATGCTCGCCTTTGAAGCTACACCGACTCACGTGATGATCGGACTTGGTGTAGTGGATTTGGTTCATGTAATCACCAAAAAGGCACGAGGGATGTCGTTTTTGAGTGGGAGTTCATTAGTAATATGGATTTGTTGAACTCAATCTATCATAAACTTAGTCTAAACTTTACAAAATCTGTTGTAGATGGCACCACCTGCTTTTAATTTTAATGTGTTCATGGAGAAAGAGAAACTTGCAACGAACGGTAGCAACTTTACCAAATGGGCCATGAATTTAAGGATTCTCCTCTCTGCTGCACAAAAGCAATATGTGCTAGAAGCGTCGCTAGGCCCCCCACCTTTTGAGGATGCCCCTGACGAGGAGAAGAATGTCTATCAGACTCGTCAGGAGGACCACAACTTAGTTCATTGCGGCATATTGTATGGGCTGGAGCCGAAACTTCGAAAACGTTTCGAAAACGGCAATGCTTTTGATACAATGGGTGAGTTGAAAATGATTTTCGACACACATGCTGCTGTAGAGAGCTACAACGCTTCGGAAAAGTTCTTTAGCTGCATGATGGAAGAGCACAACTCCGTTAGTGAGCATGTACTCAAGATGTCGGGTTACGCCGATAAGCTTGTGTCCTTGGGAATAATGATTCCCATTGACTTAGGCATCCATCGTGTTCTGCAGTCTTTGCCACCTAGCTATAAGAGCTTCGTGATGAACTATAATATGCAAGGCATGAAGAAGTCTCTCCCCGAGCTTCTGTCAATGCTTAAAACTGCAGAAGTGGAGATCAAAAAGGAACATCAAGTGTTGATGATCAATAGGAACACTGGTTTCAAGAAAGACAAGAAGGGAAAATGGAAGGGAAGTAAGGGCGGCAAGCCGGTTGCCGTGCCTGAAAAGAAACCCCGAGTTGGACCTAAGTCCGATACCGAGTGCTACTATTGTAAGGGGACTGGCCACTGGAAGCGCAACTGCCCCAAGTATTTGGAAGACAAGAAGGCCGGCAAGGCAAACAAAGGTATATATGATATACATGTTATTGATGTGTACTTGACTAGTGCTCGCAGTAGCACCTGGGTATTTGATACCGGTTCAGTTGCTAATATTTGTAACTCGAATCAGGGGCTGCGGAACAAGTGACCGCTAGCAAGGGGTGAGGTCAAGATGCGTGTCGGCAATGGATCAAGCGTTGATGTGATCGCCGTCGGAACGCTTCCTCTCCACTTGCCGTCGGGATTAGTAATAAACTTGAATAATTGTTATCTGGTGCCTGCACTGAGCATGAACATTGTATCTGGATCGTGTTTAATGCGAAGTGGTTATTCATTTAAATCCGAGAACAATGGTTGTTCCATTTATATGAATGAAATCTTTATGGTCATGCACCGATGATGAATGGTTTATTTCTATTGGATCTCGATAATAATGTTACACATATTCATAATGTTGATGCTAAAAGGATTAAACTAAATGATGATATATCTGCATATATGTGGCACTGCCGTCTAGGTCATATTGGCGTTAAACACATGAAGAAGCTCCATTCGGATGGACTTTTGGAATCACTTGATTTTGAATCATTTGATACATGTGAGCCATGCCTTATGGTCAAGATGACTAGAACGCCGTTTTCCGGTTCAATGGAACGGGCGACAGATTTATTGGAAATCATACATTCTGATGTATGTGGTCCAATGAGTGTGTCGGCGCGAGGTGGATATCGTTATTTTGTTACTTTCACGGATGATTTGAGTAGATACGGTTATATCTACTTGATGAAACACAAGTCTGAAACCTTTGACGTAATAGAAAGATCAAATTTCTACTGTTCGACCGTGGAGGTGAGTATCTAAGTTACGAGTTTAGCACTCACATGAAAGAGTGTGGAATTGTTTCACAACTCACACCTGCCGGAACACCACAGCGAAATGGTGTGTCGGAATGTCGTAATCGTACTTTATTAGATATGGTTCGATCTATGATGTCTCTGACGGACTTGCCGTTGTCATTTTGGGGTTATGCACTAGAAACTGCTGCATTCACTTTAAATCGGGCACCATCTAAATCCGTTGAAAAGACGATGTATGAATTGTGGTTTGGAAACAAACCTAAGCTGTCTTTTCTTAAAGTTTGGGGATGCGATGTTTATGTGAAGAAACTTCAACCGGATAAACTCGAACCCAAAGCGGAAAAATGCGTCTTCATAGGATACCCTAAGGAAACTATTGGGTATTCCTTTTATCACAGATCCGAGGGCAATGTTTTTGTTGCCAAGAATGGATCCTTTCTAGAGAAAGAGTTTCTCGCGAAAGGTGTGAGTAGTCAGAAGGTAGAACTCGAAGAGGTTATTGAACCTTCTCTTCAAAGTATGGCGAGTAGCGCAGCGCCGGAAGTTGTTCCGGAGTTGGCTTCACCTGTTGAAGAGGGAACTAATGATAATGATCATGAAACTCCGAAAGAGAGTACTACCGAACCTCGCAGGTCTAGCAGGACGCGTGCAACTCCCGAGCTATACGGAAATCCTGTCATGAATTTCATGGTTGATGAAAATGATGACCCTGCGACATATACGTAGATGCTTTGCATGGGTAGTACACATATGGTATGTGGGCGATGATGATCATTTTATTGCTTCTTAGTTGTACTTTGGATATTGGTGGCATAGTGGGATGAATCAGCCCGGACAAACTTTACATGTCCTCGCACATGAGACCTGTTCCACGCTTGACATGCAACTAGTTTTGCATAAGTGACTAGCGGGTGTATGTCTTTCCTACTATAGTCAATATCTAATTTGCAACGAGTTGTCAACAATTTGGTTATCCTCGTTGTGGTTCATGTTCGTAGGTAAGAATGGTTCTATCTTCGAAAGCCCTAAGCCACGTAAAACTTGCAATGTATAAATTAGAGGCGTCTAGTTTAGATTGTTGCTGCGCTAGTGTCATGATATGGTGATGTTGTAAGTATAAGTATAAGTCCATACTCTTACAACACAAATAACGTGTAAGTTTCATAGACTTTGGCCTTACACATAGAGGTATGATGGCGATCATACCATGATGCACATGATGGAGATCAAGTGCAAGAATCATATCATTTCACTGAAGGGAATATGCCCTGAGAGGCAATAATAAAGTGTTTATTATGTGTATTCCAAGTATATGATAGATGTTTATTTTACATTCTATAATTGTATTAATACGGAAACATTAATACATGTGTGTTTAATAAACAAACAGAAAGTTCCTAGTTATGCCTCTCTCATAAACTAGTTCGTTGATTAACAAGATGATCATAGTTTCCTGATCATAGACATTGGATGTTGTTAATAACGAGATCACAACATTAGTGTAATGGTGTGATGAACATTCATCCGAAGTATAACATTACGATCAAATTCATTGAGTTTATATTGCTATAAACAACTTACGAAGTAGTCCTAATCCTTAGACCATGAGATCATGCCAATCACTAACACCGGAAAAGTTTCTTGTTGACAGCAAACGTCACACCGTAACTGGGTGATTATAAAGATGGCTTCAAAGCTACTAAAGTGTTATGTTGAGAATCATGGATCAAGAGTGGAATTTGTTCATCCCGATGACGGATAGATATGCTCTGGGCCCTCTCGGTGATATCACATTGGTTAGCTTGCAAGCAAGTGATTTGATCACTAGAATGTTATATCACGGGAACGAGAAAAGAGTGCATGTCAGTAACAAGATCAAACTAGGTATGGAGATACCGATGATCGAATCTCGGACATGTAATATATCGTGAAACAAAGGTATTAAGATACAAGCGTAAAAGGTTCCGACGATCACAGGAAAGTCATCGTTGAATGTGTGGGAGTCAGTATGGATCTCCAGGTCCCGCTACTGATTATTGATCGGAGAAGGGTCTCGATCATGTCCCCATTATTCGCGAACCGTAGGGTGACACACTTAAGGGACACTGACATCCAGTTGGAGCAAATGTTTCATGCTCAAAGAATAAACAAGCGCAGGAATTTATTTCACTAGATACCGAAACAGGTTTTCGGGTGAAATTGCATAAAGAGGTTATGCATGTGAAATGGAATCCTAGCAAGGGGTTATTTGTGAATGTTTGTAATTAAAGTAATTGACAAAATTCTGAATAAAATAAAGAGTTTTATTTAATGAGAGTTTGCATTAAATTTGGTGGAAATTTAATGGCAAGTTTGAGTGGGATTTTGAGTGGAGGGATTTGAATGGATTTTTGTGAGTGGAGTGTCCACCAACATGAATGAAGGAGGGGAGGGGGCAGCCCCCATGGCCGGCGTCCACCCCCTTGGGTGCCCCCCTCCTCCTATAAAAGTCACCCCCTCTCCTCTCTCTCACTCACACCTCCTCGTGAAGGATCTCTCTCCCCCTCTAGAATTTATCCCCCATGGTCTCGGACTAGCGAGATACATGTTCCCGGTGGCTATTCGGCAAGAAAGGGTTGTGCTTCCGCTGCATCGCTGGAACGAGGAGGCAGAGGTTGCTCGGTGTCTTGTACGGATGCGCTGCAGCTTTGCGGCGCTAGGACTTCCTCTCGATCTTGAGATCGGCAAGAGATCGTCTACATCAACCACGAGTTGAACTCGTTAAGATTTGTCGGTCTTCAAGGGTATGTTCTCTACGATATACATCCTCCCGTTGTTTGTATCTAGTATCTAGATCTTGGTACATAGTTCCCATCGTAGAAAAAATTTTGTTTTCTATGCTGCGAACCCAACATTCACTTATTAACATGTGATGTTTGTTGCATCTTATATTGCTTGTTTGGCGTTTTATTAGCATAATAAGATGATCCCTCATTTATATATCAAGATAAAAATGTGTTCTCCCTTAAGTATGCACCGATTATGTTTCATCGCTTCAAGACATCACGTGATGTCGGGTGTTCTTGGATCCACGATCATATTTCGGGTGTAAGACAGTTACACACGCGAATACTAAGGTTCTTACTTGGCGAGCCTAGAATGTACATACATGGCCTCGGAACACATACCGAAAGGTTAATCATGAGTCATATGGAAGATATGATGCCCATTTGACGCTCGCCTTTGAAGCTACACCGACTCACGTGATGATCGGACTTGGTCTAGTGGATTTGGTTCATGTAATCACCAAAAGGGCACGAGGGATGTCGTTTTTGAGTGGGAGTTCATTTCTAATTTGGATTACAAAAACTCAATTTATCATAAATTAAATCAAAGTGAATTTGCATAATTTGTTGTAGTCATTGGCATTCGTTCACCACCTTATGCATAGTTGTAATTGAGATAATAGAATTATAGAATTCTGGATATTTAATTTACGAACTGGTATCGTATTGTGTTGAGTGTCAATCTAAAGTTTAAAGTCCTATTGCAAACTTTCAACAAACTCTATTTACTCCGTGAAATTTGATAGTTAGTATTAAATAGAGAGTGACAATTCCAGTGTTAGTATCTAAAGTATCATGTTTGCCTCCATGATTCTTGATTTAAATATTGAGATTATCTAGGAGCTGAAATAATTGTTTCAGAAACCATCATGTGTGGCAGATATAACGATATCTGAGACAATGTTTTGGTTGCAATATGATAGAATATATTGTATGTTCTCATATTGGATGAGAATTTGCGAAGGTTGGAGATGCTAGACATCCTAATCATCCAAAAGGGTTTTGGAAAGTGACGTTATACTCATGATTCGCCTTTATAAGCTACAATAGCTTGATCATGAAAGTCGTCATGATAAGGATGCATAGAAGATATATGTAAAGTGTTTACTACACTAAAATATTACTAAAGAATGGATTTTGAAAGAATGACGATCATTTGATGATGGTGATCTACTTCAAAGTGCAAGTCCAAAGGTATTTGTATTTGAATTTACACGCTTTGGACTATGTGTCATGTATATGGTGCCAATGTTGATGTTGATAGATTCTTTTAAAAAGGAAAAGGAAATGCTAAAAGAGAATCTATAAAATATATTTGGCAGAAAAGAAAAGATTGGAAATATCCAATTTAGGTATATGGATGATATACATGTTATGGTTGTATTCTTTGCTTGTTAAACAATGTGGTTCTTGGGTATTGAATACTGAATTGATTGGTATGAAATTTCATATAGAACGACGCAATTCATGAACCATAATGGCCTAAGTAACTAGCAAGAGAATATGTGATGATGTTCATCAAAAACAAACAAACTGTTGTTTGTATTTCTTATTGACATCAAAGCTTGCCTTCAAGATTTGTTTTAATAATATTTATTTAAATTAGGTATTATGAGAACAAAGTTTGTTCAAATAATTACTGTATTCCATATAAGATAGATGATTTACAAATCTAGTTGGAGAAATCACATCCATAAAAACTAATGCTAAAATGTCGCAAGACGAATGATTGAAAGATCACTTACAAAGTGACATCGCCGTTTAAATTATATTGGAAAGAAAACATGAAGAATCTCCATATTCATGGATTTTTGAGGTCTTTGATTTGATCAAGTGACGCTTGTGAGACTTTCCTCGGGATAATTAAAACTTCGTTCAAAGGCCAAAGAAGAACGAACGACTAAAATATTGGAATTTATACATATCGATGTATGTAGTCCATTATGTATAGTCGTAAGCGATGGATTTCAACTTCATATGCTTTCTCTGGAAATTTGAGTGAATGTTCACTTAATGATAAAGAAGTATGAAATATTTGAAAACATTCAAAGACTTTCAAGATGAAGTGGAAAATCATTGTAACAAGAAAATAAATAATTTGTGATTTTATCATAAAGGGATTTATTTGAGTTGCAAGTGTAACAAGAAAATAAATGATTTATGATTTTATCATAAAGGGATTTTTTGATTTGCAAGTTTAGCAAAACACCTAGATTTACATCTCCCGAAACACCATAGGAATATGGAGTGTTTGAGATTTGTAATGAAACCTTGTTTGACATGGTTGGATCAAAGGTGTTATTTATAACTGCCATTATGTTTTAAAAGATTAAACCTTTAGAGACTACCGCTTTTACACTGGAAAGAGCTCCATCTTGATCCGTTGAAATGACACCATGTAAGTTATTGTTTGGGGTAAAATCCAAGTTGTACTTTCTTAAATTTTGGTATGCTAAGCATAAGTAAGATGTTTACAACCAAAGTCGGATGAGCATGTCTTTATAGGTTATTTCGAATAACGATTGGTTATTCCTCCATAACACTGATGACAAAAGGGTTTGTCTCTTGAAATGTGAAGTTTCTTGAAAAATGAATTTTTCGTAAAAGTTAAGTGGGAGGATAATAGAACTTTGATAAGGTTAACGAACCTTAGCTAAATGTGCTGAGTTGCGCGGCACCAGAAATCGTTCCGGAGGCAGCCATAATGCTCATAGCTTATGTGCCTCAAAGTTTTTGGTCACGGAGATATAAGTTCTTATTGAACCAAGTAGGTCGAATAAACAATCCAATGCTGAGATTTGAGAGTAAATAATTATTGTTTGACAATGATGAACCGACTACATGCAAAGAAGCGATGATGGGCCCTGACTCCGTTAAATTGCTTGAAGCCATAAAATCCGTGATAGTTCCATACACGAGAAATCAAGTTTTGAACTTGGAAGACCCTCCGAAAAGGTCTAAAAACCTATCAGTCGTATTTGGATCTATAAAGAAACAGACATGGATGTTTCACATCTATTAAATAGTCGACATGTCAGTAAAGTTTTTACGACAATGTTCAAAGAGTTGACTATGACAAGATTTGATCTTTCATAGTGATATTTAGTCTCGACGGATTAAAGTAGAAACCACTACATATAATTTGGTATATGGTAGATGAATAAACAAAACAAATTCTTCTAATAGAATGGTTACCTAGGACGTGTACAAGACACGGTCCAAAGGGTTTTGTTAAATTCAAAGGATGCTAAAAGGGCATGCAAACTTCAATGGTTGAAGTAAGAATCGCGGAGTTGTAATCTTCACCGTGATGAAAAGGAGTTTTCATCAGGATACAATGAATATGCTTGCATTTGCAAGAAATTAAGTGGGAGCGCTGAGACATATTTCTAATACATTATGTGGAGGACATCTTGTTGATTGGAAATGATGTATCTTTTATTGACAAAGATTAGGAATTTCATTTCGATGAAAGACTTAGGTAAAACCCGAATATTTAGCATGAATGTCTACATGGATAGACTGTGACACTAATATGGTTATGACAAACGTACATATATGAGATATTGAAGGAGTTCAATATAGAAACGACAAGAAAAGGTTCTTGTCACATGGAAAAGAATTGAATCAAGATTCAAGTGTATCGACACTTGATAAGTGAAACAAGATTCAAGTGATTTGACACTTGATGAGTGAAATCACAAGAATGTTTTGATCAATCATACCATGATATGTACATATCCAGATATGTCCTATGCTCTAAGTGTTATGAGCATATACCAAAATTAATCACAAGATGATCATTGGACGATATTAAGGAAATTCTTATGATCTTTTGGAAGAACTAAGAACATATTTGTGTAGAGGTGACAAACAATTACAAATAGTTCATTGTAAAGCAGTACATTGATACTAGTTTTTGTCACAAGATACAAAATTAAGTTTATCTCAATTTCAACTATGGGTGGCACAATGAAATGTAAAGAAAGTTTCCATGATGGATTTGGATGAATTCCAAAGTAAAGACATTGTGACGGATACTACAACAAAAGGCTAAGTATATGACTTCTATAGTAGCAGCAAAGGAGGGCATTTGTATCAAGTAGTTTGTTATCAAACTAAGGTGTGGTTCGCAACAGGCTAACACTAAATATGTATTGTACAACAATAGCATCGACATGATTTAACCCCAAGGAACTAAAGGTCTCACCAAAATACCAAATTTATACAATGCCATCTCATTGGAGAATGAGTGAAGCGTGAAGACGCAAAGACATGCAAATACACACGGACCTGAAAGCGTCAGATCCGTAGATTATGTTAACCACTTGCAATCGCGTATATGGAATACCGGAAAGCCATAGGTGTTTAATACGCAAAGTTTCTTAACAAGATTATTGTCTCTAGTGCAAGTGGGAGACTGAAGGGAATATGCCCAAGAGGCAATAATAAAGTGGCTATTATCGTATTCCTTGTTTATGATAAATGTTTATTTTGCATGCTATAATTGTATTAATACGGAAACGTTAATACATGTGTGTTTAATAAACAAAAAGGAAGTTCCTAGTTATACCTCTCTTATAAACTAGCTCATTGATTAACAAGATGATCAAAGGTTTCCTGATCATGGACATTTGATGTTGTTAATAACAAGGTCACAACATTGTTGGAATGATGTGATGAACATTCATCCAAAGTATAGCATTACGATCAAGGTCATTGTGTTTATATTGCTATAACATCATACAAAGTAATCTTAGTCCTTAGACCATGAGATCATGTCAATCACTAACACCGGAAGAGTATCTTGATAACATCAAATGTCACACCGTAATAGGGTGACTACAAAGATGGGTTCAGTGCTACGAAGGTGTTATGTTTAAGCTCATAGATCAAGAGTGGAATTTTCCATCCCGATGACGGATAGATATACTCTGGGCCCTCTCGGTGATATCACATTAGTTAGCTTGCAAGCAAGTGATTTGATCACTAGAATGTTATATCACACGAACGAGAAAAGAGTACATGTCGGTAACGAGGTCAAACTAGGTATGGGGATACCAATGATTGAATCTCGGACATGTAATATATTGCGATACAAAGGGATTGAGTTACATGCGTATAAGGTTCACACGATCACAGAAGTCATCGTTGAATATGTGGGAGTAAGTACGAATCTCTAGGTCCCGCTGCTGATTATTGATCAGAGGGGGGTCTCGATCATGTCTAAATTATTCGCGAACCGTAGGGTGACACACTTAAGGGATACCGACACCATTTGGAGCAAATAATATGCCAGAGAAAGAAAAAGGAAAGCGCAGGAATTTATTTCACTAGACACCAAAACTGTTTCAGTTGAAATTGCTGAAACTGGTTCTGCATGTGAAATTGAAATGTTGTAAGGGTTTTTATGTGAATGTTTTTTAATTAAAGTAATTAACAAAATTCTGAATAAATAAATAAAAGATTTTTATTTAAATAAGAGCTTGGATTAAATTTGGTGGGAATTTAATGCATGTGAGTGGATTTTTGAGTGGGGGCTTTTTTATGGGAGTGGAGGCTTTTCATTTTGAGTGGGAGATCTGCCCACATGAATGTGGAAGAGGTGGGGCAGCCACCATGGTTGGGATCCATGCGCCTTGGGGTTCCTCCTCTCCTCCTCTCAAAGCACACCTCCTCGCGAAGGATCTCTCTCTCCCCTTTAGAATTTCCCCATGGTCTCGGATCAGCGATATACATGTTCCCGGTGGATTTTTCTGGAAGGATTTGTTGCTTCCGCTGCTTCACTGGAGCGAGGGCGTGGAGGTTGTCGGGGTACCCGGACGTGTGTGCAATCACGGATGCACCACTGCTTTGTGGTGCTAGACTTGATGGTGCTGGACCGGCTGGATCAGATGGACTTCATCACGATCTTGAGATCGGCAAGCGTTCATCTACATCATCCACGAGTACACCCTCGTTAACACTATTCGGTCTTCGAGGGTATGTATCCTATAGATGTATATCCACCCGTTGCTTGTAGTAGATAGATCTTGGTACATAGTTGTTCCCATTGTAGGAATTTTTTGTTTTCTATGCTGTGAACCCTTCAAACCAGTCCACGACCATAAAGGATAACAGGAAATACTGACGGGTCAGTGCAAGAAGAGTTGACCTAACGGCGGGATTTGAGTTCAATCGGCTTTTTGACTGGTTCAAATGATCGTTTGGCCGTTAGGTTTGTATTTACCCCCATTTGGCCCCTCTCGACAATTGGCTAAGCTACTACAGCCCTTGCACAAGATTACACGCAACTTGGACCCCGTGTTTCCTTGGCGTGTGAACTTTTGGGCCGCATGTTAAAATTCTCCTCGTCAGCTCAACCGTCCACTCAAATTTGTCGGTCTTGCAGAGCAATTGGTAGAAGGCGGGAGCCTTTTCACCCATGCGGCTGATGAACCCTCGGAAAGTCGATGCATCATCTGTCTGACCGGTCTTGCATCCAGATAGATGTTGAGTGCATGCTCACCGAATTCCCTGGGAACTCCTGTCATGTCCACAGGACACCAGACAAAGATTTCCTAGCGCTCACGGAGGAATTCGATGAGCGCGAGTTCCTATGCGGAACTCAGGTCATCGACGATCAGATCCATCTTGGTGGGGTCCGTCGGGTGGACCTGCACCGCCTTGGTGTTGACCGTGGAGTCGAATGACATATCGGGCGCATTTTGCTTGGTAACAGGAGGCAGACTGTTGTTTGTCGACTCCTTTAACCTTGTGAGCTCCTCTTGCATGTCGAAAGACTAGGAGATTCTGTTGAAATATCTATGGCAGATGTCAGACTTTGTGAAGCTTCCTCGAATGGTGATGACACCATTAGGTCCTGGCATTTTCAGCAGAAGGTACGTGTAGTGCGGCACTGCCAGGAATCTTGCGAATGCCACTCGCCCGAGGATGGTGTGGTATTGCAAGGTCCAGTCCACCACCTCGAACTCAATGTGCTCATGCTTGAAATTCTTGGGGGTTCCAAAGATGAGGTCGAGCCATATTTTGTCCAGGGGGTACACTCCTTTTCCTGGGACGATGCCATGGAAGGACGTGTCTGATGCTTCCAGGCTACATAGCGGGCCGCATAGCTGCGAGTGTGCTGGTGAACATCAGATTGATGCCGCAGCCGCCGTCCATGAAGACGTGACTCATTTCGAATCTACCGATCTGAGCATCGAGAACCAGGGCAGAGTGACCCGGGCGAGGTATTTATCGGGGGTGATCCGAGCGGTCAAAGGTGATGCATGACTCCGAGCCACTGAGGTACTCAGGTATGGCAGGTAGAGAGGTGATGGCCAAGTTTACCTGGCAGGTGATCGTCTTCTGTATCCTGTTGGATGGATGCCCCTTTTGTATTATCATATCCCCCAACGATTGTGGGTATGGCTCTGCTCCGTTGTTCTGGGTCGGCGCAGCCGCAGGCTGCGCGGGTGCTCCGGGTGACGGAGGTGGGGCACCGTATGCGACGGCTCCTGGGGCAGGGACGAACCCCTGATTCACCGCTTCACGCCTCATCTAGGCGTATCCTTCATGGAGCTTTTGTAAGTCCCTACAATCCTTGAGCAGGTGGCTGGCTTTCCTCTTGCCATCATGTTTGTCGATGTAGAAGTGGATGGTGCAGGGACCCGACAGTTTGTCGAATGCGGATGGCTCGTCATCTCGATTGTGGTGTTGCCACACTTGAGCAGGTTTTCCGCTGTCGCGATAACCGCTGCTATGGTTTCTGTTGTTGCGGCACTCAGTGTAGCCAACCGCGATCGTCGTAGACGCGCGCTCTTTGCTTTCCTCGGCGATCACGTCTGCGGCCGAGATCGTCTTTGTCATCCGAGCGGGTTCGGTTGATTGCATCCTCGTCGTCTGCCCAGCGGTTGGCGATGTCCATCAGGTGGTCGATGGTTTTGGGCTTAATACGGCCCAGCTCCTCTGTGAGTTCGCGGCGCTTCACGCCCCCGTTGAAGGCGTCAATTTCCCTCCCTTACGAGATGTTCTCGGCGGAGTTCTTGATGACAGACCAGCACTACGTGTATGAGCGGATTGACTTGTTGGACCGCTGACAACAAGCGCGTAGCTCTTTGATGGAGGCGGGCCTTTCGCGGGTGCCCTTAAAGTTGCAGATGAAGCTGTAGACCAGCTCATCCCACTGCGGATGGACCCGGAAGGAAGATTATTGAGCCAGGCTCAGGCTGATGAAGGCACTGCATGGATGTGTTCTTGCTTCTGCTATGCATCTTGACCAATGAGATATGGTCATCTAGCCAGATCTTTGGCTCATGTAGTCCGTCGAACTTGGTGTTGTCCGACGGGAGCTTGAAGCCCTTGGGCCTCCGAGATTGTCGTATGGCTCTGCTGAAGTACCTGGCACCACATAGCTCCGTGTCATCGTCCTCGGACTCTATGGAGCATGCATGTTTTGCGCATGATCTGTCGATCTTGCGCTACGTGAGCTCATAACGAGCGTCATAGTTGCGACTCCTTCGCCGCGGGCTACAACGTCGCCGCTACAGGTCATGCTCATCCTCGTCGGATGTGGGTGTGTGGCTCCTTGTAAATTTCACCGCAGCCTTTTTCTTTGGCTCTGGGGTCGTCTCTTTGAGTAATGCGGATCTTACGAGACCAAGGCCCGCAATCGCAGATTTGTGGATTGCCTATCTCAGATCCAAGTCGGTGTCGGGTTTGCTGCCAGATACGTACTGGCTGCCATGACCGCAGCCTGTGGTGTTTTGGGCATGATGTTGCCCTGTGAGTCCATTGACATGAAGGACAGGTTGAGTGCCTTGGTGGCTTCACGTCTGGAGGAAGGTTCCATGCGCTCCAGCCGGGAGCGGTGCTTGTGGCCTTCGTAGCCTTTGGAGAAGGATCCCCGGTGGAGGAGAGCGTGGCTCGTCGAGCGCTTGACTTGCCAGCTGCTCTCCTGCACTGTTCGTGGTCCTTGTGCTGCTCGACTTGCCGATTATGCTCCTTTATGAGGATCCAGTGGTAGCCCATCAGCATGTCGCGAGAGGAGTCGAGTGGCAGAGGATTAGTACCTCGCACGGCCTCATGGACTCTTTCCCACTAGGCGTCATTGAGATAGATCTCTTGATGATTGCGACTATCGTCATTGGCGGCTTCATGCGACCCGTTCCCATTGGGATTGGGCGGGGGTGGTCCGTTGACTCTGTTCGCGGCGTTAGAAGTCTGCGAATTGCGAGGTGGAGCCATTGGTTTGGCTCCGTTACCAATGTTGCCATCGATAATGGTCGTGCACATGTAGCGGTGGGGGAGATCATTGCTCCCGCAGCTCTCTGATCCGGAACGGTAGGTTCCTTCCTCCGTAGGAGGGTCGCAGAGGTCAGAGTTGCAGCTACTGCTATCATCTGAATTGTGCGTTAGCGAGGGTGTGTTTAAAACACAAATTGGTGGCACCCACAGAGCGGATACGACTGCCGGAGGCAGTTTTCACTTAGGGAGTCGTAGGGTACCGATCTGGCCCACCTAGAAGCAGAGGCTTTCGAACATCAGTTCGACTTCGTCTCCTACGGAATAAAAGTTTTGGCGGGTCACCGACGAATGGACGGTGAAGTCGATGGTGCCGAATAGGAGGTGGATCTCCATCGCAGATGAGTCGAAGACAATGGTGGATGGGGCCGTCATGATCACATGCTCAGCATCTCCAGTTCCCATAGACGACGCCAATTGACGAGGGTTCGACTCGTCAATGCCCATTGTTATGGACTTGGGTTTTGAAGAAGGAGGGGATGCAGGAGATCATGGAACGACTAACATATTAGCAACACGGGGACACGAGGTTTACCCAGGTTCAGGCTCCCGGAGGGAAAACCCTACTCCTTATTGTCTGTTCTTGATTGACAGCGATGCCGAAGGTTACAGGGGTGCGCAAATTAGATCTAGCGAGGTGTGTGCTATGGCTATGTATGTCCTCTACATCGTGCCCTCCTGGCCTTTATATGGGGAGGCTAGGTCTTGCGGTTAGTTCGAGTAGGTATGGATTAGGGTTTTACCCTTTGAATTACTATCTCGAGCTAGTCGTGTTCTCCAAGGAGCCGCATCCTTCATGGGACTAGGTCATCTGAATCCTTCCTGGGCTTCGCCATCTAGATCATGTGACTGTATGGGCTTGTGCCAGGATGGACCGGGTAGGCTAACTTTAGGCACCCGTAGGGCATACCCATGTCTGGCCGGGTCCAGCTTTAAAAAAAGAATTGAACATTTTGTTTAAATACCCAAAATACCCTAGAACTAAATGAGCTCTAGAAAATAAACAAAAAATTCTTAAATTATATATAATATATCAAAATAATCTCTACCAAAGAAAAATATAACTTTAATTGTTTGATTTAAATTAGATAAAACAAAATATTAAAGTTACTAAACTACTAAATGAAATTTAGTAAAATAAGGAAAAATCCTAAAAATAAATAAAAATCATTTTTGAATATAAAAATAAATCTACTATTTGATAAAAATACTAACTTAAAAGTTTTACAAATAAAAAATAAAGCAAATATTTAAGGACAAATAATCCTTTATGAAGTATTATAAACATAAGAATAATAATTGAAATAAAAATAAAAATCATTTTTAAGATGTTAAATAAATATATTCTAGTAGAAAAATATTAAATATTTATTAGAAAGGTTTTAAAATTTTAAAAATTAATAAATCTTTATCCATTACCTAATTTTGTAAATTCCTTAAGACATTTCTTAAGTAAGCAATAATCACAAATTTATATAAAACCTTAAATATTTGATATCTAAGTACTAATTCCAAAACTATAACTTGGATTCATAATCAGGTCTAAATATAACTATTAACTTTAAAGTACTCATTTAAAATCTTAGATTTAAATTTAAACCCCCTTTAAAACAAATATTATGTATCACTCATTTATAATATGGTGTCTAATCTTTATCTCTTAATTATTATTAATATGACCTCAAATTCTAAGAATTTATTAAGATCATCTAAATATGCTCTCATTAATAAGTTACATATTATTCTCCTAATCACACATCCAATCTCAAACTCATCATAAAGGATTTTACATTAACAACTATACTATTCACAACCCTAAAACTTGATAACATTCTAAAAATAATACACCTTAAGATTCACTTTTAGTTTTATAGTTAACTTTGGTCACTTATACAACCAATTAAAGTATAATAACTCAACCTCATTTGTAATCCTCAATAACACCAATGTAAACCCTAGTAACCTTCAAGATTGATTAACCTAACCTAAACATTAGATTCTTCAAATATTATTCTTTTTGCCACTTCAAACAACAACTCTATGATAGTGCTTTCAAACCTTAACAACTCAACACCTGAACTTTCATCCTAGCTACTAGATGGCAGTTAACCTCAATTATAGATTAATGTGTAAACCATTTTTATATCTTGAATGTGAAAACTTAAATTTCTTATAAAAGCAATTTCTTGTGAAGGAAAAATTGAAGATAAACCAACTTGTACAAAATCACCTAAGTTTAACCCACCTATACTATTGGGAATTCACTTTGGAAGTTTAAGAAAATGCATAGCACTACTTAGGCATAACTGCATATTGTTTCTTTAAACATTAGTCCTTACCAGACCAATGATGCTAATTTCAGATATTGGATCTTCTATTGTCTTGCAGAGTGCATAATCTTGCAATCACAAAAGGCAAGTTCACACTTGCTCATGTCCTATGATTATTTTATATCAAGTATTTGCAAATGAGATGTTGTCATCACCTTTATTTCAAAAAGGCCAGAAAACAATATTTTCGTTAATAATGTGAACTATTGGTTACTGGTCCAGGGTGATCAGCTAATCTATTAAGTCTGGCAGTTGGAGTACCACTATATAGGAATATATCATCTAGGACTTAACAACCAATGTCACCAGTGATTCTTGCGCCGTATATTACGCGTTAACCATGAGATTTGGAATGTGACGAAGATGTCAGCTGGATCTTCTTTCTTTCGCATGTAGCCGGATGCGCAGGTTGTGACTGTTATCCTTGTAGCGTGTAGTAATTGGTAATTCGTAGAGGATATGCAGCATATGGGTGGGAACCCTCAACATCCCATGATAGTTCTGACATCTGAACGGTTTGTATTGTCCATTGCCGTAATTCAATAGGTGCACATTACGTACACCAAGGAGTCATGCACAGTCCGTGGTTGTAGCTAGTGCATCAAACACTTCTTTTTAGTGAATTTCCTGAGTACGCTCGTACTCAACGTATCTTCTTAACCCTTACTAGATTCTGAAGCCAATAAAGGGTCGTAATTAAAAGCTCAAGTTCTTCAATAAAATTAAAAAGTCAACACATACATCCACAGAAGTGAAGATGAAGAGATGCCAATTTTTTGACAAGGCAAGCCGGAGGATTAATTTCCCACCCTAAAATTTTGGCTAGCCAAGTTTGGTAGAACTGTTATGGGTATCATTAAAACATACTCTAAAACAAAATGACCCGATGAGAGCGAAGACATCCGATACTGCTTTTTTTTATAAACACAGTATAGATGTAGACGCTTGACAAGTACTTCCTCCATTTGGGATTATAGGTCACGCAAGGTTAACTAGGTTGCCAATTTGACCAATAAAATATAAATAGAATATCACAACAATTATACCATTAGAAATCTAGGTGCTATATTTTCTAATGGTATAATTTTTATCCTATATGACTTATATTTTATTAGTCAAATTAACGATCTAGGTATACATGTAGGACCTATAATCCCAAATAGAGGCAGTACATATAAACACAAATCGATATGAATGCATGCACACACACACTTTAGCACTATAAACATCTTCTAGAGACTAAGCCGGCGGATTTAAAATTGATAAAGTCATTATAGACACCTTGTTATCACGGAAACATGGCCTGAAAAAGATTCATGTGTATAAGACACCAAAACGCTAACCCTGGCTGCGGTACCATCAACCACGGGTTGGTTCTCGGTGAGAGGCTGTTGAGCACCGGTACGGTAGACCGAATACCTGGACGACGAAATAAAGTTGACATAACTGGCGCCGTACCGTGAGCCACTGTTGATGCTGCACGCGGCAGCGCATGCAGCGGCAGCGGCAGCGGCATCGGCATCGGATCCCCGTCCGCTGGCTCCGGTTGCGTGTTTGGACGTGCGGACGGACGGGAGGCGGGAGAGTGGGCGCGACGAAACGGACGGGGAGAAAAAGCGGAGCAAAAGATGGTGCTTGCGCCTGTAGGCGCGAGGGAAATGACGCCGGTGCGGTGCCAAGTGGAGTAACTCCTCCCTCCACCTGTCTGTTGTTTCCCTTTCGCTGGAGCGGCTAGCCACTGCTCACTCCATCGGGAGGGCAGACTCGTGGCCGCATCCCAGCCTGGGAAAGCGACGCAGCGCACACACATTGTCACGTACAAGTAGGCAGTGGGCGAGGAGAGATGAAAGGGGGCTAGTATGGCTATACTAGCCTATAGCCAGTGCAGTAGTAGTACTCCTACTGTGTGCACCTGCCTAGAGCTAGAGCAGGGTCTACTCCTACACGCACAGCAGGGTCACAGGCTAGACAGAGGCCCGTGGTCCGCTGCTCGTTTCCAAGGATAATAAACGCGCAACACGCAACGCCCCCATTCCCTTCCTTTCTTCTTCCCTGCTATATATACATATACACTGGCACGCCACACCGTCCACCAGGCAGCATTAACTCCGTAGCCGAGCTCGACACTCTACTAGCGCAGTAGCGCCAGCCAGCAGAGGAGAGGAGAAGAAGCTAGGCTATAGGCAGAGTAGTCGCAGAGAGCGGGTGGAGAATGGGCGAGGAGGCCAATTGCAACACCGTGATGGAGGCAAAGGAGAACGGCCACGCCGTGGCTGTGGCCGTGGCCGTGCCGGACGTCAAGGGCAAGGCCGACGACACCGTCGTGGTGGCGGCTGCGCCGGCGCCGCCGGCGGAGTCCGATCCCCGCCTGCAGGGCATCTCCGACGCCATCCGCGTCGTCCCGCACTTCCCCAAGCCAGGCACGTCCCACCGATCCTTGATCTCTCGCTCGCTTCTCTCGTGATGAATCAATCGCATGCCCGACGTGCCGCGGACTGACACCTGTTGACGCGCGCGCGCGCAGGCATCATGTTCAACGACATCACCACGCTGCTGCTGCGGCCCGGGGTGTTCAAGGACGCCCTCGACATCTTCGTCGAGCGCTACCGCGGCATGGCCATCGCCGCCGTCGCCGGTAAGACACACACACACACACTTCCTTCTACCTTCTCCATGCATGTATATGTAGCTTATTCCGCTCCGTCCGATTAACCCCGCCGTCCTTGCCCCGGAATGGAAGCTAGCTAGCGAGCGAGCGAGCGGGTGGTAGAGCTGTTGGGTTGCAGTGGTCTGAGATTCCGTAATATCTTTGGGGGAGATCTCCCGTAGTCCTTTTGCTCCCCCATGCTTGTCGTCGCCCGGGCGGGTGGGTCTGCCGCGCTTTTTCGCATCACTCGAGCTACCCTCCCCCCTCCCTCGCCTTTTCTCGGGAGGATAATATCATATCCGAGCCGCAATAATACCCCCACGCACACTGTTCACGCTGCCTCTAACCTTTGCCGCCACGCCTCCCACACCACTTAGCCAAACCGTGGTCTGTCTGTCCCTCCCTTTGAAGGGAAAGGGATATCCCATCCCAGTCCAACACGACCAGGGTGAACCATTGAAAAAGATGATCTTAACCAAGGCGCACCACACCGCCATCAGTCAGTTCTTACGAAATTCGCCCTAGGGCCGGCGGTGACGGTTGTTGGTGCATTCGGCATTTCCGGCCATGAATCCAGGGCCGCTCCCTACAGTAGAGCTTATACCGAAAGGGAAAGTCGAGCGTTCGGTATGCGTGTGCGCATGTGGAGGGTCATGGTCTTTTCTGCTAAGATATTGGTATAGCCATGGCCACGCTCCATCTCATCGGCGAGTGGCAGTATTTGTTTACACCAGTATGCGTTGGCGCCTGCTCGACCCGGTCTCCCCTCCCGGTGCGCGCGCGTGCGTGCCTGCCCGCCAGAATGTTTCGCACATGACGCGGTCGCGCCTTCATCCAACTTCTTTTTCAACGGCCTCCCTGCCCCTGCCCTGCCCTGCCCGCCCGTGGGCCGCGTGCGTGGGCCGTGGCCGGAGGAATCTGCCGCGCATTCAATAGCGTATCCGGGGCGCATGCATGTAGAAGCCCTGCCACCGCCAGATCTCGCCGCTAGCGGGGCGGGGACCCGTGGTCCGACGGCCGTGTCCGCCGGGATCGGACGGTGTAGGCGGTACACCCATGGTTTTCTCTTCTTTCCTGGTCCCTGCTGCTGCAGCTGCTACCTCTGATGTCATGCATGTGGCCAATCTGCCGTCGTTTTCACAAGAAAGTACTGCTTCTGAGATTTTGCTTTGTTGTTTGTTGGATTCTCTGTCTGCTTCTGCCATCCTTTGGTCCTGGTTTTTTTCCCCTTCATACACTCTTTTATTTAATATCTTATAGGTATATTCTCCATCCACTAAATGAAACTTATGTCGTGTGTCTGCGTGTCATCCTCCTTTTTGTATTATACTTTAGACACTTGTATTTAATTATTATCTGTATTTGGATTCTTTTGATTTGGATGGCAGAGTACTATTCAGTTCGGTGGTCGTAGTGGAGCTGGAGCTTTTGTTCTGACATGTTTGTTCTGATTCTTCAGGGATTGAGGCCAGGGGATTCATATTTGGCCCTGCGATTGCGCTAGCCATCGGTGCAAAGTTCATACCCTTGCGTAAGCCCAAGAAACTCCCAGGTGAGACTCCCTTGAACAAGTTACTTTGTGGATAATTTGCATGCTCTCAAACCTGCTGCTATCTGTCTCTCTGTAGCTTGCTGTCACAACCTAGCTGATTAGTTTTTCCAAAAACATGATGCTGTTTCGCCATGATATGCTTTCCTCGTGCCAGGAAGTAAAATGGTAATCTGACTGTAAAAATTTACTACTCCTGCTGTGGTCCGTAATCTCTGACACTAAAAAAATATCGCCGATCCCTTCATGCAGCGCATGCCAAAATCCGCGCCACTTTTCGTACTATCTCTCTTTGCACTTTTCAGCACATGTTGCTTTAAACTGAAAAAGATATTATGTTGATTCGGTTGGACTTCATTGTCAACCAAAGTATGTTTGCAGCGAACTAATCCACTGACATCGTCGTTTCTTTTACAAACGTGGAAGGCGAGGTGATCTCCGAGACCTATGTTCTCGAGTATGGGACTGATTGTTTGGAGATGCATGTTGGGGCTGTCGAGCCCGATGAACGTGTCTTGATCGTCGATGATTTGGTTGCGACTGGTGGGACGCTTTGTGCTGCTATAAATCTTCTGGGTAAGCATTACATACCATCCAACTCTATGGTTCACATATGAAACATTGACCTGTACTCTGCAATTAATAAACCTGGTAAAGAATCCAGAAATCAGATCTTCTTGGATCAGATAACTATTTCCTTGGGTGAGTCATATGTACTATGCCATTTTGTATAACTCTGTTACTTGTGCAACTTCAGAGGTTATACGTACTACATCTGTTTTATATTGCTCCTATGATAGGTTTAGTCAAAGTCAAATGTTACAAAGTTTAACGAAGTATATGTAAAATGGTATAAATATTTACAATATCAAATCAACACTACTAGGAACACAATGAAACATACTTCCGTATTATATGCTTTAGGCATTGTAAATGTTGATATTCTATATTTTTATACTTGGGTCAAACATTACAAAGATTGACTTTGACCAAACCTAATAGGCGGAATACCCTTTCCACTGGCATATTGACAGCGCCTTAATAAACTGGTGGATGTAACAGTTAGCCGGTCAATTTTCCCTTGGTAGCCCGTGACATATCGCAGGAGGCACGAGTGAATGGTAGATTTGCATGCTTCAGTATCAGATTACCAAGTATCTTATCAAGCGGATCAGTCAGTTATCTTCAAACTGTGCCACACCCTGAACATCTTTCATCACCCTCAAATCGACAACCACTACCGCATCCGTATTGTCAGAGATGACTAAAATAATCCTGGAAAGTAATGGAGTAATTGGATTTGCTTGTACGGATGGCAGGCATCCATACCAGTGGGTGATAACTAACCGTAACTGCCCTTGGCATGCATTGCATTTTCGTAATCAAGACCAACATCTTGGGAAGATCTCTCCGGAGAGAATCTTGTTTGAAGATATGTCCAAATACAAGTTGATCTGGAAACATGATTTGATGTTGACACTACATGTTTTGAGTACTACTACCACATAATCAAGTACTCTTAACTTGCTACTATCTTTTCAGCTAGACCTTTCGTTGTCTGCACTCTGCAGCTTCTGACGCTATCATGCCATCAAACATGCATACCTTTATAATGTTTTAAAATATAAGATGTTTTAGCTTTGTTAAAGGAGTGTATCTAGACCCCTTTTAGTGTGTAGGAAGTAGTATTTTCATAGAACCTGTTTCTACTTGGATATTTTTCTGAATGATTTTTTTTTATCTTGCACTTTTAAAGAACATATTATAAGCTATGGGAGTACTTTTTTTCTCACTGAAAATTTTGATTTATAGAGCGTGCTGGAGCTGATGTCGTTGAGTGTGCTTGTCTCATTGGGCTCCCGAAGTTTAAGGTATTCTTACTAGACATGGCTTGCATATTATCCAAACTGTCGATTAAGATTTCATAAACATATTGTTCTAGTTCTTACTAAATTCTTACCACCTGTAATTGTTAGCAATTAGTACTATTTGCTTACTGCTTTGAAGCCTGGCAAATCATTTGACCACTTGAATTGCAATAGTTCTTGGCACGTACTACAGCTTTACTAGGTTGCTCAGACACTGTCTGCTCTGTGCCCTTCATATAGCCTGTTGATGCTACATAGCTTGAGACAGAGGAGTCAATGGTTTAGTTTCAGAAAAAGCAACACTAACAAACATGGTGACCATGTCTACTGTGTTTCCCACAGATGAGATACTATATACTCGTATCGGTGGTTGTTATCCACAAACTTGAGCAATTTACCTTTTCTACCAAAAAACAAGAAGAAACACCATTAAAAAAAAAAATTTGGGATATATATTTACTGAGACAGCAACTCTTTTGCAGGATTTCTACAAACTCAACGGGAAGCCCGTGTATGTACTGGTGGAGTCCCGCGAATATGAAAAATGAGAAATTCGTGACCAGGTGGGAGACTCAAGTTCTCTGTTCTTATTACAAGATACAATCACTGAACCTGAACTTGACTCAAATGTCGAGTGGCGCAATTCACATACGCTGCTGTGGTCTGATCTTTATGCATCTCGATTTCTCAGGGACACAACGTGGCGAGTGAAGGGTGTGGGAGGATGTCGATCGACAAGTCTGCTGCGGTACATTGTTAAGGCTAGCTGCTGTTATTAGAGAGGGTGAAGGAGAGGGGGAGGGAGGCTAGAGAGTGAGTCGTGCGTGAATCCATGTAGTCTTTGTAGGCTGAGTTGTAGTTTTTTTTTCTTTCAATTGAGTACTGAAGAGCTTCGTCGTTCTCGGGAAGATGGTCGTTAGCTGAAACGTGGTTCCATTATTAATTCATGATGATTAATTGTGTGGTTTAAATCAGTTTGCGGGCGATGTCGAAAAGGGAGAAAATCTTGCATCCTTGCTGCGGGTGGTCTTGTGACGGAAATCGTGTACCGCGGTAGTATCGGCGAACGCGGTATTGCTCATCGATCAGACACGAAGACGTCCTGTGCCCGCTGGGATCCCGTGTGGTGCGCGCTAGTACTGGCGTCCTCTCATGCATGCACGCGCTGCTCGGCTTTCAGCGTCGATCGATCGTCTTGGCAGACGACGTGCTTTGTCCTGTCACGTCGATCGAATCGGGCAGGCCTTGCCGGCCCCGGGCCAGCCGGTCAGATGCTACGGCCTACAGGAGTCGTCCTCTAGCTACCCTACGGTATCTTCAGGCCAAGTGAACGCCGGCCGCGCGGGCGTGCAGTGGTGATGTCTGCAGGGAAGATGGCTTTTCTACCGCAAACTGGATCTACGACATCAGGTGGGGCGTGTTTGGCAGGCCGCATCAACCCAGCCAGGCGATGGCAAGCCAAAATCAGCCTGATTGGTTGCCCTTGTCTCCCTCGGCATCGTGTGGCTGGCGTGCTAGTCAAAGCACCAGTCCTGTTAGAAACTGCTGAGTCAGCAGTTTTCGTGGAACCAATTTCAGGAAAGGGGCATGTTGGGCTCCATGTGGCCACCGGTTGCACGCGTCAACAATCACGGGAGGCGCATCCTTAACTCTCTTTCCATCCTCTCTCGATGTTGTCGTCGCTCTTACTGACACTATTACGCTCTTTTTCCCCTCTCACATCCCGTTGACAACCAACTATGGACACATCGCCTCCTCCGCCAACCGTTTTGGCGACCAAACTTGTGTCTGGCGGGTCACAACATGATGTGGGGCCATTCAGGACTATGAAGTCTACAATCTTCGGAGCGCGGCGGCGATTGACGTGGCCATCTTGCCAGCTTTCAGCTACCCGTCGTCGTTTGGGCAAGGCCCACACGCGGCGACGAGGGCATCATCGGCATCCATGGCGGCCGCAGGGAATCTGTCTGTGGTGCTTGAGATGGGATATGCCAAGCGTCGATGGGAGCAGATCAATGAAGGGGCTGCCGGAGCAGCGGCGAGATGTCTCATCCGCCGGGATTCCACCCCGTGTCGAGATTTCCTCCCACCCACTTTGCTCCTCCCGCAACTGTCGAATTTGGTGATCCTCCCATGGCAGCAATGGTGTCTCTGCTGCCTGCAACGTAGGCACCGACACCGGCAATGGATGCTCCCCCTGCTACAACAGCGACTTCTCCGTCGTCGATCAATACTGCATGTGCCGCAACTCAAGTGTCGACACCAAGACTCGCTGTAAGTACCATGTTTTCCTCTTGATTTGGGCGGTTAGGGTTTTCCCGTAGGGCTTCGATCCATTCAACTCCATAGGTATCCATCCATTAGTGCTTCAGGTAGTTAAATTAAGCGTAGATATGTGGGCATTTCTAAAATTAAGATCCATGTGCATGTCTTATATTAAGATCTGTCAGGTGTAGCCATTGTGTAGGCGTGCCGCGGTGATCACCGGTGTTGGCACTAAAAGCATGCCAATGCCCTCTTTGCGGTGAGTGCCATCATGTTGTCATGATAGTCATTGCTAGTCAGTGCAATGGCTTGTGATGGCTCTGACCTCAGAGCGGGCATTGGCATGATTTGAGTGCCAATGATGATGATCACCGCATCTCAAGCCTTGTCATTGATGCGATGGGTGATCTTGCGCATGGTTTTGCTAACGTGGCAATGTTACTTGTGACAGAATTGGGAGGAGATTGTTTCCAGCTACAATCCTCCTATTCTAGAGTTTGAGGAGTGCATCCCCTTTAACTTCTACGCCAATGAGAGAGGCCCGCTCTCCCTGGTCTGGTGGAGAAGGAAATAGAGCTCATGAAGGTAACAAATTAGGTGAAGGAGAAGAAGGCACGCTTCAGCCATCAGGATGTCGATGAGCAATGGAGCATGTTCTATGTGCAGGTCAAGGTTTTTGACCTGCACTCCCTCACCTTACTGCGTGATATCTAGAAGCCGGTCTATAAGGAACCGAGGCTCCAAATTGTTGTCACCGTGTCGATCAGGACTGATGATTTCTGTGAGCATGGTGTTCACACAAAGTGGCACTACGATGGCCTGGTTTTTCCGAAGGGTTAGAAGCACTTCGCCCACACGCTGCATTTGAAGGTAGGTGACACCGTTATGTGTTGGAATTATGCCCTAGAGGCAATAATAAAGATGTTATTATTATAATTCTTGTTCATGATAATGTTTATATTCCATGCTAGAATTGTATTAAGCGGAAACTTTAATACTTGTGTGGTTTGTAAACAACACCGTGTCCCTAGTACGCCTCTATGGACTAGCTCATTGATTAATGATGGTTAAGGTTTCCTAACCATGGACATGAGTTGTCGATTAATAATGAGATCATATCATTGGGAGAATGATGTGATGGACAGACCCAAACTAAGCGAAGCAACTAGATCGTGTCATCGTGTTCATCTTTGCGAAGCTTTTCTTATGTCAAATATTGTATTCCTTAGACCATGAGATAATACAACTCCCTGGTATCGGAAGAAAGCTTTGAGGTCATCAAATGTCATCCTATGAGAGGGTGATCATAAAGGTGTCTCTCAGGTGATCGGAAAGTACCTGTTGGGTTGTATGTATCGAGATGGGATTTGTCCCTCCCAAGTCGGAGAGATATACTTCGGGCCCACTCGGTAATCGATATCAACACCGCTTGCAAGCATGTGGTTAAGGAGTTAATCACAAAGTGATATCGGATTACGGAACGAGTAAAGTACTTGCTGTGAACGAGATTGAACTAGGTATGACGATACCGACGATCAAATCTCGGGCAAGTAAAATATCGCGAGACGAAGGGAATATATATATATATGGGATTAATTGAATCCTGGCATCGTGGTTCATCCAATATGATCATCGATGAATGTGTGGGAGTCAATATGGGTTTCCAGACCCCGCTGTTGATTATTGATAGAAGATGATGTCCGCATATTCTCGAACCCGAAGGGTCACACACTTAACGTGTCTCGACGCTAGGATAGATTGGATAATTGGTTTATGAGTTTTTGTTCGGAGTCTCGGATGGGATCCGGGACATCACGAGACGTTCCGGAATGGTCCGGAGAATAAGATTCATATAAGGCAGTGCAGTTTTTGGAGTTCAAAATTGTTCCGGGTTAATCGGTATTGTACCGGAAGCTTCTAGAACCTTCCGGAAGAGGGCCAACGTGGTCTCACCTGTTGGGAGGGGGCATGGGCCTATGAGGGAGTGCCCTGGCCGTATTGGGCCAGGGGCACAAGGCCCCATAGGGCCCAGCCGGCCAACCAAGGGATAAACCCTAATTGGAGCTTCTAGAAGGGGGGGTTCCTTGCCCCCCACTCCTCCCTCCTTTGGCCGCCGGCCTAGGGCTTGGGGGAGGGGTTAGGGCTGGCGCCCACCCCTCTATATATAGAGGGCTGGGGCGCACCACACCCCCCCACACACACCTTCCCCTAAAGCCTAGTCGTCCTGCTGCCCTCCTCTCTCTCTCCCTCCCGACTGCGTGTAGGCGAAGCCCTGCTGCAGAAACTCTCCACCAATTGCACTGCGCCGTCGCGTTGTAGATCCAACCCATCTCTCCACCATACTTGCTGGACCAAGGAAGGAGGAGACATCGAGGTGCTGCACGTGTGCATCTCATGGAGGCATCGCCACTTGTGGTGCTAGATCGGATCGGATCGCGAGGAGGAGAAGCGAGTACGACTACATCACCAACGTTCCGTCGAACGTTCCGCTGTGCGAATCTTCAAGGGTATGAAGATCTAATTCAATCTCTCTTGTTGTTTGCATCTCCTAGATTAGATCTTGTCTTCCCTCTGTTCGCCTCCGTAGAAATTTTTTGATTTACTATGGAGCGAAACCCTTCAGTGGTATCAGAGCTAGATCTATGCGTAGATGTGTTTCACGAGTAGAACGAAACATGGTTGTTGCGGGCGTTGATGTTTTCTGTTGCAAGCCTCTTGTTTGTGTTCTTCTTATGACGCGGGATAGTGAGATTGAAGCGGTCCAGGCCAACCTTACGCGGCGTCGTTCGCGAGAGCGGCTCCACACTTGACGTGTGGCTTGTTCCACACATGCGGCTGGTGGATGCCAGTTTCTCTCACTATAGTTGTCATGGGATTAACACCGGAGTTTGGCAACCATAATATCACCGTTGTGGCTTTCCGTAGGTAAGAATCGTTCTTAGCTTGCTACTCCCATAAGCCACGTAAAACATGCAACAACAAAGTAGAGGCGTCTAACTTGTTTTTGCAGGGAGTGTTTTCTGTGATATGGTATGGCCCAAGATATGATGTGTGTATTGTATGCAATGATCATGTTTTGTAATGTTTCACGACTTGCATGTCGATGAGTACACAACCGGCAGGAGCCATATGGTTGTCTTTATAATTGTGTATGACATGTGTGTCAACTTCTTATACGCCATGTAATAGTTTCACTTTATCGCTAAGTAGTTAGCAATAGTTGTAGTTGCTATTCGTGGTGGAGGCAATCATGGTGGAGTGATGAAGATCATGCCGGCACGCACAAGATGGAGATCATTGCGCGAAGATTGGCTATACCATGTCACATAAAGTTATATGCATGTGATGTTTATCCTTTTATGTATCTTATTATGCTTAGATCACGACGGTAGCATTATAAGATGATTCCTCACTTAAAGATCAAGATAAAAACTGTGTTCTCCCCAAGTATGCACCATTGCGAAAGTTCGTCGTGTCCAAGCATCACGTGATGATCGGGTGCTATAGACTCTACGTTCACATACAACGGGTGCAAGCCAGTTTTGCACACGCGGAAATACTTGGGTCTAACTTGACGAGCCTAGCATGTACAGACATGGCCTCGGAACACATGAACCGAAAGGTTAAGCATGAGTCATATGAATGATATGATCGACACTTCGTTGTCCACCATTGAAACCACATCTCTTCTCGTGAAGATCGGATTAGGTGTGGTGAATTTGGATCGTGTTCACTAAACAACTTGAGGGATGTTGAATTTAGTGGGAGTTCATCTAGTAATTTGATTAAAAGTTGAATTAGTTATCATGAACATAGTCTAATTTGTACTTGCAAACATTGTAGATCAAATGGCTAAGTCCAACTTCAACTTCAACGTTTTTGCTGAGAAGGAAAAGCTTAGAAACAATGGGTCTAACTTCACCAATTGGTTCCACAATCTGAGAATCATTCTCTCTGGCGGTCAAAAAGACTATGTCCTTGAGAATGCGTTAGGTGACGCCCCTGCTGCTACTGCGCCGGCTGATGAGAAAGCTGTCTATCAGTCGCGCAAAGATGATTATGGTGTGATTAAGAGCACCATGTTGTTTGCTATGGAATCGGACCTTCAAAATCGTTTTGAAGACTATCCCGGGCCCTTTGAGATTCTCGAGGAGCTGAAAACCATGTTTCAGACTCAGACCCATTCTGAGAGATATGAGATCTCTGAGAAGTTCTTTAACTGCAAGATGGAGGAAGGGAGTTCCGTTAGTGAGCACGCCATTACGATGTCGGGCTACACTCAACGCCTTGAGCAACTGGACTGCAAGATTCCAGAGGAGCTCAAGATTGACAGGGTTCTGCAATCACTCCCTCCCAGCTACAAAAGTTTTGTAGTGACTCACAATCAGATTGGTTCCACTGATATGATCACCGAGCTCTTCGCAAAGCTGAAGGCTGCGGAGGTGGACATCAAAAAGGATAATCATGTGTTGATGGTCAACAAGCCCCCCACCTTCAAGAAAGGTAAGGGTGCAAAGAAGCCCTTCAAGAAAGGCGGCGGCAAGCGCGTTGCCCCTGTTGAGAAGAAGCTCAGGTCTGGTCCTAAGCCGGACACTGAGTGCTTCTATTGCAAGGACAAGGGTCACTGGAAGCGCAACTGTCCGAAGTACTTAGCGGACAAGAAGGCTGGCACCATCAAAGGTATATTTGATATACATGTTATTGATGTTTTCCTTACTAGCCCTCGTTGTAGTGCCTGGGTATTTGATACTGGTTCAGTTGCTAATATTTGTAACTCGAAACAGGAGCTACGAAATAGACGGCGGCTTACGAGGGATGAGGTGACGATGCGCGTTGGCAACAGATCAAGAGTTGATGTGATGGCCGTCGGCACGCTCTCCTTAGTTTTACCTTCGGGATTAGTTTTAAACCTCAATAAATGTTATTATGTGCCTGCGTTGAGCATGAACATTATTTCTAGATCTTGTTTATTGCAAGACGGTTATTCATTTAAATCGTAGAATAATGGTTGTTCTATTTATATGAGTAACATCTTTTATGGTCATGCACCTATTGTGAATGGTTTATTTCTTCTAAATCTCGAAAGGGATGAAACACACATCCATAACATTGAGGGTAAGAGATGCAAAGTAGATAGTGATATACTACTTATTTGTGGCACTGTCGTCTAGGTCATATTGGTGTAAAACGCATGAAGAAACTCCATTCTGATGGACTTTTGGAGTCTCTTGATTTTGAATCATTTGACACATGCGAACCTTGCCTCATGGGCAAGATGATCAAAACCCCGTTCTCCGGTATGATGGAGCGAGCAACGGACTTGTTGGAAATCATACATACCGATGTATGCAGACCGATGAGTGTTTCGACGCGCGGTGGATATCGCTATTTTATCACTTTTACCGATGACTTAAGTAGATATGGGTATATCTATTTAATGAAACATAAATCTGAAACATTTGAAAATTTCAAGGAATTTCAGAATGAAGTGGAGAACCATCGTAACAGAAAGATTAAGTTTCTACGATCCGATCGTGGAGGTGAATATTTGAGTTATGATTTTCTCACGCATCTTAAAGCAAGCGGAATAGTTTCGCAACTCACGCCACCCGGAACACCACAGCGCAATGGTGTGTCTGAACGCCGGAACCGAACCCTATTAGATATGGTCCGATCGATGATGTCTCTTACTGATTTGCCGTTATCATTTTGGGGTTATGCATTAGAAACCGCTGCATTCACTTTAAATAGGGCTCCATCTAAATCCGTTGAGACGACACCGTATGAACTGTGGTTTGGTGCTAAACCTAAGTTGTCATTTCTTAAAGTTTGGGGATGCGAAGCTTACGTCAAGAAGTTGATGCCGGACAAGCTCGAACCCAAAGCGGAGAAATGCGTCGTCATTAGGATACCCTAAGGAAACTATTGGGTATACCTTCTATCACAGAACCGAAGGCAAAGTGTTTGTCACAAAGAACGGTTCCTTTCTTGAGAAGGAGTTTCTCTCGAAAAAAGTGAGTGGGAGGAAAGTAGAGCTAGACGAGGTTATTGAACCTTCTCTTGAATTGGAGAGTAGCGCAGCACCTGAAATTGTTCCAGTGTCGCCTGCACCAACAATAGAGGAAGCTAATGACAAGGATCATGAAGCTTCGGACGATGCTGCTACTGAACGTCGCAGGTCGACAAGGTCGCGTGCCCCTCCTTGGTACGACAACCCTGTCTTGACTGTCTTGTTGGTAGAAGACAGTGAACCTATGAACTATGAGGAAGCGATGATGAGCCCAGACTCTGAGAAATGGCTAGAAGCCATGAAATCCGAATTGGGATCCATGAGCGAAAACCAAGTATGGAATTTGGTGGACCCTCCTAGCGACCGAAAGGCCGTTGAGTGCAAATGGATCTTCAAGAAGAAAACGGACGCGGATGGTAATGTTACCATCTATAAAGCACGGCTTGTCGTGAAAGCTTTTCGACAAGTTCAAGGTGTTGACTACCATGAGACTTTCTCTCCCGTAGCGATGTTTAAGTCCATTCGTATTTTATTAGCAATTGCTGCATTTCATGATTATGAAATATGGCAGATGGATGTCAAGACTGCGTTCCTCAATGGCAACATTGATGAAGAGTTATATATGATGCAACCCGAAGGTTTTGTCGATCCTAAGGATGCTGATAAAGTATGCAAACTTCAGCGTTCTATTTATGGACTGAAGCAAGCATCTCGGAGTTGGAACCTTCGTTTTGCTCAAGTGATCAAGAGCTTTGGATTTGTTCCAAATTGCTACGAAGCTTGTATCTACAAGAAAGTGAGTGGGAGCTCGGTGACATTTCTGGTACTATATGTGGATGACATATTGATTATTGGAAATGACATTAACATGCTTAACGATGTGAAGAGTTATTTGAACAAGTGTTTTTCAATGAAAGACCTAGGTGAAGCTGCTTATATATTGGGTATCAAGATCTATAGAGATAGACAAAGACGCCTGATAGCTTTAAGCCAGAGTACATACCTAGACAAAGTTCTGAAAAGGTTCAGAATGGATAAGGCAAAGAAAGGTTCAGTGCCTATGTTGTCAGGTAAGATATTGAGCAAGGCTCAGTGTCCAGCTATGGTAAATGATAGGGAAGCTATAAAGTGCCTTATGCCTCGGCCATAGGTTCTATCATGTATGCCATGCTGTGTACTAGACCGGATGTGTCCAATGCTCTTAGTCTGACGAGCAGATATCAAAGTGATCCAGGAGTGGAACACTGGACAGCCGTGAAGAACATCCTAAAGTACCTAAATAGGACTAAAGAAATGTTCTTAGTCTATGGGGGTGATGAACAGCTCGTCGTAAAAGGTTACGTCGATGCTAGTTTCGACACCGACAAGGATAATTCTAAATCTCAGACATGATACGTGTATATTTTGAATGGAGGAGCTGTGAGCTGGAGAAGCTGCAAGCAAAGCGTGATCGCGGGATCTACAGTAGAAGCGGAATACATGGCTGCTGCAGAAGCGTCAAGTGAAGGAGTTTGGATCAGGAACTTCATCACTGAGCTTGGCGTGGTTCCAAGTGCATTGGACCCACTGGAGATATTGTGTGACAACACTGGCGCCATAGCACTCGCTAAGGAACCAAGATATCATCCAAAGACCAAGCATATCAACCGCAAGTTTCATATAATCCGAGATTATATAGCAGATGGAGATCTGAAGATTAGTAAAGTACATACAGATCTGAATGTTGCAGATCCATTGACTAAACCTCTTCCACGTGTAAAACATGATCAGCACCTCAGTGCCATGGGTGTGAGATTGTTGCCAATTGTAAACTAGATTATTGACTCTAGTGCAAGTGGGAGACTGTTGGAATTATGCCCTAGAGGCAATAATAAATATGTTATTATTATAATTCTTGTTCATGATAATGTTTATATTCCATGCTAGAATTGTATTAAGTGGAAACTTTAATACTTGTGTGGTTTGTAAACAACACCGTGTCCCTAGTACGCCTCTATGGACTAGCTCATTGATTAATTATGGTTAAGGTTTCCTAACCATGGACATGAGTTGTCGATTAATAATGAGATCATATCATTGGGAGAATGATGTGATGGACAGACCCAAACTAAGCGAAGCAACTAGATCGTGTCATCGTGTTCATCTTTGCGAAGCTTTTCTTATGTCAAATATTGTATTCCTTAGACCATGAGATAATACAACTCCCTGGTATCGGAAGAAAGCTTTGAGGTCATCAAACGTCATCCTATGAGAGGGTGATCATAAAGGTGTCTCTCAGGTGATCGGAAAGTACCTGTTGGGTTGTATGTATCGAGATGGGATTTGTCCCTCCCAAGTCGTAGAGATATACTTCAGGCCCACTCGGTAATCGATATCAACACCGCTTGCAAGCATGTGGTTAAGGAGTTAATCACAAAGTGATATCGGATTACGGAACGAGTAAAGTACTTGTTGTGAACGAGATTGAACTAGGTATGACGGTACCGACGATCAAATCTCGGGCAAGTAAAATATCGCGAGACGAAGGGAATATATATATGGGATTAATTGAATCCTGGCATCGTGGTTCATCCAATATGATCATCGATGAATGTGTGGGAGTCAATATGGGTTTCCAGACCCCGCTGTTGATTATTGATAGAAGATCATGTCCGCATATTCTCGAACCCGAAGGGTCACACACTTAACGTGTCTCGACGCTAGGATAGATTGGATAATTGGTTTATGAGTTTTTGTTCGGAGTCTCGGATGGGATCCGGGACATCACGAGAGGTTCCGGAATGGTCCGGAGAATAAGATTCATATAAGGCAGTGCAGTTTTTGGAGTTCGGAATTGTTCCGGGTTAATCGGTATTGTACCGGAAGCTTCTAGAACCTTCCGGAAGGGGGCCAACATGGTCCCACCTGTCGGGAGGGGGCATGGGCCTATGAGGTAGTGCCCTGGCCGCATTGGGCCAGGGGCACAAGGCCCCATAGGGCCCAGCCGGCCAACCAAGGGATAAACCCTAATTGGAGCTTCTAGAAGGGGGGGTTTCCTTGCCCCCCACTCCTCCCTCCTTTGGCCACCGGCCTAGGGCTTGGGGGAGGGGTTAGGGCTGGCGCCCACCCCTCTATATATAGAGGGCTAGGGCGCACCACCCCCCCCACACACCTTCCCCTCAAGCCTAGTTGCCCTGCTGCCCTCCTCTCTCTCTCCCTCCCGACTGCGTGTAGGCGAAGCCCTGCTGCAGAAACTCTCCACCAATTGCACCGCGCCGTCGCGTTGTATATCCAACCCATCTCTCCACCATACTTGCTGGACCAAGGAAGGAGGAGACGTCGAGGTGCTGCACGTGTGCATCTCACGGAGGCATCGCCACTTTTGGTGCTAGATCGGATCGGATCGCGAGGAGGAGAAGCGAGTACGACTACAGCACCCATGTTCCGTTGTGCGAATCTTCAATGGTATGAAGATCTAATCCAATCTCTCTCGTTGTTTGCATCTCCTAGATTAGATCTTGGCTTCCCTATGTTCGCATCCGTAGAATTTTTTTGATTTAGTATGGCGCGAAACCCTTCATTATGTTCAAGTTCAAAAACCAAGGGTTTAAGATATGGATCTTCAGCGCCGAGACCTCCTCATAGCTGATCACAGCATGCACACGCCATGGCATCCTGTGAGCTTCTCATGATCGAGTTGATGTAAGTAAGTAAGTTAGTTAGTTGACCTGAGCATGTTCCGGCTCTGTAAACACCCGGATTTTTAATCCTAGATGCCTGTTATCTCAGGATTACCATTTTTGCGAGACATAACAGAATTGATATCACAGTACATCATCCATTACAAACCATAATAGTCTTACAAATAGTTGATCTCATGATCAAGTCTGATTACATAACAAAGCAGCAGAATAATAGCGTAGTAGAGGCTCTATCTTCATGGTCACAGGCAATGCTGGCGATGAGAGATGATCCTAGTTATCATATGCGTCTTGTTGTCCGTCCTTCCTGTACTCTCCTTCATATTCTGGCCATGGGAATATCCAGGGACAAAGCCATGAGTACTTTTAAAGTACTCGCAAACTATCACTAATGCAGTACTACCATTCTAGTAGGAATCCTAAGCTCTAGGTTTGTTTGCAAGAAGCCAATTTATTTCATAGGTACTTAGTCGTAAATACCTAACTTTAGTTATCTAGATTACTCAAGTGGGAACCTAGTTTCATGTCCACAACCTTGTGGGGTCAAGTCAAAGTCAATACTTCAAGTCACTAGTCATTTTGAAAACATCTGACAACGGAACAGTATGGCCATCCAACTGTTCATGACCGCGGACGCGGCTATTCGAATAGTTTGACACTCTCCAGAGGTGGTACACTTTCACCATAACATTTGATATATCCTCAGGGATAACCCTGAATCATCATACTTAGTATGCGGATAATCAATCCTAACCTTTCAATTGCACACCCTAGTATAGGCACCTCCCCTATGAGTTTGGCCTCCCAGCCATGGCCATCTGCCATCCTGGGCACTGCATAGGTGGACATTCATATTCACAAGATAGCCTCAGCTCACCTCGTTCCGCGAGGGAACCCATACTAAGACACATAAACTTCCAGTTAAGCCCTACCAAACTTAGGTATTGTGGTTGTACGGTAAAGTTAGAATGGTATCGCATCCGAATTCAACCATCAGTTTTTATCAAAGTCAGGGCACATACTTCATTCAATATCATCTTCAACTCATTGTTTCCTATAACACATGTCAAAACATTTCGATAGAATGACTCATCATTCCAAGGTTTTCATAATCATTTTCTTTGAGTGTTTACATATATAGTGATCAAGATTAATTTAGCACTAGCATCTATCAACGAGGGTGTCACTATTGAGGGGTACTAATCAAGAGTAACCATCTACACTTAGTTCTATGCTCTTGATGGCATCTTTCCTACTTTTCCACTAATCACCAATTAATTAACTAATTGAGCAACTTTGCTAAAAGAAAGAAAAGATAAAGCTTGCAAGTAAACTTGGGATTGGTATAATCAAGGTTTGCAGCACAATTTCATGCATGGTTTTAGCTTAGCTTGCCTTTGTTGGTAGAGTGGTCGAAGTTCTCTTCCTCTTTTTCGTAGAAATCTTTCTCCTCGTAGCCCGGGTTGATACTAGCGTCTATAAATAAATACGAGGTACACAATCACCAAACAATACTTAACTACTTCTATTTAGCACACAAGGATCCACACTAGATGATCTAACATCATCTCAATCACTACAAGAAAAGGGTGACAAGATTTTATTTACCTTATTTTAGAAAAGTAATTTCTACTCATTAAAAAGTTACTTCAGATTTAATATTCTCCAATTAAAATATGGGATCATTTTGAAACATGTCATCACCACATATTCCAATACTTGGGAATGTGATTTAAAGTGGTTGGCCTAAATTACAAAGTTTAAATTGCCCTTAAATAAAATGTGTGTGACTAGAAATGACTATAAAGCCATTCCTTAATTTTGGTCTAGGACTACTGCATGTAAAACTGTTGGGGATATGCCCTAGAGGCAATAATAAATGTAGTTATTATTATATCTTTGTGTTTATGATAAATGTTTACATTCATAGTATTAACAAGGAAACATTAATACTTGTGTGATTTGTAAACTAAAATAGAGTCCCTAGTAAAGCCTCTTTATAATACTAGCTTGTTGGTTAATAAATGATTGTGGTTTCCCTATCATGAACATTGATATGTTATTAACAACAAAATCATATCGTTAGGAGAATGATATGGTGGACATACTCCTATAGATAAGCGTAGCATAAAGATCAAGTCATTTTAATAGTTCAATTGCTATATGCTTTCTGATACATAGTAACCTAATTCCCTCGACCATGAGATCATGCATATCACCTTCACCGGAAGGATGCTTTGATGACATCAAACACCACACCGTAACTGGGTGGCTATAAAGGTGGCATTGAGTGTTCAGAAAGTATTGGTTGAGACACATGGATCAAGAGTGGGATTTGTCCATCCATATGACGGATAGATATACTTTGGGCCCTCTCGGTGGAATGTTATCCAATTAGCTTGCAAGCATGTTACTGGCTCACAAGGGATCACATATCACGGGAACGATAAAAGAGTACTTATCAGTAACGAGGTTGAACTAGGTATGCAGAGATACCGACGATCATAACCTCGGATAAGTAAACTATCGTGAGACAAAGGGAAATTGGTATCGTATGTAAGTGGTTCATTCGATCGCAAAGTAATCGTAGAAATATGTGGGAGCCATATGAATTTCCAGATTCCTCTATTGGTTATTGTTCGGAGAAGTGTCTCGATCATGTCCGCATAATTCACAAACCGTAGGGAGACACACTTAAGGATTCGACGTTGTTTGAGTAGTTATGGAATGATGAGTAAGAGACTGAATGTTGTTCGGAGTCTCGGATGGGATCCGGGATATCACGAGGAGATCCGGAATGGTTCGGAGAATATGATTCATATAAGGAAAGTCCTGTTTCGGGGTTGGAGAATGGTTCCGGTGTTTTCATCAGGAATGTTCTAGAAGGTTCCGGAATGTTCGGCACTCCGGAGGGGAAGGGTACATGAATGTGTCATAACAAGTTGGAATGATTGCATCATGTACTAGGTGTCATCGATGAACAAAATAAAGGGTTTAATCAAATCCTAGTTTGAAAAGTCAAACGCCAATTTGAAAAGTCAAACGGCTATTTTGTGAGGTGGAGGGGAAGTAGGAAACCTACTTGGGGAGGAGTTCCCTCCCTCCACCGCCGGCCCACTTGGGATCCGAGTTGGGGAGGGACTCCCCTCCCCTGGCGCGCCCCTCCACCTATATAAGGAGGGGCAGGGTTGCCCCTCCAAGTACACAACACCTCCACCTCTAAACTCACCCTAGCCACCGCCGCCCTCCATAGCTGCCGCCGCCTAGGGCAACTCGCCTCCACCGCCTAGGGCAAACCCTAGCCGCCGGCCTTGCCCCCTCCTTGGTGCGTCTAAACCCTAGATCGCCGAGGCTCTCTCATAGTCCACCATACTCGCTACGGCTTAAGGCGAAGCCCTGCGAGATCTCCCCTCTACTTCCGGTACCACGCCGTCGTGCTGCCAGAATTGCGAGGAGAGTGCTACAACCTCCGCTGCCTGCTGGAACAAGGGAGAGGAAGGTATTCGTCGAGTACCGAACGTGTGACCGACTGCGGAAGATCTGCCGGAACGCAGCGCCGGAAGGATCGTCTACGCGATCTTGAGATCGGAAAGAGTACGACTACATCACCCACGAGAATCCGCTCTCGTTAAACACTTTGGAATCTTCGAGGGTGAGTTATTCCATCGACTCGTTGCTACAATCTAGTAGATAGATCTTGGCTTGTTTGTTTGTATGTGGTAGAAATTTTTTGTTTTCCATGCTACGAAACCCTACAAAAACTATATAGATAGATCATGGCCAAGGTGATTTTTGAGAGTTGGAATCAACTCAAAAGCATTTATGGTTGATTTTATAAAAATGTTTGAAGTGGTCAAAGCTATTGTCTTGTCATTTTTACTGTGGGTGATCTATAGTTTCAAACTGTTTGAATCCAACGGGAGTGATTAGAGGTTTTCAAATACTTTCTAGCAAAATTGGATTCATTCAATTTGGTTTAGTGAATCCTCCAGAAATGATTTTCAAAGTTACCTACAATATAGGATTTTGAATAAAAAATAAAAATATAAATTTGAATCTACAAGCTCGTGCGGGAATGCTAACGGGCCGGCCCAACTACGCAGTGCACGCGCACCGAACAACACTGGGGTTGGTCCACGCGTCAGCGACTAACCTAACGCGAAGCGGTATCCTTCAATCTAGACCACATGATTAGAGCATGATCGACTGAAAGGATATGGATGTCGCCAAGAGGGGGGGTGAATAGGCGATTAAAACTTTTCCTAGAGTGGCTCAACAAAGGCGGAATAAAACTAGTGTTTACTTTGTTAAGCACAACCTAGAACAACTAAGGTTCACCTATGTGCACCAACAACTTATGCTAAGCAATACAAGCAACAAAGTGATAGCAAGATATATATTACTTCAAGCACGAAGGCTATCACAATGTAAAGTGCATAAGTAAAGAGCTCGGGTATAGAGATAACCGAGGCACGCGGGGACACCGATATTTTACCGAGTTCCTCCCAACATGGAGTACGTCTCGTTTGGAGAGGGGGTGGTACCAAACCACCAACGCCACAAAAGGCCTCCCTTATTCTCCGGTGAATCTCACCCCAATGGGATCGATCCACGCTTCCACTATCGGTGCACTTATCTGTAATACCCTCAGAATCGGCCCTATGCAAGTTTTAGCGAAACCCGCCAAACCCGCATAGAAACGATTCAAAGGTGCCCACCAGGCACTTTCGTGCGGGTGGAAAACGAAGTAATAACATTACACAACAGTCCTCGATGGGACCCACAGAACAGATATATATACAACACGACTCCATGAGTCAAGAATACAGATATAAGATACAAGGATCCAAATCACCTTGAAAGCAATAGCGCGTCCAGCTACGGACAAGATGCAAATGGGGCTAAGAGCCCTGAAGAATAACCAATGGCGTCCATAACCCTGCCCAGGCCAAGCCGGAAGGGTAACCCTGCTAACGACGTCGATCGCAAAACCTGCTAAAAAACAAAAGGGGTGCCGACAAAGGGCAAAGGAAAAAGAGGAGCGTCAGTACTGAGGCCAGTACACGGCGAGACTAGAATTCGGCGGTCCTCGCCTACATAGGTATGGTGGACTGAAGCGGCAGCGGCAGCGTGCACTGAACACCCTATAGAGACTCGATACAACTGGCGGCTGTCAGAGAGGGGTAAGAAAGACCTATTCGGAACCAACCTGATACTACCATCAAACAAACCCATCCTGGCGTTTCCCCCTCGAGACCAAACGAGGAAGTCAACCGAGGAACTCACACCGTTGGCAGTTTTATTTATTCAGTTATCGTTGTAGCAATTACTAGTCAAGTATAGATAATCATCCTGATAAAATAAACAGTGGACCGATTTAGTTAATCATTCCGTTGTAGTTGCAACACTTACTAGTCAAATACAATTAGCATGAGATAACCCAAAAACCCAGCAGTTGTTGGTACTTTTATTCAGCCATTCCGTTATAGTTGCAATACTTACTAGTCAGGTACAATGGTCGCAAGCGACTCCCAAACAAGCAATTGTTGGCAGTTTTATTTAGCCATTCCATTATAGTGAAGCTGCTTACTAGTCATTATAAAGTAAAGTTTATAGCACTACTTTAGTTATAGTTGTCTATGATCGAGATACTGTGCTCCAAGTCATCCATAACCGCGGACACGGCTTTCAGAAAGTTTTACCCGGCCGGGGTGCACCAATAGCAACACACACACGATCAACCTCGGAAAAACCAAATCAAAACCCAATGAGGCTTTCACGACAAAGCAATCACAGGATTCAGAAATATTTCAGGGGGCCACCCCATTGAGTAGACCCGCAACGAAGCTAGCTGACTCCGAGACGGACTCAAGGTTTGCGTCAATGGCTGTAAACGACTAGGAACCCCAAAACGGGGCTTGTCGATACCGCGAAAACACTCCGCTTACCTAAACAGTATAGTGTGCTCCTCGCACAATCGTAAATAAAGCAGTAAAACATGGCATAAGTACAGGATCGTAAATAAAACCTCAAACTAGTTTGTGGCCCCAAGAAATAAGAATGAATCAAGCTCTGGCTCAGGGGGGCCCATAATTCCCCGTATGTGGATAGCGCGATAAATCAAGGAACAGGTATCAAGCACTCGGGGTCCTACGGGACACAAGTGGACGGTTAACAACCAAATAACATCTATTGCCCACCTGTGCCTCTGCTTACCTACTTCAATTTTAGTTGTTAAACAATAATTAAAGTGAGCAATAAATAAAGCCATGTTCATCTCCAATATACAACATGCGGCAATACTCCAACAACTGTGGAACGTGGCGACACACAACCGCACTGAAGTAAGCGACTACGACGCGCAAGTCCAACTATCTACCAAACAACAGGTAATAGGATGTGTCCAAGGTAATATATGGCTGCAAGGGATATCACGGGTATGAAAACTAGAGCATCGCAACACAGATAGCAATAGATCAACAGGAGGGAATAAAGACTATAAAAGTAAGATAGGTAGAAAGGGGGAGGTGCTCGCCTGAAAACATTGCCGAAGGTTCAACCGAAGATCGGGTCGACACTCGCATCAACTCAACGGCCTTATCCGCGAAGAAGCAAAACACTAGAATAAACACCGGATGCACTATTTAATACTACGACATAAGATCGGGCATGATGCATGTATGATGTATGACATGGCAAAGATGCGATGCAATTAGGCAAGATTAAGCGGAACCGGGGTCCCGACAATTAATTAACGGTTCAAGTTATTTAACTACCCCGCAATTTAACAGTTGTCTTTAACAGGACAAAAGACAGCGCCGGTTCGCTACACAAATTTAAATGAGGCCAATATGAGACTAGATTTGCCCGCATATGGCCCCATATTTAATTATGAGGTGAATCGGCATAAGGCCCCCAAACCAATGATATGCATGCGAGAATGACAATTTAATATGCGACAAGTTTATTATATTATAATATAGGGTTTCGGGAAAGGGTTCACACATTAGGGGGTCTCGACGATCTTGGGTCCCGGGGGTTCGGGGTCCGGTCTCAGGGTTCGACGGAAGCGGTCTCGGCAGGAACATTCTCGAACAACGGGGCAGATCTTGTCGTGCTTCAGGTTCGGGTGCGGTTCTCGGCGAACTGGTCGGTTCCCTGTCGGAGGTCTTGGCGCTTCGGATCGGTCTTCGGTTCGGGGCCTCAGGGTCTTGGGGTTCGCGTCCGTGTGGCGGTCTTGTTGTCCCGTGTAGGCGTTCTCGAGGTCGATGGCGAACTTGTCCGGTACCGGGGTTCGGGTCCGGGAAGGAGTACTTGTCGCACCAGGGTCTCGGTGTCCTCGGATCCGATTGAAGATCTTGGCGGTTTCAACTTTATTTGCCGGTGTCGGGTTCGGCGCCGGTGGTTCACCGGAAGCGGCGATGTTTGTTGACGGGTTCTTGTCATCATTCTCGGGCGACTGGACGAGTCAGCAAAGCGGGCCTGTTTGGGTCACACGGGCGAACATTCTGCGGGCGTGCTACAGGCTTGGTGCAGAGGTCCTGGTCGCAGGAGGGCGTCGAGACGAGCTGGAGGTCGGATGACGGCCGGAGGAGGAGGGCTCGGGGCGACGGCCGAAGGAGGAGGGCTCGGGGCCGGCGGGGCGAGGGAGGTGGCCCACGGGAGGCTCTGCTCGCAGGGGTTGCGGCGAGCGCGGCGAGGCGAGGAGGAGTAGGGCGGTGGCGGCGCTGGAGGACGGGCCCGGCGACGGTGGAGGCGAGTGGTGGCGTCGGAGGTCGCTGGCGAGGGGCGGCAGAGGAGGACGCCGGCAGAGGGTGCGCTCGGGGCGAGCTCGGCCGGAGGAGGGTCGCGCGGGCGAGAGGGGGGCGGCCAGGCGAGGGGGCGCGGTCGCGTCCGGAGCACGCCGGCTCGACGGAGGACGCGGCGGCGGCGGCGGGCAGGGTCCCGCGGCGGCGCGGCCGGGGCTCTGCAGGAGGAGGGCCGGCCGCGGGGCGAGCGGAGGGCGGTGGCAGAGCAGAGAGGGAAGGGGAGGAGGGGCGGTGGCCGGAGGCGGTTGGGCGGCGCACGGGAGAAGGAGAGGAGGGAGCGTGCGGGCGCGGGGGCTGGTGGGAGAGGCGGGTCCCGCGGGGATGGGGGAGGTTGTCGGTGGGGGTGGGCGCTGGGCAGAGGGAGAGAGAGGCCAGGTGGGCCAGGGGGTGGGCAGGTGGTGGCGTGTGTGAGGGAGTGGGGTTGCGTGTGGGGAGGTTGGGGGTGATGTGGCAGATTAGGAGTAGCTAGGAGTTTGGGTCAGGGTGACGTGTCGGGTGGGGATTGGCCAGGGTGAGGTGGCTGGAGGGGTGGGTAGATTAGGTTGGGTAGGAATAGGAATTAGGGCGTCTGGTTTAGGTGGACCGTTTTAATACCGGGGGTGGTCGACTGGGTCGAATCGGCCCGTTCGACTGCCCCACTAAAAATAATTAAATATTTTATTTATTTCAAACAGGGCTTTTGCAAACTTATAGCAGACAAAACAAAATAATCCGGAGACCCGGGTTTTGCGTTTGAATAAAGACGGGGCGTTTAGAAAACAAATTAGGTTTTCCCGAAAATAGTTTTATGCAAGCAAATGCAAGATGATGACGATGCTCAAATGCAATGTGGCATGATGACATGAGCATGCGGTCATGACGATGCAATGCACAAAAACAACGCGATTTTCTAGTAGTGGTTTTGCGGGATGCCACATTATCGGTGGAAACCGGAACCTCTCACAAGGTTGGGGCACTTCTCCACAACTTAATTGGAGGCTCCCAACAAATGCCACAAAAGGCCACAATGCCACCAAGGCCACAAAACCGTCTAGGGTTCCAAGAACCCAAGAGGGACAAGCTCCAATTAGTCACACGAACCAAATCCTCCGAGGAGAATTCAAACCGATGCACCAAATGCAAATGGCAAGAACACCACAAAGGTGCTCAAATCCCTCACTCTCAAGTTCCAACAAAGCTACTAAAGTATTGGGGGAACAAGAGAGGAGGAATCAAAGAGAGACACAAAATCCTCCAAAATCTAGATCCCCAAAGATGCACTCACAAAGAGATGAATCGGTTAGGTCAAAACGTGGGTCTAGATCTCCTCTCTCTTCCACTCAAATATGGGCAAGAATCATCGGAGGGAAAAGATTAGGCTAGCTTCAAGATCTAGAGCAAGTGTGGACAAAGCTTAGCCTAATAGATAAGAGAGGAGCAGTCGAAACGCAAAACGGGCAAAGCTATAAATAAGGCTAGACAAAATCTGCCCGTTGGGGCGTTTTCCAGAACGGGCCGGTAGTACCGGTTGAGACCGGTAGTACCGGTCGCTCCAAGAAAAGGTGAAGCAGCAGCGCAGCAGGGGATCAACGCGGCAGCGAGCGATCCTGGTGAGGGCGCAGGGGAACGGAAGGCTGTGCGCGCGAGCGGGCCAGCTGCAGAAACGATGGTGCCAGCGTGGGCCCAGCAGCGCGGGATTTGAGGCAGTGGCCACGCGCGCGTGCAGGAACGGAGAGAGCGGTGGCTGCCAGGCGATGCGAACGCGCGCGCAAGGGAGGAGCAGAACGCGAGCGAGCGAGGGAGGCGGGAGCGGGGCCAGGCAGCGCGCGCGGGATCTGGGAGCGGGAGAGCGCATGCGGGCAAAGTCAATGCGAGGCGGATCGAGCGAGCAGGCGTGACGCTGTGCGCGGAACAGCGAGCAAGGGAGTGGGAGCTTGGCGACTGGGCTGGGCCCGGTAGTACCGGCCCGTCTGGGCGGTACTACCGTATGGGCCCGGTACAGCCGGCCTGGGCTACCGGGTGATACAGCAGGTGGGCTGCGCGTGTCAGGCCCGAGCGGTACTGGGCTGCGGTAGTACCGCTCGGCCTAGACAAGATTTTTCCTTTTCCTTTTTCAATTAAAATGGCAGATATTCAAATGACCATAACTTTTGATTGGTAACTCCGATCGACCCGATTCCAATTGCGTTGGAAAGAGGACGACACGAGGTACCTCACTTGGTGAGAATGTATCATGTATTATAATGTGAGATACCTCACTTGGTGAGAAACCGAAAAAACGCCAAGATCAAAATCACGATAAGATACAAATGGAAGATCCGATTTTGATGAACACAAGCTTGTTATGGAGATTACCACAAGCTCTATATCCTCACATGGATAAGACCAAATAACAACCAAATACGATGATGCAAGAATGCAAAGGTTTGATCTCTCTCCGAACGATGTGACCGAATTCCTCATTCGAGAGCCCCTCTTGATAGTACGGTTATCTATCCTAAACCTAGTCTCCCACACACAACAAGAGACCAGCAAAAGGGAAAACCTATCAAGATTATACCTTTGCCTTGAGCATTCCAATTGAGCTCGATGTATACGAACTTGAACTTCTCAAGATGGAAGGCCTTTCTTGATTCCTCATCATCGATCCATGATCACCGAGGATGGCAAGCATCAAACATGAGATCTTCTATAGATGACACATTTTGAGCTTGCACAACACATCTTCTTCTCATTTCATCGATCTTGAAGCCAACACATGCTCCAAGCGATGCCAATGGACAAATCCTACAAGTACAACTTAATACACACATTAGTCCATAAAGATTGTCATTAATTACCAAAACCACACATGGGGGCCCAACATGTTCTTTCAATCTCCCCCATTTTGGTAATTGATGACAATTCCTTTAAGAGGGTTTATATAAGGAATATTAATGAATAAAATGGTAACACCAATGTCAAATACTACAAAAGTATGTGATATTGGTACCACCACCATATATAGAGCAAACTCTTCCACAATCTATGCATGTGTGATGAACTCGAATTTCATTGCATATATTGCCAATCATTATCATTGGTGGAGTTTCCACTATATATACCACATGCTAAGCAACGACAAAGATACAAGAGCATTGGAGGAAAATGCACAAGAACAAACTCAATGCATAAACCAACTTCCCTTAAACCCTTTAAAACTTCTCCCCCATTGGCATCGATTGCCGAAATGGGCGACAAGTTCTAAAAGGCAAATATAATAATAATTCCTCCAAAGGTGTGCCTTCGCACATGTCCAATGATGAATACTTGGGAGGGAGTAGAACTATATCGAGGACCCGAAGATTGCCAAAATAAATAAAGTCAAATGATGCAAGCAATTACAAGGTCCCACAAACCAATTGAAAACAACAAATGAGTTCAAATGGAAACTATAAGATATTATGATATGAGCAAAAGAGTGTTTTAAATAACAAATAGATAAGCTCCCAAAGATTTGTGCACAGTTCAAAATAAATGCATTTAGAATACATATTGCACAAATATGGAATCATCGCTCCCCCATAAGCATTTAAAACACAACGAATGAAGGATCAAATAAATGCTTAAATAAAATGGAGAAGCTCCCCAAGATTTGTGCACACTTAAGAATCGTTGTATTTCAATACAAAAATGCACAAATATGGAATCCTAACTCCTCCATAAATATTTAAGGCACAATCAATGAGAAAGAAGACAAATGAGCATTATTCAATGAATTAGATGAGCTCCCCAAAGATAATGCACCAATTATGATAATTGCATTTGGGAACAAAGTGCATAATCATGGAATCCTCACTCATCCAAGTTCATTTAACAATACAAGGCATGAGAGAACAAATATGAGTGCCCAAAGATGCAAACAAGAGGAAAAAGCACTCATAGGCAATTAAATTTGGAAGCCACCGAAGAATCAAATGGATTAGAAAGGTGGCCTCCAAGGATTAGAAATCAACTAAAATTATCTTCTCTATGTATCTAAGTGGAAACCATCCCAAATACATATTCCCACAAAGAAATAATCCCACACAAATAATATATATAATAAGGCATATGAAAAGCAAAAATGAAGTCATAATGTATACCAATAAGATTTTTGCTTCAAAGCATGGCCAAAGGCTCAAATATATCTTATTGTACATTAATGAACTCCAAACATCAACACACTACATATATAACAACTATCACCAAGGGAAAAGGAGAAAGTTGGCATATATGAAGAAAGGCAACAAGTATCACGAGAAACAACATATTAGCAAAATCTCACTATTGCACATGAGAGAAGTTGAGGAAAGGATAGGCATTAAAATTGCTAGATTGACATATTTAGGATTGATGGATCACATGCATGATTTTGTATAGTCCCAATTATATGCACTCATCTCAACTTATACACATATACAATAGAGAGTTCTCTTAATACCATGGATGTAGATACAACAATAAATACAATAACAAAAATTCATGCTAGAAGGCAACCGACAAACGGTTGGAATCAAGATATATGAGCATGAGAAAGAGATACTTGTTACCGAGATATAATTGGTAGGATGTAGAGGATATGAATTCGTTGATCATCCTATAGCTTGCCTCCAATTTTCATGTATGCATCAATTCTTCAAAATTGAGAGACAAGCATCCAATCTATCTCCAATGTATCTACAACACATTTAGGTACAAAATGGTCCCCAAACTTATTGGGTACAATGTAGTTAGTGCAACAACAATACATAGGAGATACTCCACATAAACATGTGCATATTGATATGAAATTGAATTTTATGCACAACTTAGCTGATGGGATTTGGTGGAGTTTCCCCTATATATTGGATCAAAGAAGGCAAGCATGCCATAATATAAACATATAGTAAATATGCATGCATAAAGCTTTCAAGAACCAAAAAGGAAATACAATTTGAACAAAAACACCAGGTTAATCGAGATTGCACACATAAGAGTGTGACATGACAAACAATGTCCAAATTGTATCAAAGAACCAAATCAACACATGAAAGATCACAAGTTCAACAAATGAACTAGGCTAAAGCCAAAGAGCAAAAGATATATAAAAACACAAATGCTTAAGGATTTATCTCATTCTAAAATTGGACAAAACATGAAACAAGGAATGAGACAAAACCAACTCCCAAGAAGAGCAAGGTTCCAACAAGAAACCAAACTCCCCAAACTTCTCATGATTGCACAAAATACCAAAACGAAAAGATTGAGGTTCCAAGCACATAAAACCCGATATGTACCAAAGAAAGAGGCATAAATATGAGTGTTCTAAATAATATAGGAGAGCTCTGTTGGAATTATGCCCTAGAGGCAATAATAAAGATGTTATTATTATAATTCTTGTTCATGATAATGTTTATATTCCATGCTAGAATTGTATTAAGCGGAAACTTTAATACTTGTGTGGTTTGTGAAAAACACCGTGTCCCTAGTACGCCTCTAAGGACTAGCTCATTGATTAATTATGGTTAAGGTTTCCTAACCATGGACATGAGTTGTCAATTAATAATGAGATCATATCATTGGGGAATGATATGGTGGACAGACCCAAACTAAGCGAAGCAATTAGATCGTGTCATCGTGTTCGTCTTTGCGAAGCTTTTCTTATGTCAAATATTGTATTCCTTAGACCATGAGATAATACAACTCCCTGGTATCGGAAGAAAGCTTTGAGGTCATAAAACGTCATCCTATGAGAGGGTGATCATAAAGGTGTCTCTCAGGTGATCGGAAAGTATCTGTTGGGTTGTATGTATCGAGATGGGATTTGTCCCTCCCAAGTCGGAGAGATATACTTCGGGCCCACTCGATAATCGATATCAACACCGCTTGCAAGAATGTGGTTAAGGAGTTAATCACAAAGTGATATCGGATTACGGAACGAGTAAAGTACTTGCTGTGAACGAGATTGAACTAGGTATGACGGTACCGACGATCGAATCTCGGGCAAGTAAAATATCGCGAGACGAAGGGAATATATATGGGATTAATTGAATCCTGGCATCGTGGTTCATCCGATATAATCATCGATGAATGTGTGGGAGTCAATATGGGTTTCCAGACCCCGTTGTTGATTATTGATAGAAGATCATGTCTGCATATTCTCGAACCCGCAGGGTCACACACTTAACGTGTCTCGACGCTAGGATAGATTGGATAATTGTTTTATGAGTTTTTGTTCGGAGTCTCGGATGGGATCCGGGACATCACGAGAGGTTCCGGAGTGGTCCGGAGAATAAGATTCATATAAGGCAGTGCAGTTTTTGGAGTTCGGAATTGTTCTGGGTTAATCGGTATTGTACCAGAAGCTTCTAGAACCTTCCGGAAGGGGACCAACGTGGCCCCACCTTCTGGGAGGGGGCATGGGCCTATGAGGGAGTGTCCTGGCCGCATTGGGCCAGGGGCACAAGGCCGCATAGGGCCCAGCCGGGGAAAGAGGGTTTAAACCCTGGATAGACCTTCTAGAAGGGGGGGTTTCCTTGCCCCCCACTCCTCCTCCTTTGGGGCCGCCGGTTTGGCTTTGGGGAGGGGGCTAGGGTTGCCGCCCCACCCCTCTATATTAAGAGGGCTGGGGGCACACCACCCCCCACACCTTCCCCTCCAAGAGCTAGCCGCCCTGCTGCCCTCCTCTCTCTCTCCCTCCCGACTGCGTGTAGGCGAAGCCCTGCTGCATAAACTCTCCACCATATACACCGCGCCGTCGCGTTGTAGATCCAATCCGTCTCTCCACCATACTTGCTGGTTCGAGGAAGGAGGAGACGTCGAGGTGCTGCACGTGTGCATCTCACGGAGGCACCGCCACTTGTGGTGCTAGATCGGATCGGATCGCGAGGAGGAGAAGCGAGTACGACTACATCACCCACGTTCCGACGAACGTTCCGTTGTGCGAATCTTCAAGGGTATGAAGATCTAATCCAATCTCTCTTGTTGTTTGCATATCCTAGATTAGATCTTGGCTTCCCTCTGTTCGCATCCGTAGAAAAGTTTGATTTACTATGCTGCGAAACCCTTCAGTGGTATCAGAGCTAGATCTATGCGTAGATGTGTTTCACGAGTAGAACGCAACATGGTTGTTGCGGGCGTTGATGTTTTCTGTTGCAAGCCTCTTGTTTGTGTTCTTCTTATGACGCGGGATAGTGAGATTGAAGCGGTCCAAGCCAACCTTACGCGACGTCGTTCGCGAGACCGGCTCCGCACTTGACGTGTGGCTTGTTCCACACATGCGGCTGGTGGATGTCAGTTTCTCTCACTATAGTTGTCATGTGATTAACACCGGAGTTTGGCAACCATAATATCACCTTTGTGGCTTTCCGTAGGTAAGAATCGTTCTTAGCATCTACTCCCATAATCCACGTAAAAAATGCAACAACAAAGTGGAGGCGTCTAACTTGTTTTTGCAGGGAGTGTTTTCTGTGATATGGTATGGCCCAAGATGTGATGTGTATAATGTATGCGATGATCATGTTTTGTAATGTTTCACGACTTGCATGTCGATGAGTACACAACCGGCAGGAGCCATATGGTTGTCTTTATAATTGTGTATGACCTGTGTGTCAACTTCTTATGCGCCATGTAATAGTTTCACTTTATCGCTAAGTAGTTAGCAATAGTTGTAGTTGCTATTCGTGGTGGAGGCAATCATGGTGGAGTGATGGAGATCATGCCGGAATGCACAAGATGGAGATCATTGCGCGAAGATTGGCTATACCATGTCACATAAAGTTATATGCATGTGATGTTTATCCTTTTATGTATCTTATTATGCTTAGATCGCGACGGTAGCATTATAAGATGATTCCTCAATTAAAGATCAAGATAAAAACTGTGTTCTCCCCAAGTATGCACCATTGCGAAAGTTCGTCGTGTCCAAGCATCACGTGATGATCGGGTGCTATAGACTCTACGCTCACATACAACGGGTGCAAGCTAGTTTTGCACACGCGGAAATACTTGGGTCTAACTTGACGAGCCTAGCATGTACAGACATGGCCTCGGAACACATGAACCGAAAGGTTAAGCATGAGTCATATGAATGATATGATCGACACTTCGTTGTCCACCATTGAAACCACATCTCTTCTCGTGAAGATCGGATTAGGTGTGGTGAATTTGGATCGTGTTCACTAAACAACTTGAGGGATGTTGAATTTAGTGGGAGTTCATCTAGTAATTTGATTAAAAGTTGAACTAGTTATCATGAACATAGTCTAAGTTGTACTTGCAAATACTGTAGATCACATGGCCAAGTCCAACTTCAACTTCAACGTTTTTGCTGAGATAGAAAAGCTTAGAAACAATGGGTCTAACTTCATCAAATGGTTCCGCATTCTGAGAATCATTCTCGCTGGCGGACAAAAGGACTATGTCCTTGAGAAAGCGCTAGGTGACGCCCCTGCTGTAGATGCGCCGGCTGATGAGAAAGCTGTTTATCAGTCACGCAAGGATGATTATGATTTGATTGAGATCGCCATGTTGTATGCTATGGAATCGGATCTTCAAAATCGTTTTGAGGAGTTCGCCGGGCCCTTTGAGATTCTTGAGGAGCTGAAAACTATGTTTCAGACTCAGGCCCGCTCTGAGAGATATGAGATCTCTAAGAAATTCTTTAACTACAAGATGGAGGAAGGGAGTTCCGTTAGTGAGCACGCCATTAAGATGTCGGGCTACACTCAACGCCTTGAGCAACTGGACTGCAAGATTCTAGAGGAGCTCAAGATTGACAGAGTTATGCAATCACTCCCTCCTAGCTACAAAAGTTTTGTAGTTGCTCACAATCAAATTGGTTCCACTGATATGATCACCGAGCTCTTCGCTAAGATGAAAGTAGCAGAGGTGGACATCAAAAAGAATAATCATATGTTGATGGTCAACAAGCCCCCCACCTTCAAGAAAGGTAAGGGTGCAAAGAAGCCCTTCAAGAAAGGCGGCGGCAAGCGCGTTGCCCCTGCTGAGAAGAAGCTCAAGTCTGGTCCCAAGCCGGACACTGAGTGCTTCTATTGCAAGGACAAGGGTCACTGGAAGCGCAACTGTCCAAAGTACTTAGCGGACAAGAAGGCTGGCACCATCAAAGGTATATTTGATATACATGTTATTGATGTTTTCCTTACTAGCCCTCATTGTAGTGCCTGGGTATTTGATACCGGTTCAGTTGCTAATATTTGTAACTCGAAACAAGAGCTACGGAATAGACAGCGGCTTGCGAGGGATGAGGTGACGATGCGCGTTGGCAACGGATCAAGAGTTGATGTGATGGCCGTCGGCACGCTCTCCTTAGTTTTACCTTCGGGATTAGTTTTAAACCTTAATAAGTGTTATTATGTGCCTGCGTTGAGCATGAACATTATTTCTGGATCGTGTTTATTGCAAGACGGTTATTCATTTAAATCGGAGAATAATGGTTGTTCTATTTATATGAGTAACATCTTTTATGGTCATGCACCTATTGTGAATGGTTTATTTCTTCTAAATCTCGAAAGGGATGAAACACACATCCATAACATTGAGGCTAAGAGATGCAAAGTAGATAGTGATAATACTACTTATTTGTGGCACTGTCGTCTAGGTCATATTGGTGTAAAGCGCATGAAGAAACTCCATTCTGATGGACTTTTGGAGTCTCTTGATTTTGAATCATTTGACACATGCGAACCATGACTTATGGGCAAGATGATCAAAATCCCGTTCTCCGGTATAATGGAGCGAGCAACGGACTTGTTGGAAATCATACATACCGATGTATGCGGACGATGAGTGTTTCGACGCGCGGTGGATATCGCTATTTTCTCACTTTTACCGATGACTTAAGTAGATATGGGTATATCTATTTAATGAAACATAAATCTGAAACGTTTGAAAAGTTCAAAGAATTTCAGAATGAAGTGGAGAACCATCATAACAGAAAGATTAAGTTTCTACGATCCGATCGTGGAGGTGAATATTTGAGTTATGATTTTCTCACGCATCTTAAAGCAAGCGGAATCGTTTCACAACTCACGCCACCCGGAACACCACAGCGCAATGGTGTGTCTGAACGCCGGAACGGAACCCTATTAGATATGGTTCGATCGATGATGTCTCTTACTGATTTGCCGTTATCATTTTGGGGTTATGCATTAGAAACCGCTGCATTCACTTTAAATAGGGCACCATCTAAATCCGTTGAGACGACACCGTATGAACTGTGGTTTGGTGCTAAACCTAAGTTGTCGTTTCTTAAAGTTTGTGGATGCGAAGCTTACGTCAAGAAGTTGATGCCGGACAAGCTCGAACCCAAAGCGGAGAAATGCGTCTTCATAGGATACCCTAAGGAAACTATTGGGTATACCTTCTATCACAGAACCGAAGGCAAAGTGTTTATCGCAAAGAACGGTTCCTTTCTTGAGAAGGAGTTTCTCTCGAAAGAAGTGAGTGGGAGGAAAGTAGAGCTAGACGAGGTTATTGAACCTTCTCTTGAATTGGAGAGTAGCGCAGCACCTGAAATTGTTCCAGTGCCGCCTGCACCAACGATAGAGGAAGCTAATGACAAGGATCATGAAGCTTCGGACGATGCTGCTACTGAACGACGTAGGTCGACAAGGTCGCGTGCCCCTCCTGAGTGGTACGGCAACCCTGTCTTGACTGTCTTGCTAGTAGAAGACAGTGAACCTACGAGCTATGAGGAAGCGATGTTGAGCCTAGACTCTGAGAAATGGCTGGAAGCCATGAAAACCGAATTGGGATCCATGAGCGAAAACCAAGTATGGACTTTGGTAGAACCTCCTAGCGACCGAAAGGCCGTTGAGTGCAAATGGATCTTCAAGAAGAAAACGGACGCGGATGGTAATGTTACCGTCTATAAAGCACGGCTTGTCGTGAAAGCTTTTCGACAAGTTCAAGGTGTTGACTACGATGAGACTTTCTCTCCCGTAGCGATGTTTAAGTCCATTCGGATTTTATTAGCAATTGCTGCGTTTCATGATTATGAAATATGGCAGATGGATGTCAAGACTGCTTTCCTCAATGGCAACATTGATGAAGAGTTGTATATGATGCAACCCGAAGGTTTTGTCGATCCTAAGGATGCTGATAAAGTATGCAAACTTCAGCGTTCCATTTATGGACTGAAGCAAGCATCTCGGAGTTGGAACCTTCGTTTTGATCAAGTGATCAAGAGCTTTGGATTTGTTCCAAATTGCTACGAAGCTTGTATCTACAAGAAAGTGAGTGGGAGCTCGGTGACATTTCTGGTACTATATGTGGATGACATATTAATTATCGGAAATGACATTAACATGCTTAACGATGTGAAGAGTTATTTGAACAAGTGTTTTTCAATGAAAGACCTAGGTGAAGCTGCTTATATATTGGGCATCAAAATCTATAGAGATAGACAAAGACGCCTGATAGCTTTAAGCCAGAGTACATACCTAGACAAACTTCTGAAAAGGTTCAGAATGGATAAGGCAAAGAAAGGTTCGGTGCCTATGTTGTCAGGTAAGATATTGAGCAAGGCTCAGTGTCCAGCTACGGTAAATGATAGGGAAGCTATGAGCAAAGTGCCTTATGCCTCGGCCATAGGTTCTATCATGTATGCCATGCTGTGTACTAGACCGGATGTGTCCAATGCTCTTAGTTTGACGAGAAGATATCAAAGTGATCCAGGAGTGGAACACTGGACAGCCATGAAGAACATCCTAAAGTACCTAAATAGGACTAAAGAAATGTTCTTAGTCTATGGGGGTGATGAACAGCTCGTCGTAAAAGGTTACGTCGATGCTAGTTTCGACACCGACAAGGATGATTCTAAATCTCAGACAGGATACGTTTATATTTTGAATGGAGGAGCTGTAAGCTGGAGAAGCTGCAAGCAAAGCGTGATCGCGGGATCTACAGTAGAAGCGGAATACATGGCTGCTGCAGAAGCGTCAAGTGAAGGAGTTTGGATCAGGAACTTCATCACTGAGCTTGGCGTAGTTCCAAGTGCGTTGGACCCACTGGAGATATTGTGTGACAACATTGGTGCCATAGCACTCGCTAAGGAACCAAGATATCATCCAAAGACCAAGCATATCGATCAACCGCAAGTTTCATATAATCCGAGATTATATAGCAGATGGAGATCTGAAGATTAGTAAAGTACATACGGATCTAAATGTCGCAGATCCATTGACTAAACCTCTTCCACGTGTAAAACATGATCAGCACCTCAGTGCCATGGGTGTAAGATTGTTGCCAAATGTAAACTAGATTATTGACTCTAGTGCAAGTGGGAGACTGTTGGAATTATGCCCTAGAGGCAATAATAAAGATGTTATTATTATAATTCTTGTTCATGATAATGTTTATATTCCATGCTAGAATTGTATTAAGCGGAAACTTTAATACTTGTGTGGTTTGTGAACAACACCGTGTCCCTAGTACGCCTCTAAGGACTAGCTCATTGATTAATGATGGTTAAGGTTTCCTAACCATGGACATGAGTTGTCAATTAATAATGAGATCATATCATTGGGGAATGATATGGTGGATAGACCCAAACTAAGCGAAGCAATTAGATCGTGTCATCGTGTTCGTCTTTGCGAAGCTTTTCTTATGTCAAATATTGTATTCCTTAGACCATGAGATAATACAACTCCCTGGTATCGGAAGAAAGCTTTGAGGTCATCAAACGTCATCCTATGAGAGGGTGATCATAAAGGTGTCTCTCAGGTGATCGGAAAGTATCTGTTGGGTTGTATGTATCGAGATGGGATTTGTCCCTCCCAAGTCGGAGAGATATACTTCGGGCCCACTCTATAATCGATATCAATACCGCTTGCAAGCATGTGGTTAAGGAGTTAATCACAAAGTGATATCGGATTACGGAACGAGTAAAGTACTTGCCGTGAACGAGATTGAACTAGGTATGACGGTACCGACGATCGAATCTCGGGCAAGTAAAATATCGCGAGACGAAGGGAATATGTATGGGATTAATTGAATCCTGGCATCGTGGTTCATCCGATATGATCATCGATGAATGTGTGGGAGTCAATATGGGTTTCCAGACCCCGCTGTTGATTATTGATAGAAGATCATGTCTGCATATTCTCGAACCCGCAGGGTCACACACTTAACGTGTCTCGACGCTAGGATAGATTGGATAATTGGTTTATGAGTTTTTTTTTCGGAGTCTTGGATGGGATCCGGGACATCACGAGAGGTTCCGGAGTGGTCCGGAGAATAAGATTCATATAAGGCAGTGCAGTTTTTGGAGTTCGGAATTGTTCCGGGTTAATCGGTATTGTACCGGAAGCTTCTAGAACCTTCCAGAAGGGGACCAACGTGGCCCCACCTTCCGGGAGGGGGCATGGGCCTATGAGGTAGTGCCCTGGCCGCATTGGGCCAGGGGCACAAGGCCCCATAGGGCCCAGCCGGCCAAAGAGGGTTTAAACCCTGGATAGACCTTCTAGAAGGGGGGGTTTCCTTGCCCCCCACCCCTCCTCCTTTGGGGCCGCCGGTTTGGCTTGGGGGAGGGGGCTAGGGTTGCCGCCCCACCCCTCTATATAAAGAGGTCTGGGGGCGCACCACCCCCCACACCTTACCCTCCAAGAGCTAGCCGCCCTGCTGCCCTCCTCTCTCTCTCCCTCCCGACTGCGTGTAGGCGAAGCCCTGCTGCAGAAACTCTCCACCATATACACCGCGTCGTCGCGTTGTAGATCCAATCCGTCTCTCCACCATACTTGCTGGTTCGAGGAAGGAGGAGACGTCGAGGTGCTGCACGTGTGCATCTCACGGAGGCACCGCCACTTGTGGTGCTAGATCGGATCAGATCGCGAGGAGGAGAAGCGAGTACGACTACATCACCCACGTTCCGACGAACGTTCCGCTGTGCGAATCTTCAAGGGTATGAAGATCTAATCCAATCTCTCTCGTTGTTTGCATCTCCTAGATTAGATCTTGGCTTCCCTCTGTTCGCATCCGTAGAAAAGTTTGATTTACTATGCTGCGAAACCCTTCAAGCTCCCCCATAGATAGTGCATTATGTAGGATTTTCCTTTTAAATGCAAAATGCACACAAATGGGATCATCACTAGTACCTACAATAAGTAAAACACAAGAGGATATCAATAAAATAAGAAGATCCACAAGAAGCAAGGAAGGCTTGGGAGACAACACAAAACATTTTCTTGGCCAAAGATAGGATAAAATTAAACAAAGGCCAAAGTGAATACGATCAATAAATTCTACCTTAAATTGAGTACTCATTGTCCACGGACAAGAAATATTGGGAATAATTTTCCCTAGGTAGTTCATACGGATATCCAAGATCATATACACACAACAAGAAGCATATAACTAAATATAAGAATTGAGCATGATACTTCAAACAAGATTCTTGGTAGCTTCCAATAGTCACACAATCACTAGTGATTAGAGTAACTTGAAGCAAATGGTTTCCATGCGAATATATATATATATATATATATATATATATATATCTAAATATGAGGAAACACATACCAAGAACCACTCTCATATACAAGATCCAAAATAAGATCAATACGGGCATTCAAGCAAATTGGAACTTGTATGAGCACATGTGTCACTAAGGAGTATCAATTTCAAGTGACATAACCTCAAAATTTCACATTTTCTAGGATTGTAATAAGCACTAAGCATATGGCTCCCCCATAATATGATACTACCATAACACTCAACACGAGGCAAAAAGATACAAATAGAGATAATTAATGGACCTTATAAAACTTAAATTTCTCATTAGAATTGTACCACATAGAGACTAGACAATAATCCAATATAAATACTAGGTGGTATTCCTCATGTACACACAATTTTAGGATTGTGGAATGCCCAAGCATAACACTCCCCCAAAATGGTATAATCCATTAATCTCTCACCAGAGCCAAATAAGATATCAAATATAATCAAGAAAGGCTCAACCACAAGAAACACACATACATGGAGTGCAACCTAATCATACACAAATATCCTTGATACCTCAAGATACTTAAGTGGAAAGCACAACATGTACAGAAACATGGAAGATACGAAACCAACACATGCACAAGGGGCGAGTAACTTTCAATGTAATGAGTTAAGCATATGTTACCGCAAGGAGGAACATTGGAAATATAATATAATCATGATAATACAAATGGCTTGGCTTGACGATAATAATTGATGAAGATCCCTCAATTCTTCATAATGTATCCAAGACTCCAATGCCCTCCAAAACACACCTATTGATCAAGTTTTGGCTTGTTGGTCCCCAACCAAGTTGGGTCCTAAGAAGTTAGTCACAATAGGCTTGGCAACCCAAATGGATCTTTTCTTGACACCACATTGGGCACCAAAAATTTTGGCAAACACATTGCCAACCTCATCCTTACAAAGAGAATAAGCATCATCAATAATGATAGGGTTGGATGAGGATATACCGATAGTGCATGAGGAAGAAATGTGCCCCTTCTCGCGGCATATGTAGCAAGTTCTACTCTTGCCATCTTTCTTTTTGGATGAAGAATCAACTTGAGGAAGAGCTTGAGTCTTCTTGGGAGGAGGCCCATCTCTAACAAGATGTAGAGCTTGAGGCCGCTTACCTTGTTGCTTCTTGCCAAGGGACTCCTTCTTTAATGGGCAATGTTTGACATGATGCCCATTTCCTTGCACTTGAAGCAAACAATGTTGGCCGGATTCTTGACTTGATCTTGGCCATTCTTCTTGTTGTCCTTGTGCTTCAACTTGATAGTGGACTTGTTCTTGACATTGGAGTTGAATCCAAGCCCACTCTTGTCATTGGGGGATTTTTGCACACTCAAGATTTTGTTGAGTGTGACCTTCCCTTGATGACCCTTTTTCAAGTCATTCTTCAAAGAAGTGACTTGAGCCTTGAGCTCTTTTATTTCCTCTACATGGTTAGTTTCAACAAAAGTACTAGAGGAAGTAGGTGCTACATTGTTAGAGCAACAAGGCATGGAATGTAATTCATCACGAGATATAGCATGGTTGTGAGAGGATGAATTACAAGGACTAGCACATGGCAATATAACATTTGGAGTAGATGTAGTGCTAATGTCCACATGAGGCCCACTAGATGTTACCTTTGACACGATGGCCTCATGAGCTAACTTTAGCCTACCATGGGAGACTAGAAGATCCTCATGGGAGCTCGAGAGCTTAACATGACTTTCTTCTAATTTCCCATAGTTGCTAGTTAGCAACGCAAGTTGATCCTTTAGCTCAACATTCTCCTTCAACATAGATGCTTCACAAGAAATAGAGTTAGTAGCACAAGCATCATCATTATTAGCAAGAGGTGAGGGCAACTTGGCAAGCTCTTTTGAATATGAAACTTTAAGTTGCTCATGTGACTCGGTGAGTTTGATGAGCTCACCCTTTATGACCCTAGAGCCATTTTGAGGTGCTCAAAATCCTCAAGGAGTTTAGCATAAGCAACTTGAGTCTCATCATTTTTACTTTTGAGATCACTTGCCACCTCAAGATATCTATCATGAGATTCCTTTACTCTAGATAGCTCTAAAGCAAAGGTCTCCTCAAGAGATTCCTTAGTGGTATGTTCCTCTTCAAGAGCTTTATTTAGGTTTGCAATTATATTAGCATACTCACGCTCAAGACTACACATTTTATCAACGTTGTTATCATGCACCTTAATTTGTGTTTCTAACTTATCAATATGTTCTTTGCTCTTAATAGCAAAGTCCAAGACTTCAATAAAGTTAGAGCAAGCAATATCCTTTTGAACAAGGGCACGATAAACAATCTCACCCTTTTCATATAAATCATCAATATCAAGCTCTTCTTCCACATCCTCCTCATCACAAGAGGTAATGGGTTCCAAAGTAGGGGTTACCTTAGTATCCCTAGCCATAAGGCATAGGTGGGTACCGGAAGAAGGTGAATATGAGATTGCATTTGTGGCTTCATTCAAAACCATGTCTTGGCCCATAGAATCTTCGGTTTTCTCTACATGGTTAGCAACACAAGCACTAGAGGAAATGGAAGCATTTTTATCAAGGCAACAATACAACACAAGCATATAATCATGAGATTTATACAAGTCATTTCTACATGATATGCAAGGACTATTAACACAAGCATGTAAGGAGTTTTGAGTGCTAGAAGTGTTAAGGTCCAAAGATAGATCATTGCAACTTGATAATGATGAAGGATCATACATAGTAAGCACACTATCCAAATTGCAATTTCTATCACCACTCACCATATCATTACCTTATGAAAAATCACATGTTAGTGAAGTGGTAGAGGATGAGAACTCATCTCGACCGGAAGTGGAAGCAACACAATCATCCTCAATAATGTTGGACACAACATATTTATCTTGAAGTTTTGTCCATAACTCATGAGCGCTCCAAAAAGGAGTAATTGAAGATGTAACTACATAGCTCAAAGCATTAACAAGCACATTAGAAGCTTGAGCATCGAGATATAAGTTTTTTGTTGGAGATATGCCCTAGAGGCAATAATAAATGTAGTTATTATTATATCTTTGTGTTTATGATAAATGTTTACATTCATGCTATAACAGTATTATCAAGGAAACATTAATACTTGTGTGATTTGTAAACTAAATTAGAGTCCCTAGTAAAGCCTCTTTATAATACTAGCTTGTTCGTTAATAAATGATTGTGGTTTCCCTATCATGAACATTGAGATGTTATTAACAACAAGATCATATCGTTAGGAGAATGGTATGATGGACATACTCCTATAGATAAGTGTAGCATAAAGATCAAGTCATTTTAATAGTTCAATTGCTATATGCTTTCTGATACATAGTAACCTAATTCCTTCGACCATGAGATCATGCTTATCACCATCACCGGAAGGATGCTTTGATGACATCAAACACCACACCGTAACTGGGTGGCTATAAAGGTGGCATTGAGTGTTCGGAAAGTATGGGTTGAGACACATGGATCAAGAGTGGGATTTGTCCATCCATATGACAGATAGATATACTCTGGGCCCTCTCGGTGGAATGTCATCCAATTGGCTTGCAAGCATGTGACTGGCTCACAAGGGATCACATATCACGGGAACGAGAAAAGAGTACTTATCAGTAACGAGGTTGAACTAGGTATGCAGAGATACCGACGATCAAAACCTCGGATAAGTAAACTATCGTGAGACAAAGGGAAATTGGTATCGTATGTAAGTGGTTCGTTCGATCGCAAAGTAATCATAGAAATATGTGGGAACCATATGAATTTCCAGATTCCTCTATTGGTTATTGATCAGAGAAGTGTCTCGATCATGTCCGCATAATTCACGAACCGTAGGGAGACACACTTAAGGATTCGATGTTGTTGAATAGTTATGGAATGATGAGTAAGAGACCGAATGTTGTTCGGAGTCTCGGATGGGATCTGGGATATCACGAGGAGATCCGGAATGGTCCGGAGAATAAGATTCATATAAGGAAAGTCCTGTTTCGGGGTTGGAGAATGATTCCGGTGTTTTCATCAGGAATGTTCTAGAAGGTTCCGGAAGGTCTGGCACTCCAGAGGGGAAGGGTACATGAATGTGTCATAACAAGTTGGAATGGTTGCATCATGTACTAGGTGTCATCGCTGAGCAAAATAAAGGGATAAATCAAATCCTAGTTTGAAAAGTCAAACGCCAATTTGAAAAGTCAAACGACAAGTTTGCTTGGTGGAGGGAGAGTAGGAAACCTACTTGGGGAGGAGTTCCTCTCCCTCCACCGCCGGCCTTGGAGGCCGATTTGGGGGAGGACTCCCTCCCCCTTGGCCAGCGCCCTCCACCTATAAAAGGAGGGGCAGGGCTGCCCCTCTAGATACACATCTCTCACCACCCAAACCCTAGCCCTAAGCCGCCGGCGCCACCACCCCCTACCACCGCCGCCTAGGGCACCACCAACTCGCCGAGTTGGGGTGAAACCCTAACCCTAGCCGCCGGCTAGGCTCCTCCCTTGGTGCATCTAAACCCTAGATCGCCAAGGCCTCTCTCATGGTCCACCATACTCAATCAAGCTTAAGGCGAAGCCCTGCAAGATCTCCCCTCTACTTCCGGTACCACGCCGTCGTGCTGCCGGAATCGCGAGGAGAGTGCTAAAACCTCTGCTGCCTGCTGGAACAAGGGAGAGGAAGGTCTTCATCGAGTACCGAACGTGTGACCGACTGCGGAAGCGCTGCCGGAACACAACGCCGGAAGGATCGTCTACACGATCTTGAGATCGGCAAGAGTACGACTACATCACCCACGAGAATCCGCTCTCACTAAACACTTTGGAATCTTCGAGGGTGAGTTATTCCATCGACTCGTTGCTACAATCTAGTAGATAGATCTTGGCTTATTTGTTTGTATGCGGTAGAAATTTTTTGTTTTCCATGCTACGAACCCCTACAGTGGTATCAAAGCCGTGTCTATATGTAGATCTGTTGCACGAGTAGAACACAATGGTCATTGTGGGCGGTGGTGATTTTATTATCAATTGCTTCTTGTGTACTTTGCATCTGGCGGTATGATGGGATGAAGCGGCCCGGGCTAACCTTACATGACATCGTTCATGAGACTTGCTCCACGCTCAACATGCAACTTGTATTGCATAAGTGGCTTTGCGAGTGTCTGTCTCTCCCATTATAGTATAGATCCAATTTACAACGGGCACTTGATAGTTCAAACATCAACGTTGTGGTTCTTGTTCGTAAGTTAGATCGACACTTATTGAAAGCCCCAAACCATGTAAAATATGCAAAGAAATTAGAGGCGTCTAACTTTGTTTTGCAGGGGTGTGCTGTGATGTGATATGGCCATGATTGTGATTATATTTGATGTATGCAATGTTCCTTATTGTAAGTTGGCAATCGGCAGGAGCCATATGGTTGTATTTAATTTCTGTTAAGACCCACGTGTCTATTCAAAGTAGTTGTAATAGTTGAAGCTGGTGGAAGACAATCATGGAGCAGCGTCATTGACCTTGATGCAATGCCGGTGGTGATGGAGATCATGTTCGTGCTTGAAGATGGAGATCGGAAGCACAAAGAAGAAAGGCCATATCATATCACATATTATGAATTGCATGCGATGTTAATCCTTTATGCATCTTGTATTGCTTAGTTAACGACGGTAGCATTATAAGATGATCCCTCATGCACATAAATTTCAAGTTCTAAAGTGTTCATCCTTAGTAAGCACCGTTGCTAAAGCTTGTTGTTTCAAAGCACCACGTGATGATCGGGTGTGTTAGATTCTGCAAGTGTATACAACGTGAGCAAGCCAGATTTGCTCATGCGGAAGCTAAGGTTTGATCTTGACGAGCCTAGCATGTACAGACATGGTCTCGGAACACGGATCACCAAAAGGTAAAGCATGAATCATATAGTAGATATGATGAACATGTCGATTGTTCGCCATTGAAGCTACATCAACTTTCGTGATGATCGGTTTTGATGTGGTGGATTTGGTTCGTGTGATCACTAAAACAATGTGAGGGATATTGTTTTGGGTGGGAGTTCACCTAGATTAATTTAACTATTAATTAGAACTCAATTTGTCATAAACTTAGTCTAAACTATTGCAAATATGTTGTAGATCAATGGCAGCCCCTACCATCAATTTTAATGCGTTCCTAGAGAAAGAAAAGTTGAAAAACAATGGAAGCAACTTCGCGGATTGGTTCTGTAATTTGAGGATTGTCCTCAATGCTGGTAATTTGACCTATGTGTTGGATGCACCGCTGGGTGACCCGCCTGCAGCTGATGCTACTGATGAAGTAAAGAATGTTTACCTCGCTGGGAAGACTTAGTACTCCACAGTTCAGTGTGCTATCTTGTATGGTTTAGAATCGGAGCTTCAGAAAAGGTTTGAGAATTCAGACCCACATGATATTGTCCGTGAACTCAAACTGATATTTGAGACTCACGCGGCAGTTAACGAGGTTTAATCTCATCAATGCCCATTTTGTTATGGACTTGGGTTTTGGAGAAGATGGGGATGCTGGAGATCGTGGCACGGTTAACAGACAAGCAACCAGGGGACACGAGATTTACCCAGGTTCAGGCCCCCAGAGGGAAAACCCTACTCCTGCTCGTCTGCTCTTGATTACGGCGGAACCGAAGGCTACAGGGTGCGCAGATTCGATCTGGCGTGGAGGTGTGTGCGAAAGTATGAGTCGAGATCTGTAGATCTGTTGTGGTCTAGTCTATTGGGGGTTATGGCGTGTGTAGGTCGTGCCCTCCTCGTTGGAACCTCCTAGCCTTTATATATGGGGAGGCTAGGTCTCGGGTGCCAATACGAGTAGGTTACAAGTTGTATTCAAACTCTAGTCTTGAGGTTTCCTTGTCTTGTGCGCTTGGGAGTCCGTGTCCATATGGGCTTCATAGCAGCCAAAACGTCATAGACGTCATGGACCCTGGCAGGTCGTCGAGTGGGCCTTCCGTCGGGCTGGACCAGGTATACTAACATCGGGTACCCGTAGGGCATATCCATGTCAGCAGTTGAGAGCTATGAGGCTTCTGAAAAGTTCTTTAACTGCAAGATGGAAGAGGGCAGCTCCGTCAGTGAGCATGTGCTTAAGATGTCTGGGCACGCAAACAAACTCCAAAGCTTGGGTATAGTGATTCCTAATGCTTTGGGGATTTACCGTGTCCTCCAATCACTACCACCAAGTTACAAGAACTTTGTGATGAACTACAATATTTAAAGCATGAACAAGCAGTTGCCAGAACTCTTCTCCATGTTAAAATCTGCAGAAGTGGAGATCAAGAAAGAGAACCAAGTGTTGATGGTCAATAAGACCACCAAATTCAAGAAAGGCAAGTCTAAGCAAAAGGGACACTTCAAGAAGGGTGGTAAGAAAGTTACCGCACCGACGAAGAAGACCAAGGCTGGACCTAAGCCTAATACTGAGTGCTTTTACTGCAAGGGAGAGGGTCACTGGAAGTGGAATTGCCCAAAGTACTTGGCGGATTTGAAGAACGGCAACATCAAGAAGAAAGGTATATCTGATATACATGTTATTGATGTGTATCTCACTAGTACTTGTAGTAGTGCCTGGGTATTTGATACTGGTTCGGTTGCTCATATTTGTCACTCGAAACAGGTGCTGCAGAATAAACGGAAGCTAGCGAAGAACAAGGTGACGATGCGCGTAGGAAATGGATCAAAGGTTGATGTGATCGCGGTCGGCACGCTACCTCTTCATCTACCATCGGGATTAGTTTTATACTTAAATAATTGTTATTTGGTGCCTGCGTTAAGCATGAACATTATATCGGGATCTTGTTTATTGCGAGACGGTTACTTGTTTAAGTCCGAGAATAATGGTTGTTCGATTTATATGAGTAATATGTTTTATGCACATGCACCTTTGATAGATGGTCTATTCTTATTGAATCTCGATAGTGGAAATACACATATTAATAACATTGAAGCTAAACGTTTGAAATCAAGTGATAACTCGACCTACATGTGGCACTGTCGTCTTGGTCACATTGGAGTGAAGCGTATGAAGAAACTCCATTCTGATGGACTTCTTTAATCACTTGATTTCGAATCACTTGAAAGATGCGAAGCATGTCTGATGGGTAAAATAACTAAGACTCCATTTTCTGGTATGATGGAGCGAGCTACGGACTTATTGGAAATCATACATACCGATGTGTGTGGTCCAATGAGTGTAGCATCGCGTGGTGGTTGTTCTTACCTTCACAGATGACTTGAGTAGATATGGGTATATCTATTTCATGAAACATAAGTCTGAAACTTTCGAGAAGTTTAAGGAATTTCAAAGTGAGGTAGAGAATCAACGTAACAAGAAGATTAAATTTCTACATTCTGATCGTGGAGGTGAATATCTAAGTTACGAGTTTGGCGAGCATTTGAAGAAATGCGGAATACTTTCACAATTGACACCGCCGGGAACACCACAGCGTAATGGTGTGTCCGAACGTCGTAATCAAACTCTCTTAGATATGGTTCGTTCTATGATGTCACTTACAGATTAACCGCTATAATTTTGGGGTTATGCATTAGAAACAGCCGCATTCACTTTAAATAGGGCACCATCTAAATCCGTTGAAACGACACCGTATGAATTATGGTTTGGAAAGAAACATAAATTGTCATTCCTTAAAGTTTGGGGTTGCGAAGCCTATGTAAAGAAGTTACAGCCGGACAAGCTTGAACCCAAAGCGGAAAAATACGTCTTCATAGGATACCCGAAGGAAACTATTGGGTATACCTTCTATCATAGATCCGAAGGCAAAATCTTCGTTGCCAAGAATGGATCCTTTCTAGAGAAGGAATTTCTCTTGAAAGAAGTGACTGGAAGGAAAGTAGAACTCGACGAGGTTATCGAACCTTCTCTCGAACTTGCGAGTAGCGTAGCACCGGAAGAAGTTCCTATGGTGCCTGCACCAATAAGAGAGGAAGCTAATGATGATGATCATGAAACTTCGGTGTAGTTGCTACAGAACCTCGCAGGTTAATGAGAACTCGTTCCACTCCTGATTGGTATGATCTCGTTATGAGTGTCATGTTGGTGGACAACACCGATGACCCTGCGACATATGAGGAAGCGATGATGAGCCCAGATTCCAATAAATGGCAAGAAGCCATGAAATCCGAGATTGGATCCATGTACGAAAACCAAGTATGGACTTTGGTGGACTTACCGGATGGCCGGAAGGCTGTCGAGAACAAATGGATTTTCAAGAAGAAAACAAATGCTGATGGTAATGTTACTGTCTATAAAGCTCGACTTGTCGCAAAAGGGTTTTGACAAATTCAAGGAGTTGACTACGATGAGACTTTCTCACCAGTAGCGAAGCTAAAGTCTGTGAGGATTTTGTTAGCAATCGCTGCATATTATGATTATGAGATATGGCATATGGATGTCAAAACAACATTCCTCAATGGAGACATTGATGAAGAGTTGTATATGATGCAACCCAAAGGTTTTGTCGATCCTAAAGATGCTAACAAGGTATGCAAACTTCAACGGTCCATATATGGATTGAAGCAAGCATCCCGAAGTTGGAATCAACGTTTTGATAAGGTAATCAAAAGTTTTGGTTTTATACAAACTTATGGAGAAGCTTGTATTTACAAGAAAGTGAGTGGGAGCTCTGTAGCATTCTTAATACTATATGTAGATGACATATTGTTGATTGGGAATGATGTAGACCTTCTTAATAGTGTCAAGGAATATTTGAATAATAGTTTTTCAATGAAAGTTCTTGGCGAAGCAGCTTACATATTAGGCATAAAGATTTATAGAGATAGATCGAGACGCCTAATATCATTGTCACAAAGTACATATTTGGACAAAGTTCTAAAGATATTTGGAATGGAAGACAGCAAGAAAGGGTTCTTGCCCATGTTGCCCAATACGACCTTGAGTAAAACTCAAAGTCCTGGAACGGCAGAAGATAGAGAAAGGATGAGTAAGACTCCCTATGCCTCCGCCATAGGATCTCTAATGTATCCCATGCTATGTATTAGACCCGACATTGCATATGCTGTTAGTTTGACTAGCAGATATCAAAGTGATCCAGGAGTGGATCATTGGACAGCGGTCAAAAACATCCTTAAGTACTTGAGAAGAACTAAGGATATGGTTCTTTCTTATGGAGGTGATGAACATCTCGTTGTTAATGGTTACACCGATGCTAGTTGGAACACCGATCCGGATGATTCTAAATCTCAATCTGGATACGTATTTACTTTGAATGGTGCAGCAGTTAGCTGGAGGAGTGCAAAGCAAAGCGTTGTGGCGAGATCTTCAACTAAATCGGAATACATAGCTGCTTCGGAGGCTTCACAAGAAGCGATATGGATGAAGGAGTTCATTACAGAGCTCGGTGTGGTTCCAAGTGCGCTGGACCCAATGTCTATCTACTGTGATAACATGGGCGCCATAGCCAATGCGCAAGAACCAAGGTCACACAAGAAGCTGAAGCACATCAAGCTACGTTTTCACGCTATTCGAGAACATGTCCAAGATGGTGACATAAAGATTTGCAAAGTACACACAAATCTGAATGTGACGGATCCGTTGACTAAACCTCTCCCGAGGGCAAAACATGACCAACACCAAACTGCCATGGGTGTTCGGTATATTACCATGTAATCTAGATTAGTTGACTCTAGTGCAAGTGGGAGACTGTTGGAGATATGCCCCAGAGGCAATAATAAATGTAGTTATTATTATAGCTTTGTGTTTATGATAAATGTTTACATTCATGCTATAACAGTATTAAAAGGAAACATTAATACTTGTGTGATTTGTAAACTAAATTAGAGTCCCTAGTATATTACTAGCTTGTTGGTTAATAAATGATTGTGGTTTCCCTATCATGAACATTGAGATGTTATTAACAACAAGATCATATCGTTAGGAGAATGGTATGATGGACATACTCCTATAGATAAGCGTAGCATAAAGATCAAGTCATTTTAATAGTTCAATAGCTATATGCTTTCTGATACATAGTAACCTAATTCCTTCGACCATGAGATCATGCTTATCACCATCACCGGAAGGATGCTTTGATGACATCAAACACCACACCGTAACTGGGTGGCTATAAAGGTGGCATTGAGTGTTCGGAAAGTATGGGTTGAGACACATGGATCAAGAGTGGGATTTGTCCATCCATATGACGGATAGATATACTCTGGGCCCTCTCGGTGGAATGTCATCCAATTGGCTTGCAAGCATGTGACTGGCTCACAAGGGATCACATATCACGGGAACGAGAAAAGAGTACTTATCAGTAACGAGGTTGAACTAGGTATGCAGAGATACCGACGATCAAAACCTCGGATAAGTAAACTATCGCGAGACAAAGGGAAATTGGTATCGTATGTAAGTGGTTCATTCGATCGCAAAGTAATCGTAGAAATATGTGGGAACCATATGAATTTCCAGATTCCTCTATTGGTTATTGATCGGAGAAGTGTCTCGATCATGTCCGCATAATTCACGAACCGTAGGGAGACACACTTAAGGATTCAATGTTGTTGAGTAGTTATGGAATGATGAGTAAGAGACCGAATGTTGTTCGGAGTCTCGGATGGGATCCGGGATATCACGAGGAGATCCGAAATAGTCCGGAGAATAAGATTCATATAAGGAAAGTCCTGTTTCGGGGTTGGAGAATGATTCCGGTGTTTTCATCGAGAATGTTCTAGAAGGTTCCGGAAGGTCTGGCACTCCAGAGGGAAGGGTACATGAATGTGTCATAACAAGTTGGAATGGTTGCATCATGTACTAGGTGTCATCTCTGAGCAAAATAAAGGGATAAATCAAATCCTAGTTTGAAAAGTCAAAAGCCAATTTGAAAAGTCAAACGACAAGTTTGCTTGGTGGAGGGAGAGTAGGAAACCTACTTGGGGAGGAGTTCCTCTCCCTCCACCGCCGGCCTTGGAGGCCGAGTTGGGGGAGGACTCCCTCCCCCTTGGCCAGCGCCCTCCACCTATAAAAGGAGGGGCAGGGCTGCCCCTCTAGATACACACCTCTCACCACCCAAACCCTAGCCCTAAGCCGCCGGCGCCACCACCCCTACCGCCGCCGCCTAGGGCACCACCAACTCGCCGAGTTGGGGTGAAACCCTAACCCTAGCCGCCGGCTAGGCTCCTCCCTTGGTGCCTCTAAACCCTAGATCGCCAAGGCCTCTCTCATAGTCCACCATACTCGATCAAGCTTAAGGCGAAGCCCTGCGAGATCTCCCCTCTACTTCCGGTACCACGCCGTCGTGCTGCCGGAATCGCGAGGAGAGTGCTAAAACCTCCGCTGCCTGCTGGAACAACGGAGAGGAAGGTCTTCATCGAGTACCGAACGTGTGACCGACTGCGGAAGCGCTGCCGGAACGCAACGCCGGAAGGATCGTCTACACGATCTTGAGATCGGCAAGAGTACGACTACATCACCCACGAGAATCCGCTCTCGTTAAACACTTTGGAATCTTCGAGGGTGAGTTATTCCATCGACTCGTTGCTACAATCTAGTAAATAGATCTTGGCTTATTTGTTTGTATGCGGTAGAAATTTTTTGTTTTCCATGCTACGAACCCCTACATTTTTCTCATCCTCACAAGATAGATTTTTGAAATCCATAGGAGGAGAAAAACCTATATCTACAATACGCTCCAAATTTGGGTCCATGTCCGAAAATGACTAAGCATATGAGTTTTCCAAATATCATAATTTGTGCCATCGAATGTGAACATGTCATTTTGCACTAATCCTCTAGCCGACATCTTTACTCTCAAGGCGGTGAAGCCTAAAATGAGAGACCGGGCTATGATACCAATTGAAAGGATACGGATGTCGCCAAGAGGGGGGAGGTGAATAGGCGATTAAAACTTTTCCTAGAGTGGCTCAACAAAGGCGGAATAAAACTAGTGTTTACTTTGTTAAGCACAACCTAGAACAACTAAGGTTCACCTATGTGCACCAACAACTTATGCTAAGCAATACAAGCAACAAAGTGATAGCAAGATATATATATTACTTCAAGCACGAAGGCTATCACAATGTAAAGTGCATAAGTAAAGAGCTCAGGTATAGAGATAATCGAGGCACGCGGGGACACCGATATTTTACCGAGTTCCTCCCAACATGGAGTACGTCTCGTTTGGAGAGGGGGTGGTACCAAACCACCAACGCCACAAAAGGCCTCCCTTATTCTCCGGTGAATCTCACCCCAATGGGATCGATCCACGCTTCCACTATCGGTGCACTTGTCGGTGGCAACCGGAACCTCTCACAAGGTTGCGGCACTTCTACACAACTTAATTGGAGGCTCCCAACAAATGCCACAAAAGGCCACAATGCCACCAAGGTCACAAAACCGTCTAGGATTCCAAGAACCCAAGAGGGACAAGCTCCAATGAGTCACACGAACCAAATCCTCCGAGGAGAATTCAAACCGATGCACCAAATGCAAATGGCAAGAACACCACAAAGGTGCTCAAATCCCTCACTCTCAAGTTCCAACAAAGCTACTAAAGTATTGGGGGAACAAGAGAGGAGGAATCAAAGAGAGACACAAAATCCTCCAAAATCTAGATCCCCAAAGATGCACTCACAAAGAGATGAATCGGTTAGGTCAAAACGTGGGTCTAGATCTCCTCTCTCTTCCACTCAAATATGGGCAAGAATCATCGGAGGGAAAAGATTAGGCTAGCTTCAAGATCTAGAGCAAGTGTGGACAAAGCTTAGCCTAATAGATAAGAGAGGAGCAGTCAAAACGCAAAACGGGCAAAGCTATAAATAAGGCTAGACAAAATCTGCCCGTTGGGGCTTTTTCCAGAACGGGCCGGTAGTACCGGTTGAGACCAGTAGTACCGGTCGCTCCAAGAAAAGGTGAAGAAGCAGCGCAGCAGGGGATCAACGCGGCAGCGAGCGATCCTGGTGAGGGCGCAGGGGAACGGAAGGTTGTGCGCGCCTTGCTCCGGGAAAGGGTCACATAGATTGCTGGGTGAGAGGGGAGTGGAATGGTGTGCGTTTTGATGCAGAGGCTCTATTTATACTCTCGCGAAGGGAGCAGAGCGGCATGGTTTGAGCTCGTCGGCGACGTTGTTACAGGAAGCTATCGGCATGGCGAAGGGCATAGGTAGACGCGGTGCTTTAGGGCGATCATCATGCGCACAGTGGCACATCGAGACGCGGTCTCAGTCGGTCGGGAGCGTCCATGCCCTGCGTCGGTACCACGGACCTTTGTCATGGCGTACGGTGGTGACGGAGCGCACATGGTCAAACGGTTGTGTCTGGGAGCTTGCTGGCATCGCGACGAACATGTTGGCACAAGGGGAGAGCGAGGCGCGACGTGGTTACACGGGGCGGCTCGATGCTCTGGCGCGGCGATCGGCATGGTCGAGAGTTAAATGGGCGTGGCTGCGCTGACGTCTCCGCGGGCGGTCGTTGGTCGAGGCATGCACTGGCGGTGGCGGTGAGGTCACGGCTACCTCCTACACATCGTGGGCGAGGGTGGCGCGACGTGTAGCCGTGTCTCCACGTCGGGGTGACATGGTGAGCTCGGGTACGAATTTCACTGCTCACAATGGTGAGTGAGAGGAGCTCAATTGCATGGGCTGATACTGGGGTGAGTTAAGGGCACGCAATGGAGGCTCGGTGAGGTCACAAGATGATCACAAGATTGATCAAATAGTGAATAGTTGGTAAGCTTGTACTGTGATCACCAAGTGTTTGATTAAATGGCCGCAAGAACTAAATCTTTAAGTTTTCAAATGATTTTTGGTGGTTGTGTTGGTCATAAGCTTAGTACTCTTTGGTTACCGGTGTTTGCCAAGTGGTGATGGTTTTGATGGTTTTCTCAAAATGACTATCTTGATGCATAAGATAGATTCAATTTTGAAATGTCATTCAAAAGCATTTGAAATTGTTTCTGTAAGTTTTGAAAGCTCACTTGTGTGCAGTGTCACTTGGTCTAGCAAGGTGAGAAAAGAGATGGAATTATTTATGTTTGAAATCCTTTAATAGAGATGCCCAATGTGGGCTAGGTGTTAACTTTGGCAAAAATGATCATTAGGTCATATGCTTCATATATTGATTTTGTTTTGTTTTGTTTTGGGTTTGATTTGACCTAGGTGATATGGTTTTGATCTTTAAACCAAACCTCATCACTTACAACAAACAAACATGACATTTCAAGCATTCATAAACAATCCTAACACACATGTATTAAGATAGTGTTTAATATTAAAAGCTTTTGTTAACCCTAATTTTGGTTGATTAGAAATTGATATCCTCATTAACATTTTTGAGATGTTACAGGATCGAGCTGGTCGGGCTCGGACCAGGCTTGACAAAGCCCGCCCGCGTAAATCCCAGACCCGAGCCTGGCCCAGCCCGGCTGTCGGGCCTAAAAACTCAGCCCAAGCCCGGTCGCCGCTGTGTAAGTTCTCTGGGCCGTCGGGCCGTGGGGCCTCTTCCTTATTTGCGCATTTCTTTTGGCCCGAGCCCGGCCCGTGTGCCCACCGGGCCGCAAATCCCAAGCCTAGGCCCGACCTGTCAAGCTTTTTTCGGGCGGGGCTTCCCACGCCCAGGTAGTTCTGATGCTTGCCTATATGACATGGAGCATTCTTTCGTGCCATGAATGTGTACCCGTGGAGCAATTAGTCAGGTGCATGTGATGCACCTGATAGAAACCATCTAATCTGCTATAGCTAGGTCCTTCTTTGCCTCCAACTCGACCTCTCGCTAGGCTCACCATGCCTTTCGTGCTTCGACCATCCGACAGTGCTTCGCCGCAGCTGGTGGGCGCGTTGTTGCGTGCCACCGGTTATTCCTCGCTGCCTCTGCTGCTTCGCATGCCCGTGGGTCCGCCACCAAGGCAAGACAGGCAGCCTCGCAAGCAGCGACATCTACCTCGTTCTACGTGTTTGACGCGTAGAGTGGTCTGCCGCTTGGCCTCTAAGTACAAGGCCGCTTTCCTCCGTCCCCACCTAGTAAGCAGCTAGCCATAATTTCAAAGATGATCAGTTGGTGGCGTGCAATTAATTAAGGCTCACCGTTCATACATGTTTATGACAGGGCTAGCCCATATCGTCGATAGTTTCTGCCTGACATGTCCGCAACGAGCCATGTGGAGAAGGGATGGTCCGAAGACGTCGGGCACGCTATAAGGCCATGTCAGAGGAAAACGGTCTTTAGGACAAGCACTGCCAGATTTTCCAACCTGGCTCGTCCAATAGCCCTTTGGTGCTATGTTTAGTGCACGGGGATAGATACACTCTAAGGTATTTCCTCGGGTAAACGGTTTCATTTCGTTTCAACTTCAAGGAGACGCCAAAGTACTCACAAATTATGAATCAGAAAAGGAATGGATGTACCAAGTGTAGTGTATATGTGAGAAGATATTTGGGGCTGCCATGACTTTTTTGTTTAAAGGTTCACCGTTCTATTCATACTCATCGACAACAGTTTAAGAAATTCTAAAATAAAAAATTATAAGTAGGTCTTTAGACCATCTACCGACGACTACAAGCACTCGAATGAGTCAAAGGCATACTCCTCGCAGTTCGGCTTTTGCTATTAACACGCTGACATCGAACTATGTGAGTGTTAAACATGAGTCAAAACAGAAAAATCTCATGTGGTCGAAACCACCATACAGTTCTTATAAATTGAACATTGATGGGTCGTTTCACCATGATGGATCTGGTGTCATGGGAGCTGTGTCTGAGAGATTATGAAGGGCAAAGCTAGCGCAGGTGTGGCTACTCCGATTGATTATGTTCTGAATGCCCCAACTAGAAGTGCTGAGACGTTTGCCTTTAAGGGCTTAGAATTTCTAGAGCAAATTGGGATTTTTTTGGTAATCGTTGAGTCAGACTCTCTTGAATTGATTCAAGCCTGTAATTCTAGTATTAGGGTATGAAATCCCTATTTGGCGATCACGGTAGAGTGCTTTCAGAAGGATAATGTGATGGACTCTTGTTTTAAAAAAATGATAGACTGATCTCGTTTCAGCACTGTCCAAGAGAAGTTAATGAAGTGAAACATTATTTAGTTACTATAAGTATGCATATGATTCAAAGCAATTTATAGTCTGGGAAGGTGACCCTCGAGGTTTCATATTGCCATACGTAATAACTAATAAATTGATGTACTAACCATTCTTACCAATCAATAAATTGCCAGTAGGTTTTCCCTAAAAAAAAAGAAAAAGGAAAAAAATCAAAATCGATCCGGTGCGAATACATCTAGTCTAAATGGTTAATTAGATACATACGAATCTATACAAAGTTAAAAACATTAATATAGACGGGAGGTATGCCGACTTTTGGCTCTCGGATGCTACACACCTCATACTTAGAAAAATTAAAAAGTTAAAAATTTTGATTTTTTTGGAAATCAAATATAATAAGGTATGCTACTCGTATAAAAATATTTGGAAAGAAAATGATTCTCATGGTCTTCAAGGCAAAAAAAAAATGACGAATCAAAGATGAATAGTACCTAGTCATGGGGCTTTCGATTTTTTTTTACCCAGGTTGCAGTGAAAGTAATTTTTTAGAAAAATATTTTTATACAAGTAGCATACTTGGTCATCTTTGATTTTCAAAAAAGTTTGATTTGTTTAACTCTTTTTAATTTTTTGCAGATATAGGGTTGTGTAGCACCACACTGTAATTCTCGAGGAAGTTAGACTAAAATCTTCCAAATTTCACAAGTATGAAATTTATTTGATCATTATTTAAAAGTTTAAGCGTGAGATACAGCGAGCTCTCTCAGCGATTCCGAGGCGCGTCTTGCCGTATGTTCTCTCTGCTTCTAATATGTGGCCCCTCGCTGGCTGGTCGACGCACAGGCACACTCATCAAAGAGAGAAAAAAAGGCCCTCCCTTTCCTTATTTCTCCCCGCCGCATCTCTCTTCCCCAAACCGCCGCCTGGGCCGCCGGTTGCGGCGGACTCGGCCGCCTACTGGTGCTGCTCCTCACCGGCACGAGTTCTCCGAGTCTCTCCGCTGGTACCCGATGCCGCAGCTGCGCTATTCCCCAGTACGTACTCTGGCAGCAAACCCTAGCCATGGTCGTGGTCGCCGGCGTGGCTTCGACTAGCCGTCAGCATCGGCGGTGCGGATCCCCGGTTTGGTTCCCCGTCGATCTACATCTCCTCCAGTACCCCCGCGTCCTCATGGCGCCGCTTCCCCGACTCGCCTCCTGCACGGCTTCCCCGCGTACGCCTCCGTCGCTTCCTCCGCCTCCGGCCTCCCCTTCGTCAAATGACCTCACTGCCATGGCATCTCTGATCCTCATCTTCCCTCTTCCAGCGTCACCTCTCCTGCCGTTCTGAAGTTCAGTATACATCCACGCTGGAATCAAAGGTATCCAGTCTCCCTAATGCCCTATCTCCACAACCTTTTCAATCTTCCAATCTTCCAATTTCGGACCATACCGAGATCGTGATTCACAAGATGTATGTTGGTTGATGCAGCGTAGGAGGGAGACTCAACTATGCCGTACTGGTGGCCTGGCTATTCACTTCGTCGACCCTGTTATTCGTCTTCTGTTGCTGGGGGCATCTTCTCTTTATAAAACTAAACCGTATCATACATTTCTACTCATAGTTTATCTCTGATCCTCTCCAAACGTTGATGTTTACTTAACATGCACAAAATTAGCAAGCCTTATTTGTTGCCAGAGCATTGACTTGTAAGTATATTTTTGTGTACTAATTAGTTATTACACCAATATGACAACATAAAAAGAAAAAGTGTCTTGTCGGTATAACTGATATTTGTTATCATTTATGAGATTGCATCTTTTACATTCATCTAATTCTTCTGTGAGATCTGAGCCAGTAGAGAAATTAGATTGTGATTGCTGATCTTGCCTGCAGATGTTTCATTATTCAAAGGGTTTGGATTTTAGTCCGTGTAGATTAGTCATATCATGAGTTACTAGAACCTTTTAGGCCGTTAGTATATCTTCAGGTATACTTTCCTCGGTTGTGCAAGTTAACTCACAGAAAAATCATATAGATTATTATTTTAATACGAGTTAAGAGTGTAAATTAATTTTCTTTTATGAAAGAATCATTTATCAGTTAACAATTCAGATGACAATCTATGACATCCATCAGTTCATCAATTTTCGTTGGTGCTAGAAGGCAAACTGCTTTCAAAAGTTTTCCATGCTTATTATAATTTGCTTCCAGTAGTTATATGGAGTCCGTGATTTGTTTTGTTAACTTTTTTGCAACTCAGAATGCTATTCCTTAAGATTGGTACTGCCGTGCTGGTCATCTGTAAAAAAAAAAGGTTTGTGCTTGCATTCAAAATCTCCTCTATGGCAGGCGGGCTGCTCATCTAAATCACATCTATAGTTCTACATGAGTAGAGGTACAACTTTTAAATAGCAAATTTTTGTTTGCCATTATTGTGAACAAAGAGTAATCTCTCGTGAGCTTAACTTATATACATAATTGTTGCATTGTCACAGGATTTCCATGATTTGTATTGGCATTCTGCCTCTATTGGTACATATGTTAGATGATAAATCCGTTACAAGCTTCCTGTTTACATGTAGGAATCTCATACGGTAAAACCTGTCTTTGGTTGAAAAAGTTCTACTCAACGTCTAATAAATAAGCATAAATACCATCGGAAATTCACTTTGGCTCCTAGGTGTAGATGCACCCACCACGGAAATGATGAACTTCAAAATGTTTAAAAATTTAGAAAAAATACCCAGGTGTACATGCCGATATTCTAGGTTCGTACACGAAATTTCATGAAAAAAAGACATTTTATGTGGCTTCTATAAAAAAGACAATTTTCTGTGTTTTAAAATAGCTTGTCGCAAGACATATTTTTGTCTTTTTTACACAGACCCCAAAAAATGTCTTTTAGCCGCAAAAACTTTGTGTGAGAACATATCATGTCCAGATGTACACCCAGGATTTTGTTTCGGATTTTTTCAACATTTTGAAATTCATATAAAATATGTTTTTCATAATAGGTTCATCTAGACCTGGGAGCCAAAACACCATGTCCGAATACCATTCCTTAATTCCTTAAGCGTGGTGTTCACGGCGTGCGCTGAGGCCGCTTGCGGCGTTTTGCCTTTCTTCTGGCGCCGGTGGGACGCGTCTGTCAGTCGCACATAATTATGGTTGTTTTGTTTTTCTTCTGTTATTTTCCCACCAACAGTGAGTCTTTTTTCCCGAGTCTCCGCTGTGTTTTGACAATGTCGAGCGGGTTGGATCCCTTGTGCTGGCTCTGTGCGGCGGTTTCCTCGGCGGTATTGGCGGGTTTCTTAGCGACGGCACGGCTCTGGTTTTTAGGTTTATTTTCCGAAATAATCCTGATCTGTGTCGCTTAGGTCTTCTTCTTCCTCATATGTTCTTCTCCATGGAGGTCGAGGTGGATGCTTTGGGAGGAGTCCTGGTCGCTGGATTTTTGGTGTGGTTCTCGGCTCTGAATTTGTGGTGCTTGATCCGGAGTTCTTTCCCCGCTCCACTCATCTTCTTCCTTGCTCCCATGGGGCTGGCCGGAACCTTGGGAGTGGTTGGCGGGGATGGCTAGATCGAGGCCATGTCTATCATGTTGATGGTCTGGGTTAGTTGGACTCGGCCTGGGGCAAGTGCCATCCTGGGAGTTTCAGCTTTGCTGGTCCAGGCTGCGGCACTGCCGTTCCAGGTGGCCACGACGACGGGAATACCTATGGTGAGCATCAGGTCATGGAGAGGAGGCTGGGCCTCCTATTTCCTATTCTTCTGGCGGACGTCCTGGTGTGGGAGAGATGGAGGATGGGAAGGAAGAAGATCTCAGTATTCTCGACAGGACCATGGCTCATTCACCCAGCTCGATCTCCTGGTCGAGCGGCGGTGACTACCTGCCGGACCTTCTGGCCTAATGGGGACCGTATGCGATCTTCCTCTTAGCTATGCGTAGGCAAGATGGGAGACAAATCAACTATATCTTGGTGTCTATGTGGTCTTCATCAACAGAAGTTGTCCCGATTGCTTTGCCTCAACAAGAAGACCATCCAACAGGAAAACAACAACGCCAAATGTGAGGCAAGATGGACATCCTCCCTTCAACTCTCTCATCCCCCATTGATGCACACATTTGTTCACTAACATGGGTACTGTTGATTGGTACAAGCTGGGTTGCTGGCTCATATCACTAATGCCATTAATATCTTTATTGAAATAGTCTTCTGAATAAGTTGATGATTTATGTTGTGTAGTCATCTGGTATTATTGAGAAAATCCAGTTGTTCCCTGATATGAATGTATGGTATCTCAACCTATTTAAAATATATTTGAATTCTCAACTAGAAAATGTCATAACATGTGAGTCAGATGGTAGGTACGCGGTACTTTTATCCGTACCCATTTGCTCTTCATTCAGTCGACCCATATATGCAGAAGTTGTTTGTAGTGTATTCAGAAGTGTTTTGTAGTTTATTATTTCTGCATTTGTGTGTTGGTCTGATCCTTCCATCATAGTTCCATCAACACGAAATAGCTTTGAAAAAGAGGTGAAATAGGGCTGGAAATAAGGAGTTCCTTTTGCTGATATAATCTGCATCTTGCAACATTATGCCTTTAGCGCAACTTGCGCACAACTCATGATGTTATAGAGTAAATTTTGAAGTGGACTTAAAATGAAATTCAGCAGTTGCTAATTTACCTTAAAACATGATATAAATGACACTCAATTCTGTTGCGGACACAAATAAATATTCGATATACAACTATTTTTGCACGTCTTCAAGAAAATTGAGCTCGGTTCTTCTATATGTCTCATAAGGAAATCTCTTCATTTTATTAGCTCCAGATCATGAGATTTTGGATGGTGTGTTAAGATTAAGAAAATGCTAATTGGTTTGCCAAGAGTTTTCATGTGTTATAGACGCGTTGTAAAGTGTTTTGTACTGGTGACTTTTTCTCTGATGCCGACTGTACCACAGATGCCGTCTACCTCAGCAGCGCCTCCATTTGAGTTCACAGTATATCTGGCTTGCACATTTAAGCAGAGGTACAATGTAGCTTTGTTCTTCACAGAACATGTATATTTTTGTCCATCAGCTAGGCACATACCTCTATATACCATATCGCTGAGACTGCATCAACATAGCATTTGCATACATAATTAGTCTCATCTTTGTTATAGTTACATTAAGAGGCCAATTCTCTCTTCCCACCAGTTTAGGTTTTCTGGTTTGTTGGATGATCATCTGACGTTGTATGGGCATGTGGTCTAATGCTAAAATGATACCTAACCACTGAACAATGAAGTTCCAACAACACTTGGAGGTTGTTATGTTATATTTTTTGAGCCAAAAAAATTGTGTTCTGTCATTTCATAGTCTATGGTTCTCAAATTGTTAGTGGAATTATTTTCCAGCTGATATATATGACAATATTACATCAAATGCTGATGTTATAGTATATGTCCTTTTGTATTTGTTGTTTACCATATCGCTGAGACTGCATCAACATAGCATTTGCATACCTAATTATTCTCATCTTTGTTATTCGTTAGGTATCATTACATTAAGAGGTCAATTCTATCTTCCTACCAGTTTAGGTTTTCTGGTCTGTTGGATGATCATCTGACGTTGTATGGCCATGTGGTCTAATGCTAAAATGATACCTAACCACTGAACAATGAAGTTCCAACAACACTTGGAGGTTGTTATGTTATATTTCTTTTAGCCAAAAAAACTGTGTTCTGTCATTTCATAGTCTGTGGTTCTCAAATTGTTTGTGGAATTATTTGTTAGCTGATATATATGACAATATTACATCAAATGCTGATGCCACAGTATATGTCCTTTTGTATTTGTTGTTTTGAAATCTAAGTTTTTTGACAAGAAAATTGATCACGACTTTGTTGCTTTGTAGCTGATGTTCTTCATCGTTGAACATATGTAGTTTCAGTTTTGCAGTTAGAATGCATATTGGGGACTGGACACTAAAGACAGTGCAATAGTGCGTGCAATGGCTTGAATATGCCATGATACTTGGTGTTGATATCTTCGTTCTGCCTTTTTTTCTATACAACTGGGATTACCCTTTTCAAAGGAAACAAAAATCACAATGCATATGTTTCAGCTGAGTCTAGCTGAAGTGATGTGTAGGCTAGGTTTTGTTTGGATATAGCGATGTGGTGGTGTGCAATTTATAGTTGAAAAGAATCAATATGCCATGCTACTTGGTATTCAAATCTTGGTTCTGCCTTTTGTACAAGTGGGATTGCCCTTTTCGAATGGACCAAAAATCACAATTCATATGTTTCAGAGTACAGTTGAAGTGATGTGTAGGCTAGGTTCTGTTCTGGTATAGCGCTACGCTAGGATGGTGTGCAAATTAATGTTAAAAAATAATTTTGCATATTGCTCCCAATGAAAAGATCCTTACATATGAATTTAACACTCCTTCCAAAAAAATCACAATCGTTGCTATTGTTTCGGCTCTAACAGCTTCACCTTTTCCGCTATGAGATAGAGGTCAGTTTTTCCATTGCCTAAAACTTTAAATATTCTCAGTGTGGTGTTCTACTCTTATTTAACAATGGTGTTTGATTATCTGGATAAGAAAAGTTGGGGTGTAGGTCGCCACAACTCTACAGTTATAATTCATTTGATTTACCTTTTTTCTGTTGTCTATCAGAGATGGAGTGTTGCTAACAGAAGACCAACTGTCTATACAGGTAATTGTTGTCATCGAATCACCGGCCTAGCATATCTTACTTGCATTTAATATTGTATATACTTTGTTCGATCACATGAACTCATGTTTTATACTATCTTTTTTTTACCAGGAGATCCTTAAGAATGTCACCGCAAAATCAGGTCAAGGCTGTGATATAGCATCTTTGGACGGATCTAGGATTTTTGAGTATTTTGACATTCAAGCACGGCAGATAGTTGCCATATACGCCTGATATTCTTATTATGTCCAGTTGAGCGTTGATAGCACAAAATAAAGGGATGATCTGCTGTTGTTGTTTCTTCATGGTGATTCTCTTACAAGACACTCATCATATTGATGTGCCTCACTTGTGCTAGCTCCAGTTGTGTGGCCGTGCATGTCGTGCCTGTTGGAAACTATAACTACATCATGTGTACATATTGATTATTTTTTATATAAGTTTACCTTTATGATGTACTATCATTTACTACATATTAAAAATATGTTGTATATCCTTCAAATTACTCATTGATAGTCCATTGATTTTAGGTGTGATACTTTCCATCCAGTATTAGGCTAGGACCAATGCTGATAGGTTACATTAAGGTATATACTTTATTTTGCAGTCCTGCAAAGTATAGATCGATTGCTACTGATAAATTTTTAGTTATTATTTAATCAATTAGCTCATGTCGTAGTGTTTCAGTAGTGTTTTTCCTCTTATTTTCCTTTTATATAATTGAACAAGAAATCATGTAGGATCTGCTGATTTGAAGTTTAACATGTGTCTGCTTCAAAGGCTGATTAAACTAAATTCTTGTCGAGTTGCTATTGTCTTATTATCGGAAGGAATTTATATTGGGTTGTCAACTCTATGGCAAAGCGTGTCTATCTGCCTATTTAGTTTATAGGTTTTATTACTAAAAATAAAAAATGTGTTACAGTCCACCATGTCTATTGTTAATAAAACACGTGGTTCTCTCAAAATGACGCAGCCTAAAACATAGTACCGCATGTAGTCGGCGCGGCGAAACGCGCTTCTTCATCTAGTAGACACTAACCCAGATCAACAAAAACACGTGACGAATGCGTTTGCTGCCTCCTGGAGTCCTGGTCGCCGAGACGCCGACGCGAGGAGTGCCCCGCCTGCGAATGCCATCGCCGTCGCCTCCACACTCCTCACTATGCTGCCGCCGCCGCATGTCCTTCCTCCTGATCATCCTCTTCCTGCTCTCCTGCGCGCACAGGTGCGCCTCTTGACTACCTCCATCCCCCGTATTCTGCGCTAACAACTCCACCGTGTCCGTGTGTTCCCCCTATAGCAGCCTGGAGGAGGAGGCGAAGGCCCTTAGAGTCGGGGTTGAGCTGGTGGGAGAGACTCTGCCGCTTCGCCGCGGCTGGAGGCTCTACAGGCTCGCCGGCCTGCGGCCGCCCGCGTGGTACGAAATCAAGATCTCCTACCCGACCTCCGTACGATCTGACCCTTCCCATTGGCTGTGAGAAAACAAGGAGCCTTTGCTTCATCAATGAGTTGCAGCTTCTGGATCTTGAAGGAATTGCTTCTGCGTTTGTAGATACCATCCAGCTTTTCGATTCGGCTCGTGAACGATCCTGGTGCTCTGGAGGATTGGGGGAGTAAGAACAGGAGGTTGCTCAACACGGAGAAGATAATTTTCAAGGCTGAGAGCAAGCCGGTTGGCATTCAGCAACTTTTTTGTCTAGGTTTGTTCTTTGGCTGCAACTATAAATTTACAATGGCTCTTTGTGATCGAGTGCAGGTTTATGTTCTTGTCACGGTTGAGCCTGAGGGCGTGGTTGCAAAGCCAAATGTTCCAGAGAGGGAGCTTGCCCTGTTCAATATTGGTATGCTACTGCTATTTCTTTACACTTCATTTTCCCTTTAGTGATATCAGAACTAATTAGCCATTATGCTAGTAGTATATCTTTACGTTTCCTTTTTTCTCTGATATTCGTATCATATTTGTCTAACTAGGACAGAAACTTTAGTAACTGTAATGACCATTAGGCTGATTTGGTTTGTAGCCTGGTCATTAGTGTGCAATCCCATACCCATAGAATGGATCTTTGTTTTCGCATCATGTATTTTGAAATCTTGGCTGTGCACTGATCAGTGCTCAGTGTTTGTCGATTCTAGTTTGACTAGGAAGAAAAGGTCGATCCCAATATGCTTGATACCTTTCTTAAAATTTGGGGAACATCCTTCTCATAATACAAAATAATTTACCAATTTCTACTAGCTAGCCCAAGAGCTCTAATCAGAAAAAGGGGTTAGAACCCGCTAAGCTCCTACTCTTTTAATTTTACAATCTGGTCCCTCTGATTACTATAGAGATGAACTGAATCCAGGATATGAATCGTACAAGAAAACACCTACTAAACCAATCACAGGAATAGCAGTTACGGTACCTATCAGCCAAAGAGGAATTCTTTCAGTAGTATCTGTTGGCGGGTAGAGGGAGAGAGGGATTGCGGAATATGATGGTTGTATTATTGAGCCTCTCGGGCGAGTATATATAGACGTACAGGGGATCATCTTGGAGTACAAGACAAGTTAGACTAGAGTCCTAACTATCCTACACTACCTCAATTACCGCGTACACGTATACTCCAACATCCCCCCGCAGTCGTAGCGGTAGCAGCGTGAACAACTGGAACGTCGCGAACGGTCAGACTGGAGAGCCGAAGTAGACCAGTGCGCTGACATCCCCCCGCAGTGGTAGCAGGGACGTCATGGACGGTGTCACGGCGCAGAAGCTTGGACCGGAGGATGCTGGTGAGGAGCTCATGCGAGGTGGTAGCCCTTGTGCCGGTGTCGAGTGAGCCGAGAGCGGTGGGTGCTGCAACCTTGGTCGAGGTAGCCGCGCGAGGGGTCGCCGTGGTCGATGTCGTGGTCGGGGTTGCCGGTGTCGAGGTAGCCGCATATTAAGCCGCGTGCGCATAGTGCAGCCAGGAGAAGGACGGAGACGCGTCAGGGCAGTCGTCGGAGAGAGCGATGCCGAAGCCGATGCAGTCCGAGCCGTCGAGGACGAGGTACGGCCATGGCTTTGCCAAAACCAGGCGCACGTCGGGGACGAAGGCATACTCTGGTTGTGCCAAAACCGAGTACGCGAAGACGAAGTCGGTGTGACGCAGTCGAGGCAGACGTAGAGGAGGTAGTCGATGCCGATGAAGACCTTGTCGAAGCCGATGAAGACGAGGCGCTACAACCGAGCTTGCCAGACTCAGGAACGCGTCGGGGACGAAGGCACGCACCGGTGTTGCCAATACCGGGCATGCGAAGAACGGGACCAGCAGAAACAACTTCACGCCATGTCGGAGAGGAGACTAGCAGAGGAGGACTCTACGACGGTTGCGTTGCGCAGATCGGCGAGGTGCCGATGCAGGCCGCGGTTGTCGGAGTAGACGAGTAGGTGTGGTCGAGGACGAGGCGAGGACGATGGCGACGAAGTCGTGCTGGACGAAGACGTAGAAGGCGGCGAACCAGCGACGACCAGGGGTGGTCAGACTGGATGCCTAGACGGAGGGGTAGTCGGCGGGACCTACGATAGCCAGGAGTGGCCATGTAGGCTACCTGTGGAGATGCGGCGGCGGTGCTCGAAGTAGGCGAGGAAGAACCCGGCGACGTGACGAAGACCATGCGCGGACGGCGGCGACCCGCGCCGAGGGAGGTGGCGCGGTGGAAGCCTGCGACGTCCTTGCGGGGTGACGGCGATGACCGTGTGCAGCGATGCTACTGCCCGAAGGGGCGGCGTAGCTACAGGGCGCGAGTCGGTGCAGCGGCGTGAGAACCACCAGCGACGGACACGCCTGAGAAGGCGCGTTGGTAGCCGGCGGCAGGGACCAAAGGCGGCGACGCTACGGCCCGAAGGGGCGACGTAGCGGCAGCCCGGTGCTCGATCGGTGGTAGGCGCGTGCTCGGGGACGTACTCGGCGGAGACGAGCGCCAGATCGGTTGATCAGACCGACGGCGGCGCTGTACGTGCCAAGTCCGTGACGACGGCAGATCGGAATCTGCGGCGTCGTTGTCGGTGCGATCCCGGACGATGACGACGAAGACAATCCGAGGGGGGGTCGGCCGCGACAGCCTCCCGAGGAAGCCGCAGCAGCCGGCCACGGTGCGCGGCAGCCTGTCATGAGGCCGCGATGGCCTACCGAGGAAGGCGCAGCGGCGCAGGTGACAGGCGCACGGGCGCGGTGTAGATTGTCGATGCCGATGGTCGGAGTAGAGGCGCGGTGATGACGACGGCAATGGGCGACGCAATCCGATCTAAGATCGGTAAACCAAAAAAGAAAACCGATCAAGAGATCGGAAAAAAAGACTTGCAGGGCAGCCGATCACGGATCGGCGGACGAACCCTGCGTAGGCGAGGAAGAACCCGGCGACGTGACGAAGACCATGCGCGGCCCCCGGCGGAGATCATGGAGATCGACCTCCCCGGGGGCGGCGCGGCGGAAGCGGAGGCGGCGGCTAGGTCAAGGGCCGTGCCGCTCTGATACCATGTTGGCGGGTAGAGGGAGAGAGGGATTGCGGAATATGATGGTTGTATTATTGAGCCTCTCGGGCGAGTATATATAGACGTACAGGGGATCATCTTGGAGTACAAGACAAGTTAGACTAGAGTCCTAACTATCCTACACTACCTCAATTACCGCGTACACGTATACTCCAACAGTATCGGCCATTTTCCCTACTTTCCTCCACATTTGATCAAGTGATCATGCTTGAGAAAAAACAGTCATGCATAGTTATAAGGACTGTATCCTTCCAAATGAGATAAGAAAATTCTTATTACTCTTGTTCTTTCTCTCAACTGAAGAATTAATCGGAAAACTGCGTGATTAATTATATGGGTGAAGCAGATGATCTGCAGCCAGAAATTTTAATGCCATGGACATAAGCCACCTAAAGTAACCACTGCCAGTGAAAATCAAAGCATTAATCAATAATCTAATAGGGTAGCAGTTGTTATCAGATCCTCCACTATTAAAATTTTCCTTGGTATGCAGTCTATGTATCCTTTGTTCGTTGTTCATGACTAATAGTCTAGTGCTACTGAGTTCTTTTTTAGTGTAAGTGCTAGTGAGCTGTGTGTTGTAGTGGTAAGTTTAGTACGAGGCTCTGCTATTCCCTTATAAGAACACAGAGCGACTTTCTTTTGTATCGTCTATTCATAAAATATAAGAAAACTGTGTTCCCATTGCTGCTACCTGATTGATCTGATGAATTTTATTACATATAATTTGCGTTGGTACATATCGAATCGCACAATTTTTGCTTCTTTTATAAGCAATCATAACTGATGGTTTTCTACATTTCTTCTTAACAAAGATAGAGGGTAGCTGAACCTGTGTTCATCTGGAGAATGATATTTCATTGGCTATAGATAAAAGATAGACGGTGATCTTGATAATGTTGGGCCTTGTAGAGATCTTGGGTTTACGAGTTATGAATTTCCACAGAAGCAGTACTCAATCTTAAATAATTAAAACATGTCCTTGCACATTGGTAATTACACAGACTTAGATTTAGGTTCCCAACTCCTTGGCCCTTGCCAATATTTATATGCAGGTAACCTTGATTACTTGAAGGCCATGTGAATTAGCATAACTGAGTAGGTGCAGTGCTACTGTACAGTGTACACATAAGGATGCATAACTATTAGTGAACTTTCATATTTGCAAAGCAGAAAGGTTTAGTTATCTGACCGTGTGATTAGCATCAATAAGTGTGACCAAACCTTTCTGGTAAGCCATCAGTTGCACGTAGTCAGTGGTTCCTTTACAAATTATTTACCATGGTAATTATGAAGGAATGCAGAAATTGATACGATGAGCTTCATTTAAAATAGTGCCAGTCACTCTTTAAGTTTGCGAAATTATTTAGGTCCAGTTTTCCGTTCCTTCGCTTTTGGCTATCACTATGAGCACCTAAACAGTGCGTCTAATCCGAAGTGTGCTTTGTGATTTCCACGCTGCAGTTTGCGACGAACTATTGCTTGGAATCCCGCGTTTTGCCTGGTGGGTTGGAATTGCAGCACTTCTCTGCATTGTGTTGGCATCAGTAGCACCTTATTTCCTCCCTATGCAAAAGCTACTTAACTACGAACCTGCAGAGTTGAGCTATGTTGATGCAGCTAAGCTTTCGTGATACACTAAAATGTGATGCATGAATGTTCAGTTTTGCATAGCAGGGTAGTAGTGTACATCAACATGTATCTTATTCTTTCTTGTTCTATCTGTTTGCTCTCTATTAGTCGCAGTTGTACAAGCATCTGATGGTGATGGTTACTGTAACCTAGAGTAAGATGCTAGATATATCACTTCAATTTTATACGGTTGCCTCATCGATGAAATTAATTTTGGCTATGTCAGATATTTACCAGTCCTAAGTTATGGCCCTGGGGATTTCGCCACTCCATGTGGCGAAACCACAAATTTCCCATGAATTTAGATGCCATTTCCACATGTTGAGGCTATTCCTGTGACATTGATAATCACGAATGCCATCTTGACTAAAGGTCTCTTTGGATGGAATTTTGTTTGAATATATAAGTGGCAAACTTTGACTTATGTTATTTTTCCCCTATATACATGGTCAAACTTTACAAAAATTGACTTCAACTGAATCTAAAATAAATGATAATTTGAAAAGGAGGGAGTAGTTGTCACTTAGTCAAGATGGCATCGTGATTAAAACTAAAATGCAAGGTAATTTGGAAAGGAGGGATAGTCGCCGAGGATTTCATTGTCTATACTCTAAAGCTTATTGACATATTTAGAAGGAAATACAAGTACTCATAGCATCATAATACATACATATACAAGTACTCATATGAGTACATCTGACATGCACAAGTATGATCTAGACAGTTTTCCACACAAAACACACAAAACACATTCAAACAACCAAAATTTACAGCTGGGTCTCTACACGGCAGAAACACATGTACTAGAAGAGAGTGATAGTCTGGAACAGTCGGCTCTGGCGACCATGGCTGCTACCAGGGAACGCTCGCCTTCGCCTTGTTCTCCCACTATCGGCCAGCTCCGCCTCCACGAGGACCAGATCCGGTATTCTCGCAATGTTCTCTCCCAGTCTATCCCGAGGTCCTACGATGTTTTTGTTGGGGTCACAACAACTGCCACTGCTCCGTTCCTAGACCTGGTGCTGCTTCTGAAGGGGTAATTGCCCCTCTGTGTGGTTTTGGTGATTAATGACAATCTCTATGGACTAATGTTTTTATTAAGTTTTATATGAATGAATATTCCATAGGTCATGATTGTAGTACATGTGTTGGATTCAATTATAGATGCCATGAAGATAAATATATGCCTTGAGTATTGGCATTAAGATCATCGAGTTGAAGAGAAAAATATGATATGATCAAGATCTTGAGAGTGTGATCTCAATAGAAGAATTCAAGATATGTCTCTAAGTCGGTGTCATGATAGCCTTATTAGTTGAGCTATTATTGACTAAGATTTAGAGCATGTAATCAAATGAAGAGTCTTTTATGTACCTCAAGATATTGAGATGGAGCAATGATACATGGTTGGCCAATACAAAGAGCGAAGAGTGATTTCAAGTTGGTCAACACATGAAGCATAAAGAATGTATCACATGGATCTTGTGGTATGGTAGGCCTTGTCAATTATGCATCACGAACTAATGCATTATATATATGTGTCTTTGCGTTTTCTATATGGGATAGTTATCTTTTTATAGGCATGCTTCAAAAGTGAAGATTTCGTATAGCCCATAAGAGGATGACATCAAGTGGTGATCGTCATCAAGGTTGACAAGGGCAAGTTCAAGATAAGCATCTTGAGAAGATCATTTGCTTGAAGCTTGCCGTCCATATTGGTGATAATGGACATGTGAAGACGTGCCTTAATGAAGCTATCCCATAGTGGTGTATAGAGGAGCAAACTATGAGTCATCATGATTCATGAAGCAACAATGATCAAGTGAAGCATTCCGGCTTGGATGGAGCTTGAAGCGTTGTCATCAAGATCAAGCGGGATGCGCAAGGCAAATATATGGCCTTGTTAGATTTTACTTTTACTGGTCTCAAGGTGGTTGTTGGAAGACCTGGTTATGGGATAGATAGCCACACTATAGAGAGGGGCTTTCGGTTGGGTAACTTGATCACATCATCTTAGAGAATCCAATCCTTTGCATACTCTACATCTTCATATTTTGTTGCTTCTTGGTGATTCTCCATGTGACGTTCTTGAGCTTGTTTCTAGCTCTTCAACAAGCCCAAGTTCATTGAAAACGGAATTTATATGCATCTTCTTTTGCGTTTTCGAGTTTGGAGGTTTTACCGGTTCTTCTTATAGGGAGGCTTCATACCTTTCTTCATTTGGTTCTATCCTCCTTTATTGGACCATGATGTTTCTCTGCATCATCTTGTAGAGCTTGTTGTCCTTGTCAAAACAAGCCCAAGATCATCAAAATCAGAGTCCGGATGCAAAAGTTATTGTGTTTTTGGTGAAGTCTATTGCATCCCGGTTGTGGATCCGGTCAGACCGGGTCCCACACCGGACGGTCCGGTGCCAGCGCCGGTAGACCGTCTTGAGGCCGGATTTCCCAGTTTTTGCGACCGAATCTATTCTGATTCTTTCTGAGATGGTATACTGAGCCGTTTCGGTTTGTGGGCCGGTACTCCGGCCTGGGGACCGAGTTTCCTGGTCCCGGGGCCGGTCCGACCGACTTTTAGACCGGGTCCTCGCAGGAATCCTCCCAACACCCATATTTTCTTTCCCCTATGTAAGGGGTTCTTCCCCAACGTTTTAGAGTAGTCCTTGATGACGAAATTGACCACCATTGTTGAACCTTGAGCTTTATTCCCCCTTCCCTCCTATGAATCTTGCATCTTTTGGGGGGCTTTAGAAGAGGAGATCTAGATCTATAATCCCCACCAATCAATTCCTTCTCTAAGTGAGGGGAACCCTTTGGATCTAGATCTTAAAGTTATTGGTTAATTTCCACCTTTGTTCTTCCTCTTTAATTCCTCCCTAGCACTTGCTGCTTTGGTGGGATTTGAGAGTGAAGGATTTGAACACTCTTGGTGTTCTCGCTTTGCATTGTTGCATAAGTGTTGAACTCTCCGTTACGATTTGTTCGAGTGAGAGACCGTGAGCTTGTTACTCTTGTAGGGTGACCTCCTAGTTGGCTTGGCGGTTGGTGTTGCGGTGTCCTCTTCATGGAAGATTGTAAAGAGTCCCGGGCTTCTCCTTCGTGGAGCTTGTGAAGTGGTTGTGGAGCTTGCCATCTCCGGAGTGGAGGAAAAGCTAGCCATAAGGAAATGGCCTATTTCTTCATGTGATAGACTCAGAGAAGAAGATGAGCCTTCGTGGCATTGAGAAATCCTTTGTGGAATCCAACACATCTCCAACGTGACGTATCTTCTTGTAAGGGAACATAGGAATACATCTTCGTCTCCGCGTGTCTCGGTTATCTCTATATCGGAGCTTACTTTTCTTGTGATGGCCATTGAGCTTGAAGTACTTATATCTTGTGCTATCTTGCTTAGCTTATCTTGTTGTTGGTGCACTTAGTTGAGCCAAGTGTATTTAGGTTTTGTGCTTATAAAATAAACGTTAGTTTAATTCCGCATTCTATCAAGCCAAAATCGTATTAGTTTTGAAATTGCCTATTCATCCTCCTCTAGGCGACATCTCCATCCTTTCAGCTTCTCCTCGGCGAGCAAGGCCGCTTGGACAAGCTTCGCCTAACGCTCCCTCGCCATCTGCTTCGACGCCACCTGTCTCATCTCCCGTGCCTATCGAGGGCCTCCAAGGCTCCAATGCAGCCGACGATGAGGACGACGCCGCGGTATGCATCATGGGCGTACGTTGCCGACGACGAGGAGGCTGACAATGAGGAGATGGCCCCTCTGTCATGTTGTGGTCTGCATCATGGGCATCCACTGCGGACAAGGACGACGAAGAGGTGCTGCCCCCCAGACGTCGTCGACTGCCACCAAGACCTTCAATGTTGCTGCTGAAGTCAACAAGGATGAGGACAATGAGGTGGAGATGGCCTCGCGGACGTTTCCCTCCTGTGGCCTTGGTTCTGGTGGTATGTTCCCCGTGTTGTCGCAACCCTAATGCCCTATCACGAGGGCGTCGAGTGAATGTGCTTGGCTTCGGCCGCTTGCCCGCGTGTGCAACATGCGGCCGGCGAGCGTGAGGGATGGCAGGAGGTGATGCTTCGGCGCAGCCCGCGTCGTCGGGCTTTGCTAGTCCCGCCAATTGCTCGTCTTCCAGTCCCTGCTTGGCTCACGGGAAGATGTTGTAGGTTCCTTGTTGCTCGTCACCACACAACTGTTTGCAGAGAGCCCTTGAGGTGCTCTCAATGCCTTTATAACGGTCATCGGGCGCGTGAGTGCCGCAACTCTTGGCATCTTCTCAGCTTGTTGGCAAGCCTTGTCACGTCATGGTCGCCCTGCCTCATTACTGAGCATTGTCAAGCACAAACTCCTCATCGAGCCCAGATAGAAGTTTCGCTCCCATCCAATACACCTGAAGCTTCCCATCACTCCATAACCAAACATTCCCATAATTTCATCAACATAGACGGTGAACCAAGTTTTAGCATTACAATAACAAAAAAATCCAGTAGATACAAACACATAGCCCAAGTTCTCACATAAACCACAAAAAAACATTGTCGCACACTTCAACTAATAACATATGTGAAATTTCCCAGCATTGAACAAGCAAAATTCATATTACCATTGTCGTGGTATTGCCGACGAGTACGCCATGGAGGGGTCCTCACAGTGCGTGTTTAGAGACGTGGGGTAAGGCGGACAGTTGACGGGTACGAGGTAACACAGCTTACCCAGGTTCAGATCCCACAACGGTGGCGGAATCCTACTCCTGCTATAAATCACTATAAGGGCAATACGCCGAGTTACAGGGATTGGTTCGCTGTGCGAGGTGACTAGAGAGTCTAAGTTATCGTCTGAGATTGTGCCCTAAAGGCTCCCAAAGGCCCGACTTATATAGTCGCCAGGTCCTAGGGTTACAGGGAAAAGTCCTAGCCGGACAGGTTACAGAGTCCTACACTGTTTATTACTAGTCTTGTGTATCTTGTACTCCAAGGCTCCGGGTACGCTGGTGACTCCACCGTAGCCTTCCTTTATCCGGCATGGGCCTCCCTTCTGGATCCATCTAACTGGGCCGCCCAGCAGGCCATAGGCCATGCTACCGACTATGGGCCACCCGGGTTAGCCGGATAAGAGACATGCTATAAGGATACCCATATAGCATATCCCCAACAGTAGCCCCCGGAGAACTCCGAGATCTTGCGCCGTCTTGCCTCTTCACGTGGAATGCTCCGTCTAGATGGATGTCGGCAAATCGTCAAGCAACATCTTGTAGTCCTCCCAAAGAACCCTACAAGGCTTTCTCCGTCTTCGACTTGTAAGCCGGAGAAATGCTGAATATTCTATTGTACTCTTCCGTAGTCGGATTAAATCCGTCTATGCCGGAATCTTCGATGTGACGGCTCATCTACCCATGTCAGCTAGGACGACGTAGGCTTATGTCAGTGACGCCTCGTAACTCACACATGCAGAGAACATAATCATATCCGATTTTCCCGTGCGAGCGATACGAACCGTTGGCGGCGACGGTTGGAGACGTGGCGAAATTTCCGCGCACGTTCGCGAACACGTCGTCTACGCGGCAACCGTCCGATCAAGCTGCACGAATCTTGATGCCGAGGATGATAAATAGTAACCGTGGGGCATTTTCCACTTTTACCTCATTCTCTTTGCATCATCGTCTTCCTCCATCCGTGCGCCTCCTCGAGCTCTCCGCGAGAAACCTCGAGAAAACCCTAGCTTCCATCTGCACCAATTGCGTCCATCCTTCACTCCATGGCGAGCAGCAGCACGTCCCCATCCATGGCGGCATCGAGCGAAGCCGCGGCGAAGCCGGCGAGCTCTATCTTCGTGCCCCTAGAGGGCTAGGTAATCCCCGTATCAGCGGTGATCGAGTCCACCGGCGGCGACCAAAATATGGCGGCGCTAGAGCCACTGGAGGAGGAGCCATATTCGCATAAGGGCGACTGGCGCGGCCCGGACATCACCGACCGCGACATCCAGGAGATGGTCGCCGAAGGCTACCTCCCCTCGATGGAGGGGCTTGCCTGGCGGGCAGCACCGGCCGGCGAGGTGACACCTTCTCCCCAAGACGGAGAAAAGGTGTACAAAGCTCAGCTGGTACGCGGCGTTTCCCTGCCCATCTCCCACTTCTTCCTCTCCGTCTTAAACCACTACAAGGTCCAGCCCCATAACCTCTCCCCCAATAGTATCTTAGTGCTTAGCAACTTCGCGGCACTTTGCGAGGGTTATCTAGGGATAAGGCCTAGGTTAGACTTGTTCGTGTACTTCTTCACCGTCAAACATGAAGCCGGACATAGTAAGGAGGAGCTTAGGAACCGCGGCACCATAAGCTTCAAGATTCGACCTAGCCGGCGGTTCCCCGACATCGTCGGCCACGAGTCCTGTAAGAATTGGCAGCGGACGTACTTCTACGGCCCTGACATTCCTCTGGCGGGCCGAGAAGTGACGTACCCAGACTTCGCGGATGGAGCCGCTGCTGAAGTTTCCGCATGGAGATCCCAAACCACCCTTCCTTCCGACCTCGACGCTTCCCGCGCTATAAGGCGGATCGAATGGTTCGTAGAGACGGGTTTAACCGGCTTGGACCTAGCCATGTGCTGGTTCATCGGGCGAATCCAACCTCTGCAGCACCGCGCGAAGTATATGCACGAGTATACCAGTGATCGAAGGGATAGCCTCCGTATCTCCGTGGATAACTTCTCGAGCGACTCCGTCAAGCTCCGCCTTAAGGACATCGTCAAGGTGAAGGATAAGAAGCGTGGCTTCACCATCACCTACGACATGTTCGTAGACGGCAAGTGCCCAAAGTTAGGTTTTTATCTTCCGTGTATGACATATACTCCAGATCTTCCGTCTTGCAAATGTCATTTTGTCTAACATGGTGACTTCTTACTTAACAGCTTACGATCTAGAGGAGGGCAACCTGGCTGCCCAAATCTACGATCCAAAGATGAAGGAAGTCACGGTCGTGTCCGACGACGATGTCCTGTTGGCGCGAAAGCGGAAGAGCTCCACCTCTGACGCTGCCGACGGAGGCAAGAAGAAGAAGACGGAAGGTGGAGCCTCCAAAAAGACTACCGCTGCCCTGGAGGCGGAAAAGAGAAAAGCCACCGGGATTTTTGCCAAAGCGCCCCCCTAGTGTAAGCTTCTCATTCTTCGACATTGTCTATCTGTTTGTCTTGTTCCTGTACTTATGCATTTGATCGTTTCAGAAAGAAAGCCACGACCAGCCTCAAGAAGACCTCCAAAACTTTGGGGGCTTCTCGAAAAATCAAGGATATGCTACATCGCGAGGCCTCCCCCGCCATCGCCCTACTACTCCTATCGTCAAGCCCTCGTCTGCTCCGACAAGCTCACAAGCTAAGGAGGCACCAGGCCCTTCCGTCATGGAAGTGGATTCTGGCGCCTCTACCGAACTCGCTGTTGTCGACGAGCAGGCGACGCAGGAGAGCACCGCTCAACAAATGGCTGAAGCTCCGGCTAAGGATGCCATCGGTGGCGGCAAGGCGGTGGTGGAAGCTGGTACCTCTGCCGAAGGCGACGCCCTTGCTCCCCAGAAACCCTTCGAGTTCCCAAAGATAGTCTACCCGGCGCTTACGCCGAGTAACACAACTCTGGTTCCTGGAGGAGTACCGTCATCTCCGACATGCGGTCTTGAGGAGCTCCTCCGACAAGCAGAAATATTGCGAGGAAATAGCGTTTCCTTTGGCAAGCTGCTAGCCGAGAACGCTACAAACCTCAAGATCATTGCACTTGTAAGTTTACTTTGCCTTTTGCATTTCATATGAGTATCCCACTGTAGCCCCCGAGGATGTAGACGGAAAACCATAGGTTTTGCATCTATATGCTCTAAGAGTGACCAAGTTAGAAAAAACTCTCATTGTAGCCCCCAAGAATTTAGATAGAATGAACTATTCTGACTATATGCTTTAAGAGTAGCATACGCAGTGTTTATAATTTTCAATACTGTAGCCCCCAAGCCTCTAGTTATAACTGAATTAGTTCCGACTAGATGCTTAAAGAAAAGCTAAGCATTTTCTGAGTTAAAAACTTTATATTGTAGCCCCCAAGCTTCTAATCGAGAACTGAGTTAGCTCCGACTAGATGCTTAAAGAAAAGCTAAGCATACTGCTAAGTAAAAAACTCTCGCTGTAGCCCCCGAGCGTCTAGGTGGAAATATTCCGACTAGATGCTCCAAGCAGACTAAACAACGGTTTACCTTTTTTCTTTTTTCCACAGAACGAGAATGCTCGGAGGGGCATGGCCAATGACAAGTACCAGAATATGCGCACAGATCTTGAAGCCGGAAAGGGTAAAACTGCCATCTTGAAGGAACAGATCATCAAAAACAAGAGTCTGTTTTCTTTTTTGCGCATTCCGTCTTGGTTTGTGCCTTCATTCTCCGAGTACTTACTGTGTACTTTGTTTTCTCCGACTTTGCAGAACATGTTGCCAAGGCCAAGGACATTGTCGAGCAGTCCAAGCACATCCAGCAGCTGGACAACGAGAACAAGATCCTTAAAAAGGAGAGGGAAGACGTGCTGAAAATGCATGAAGAATCAATGAAGGACTTGCAGAACTCTGCCGCCGAGGAAATAAACCGCTTGAAGGAGGAGATCGCGATCTTGAAAGATCAAAATCGTGCTGCCGATGAGCATAATCACCGCCATGGCGAGGCGTCCAAGCTCCTCCAACAAGAGAAACAATCCTTGGCGGACACCCTCTGGCAAGCTGAAGCCAGCATCTTCAGTAGTCTGGATACTTTGAATTGTTGAACTCATGCGATCCATGTCGGAATTTGCAGCTCCTATGGGTTTAACCAGATCGCCTCCTCCAGCCAAGGAATGCATGGTTCTTGCCGGCAACTTCATCAACACCACCATCACCCAGGCCAAAGAGATTGCCAAGCCCCTCCAGATACACATCAAGGCCTCAGACTCTGTGGCGAAGTACTCGGAGATTCTGCGCTGAGCCCCCGAGCGCATCACAAGCTGGAAAGCTTCATGTGCACATGCTGGCGCAAGGATGGCGCTGTCAATGATGAAGGCACACTACAAAGATGCCGACATCAATACGGTGACCTATGGCATCCCCGACGTTGACGATGACGGCAAAGAAATTGATCATGAAGCCATCCTTTCGTCACTCGTGGGTTATGACACCAGAGTTGCCGAGTTGGTGGACATCGACGTCTTCGTGCCCATGAACACCATTGACAGCGTCAACCAAGACTCCTCCGAGTCCCACCACAGTGCCGATGTTGAGGGTGATTCTCCGGCTGGTGACGATGCTGCTTCCAAGTCTCCTGCGCCAAAGGAATGAAAAACAACTTTGTAATATTTGTTTCATCTTTGGTGTATGCGCGGAAAAAACTTGATGATGTAACTTAAGGCGGAAAACAATGGTTGTTATTTCCTGCTACTTAAGAACTAGTTTCTAGCATGTATATATTTTTTAAGAAAGTGCTGGCTTATCCATTACTTTGGTTCTTATGCTTGACTTTTCGTGAGTCGGAAGACTCGTTGTCGGAACCATGCGCTTAGGTGATGATGCCCAATGGCACCGTCAATAACCTGAGCACAAAATCGCCGACAATAAGTGCCAAAAGTCACTACTCCAGAATCCACATAAAAACAACAAAGAACGTGTAGACCAGAAAACTTAAGCTAACGCCCGTAGGCGGAATTTTCACAAGTGCAAACGCAAAGCTTGCGCATAAAGGTTTTGCATGATCCAAAAATGAACACTAAAGGAGGTAAAAGACTCAGGAACATGAGTGAACCGGAGAGCTTTATTTCATTGATCATATAAGAGGTACACAATTAGATAAAAAATGCTAAATGTAAAAAGGACGTAGCTGTGCTATGTTCCATGGCCGATCAAGCTCCGGGTAGTCATCATCTTGGTCACGTCACTTACGCTTATGATCCTTGTTGGGTCTATCCTTTAGTTCACGATTGTCAACAAGGTAGTAAGACCCATTGAGCAACGCCTTGCTTATGATGAACGGTCCTTCCCATGGCGGGGATAATTTGTGTGACTTCTTCTGCTTAAGTCGGAGCACCAAATCCCCCTCTTTAAACGAGCGATGCCGAACGCGGCTACTATGGTAGCTGCATAGCTTCTGCTGGTAGATGGCGGATCTTTGGCATGCCAAAACGCGCTCCTCCTCGAGAAGGTCCACATCCAGGCGTCTGGATTCTTCAGCGTCATCCTCGTCATAGGCGGCAACTCTTGGTGCATCGTGGAGGATGTCGGAAGGCAGGATGGCTTCTGCTCCATATACCATGAAATAAGGGGTGTAGCCGGTGGATCTGTTGGGTGTAGTTCGTAAACTCCACAGCACAAATGGCAATTCTTCCGCCCAGGCTCCAGCTGCTCTATGTAGCGGTGCCTCAAGACGTGGCTTGATTCCCTGTAGAATTAATCCATTGGCTCGCTTGACCTGACCATTGGATTGTGGGTGTGCCACAGATGCAAGGTCAAGTCGGATGCCTTTCTCCCAGCAATATGCCTCCACTTCTCCGAGTGATAAATTGCTGCCGTTGTCGGTGATAATGATATGTGGGAGACCAAATCTCACCACTAGATCTCGTACGAACCTGAGGGCAGTTGCCCCATCAAGCTTTCTAATGGGTTTAGCTTCTATCCATTTAGTGAATTTGTCAATTGCTACAAGCAGATGCGTATACCCACAAGGTGTCGTCTGTAATGGTCCCACCATGTCCAGCCCCCAGACCGCAAACGGCCAAGTTATTGGTATTGTACGCAGTTCTTCAGTAGGAACATGTGGTTGTTGGGCATAATACTGGCATCCCATGCATGTCTCAACCAACTTGTCGGTGTCCGCCTTCGCTGTCAGCCAGTAGAATCCTTGCCGGAAGGCTTTCGCGACCAACGATCGGGAGCGGCGTGATGCCCGCACTCTCCGAGATGGATTTCGTGTAGGATTTCCATACCTTCCAACTGGGAAACACACTTTAGGTATACACCATTAGTGCTCCTTTTGTAGAGTTTCCCATTGATTATGGTATAACCCTTTGCTCGTCGTACTATTTTCCGTCTTTCGACTTCGTCGTCGGGCAAAGTCCCGTGTTCGAGGTATTCCATGAACGGTTTTGTCCAAGCCGGAGGGACCTTAGTCACTATGTTGACGAAAGAGTCAGATCTATCCGGGTTATCGATGTCGGCTCCCTTCACGGATGGTGTGCGCAGGTGCTCTAGGAAAACTCCTGGCGGAATTCGCTTGCGCCCTGATCCTAGCTTAGAGAGCAGATCAGTCGCCTCGTTTTGTTCCCTAGGCACATACTTGACCTCGTAGCCCAAGAAGCTCTTGGCTATCTCGTCCACTTCGTCTCGATATGCGCCATCATAGGGTTCCGCGCATTCCAGGTGTCAGCCACCTGCTGGGCAACCAAGTCGGACTCTCCACATCAAACTATGCGCTTGATGCCAATATCCTTGTCTACACGTAGTCCGTGAATGAGTGCTTCATACTCCGCCATGTTGTTTGTAGCCTCGAAGTGGATCTGCAGAACGTAGTGTAGCTTGTCTCCTATTGGTGACTGTATCAATACACCATCCCCCGAGCCATTGAGCAGCTTTGATCCGTCAAAGTGCATCACCCAGTACTCTGGTTCTGGCAACGGGGTAGCGTCTGGCATCTCCGTCCAATCTGCAACAAAATCCGCCAAGGCTTGTGACTTGATAGCGCCGCGTCTCTTGTAGGTGATCTCGAAGGCGGCAAGTTCAATGCCCCACTTCGCGACCCTTCCTGTAGCGTCGCTGTTATTGATAATGTCGGACAGTGGAGTCTTGCTCACCACTGTGATTGGGTGCTCCTGAAAGTAATGCCTCAGCTTCCGAGAAGCAAGGAATACTCCATAAGCTATCTTTTGGTAGTGCGGGTAACGCTGCTTGGACTCCGTCAAGACCTCGCTCGCGTAGTAAACTGGTCGTTGAACTCCGTGCTCATAGTCTGGTTCCTTCCGATCTACCACGACGACGATGCTGATAACCCGGTTGGTTGCCGCCATGTAAATTAACAGGGGCTCTCCAGGCTCGGGTGCTACAAGGATGGGCGCTGAGGAAAGAGTCTCCTTTGAGCTGCTTCAATGCTGCGTCTGCTTCGTCCGTCCACGTGAATTTGTCCGCCTTCTTCAGCAACTTGTACAGCGGCAGAGCCTTCTCTCCAAGCCGGCTGACGAACCGACTAACTGCTGCAACACAACCTGTTAGTCGTTGAATGTCCTTTAGGTATGTCGGACGGTTTATGTTTAGGATGTCCTTGATTTTATCCGGGTTGACCTCGATTCCATGTTGGGAAACGATGAAGCCCAACAATTTGCCGGCTGGAACCCCGAAGACGCACTTCTTAGGGTTGAGCATCATGTTGTATTTCCGGAGATTATCAAAGGTTTCTTTTAAGTCGGAGATTAAGTCGTTTGACTTTTTAGACATCACCGCGATGTCGTCCACATAGGCGTGAACGTTCCGACCAATTTGGTCGTGAAGGCAATGTTGCATTGTCCGCTGGTAGGTAGCACCTGCGTTTTTTAGCCCAAAGGGCATCGTGACATAGCAAAACGTGTTGTATGGGGTAGTGAACAAAGTGGCCAATTGGTCCGACTTCCTCATCTTGATCTGGTGGTATCCTGAGTATGCATCGAGAAAACACAAAAGTTCCGAGCCAGCCGTCGAGTCAATGACTTGGTCAATGCGAGGCAAAGCAAACGGATCTTTGGGACATGCTTTGTTCAAGCCGATGTAATCAACGCACATTCTTAATTCATTGGTTCCCTTTTTGGGGACAAGTACATGATTGGCCACCCATTGGGTGTGAAGGACTTCTCGGATAAATCTAGCCTTAAGTAACCTAGCTATCTCTTTGCCAATGGCGCGTCTCTTCTCATCTCCAAAGCGTCGTAGAGGTTGTTTCACTGGTTTGCATTTTGGATCAATGTTTAAGCTTTGCTTGGCAAGTTCCCTAGGTACACCTTTCATGTTGGCAGGTTGCCAGGCAAATATGTCCCTATTCTCACGGAGGAACTCAACGAGCGCGCTTTCCTATTTGGGATCCAGGTTCTTCCCAATGGCGGTGACCTTGGAGGCATCGCCTACCACAAGTTCCACCAGCTTGGTCTCGATGGCGGCCTTGAACGCAGGAGCGGAGTCGGAGATCTGCTTCTTCGACGCGGGCATCTCTTAGTCATCGACCTTGCTCTGGATCTCCTTGAATTCTTCGCTGTAGAGGACAGCTTCTGCAACGGCTGCTTCATTGATCTCGTAGTCCCTTGCCTTGGTAAAGGTTCCGGATACGGTGATGATGCCGTTTGGTCCGGGTATCTTGAGTTTGTTGTAGACGAAGCATGGCTTGGCCATGAACGTGTGGAATATGTCGCGGACGAATATGACGTGGTACACGCTCTTGAAGGGGACCACCTCGAAGGTCATGCGCTCTTGACGGTAATATTAACATCGCCAAAGGCAACCTGAAGTGTAATGCACCCAAGGGACCGAGCCTCCCGACCAGGAACTACGCCATGGAAGATGGTGTTGGTCCTCCTTAGGTTTGCCTCCGTCAAGTTCATCTTCTGCAGTGTATCCAGGTACATGATGTTGATGTTGCGTCTACTATCCACCATACACTTGGTGAACTCCACGCCGTCAATCAAGGGGTTGATGACCATGGCGTACTGGTTCTCCATGGGTATAAGGTCTGGGTGGTCCGTCCTGTCCCAAGTTATTGGAACCTCCGACCAGCGCGGGTACTGGGGAACTGGGGGGAGAGTATCCATCAGGATCCTCAAAGAGGTCTTCTGTTGTCGGACGGTGAGGGTCCCAAGGAAAGTGTGGTAGACTGGGGCCTTCTTTGCGAAGGGGTTCTTGCCCTTGTCGTCGCTCTTGGCGTCGTGCTTGGGGTCAACGTCCTCGTCCATGTCACTTGAATCCTTGGACTCCTCCTCCTTCTTCCCCTTGCCCTTGCCGCGCGGTCTATTCTTCCGACTTCGCTTGTATCCAGACTCCGGGTCTTCCTTAAGGTCGTTGACGAACTTGTAGTGTCGATTGGTATGGGTGGCCTTGCCGTTAGCATCGAGGTGTACGAGGCACGACATATCGCGGTACTCCTCGTAGGTTTGGGGAACTCGGAGCGGCGCCGAGGTGGTTTCACTTCCTCGCTGCTGCCCACGACCAGCTCTCCTTCCTCGGCCACGTTGTCCGCCTTCTCCTTGTCCTGCAAAAGTCATAGCGACCATGTCGGTAGATTGCTTTTCTTCTAGAGCGGTTTTCCGCTTTGTACTGCTGTTCCTCCGAGCTTGAGTTGGAACGGCCGTTGCCGGCATGGAGCCGCGAGCGTCGTCGTCGGCAGCTGCGAACTCACTAGCCAACTGAATCATCTGGTTCAAATCAATCTGGTGATTGTCCTGCAAGCGCTTCAGCTTATGTCGGAGCAGCGTGCCCCTTTCCAACCCATCGATGAAGGCGGCCATGGCGGTCTGAGCGTGCACTCCTGCGCAGGAATTCTTCATATCCAGCCAGCGGGAGAGGTAGGCGCGAGATGTCTCGTCTTTCTCTTGCACGCATCGCTGTAGATCGCCCACGGTGCAGGGACGCTTATATGTACCCTCAAACATCTTGGTGAACGCTTCTTGCATGTCCAACTAGTTGTAGATAGATTTCTCCGGCAAGTCGTCGATCCATTGATGGGTCGTGCCTGCCAACATTAACGGGGGGTACTTGACAGCGACGTCGGGGTTGCCTCCGACAATCTCCACCGCGTTGCCGTAGTCCTGCAACCATGTGGCTGGCTTGGCGGTGCCGTCATAGGGTTTGATGGTTTGTCAATCCAGAAACCTTTGGGGTAAGTTGCGGACCGTATTGCAGGTCCAAAGCAACGTGGTCCCAGGTATGGTCCTTCCCGGGCCTCGTGGATCTTATCGATCCGCGAACGTGCATCGTATGGCTCCGGGTTCTTCTTCTTTTTGTCAACAGGGGATGGGCTGCGTGAATGACGCAGGCCTCCTCCTCCATGGTGAATGCTTGGTGGGGACAGAGGCGGAGGGGGCGGTGGGTTAGCCTTCTTGCTGTTACCCTCCTGCGACGCCTCACGCCTGTCACTGTTGCTTGTCGAACGCGGAGGGTCATGGCGTGACCTGCTCTTGTGTCCTTGGTTGCGCTCTCCATCATGATGGGTGACATGGTTATACCCTACGGGTACGTAACTTCAGCATACCTAGTCCAGCCCAAGGAAGGCCCACGGCAGACATACGCTGGCCCATGAAGATTTTCGGGTGACCAAGGCCCATGACGCCTTCGGATCCTTAGAGAACAAGACTAGTATAGATAGGAAACTCAAAAGGGCAACGCCCTAGAACTTGTAATCGACTAGGACTACGCCCGGGACCTGCCTAAGTCTATATAAAGGCCAGGAGGGCACGTCCTAGGGCAACGCAACTCAACTCGACTCATACTTTCGCACACGCATCCACGCCAGATCGAATCTGCGCACCCTATAACCTTCGGTTCCGCCGTAATCAAAGAGCAGACAAGCAGGAGTAGGGTTTTCCCTCCGGGGGCCTGAATGTGGCGCCCCGCAAAAACCACTACTAGAAAATCGCGTTATTTTTGTGCATTGCATCATCATGACCCCATGCTCATGTCATCATGCCACATTGCATTTGAGCATCGTCATCATCATGCATGGTTTTTGTCTAAACTATTTCCGAAACGCCTAGTTTTGTTTTCTAAATACTCCCGTCTTTATTCAAATTAAAACCTGGGTCTCCGGAGTATTTTGTTTCGTCTACCAACGGATTTCAAACGCCCCGTTTTAAATAATAAAATATTTATTTTATTTTTAGGGGGCAGCCAAACCGGGTCGATCCGACCTAGCCGGCCACCCCCAAAATTACCCAAAACCAGCCTGTCTAATCCCTAATCTACCCAAACCTAATCTACCCAGCCCCCCTCCACCTCACCCCAACCTATCCCTTTGCGCCACCTTAGCCTGGCCCTCCCGCCATCCAATCAACCACCACCACCTACCGTCACCCCTGGGCCCCACCCCGCCAGCGGACACACCCGCCGCGCCCGCACCAGCCCCCGCTCCCGCCCACCTGGGCACGCCAACTCGTGCCGTCTGCCCCCACCCCCTTTTCCCGCCTGTGCCAACCACCTAGCCAACCCACGCAACCCCCAGCCCGACAACCCCTGGTCCCGCTCTGGCCCCACCCCACTCCCTCGGTCCTATCGCCCCCCCCCCCCGCGTTCCCTCCACGCGATCCTCTCCCTCTCGCCTCGCTCCCTCTCTCTCTGCATCCCGCGCCGCCGGGCTCTGCTTCGAGCTCCGCCTCCGGCCCCGAGCTGCCTGCGCCCCTTCCCCGATCTACCGCCGGCCAGCGCGCCTCCACGCCCTGCAACCCCTTCGTCGCCGCTCGCACCGCGCCCTTTCTCGCCGTCGACCGCCTCCCGCCATCGCCCGTCGCTGCCGACCCTGCTGCCGCCCTCGCGCCAGCGAGCCCGCGACCGGCGTGCTCTCCCGCGACCCACCTTCCTCCCCTCGATGCTCCTCTCGCCTCCTTCCTCCCGCATCTGCCACCTCCAAGTTCCCTCGCCCCACCGCCGCGCTCGTTCGCCCGACCCCGCAGGCCACCGCCGCCGCGACGATCTCGGCCTCCTCCCGCGTCTTCCTCCGCTCCGGCCCGCGCCACCTCGTCGTCAACCCTCGCCACCGCCACCGCAATCCCCTACCCCTATCGAACCCCGTCGGCCTCCTCGCACCACCGCCATGGCCGACTTCGCCGGGGCCTCGTCGGGTCCGCTCGCGCTCCGCCTCCCTGAGCCGCGACCGCCGCCCGCGGCCTCCACCCTGCCTCGCCTCCCGCGCCCGGTCCCGCATGAGCCTCGCTGCCGGTCGCCCCTTCCTCCACCGAGACTGGCCATTGTCGGCCCGTCTTCCGTCAGCACCTTGGACCGCTAAGACCGATCTCCGCAGCAGTAGGTGGTGTGGTACTCATGGTGCGACGCAGTGGCGACGTGCAGGTGTTGGTGTGGATGTAACATGATGACAATCGTGTGGAGAAAGGCTACCTCGATTACTTGCTGCGGGTACCCAAAGTCATGACCCTAATATCTTGATCAGCGAGCCTGATCCTGGAGATTCGAAGACCGATCCTCGAGACCGAACCCTCGGCACGCCAAGATCTTCTCCTCGGAACGCCATGACCGTCTACACGGACCTGAAGACCACGGATGCGACAAGTTCTCCTTCCCGGATGCGAGCCCCGGATCCGAAGGCCGCCAAGTCCTTCCCGGATGCGAGATCGATCCCCGTCGAACCCTGAGTCCGATCCCGAACCCTCTGGAACCCCCAAGATCTTCCGAACCCCGATGTGTGACCCTTTCTCTCGAGCCCTATTTTATAAATTGATACCTATATGAATTGTTGCATATCAACTTGTTCATGTTTGCATACATATTTGTGGGTGTTTGGGGGCCTTATGCCGATTCACCTAAATTAAACATGGAGACCATATGCGGACGAATCTAGTCTAATATTGGTCACAATTAAATTTGTGTAGCGATCTGACGATATATTTTGCCTTGTTAACACAACATTTAAATTGTGGGGTATCTAAACAACATGAACTTAATAATTAATTGTCGGAACCCCGGTTCCGCTTAATATTGACTAGTTGCATCACATCTTTTCCATGCCATGCATCATGCCCGATCTTTTGCCGTAGTATTAAATAGTGCATCCGGTGTTTCTGCTAGTGCTTTGCTTCTTCACGGATTAGGCCGATGAGTTGATGCGAGTGTCGACCCGATCTTCGGATGAACCTTCGGCAATGTTTTCAGGCGAGCATCTCCCCTTTTCTACCTATCTTACTTTTATAGTATTTATTCCCTCCTGTTGATCTATTGCTATCTGTGTTGCCGTGCTCTAGTTTTCGTACCCGTGATATCCCTTGCAGCCTTATACTGCCTTGGACACATCCTACTACCTGTTGATTGGTAGATAGTTGGACTTGCGCGTCGTAGTCGCTTGCTCAAGTGCTGTTGCGTGTCGTCAAGTACCACAGTTGTTGGAGTATTGCCGCATGTTTAATGTTGGAGATGATCATGGCTTTAATTATTGTTTAATAACTAAAATTGAAAGTAGGTAAATGCAGAGGCACCGGTGGGTAATAGACAATATTTGGTTTTTAACCGCTCACTGGTGTCCCGTAGGACCCCGAGTTCTTGACACCTGTTCCGAGATCGAGCGCGCTAACCACAGGTGGGGTGTGTGGGCACCCCCATCGATTTAGTACCTGATTCCAAGTACTGTACTGGGGGCCACAAGTAGTTTGGGGCTTTATTACTATCCTGTACTTATGCCATGCTTTACTGCTTTATTTACGATTGTGCGTGGAGCACCTGTACTGTTTAGGACCGTGACACGTTTTCGCTGTATCGACAAGCCCAGTCACACTTTCGGGTTCCCAAACGTTTACAGCCGTCTATACAAACCCTGAGTCCGTCTCGGAGACCGGCCGACTTCGTTGCGGGTAGCTTAGTGGGGTGGCCCCCATGTACTTGCTTTGGGTCTGGGAAACGTCATGACTTAGGCCCCGCCGACATACCGATGGGTGTATGTTAACTGATCTGGCAAAAAGGGTCGAAGTGCGTGTGGATACTTTGGTGCACCCCTGAAGGGTTAAATCTTTTCGAAAAGCCGTGTCCGCGGTTATGGACGACTTGGAGCACAGTTCTCGATCATAGACAACTATAACTAAATTTTACTGTTATAATTTGACTTGTATCCGATATGACTAGTAATCAGCTTCAATACCATGGAATGGCTAAATAAAAGTACCAACAACTGCTGGGTTTGGGATGTCTCATGCTAATCGTATCTGACTAGTAAGTGTTGCAACTACAACGGAATGTTTAACTAAAACTGCCCACTGCTTATTATATCAGGATGACTCATGCCATCTTTATTTGACTAGTAATTGCCGCAACTATAACGGAATGAATAAAACTGCCAACGGTGTGAGTTCCTCGATTGACTTCCTCGTTTGGTCTCGAGGGGAAACACCAGGATGGGTATGTTTGGTGGTAGTATCAGGTTGGTTCCGAATAGGTCTTTCTTACCCCTCTCTGATAGCCGCTAGTTGTATCGAGTCTCTATAGGTTGTTTAGTGCATGCCGCGCTGCCGCTTCAGTCCACCATACCTATGTAGGCGAGGACCGCCGAATTCTAGTCTCGCCGTGTACTGGCCTCAGTACTGACCGCTCTCTCTTTTTCCTTTGCCCTTTTTCGGCACCCCTTTTGTTTAAGCAGGCTTTGAGATCGACGTCGTTAGCAGGGTTACCCTTCCGGCTTGGCCTGGGCAGGGTTATGGACGCCATTGGTTATTCTTCAGGGCTCTTAGCTCAATTTGCATCTTGTCCGTACTCGGACGCTGTATTGTTTTCAAGGTGACCTGGATCTTTGTACTGTAAATCTGTATTCTTGACTCTTTGAGTCGCTGTTGTATATATATGTTTTGTGGGTTTCATCGAGGACTATTGTGTAATGGTATTACTTCGTTTTCCACCCGCACGCAAGTGCCTGGTGGGCACCTTTGAATCGTTTCTATGCGGGTTTTGGCGGGAAGCGCTGAAACTTGCATAGGGCCGATTCTGAGGGTGTTACAGAGTGGTATCAGAGCTCAGCAGTTGCGATAACCCACAAGTCCAGCCTGTAGGATAACCTAGCTAACGGCCGAAGTAGAGTGTCAAAACTATTTTTGCAAAATCGGTTGGATAGTTCTGATTAGGTCTGATTTTACTCCTTACCCCTCTGCTGCTCTCCTCTCACCTCTGCGTGTTTTGAATCCGCTCTCTTCTCTCTCTTCGAGTCCAAGATTTCTCGTGGTTGGGTTCCATCGTACCTTCAGGGTTTCGCTTCCTCCTTTGGTGACGGTGTTGCTACATCTGGTCTTCATGCTATCCGAGGAATCCTTCGTCTGGTGGACTTCTCTTTGTTCCTTCTCGTGCCTTCCGGTGTTTTCCGATGCGACGACATCATCTACGCCAGATCCGATGCAGAGTCTGCATCACTCCTTTGTTTCTGAACCTCGATTGTCGAGAGTCTGATTCCAAGAATGGTTGCACGCTTTTCTACTGATTGTGCGGAGTAATAGTTTGGGTGCGTGATGGATTGGCCCCCATGCCGACTACCCCTTCTATTCGCTTTTGTACATTGAAGTGGATGAGAATGCATCGGTTCCCTCTTTCTATCGAAGCTAGAGGTGGCTTTATTTGTTGATACCTCTACCTTCGACCTTTTGTTCCCGGAGTGTTCTCTCGACGATCACGGACAACGACCTCTTGTTAGTGGTGTCGCGAGGATCTACACGAAGCGAGAAGACGCAGATCGCCGACCTTCCTTCCGGTACCATGAGGCGGATCTCGAGGGCGAGATCCATTGTTAGTGGTGTCGAATTGTGGCGCCCCGCAAAAACCACTACTAGAAAATCGCGTTATTTTTGTGCATTGCATCATCATGACCCCATGCTCATGTCATCATGCCACATTGCATTTGAGCATCGTCATCATCATGCATGGTTTTTGTCTAAACTATTTTCAAAACGCCTAGTTTTGTTTTCTAAATACTCCCGTCTTTATTCAAATTAAAACCCGGGTCTCCAGAGTATTTTGTTTCGTCTACCAACGGATTTCAAACGCCCCGTTTTAAATAATAAAATATTTATTTTATTTTTAGGGGGCAGCCAAACCGGGTCGATCCGACCTAGCCGGCCACCCCCAAAATTACCCAAAACCAGCCTGTCTAATCCCTAATCTACCCAAACCTAATCTACCCAGCCCCCCTCCACCTCACCCCAACCTATCCCTTTGCGCCACCTCAGCCTGGCCCTCCCGCCATCCAATCAACCACCACCACCTACCGTCACCCCTGGGCCCCACCCCGCCAGCGGACACACCCGCCGCGCCCGCACCAGCCCCCGCTCCCGCCCACCTGGGCACGCCAACCCGTGCCGCCTGCCCCCACCCCCTTTTCCCGCCGGTGCCAACCACCTAGCCGACCCACGCAACCCCCAGCCCGACAACCCCTGGTCCCGCTCTGGCCCCACCCCACTCCCTCGGTCCTATCGCCCCCCCCCCCCCCGCGTTCCCTCCACGCGATCCTCTCCCTCTCGCCTCGCTCCCTCTCTCTCTGCATCCCGCGCCGCCGGGCTCTGCTTCGAGCTCCGCCTCCGGCCCCGAGCTGCCTGCGCCCCTTCCCCGATCTGCCGCTGGCCAGCGCGCCTCCACGCCCTGCAACCCCTTCGTCGCCGCTCGCACCAAGCCCTTTCTCGCCGTCGACCGCCTCCCGCCACCGCCCGTCGCTGCCGACCCTGCTGCCGCCCTCGCGCCAGCGAGCCCGCGACCGGCGCGCTCTCCCGCGGCCCACCTTCCTCCCCTCGATGCTCCTCTCGCCTCCTTCCTCCCGCATCTGCCACCGCCAAGTTCCCTCGCCCCACCGCCGCGCTCGTTCGCCCGACCCCGCAGGCCGCTGCCGCCGCGACGATCTCGGCCTCCTCCCGCGTCTTCCTCCGCTCTGGCCCGCGCCACCTCGTCGTCAACCCTCGCCACCGCCACCGCAATCCCCTACCCCTATCGAACCCCGTCGGCCTCCTCGCACCACCGCCATGGCCGACCTCGCCGGGGCCTCGTCGGGTCCGCTCGCGCTCCACCTCCCTGAGCCGCGACCACCGCCCGCGGCCTCCACCCTGCCTCGCCTCCCGCGCCCGGTCCCGCATGAGCCTCGCTGCCGGTCGCCCCTTCCTCCACCGAGACTGGCCATTGTCGGCCCGTCTTCCGTCAGCACCTTGGACCGCTAAGACCGATCTCCGCAGCAGTAGGTGGTGTGGTACTCATGGTGCGACGCAGTGGCGACGTGCAGGTGTTGGTGTGGATGTAACATGATGACAATCGTGTGGAGAAAGGCTACCTCGATTACTTGCCGCGGGCACCCAAAGTCATGACCCTAAGATCTTGATCAGCGAGCCTGATCCTGGAGATTCGAAGACCGATCCCCGAGACCGAACCCTCGGCACGCCAAGATCTTCTCCTCGGAACGCCATGACCGTCTACACGGACCTGAAGACCACGGATGCGACAAGTTCTCCTTCCCGGATGCGAGCCCCGGATCCGAAGGCCGCCAAGTCCTTCCCGGATGCGAAATCGATCCCCGTCGAACCCTGAGTCCGATCCCGAACCCTCCGGAACCCCCAAGATCTTCCGAACCCCGATGTGTGACCCTTTCTCTCGAGCCCTATTTTATAAATTGATACCTATATGAATTGTTGCATATCAACTTGTTCATGTTTGCATACATATTTTTGGGTGTTTGGGGGCCTTATGCCGATTCACCTAAATTAAACATGGAGACCATATGCGGACGAATCTAGTCTAATATTGGTCACAATTAAATTTGTGTAGCGATCTGACGATATATTTTGCCTTGTTAACACAACATTTAAATTGTGGGGTATCTAAACAACATGAACTTAATAATTAATTGTCGGAACCCCGGTTCCGCTTAATATTGACTAGTTGCATCACATCTTTGCCATGCCATGCATCATGTCCGATCTTTTGCCGTAGTATTAAATAGTGCATCCGGTGTTTCTGCTAGTGCTTTGCTTCTTCACGGATTAGGACGATGAGTTGATGCGAGTGTCGACCCGATCTTCGGATGAACCTTCGGCAATGTTTTCAGGCGAGCATCTCCCCTTTTCTACCTATCTTACTTTTATAGTATTTATTCCCTCATGTTGATCTATTGCTATCTGTGTTGCGGTGCTCTAGTTTTCGTACCCGTGATATCCCTTGCAGCCTTATACTGCCTTGGACACATCCTACTACCTGTTGATTGGTAGATAGTTGGACTTGCGCGTCGTAGTCGCTTGCTCAAGTGCTGTTGCGTGTCGTCAAGTACCACAGTTGTTGGAGTATTGCCGCATGTTTAATGTTGGAGATGATCATGGCTTTAATTATTGTTTAATAACTAAAATTGAAAGTAGGTAAATGCAGAGGCACCGGTGGGTAATAGACAATATTTGGTTTTTAACCGCTCACTGGTGTCCCGTAGGACCCCGAGTTCTTGACACCTGTTCCGAGATCGAGCGCGCTAACCACAGGTGGGGTGTGTGGGCACCCCCATCGATTTAGTACCTGATTCCAAGTACTGTACTGGGGGCCACAAGTAGTTTGGGGCTTTATTACTATCCTGTACTTATGCCATGCTTTACTGCTTTATTTACGATTGTGCGTGGAGCACCTGTACTGTTTAGGACCGTGACACGTTTTCGCTGTATCGACAAGCCCAGTCACACTTTCGGGTTCCCAGTCGTTTACAGCCGTCTACACAAACCCTGAGTCCGTCTCGGAGAACGGCCGACTTCGTTGCGGGTAGCTTAGTGGGGTGGCCCCCATGTACTTGCTTTGGGTCTGGGAAACGTCATGACTTAGGCCCCGCTGACATACCGATGGGTGTATGTTAACTGATCTGGCAAAAAGGGTCGAAGTGCGTGTGGATACTTTGGTGCACCCCTGAAGGGTTAAATCTTTTCGAAAAGCCGTGTCCGCGGTTATGGACGACTTGGAGCACAGTTCTCGATCATAGACAACTATAACTAAATTTTACTGTTATAATTTGACTTGTATCCGATATGACTAGTAATCAGCTTCAATACCACGGAATGGCTAAATAAAAGTACCAACAACTGCTGGGTTTGGGATGTCTCATGCTAATCGTATCTGACTAGTAAGTGTTGCAACTACAACGGAATGTTTAACTAAAACTGCCCACTGCTTATTATATCAGGATGACTCATGCCATCTTTATTTGACTAGTAATTGCCGCAACTATAACGGAATGAATAAAACTGCCAACGGTGTGAGTTCCTCGATTGACTTCCTCGTTTGGTCTCGAGGGGGAAACACCAGGATGGGTATGTTTGGTGGTAGTATCAGGTTGGTTCCGAATAGGTCTTTCTTACCCCTCTCTGATAGCCACTAGTTGTATCGAGTCTCTATAGGTTGTTTAGTGCATGCCGCGCTGCCGCTTCAGTCCACCATACCTATGTAGGCGAGGACCGCCGAATTCTAGTCTCTCCGTGTACTGGCCTCAGTACTGACCGCTCTCTCTTTTTCCTTTGCCCTTTTTCGGCACCCCTTTTATTTAAGCAGGCTTTGAGATCGACGTCGTTAGCAGGGTTACCCTTCCGGCTTGGCCTGGGCAGGGTTATGGACGCCATTGGTTATTCTTCAGGGCTGTTAGCTCAATTTGCATCTTGTCCGTACTCGGACGCTGTATTGTTTTCAAGGTGACCTGGATCTTTGTACTGTAAATCTGTATTCTTGACTCTTTGAGTCGCTGTTGTATATATATATGTTTTGTGGGTTCCATCGAGGACTATTGTGTAATGGTATTACTTCGTTTTCCACCCGTACGTAAGTGCCTGGTGGGCACCTTTGAATCGTTTCTATGCGGGTTTTCGCAGGAAGCGCTGAAACTTGCATAGGGCCGATTCTGAGGGTGTTACACTGAACCTGGGTAAATCTCGTGTCCCCTGGTTGCTTGTCTGTTAACCGTGCCACGATCTCCAGCATCCCCATCTTCTCCAAAACCCAAGTCCATAACAATGGGCATTGACGAGATTAAACCTCGTCAATTGGCGCCGTCTGTGGATATTGGGGCTGCTGATTGTGCGGTCGTGACGGTTCCGACCCGATCGATCTACAACTCCGCGGAGACGGAGAATCACCTCCTCTTCGGCGCTTTCGACTTCACCGCCCACTCGCCGGCCACCATGAAGGATTTCGAGCCCGTAGGCGATGGACTCGAGATTTTGTTCGGGAGCTTCTGCTTCCAGGTGGGACAAACTGGCACCCTCCGCCTCCCTGAGCGGGTGCCCGTGCCGTCAATCAGGCCTGCTTCGTGGGCTCCACACCCCGTGCTACGCACGTCACCATCAACAGATGAGTTCTACAGCAGCAGCAGCTGCAACTCCGGTCTGTGCAATCCACCTTCGGATGAAGGGACCTATGGTTCCGGATCTGAAAGCTGCGGCAGCAGCCAACCAATCTGCAGGCGCTATCTGTGCGCTGCAGTCATCCAAACCGACGAGGAAACGCCTAACCCGCCGCCCAACCCCAACCCGCAGGACGGAAACGGCGAAAACGGGGAAAACAGAGGCCAAATCATCCAACTTAGCAAAGAAGGATGGGTCGAAGAACGCCGCGCCGTCGCAGGCGAAATAGTCCTACCTCTGGACTCCCCACGTGATCTGCTGAGGGCATACCACTACCTCCTCATCGAGGAGCACAAGAAACAAGTTGAGATGCAGAAGACGCTTGACAAACGCAAGCAAGCAGCCTCTGAGTCCAGTGCGTGACGAGCTGCGCTCTCCGCCATGGAACCCGGCTCTAGCACAAACAGACATCAGGGAAACAAGCACCGCTCTCGGGTGGAAAACATGGACCCCAAGGAGCGGCGTGACGTCACCCGAACTCTCCATACATCGTTCATGGATATGGACGCTGACGGCAACATCACCCCGAAGACGCCACAAGATGCGATCATGGCAGCCACTGCGTATCTCGCGGCTCACCCACCTCCGGAGGGGGACCCGAAAAGGGCCATGCATAGGTACGCACTCACCGGACTAGGACTAATCGGAGCTGCACTCCACGAAGACGCTCCTGCGGAGCCGAAGAAGAAAGCTCCGGCCAGGCGCGACCGAAGCCCTACGCCCTCATCTGAAGAAGAAGAGGAGAACGATCTTCCTCGAAGGAAAAAGAGCTCGCACCGTCATAAACGTGACTACGACGCCAGAGACAAGCTTACACAGCGCAAGATCGACAAAGCACGCGCTAAACGCGCATGTTCGTCCGAATCTAAGATGGATGAAGACGAAGGAGAACTCTGCGGAGCTCGATGCTTCAGCAGATCCGTTCGGCGAACACAGATGCCACGTAACTTCAAGCTTCCTTCGGATACTCCGAAGTTCAATGGCACGCAAGATCCAAAATCCTGGCTCAGTGACCATCTGTCATCCGTCAAGCTTCACGGAGGCAACAAAGAAACCGCCATGCAATGCCTTCAGCTGCAGCTGACAGGCGCGGCGCGAGTCTGGCTCAGCAGCCTATCATCAGGATCCATCCGAAGCTGGGAGGATCTGTCTTACAGCTTCATCCGAAGTTTCAAAGGCAGCAGCAAGAGGCCCGCCTCAATCAAAGAATTGCGAGCCTGCACTCAGAGAATGGGTGAATCTATTCGCTCATACATACTATGCTGGTCTACGACCAAGAACTCCGCAGCACACATCTCCGAAGAGAGGGCCATCGACGCCTTCAGGGACGGCGTCAAGCGCCCAGACTTCAAGGAGGAACTTGGGCGTGTAAAGCCCAAGACACTCGACCACCTCATGGAAATCGCCAACAGTTGGGCATACGGCGAATATTGCATCCAGCGGGCGCAATCAGATGAAGAGGACGACTACGGCCGAAGACGCGAACGCCGCAGCAAGAGGAGATCGCGCGTCTACGAGGACCGCGACGGACCCGACATGGTCGCGGCCGGCTACGCCGACCGCCGTAACGACAACAGCCGCAACAGCGGAGGATACCGCAGCGGAAACTTCCGCGACAACGGACGACCAACGCAGTCGTGGCAACGCCGCGACCGCGACAACGGACCCTCAGCATTCGACAAACTTTCGGGTCCATGCACCATCCACTTCTACATCGACAAACAAGATGGCAAAAAGAAAGCTAGCCACATGCTCAAGGACTGCCGCGAGTTCCAGAAACTCAGCGAAGGCATGATGCAGATGAGGCAACAAGCTCCAATCCCTGCGTTCGGAAACACACCTACGCCAGGTGAAATAGCACACGGAGCTCCTCCACCGCCGCCTATCGGAGGCCCAAATCAACCAGTCGCACCAGCGCAAAACAACGCCGGGGTCCCATATCCCCCATCAAAAGGAGCACTCAATATGATACAGAAGGGACGCCCCACAAATAGGGTGCAGAAGAAAATCACCCGACAAATCAACTTGGCCGTGGCAACTCCGCCTGCAATCCCTGAGTACCTCAGCGGATCGGAGTCCTGCATCACATTCACTCGCGCGGATCACCCTTGCCAGATCCCTCGCCCAGGTCATGCTGCCCTGGTGCTGGAGGCGCAGATCGGAGGCTTCGAGATGAGTTGCGTCTTCATGGACGGCGGCAGCGGCATCAACCTAATGTTCGCAAGCACTCTAGCAGTTATGTGGATCCCGCAATGCAGCCTGCAACAATCAGACACAACGTTCCACGGCATTGTCCCAGGGAAGGGCAACTTCCCCCTGGGCAAAATAGGACTCGACGTCATCTTCGGGAAGCCGGACAATTTTTGGCAGGAGCGCTTAGAATTCGAAGTGGTGGACTGGCCGTCGCAATACCATGCCATCCTGGGACGTGTAGCATTCGCAAGGTTCCTGGCCGTCCCACACTACGCATACATACTACTCAAGATGCCAGGACCAAGAGGCGTCATCACAGTCCACGGGAGCTTCACCCGATCCGACCAATGCGACAGGGATTTCAACAAAATCTCCCAGTCCTTCGGCATGCAAGACGAGCTCGTACGGCTCCGCGAGGAGACGGACAATGGGCTACCCCCAGTCACAAGGCAGAACGCACCCGACATGTCCTTCGACTCCACCGTCAACACCAAGAAAGTACAGGTCCATCCGATAGACGCCTCCAAGACGGCGCTGATCGCCAACGACCTCAGCACCGCATAGGAAGGCGCGCTCGTCGAATTCCTCCGTGAGCGCTAGGAAATATTCGCCGGGTGTCCTGCGGACATGCCAGGAGTTCCCAGGAAATTCGCCGAGCACGCACTCAATGTCTTCCCAGACACCAAGCCAGTCAAGCAGTCTATCCGAAGGCTGTCGGAGCCACGAGCCGAAGCTATCGGCAAGGAGATCAATAGATTACTCGCAGCAGACTTCATCAGGGAAATCAAAGAAAGCGAGTGGCTGGCAAATACGGTGATGGTCCCGAAGAAGGACACGGACATCCTGTGGATGTGCGTGGACTTCACGTCACTAAATAAACACTGCCCAAAGGACCACTTCCCTCTACCTCGGATCGACCAGATCATCGATTCGACTGCAGGTTGTGAAAAGCTCTCCTTCCTCGACGCCTACTCAGGCTATAACCAGATTCGACTCAAGGTCGAAGATCAAGAGAAAACGGCGTTCATCACACCGTTCGGAGTATTCTGCTACAACACAATGCCCTTCGGGCTAAAGAACGCGGGCGCCACGTACCAACGATGCATGCAGGCCTGCCTCAAGGACCAGATCGGTCGCAACGTCCATGTCTATGTCGACGACATAGTCATAAAAACCAAGGAGGCAAGAACACTTATCGACGATCTCCGCGAGACGTTCGACAACCTTGACCGCTACAGGATCAAGCTCAATCCAGAAAAGTGCGCCTTCGGCGTCCCCTCGGGTCAGCTGCTCGGGTACTTCATCTCTCAGCGAGGGATCGAAGCGAACCCGAAGAAAATCAAAGCTATCATGACAATGGAGAAGCCGAAAAACCTCAAGGGCGTCCAGCAGCTCGCAGGGCGAGTAGCAGCACTAAGCAGGTTCATTAGCCGCATGGGTGAGAAGGCCCTACCATTTTACCAGCTGCTGCGCAAGGCAGACAAGTTCGAGTGGACACCAGAAGCCAACGACGCATTCGAAAGCCTCAAGCGGCTCCTCTCCACCTCGCCCGTTTTGGTCACGCCAAAAGAGCGCGAGCCCCTGCTGTTGTACATAGCAGCCACACACCAGGTGGTCAGCACCGTACTCGTGGTCGAACGACCCGAAGAAGGCAAGACCCACGGGGTACAACGCCCAATTTACTACCTCAGCGAGGTTCTCACTCCAACAAAACAGCGGTACCTGCACTACCAGAAGCTGGCTTACGGTGTGTTCATGACGGCTCGACGACTGAGCCACTACTTCCAGGAGCATCAGGTGATGGTCGTCAACGAGGCACCCCTAAACAGCATCCTGAATAACCCAGAGGCCACAGGACGCGTGGCCCTGTGGGGCATTGAACTATCACCCCTGGACATCGTCTACGAGAAGCGACATGCAATCAAATCTCAAGTCCTTCCGGACTTCCTGGTACACTGGATGGAGCTGCAGCTGCCTGACACCCCAGACATGTCGCAGTCCTGGACAATGCATTTCGACGGCTCCAAGCGTGAAGCCGGAGCAGGGGCAGGAGTCATACTGACCTCCCCACAAGGTGACAAGATGAAGTACGTCCTTCGGATGAAATTCAGAGCCTCCAACAACGAGGCCGAATACGAAGCCCTCATCCATGGCATGAAGATGGCAAAAATATGCGGCGCAACGCGCCTGGTCATCTACGGTGACTCCAACCTTGTCGTACAACAGATGATGAATGAGTGCGACGCACACGCCGAAAACATGATCGCGTACCGCGCGCTATACAACGCACTTGAAGGAGAATTCGACGACTGCGAACTTCGGCACGTTGGAAGAGAGAGCAACGAGGACGCCGATAGACTCGCCAACATCGGCTCCACTTGCGCAAAGGTACCACTAGGTGTGTTCCTCGAACAGATCTGCGTGCCATCCATCAAGCGGAAATTCCCCAAGGGATCACCCGAAGAAGCAGAACACTCGGGGGCTACGCTACCCGAAGGTCATGAAGGACCCGGAAAGCTGGATACCGAAGTTGCCATGGTCAACCTGATGCAGGTCATGGCAGTCGAAGAAACTTGGACACGTCCATACCTCCAGTTCCTGATCAACGGAGAATTGCCTGACAGCCCGACAGATGCCCGGCGCATATCTCGTCGGTCAAAAGCCTTCACCATCATCAACGGCGAGCTGTACAAACGCAGCATTACGGGTGTGCTACAACGGTGCGTCACAATCGACGACGGCAAAGCCATACTCCAAGATATCCATGAGGGCATCTGCGGCCACCATGCAGGCAGTCGCTCCCTCGTCGCCAAAGCTCTGCGAGCAGGATTCTACTGGCCAACGGCCATGAGCGACGCGAAGGACATCGTCCGAAGATGTAACGGGTGCCAACGGTTCGCCAACAAACCGCACGCACCTGGGTCCGAAATTCGACCCATACCCATAGCCTGGCCTTTTGCCCAATGGGGCCTCGACATGATCGGCAAACTGCCAAAATCTTCGAAGGGAGGACACGTCTTCCTCCTGGTCGCAGTCGACAAATTCACCAAGTGGATCGAGGCCATGCCAGTCACCAACCAGAAGGGCAAAACCGCCATCAAGTTCTTCGAATCCATTGTCTACAGGTTTGGCGTACCGCACAGCATCATCACCGACAACGGATCAAACTTCATCTCCGAAGAATTCCAGGACTTCTCCGAAGGCCTCGAAATCAATATCACGTATGCCTCAGTGGCGCACCCGCAAACAAACGGGCAAGTGGAAAAGGCCAACGGCCTAATCGGCGCCGGCATCAAGAAGCGCCTCATGAGCTCACTCGAGCACAAAGCTGGAAACTGGACGAAAGAGCTACCGTCTGTCCTGTGGAGCTTACGGACTACGCCAAACAGCTCCGCCGGCTACACACCGTTCTTCATGGTGCACGGAGCTGAGGCCGTGCTACCAGCCGAAGTACGCCACCAGGCTCCACGAGTCGTCGCTTACAGCGAAGCCGAATCCACGGCTGCACTCGAAGATGCCGTCGACACACTCGACGAAGCACGGGATATAGCAGCATCTAGATCGTTGTCGCGGATGACGATGCCGCACTGCTTTGATGGGGGCATATCCGTACGATGGTGAGCCTTGTTCTTCGCGATGTCGGGGAAATCGGGGCGGTGGCGATGGGAGACGAGGTCGGGCCTTTTCTCCGTGGTCGGAGGATATGGGGATGGCATCCTTCCTGTTGCGCGCATCCCTCCGTCTTCGTTCTGATGAACCCGTCTGGGACCCGACATCAAGAGGAGATATGTCCCTTGGCGGCTTGTACTGGCTCGATTGGCAGAGCGCTGGGTCAGACTCAAACCTCTGAGAGGTGGCCTTTTCCTACTGCTTCACCGCCTTGGACACTAGGTCATAGACCTGTTCCACTACCTCAGGCGATCTATCCTGCTCCAGAAGGGTCTTGGCGACGGCAAGGTTAATGAGTGGGGTGGGCATCACCTGCTTTCCTTCACTGTCAATGTATGGCTTGGCCTGTGCCGGCTTCGAGGGAGCCCATCCTAGGTTGCGCCTGTAGGGGTTCGTAGTATGGAAAACAAAAATTTTCTATCGCATACAATCAAACAAGCCAAGATCTATCTACTAGATTGTAGCAACGAGTCGATAGAGGAACTCACCCTCGAAGATTCCAAAGCGGTTAACGAGAGCAGATTCTCGTGGGTGGTGTAGTCGTACTCTTTCCGATCTCAAGATCGTGTAGACGATCCTTCCGGCGCCACATTCCGGCAGCGCTCCCGCAGTCGGTCACACGTTCGGTACTCGACGAAGACCTTCCTCTCCCTTGTTCCAGCAGGCAGCGGAGGTTGTAGCACTCTCCTCGCGATTCCGGCAGCACAACAGCGTGGTACCGGAAGTAGAGGGGAGATCTCGCAGGGCTTCGCCTTAAGCCGGAGCGAGTATGGTGGATTATGAGAGAGGGCTATTAGTGGTATAGAGATTAGACACACCAATTAGAAGGCTCTAAACCGCAGGCTAAAGCAATTAGAAGCTCTAAACCAAACGGCTCTAAACCGGAGATTAGAGGTAGAAACTTGTGCGTCTAGAGGAGGAGGCCCTGCCCCTCCTTTTATAGGTGGGAGGGGCTGGCGCGCCAGGGGAGGGAGGGGAGTCCCTCCCCAACTCGGCCTAGCCTGGCCGCCGGCTTGGAGGAGAGGGACTCCTCCTCCAAGTTGGTTTCAACCTCCTCTTGCTTGTTTCCCACAGTTTCTTGTTTTAGCCGTTTGACTTTCAAACTGGACATTTGACTTTTCTGTTTTAGGATTCAATTTAATCCTTTATTTGGAACAGCAAGAACACTTAGTACATGATGCAATCATCCAATGACACATTCATGTACCCTCCCCCCCCGGAGTGCCGGACAATCCGGAACCTTCTAGAACATTCCCGATGAAAACACCGGAATCATTCCCGAACTCCGAAACGGGACTTTCTTTATATGAATCTTATTCTCCGGACCATTCCGGATCACCTCGTGATATCCCGGATCCCATCCGAGACTCCGAACAACATTCGGTCTCTTTCTCATAATACCATAACTACTCAAACAACGTCGAATCCTTAAGTGTGTCTCCCTACGGTTCGTGAATTATGCGGACATGATCGAGACACTTCTCCGATCAATAACCAATAGAGGAATCTGGAAATTCATATGGCTCCCACATATTTCTACGATTACTTTGCGATCGAATGAACCACTTACATACGATACCAATTTCCCTTTGTCTCACGATAGTTTACTTATCCGAGGTTTTGATCGTCGGTATCTCTGCATACCTAGTTCAACCTCGTTACTGATAAGTACTCTTTTCTCGTTCCCGTGATATGTGATCCCTTGTGAGCCAGTCACATGCTTGCAAGCTAATTGGATGACATTTCACCGAGAGGGCCCAGAGTATATCTATCCGTCATATGGATGGACAAATCCCACTCTTGATCCATGTGTTTCAACCAATACTTTCTGAACACTCAATGCCACCTTTATAGCCACCCTGTTACGGTGTGGTGTTTGATGTCATCAAAGCATCCATCCGGTAAAAGTGATATGCATGATCTCATGGTCGAAGGAATTAGGTTACTATGTATCAGAAAGCATATAGCAATTGAACTATTGAAATGACTTGATCTTTATGCTACGCTTATCTATAGGAGTATGTCCATCACATCATTCTCCTAATGATATGATCCTGTTGTTAATAACATCTCTATGTTCATGATCAGGAAACCATGATCATATATTAACCAACAAGCTAGTTTAACAATAGGCTTTACTAGGGACTCTTATTTTAGTTTACAAATCACACAAGTATTAATGTTTCCGGTTAATACAATTATAGCATGGTATGTAAACATTTATCATAAGTGTGAAGATATGATAATAACCACTTTATTATTGCCTCTTGGGCATATCTCCAACAGTCTCCCACTTGCACTAGAGTCAATAATCTAGTTTCAAATCTTTGTGTATTCAACACCTATGGCTTTCCGGTGTTGTATGTACACGATTGCTAGTTGTCAACTGATCTCCGGATCTGACACTTCCAGGTCCGTGTGTAATTGCATGTCTTTGCGTCTCTACACATCACTCATTCTCTAATGAGATGGCTTTGTATAAATTTGGTCTTTCGGTGTGACCTTTAGTTCTTTGGGGTTAAAACATGTTGATAATATTGTCGCACAATATATCTTCATAGTATTATCCCTCTGTGAACTACACCTAGTTTGATAACAAACTACTTGACACAAATGCCCTCTTTTGCTGCTATAATAGCAGTCATATACTTAGCCTTTTGTTGTAGTATCTGTCACAATGTCTTAACTTTGGAACTCATCCAAATCCATTATGGAACTCACTTTCCATTATATTGTGCCACCCTTAGTTTAGATTGAGATAAACTTAATTTGTACTTTGTGACAAAACTAGTATCAATGTAGTACTTTTACAATGAACTAACCATCTATTTCTCACTTCTACAAATATTATATTCTTAGTCCTTCCAAAAGATCATAGGAATATCCTTACTATTGTCCAATGATCATCTTACGAATCATTCTGGTATATGCTCACAACATTTAGAGCATAGGACATATCTGGATTTGTACATATCACAGTATGATTGATATAAATACTCTTTGTGATTTCATACATCAAGTATCAATCTATGCTTGATTATTTGTTTCACTTTACCAAATGTCAATACACTTGAATATATCATCAACATTGAACTCTTTCAATCCTTTCTGTGCGACAAGAACCTTTTCTTGTAGTTTCTATATTGAACTCATTCAATATCTCGTCTATGTACTTCTGGCACAACCATATCAGCGTCTATTGATGCCAAATATTTGGGTTTTGCCTAAGTCTTTCATCGGGATGAAATTCTTAATATGTGTTAATAAAAGATACATTATTTCCAATCAACAATATGTCTTCCACATAATGTATTAGAAACATGTCTTAGCGCTCCCACTTAATTTCTTGCAAATGCAAGCATCTTCATTGTTTCTAATGAACTTTTAAATTCCTTTAACAGTTTCATCATAGTGAAGATTCCAACTCCGTGATGCTCACTTTAACCATTGAAGTTTGCATATGCTTTTAGTATCCTTTGAATTAACAAAACCCTATGGACCGTGTTATGCACATGTCCTAGGTAACAATTCTATTAGAAGAACTTGTTTTGTTTATTCAACTACCATATAACAAAATTATATGTAGTGGTTGCTACATTAATCCGTCTAGACTAAATATCGCTATGAAAGATCAAATCTTGTCATAGTCAACCTTTGAACATTTTGTGAACTCTTTCCCAACATGTCGACTATTTCATAGATGTAAAATATCCATGTCTATTTCTTTATAGATCCAAACACAACTGTAAGGTCTTACACCTTTGTCGAGGGTCCTTCAAGTTCAAAAACTTGATTTCTCGTGTATGGAACTATCACGGATTTTATGGCTTCAAGCCATTTGACGGAGTCAGGGCTCATCATCGCTTCTTTGCACGTAGTCGGATCATTATTGTTAAATAATGATTTAACTCTCAAATCTTGGTATTTGATTGTTCATCCGACCTACTTGTTTCAATAGGAACTTAGATCTCCGTGACCACAACCTTTGAAGTACGCGAGCCATGAGCATTGTTTGCTAACTCCGGAACACTTTTCGGCGCTGCGCAACTTTGCACATATAGGTAAGGTTCTTTTAACCTTATCAAAGTTCTATTGTCCTCCCACTTAACTTTTCACGAAAAATTCCTTCTCAAAGAAACTTGACGTTCTAAGCAACAAAAACTTTTGTCTCCGGTGTTTATGGAGGAATACTTAACAGTTTATACAAAGACAGGTTCATCCGACTTTGGTTGCAAACATCTTTCTTATGCATAGCATACCAATGTTTAAGAAAGGACAACTTGGGTTTTATCCCAAACCATAACTTTATATGGTGTCATTTCAACGGATTATGATGGAGCTCTTTTCAGTGGAAAAACGGTAATCTCTAAAGCTTTTAATCTTTAAAATATAATGGCATTTTTATGAATTATACCTTTGATCTTACCATGTCAAACAAGGTTTAATTACATATCTCGAACGTTCCATACTCTTATGGTGTTTCGGGAAAATGCAAATCCACGGAACGATTCCTTAAATCTTAGGTATTATGCTAAACTTGGAACTTAAATATCTTCCTTTATGATCTTATCATAAACTATTCATATTCTTGTTACAATGATTTTGCACTTCATCTTGAAAGTATTTGAACTTTTCAAGTGTTTCATACTTTATCCTTATTAAGTAAATATTCATATATTCACTCAAATTTTCGGAGAAAGCATATGAAGTTGAAATCCATCACTTTTGACTACACATAATGGATTTCGTACAACAATATGTACAAGTTCCAATAAGCTAGTCATTCGTTCCCTTTTGGCCTGTGAACGAAGTTTTAATTATCTCTAGGAAAGTTTCACAAGCCTCATTTGATCAAAATCAGAAGACTCCAAAATTCCATCCACATGGAGTTTCTTCATGTTTTCTTTCCATTATAATTTAAACGGCGATGTCACTTCCTAAGTGATCTTTCAATCAATTTGTCTTTCGATATTTTTAGCACTAGTTTTATGGATGTGATTTCTCCAACGAGATTTGTGAATCATCCATCTTTTATGGATTACGGCAATTTATTTGAACAACCCTTTTGTTCTCATAATACCTGATAAAACAAATCTTGAAGGCAAGCTTTGATGTTTAACGAGCAACACAATAACCCTTTATTTGTTCTCGATGAACATCATCACAGATTCTTTTGCTAGTTACTTAGGCCAATGTAGTTCATGAATTGTGTTGTTTCGTATGACGATTCACACCAACAAATTCAGTATCAAATACTTAATAACCACATTGTTTAATAAGCAAAGAATATAGCCATAACATGTATATCATCTATATACTTAAACTGAACAATTCTAGTCTTTTCTTTTCTGCCATATATTTATGAGATTCTCTTTCAGTATTTCCTTTTCTGTTTGAAAGAATCTATCAACATCAATAGTGGAGTCACACATATGACACATAATCCAAAGCATGTATAATTAAATACCAATGTCTTTGGACTTGCACTTTGAAGTAGATCACCATCATCAAATGTTTGGTGTTCTTTCAAATTCATTTATTTAGTAATCTCTTGGTGTAGTAAACATTTTACCTACATCAAATGTTCACCCTTATCATGGAATCGTCCATGATCAAGCTACTTTTAGCTTATAACGATGAATTATGAGTATAATGTTGCTATCCAAAACCTTTTGGAGGATTAGGACAACAAGTGTCTCCAACCTTTTTGCAAATTCTCATCAAATATGAGAACATGACTTTTGCCATATTATACTCTATCATGTTGCAACCAAAACTTCGTTTCAGATATCACAATATCTTCCACACATCATGGTTTCTGAAACAACTCTTTCAGATCCTAGATAACCTTGATATTAAGACAATTCTTTGAATATCAAGAATCATGGAGACAAACATGATACTCATACACTAACACTTGGAATTGTCACTCTTGTTTTAATACCAATTATTAAACTTCATGGAGTAACCGGAACTTACTGAAAGTTTGCAATAGGAATTTTAGACTTTAGATTAACACTTCAAAAACAATACGATACCAGTTCGTAAAGTAACTAACCAGAATTCTATAGTTCTATCATCTCAATTATAACTAAGCGCAAGGTGGTAAACGGATGCCAATGACTACAACAACTATGCAAATTCACTTTGATTTAGTTTATGATAAATTGAGTTCTAATTAATAATTAAATTAATCTAGGTGAACTCCCACTCAAAACAATATCCCTCACATTGTTTTAGTGATCACACGAACCAAATCCACCACATCAAAACCGATCATCACGAGAGTTGATATAGCTTCAATGGCGAACAATCAACATGTTCATCATATCTACTATATGACTCATGCTCTACCTTTCGGTAATCCGTGTTCCTGAGGCCATGTCTGTACATGCTAGGCTCGTCAAGATCAAACCTTAGTTTCTGCATGAGCAAATCTGGCTTGCTCACGTTGTATACACTTGCAGAATCTAGCACACCCGATCATCACGTGGTGTTTCGAAACAACAAGCTTTAGCAACGGTGCTAACTAAGGGTGAACACTTTATGATTTGAAATTCATGTGCATGAGGGATCATCTTATAATGCTACCGTCGTCTACTAAGCAATACAAGATGCATAAAGGATTAACATCACATGCAATTCATAATATGTGATATGATATGGCCTTTTCTTCTTTGTGCTTCCGATCTCCATCTTCTAGCACGAACATGATCTCCATCATCACCGGCATTGCATCAAGGTAAATGACGCTTCTCCATGGTTGTCTTCCACCGGCTTCAACTATTACAACTACTTTGAATAGACACGCGGGTCTTAACAGAATTTAAAGACAACCATATGGCTCCTGCCGGTTGCCAACTTACAATAAGGAACATTGCATACATCATATATAATCACAATCATGGCCATATCACATCACTGCACACCCCTGCAAAACAAAGTTAGACGCCTCTACTTTCTTTGCATATTTTACGTGGTTTGGGGTTTTCAATAAGTGTCGTTCTAACTTACGAACAAGAACCACAACATTGATACTAGTATTGTTAATCACCCGTTGTAAATTGGATCTTAACTATGCTAGGAGAAACAGGCACCCGCAAAGCCACTTATGCAATACAAGTTGCATGTCAAGCGTGGAGCAAGTCTCATGAACGATGTCATGTAAGGTTAGCCCGGGCCGCTTCATCCCAACATACCGCAAGATGCAAAGTACACAAGAAGCAATCGACAATAAAAGCATCAACGCCCACAATGACCATTGTGTTCTACTCGTGCAACAGATCTACATATAGACACGGCTCTGATACCACTGTAGGGGTTCGTAGCATGGAAAACAAAAAAATTCTATCGCATACAAACAAACAAGCCAAGATCTATCTACTAGATTGTAGCAACGAGTCGATAGAGGAACTCACCCTCGAAGATTCCAAAGCGGTTAACGAGAGCAGATTCTCGTGGGTGATGTAGTCGTACTCTTTCCGATCTCAAGATCGTGTAGACGATCCTTCCGGCGCCACGTTCCGGTAGCGCTCTCGCAGTCGGTCACACGTTCGGTACTCGACGAAGACCTTCCTCTCCCTTGTTCCAGCAGGCAGCGGAGGTTGTAGCACTCTCCTCGCGATTCCGGCAGCACAACGGCGTGGTACCGGAAGTAGAGGGGAGATCTCGCAGGGCTTCGCCTTAAGCCGGAGCGAGTATGGTGGATTATGAGAGAGGGCTATTAGTGGTCTAGAGATTAGACACACCAATTAGAAGGCTCTAAACCGCAGGCTAAAGCAATTAGAAGCTCTAAACCAAACGGCTCTAAACCGGAGATTAGAGGTAGAAACTTGTGTGTCTAGAGGAGGAGGCCCTGCCCCTCCTTTTATAGGTGGGAGGGGCTGGCGCGCCAGGGGAGGGAGGGGAGTCCCTCCCCAACTCGGCCTAGGCTGGCCGCCGGCTTGGAGGAGAGGGACTCCTCCTCCAAGTTGGTTTCAACCTCCTCTTGCTTGTTTCCCACAGTTTCTTGTTTTAGCCGTTTGACTTTCAAACTGGACATTTGACTTTTCTGTTTTAGGATTCAATTTAATCCTTTATTTGGAACAGCAAGAACACTTAGTACATGATGCAATCATCCAATGACACATTCATGTACCCTCCCCCCCCCGGAGTGCCGGACAATCCGGAACCTTCTAGAACATTCCCGATGAAAACACCGGAATCATTCCCGAACTCCGAAACGTGACTTTCTTTATATGAATCTTATTCTCCGGACCATTCCGGATCACCTCGTGATATCCCGGATCCCATCCGAGACTCCAAACAACATTTGGTCTCTTTCTCATAATACCATAACTACTCAAACAACGTCGAATCCTTAAGTGTGTCTCCCTACGGTTCGTGAATTATGCGGACATGATCGAGACACTTCTCCGATCAATAACCAATAGAGGAATCTGGAAATTCATATGGCTCCCACATATTTCTACGATTACTTTGCGATCGAATGAACCACTTACATACGATACCAATTTCCCTTTGTCTCACGATAGTTTACTTATCCGAGGTTTTGATCGTCGGTATCTCTGCATACCTAGTTCAACCTCGTTACTGATAAGTACTCTTTTCTCGTTCCCGTGATATGTGATCCCTTGTGAGCCAGTCACATGCTTGCAAGCTAATTGGATGACATTTCACCGAGAGGGCCCAGAGTATATCTATCCGTCATATGGATGGACAAATCCCACTCTTGATCCATGTGTTTCAACCAATACTTTCTGAACACTCAATGCCACCTTTATAGCCACCCTGTTACGGTGTGGTGTTTGATGTCATCAAAGCATCCATCCGGTAAAAGTGATATGCATGATCTCATGGTCGAAGGAATTAGGTTACTATGTATCAGAAAGCATATAGCAATTGAACTATTGAAATGACTTGATCTTTATGCTACACTTATCTATAGGAGTATGTCCATCACATCATTCTCCTAATGATATGATCCTGTTGTTAATAACATCTCTATGTTCATGATCAGGAAACCATGATCATATATTAACCAACAAGCTAGTTTAACAAGAGGCTTTACTAGGGACTCTTATTTTAGTTTACAAAGCACACAAGTATTAATGTTTCCGGTTAATACAATTATAGCATGGTATGTAAACATTTATCATAAGTGTGAAGATATGATAATAACCACTTTATTATTGCCTCTTGGGCATATCTCCAACAGAGCCGTACACCAGGATCGTTGATGACGCGAGCCGGAGATTTCTTAGCCTTCTGCTGTTGTAGCAGAGTCTTGTACTCGGCCTCCATTGCTCTAGCTTTTTCTATGGACTTTTGCGCGTTGACCAGATCTCGATCTAGTTTAGCGCCTTGCTCCGCGATGGCTTGCGCTTCGTCCAGCAGCTGCTGGCGCTTCTCGTCAAGCTGGGTCACGTTCCGGATATGAGCAACGGTTAGTGGCTCGACGAGGAGATTGTCGTACATCACTCTATCAGCTGGAGTAACTTGGGCTGCTGCAGACGTAGATGCTGGAGGCGGCAAGTTTGCGGTGTTGTTGTTGCTCGGGCCAGTGCCGAGTTCCTGCGGCTGCTACACTGGGTTAGGCGGAGGAGGCATGACTTTTGCGCGATCATCGTCAGCAGCAATAAGTGGCCCCTTCCCTTTTTCCAGCGCTGTAGGCGGAGCTCGTCTGGGTTGATCTTCCTCCATCGCCGTCCCAATGGTGACGAACACCCCTTGGGACGTGACGGCGTTATTGTCTTGCTCGTCGCGCGAGTACTCCTCCTCCATCTCCTGCATAGCGGAGTCTAGCTCTTCTGGACTGAAGTCTATCTCCTCTGAATCTGCACTGAAATCAGCATAAAGCGCGTCAATGATAGAGTCGAAGGGTGCCAGGACTTCCTCGATGACGGGCGGTGGAGCTGCAACGTCCTCGACGATGACTGGAGGTGGTGGTGCTGCTGCGACGATGGCGGCGGGAGGCGGTGGCGGCTGCTGAATCGGAGGTTCTCCGTCTCTGAGTGCAAGCTCCATCTGGGCTGCCGCGTCAGCTGTCGCGTAGCTGTTGACGGTGCTCACCATCTCTTCGAGGGTAAGCCGTCCTGTTGCCTGCTGCCGTCTTAAAGAATGTCGGAGAAGCGTGCCTCGGTCCAGTACTTCCACGAAGTGATACAAAGCGTTATCATCGGGGTAGTGGGCTAGATCGACTCGTATACGGAGCCACCTGGCCAGGTAATCGCGGGGGTTTTCGCCCTCTCTCTGAACGCAGCGCGCCAGATCGAAGATGGTAACCACGCCGACGAACTTGGATCTCTGCTGTCCAGACGCACGGACGAAGCCGGCGGATTTGCAGTGATCTTTCACCTTTATATCATGCACATGGGCGGTTTGGGTGGGCCTTGAATTTTTCCGATCTTTGCTGGCAAACTCCGAAGAGGGATCCGACATCGATCCTTCCGCAAACGTGTCCTACCCGTAGGCGGTCCGTGCGGGTCTTGATGCTCCTCCGACTCCCAGGGAAGTAGTGCCCGAGTCGGTTTCGCCGATGAAGAGGTGGATGTCTCCGATAGGAATGATCGAACACCGCGTAGGGTTCGTCTTTGCCGGGATCCAGAACTCGTCAGGAGGAACGATCGGAACATTGCCGGAGAAGAGAACACGGCCGATGGCTAAGGTTTCGCCGATTCCCGCGAAGATCTTGGTCCTCGCCCGCTGAAGAGCCTGAAGCGCCTCTTGCCCCGTCTAGCTCAGTTGGTAGAGCGCAAGGCTCTTAACCTTGTGGTCGTGGGTTCGAGCCCCACGGTGGGCGCCAACTATCGTGGTATTGCCGACGAGTACGCCATGGAGGGGTCCTCACAATGCGTGTTTAGAGACGTGGGGTAAGGCGTATGGTTGACGGGTATAAGGTAACACAGCTTACCCAGGTTCAGATCCCACAACGGTGGCGGAATCCTACTCCTGCTATAAATCACTATAAGGGCAATACGCCGAGTTACAAGGATTGGTTCGCTGTGTGAGGTGACTAGAGAGTCTAACTTATCGTCTGAGATTGTGCCCTAAAGGCTCCCATAGGCCCGACTTATATAGTCGCCAGGTCCTAGGGTTACAGGGAAAAGTCCTAGCCGGACAGGTTACAGAGTCCTACACTGTCTATTACTAGTCTTGTGTATCTTGTACTCCAAGGCTTCGGGTACGCTGGTGACTCCACCGTAGCCTTCATTTATCCGGCATGGGCCTCCCTTCTGGATCCATCTAACTGGGCCGCCCAGCAGGCCATAGGCCATGCTACCGACTATGGGCCACCCGGGTTAGCCGGATAAGAGACATGCTATAAGGATACCCATATAGCATATCCCCAACAACCATCACACATGTAGCCATGAAAAAATTCAGAGAAGAAATGCTTAAAAAATTAGACTTTCCTTTACATTATAACTACACATAGTTGCACACAATCTTCAATAACATATAACGTGCACTAAAACGTACTACTTTAACACTTCACTAGTACCACAATTACCAAAAACAGAGCACAATCCCGGACTTCGCTAACAACACCCTAATCCTACCAGTCTCACCTCTCAAAAATTCTACTAGTAGAACCCCAAGAACCAACATATGGATCATATGACACCTCAAGAACCCTAGTAGAACACCACCTCAGTCAACAACAAAACAAGGAAGGGTAAAGAAACAAAGGTGGAGATCGAAACCACCATCCACGACAAGTCACTAGGTGAGACGAAAAGGTAAGGAGATATTTATAATTACTGAAATCCTAGGTATATTTCCAAAACATTGACACGCCTCACGCGCCGAAGGACAGGGTGACCCATTTTGCTTCTCAAAAGGATTTAAGTGAAAAATTCCATACTGCATACAACATACTTCATTCGGACTACTGGACCTAACAATTGCGCATTAGCTAGTTTTTCTTTAGAGTAACTATGTATTTTATTAATAGAAAATCAAGTTATATGAGTATAACAGATAATTAAAAGAAAATAGATATCCTGAAAACTTTGTAGAGAACTATGCCTAGAGTTTCCTGCACTTATCAGTCAACACTTATCTTTTCTGCGCATTTTATTCTCACTCGTGGTCACATGGGAATAACTTTTCGGCCAGTCACCTATCCTCAAACTGCTCCAGGCCAAGCATGCTTATCCTGAAGGTTCTTTTTATATGAGCTTTCGAAAAATAAGTTGCAACTTGTTGGTATAAATATCATATAAATCATATTAAGCAATGCGCCAGGATCTCATATACACCTATCCTTAGAAGATCGATGTCCTCATAAATAAAGAACAAGCCAGAACGTCCCTTCTTGGCACACGTCTGTGCGTCCAGTCACTGGCGGACGCAGGGGGCAAGCAGTACGGGCCGCGGCCCACCCAGAATTGTGGGCGAAAAAAATTGACCCCCAAGGCGAGCATCGAGGGATCCTGGAGCGGCGAAAAAAACGATCCCGTCTCGTCCTCTCCTCGACTGGATCTCGTCGTCTTGGTAACACGAGCACTGGCAGAGCACACCGCCGAGTGGCCCGAGTCCCGTCCGTCCTTCACTACTCCGGCATCGGCGTCTCGACATGGTGCCCCCCTTTCCAAAGCCATTGGTCCCTCCCCGAAACCCCGAGCGGCCGCGGGCCGCCTCCGTGATGGTGCTGACGTAGAGCACTTCGTTGAAAACCTCAAGATCAAGGTGTGAAGTGTTGGAGATATGCCCTAGAGGCAATAATAAATGTAGTTATTATTATATCTTTGTGTTTATGATAAATGTTTACATTCATGCTATAATAGTATTAACAAGGAAACCATTAATACTTGTGTGATTTGTAAACTTAATTTGAAGTCCCTAGTATAGCCTCTATACTTCACTAGCTTGTTGGTTGATTAATGATTGTGGTTTCCCTATCATGAACATTGAGATGTTATCAACAACAAGATCATATCGTTAGGAGAATGATATGGTGGACATACTCCTATAGATAAGCGTAGCATAAAGATCAAAGTCATTTCAATAGTTCAATTGCTATATGCTTTCTGATACATAGTAACCTAATTCCTTCGACCATGAGATCATGCATATCACCTTTACCGGATGGATGCTTTGATGACATCAAACACCACACCGTAACTGGGTGGCTATAAAGGTGGCATTAAGTGTTCGGAAAGTATTGGTTGAAACACATGGATCAAGAGTGGGATTTGTCCATCCACATGACGGATAGATATACTCTGGGCCCTCTCGGTGGAATGTCATCCAATTAGCTTGCAAGCATGTGACTTGGTCACAAGGGATCACATATCACGGGAACGAGAAAAGAGTACTTATCAGTAACGAGGTTGAACTAGGTATGCAGAGATGCCGACGATCATAACCTCGGATAAGTAACATATCGTGAGACAAAGGGAAATTGGTATCGTATGTAAGTGGTTCATTCGATCGCAAAGTAATCGTAGAAATATGTGGGAGCCATATGAATTTCCAGATTCTTCTATTGGTTATTGTTCGGAGAAGTGTCTCGATCATGTTCGCATAATTCACGAATCGTAGGGAGACACACTTAAGGATTCGACGTTGTTTGAGTAGTTATGGTATTATGAGAAAGAGACCGAATGTTGTTCGGAGTCTCGGATGGGATCCGGGATATCACGAGGTGATCCGGAATGGTCCGGAGAATAAGATTCATATAAGGAAAGTCCTGTTTCGGAGTTCGGGAATGATTCCGGTGTTTTCATCGGGAATGTTCTAGAAGGTTCCGGATTGTCCGGCACTCCGGGGGGGAGGGTACATGAGTGTGTCATTGAATGATTGCATCATGTACTAAGTGTTCTTGCTGTTCCAAAAACATGAAAGTCAAATTGCCAGTTTGAAAGTCAAACGGCTAAAACAGGAAACTGTGGGAAACAGGAAACTGTGGGAAACAAGCAAGAGGAGTTGGAACCAACTTGGAGGAGGAGTCCCACTCCTCCAAGCCGGCGCCCAGCCCAAGGCCGACTTGGGGAGGGACTCCCCTCCCCTGGCCGCGCCTCCCCACCCATAAAAGGAGGGGCAGGGCTCCCTCCTAGAACACACAAGTTCCTATCTTCTACCTCCGGTTTAGAGCCGTTTTGGTTTAGAGCTTCTAATTGCTTTAGCCAGCGGTTTAGAACCTTCTAATTGGTTTAGAGCCTTCTAATTGGTGTGTCTAATTACTAGACCACTAATAGCCTCTCTCATAAGCTCCACCATACTCGCACCGGCTTAAGGCGAAGCCCTGCGGGATTTCCCCTCTACTTCCGGTACCACGCCGTTGTGCTGCCGGAATCGCGAGGAGAGTGCTACAACCTCCGCTGCCTGCTGGAACAAGGGAGAGGAAGGTCTTCGTCGAGTACCGAACGTGTGACCGACTGCGGGAGCGCTGCCGGAACGTGGCGCCGGAAGGATCGTCTACACGATCTTGAGATCGGAAAGAGTACGACTACATCACCCACGAGAATCTGCTCTCGTTAAACGCTTTGGAATCTTCAAGGGTAAGTTATACCATCGACTCGTTGCTACAATCTAGTAGATAGATCTTGGCTTGTTTGTTTGTATGCGATAGAAAATTTTTGTTTTCCATGCTACGAACCCCTACAGTGGTATCAGAGCCGTGTCTATATGTAGATCTGTTGCACGAGTAGAACACAATGGTCATTGTGGGCGTTGATGCTTTTATTGTCAATTACTTCTTGTGTACTTTGCATCTTGCGGTATGTTGGGATGAAGCGGCCCAGGCTAACCTTACATGACATCGTTCATGAGACTTGCTCCACGCTTGACATGCAACTTGTATTGCATAAGTGGCTTTGCGGGTGCCTGTTTCTCCTAGCATAGTTAAGATCCAATTTACAACGGGTGATCAACAATGCTAGTATCAATGTTGTGGTTCTTGTTCGTAAGTTAGAACGACACTTATTGAAAGCCCCAAACCACGTAAAATATGCAAAGAAAGTAGAGGCGTCTAACTTTGTTTTGCAGGGGTGTGCAGTGATGTGATATGGCCATGATTGTGATTATATTTGATGTATGCAATGTTCCTTATTGTAAGTCGGCAACCGGCAGGAGCCATATGGTTGTCTTTAATTTATGTTAAGACCCGCGTGTCTATTCAAAGTAGTTGTAATAGTTGAAGCCGGTGGACGACAACCATGGAGAAGCGTCATTGACCTTGATGCAATGCCGGTGATGATGGAGATCATGTTCGTGCTTGAAGATGGAGATCGGAAGCACAAAGAAGAAAGGCCATATCATATCACATATATATTGAATTGCATGTGATGTTAATCCTTTATGCATCTTGTTTTGCTTAGTAGACGACGGTAGCATTATAAGATGATCCCTCATGCACATCAATTTCAAATCATAAAGTGTTCACCCTTAGTTAGCACCGTTGCTAAAGCTTGTTGTTTCGAAGCACCACGTGATGATCGGGTGTGTTAGATTCTGCAAGTGTATACAACGTGAGCAAGCCAGATTTGCTCATGCAGAAACTAAGGTTTGATCTTGACGAGCCTAGCATGTACAGACATGGTCTCGGAACACGGATCACCGAAAGGTAAAGCATGAATCATATAGTAGATGTGATGAACATGTCGATTGTTCGCCATTGAAACTATGTCAACTCTCGTGATGATCGGTGTTGATATGGTGGATTTGGTTCGTGTGATCACTAAAACAATGTGAGGGATATTGTTTTGAGTGGGAGTTCACCTAGTTTAATTTTATTATTAATTTGAATTCAATTTGTCATAAACTTAGTCTAAACTATTGCAAATATGTTGTAGATCAATGGCAGCCCCTACCATCAATTTTAATGCGTTCCTAGAGAAAGAAAAGTTGAAAAACAATGGAAGCAACTTCGCGGATTGGTTCCGCAATTTGAGGATTGTCCTCACAGCTGGTAATTTGACCTATGTGCTGGGTGCACCGCTGGGTGACCCACCTGCAGCTGATGCTCCCGATGAAGTAAAGAATGTTTACCTTGCTCGGAAGAATCAGTACTCCATAGTTCAGTGTGCTATCTTGTATGGTTTGGAATCGGAGCTTCAGAAAAGGTTTGAGGATTCAGACCCATATGATATTGTCGAAGATCTCAAATTGATTTTTGAGACTCATGCGGCAATTGAAAGCTATGAGGCTTCTGAAAAGTTCTTTAACTGCAAGATGGAAGAGGGCAGCTCCGTCAGTGAGCATGTGCTTAAGATGTCTGGGCACGCAAACAAACTTCAAAGCTTGGGTATAGTGATTCCTAATGCTTTGGGGATTTACCGTGTCCTCCAATCACTACCACCAAGTTACAAGAACTTTGTGATGAACTACAACATGCAGAACATGAACAAGACGTTGCCAGAACTCTTTGCCATGTTGAAATCTGCAGAAGTGGAGATCAAGAAAGAGCACCAAGTGTTGTTGGTCAATAAGACCACCAAATTCAAGAAAGGCAAGTCTAAGCAAAAGGGACACTTCAAGAAGGGTGGTAAGAAAGCTACCACACCGACGAAGAAGACCAGGGCTGGACCTAAGCCTGATACTGAGTGCTTTTACTGCAAGGGAGAAGGTCACTGGAAGCGGAATTGCCCAAAGTACTTGGCGGATTTGAAGAACGGCAACATCAAGAAGAAAGGTATATCTGATATACATGTTATTGATGTGTATCTCACTAGTACTCGTAGTAGTGCCTGGGTATTTGATACTGGTTCGGTTGCTCATATTTGTAACTCGAAACAGGTGCTGCAGAATAAACGGAAGCTAGCGAAGAACGAGGTGACGATGCGCGTGGGAAACGGATCAAAGGTTGATGTGATCGCGGTCGACACGCTACCCCTTCATCTACCATCGGGATTAGTTTTATACTTAAATAATTGTTATTTGGTGCCTGCGTTGAGCATGAACATTATATCAGGATCTTGTTTATTGCGAGACGGTTACTTGTTTAAATCCGAGAATAATGGTTGTTCTATTTATATGAGTAATATGTTTTATGCACATGCACTTTTGATAGATGGTCTATTCTTATTGAATCTCGATAGTGGAAATACACATATCAACAACATTGAGGCTAAACGTTTGAAATCAAGCGATAATTCGACCTATATGTGGCACTGTCGTCTTGGTCACATCGGAGTGAAACGTATGAAGAAACTCCATTCCGATGGACTTCTTGAATCACTTGATTTTGAATCACTTGAAAGATGCGAAGCATGTCTGATGGGTAAAATGACTAAGACTCCATTTTCTGGTATGATGGAGCGAGCTACGGACTTATTGGAAATCATACATACCGATGTGTGTGGTCCAATGAGTGTAGCATCGCGCGGTGGTTATCGTTATGTTCTTACCTTCACGGATGACTTGAGTAGATATGGGTATATCTATTTCATGAAACATAAGTCCGAAACTTTCGAGAAGTTTAAGGAGTTTCAAAGTGAGGTAGAGAATCAACGTAACAAGAAGATTAAATTTCTACGTTCTGATCGTGGAGGTGAATATCTAAGTTACGAGTTTGGCGAGCATTTGAAGAAATGCGGAATACTTTCACAATTGACACCGCCGGGAACACCACGGCGTAATGGTGTGTCCGAACGTCGTAATCGAACTCTCTTAGATATGGTTCGTTCTATGATGTCACTTACAGATTTACCGCTATCATTTTGGGGTTATGCATTAGAAACAGCCGCATTCACTTTAAATAGGGCACCGTCTAAATCCGTTGAAACGACACCGTATGAATTATGGTTTGGGAAGAAACCTAAATTGTCGTTCCTTAAAGTTTGGGGATGCGAAGCCTATGTAAAGAAGTTACAGCCGGACAAGCTTGAACCCAAAGCGGAAAAATGCGTCTTCATAGGATACCCGAAGGAAACTATTGGGTATACCTTCTATCATAGATCCGAAGGCAAAACATTCGTTGCCAAGAATGGATCCTTTCTAGAGAAGGAATTTCTCTCGAAAGAAGTGACTGGAAGGAAAGTAGAACTCGACGAGGTTGTCGAACCTTCTCTCGAAATTGCGAGTAGCGCAGCACCGGAAGAAGTTCCTGTGGTGCCTGCACCAATAAGAGAGGAAGCTAATGATGGTGATCATGAAACTTCGGTTGAAGTTGCTACAGAGCCTCGGAGGTCAACGAGAACTCGTACCACTCCAGATTGGTATGATTCCGTTATGAATGTCATGGTGGTGGACAACACCGATGACCCCGAGACATATGAGGAAGCGATGATGAGCCCAGATTCCAATAAATGGCAAGAAGCCATGAAATCCGAGATTGGATCCATGTACGAAAACCAAGTATGGACTTTGGTGGACTTACCGGATAGCCGGAAGGCTGTCGAGAACAAATGGATTTTCAAGAAGAAAACAGATGCTGATGGTAATATTACTGTCTATAAAGCTTGACTTGTCGCAAAAGGGTTTCGACAAATTCAAGGAGTTGACTACGATGAGACCTTCTCACCGGTAGCGAAGCTAAAGTCTGTGAGGATTATGTTAGCAATCGCTGCATATTATGATTATGAGATATGGCAGATGGATGTCAAAACAGCATTCCTCAATGGAGACATTGATGAAGAGTTGTATATGATGCAACCCAAAGGTTTTGTCGATCCTAAATATGCTAACAAGGTATGCAAACTTCAACGGTCCATCTATGGATTGAAGCAAGCATCCCGAAGTTGGAATCAACGTTTTGATAAGGTAATCAAAAGTTTTGGTTTTATACAAACTTATGGAGAAGCTTGTATTTACAAGAAAGTGAGTGGGAGCTCTGTAGCATTCTTAATACTGTATGTGGATGACATATTGTTGATTGGGAATGATGTAGACCTTCTTAATAGTGTCAAGGAATATTTGAATAATAGTTTTTCAATGAAGGATCTTGGCGAAGCAGCTTACATATTAGGCATAAAGATTTATAGAGATAGATCGAAACGCCAAATATCATTGTCACAGAGTACATATTTGGACAAAGTTCTAAAGAGATTTGGAATGGATGAAAGCAAGAAAGGGTTCTTGCCCATGTTGCCCAATACGACCTTGAGTAAAACTCAAAGTCCGACATCGGCAGAAGATAGAGAAAGGATGAGTAAGACTCCCTATGCCTCAGCCATAGGATCTCTAATGTATGCCATGCTATGTACTAGACCCGACATCGCATATACTGTTAGTCTAACTAGCAGATATCAAAGTGATCCAGGAGTGGATCATTGGACAGCGGTCAAAAACATCCTTAAGTACTTGAGAAGAACTAAGGATATGGTTCTTTCTTACGGAGGTGATGAACAGCTCGTTGTTAATGGTTACACCGATGCTAGTTGGAACACCGATCCGGATGATTCTAAATCACAATCTGGATACGTATTTATTTTGAATGGTGCAGCAGTTAGCTAGAGGAGTGCAAAGCAAAGCGTTGTGGCGAGATCTTCAACTGAATTGGAATACATGGCTGCTTCGGAGGCTTCACAAGAAGCGATATGGATGAAAGAGTTCATTACAGAGCTGGGTGTGGTTCCTAGTGCGCTGGACCCAATGTCTATCTACTGTGATAACATGGGCGCCATAGCCAATGCGCAAGAACCAAGGTCACACAAGAAGCTGAAGCATATCAAGCTACGTTTTCACGCTATTCGAGAACATATCCAGGATGGGGATATAAAGATTTGCAAAGTACACACAGATCTGAATGTGGCGGATCCGTTGACTAAACCTCTCCCGAGGGCAAAACATGACCAACACCAAACTGCCATGGGTGTTCGGTATATTACCATGTAATCTAGATTAGATGACTCTAGTGCAAGTGGGAGACTGTTGGAGATATGCCCTAGAGGCAATAATAAATGTAGTTATTATTATATCTTTGTGTTTATGATAAATGTTTACATTCATGCTATAATAGTATTAACAAGGAAACCATTAATACTTGTGTGATTTGTAAACTTAATTTGAAGTCCCTAGTATAGCCTCTATACTTCACTAGCTTGTTGGTTGATTAATGATTGTGGTTTCCCTATCATGAACATTGAGATGTTATCAACAACAAGATCATATCGTTAGGAGAATGATATGGTGGACATACTCCTATAGATAAGCGTAGCATAAAGATCAAAGTCATTTCAATAGTTCAATTGCTATATGCTTTCTGATACATAGTAACCTAATTCCTTCGACCATGAGATCATGCATATCACCTTTACTGGATGGATGCTTTGATGACATCAAACACCACACCGTAACTGGGTGGCTATAAAGGTGGCATTAAGTGTTCGGAAAGTATTGGTTGAAACACATGGATCAAGAGTGGGATTTGTCCATCCACATGACGGATAGATATACTCTGGGCCCTCTCGGTGGAATGTCATCCAATTAGCTTGCAAGCATGTGACTTGGTCACAAGGGATCACATATCACGGGAACGAGAAAAGAGTACTTATCAGTAACGAGGTTGAACTAGGTATGCAGAGATGCCGACGATCATAACCTCGGATAAGTAACATATCGTGAGACAAAGGGAAATTGGTATCGTATGTAAGTGGTTCATTCGATCGCAAAGTAATCGTAGAAATATGTGAGAGCCATATGAATTTCCAGATTCCTCTATTGGTTATTGTTCGGAGAAGTGTCTCGATCATGTCCGCATAATTCACGAACCGTAGGGAGACACACTTAAGGATTCGACGTTGTTTGAGTAGTTATGGTATTATGAGAAAGAGACCGAATGTTGTTCGGAGTCTCGGATGGGATCCGGGATATCACGAGGTGATCCGGAATGGTCCGGAGAATAAGATTCATATAAGGAAAGTCCCGTTTCGGAGTTCGGGAATGATTCCGGTGTTTCATCGGGAATGTTCTAGAAGGTTCCGGATTGTCCGGCACTCCGGGGGGGAGGGTACATGAGTGTGTCATTGAATGATTGCATCATGTACTAAGTGTTCTTGCTGTTCCAAAAACATGAAAGTCAAATTGCCAGTTTGAAAGTCAAACGGCTAAAACAGGAAACTGTGGGAAACAGGAAACTGTGGGAAACAAGCAAGAGGAGTTGGAACCAACTTGGAGGAGGAGTCCCACTCCTCCAAGCCGGCGCCCAGCCCAAGGCCGACTTGGGGAGGGACTCCCCTCCCCTGGCCGCGCCTCCCCACCCATAAAAGGAGGGGCAGGGCTCCCTCCTAGAACACACAAGTTCCTATATTCTACCTCCGGTTTAGAGCCGTTTTGGTTTAGAGCTTCTAATTGCTTTAGCCAGCGGTTTAGAACCTTCTAATTGGTTTAGAGCCTTCTAATTGGTGTGTCTAATTACTAGACCACTAATAGCCTCTCTCATAAGCTCCACCATACTCGCACCGGCTTAAGGTGAAGCCCTGCGGGATTTCCCCTCTACTTCCGGTACCACGTCGTTGTGCTGCCGGAATCGCGAGGAGAGTGCTACAACCTCCGCTGCCTGCTGGAACAAGGGAGAGGAAGGTCTTCGTCGAGTACCGAACGTGTGACCGACTGCGGGAGCGCTGCCGGAACGTGGCGCCGGAAGGATCGTCTACACGATCTTGAGATCGGAAAGAGTACGACTACATCACCCACGAGAATCTGCTCTCGTTAAACGCTTTGGAATCTTCGAGGGCAAGTTATACCATCGACTCGTTGCTACAATCTAGTAGATAGATCTTGGCTTGTTTGTTTGTATGCGATAGAAAATTTTTGTTTTCCATGCTACGAACCCCTACATGAAGCAGCAAGCATCAAGTCTTCCCTCGGTAAAGACCGAGGTTATCGAATCAGAAGGAGGAAGGAAACTTCACACAGGTGTTGCAAGCAACGCGGAGACCTGCACAACACAAACTCAAGACTTTGCCCCAATGAATCAGTGAGGTTGTCAAGCTCACCGGTTTGCTGTAACAAAGGATTAAATGTATGGTGTGGAAGGTAATGGTTTGCAGCAAGTAAACAAGTAACAGTGGAAGATGTATCAATGGTAAAGATTGGACCGGGGTCCATAGTTCAATAGAGGTGCTCTCCTTAGATAAACAACATGGCATGAAGGGTAAACAAATTACAGCAGGGCAATTGATAGGAACTGAGCAAGGCATAACAATGCAATTACTAGTCAGAAAGATCCTATGAGGTTGATTGGGCAATACAACAATATACATAGACCGCCATCCAACTGCATCTATGACTAGAAGCCCACCTTCAGGTTATCATCCGAACCCCCTCCAGTATTAAGTTGCAAGCAACAGACAACTGCTTTAAGCAAAGTGTTTAAGGTAAACAGTCCACATGTTCCATGAACAAGAGACCGTTGTTTTCTCCCTAGTAGCAACAACACATCTACAACCGAAGAGATTTTTGTCACTTCCCTTGGAAACTAGAGGCATGAACCCACTATCGAGCATAAATACCCTCTCTTGGAGTCACTAGCAACTACTTAGCCAAGATAGCTACTAACAACGGAGAGCATGCAAGATCACAAACAACACAGACATGATAGAATCATAAAGACATAACCATTAATCAAACCAACATAATAATCTCAATATCCATCGGATCCCCGCAAACACAACATGCATGATTACAAATAGATTAGATCTTGATCATCAATGGAGCTCACAAGATCTATACATGAAAGCATAAAGGAGGAGATACAACCATCTAGCTACTACATCGACCCCATAGTCCAAGGTGGAACTACTCACGAATCATACCGGAGAGAAGGCCTCCGGAATGATCTCCCCTCCGGCAGAGTGCCGGGAAGAACTTCAGATCCCCCCGATCTAGGGATGACAGTGGCAGAGGCTAAAGAAGGTTTCGTGGATTTCTGATCGGGTACTCAGGGTTTCTGCATCGGGGGCTTCTTATAGGCGAAGGGGGAGACTGAGGAGGCGGCTAGGGCCACCAAACCCTAGCCAGGCGCGGGGTGGGGCCCACCCACGCCTGGGGTGGGTTTGGCCCCCCTGGTTGGCCTCCCGGGCTCTCCTCTGGACTTCTTGTTCCCCACGGAAAGTAATTGACTTTGTCCTTTGTCCCGTCCAATTCCAAGAATATTTCTTTACTGAATTTTCTGAAACCAAAAACAGCAGAAAACAGGCATCTGGCACTGTTGCAACTTGTTAATAGGTTAGTATCAGAAAACATGTAAAAAGCACCCCAAAGTGTATACAAGTAAAGCAAAGTAGATACTAAACAAGCATGGAGCATCAAAAATTATAGATACGTTTCCAATGTATCAGCATCCCCAAGCTTAACCCCTGCTCGTCCTCGAGTAGTTAAGTGATAAAAGAATAATTTTTGAGGTGACATGCACCCTCACAATAAAGATCCAACCATTTGCAAGCATTGAAAGCTGGGATCAAAGAACTCTAAACATGTGCATGAAAGATGGAGTTCTAACAATAGGACATAGTAACTATGCATGCAACATGACAAGCTACAAACAAAGATTATGAATAACATGCATTGAAAAATGTTTTTTTGTTTCAGATACAGAAAATGTAGCATAGTGGCAATCAGCTTGTCCCTCATAGAGTAGAAAATAGATACATAGGACACCTGCAAAGTTCACAAGGGTGACTAGAAATAAGTAGCACAAGAACAAGTAATATCACAATATGCATCAATTAATAAGCTTTGGAACACTGCACACAGAATGACAACTATGCTCTCTTAATGGTGCCTAAAGGTAGAAGGTGGACACTCAATAGTGGTGGAAGAAAGGCCTTTTTGTATAGGAAGCAGGGATTACAAGTTTCAAAAAGAGCTTCCAAAAATTATGGTACTTGTTAGCTTTCATCCCTCATTGCCCCTATCATAAGCATCTTGAAGTGGTTAAGGTTAAAGTGGCAAAGCTGGAGTATATGCTTGATGAAGTATAAGTTGGCAATCTCATGCCCCTTGAATACGAGGGCCACACCTCATGCATACTCAACTTTGGGTCCAGGTAAGTTTTTGTCACTGTAAGTATTTGCATATCATTGAGAACCGCCAACGGGGTACCCCTTGCACATGGTACAGGAACTTTCCCATAACCAAAATGACAAGGCAAGCAGACAATGAGAATCTTAGCAATATTTTTATTTACCATATGCATATATTTTTATTGAGGATGCTTCATAGATAGCTCATTATGGTGATGCTGCAAGTTTCCACCATGATTAGGCATGGCTTAGGCTAGCAGCCCAGGCGTTTCTCTAACACAGGATACAAACTCCATGGACTTACAAGTTCCCTCTTTATTTCACACCAGTGACATCCATAGACAAAAGAACATGATATCAACTGAGTACAACAAGGTACAAGTGCAATGTTGAAAACATTCCCCATGACAGCATGGTTCTGCTAATTCCAACTTATAAGTGCAAGCATCTACAACAAAGTTGTCACAATGGTTCAAGTTTATTAGGGGCAAAGAATATAAAGTGTGCCATCAAGTTCGTGAGGGCTTTAATCACTAAGTTTTCACATAACAAAATAGTTTTTAATTGGAAGATATTTGAAAGCAAGAATATACTTGGAATGGTGTAACACGCCATGCATAGGAATTTATGGTGGACACTTTGGAAAACTTGGTTTCTTGGGAGTTGGAGGCATGAGTAGAACTTACTCATACAAGTGGAGGCTAGCAAAAGACTGGGAGCAACCAACTAAGAGAGCAATAATTGCCATAATCATGCAATGCAACCAACTAAGGGGGCAGTGATTGGCTTGGATCATCTACTGGGCCGAAGTGTGGACGGGAAAGATCGCCCAGTTGTGCAACAAGGATTTGATCTCTCATGGGTAAAGTGATGCACCTCTGCACAGCGTAAGAACTGTAACTTGTTACTTCCTGTTCCGAGAAGGAGCTGCGAATGCGGCGTGAAAGGAACTCCATCAAAGTTCTGGTAAACCCGTGAAGGCTAACGGACATAGCTTTTCAGAATAAAAGCAACCTTTAAAGAAATGTTTACAAAAACTTGCATTGCCTACGACCTATGGTCTATGGTTGTAGATATAGTGCATCAAACACTCCTTTTCTAGTGATCTTGCTGAGTACGCTCGTACTCAACGTATCTTCTTAACCCTTGCTAGATTCTGAAGCCATTAAGACGACGTCTACATCAAGTCATGCTTCAGGAATCATCATCAAAAGCTAAAGCTCTTCAATAAAGTCAAGAAAGTCAACATATACATCAACTCAAGTGAAGACGAAGTTACTGATTAGATGAGAATATAATCTCTAGCAATAGAACCTATTTCTGTAGTGTATTGCAATAGCAGCAATGCCAACCCATTAGTTAAAATATTAGTCTTAATAGTATGATAGTTTTTGAGTTGTCTATTTCTGATTCTTCTTTGTAAGAAGTTTCTTTCTCTCTCTTTAACCTAGAGTGTTCTCTGGATCTTGTGTAAAGAGTTGAGTTGTAACCTATAGTCATGTATTGGATCTGTTGTGTTTCTGTTGTACCACTCTGAGGGATGTAATACTAGTGAACGGTGTTTCATTGGTGTTATGTCAACGACTATAGTGTACTACATCATGCAGTGGTATGCTGGGTCACCGCAGCTGGTATCAGAGCATATGCTTTGACCTTAGGATTAAAATCCTTTTAGGAAGATAAGTAGGTTGGATAGTGACTATAGGAGCCATATTATCTAAACCAAATGATCTTATGATTGGTGATGAGTATCCACTTGAGGATAAACCTTGTCACAAAATGCTTAAGTCATAATTCTTAGGAGTAGTTATCTATCTTTTCTCAGTATACATAAACCACCAAGATACTGTCGGAAAGTGTAAGACATCAATTGAAGTAGTCTTAATGGTGCAGCCTAACCCTAGAATTTAAGTAAGACAATGGAATCTTATGGTTAGTTGATAATCAAGGACAACATGATGAATATCATCAGGATAAATGTTGATGTAATGAGTACTAATCATGTGGGATTCACTTGAGAATTCTACGTGATGAAGTGAAATTATGCTAGGATTTAATGGTGGAGTAATGGGAAACAAAGTCATTATGGTTAGATTAGCTTTTGAATCATGATAAAGAGGTAAAACATAATAAGATCATGGTGAGATTAGCTCTGAAACCATGATATCACTGTAAATATGGCAAATATTTAGTAAGTTATGTTGAGGTAAAAGTAAGGAAATAACATGGTAGAACTATGATAGAAGTCATAGGTGCTAGAAAATTCTAACAATCTTTGGTTTAAGATAATAATAGAATCTAGTTAGTCATTTGGAGAGATCATGTGAGGTTAGTTTATTAATAAAGTAAGGATGGTTATAGCTAATCATTCCAAAAGTGAGACAAAAGGTGAGTCGAAACCAGATTGAGACCACTTTGCTTAAAAATTATCATGTTGCAATTGAGCAATATGGATAAATAGTGAGACAAAGAATAGTTTGACCCTAAGTGCTAAGTATCACGATGTAAACCTATACGAGGAGGTGTCATATACTACACAACTAAGCCTGAATTCTAGAGATGTTATACTCAACTACTATATTCCGGGCTTAGAATATTGTGTGTTATATGTACCACATTTGGATTTATTGATTTTTCTTGGATCTTCTTGATTAACTAGATCTATACATGAATTTTGACTTGGTGTGCAAATGCATGTTGCAACATCCAGTTACTACTTGAGTAGTAGTTATACCATATTCATGGAGGTATATGAATAAGTACAAAAGAAGAAGCTTTGGAACAAAATGGTATTCAAGCTCTGACAATTCAGAGAGAATGCCAATAGCATGTCAAAAAACCATAGGGTAATTCATACACCCTAGGATGGTTCACAACAGGTATCTTGTCCGCAGCTGGTATTTGGTTAACTTAGTTAACCAGATCTTCTTAAAAGTTGCATAAAGAGCATAAAACTTGGCCTAAGTTAAGTAAGACATAAATGAGTATTAAAGAAATTGAAGCAACCGTCTTTCGAGATTCTTCGCGAAATCAGGCCTACCAAAGACAAAAAGTATAAACAGTAAGTAAGATAAATAATGCCGAAAGATTCACTTCGGAGATCCAAAATTGTGTGGATACACCGTACAATCTTTCATGAGACCCTAACTAGGTAGAGTATAAGCTAAACAAAGACCTACATTCTAGTTATAAAGCCAATGGTTACTATATAGGCAGTTTAGAGACCATTAGTAAACCCTAAGGGGGAGAGTAAACTGTAAATGGAAGTATCGCTATCTGATTATCTGAGTAAAGGTTGGAGAAGAAGTATTAACCTATAATAGTGATAAACCTTATTTTCATAAGGTTAAAAGAAGGTATTATTAATAAAATACTTTCGGAAGTATGTCTGGGTGAAAGATCGAAGTTTACTTCAAAGTAGTAGTACTCAGACCTTAAGATAGTTAATAAATGGAAGTTGAAGAAGTACTGAAGGTAATAATAAAAGATTATCTAAAGCCTGCTAAAGTAAAAGCTTAAAGGTGATAAAATAGATTAATCTTAATAGACTAATTCTAGTGAAAACAACTCTTAAGTGGTCCTTAAGAGTGAATAATCATATCCAATTAGACATATGTAGAGAAATAGGAAATTCCGATGGTATGGACTAAATGTGTTCAAAACCAGTCTTCGGAAGGATTATCAGTATAAACCATACTAAGACAAACCAAATTTAGTCTTTTATCCTCAACTATTATCTAATAGAATTTAAAAATCCTGTTTTAGTGAGACTACCTAGACCGTATATAATATAGTAAGGAAATTCAATGATTAAGTGAAAGAGTTGGATTAGGATAACTACTCAGGATAAGGAACTAGAGAAGAGACCCCAAATTAAGGAGTTATAATAAGTACATATCTCTAAAGGAGGATTGTAAAAGGAACTTTGAAGGATTGAGACAACAAATTGGAGATTCCAAGTATGATGAGAATACAAGAAAACTATCTGGATCTGGAATACTACAATTATTTCCATTTAAGGTTACCATGGAGTTGAGAAATGTCGTAACTAACACTAGTAAATTCCTTACTCCGAAATGTGAGAGTTTGCGAACTTCGGGGTCGAAGTTTATTTTAAGGGGAAGAGTCTGTAACATCTCAGCATTAGAGCTTAGAAATAAGCTGAACACAGATGTGTGCATTGCATTCATGCATAGAAAATCCGAATAATTTTCGCGCTTTTGAATAAAAACTTGTCAAAGTGATTGAAGCTTCTCTCAACTTGACGGAATTGAAGTAGATCAACAAGTTGACTGCGATAAGTTTCAATATGACCTTTGTTAAAACCTTATTTTGAGTAAACATGATTTGATCTAAGGGTAGATCAAACATAATGAAACTAAACCATTACACATTGATTAATGATTATAATTTGATCCTTAAGTGATCATATCCTAGTATTCATTACAATAACTCATGAATACCAAGTAACAAGAATTCAATAACTAAGACTTGACCTATATCATTCTTATATATTCCTACCATGAGTGTCATGGTAATACTTAACACTAACTCTTTAGGTATAGGGAGTAAGGAGGAAACCAATTTAAAGACCATTCACCACATATCTTTATTTCCATATTAATCCTTGTCATCTCTATTGAACCTTATTCTAATATCCATTGTTCCTCAATGTAGAGTAATCAACTATTGACCTATCAATTCTTGATCTATCAACTCTTGTTCTTATCTTGGCATTCACCTAAAGCCTATAAAGAAAGAAGTAAGAAGAGGTAAATAGTAATGCTAGTCTTAGATATCATCTATAGGATGGGAGTGTTGGAAGAGAATAGGATCAGTGTGGTAATTGATGGAGTTAACTCACTCCTGAAATGATAGAAGGGTTATTTGGAATATATAATTATATGGTGATAAAGAAGATTACAAGGATGAACCCTGAAGAAAGTCACCAGGAGTAATCCTATTGGATCAAGTAGGTATAGTCAATGAGTAATATCTCATAGTCAGGTAGAGATACTAAGAAGATAATTATAATACAACTGTAATGTTGTATGGATGAAATCCTTGGTTAGCCAACTAGAAATCTAAACCATAAAGGATCAAAGGATTATAATGATGATGCTTTAGCCACCAAGATTGAATGCTTATATCAAGTATAAGTGACATTGGTGGGTAGAACATGATTGAACCCTAGTATAGATATGTCATTCTAGGTTAGCCATGACAAGTCACATTAATATAATGTGAGGTTGGAGTATTAGATACTGTAGTTAAGTAGAGACAAGATAGTATGATTAAGATGATGTTAGAGCAACATTGGATTAAAGAAGTAGTATTTTCCTCTTTGGAATACTAAGCACTTGAGGTTAAGTAGGATTTGATGTATACATCTATTGAAGTAATATTAGTGAAGGATGATTATGGAAGGGTATGAATGGAGTGGAAGTAACTACTTGTTGGATTGGAGATTATTAGCAGTAGAGTAGTTGATATAACCAAGTATGGATATCTGAAGATTATGAAAGCTTTAGTGTCAAGCTCATTGGATTTATAAATGGATTTAGAAGAATAAAAGGTGGATAAGAATATTCTTGTGAAGTAAACCTCATCATGCTAACACATGATGATGGATATAAAGGAGTAGAATATCTAGGAAAGGAATTCCTCAAATTAGAAGTCCAGGATTGTGAATTATGGAAGATAGAAATTCTTGGTAAACACTAAACCCTAAATCTTTAACCAAACATAGTATCCATTTCATCTGATTGATCTATCATCTTATTATCACAAAGCTTTATAGGAATATTTTCCTATAGCAAATCACTCAAGCATATCTTTGACACTTTCAAACCTTTAAATCATGTGTACCACATAGTTGGAAATTACTATAAACCATTATCCCCAATATTATATCCATATATTAATCACACTTAAGCAAGTAATGAATAGCTAGTTCTAGAAAACAACTATGCATATTTTAATTAAGAAGGGTGGTTAGGATTCACCTGTTAGTAGATTTTGAATAATAGAATTCACCATTCTGAGAACCCTAATAATTAAATTCTCTTATATAATGATTGTTATATAATAATAAAGATGGATACATGCTTTGCATATATTTAGCTATCTTAAACCATTATCATTACATTCATTATAAGGAAATAAAAATCATTCTATAAGGGTATAATATGATTAACAAATCCCTAAAACCCTAACTCCTATATTAGTTATAATAAAATATATATACCTTGTTATTCCCTAGATTCATGGGAGTAATATTAACCATATTAATTCCTTTGTATATCATACATCAAATAATGATATATGATAATTATATAAAAATTTCCCTCCAAACTATAAGTTAACTAGAATTAAGTTTTATAAACAAATAAGGAAATATCCTAATATAAGTCCATGGTTTATTATGGAGAGAAAATTCATGACAAAGCTTATTACAGAATATTAAAAGGATCTATATAAAGAAAATAAATAAATATAACACTATATAATAAAAGCTAACAAAATGACTTTAAACACCATCCATTATTGCTGCAACTATTTAACAAATAAATTCTATAAAGGAAATTTGAAACAAATGTATAATACACAAATCTGAAAATAAAACAGAAAAGAGAAAAGGAAAACAGTAAGAAAAAAACTGCAACCAGGCCGCAGCCCATTTCCCTCTCTACCTACCGCCCAACAGTAGCACCTTTCCTCTTCCGTTCCCTTGGCTGCAGCCCACGTCGGCCCAACGTCAGCCCGCATACCTTTTCGTTTCTTTTCCCTTCTTCTTCCTCTGGACAGAAAGCATCGTCGTCAAAGCAGCTGCCTGGCTCGAGCTCCGCCGTCCGCCGTGGTCGTCATGATTCGTGTCGAAACTGTCGTCATCAGAAGGGGATAAGAAGGACATGACGCCGCCTCGCACATCCTTATCCCCATTCCTTTCCTCTCCTCTTTGTCTCCTCTCAGAGGCCGAACCCTAGCTCGCCGAAGACTCTCGTCGTCGTTGCTCCGTAGCTCCTCTTGCTTGCCTGAGACCACCATAAGAACCACCATGTCGTCCTCGTTATTCTTTTTGAAGCATGCAAGCCGGGATGGTTCCAGGCGCTTGGATTGTTATCTCACTCCCGAAGTCCGAACACCATCAATACCACCGAGTTCGACCATGATTCGCAGCATCAACCTTTTCTCTGCAAACCTGGTGAGTTACTGATGCTCACGCATCCCTCAATCATCCTCCTTTCACATTTAATTGATCGCTCATCGTGCAACCGTAGCCGTCGCCGCTCGACCTCGCCATTGACCAAACTCCTATGACCTTAAGTGAGCGGCGCCGCCACCAATAGGTTTGTCTTGGATCCCTCTTTCGAACATGACCATCTTGGCTAGCCTGTGCGCTCCCAATCGATGGATTGATCACCGATCTGAGATGATCATCCTATATGACGTCATCATCGCGTCATACACACATCACCCTTGACCTGGTCAGCCATTTGACTGGTCCTTGCCCTGGTGGCGGGTGACGTGGTATACGACCCATCTGTCATTGTCTATGAGTAGGAACAACTCCAGTAACAAAAACATTTATCTAGCTGGGCATGCCATGTGGCATGTGGCCCACCAGTCAGTGACTGTATCTAGTTTTAGCTTGGTATAAAAAGTATTTCCTGTTTAGAAAATAAATAAAACAATATACATTCAAACACAAATAAATTCCAGAAATTAAATAAAATGATTAAATCTTAGAAATTTAATAACTTTTGTTTTATAATTTAGAAAAATATGTGTAATATATGAAAATGTTTAGAAAAATAAAATCTACAACTTAAAACTATTATCAAACATTATTATTTTAACAATTTAAATAATTATTATTTAATAAAGATTTTATAAGTAATAAAACTTAGATAATTCATATTTTAATATTGGTAAATGTTAAAAATATAAATAAAATACCAAAAATCAAAGAAAAATAAGAACTATAATTTAAAACTATAATCATGCATTATTATTTAACCTAATTAAATATTTGTTATTTATTAACTATTTATAAAATAATAAATCTTATAAAAATCGTATCTTATTATTTATAAATCACAAAAATAAATGTAATATATCAAAATAATCACAAAAATAATACCTACATGTTAAAAATATAATATTCCACTTATGAGGTAAATAAAAATTTAAACACTTTAATAACTTGAATTCAAACCTATTTCCTTAGTTGATAATTCATAAAAGGGTAAATAAAAATTGCTAATATTTCTAAAATTAGCCCATTGAGTCTAATAAACAGTGTTAGTCTTAAATATTGATAATATGAAGTCAAAATGCTTCAACACAATTTAAATGAAATTTTATTGAATTATCATTCACCCATTAGTGTAAGTTATTTTCTAAAAGGATCCTTATTCAATATAAAATCTTCAAGAATAATTTGTGACTAAATAAAATCTTTCCATTACTTCCATCAGAAGATTATAAGCATACTAAAACGCTATAGTGACTTCACAAGTAGTCACTAACATGGGTTACTTATTCACAAACCATAACCACATCTTTATGAAGAGATAAATGATTCCACTCCAGTATAATGATAAGAAACCACTACTCAAATAAAAGTATAACCATTCTTAAGTAACTTTAAGGAAACATTATAAAGTACACAAGGTACAAATAACATAAGCAATATACCTTAAGTCCATCTATGTCTTTAAAGTTAACTTTAGTCTATAATACTTCAAATACTATGCTAAAGACTTTGTTATGTATTTTATAGTTAACTTTGGTCTGTTATAATTAAGTTATAAGAATCTCAAGTCCAGACTATTCAAGCAAGCATAACAATATCAATCACATTCTATCAACCATATTCTAAAAACTATCATAATTGCTTAAACCTTAATAAATAAATCTTTTCTTCAAAAGTTATTCGTTTTGCCACTTCAGTCAACAGATGATAGCTAATCGTATCACATTACTTTCTACTTTACTTGAATACTTAGGATTGATAACACTTAAGTTCTTTATAAGTGACATTACTTGTAAAGTAAAATTTGAAGATAAACACTTATAGTGTAAGCAATCTTGAGTAGCATTTCACATTTGTGTATATCTCATTGTTTTATGATATTATAATTGCATGTTAGTTCACACACACTTACAAGAATTAACAAGAAGCACAAATAAGAAACTAATATAAAATGGAAACACATTCTAAGAAAACCAATTCCAATATCCAAACCCTAGAACAACGTTATCCCCGGGATTCGAGTTTATCAACTTGCATTACATTACTGATGCATAAAAGCATCTTGCTTCTTTAAACATTAGTCCTTACCGGACCAATGATGCTGATTTCAGATATTGGATCTTATATTGTCTTGAAGACCGTGAGTGCATAATCTTGCAATCACAAAAGGAAAGTTCACACTTGATCATGTCCTTTGATTATTTTATGTAAAGTATTTTACAAATCCAGTGTTATCATCACCTGCATTTGAAAAAGGTCCGAAAACACTATTTTCACAATAATGTGATTATAGGTTATTACCATGAGGTAATAACCCATTATGAAAGTTCCGATGGTAAAGGAACATATTATCTAGGACTTAACAACCAATGTCGCCAGTGATTCTTGCGCCGTATATCACGCGTTAACCATGAGATTTGGAATGGGACAGAGAAGTCAGCTATATCTTCTTCCTCTCGCATGTAGCGGGATGTGCAGGTCGTGGCTGTTATCATAGCGTGCATATTAATTGGTAATTCGTAGAGGATATGCATCATATGGGTGGGAACCCTCAACGTACCACGATAGTTCTGGCATCTAACGGTCTATACAAACCATTGCCGTAATTCAATGGGTGGGCATGGTGTACACCAAGGAGGCATGCGAGGTCGCGAAGGGGGCAGTGATTGGCTTGGATCATCTACTGGGCCCCACACCATAGGAAGTGTGGATGGTAAAGATTGCCCGGTTGTGCAACAAGGATTTGATCTCTCATGGATAAAGTGACGCACCTCTGTAGAGTGTAAGAACTGTAACTTGTTACTCCCTGTTCCGGTAAGGAGCTGCGAACGCGGCGGGAAAGGAACTGCATGAAAGTTCTGGTAAACCCGTGAAGATAGACGGACATAGCTTTTCAGAATAAAAGCAACCTTTAAAGAAATGTTTACAAAAACTTGCATTGCCTACGACTATGGTCTGTGGCTGTAGATATAGTGCATCAAACACTCCTTTTCTAGTGAACTTGCTGAGTACGCTCGTACTCAACGTATCTTCTTAACCCTTGCTAGATTCTGAAGCCATTAAGACGACGTCTACATCAAGTCATGCTTCAGGAATCATCATCAAAATCTAAAGCTCTTCAATGAAGTCAAGAAAGTCAACATATACATCAACTCAAGTGAAGACGAAGTTACTGATTAGATGAGAATATAATATCTAGCCATAAAACCTATTTCTGTAGTGTATTGCAATAGCATCAATGCCAGCCCATTAGTTAAAATATTAGTCTTAGTAGTATGATAGTTTTTGAGTTGTCTATTTCTGATTCTTCTTTGTAAGAAGTTTCTTTCTCTCTCTTTAACCTAGAGTATCTCTAGATCTTGTGTAAAGAGTTGAGTTGTAACCTATAGTCATGTCTTGGACCTGCTGTTTTTCTTTTTTACCACTCTGAGGGATGTAATACTAGTGAACGGTATTTCATTAGTGTTATGTCAATGACTATAGTGTACTACATCATGAAGTGGTATGCTGGGTCACCGCACATACTAATCAAAGCAAAGAGTGGTACTGCAAGTCAAGTACTAAATGATCATAGAGGCTATGGTGACTTGTTCATAGTCATAACATGGTGTGAGCATGTGCCAAGTCAACCCAAGCAAAGCATCAAAGGAGAATACCACAATACTATGTTTTTGCATGCTAAAACAACACATAATTTCTTCAAGGCACACTAAGCAATCCCAATTGTTTGGAACAAGACATGCTACAACAATAATCACTAAGCATAATGCTAAAACAACACCTAGCATGTCATGCTAAAGTCTAAGTCATAGTCAATGCAAGCTCCTCTTGCACTTCAAGCAAGAACTTACTACTCCTTTCCAACACCAAGCAAACTTATTTGCAAAACAACACAGCGAGAACGGGGGTCCAAACTACTTTATTCAAACAAACTAAACAACCTAAGCAAAGCAAACGAAAACTAAGACGCTCTAAGAACAACACAACTGTGCATGAAACAATAAAAACCAAGTGTCTAGACAGACCTGAGCTTTTTATTGATGAAGAAGGGGATGCCTTGGGTATCCCCAAGCTTTGATGCTTGTACCTCTTGGGTATTTCTTGGGGTGACACCATGGTGGCATCCCCAAGATTGATATTTTTTCCATTCTTCATCTCATTGCATCATTCTCTCTCTACACCTGAATTTTTTCCTTCACACAATCTTCATTAGCAACATTAGTGCATTCAAAAGATATTAGACCACTGACAAAGCTTTGGAACAGAAAGGCTTTTCACTAAAAACACAAGCTACTATAGTAACTCCTCCAAAAATCTCAATTTACCTGAAGAGAACTCAAAAAGGAATCAATAAGAAGCAAATGCAATTAATGGCAGAAATCTTTCAAAACAGACCAGCAGGTAGAAACTGATTTGTTCGAAAATCTTCTATTGCTCAAATCAAAAAGTGTTTAACTAACGAAAGTTATCTAACATACTGGGGGATTTATTCGTAAATTTTCAGCTCAATCCGAGTTACAGAGCCTCCTCACGAATGTTTTTGGTGGAGAATAGAAATCTGTTTCAGGACAGCAACTCCCCAAATCTTACTTTCCTCTCATTAGAGGTCATTCTTGGCACAAAAAGCAAACAAAAAGGATAAGGAGAGGTCATTACAGAAGTAATAACTTCCAAGACTCAAGGAAACTCTTGGGTTATCTCCCAACAAGTACTTTTCTTTAACGCCTTTAAGTTAGGCACAAGAAGCAAGAAGAATCAAGTGTTTTCAAATGAAGAAGCATGAACATCAAACCTTGCTTTTAAAGGAGGAGCAAAAAGCAAATTCTCTCTCCTCATAGGGAAGTGTTCAATACCTTTCTTGAATGGAAAATGATATTTAATGGTGCCTTCTTTCATATCAATGATGGCACCAACCGTTCTAAGAAAAGGTCTTCCCAAAGTAATAGGTCAAGAAGCGTTGTATTCAACATCCAAAACATAGAAATCAACAAGGAAATAAGCATTATTAACCATAATGAGAACATCATTAATACTCCACATGAGTATCTTCTTAGCATTATCATCGAGTGGGACATCTAAATAACAATCTTCCAAAGGTGGTAAATCAAGCATTTCATAAATCTTCCTAGGCATAATAGAGACACTAGAACCAAGACCACATGAAGATTTGAGATCAAAGTCATTCACTTGCATATTAATAATGGGTTCCCAACTATCTTCTACTTTCCTAGGAATAGAAGCTTTGTGTTTTAGCTTCTCTTCCTTAATTTTCACAAGAGCATCTATAATGTGTTTGGTAAAGGCAACATGCGTATCACTAGCATCAGGACTTCTAGCAAGCTTTTGCAAGAACATAATCACTTCAGAAATATTGCAACCATCAATATCAAAGTCAAACTTAGCATCACTAGTGGTAGGCATAGTAGGAGTAGGAATAGGGACTACTTGTGTTTTAGTGGTGATAGTGCACACACTATTGTTTCTATCAATTTCAGCTTCCCTTTCCCACTTAGCATGAAGTTGAGATAACAGCCTAACATTTTCATCAATAGTAACTTGTATGGCATGAGCAATAGCAAAGGTGTTTTCCATAGTTTCAGGTTTAGCGGCCATTTTATTAACCAATGAAGTTTGAGCTTCAGACAAAGAGGATATATTTTTCTTAGCACTCAAATTTTTTGACTGTAAACTAGGAATTTCTCTATTCAAATTCTCAAGATGAAGACTAATGTTTTTTCAATATAATAGATTATTCCTCCATAGTTTTAGTGAAAATCTTGTTTTTCTCACATTGCATTTGCATAAATTTTTTAGTGGATCTCTCAACATCTAGAATCCTTTTTTCACTAGGCATTCCAGAGCTATCCTGATAAGCATTTCCACTAGGAGGATAATGCCTATAATTGTTGTTGCTACCAAAATTATTCCTATAGGCATTGTTGTTGAAATTGTTGTTTCTAATGAATTTCACATCAACTTGCTCTTCTTGATCAACCAAAGAGGCTAAGGGGACACTATTAGGATCTAGAGGAGCTTTCCCATTAACAAGCATAGCCATAATAACATCAATCTTTTCACTCAAAGAGGAGGTTTCCTTAACAGAATTTACCTTCTTACCATGTGGAGATCTCTCAACATGCCATTCAGAGTAGTTAACCATCATATTATCAAGGAGCCTTGTTGCAGCACCCAAAGTGAGGCCCATAAAAGTACCTCCAGCATCAGAATCCAACAGGTTTATTGAGGAGAAGTTCAAACCTGCATAAAAATTCTGGATAATCATCCAAGCAGTGAGTCCATGAGTAGGGAAATTTTTAACCAAAGATTTCATTCTTTCCCATGCAGGAGCAACATGTTCACTATCAAGCTGTTTAAATTTCATAATGTCACTTCTCATAGATATAATCTTAGCAGGAGGATAATACTTTCCAATAAAAGCATATTTGCACTTAGTCCAAGAATCAATACTATTTTTAGGAAAAGAAAGCAACCATTCTTTAGCTTTTCCCCTCAAGGAGAAAGTAAAAAAGCTTGAGCTTAATAATATCTCCATCTACATCCTTATACTTTTGCATCTCACAAAGTTCAACAAAGCTATTAAGATGGGCAGCAGGATCATCAGAACCAGCACCAAAAAATTGCTCTCTCATCACAAGATTCAACAAAGCAGGCTTAATTTCATAAAAGGTAGCATCAGGAGCAGGTGGAGCAATAGGAGTGCTTAGGAAATCATTGTTGTTTATGCTAGTGAAGTCACACAACTTGGTGTTCTCAGCAGAGTTCATTTTGGTAAAGGTGGGCAAGCCAAAAACAGCAGCAGCTAGAGCAGGAACTAATTTTTTTGTGTTTTTGAATAAAGCAAGCAAACCAAACTAGACTAAATTTTTGGATTTTTTGAGAAGAGGCAAAAAACCAAGAAAAAGAAACGAAGCAAACTAAAAACAAAGTAAAGATAAAGGAAGTGAAGGACTCCCCTAGTGAAGACGTCCTTGGCCTCCCCGGCAACAGTGCCAGAAAACTTGTTGATGGTGCTGACGTAGAGCACTTCGTTGGAAACCCCAAGAGCAAGGTGTGAAGCAGCAAGCAGCAAGTCTTCCCTCAGTAGAGACCGAGGTTATCGAACCAGAAGGAGGAAGGAGACGTCACACATGTGTTGCAAGCAACGCGGAGACCTGCACAACACAAACTCAAGACTTTGCCCCAACGAATCGGTGAGGTTGTCAAGCTCACCGATTTGCTGTAATAAAGGATTAAACGTATGGTGTGGAAGGTAATGGTTTGCATCAAGTAAACAAGTAACAGTGGAAGATGTATCAATGGTAAAGATTGGACCGGAGTCCATAGTTCACTAGAGGTGCTCTCCTTATATAAACAACATGGCATGAAGGGTAAATAAATTATAGAAGGGCAATTGACAGGAACTGAGCAAGGCATAACAATGCAATTACTAGTCAGAAAGATCCTATGAGGTTGATTGGGCAATATAACAATATACATAGACCGCCATCCAACTGCATCTATGACTAGAATTCCACCTTCAGGTTATCATCCGAACCCCCTCCAGTATTAAGTTGCAAGAAACATACAACTGCTTTAAGCAAAGTGTGTAAGGTAAATAGTCCACATGTTTCATGAACAAGAGACCCTTGTTTTCTCCCTAGTAGAAACAACACATCTAAAATTGAATAGATTTTTGTCACTTCCCTTGGAAACTAGAGGCATGAACCCACTATCGAGCATAAATACCCCCTCTTGGAGTCACTAGCAACTACTTGGCCAAGATAGCTACTAACAACGGAGAGCATGCAAGATCACAAACAACACAGACATGATAGAATCATAAAGACAAAACCATTAATCAAACCAACATAATAATCTCAATATCCATCGGATCCCCGCAAACACAACATGCATGATTACAAATAGATTAGATCTTGATCATGAACGGAGCTCACAAGATCTATACATGAAAGCACAAAGGAGGAGATACAACCATATAGCTACTACATGGACCCCATAGTCCAAGGAGGAACTACTCACGCATCATACTGGAGAGAAGGCCTCTGGGATGATCTCCCCTCCGGCAGGGTGCCGGGAAGAACTTCAGACCTCCCCCCGATCTAGGGACGACGGTGGCGGCGGCTACAGAAGGTTTCGTGCATTTCTGATCGGGTACTCAGGGTTTCTGCATCGGGGTTTCTTATAGGCGAAGGGGGAGACCGAGGAGGCGACCAGGGCCACCAAACCCTAGCCAGGCGCGGGGTGGGGCCCACCCGTGCCTGGGGGTGGGTCTGGCCCCCCTGGCTGGCCTCCCGGGCTCTCCTCTGGACTTCTTGTTTCCCACGGAAAGTAATTGACGTTGTCCTTTGTCCCGTCCAATTCCGAGAATATTTATTTACTAACTTTTCTAAAACCAAAAACAGCAGAAAACATGCATCTGGCACTGTTGCAACTTGTTAATAGGTTAGTACCAGAAAACATGTAAAAAGCACCTCAAAGTGTAGACAAGTAAAGCAAAGTAGATACTAAACAAGCATGGATCATCAAAAATTATAGATACGTTTCCAACGTATCACTCCGCCCCTCCGGGCTCCGGCCGCCGCTCTGCTGGCCTGCTGGCTGCTGCCCTCCGCGGCTCTCCCGACTCTTCCCCTCTGGCCGGTGGCCGATGCTCTGCTCCCTATCTCCACTCCAGCGGTCCATCCTCAAGGTATAAACTGACTGGTGCTCCCTGCCTCCCTCCTCCCCTCATATTTTGATTAAATCCCTACCCTAATTGTCAAATTTCCAATGGGGAACAATTTGTCTGATGATTTATGCTCTAAATTTGTATGCTCTAAAGTCCTAATTGTCTCCAAATTTATCCGATTTGATGCCTAAACCAAATTTGTGTTTATGCTCCCATTGTAGGATTGAATATGAAGAGGAAAAACCACATTGTGGCACTTTTCGAGAAACATGAAGCAAAGAAGGTTGCACCTTCTTCATCACCATTGGTGGTAGATGATGAACAAGTCGAAGATGCTGGGCTTTGGATGACATGTCTTGATTCCGATACCGAGATTGAGGAAGATGCAATATCACATCCACCATCACCCCAACAACTGTCTGCAAGGTCATATGATGCTCATTTCCTTCCATATGATCCAAGAGAAAGGATTCCTATTTCAAGATATAATGCTAATGATCAATATGATGTTTGGATATATCTTAAAAGGTGCATGCCAACCATATGAACATTCTTTCCCAACCAGAAAAATACAGGGTAAAAATCAACACTTCAACCCTGTTTGGTTTCTTAGATACAATTGGCTCGAATATAGTATTACAAAGGATGCCGCATTGTGCTTTGTATGTTACTTGTTCAAAGAAAGATCCAATGGAGGGCCTAGGGGTGATTCCTTTGTTAGAGATGGGTTTAGAGATTGGAAAAGGCCCGAAGCATTTAGGAAACATGTGGGTGGTGTTGGTAGCATTCACAATGAAGCTTATGAGAAGTATAACTTGTTTGTTGCACCCAACACCAAAATTGATAATGTTATTGTGAGGGTGTCTAACAAGGATCTACTTCTTTACAAGACTAGGCTAACTCATTCTATTAGATGCTTGAGGTTTCTTTTGAATCAAGGATTGGCATTCCATGGACATGATGAGAGTGAAGAATCAAGCAACCGGGGGAACTTTATCGAACTTCTCAAATGGCTTGCTAAAAATAATGAAGAAGTTGATAAGGTTGTTTTGAAGAATGCTCCAGGAAATTGTATCTTGAATAGTCCTAGGATACAACATGACATTATTGAATGTTGTGCGGCGGAACTACAAGACTAATTATTGAAGATCTTGATTGTGACCACTATGCAATTCTAGCTGATGAGTCTAGTGATGTGTCTCACAAGGAACAACTTGCTCTTTGCTTGCGTTATGTTGATAAATTGGGAAGAATATGTGAGAGGTTACTTGGAGTAGTTCATGTTTCCAATACTACTTCATTGTCACTTAAGGTTGCAATCTTATCCTTGCTAAAAGATCATCATTTGAGTCCCACTCAAATTCGTGGACAAGGATATGAGGCTAGCAACATGAAGGGTGAGATTAAGGGGTTGAAAACATTAATCATGAAAGAGTCACCATCTTCTTATTATATCCATTGCTTTGCACATCAACTCCAATTGGTTCTTATTGCGGTGGCAAAAGACAATGAAGCATGTGTGTGGTTTTTTTATCATGTTTCTTACTTGCTCAATATTATTGGAGTTTCTTGCAAGCGTCATGACATGCTTTGAGATGTTAGAGCTCAAAAAGTTTTGGAAGCACTTGAAATTGGTGAAATTGAAAGTGGAAGTGGATTAAATCAAGAAATGGGTTTGTCTAGACCCGATGATACTTGGTGGGGTTCTCATTTTAAAACCATTCTACACATTGTTGACATGTATCCCACAATTCTTGAAGTGCTTGTAAGGATTGGAAAGATCCTTCACAAAAGAGTGAGTGGACAAGAATACATGGAGTTGCCGCGTCCTTTGAATCATTTGACTTTGTTTTCAATCTTCACTTGATGCTTGTTATTCTTGGCTACACAATGACTTGTCTCAATCCTTGCAAAAGAGGGATCAAGATATTGTTAATGAAATGGCACTTGTTAGATAGGCAAAGTATCAAATGCAACGCATGAGGTCTCAAGGATGGGAGGGATTTCTTGCAAAGGTGACACTACTAGGAAAACCTTCATCAGTGGCGCATCTGTTTTGGCCTTCTGTGGCGCTGGACAACTTTTGTGGCGCATGGTCAGAACCATGCGCCACAGAAGGTCTGTCTATCTATAGCTAGTTTCCTAGTAGTGTGACATTGTTTTGCAACAAATATTGGCATTGAAATTCCTTCGCCGGAAGATAATTATGTGGCTCATGGAAGATCACGTCGGTATTATGAAGTACAAACAAATGATGATCGTTATAGAAGAGAAGTGTATATTGGTGTTGTTGACCAAATTATTCAAGAGCTTGACAACCGGTTTGATGAGGTTAACATGAAGTTGCTTATTTGCATTGCGGCTTTGAATCCCATAAATTCATTTGCTTCTTTTGATAAAGAGAAGGTAATGAAACTTGCCAAATTTTACCCCAATGACATAACAAGTGTTGATTTGATGAGACTTGAATTTCAACTTGATAATTTTATCGAAGATATGAGAAGAGATGATATGTTCAAATGTGTAAATCATCTTGGTGAGCTCTCTATTAAGCTTGTTGAAACAAAAAAGCATCTTATTTATGATATAGTCTACTTGCTTCTCAAATTGATATTGATCTTACCCGTGGCGACCGCTAGTGTTGAAAGGGTATTTTCTGCAATGAGTCTTGTGAAGAACAAGTTGAGAAATAGCATGGGTGATGATCTTTTGAACCATTGCTCATTGACATTTATTGAGCGAGATGTGTTCTTAAAGGTAAGTGAAGAAGACATAGTTGATACTTTCATGACAATGCGAGAACGTAGAGTTCCCAAATAGCTATCTTAATGTCATGTAAGACTATTATGTTATATTTTGGCTTGTAAGATTCACTTGATATTTTAGAATATTTGTATTGAAATGATGAACATTTTGAACATTTGTATTGAACTAGAATGTTGTGAATCAATTATCTATTTATATTATTCGCTTGGTATTTTTTTATCAGATAAATTCTAGTGTTGAATTTTTTTTGAAGCGTGCCCACCCTGAACTTCTTTGCTGCGTCCGCCACTACGTCTAGTGTCGACATATGTGTCATGTCGTGTTCACTCTGATCCACGTGTCATGCTCCACATATTCGTGCCACTGACCAGCACGCGCCCATGTAACCACGAGGATCGGCTCTCATACCACTTGTAGCACTCACGTCCACTAGACCCCTAGTATGTCATTCTTAGAAGCTTACTAGGATCTCTAGACTGGTCTCACAAATCAACACTTGAGGTTATTTTCAGATAAGCTTTCTGGAAAGAAGTTGCAACTTGGTATGAGTATCTTATCAATCTTATTAAGCCATGCGCCAGGATCTCACACATGTTGTTATGGCACATCGACCGGTGGACGTCCCCGTGCTACCTTGAACCAAGATCTGTTGCATCCCATCGAAGAAGTCGAGGAGTAACGACAAATCCACCACCTCCGGACCAACATCCTCGCTCCAGAGCATCCACCTCGCCCCGACCCCAGCGATGCTGTGGACAACGATGAACGCCAGCGACACATCGAGATACAGATCTTGCCAGATCTAAAGATCCACGAGAAGACCAAGCCGCTGATCTAAAGGATCGACAAGCGCATGTTGCCATCAACTCTGAGACGTCGCCGTGAAGGTCGCCGCCGGTGTGGGAGAAGAGTTGAATCAAATTATATGTCCGTGCGTCGCTCCCACCACTTCAACAACACACCACATCAAAAAGACGTGACCGCGATACCACAATTTGCAACTTATGGGACTAACTTACTAACTTGCATAGCAAGTACAAGTTGTGGTACAATGGGTGCATGTAGCTCGAGTAAAACTTCAATGCACAATCACATAAAGAAGCACAGTAGCGATATCAAGCAATCAAAAACATGGATCCTAGAGATTTGCTGGTTTAATTTGACTAGCAAAAAAAATGTATATATACACTTTTAGTCCTACATCTTGCACCGCTGAAGCGTTTTAGTCCCACATCTTGCAAAGTGAGCAAAACTAGTCCCACAACTTGCATCCGAACAATATTTTAGTCCAATTTAGCCCGATTTCAGTAATTTGACCAAATTTGTTCAACTATGGCGTTATAACTTTTTATGACCCTGTGTATTTTTTTGTGGCACTTATGTCCTTGGTGCTAACCAACAAGCAGGCAGTAGGCGCACAAAATAGTTAAAATTATAGCAAGGGAGGAAGAAATTGAACTCATAACCTTAGCATCACTAACCGCTTGCTCAAGCCACTACACTAATAGTAATGATTATATAACTTGATAAACCGTAATTCATTTTACACAATACAAATGCGCGCATACACATTCAAATACTCATGTCCGCAGTCAAAGTAATATCGTGCATGGAGGCCTTTATTTTGAAACTCGTGCTAGATGGAGCCATTTGTTTTGAATATTTGAATAATGCAATTTAAAGTATAGAACACCTTTTAAAAATACGTACAAGTGTAAAATGATATAAGCTTTCAGTGTGCAAAATTTTAAACCGAATTGATTACACCGGGTATGCACAAAAAAAACTATTCTAACAAGATACGAAGGAACAACCCCAGATCTCTAATTTTATTTTTTCTATATAGCCTAGAACACAAATTATTTTAGATTGGAAATTTAGAATTTTTACAACTTTAGAACACATATTTTTTGATGTTCAAAACAAAGGTTTATATTACTCATGCGTATCGTGAGTTAGGATATGTGAGACTGAAATTAATGTATAATAAACGGGTGTTCTCTTATTTAACAAATCCTGGTGTATGTAGTACTGGCAAGCTTATATAGGGGTTATTTTGCAAAAATCTCTAGAATAAGTTCCGCCCTACAAGTGAATAAATTCGATTAAATTTGCTGAAATCCGACTAAATTGGACTAAAATGCTTCTTAGATGCAAATTATGGGACTAGTTTTGCTTGATATGGGACTAAAAAGCTCGAGCGGTGCAAGATATAGGACTAACACTTATTTCTTTTCCGACGGAAGGAAAGTGACAATATTAACTCGATCGCAAGAAAAGATGCGGCACTTAAGCGCTTACCTAAGCAACACCTTTGGGCTTTAAAGATTTCCTTACCTGAGCAACACTTCAATGCGCGATCAAAGATAGAAAGCATGCACCCTCCCGAAGATTTGCTTTGTTTAATTGGCACCAAACATTCCCCGGCCCCGCTGCTGCAGCACTACGTACTGTACGTATTAGGAGCAACTGGTAAGCACAGGAATCTATTGTTTCCTCCTTTAACACGAGACGAGCATCCCGTCAAATCGTGACACACAATGGCACCATATCCGGCTCGTGTTGCCCCGGGGATTTCCTTGTTTAATCCACCCGATCGGGCGCTAGTGGCATGTGGTGACATCGCACGCACACTTGAGATAAGCCTCCTCCACCCAGCCGAGCCCCCATGTTGGAACTGCGCTTTTGGGTGGGTTCTATCGTCGATCTCATCTCGGCGACGTGACCAACAGCGCAACACAAGGCAGGTACTCCACAGATATAGCAACTTATTATTAATAAACCTAATAATTAACGGGCATCGCCGCTTACAAAAAGGCGGCCGCCGCGCTGGCCAGAGCCGCTGACAGGCAGTCGTCGCGGGCACCAGGCAGGCCGGCGGGCACAAGTCGCGGACCGAGTCTCGCCGAAATCGAGCCCCAAAACACCCGTCCGATCGGTGCCGAGGACATCTCCCTCTTTCCCAAACGGCCATTTTCTCCCCCTTCCAACACCGCGTATCGGCGCACAAATATCCTCCTCCTGCTACTGCCTAGGCGTGGTCGCGGGCGGAGATCCGGGAGGGGGGAAGATGGCCAAGGGCGGCGGAGGGGCGCTGCTGCCGGTTTCCGGGGAGTCGGGGAAGGGCGACGGCGAGGCCGAGCTGTTCAAGGGCTCCGCCATGACCCGCCGCGGCGCGGTCGCCGCGCTCTCCTACATGGCCTGCTCCGGTAAGTTGCCTCGATCCGCGCCTCTCGGGACTTTATGCGGTTCTGGCGTTGGGTAGAATTGGCGCGTTGTATGTGCGTATTCGTTCGTTCACGGTGCTGGCTCGTTCCCTGAGTTTCGCGAACGGGTTGCTTGTCGCCTTGTCCTGCTGATTTTGCGGTGCTCATCGTAGCTAACTCGCTTTGTCTGTGCGTATTCGTGCACGGCGGGGCACGGTGGCTCGTTGCGTGAGTTTGTCAACAGGTAGCTTCTGTCCTGCTGATTCTGTGCTTATCGTAGTTAATAACTCGTTTGCTTCCGTTAGGCGCTACATCCGTTTTTCAACTGATGAGTACTTTGGGGTTGGAGTCTCTGCTTCTTGATTGGCTTGTGTCTCGCAACTCGGCCGAAATTATGAATTTGGAGAGAGCATGTGGCCTGGTCTTGTGATTTGGCACTAACTGCATGTTGTCTCCATTATGTGTTTCTCGGGTACTTGGAGTTGGGTTAAGAGCGCTCTTTGTTTACTTGTATCTAACTACATAGCATAATTTTAACTAGGAATCATTTTGAAGGTATTCATGATTATCTTGTTTTGAGGAAGAACTTGGATACCCCGTTTGAATGTAGGCTTCAATGAGAATAACTTTTCAATGCAACACATACATCTCCCAACGAACTGAACTGTTGCCCTGCATATCTGTCCAAATTATTGTAATGGCATGGCATGACAGAGCAAGTTCAGGTTGGCTCACGGACAACACACACGCACAATAAAAAGACAGAATCTGGCAAAGCCCTTGCCCTTTAGGCAGAATAAGCCAAATGATAACTGTGAATGCAATTTCTCGATGATATTATTTCTCTGTCTAGTTTTCTTTTCTCTTCAGAAGCACTACAAACCAGTTTCCACACTGGAACTTCCTGATGGCATTTTTGTTTATTCTTCTTCACGTTGTAGAAGTCTGGAACTCCCTTACTGATGTTGTTTACTTTGTAATGTGCAGTTTTGCTGGTGATGTTTAACAAGGCAGCTCTTTCTTCGTATAAGTTCCCTTGCGCAAACGTCATTACACTCCTTCAGGTACTTAATTCTGTTTGAACGTACTCTGGGTGTTAATGCCCTCTTCTCATTCTAGTTCATATTGTTATTTTGTGCTGTAAATTCACTCAACAGAGTCCATAAACATTGTGTACCCGCGATCTGTCTTATCAATAGTACATCAATGCTTAGCAACTAGTTACACAAGGACAAGATATTCCAACTTTTATGGACCGTACAAATCTATGGTAGTGTCCATAACGGTTGATTTCCAAAAGAACATGTTCCTCTTCTTATTCATTTACTTGAAGAATGTCCCTATTCATTCAGGGAGCTGTGGACTATTGACTCTGTTTTATTTACAGCCTCTTAAATATTGCAGTTATATAGTTACCAATGGTGTATCATGTCTTAAGTACTCCCTCCCATCTCAAAATAGATGTAAAAAATCTGTCTAAATTTAGATGTATCTAGACACTATTTAGTACTAGATACATCCAAATTTAGAAAATTTTGAGACATCTATTTTGAGACGGAGGGAGTAATACTTTCTTTAACTATAGGCTCTCTTGGCTGAACTTATTATCATATGATTTTTTTCCTCCTGTTTCTTTTCTGACACATAATCAACATGTGCAGATGGTGTGCTCAACATGCCTTCTTTATGTTCTGAGACGGTTAAAGATCATTTCCTTCACAAATAGCGAACCATCAGTACCTTCTGATTCACTATTCTTTGTGCCGTTCAGAATGTTGTTGCGTACTTCACCTCTTTCATTGTCTTATTTACTCTACATGGTATGCATATTCCCTCACACAATTATAGTGCTGATCTACAAATAGGAAAATGTATAACTATTTGCTCTTAATACTGAATGATGTTTACTTTTCATGATGGTTTGCTAAAAGCTAGCTTCAATGGAATCTATCCGTGGAGTAAATGTTCCTATGTATACAACTCTAAGGCGCACAACAGTAGTATTTACAATGATAATGGAGTATTTCTTGGCAAAGCAGAAGCACACCCCACCTATAATTGGCAGGTGAATGTCCAGACATGTTGTTTTCTTTTGCTTTTGTACCGTTTCAGTATATTCCATAGCAGACAAACTCAGAATTGAATACATGTGCTAGCTAGCTAGCTAGCTACTATGAGCCGCATGTACTTCAATTCATTACTTCTGTTTTTTGACTACCTGTTGATCGTTAATTCATCGATAGTAATAGAATCCCTGATGCTCTTATCGTTACCGCACCCTGCTTCTGTAGTCTGGAGTTAAGATACTGACATACTGTTGTAGTTTACAATATGATGATCCCCGTGTTCCAGTATGCTGAAAAAATTTCAGAACCTAGTTGTGTACTGAATGTGCCATTATTCCACTTTCTGGTTGCTAACCAACTGTTTATCAGTGTGGTCTTGATTGTATTCGGAGCTTTTGTCGCTGGTGCTCGAGACTTGTCGTTTGATGCTCGTGGGTATGCCATTGTCTTCGTCGCCAATATAACTACAGCTGTTTATCTTGCTACAATAAATCGTATTGGTAATGCACCTTTCTTTTGCCACATATATTTCCAACCCAACTTGCATAATTTTCTAATCAGCACTTGCTTTGTTATTTAGGAAAATCGAGTGGCCTTAATAGCTTTGGCCTGATGTGGTGCAATGGTATCATCTTATTTACCTGTACCAAACTATGATCCAACCTTATACTTCACGCGCCATAAAATTTACATAACTGTTTACCTGGATTTCAGGACTTGTTTGTGGACCTTGTGTACTGTTCTTGACATATATTCAGGGTGACCTCAAGAAGACCATTGAATTTCCTTACCTTTATTCTCCAGGATTCCAGGTAAATCAAATTGCGGAACTAATTTCTATGTTAGCCTCCTGCAGCACTTTTGGATGCACATAACATTCTTTCATTATAAAAAGCACGGTCATATTTGGTTGTTTATCGACTTCACTGGAGATGCTTGTATCACTGTCAATTTGTGGGCTAACGAGTTAGTGTTAAGGGTTGATCTTTGGCTGGCACACTAGGTCGTGAGGCATCAGTTTGTACCTTCCTATGATTTCTGCGATCACCTCATGAAGTATTGACCCGATCCCAGATTTTAGTCTGGTTGTGCAAATATTGTTGCAGTTTAGCCAGTGCATGCTTGCACTAGCTTTGGTCCTATGGCTTATGTTCACATATTTCCATCTTCTAAGCCTCTATTCTTAATACTACTCCCTCCGACCCGTATTAGTTGACTTGGATTTGGCTAGATTCGGATGTATCTAGCACTAAAACATGTCTAGATACATCCGAATTTAGACAAATCCAAATCAACTAATATGGGTCGGAGGGAGTATCATATTTAGAATTTTATGGCTAAAATTTTATGATTATAATAGGGTTGCTCTTCTTGCACAACATCTTAAATCTTGTGGATTGCTGATGAATCTTACTCCTGGCTTACATCTTTACAGTATGATTAGTTCATTACAGTTAATGTTTTGACTTTTGAGGATCCTTTTAGTTACTCTTGTGAGTTTATATTGTATGCTAATTTTGTAAAGCGGACTACTTCACCTTTTTCTCAGGATAGCTAGGGCCTATGTGTATCAATCATTATGACATTATTTGATTTGTAGGTGGTGTTGCTATTTTCGTGTATGCTAGCATTTCTGCTAAACTACACCATCTTCTGGAACACAATCTTGAATTCTGCACTCACACAGTCAATGTGTGGCAATTTGAAGGTATGATCTCCATCCAGTTCTTCCGTGCTACTCAACATGCAAAATACTTGAAATATTTTTCATAATTCTATTTCTGCAGGATTTCTTCACTGTTGGGCTTGGCTGGGTGCTCTTTGGCGGGCTTCCTTTTGATTTGGTGAGTTTAAGCTTGCTGCTCATCCGCCATCAGCTCTTTAATCTTCTTTCCTGAATAATGACCCATTTTTTTCTCTTATGGCAGCTGAATGTCATTGGCCAAGGGCTTGGCTTCGTCGGCTCTGGCACTTATGCCTACTGCAAGATCAAAGGAAAGTAGACATTGATGCCCAAGGGATCAAAGCGAAGTAGATACTGATGTTGGCAGTATGGCTTAACCCAAGTAGCGTCCATCATGCTGTTTGCTCCCTGCCTATGGGAGAGAAAATTTTGTAGGTTTTTCGTGTGTGTGCATTTATGAACTTCAGTTGTCCTTGGTGGAACATGAATGAACAGCCATTAATTTGCCAAGGAAATAGAATACAACAAGATTTCAGCATGTCTGTGCCGTCGTCGAATCTCTTTAAGTGCAATGGACCCTCCATCCAAAAAAATAGGTGCCACAGTCATAATAATCAATTTCTGGAAATGAGGACGGCATTTGGCTCTTTTGGATGAACAGTAAATTCGTAAAAATTGCTTAAGCAGTTTTTAAAAATCTGATTTTTTTGCACTGTACATGGTCTTTTACTGTGTCTTTTTTTTTTTAAGAAAAGACGTGTCCTAGAAAATAGATTTGCACTGGAACATGAATGATCAGCCATTGGTTTGCCAAGGAAACAGAATACAACAAGATTTCAGCATGTCTGTGCCACTTACTGCTGTTGTAATGCTTCCTCAAACAAGAACATAGAGAAGTGATAACCGATTGAGAATGGTGTTCTCTTTACGGGGGAGATTTGGGCACTATAGAGAGAGAACAACCTTTGCTAGGAAAAGTTTGGAATGGACGTAAGGTTCGATATCTTCTCTTCACAACATAAATTCTCTGACCCACCAGCATCCAAGAAGTTATTCTCTAGGATTTTATCATCTCAGGCCTGGTGAAAACCTCCACTTCCGCTTCAAATTAGGTGCCGAAGTTTTGTCTAGATACAAGCGCATCTAGACAAACCCATCAGCATCACCAAGAAGTTGTTCTCAAGGATTTTATCATCTCAGCCCTGGTGAAAACCTCCGCTTCAAATTAGGTGTCAAAGTTTTGTCTAGATACATAAAAAACGTGTCTAGATACAAGCGCATACCATAATTCTGACCAGAGGTAGTATATCAGAATGCATGAGAAGTTTAACCGATGTGTTACTCTATCTGCGGTTTCATGGAAAACCAAAAGGGGACAACTTTCACCGATATTATGACCGGTAAAAATAGTTTACAGCGCATTGGAGTATCAGATCAGCATCGGTTTCAAGGAACATAACTGTTGAACATGCAACAGATTATTGTATAGTACAGTCGTAGTACCTTACAGAAGGATACGCACACATTAAGACTGAAACCCGTGGAACAAAACTTTCATAGCTTAAAAAGAAAGCTAAATGGTCCTTGCAGAACAAACTTATGTCTAGAGCCTATATTTGCCAACAGAACTACCATTTTCAAACTTAGCTCAAACCCCACACATTCTATGGAAGATACGAAGATATGGGGCATTTGACACGGCCTCTATCTACCACAACACACCTCATCCAAAATTACTCGGTTGGCTTGTCTGGGTCATCTTCCTCAGGATCTTCCTTGTCAGGATCATCCTCCTGCGGTTCTTCTTGAGGTTGTGCTTCTTCCTCTTCTTCTTCCTCATCGTCATCCAGAGGATCGTCAGCTGGTAGTGGATGGGGCAATGGTGTTTTCATAGGGCTGAACTTTGGGAAGATGTCGGGTCTCCTCCCAGGCTTAGGTTTCTCCCATTCCTACAAATGTTCAATAGATGGTGGGCATCAGATTCAATGGTAACACAAAAGAAGAATGGTTGATGGAACATATATTCTCTAAACAATTAACTAGTATATTGACATTGTTCTCAACATTTTTTGCTAAATCACTCATGAAAATAGGCAGTGGCAATATTGATATAACAAAACATTACTCCCTCCGACCCAAATTAGTTGACTCAAATTTGTCAAGATACGGATGTATCTAATACTAAATCATGTCTAGATACAGTCGAATCTAGACAAATCTAAGTCAACTAATTTGGGTCGGAGGGTGTATAAAAAACAGCGATATTTTTATAGCAGTTATAACCATGATGATTGTCACCGAATAGCTCAGCAATTTAGTGCAACAATAATACAGAGGCAGGTCCACAGGAGTCACGACTCACAAATGGAACACAATTTTGCAAGCAAAAATAGAAGAGACAATATGAATACTGTATTATTTGACCTTCACCTTAAGACAACTCATAAGTGCCCCAAGTCCTAACATTCTATCAATTTACCATGAACATGATCTTTCATTGTTTGTACCCTAAAGGACTAGTGCATTCACATTACCCTAGGGTCGCATAAGATGTGTATTTGTGTTTGAAACAAGCAAAACAGCAACAGGCCCGTAGGTCAGTAGGCCATACGCTTCATAATGTAAGAGAAAATTACTAGCATTATGACATCAAGACAATCGCTGAAAAATGTAAAGTTTCTTTAGAAAATGATCTGATAGAACACGTGACACCTAAATAACTGTTATGGAAATGGGGACAAGGCATTTTGGCTCCCAGGTGAGTAGTAAAATCATTGAAAATATGTTCAAAATTCAAAAGATAAGCAACGCGACAAAACACAAGCATTCATAGAATATTTAGTGCGTGTGCATAATTATTTTGGGATGATTTCGGTATTTGAAGCTTAGTTTGCACAAGTAAAAATCTGCTCCACAACCTACCAACCTAGGTGGAAACCTCCAAAGTACCTTACCTTAGATGCTCTACGTATGATTATTTCAGTGGATGGAGCACCATATAAAAAACAATCTCTAAAGAGTCACAACCAAATATCAACTTTGAACTACATATTCAACTCAGTTTCACACCTCGTTCACAAAAAAAAACTCAGTTTCACACCTAAATATGCAAGGATGAAACCGTGATGTCACTATAACAAAACTCCATTCCCAAGGCAATCAGTTCCGTACCATATACAGTATTACATATGTTCTCACACCAGGAATTCTTCTTCAAACAGACCATCATTTTTTTCGAAAAAGGAATAAAAGCCCCAGCCTCTGCATCGACTGATGCATATAGCCTTTATTGCCTTATTGAGTTTATTACAAAAGGGTTCAAACAGACCATCTAAGACAACAACATTTCTAAAAAGTCCAGGAAAGATGGAACATGGATATCACCACATCACAACTTCATTCGCAAGGCAACGGTTAGGATAAACTGTATTTTCTCCATGGTTTTTAAGGCGTCTTAAGGCGACATAGGGGCGCTCTGACGCCTAGGCGAGCGCTTTGGACGCCTAGGCGCCTAAAGCGGCCATTTTTGCAAGGCGGAGGTGGGGCGCCTGGACGCCTAAGCGTCGCCTTTAAAACCATGGTTTTCTACTACAAAATTCTAAGCTATCGCTGTCCTAAGACACGCAAGAACGATGAAGCCGGGAATGTCATTAGCTCACTATCAGCTGAGAACCTCCGTAATAGCCACACGCATAAACCAAAGTGCAGTGCACCAGAGATTTCCCTGTCCAATTCTCACCAACCTGTTCGACACGACCTATACATAGCATCTCTGTTGTCTTCATTTCAACCCCTATAATCCCTAAATCCACGCTAACCCGAGTGTCGTGAGCTAAAACGACAACACAATTATTCTCAAGGAGAGCATTCAGTTCATCATGGGTAAGGGGGGGACTAACGAAAATAACTAGGGAGGGGGAACGGGCGAGGGGAGAATTACGATGGGGAAATCGAGGGGCGAGCGGCGCGTAATCTTCTCCTCGTCAGGGGCCATACACACCACAAGCGCGTCCCACCTACGCCGCCTCCTCGACGGGACCGCCGCCCGCGCGACGAAGGCGCCTCCGGATGCGGAGGCGGAGACGCCGAGAGGGCCCGGCGCGGCGGCCGGGGCCAAGAGGCACCACGCGGACGCCATGGGGAGAGCTCGAGGGAGCTTAAGGGTAGGATGCTTCCGGATTAGGGCTCGCTCTCCTGGGCGGAGGCCGGAGAAGTGGAGAAGTCGGGATGGAATTCGGGTGCTGCGCCTGGTCTAGTGTCTGCTACCGGCGGCCGAGAGCCGTCCTCCTTCGGTTGATAAGAGTCGGCCCCCTGTGCAGCTGCTGAGCTTGCGGAGAAATGTGTCGTGAAGTAGTATGCAACATTTCTACGACTTGCTGGAGTCTGGCGACATGTGTGCTAGTAGGCCGCGGCACTGGCCGGCCCATTTAGCGTTTTGTTGAGGCTGAGGTGGCTTTCCTCCCGCCATAAGCAGGAGCTCCCGAGCCCATGCTGGACATTCTGCCTCGTGCGGGCCTGTGCGCTAACAAGTGTAACAACAGAGGGATCAAAACTATCGGCCCATCTCACGCCCCTCCGTTTAATCGACTACTTATAGAGCATCTGCCACCCGGGGCTCAGGGCATCTCCACCGCCCGTCCGAATATTCAACCCTGTCTCTCACAATCTTACACCATTCGTGTAGATTAAGCCGCCAATGCCCGAGCAACCACGACTAGAATACCCCGCAAGCAAACACAGACATGCAATCTACGTGTGTCCGAGACATGCATCCGTGCGCATGCACGCAAGAATACATGCGCTAGCTAGCATACAGACGAGACGAGACACACAGGCGTACGGGCGTACCTGTACGAGTGACCATGATTGCATGCCGATAGCAAGGTCCCTTTTTTTTTAAAAGCGAGGGAGGTAAACCTGTTCCCTCACCGCGGCTGTGCTGAACTTTGTCTGAACGAACGAGCAGTGTGAATTTACCCGGCAAATGCACGTGTTTCACTTTTTAACCGCGCTTCCTTTTCTCCCCGGCCGGCGCGCGGCTTTGACGGTCAAAGCTTGGGCAGGAAGCACGGCGACCGAGCCCCCGGGACCGGCCGGACCTGCCCTGGCGCTAAATATTCTATGGCGCGCCGCGAATACTCTACTCGCCGCCGTTGTACCGCCGCATAGAGGGGAGCGGCCGAGGAGGATCCCATGTATGTATGTAAGCTTATCGGGCGGGCGTGCATGCATGGGGAGCCGATATACTCTGCTCCTCACGTGCACAGTGGAAAACACCAACGCTAGCTAGCCTTCCCTCCCGTGTGGATGGATGCACTTGCATTTCATTGCAGAGTGGCATGCACTTGGCTCTCACACTCACCGGCCAATTTGGCACTAGTGCTGGATCGTCGTCTGTTACCCATAGCTCACTTTTGTGCTTCTTGCGCCTAGTCAATGTATCATGCATGCGTGGATATATATTGAGAAATATAGTTACTTGCCAGTCACCTCTCTCTCGCCGTTGAATAAGAGTCGTGATTCGTGCTACCACAAGAGTTGCAAATGGATTGCAATTAAAAAAAAATCAGTTGCAAGTGGGTTACAAATGAGTTCTGTTGAATTAAAAGTAGGTTGCGTCTGAAAGTGCAAGTGGGTTATAACCGAGTTTATTACATGTGATGTGAAACGACTGGAAAATACTCCCTCCGTTTCAAAATATAAGATGTTTTAGATTTGTGAAGCAAATATATCTAGACTACTTTTAGTATATAGGTTCGTTAAGGTTTGGAGTGAATCTAGACACTAAAACAAGTCTAGATATATTTTCTTCATAAATCTAAAACATCTTATATTTTAAAACGGAGGGAGTACTCATTTCTCAATGTGGTATGTAATTCGCCTTGTCTTTTTTCTTATCGCTCGCAACTTTGGACTTCTATCGGCCTGTGTGCATTCTATCAATACAGAGACACGGTGTAATGCTTAAACCTTTAAATAATAAAATTTTATTTATATAAAAAAATAGAAATACTTATTTCTCATATGCCTGAGACGTAGACGCTCCCATATATATATACTTTCATCATTCGATACCCTGATGCATCATGCATGCATGGAAGCAAGATCTGGCCACAGATTCTTCTTGATGCATTAATTCCAAGGTTATTAAGCATGCTTCGTAAACAAACAATGGCAAGTAGATCTATACGTACAATGGCAGCAAATACTGGCAATGATACCATCACGCTATGGTACTGTTTAATTATTTCCAAATAGTGGCCAACACCTACTACTAGTAGCAAGCAAGCTCTAGTTCTGCAGGATTATTAACATTCTCTCCCTGTAATCATGTACTGGTCCCTGCCGCGAGAGATCGAGGTCGACGGACGGGGAGCGAGCTAGCTAGATCGATCGGGCATGTTCGCAGAGACGTTTAGGGCACTCCTTCAGCGCGTGCGTGCCAGCACTGTTCTCCTCTCCTCCTCTGGGTGTGCCCGCAAGACAAGGGTGTGTGTCCTTGGAGAGGGCGCAGCCTGCTACCCCAGCTCGTCTACTTTAGTCCGAGTCACCGTCGTGACCTTTCTCGCTCTTTGGGGCTGGCTGGACGGGCGTTTTGAGATACGGAAAGGTAGACGCCCGGCTGATGCGGGGAAGACAGTGGGTTTGGACCATTTGATTATTAGTTCCGAGGAATGATCAAGATCAGAAGATAACAGTGGAGCGCGATATAGTACTGCATGTGTGTTCGGAGTGAGATTCACACTAGATTGACACTTTCAGTTCCCAGTCGAGCATTTTCCAGAATTTAGCAAGTAGTTCATGTACGTTCAAGTGTTGAACCGATCATACACACTCTTCATATATATAAGCCTGGTGGTGTTCTTATAAATTTTTAAATAGAACAAACTCTACAGGCCTAGATTACACGTACAAATCTGAATTTCTTGCGGTTTGCGGCGAAATCTGAAACTGCCAGTCCATTGCAGTTGCACAACTTGTGGCAGCCAGTCCAAGCAGGTCGCACCACCAGTCCATGCAATCCAGTGATTATGCCTCGGAAGCGGCGTATTATAAGGCGAGCAAGCCTAGGCTGCCGTCCCCAGCTCACGCGTAGGCGTAGCCCCCTTGTGCCCTATTTCTTCTAGGGGTTGGAACTCGCGGAGGAAGAGGGGATGTGCACGCGCGCGCGCGCGCGCTCGGCACATGTCAGAGATCGATTTTCTACAGGTGTGGGCGCGCGACGGGTTTGACCGCTCTAGTTTCTTTTTCCACGGGAATCTCTGGCTGGATTCGTCTCCGTTGGACGGGACGAACCGTCCACGCACGTAGAACAAATGCATGCACACGGGCACGTATGGTTGGGCGATCGATGGTCTTCTTGATCGGATTCTTCTTGCCGCTGGATTGGGATCCAAGGACATGTTGGAGCCACATTTTGAGATGCCTAGGCTGGCATGGCATGTCCGGGACTTCTGCAGCAAGTCACCTTCCGATTGGTAACAATGTCCTGGACATACATACTACCTCCATTTTAGGGCTTAAGGCTTTTCAAAACAAAGTTTGACCGAAAGAATTGAAGAGCAAAATCTTGATTATATTGTACATAATTAGTACCGTTGGTTTCGTATTGAAAAATAATTTCCAGTGGTACTAGTTTTATACCAAAACTCTTTACGTATTTAGAGTAATTCTTGGTTAAAGAAAAAACACACAAAACAAGGACGCCTTAAGCCCTGAAACGGAGGGAGTATAGTAGTAGTAAAATGTCCATATTAAATTGGACCATGTTATCGTCTAAAGTTCTTCAATTTAGAGTAGCTAACTTAGTTTGCTACTTTCTATAACATCTTACATTGTGGAACAGAGGGAGTACTTGATAAGATCAACGTAGCTATTCTCTCTCTTTTCTAGGAAAAAAACGTGCATATACCTTTTCTTACATGCACTAGTAGAAAAACGATCTTTCGTTTTTTCAGCTCCAGCCTCTAGTCCCGGCCTCCTCTGAAACCGGAACTAGTGTTAGCACTAGTCCTCTACATGGCCCCATATCACTAGTTCCGGTCCATGGGTAACCTCTAGTCCCGACTGGTAACACAGGCCGGGACTAGAGCTCCTGTGAGACCCATGGCTATATTTAGTCTGAGTTCTTGTTACAAGCCGGGACTAGAGGTCATCCTCTAGTCTGGGTTCATTTTACCATCCGGGACATCTTATTACCACTATATATGCCTGTTCGATCCAGCCCAAAAGCATGGCCATTTCCTCCAAGTAACAGCTCAAGTTCATCCTCATTTTGGTGGCAACTTTCAATCCAAGATTTGGTGGCATCATCTATCAATCGAAGCTTCTAAAATGGTTAGCAACTTCAATCATTCACCTCTTATTGTTATAGTTTAGCTCAATGCTCTAGAACTAGAATAAGGAATTTCATGCTTAGAAGTGTAGAATTTTAGATGTGTAGTTTTAAGCATAGTTTGATTATACAAAAAGCTACTGAAAGTTGCATTTGAAGAGTTTCAGATCTCAGAATTGAATAAGGTTTTCACTGCTAGAGCAATAATTAAATAGTTAACATTTTTATGTTAATAGTTTTGTCCAATTCAAAAATTAGTGCATGTAAAATTTTAATATGATAGAAAATCTTAATTAAAAAATTAGTGCATGTAAAAATAATTATAGTAAAAATGATCCAAACTTTTTATATGATAGAAAATTTTAATTATACTACAGATGAGCCGAGAATGGATGTATGACGCTCCCTGAATGTCTGACACATTCATTAAAGGCGTGCATTCTTTCCTCGAGTTGGCTGAGGCAAACAAGCGGAATGATTTTATGTGTTGTCCGTGTCGTGTTTGTCGGAATGAGAAGGATTACTCTTCATCCAAAACCATTCACATCCACTTGATTCAATCAGGTTTCATGTCCGGCTATATTTGTTGGACAAAGCATGGAGAAAGCGGGGTTATGATGGAAGACAGCGAAGAAGAAGAGAACGATGATAATTATCCAATGTTTCCTGAATACGGTGGCACTGTACTAGAAGACAATGAACAAGAAGAAGGTGAAGAACAAGCATTAGATGAGACTGCTGATGATCTTCGTCAGGCCATTCTTGATGCACAGAGCGAATGCGAAAATGAAAATGAGAAGAAGAAGTTGCAGCGCATGTTAGAGGATCACAAAAAATTGTTATACCCAAATTGTGAAGATGGCAACACAAAGCTCGGTACCACACTGGAATTACTGCAATGGAAAGCAGAGAATGGTTTATCTGACAAGAGATTTGAGAAGCTACTAAAAATTTGTAAGAAGAACCTTCCAAAGGATAATGAATTGCCTGTCAGTACATACGAGGCAAAGAAGGTCGTCTTCCCTCTAGGACTAGAGGTGCAGAAGATACATGCATGCATCAATGACTGCATATTATATCGCGGTGAGGAGTACGAGAATTTGGATGCATGCCCGGTATGCGGCGCATTGCGTTATAAGATCAGACGAGATGACCTTGGTGATGTTGAGGGCGAGCAGCGCCCCAGGAAGAGGGTTCCTGCAAAGGTTATGTGGTATGCTCCTATAATACCACGATTGAAACATTTGTTTAGAAACAAAGAGCATGCCAAGTTGTTGCGATGGCACAAAGAAGAGCGCAGGAAAGACTCGATGTTGAGACACCCCGCTGATGGGTCGCAATGGAGAAAAATCGATAGAGAGTACCCGAGCTTTGCAGATGACGCAAGAAACTTAAGGTTTGGTCTAAGTACAGATGACATGAATCCTTTTGGAGAGCAGAGTTGCAGTCACAGCACCTGGCCTATAACTCTATGTATATATAACCCGCCTCCTTGGTTGTGCATGAAGCGGAAGTTTATTATGATGCCAGTGCTCATCCAAGGCCCGAAGCAACTCGGGAATGACATTGATGTCTATCTAAGGCCATTAGTTGAAGAAGTACTACAATTGTGGCGCGACGAAGGTGTTCGTATGTGGGATGAGCACAAACAGGAACCATTTGACCTACGGGCGTTGTTGTTCGTAACCGTCAATGATTGGCCTGCTCTTAGTAACCTTTCAGGACAGTCAAACAAGGGATACAATGCATGCACGTATTATTTAGATGATACTGAAAGTATATATTTGGATAAAGGTAAGAAAAATGTGTACCTGGGGAATCGTCGATTTCTTTCGGCCAGGCATCCCGCAAGAAAGAAAGGCAAGCATTTCAATGGTGAGGCAGATCACCAGAAGAAGCCTATCCGCCGTACTGGTGATGATATATTTGGTATGGTCAAGTATCTAGAAGTAATCTTTGGAAAGGTCCCTGGCAGTCAATCTGTTCCAAATGACGCTGACGGACATGTGCCCATGTGGAAGAAGAAATCTGTATTTTGGGAGCTACCCTATTGGAAAGTTCTAGAGGTCCGCTCTACAATCGACGTGATGCACGTGACGAAAAATCTTTGCGTGAACCTGCTAGGCTTTATGGGTATGTATGGAAAGACAAAAGATACGCCAGAAGCACGGCAGGACCAACAAGGTATGAAAGACCGAGACGACGTGTATCCAATAAAGACAGATAAAGGACGTCTAAGTGCTGCCAGCTATGCTCTTACCAAAGAAGAGAAGGAATTTTTTTTGAAGTCCTAAGAAGTATAAAGGTCCCCTCTGGCTTCTCGTCGAATATAAAGGGAATAATAAATATGGCAGAGAAAAAATTCTAGAACCTAAAGTCTCATGACTGCCACGTGCTTATGACACAATTACTTCCGGTTGCATTGAGGGGGATTCTACCGGAAAATGTTCGACTGCCCATTATGAAGCTATCTTCATTCCTCAATGCTATTTCTCAGAAGGTAGTCGATCCAAAAATTCTACTGAGGTTAAAAAATGATGTGGTCCAGTGTCTCGTTAGTTTTGAGCTGGTGTTCCCACCATCCTTCTTCAATATTATGACGCATCTGCTGGTACACCTAGTTGACGAGATTACTATTTTGGGTCCTGTATTTCTACACAATATGTTCCCTTTTGAGAGGTTCATGGGAGTCTTGAATAAATATGTCCATAACCGTGCTAGGCCAGAAGGAAGCATCTCGAAGGGCTATGGAACAGAGGAGGTCATTGAGTTTCGTGTTGACTTTATTCCTGACATTAAGTCGATTGGTGTTCCTGAATCATGGAATGAGGGGAGACTGAGTGGAAAAGGCACACTAGGAAGGAAATCAATAATATGTATGGACGAACATTCTTTCACTCAAGCACACTACACGGTTCTGCATAATTCCACGTTGACAACTCCGTATATAAAGGAACATAAGGATATTGTACGCTCAAACAACCCGGGAAAGCATGACTCCTTGATTAGAGATGAACACATGAAGACTTTTGGCGGTTGGTTGCAAACACATCTCATGAATAACAACACTATTTGTGATGAGTTGTACTTGTTGGCCAGCTCACCATCTTCGACTATATGGAATTACCAAGGGTACGAGATAAATGGGAATACATTTTACACGATCGCCCAAGATAAAAAGAGCACCAACCAAAACAGTGGTGTCCGCTTTGATGCAACAAACGACAATGGGTCAAAGGACACATATTATGGTTACATAGAGGAGATATGGGAACTTGACTATGGCCTGCTTTGAAGGTCCCTTTGTTTCAGTGCAAATGGGTCAAGCTAACAGGAGGCGGGGTTGAGGTAGATAAAAATACGGAATGATAATAGTGGATCTCAACAATCTTGCGTACATGAACGAACCACTCGTCCTAGCCAACGATGTGTCTTAGGTTTTCTATGTGAAGGACATGTCTACCAAACCAAGAAAAAGAAAATATAAGCAAACAAATACATCATCAAACGATGAGCCAAAGCACCACATAGTTCTTTCAGGGAAAAGAAATATCGTAGGAGTGGAGGACAAGACAGAGATGTCCGAAGATTATGACAAGTTTAATAAAATTCCGCTGTTTGTAGTGAATGATGACCCAAGCATCATGTTACTTGATGAAGATGCTCCATGGTTAAGGCCACACGGTCATAAGAAAGTCATATGATGTATTCAGAATTTTGCCTGGGGCTGTTTTTTAGATGCAATCAATATGTACATATGCATGTATATCATTTTGTGAAGCTTTTACAAAGTTATTTTTTCTGTTTTATAAGAATAATTATACTAACTTTCCATATGACCGAAGCTTTTAGTCCCGGTTGTAGCCACTAACCGGGACTAAAGATATTTCCCGCCATTTCCCACCGCTTCCCGCCATGCTTTCTCGCCCTTTTCCTCTGACCGAAGCTTTTGATCCCGGTTGTAGCCACTAACCGGGACTAAATACATTTCCCGCCATTTCCCACCGCTTCCCGCCATGTTTTCCCGCCCTTTTTCTCTATATCTAGGCCGACCGCGCCATCGCTATCCACACATCCACACCTTCCTCTCTCACAACAATGGACAACGGCTACTGGGCCATTCTGACCCTCAAGGAGACCGAGGCGCTGTGCGCCTCCAGCTACCCTTGCCCTCCGGGCTACCGGCCGCCCGCCGGCTGGATGCTGAGCGCTGGAGGGGTTCCTGTCCCTCCTGTCCCTCAAGGATCCGCACGCCAGGCGGCCATCACGAACCACTTCTACAACGAGCTCACGCCGCAGCAGCGGATGGATCCCCAGTGGGATCCCGACAACTATGACACCTAGAACGCCTTTTTTGCTAACCGGCGAGGAAGAGAGCTCTCCAGGTACGAGGGTGACGGCCCTCCCCGATGAACCACAACGAAGCTGGCCGCCGCCTGTGGTGGGCGAACTGGACTATCATCGGCATGATGCGCTACATCGTCGGGGGAGACCATCCTCGCCTGCGGTGCCCACAAGGCCACCCGCCACAGATCCACAAGAAGAAGGCCCCTCCCCCGCCTGGCGGTAGCGGCGTCGTCTTCCAGGAGACCCCTCCCCCGCCCGCCATGAATCCGAGGCCGGAGTGGCAGGTTCCCCCGGTATATGCCATGGCTGGGCTGAGGATCCCCGGAGTGGCAGCTGACGATGACGATGATGATGACGATGACGAAGAAGACACTAAAGTTGTGTACTATAGGACAAGGCATGATTATGACTAAAGGGGGAGGCTTTAGTCCTGAGTGTTAGCTAGTCCCGATTTGTTCTAGTTTTTAATATTGAGTGTTAGTCCCGGTTTGTGGTTGGACCTGAACTAAAGGGGGCTTTTATTCCTGATTCCGTAGTCTTAGTTTTTAAATATTAATAATGTCTTGAGTGTATTAGTACCGCTTTATGTCTTGAGTGTATTAGTCCCGATTCGTACTTACCATGAAGATCTGATCTCCAAACACGTGCGGTCACATATTAGGGAGTGCCTCTGTGACCAGTTTCTTGGAGATGCCGGAGGACTAGGCTCCGGTGGCATCTCCCTGAAACTGGCCATAGTGGTGTCCCTGCTCTCGAAGACCATCTTGCAGCTTGTAACTTCTCTAACTAGATCAATATGCGTGGGAGCTAACCTAATTTCACATATTAGGGAGTGCCTCTATGACCAGTTTCTTAGAGATGTCGGAGGACTGGGCTTCGGCGGCATCTTCCTGAAACTGGCCGTAGTGGTGTCCCTGCTTTCGCAAACCATTGATCTTGGAGATGCCTCAAACTGGCTAGAGGACTGGCCTATTTATAGTACAAGCAGCTCAGCATAGTGTCGACACTCACTACATAATATCGACACTCACCCCTATTATTAGTGCTCACTCGTGTTTTGTCCCGGTTGGTGTCGCCAACCGGGACTAAAGTTGAAAATCTGCACGATATAATATCGACACTCACCCATATCATTAGTGCTGTCTTTCCTAGCCTGCCTGCCCTAGTCCTGCCTTTCCTAGCCTGCCGCAAGCTTTAGTCCTGGTCCGTATTTAGTATGCTAATAGATTGACATAATAGTTTTTTTTCTGCAAAATTTGATTTATAATACAAATTTTGTAGCATCACAGAATAAAAGATAAAGAAATAATAATATTAATAAATTCAAACTCTAGTATACAAAAGATATTTTTTAATTCAACAAAATATTAGTTTTATAACAAAATATGCTAATATATTATAGATATTTTTTTATGTAAAATTTGATATATAACAAATATTTTTCATCATCACAGAATAAAAGATAAAGAAATAATAATATTAATAAATTCAAACTCTAGTATACAAAAGATATTTTTTAATTCTACAAAATATTAGTTTTATAACAGAATATGCTAATAGATTTACATTGTAGATCTTTTTTTCTGCAAAATTTGATATATAATACATATTTTTCATCATCATAGAATAAAAGATAAAGAAATAAATAAATTTTAAAAAATTAACCTCTAGTCCCGGCCCCAGCCTCCAACCGGGACTAGAGGTCTAGTCTCGGTTGGAGGCTGGGGCCGGGACTAGAGGTGGTGGGTATAAATACCCACCGCCCTCCTCCCGGCCTGAGCCACGAGCCGGGACGCCCTCTTCTACAAATTCGAAGCCGCTAGGCCGCCGCCCGAGCCTGCACCCCGCCGTGAAGCTCGCCTCCGCCCGCGCCGTGGTGCTCGCCGCCGCCCGCCAGGCCATCGCCGTAGTCACGCCGCGCCCCGCGGAGCAGCCCTCGATCACCCGTCCCCGCGCCTCCGTCGTGGTGGTCCCGTCGCCGCCGCCTCTCACCGACGCCCGTCCCCGCGCGCCACCCTCACCGCCCGTTCCCGTGCGCCGCCGCCATTCCTCGTTCATGCGAGCCACCGTCGCCGCTCGTGCCGCGCTCGTACGTGGTCGCCGACGCCGCCCCTCATCGATCGGTATTTTTTTCTTTTTTTCTTTTTTTCATTGTTTTAAGTATTGTTTTAAATATATATAATTTAGTTTAGGGTATATAGTTTTAAGTATATATAATTTAGTTTTAAGTATATATTTATAGTTTTAAGTATATATAATTTAGTTTAGGGTATAATGTAGAAATATTTGTTTAGTTTTAAGTATATATAATTTAGTTTAGTATATAATTTAGATATATATATCGTTGTTTAGTTTTAAGTATACATAATTTATTTTAGTATATAATTTAGATATATCATTGTTTAGTTTTAATTAAGTATATAGTTTAGATGTATCTTAGTTATTAGATATAAATTTGTTAGTATATTATTTAGGGATTTAGGAATATTTTAGTTTTTAGTATATATAATATTTAAGGATATTTTAGTTTGATATATAATTTCCTTTAGACATATTATTATTTAGTTTAGCGATGTTTATGGATTTGTATATACTATTAGTTAGTATTTATGATATTTAGAGATTTGTATATAATATTTGTTAGTATTTAGGATATTACTGCTAATATTTAGGAAATTATTACTATTATTAGAATATAATTATTTACCGCATTATTTCGATCAAATCCATACCTACTTTAGGATATGCCCGGGCATCCTCGTAGCCAACTCGGCCAGAGCGAGGGAGTACTACGCTCTAGCGGTGTTGTACGAGACTGGGCTCCGCCAGGCTGGCACTAGAAGGTGCTACCGTCAGGGACGCGTAGCTTGGTGAGGAATCCGGGTGTCATCGTCGACCCGGATCTTCTTTGGTGGAGCTCACGTGGCCCAGGCAGGGTGCAGAGGGAGCCGGCCCCCGAGAAGGTGGTACGACGTCGCGTCAGGGAGGAGGACGAGCACATTCGTCGCTATATGGTGATGTTGGACGCTAGGGTGGCCCCCCATACCTGGCAGGTTATTCAGGGATCTCACCCTAGTTATAGTCCGGTGATGGTTCCGACTATTTGGTTGGTCTCATCCCGCGGCTCAGGAGCCGGTAGTTGACATTGAGTTTGAGCGATGTTATCATACAAGATGTTGTTTTTTATATGATATTACTACTTTGTCTTTATTCGATATGTATTATGACTTCTTTGTTGTTTTCTGAGATGTTATTCGAGATGGTATATGATATTGATACTTTTTTTGTCATTCGAGATGTTATATAATTTTATTACTCGTATATGCACATTATGTCAGCAGTTATTCTATGGATCACTTCAACAGTAGAGAAGGTGAAGAGCCTTTATTCGATGTGATACTGGCTGGTGGAGGACCGCTCCCCTATCAGGATGGAGCGCTCGTCGATCAGGGTGTGGAAGAAGACCGTGGAGCAGAAGATGGCTCACAATTTTTAAATGAGTCCGGTGAGGGAATAGAGATAGAACCTCAAGTCGAAGCGCATACTAGTTTTAATTTCGATGATGGCTTGGAAAATGATGGACCAGCCTTGACAAAGTCTGGCGAGGTATATTATTAACCCTTTTGATCACTAGTAGATAGATGCATTAATTGATTTGTATATATATATATATATATATATATATTAACGAATGTTGTTTCTTATTTTAGACATCCACATCGACCGCGCCAGTTAAAAATAGTAAACGAGGACCGGCCAAAGGGATGCCCAATGATGCACATCTCACAATTGTTGACGTCTCTCCAGTGGGCGTCCCGTTGCTTCCCATAAAGAACGCAAACACATTTATTCATCAATGTGGATTTGTTGTTAGGGACAACATCACGATCATCATTATCAACTGGAATAAGCCAACAAAGGCCGATGAATATTCTATGATTTATGTCGAGGACAGATACAAAGACATACTATGGGAAAAGCTCATTCTCCATTTCACCCTACCGGTCTTAGAGACTAAGGAGGCCACGGATGATATGAAGTCCAAAGTTAAGCGTTTCGCTCTTAAGAAGATGGCCCAAAAGTTCAATAACTATAAGAAAAGATTATATAATGAATATCTCGAGGAAGGAAAAGTTCCAGCTTTTGAGGACTCAATAGAGAAGCATCAGCCTCACTGGAAAAGATTTCTAGACTACAGGAAATCAGCAATAGCAAAAAAAAGGTCCGCAAAGAATAAAGAAAATGCTGCAAAAAAGAAATATCACTATACGATGGGGACAGGTGGCTATAGGACTTCCGTTCCTAAGTGGGAGGAAGCCGAGAAAGCCTTGCGTGCCCAAGGGCTCACTCCAGCTACAGAGGACTGGCCCATCAAAGTAAGTAATTGGTTACTTGTCCATGGGGCAAAGTATGACATGGAAACAGGGGAGTTAATATTCGATAAAAAGTCCAATGTTGCTACACCCCATGGAGAAATTGTTAAAACAATTGAGGAGGTTAAAAAGGGTGACTTCAAACCCGACAGAGAGAACGACGAGCTGACAAAGGCCCTCGGGAATCCTGAAAAACCAGGACGAACACGAGGCTTTGGACCTTCTGTGTCGTGGAAGACTGGGTTTTCTCAGGACACTGAATCCTATAGAAGCCGAGCGAGCGCAAAGAAGCAGAAGGAGATAGAGGAGGCATCCCGGTTGCGTAGCGTGGAAAGAAAGAAAGAGGAAATATATGCCATGCTAAAAGAGCAACATAAGCAGCTGGATGAAATGCGCCAGCAAGGGCCAACTCATCAACGGCTAGAAGAAAGTGCTGGTGTCCCATCTCAGCGGAGAAGCAGTGTCACTTCCACGGCGGCCGATCCGATAGATCGCTATCCCATGGACAATATCACTGAGAAGACAAGCTGCGAGCTGCATGTGGGAGTGATGAACTTATCCTTCAAGGCGGCTCTCGGCTATGCTTTATCTTGTGAACCTGAAGCACGCTGGCATTGCAAAGAGATTCCAGATGGCTATGCTCGTGTCGGGGTGGATGAGATTCTACCTCAATATGAATCACTACAACTTGACATCCCTGGACCTGAAGATGAGAGCACGCTAGGAGAATTCAGGGGCTCTATCATTCTATGGCGCAAGAAATACATCGTGGTTCCAGGCTCACCCAAGCCACCACCGTCTCCTTCGCGTCAGCCGAGTCTGCCGCCTCAAGCAAGTCCACATGAGGAGTGGGACGACCACCATAGCACGAGTCCACCGCTGCATCAGCCCACTCCTCCCCCGCCCCGTCAGCCCACTCCGCCGTTGTCGTGTCAGACGAAGAAGGCGGTCTCTCAGTCAACTAGTATAAATACTAGTCAGAAGAAAGCCAAAGGTAAAGAGGTGAATAAAATCCCGCCGCCGCCTCCCAAGTTACCTTACGAGATGACTGATGAGGAAACCAAAGCGATCAGTGATGCCCAAGTTAAAGCCTTCTTTGCACCCAAAGCTCCCGAGCCAAAACAAATATTTGATCCGAAAGCCAAAAAGTGGGCTAAGGGGTTTCTTGAGCAACCATCGCAATATGAGATAAATAAGGCCGATGACTACAAACGCTGTCTGCTGAGAATTGGTAGGAAGAATTCAGGAAATACTACTGCAAGCAACGGTAATACTCCAGGAAATACTACTGCAAGCAGCGGGAGAAGAGAGGTTGCGCAACTCGGAATGCAGGCAAACAAATCGATCGCCCCGCTCAAGGTGTTATCCAATACTGATCATCAGAATATTATAGCAATGGAATTTGCCAAAGGTGCTAATATTACAGTTGATCAAGCGCTAGGCGGGCATATCCCCATACAAGAGGAATTTGCATGGAGATATGAATACGGGAAGACTCTGGTTAGACCTGATGAGGTAAAATTTCTACCAACTCAAATGCGAAGACTGCATGAGTGGTACGAGAAAGTCTCTACATGCAATGAAGAAGATCAATTGTCAGCGCTGCTTGTGAAAATTACAAGTGAGCATTTTAATGGTGAAGACCAGTTGCAAATTTATTTTGAGGAATTCTATATGTTATTCAAACAAGATGCCCTTGACTTGAGTCTCCTCGCTACCTATTGTCTGTAAGTGGTTCATTTATTTCTATGATAAAGTCTCTAACCCAGCTCTTTTATTGCATGTAATTATCTTCACTATATGCTATTATGCAGAATGAAGAGCGATGAATGTGACCGGAAGAAAATCTTTGACACTGGTTTCATCGACCCACACCGGTTTAATCAAAGATTGCTAATGGAATACCACAAGGACACGGAGCGTAACTTGCTAAGGGTCTTATTGAGGCAACATTACAAACGAATAATATTTTTTCCCTACAACTACAATTAAGAGTGTTACTGTCTTCTACACATTCATTTGATTCTGCTAAGTGTAATTGATGAGTTACTGACATATATGAACATGCGCAGCTATCACTGGATTCTTCTAACCATTGAAGTTGATGCTGGAAGAGTTGAAATCAAGGACTCACTAATGAGAGACGAATCACAATACGCATTCATTAAAGATGCGCTCCAGAGGTAATTTCAGTCATTATCGCACTATATCGGTCTCTTTCGTTCATATATATCCTGAGATATCAAGTAACTAATAACACATTTTTTTGCCGGGCAGGGTTTGGAAAGCTTTCACCAATGCTAAGGTTGGTGAATTTAAAGACGAGCTTAGTTTTCATTGGATCGATGTAAGTAGTACGAGCTAGATCCGCGCATCTCTTCAATTCTAGTTTCAATACCATCATGTCATGCTTGATTATTATTTGATTGAAACCTTTTGTCGTAAAGTGCGAGAGGCAACCACCAAGTACTAACCTATGTGGATACTTCGTGTGCGAGTACATTCGCTCCGAGGTCAGTGAGCGGGACGGAGAGACATTTTTAGAAGTACGTGAGCAATATATTCACAATTTTTGTTGAGTGTCATTCATAATATTTGTTATGACTATTGATATTCATATTGACCTCCTTCTTTTATATATAGTTGGAAAGATTGCGGGAGAATCTCGATCCAAGGAAGCGTCTAGTAGCAATTTAAGAGGAATTGGCGGGATTTCTTGTTGACCATGTCATAAACCCAGAAGGAAAATACCATACCTCCGGCTTCCCGTGATTTAATGAACTTGTAACTGAATAGACGGGTTGTGATCTCCATTTATGTATATATTTATGTAATGTAGAATTATATCTATATTAGACGGGCTGTGATATCTTCGCTGCATGCCATTTTGCCAAACGCAACCCTCCTCTACTTATCCTCCTACCGCGGCAGAACCCCGCATCAGCTGTCGTGGCAGAAAATGGCCCCAAAACTCTGCCGCGGCGAAAACCCCCATCGGCTGCCGTGGAAGAAGTGGGCCCCAAAACTCTGCCGCGGCGGAAACCCCCATCAGCTGCCGCGGCAGAAAATGGCCCCAAAACTCTGCCGCGGTAGAAACCCCCATCGGCTGCCATGGCAGAAAATGACCCCAAAACTCTGCCGCGGCAGAAACCCCCATCGGCTGCCGCGGCAGCCGAATAGGTAAAATGCTGCCGCGGCAGAAAGAAACTAGTCCCGGCCCGTAATACGGACCGGGAATAAAGACCACCCCCTCGCACTGCTACGCTGCCACGTGCACATCCTTTAGTCCCGACTCGTAACTGGATCGGGACTAGAGGCTGTGACCTCTAGTCCCGTTTCCGTAGTCCTGGCTGGCCATCCGGGACTAGAGGCCCTCTAGGACCGGGACTAGTGCCCCGTTCTCCACTAGTGATTGTAATGTATATATACTCCACCGAATGAATATGTATGTCAAAACTTAATCTACTGTCTTACATGGTTGTGTAAGAAACACAACAATATTTATGTGGGCTATATGGAAAAAACTAAACAAACGAAGACATGGTGATAGGGCAAAGGTGTCCGATCTTTCGATGAGACGATGATAATAGATTTGGTGGAGTTCGGGCTTGACGATCCGACTACACGTGCGAGCACGAGCGCCAATGCAATCGCTAGGCCAATCTCCTGAAGGTTACCGATCCTGCGGGAACACGATCAGCCTGACCAACGAGGGTCTTAATTACTACCTGAAATCAAGAACAAGTAAGAACCAATATTGCAATCAAGATATTGCGGATTAAGAGGAAAGCTTTATTGAAAAGGTGGGATCCTGAATAGGTGCGAAGTACAAGAGGCCTCTGCGACACTTGAGCCTTGGCGAAGTTGCTACGATGGCTAACTTAATGTCTAAACAAAATCCGAGTATACGGACTCTAAAAGTGGCTATTTAAAATCCTGCGAAAATTACATGGGCCTGGCCCAAAATAAAGGTGTCGCAGCACCATATTAAACTATGGAAGAATTCGTGAAGTATTAATCTTGAATATTTTGTCCAAGCCTTCTTTCTTCATTATGGTGGCCTCAAAGTTCTGAAATTTCCATCCGTGGCCTTCTCTTGGATCATCACATGCTTTCTGCCATCTCCATGCATGGCCATGCTCCAATGCTTGTCCCTCTCATCCATACTTGGTCCATCATTCCTAAGAGTAAGAAATACATCTGATTTAGGCAGCATCATATTCTCATGTATGTGAGGAATAGTTCCAAGAAACGAAAGTACCTGATAGTTAAGTTGTTTGGCACGAGATCTTGTGATGGGTCCTTGTATGTGTGTAGCTGTAGGTACAACGGTTGTATCAATAGAAGGGATGTCCACATCATGCTCCCCTTCTTGAATTGAAGTCGTCCTCGACGCATTCTCATCTTCCTCACCAAAGTAAGGCTTCAAATCTGCAATGTTAAACGTAGGACTAACCGTACCAAAGTCTGCAGGCAACTCAAGTTTATATGCATTATCATTTATTTTCTCTAACACCTTAAAGGGACCACCAGCACGCGACATTAACTTAGACTTGCGTAAATCAGGAAAGCGATCCTTACGCAAATGTAACCAAACAAGATCTCCAACATCAAACACAACATGCTTTCTCCCTTTATCCCCAGCAAGTTTATACTTAGCATTCATGTGTTCAATGTTATCTTTAGTAGTCTTATGCAAGTTTAATATCATTTCAGCGCGTTGTGTAGCATCCAAATTATTTTGCACCGAAGTAGGTAAATGCAATAAATCAATAGGTGCACGAGGAACAAAACCATACACGATCTCAAACGGGCACATCTTTGTGGTAGAATGCAACGAACGATTATAAGCAAATTCTATATGAGGTAAACACTCTTCCCACAATTTTAAGTTCTTCTTTAAAACAGCCCGCAACATAGTAGACAAAGTTCTATTTACTACTTCAGTTTGTCCATCAGTTTGGGGATGACATGTAGTACTAAACAGCAATTTAGTCCCCAACTTAGCCCGTAAACATCTCCAAAAGTGGCTAAAAAATTTAGTATCACGATCAGAAACAATAGTATTTGGCACACCATGCAAACGAACAATTTCACAAAAGAACAAATCAGCAATATGCGCAGCATCATCCGTTTTATGACAAGGAATAAAGTGTGCCATCTTAGAAAACCGATCCACAACAACAAAAATACTATCCCTCCCCTTCTGTGTTCGTGGCAATCCCAAAACAAAGTCCATAAAAATATCCTCCCAAGGAACACTAGGAACAGGAAGAGGCATATATAAACCATGTGGATTAAGGCGAGACTTAGCTTTTTGACAAGTAGTGCAGCGTGCCACAAATCTCTCAACATCTCGACGCATACGTGGCCAAAAGAAGTGTGCAGCAAGAACATCCTCCGTCTTCTTGACACCAAAGTGTCCCATCAATCCTCCTCCATGCGCCTCCTGTAACAACAAAAGACGAACAGAACTATCTGGAATGCATAGTTTGTTAGCACGGAACACAAATCCATCATTGAAGACGAACTTGTTCCAAGTTCTACCATCTCTACAATTCTGCAACACATCTTTAAATTCAACATCATGCACATATTGTTCCTTAATAGTTTCCAATCCAAAAAATTTGAAGTCAAGTTGAGATAACAAAGCATAACGGCGCGACAAAGCATCAGCAATAATATTATCTTTACCCTTTTTGTGTTTGATAACATAAGGAAAAGACTCAATAAATTCAACCCACTTTGCATGACGACGATTCAACTTAGCTTGACTACGAATATGCTTCAAAGATCCATGATCAGAATGAATAAAAAATTCTCTAGGGCATAGATAATGTTGCCAAGTTTCTAATGTCTGAACGAACGCATATAATTCTTTATCATAAGTAGAATAGTTCAGACTAGCCCCACTCAATTTCTCACTAAAATATGCAACAGGTTTTCCCTCTTGTAATAACACCCCTCCCAAACCAATTCCACTAGCATCACATTCAAGCTGAAAAGTCTTATTAAAATCAGGAAGTTGGAGTAAGGGAGCATGTGTTAGCTTATCTTTCAATATGACGAAGGCCTGTTGTTGTGCATCGCCCCAAACAAAGGGCACATCCTTCTTGGTAAGCTCATTCAGCGGCGCGGCAATTAATCCAAAGTCTTTGACAAAGCACCTATAAAAACCAGCGAGGCCAAGAAAACTCCTCACTTGTGTGACCGTCTTCGGCTACGGCCAATTCTCAATAGCTTCAATCTTGGATGGATCCACTTCAATACCCTGTGATGTAACAACATAGCCAAGAAACGCAACTCGATTGGTGCAAAAGGTGCACTTCTCAAGGTTACCAAACAAACGTGCATCACGTAAAGCATTGAAAACAACACGTAAATGTTCCAAATGATCCTCTAAAGATTTGCTATAAATCAGAATATCATCAAAGTAGACTACCACAAAACGTCCAATGAAAGCACGTAAAACTTCGTTCATTAATCTCATGAAAGTGCTAGGTGCATTAGTTAAACCAAACGGCATTACTAACCACTCATATAAACCGAACTTAGTTTAAATGCTGTTTTCCATTCATCTCCTAATTTCATACGAATCTGGTGGTAACCACTACGCAAATCAACTTTAGAAAACATGGTAGAGCCACTCAATTCATCAAGCATGTCATCTAAACGTGGAATAGGATGACGATATCGAATAGTAATATTATTGATAGCTCTACAATCAGTACACATGCGCGAAGAACCATCTTTCTTAGGTACCAAAATAATAGGAACAACACAGGGGCTAAGGGACTCATGAATATGATCTCTGTCGAGTAGTTCCTGAATTTGGCGTTGTATCTCCTTTGTCTCCTCTGGATTGGTTCTATATGGCGCGCGGTTGGGAAACGTAGCACCAGGAATTAGATCAATTTGATGCTCAATTCCTCTAATAGGAGGTAGTCCTGGTGGCAGCTCAGCGGGAAAGACGTCCTCATATTCCTGCAAAAGGTTAGCAATAGCGGGTGGCAAAGAAGGAGGCATATCCTCAAATGAAAACAAAACCTCTTTGCAGACAATTGCATAACATTGAGTATTGTTTACATCTAGTTCAGCAATATCAATTTTATTTGCAAGCATACATGGACTCTTCAAACGAATTTCAGTAGCATGGGTAGAATCAGATTTAGTGTTTTTTGGTGGTACAAAATCTGCAGCAACAATCTGATTCTCACTTTTATGTTTCTCCCCAGTTTTAGCTCTACTAGTTCTAGCAAGATCATCTTTTAAAATCTGTTCGGGAGTCATAGGTTTTAGAACAATTTTCTCTCCATCATGCATAAGAGAATAGTGATTAGTTTTGCCATTATGAACAGATTCTCTATCAAATTGCCATGGTCTACCAAGTAACAAAAAACAAGCTTGCATAGGTACAACATCACAATCAATAAAATTAGAATATGTACCAATAGTAAAATGCACGCGTACCGTTCTTGTTGCCTTGATCTTGCGAGAACTCTCAAACCATTGGATGTAATATGAATGTGTGCATTGTCTTGTTGGAAGTGCAAGCTTCTCTACCATGTCAACACTAGCCAGATTGTTACAACTCCCTCCATCAATGATGATCCATATAGCTCTTTCCTTGACAACACCACGTGTTTGGAACAGGTTGTGGCATTGATCTTGCTCAGATTTGCTCAATTGCACACTCAACACACGCTGTGTAATTAAGCTCTTGTATTGATCAGCAGCTTCAGCTCCCATTACCTCTGTCTCTTCATCAGCATCAGAATTGTCTCCATCTCGAGCAGAAATAAGGGCTAATGTATCTTCATCAAAGCCACTCGCTGAATCGTATTGACCATCATCCCGCACCATCATCACACGTTGTGTTCTGCACTGTCTCTCAATATGACCAAAACCCCAGCACTTGCGGCATTGTATATCCTTTGTCTTACCCGTGGAAGCCATAGAAGATGCACTACGAGCAGGAGCATTGGACGGTGGAGGAGCAACTGGAAATCTTGTGGTGACCTTGGATGTGGTAGTAGTTGGTGGCGAATCACGAGAAGGAGGCGCTGATTGTCGGGATGTCCAAGTGGATGTGCGACCTGCAGAATTATTAGTCCTCCTCCATGGTGTTTGGCGATCCTGCACTTCACGTTCAGCTTTGCAAGCAAGATGGAACAAACGAGTGATAGAATTATATTCCTTATAATCTAATATGTGCTGAATGTCCTTTTTTAATCCACCAAAGAAACATGCAAGCGTTTGTTTAGTAGATTCAACAAGACCACACCGAACCATCCCCGTTTGCAATTCCTGATAATACTCTTCTACAGAATTTTTCCCTTGCTCTAAACATGTCAGATTCTTTAGTAAATCACGTTGATAAGTGGGAGGTACAAAACGAACACGCATAGCAGTTTTTAAAGCAGTCCAAGTACTAGGAATAGTAGTAGGATTTAAACGACAATACTCAGACCACCAAAGGGAAGCAAATTTAGTAATTCACATGTAGCAGCACTAACACGCATATTCTCAGGATATTTTAAGCATGCAAAACGTTGTTCTACTTCCATATCCCATGTAAGATATGCATCAGGATTATATTTACCCTCAAAAGATGGAATATTTAATTTAAGCTTTGCAACATGATCATCATCACGTACCGGTGGTCGAGCGTTGCAGTAGTAATGTCGGGGACGGCCAACAGGTACCTGTGGAGGTTGTTCAACCTCCTCGTCAAATAGATCGTCGTCGTCGGGGTCGTAGTAGTACCCGTCGTCTGTCCCCAATGTCGCAGCAGCAGCCGCGGCGGAAGTCTGAGGTGCGTCCGCCGCAGCGATAGCCGCCTGGGGTGCGGCGGCAGCCGAACCAGCAGTCCGACCCGTGATCGGGATGCGCCGTGCGCCATGTGCGGGTGCGGGTGCGGGTGCGGGCAATCTGTTCAAAATCTCCTTGAATCGAGCATCAAGCTTGGCGTTGAAGGATTTCTTGAGTCCATCGATCTTGTCCATGGCGTTGGTGAGCTTGGTGGCAAACTCCCCTAGGCGTGTATCCACGTCTTCAGCGCGACTGACCAAGAACTCGGAGAAGTGGGTATGTAGTTCTTCGTTCGTCATTGTGGCAGGGTTCCGCGAAGTATCTGTCATGGTTAGTCCTTAAAAAGCACAGGTATATACTACGGAAATATGGTGGAAGGTGTTAGATGTATATATCTGTATATTGTATTTCCCCCATATGTTAGGGGGCTTCCTGCATATTTGCCCTGTACCTGTACTATATATTGTGGCCTTTGGCCCCCGGAGGAATACAAGTTGCTTATTCCTAACATGGTATCAGAGCCACGTTAGTCTCCTCCTACTCGCAACTTCGTCGCTGCAGCCGCCACCGTCCCTGTCGCCGACGGTCTTGCCGTTGTCGTCGCCGCCGGTCGCCGCCTGTCTGGCTATCCTTCAGATCAGTCTCTTCCTCCAGATCGGTCGCCGCCTGTTCAGTTCGTCACCAGATCGGTTCGATCCAGATTGGTTCTCGCCGTGTTCTCTCCGTATCGATCTAACTTCACGCGCGGAATCTGCCTCTCGCGGGACCTGCCTCTCGCCAGATCGGTCGCTACCCGCCGCCTCCACGCCTGGGACCGGATTCGATCGAGGATCAAGTCCACGTGCGGGACGCGCGGGCCACCTCCACGCGCCGACAGCCGCTTCGGTCCACGCGCGGGCCTCCTCACGCGCGGGCGGGCTTTCTCACCGACAACTGCCTCGGTCCACGCGCCCGTCGCCTTCAACATCCACGCGCGCGCGGGCGAGCGAGCTTCCTCCAACGACCACGTACGTCACGCGCCCGCTGCCTTCAACATCCACGCGCGCGCGGGCGAGCGAGCTACGACCACGTACGCCACGCGCCAACTCTACACTCCACCGGCTGCCTCCCGCCCTACGTCTCTGGTCCCTACTGCGTTCACCTTCCGGCCTCGGTTCACTTGCCGGCTCGCCAGACCGCTGTCGGGAATCGATCCCTGGCGCCCGAAATTGGCCTCCCCCGGCCCTTAGGCACCGCCCCTCGTCCTGGTTTGCCGGAATTTCGCCGGATTTCGGCCAGCATCTGCCTGCAGCGGGTTGACCAGATCTGTTCCAAAAAAAATTGAGAGAGATGTCTTCTGTATCGGGCTATGTTGCGATTCCTCGCTGCCCGGTGATCTTAGATGGCGCGAATTACCCTGATTTCGCGGCCTTTATGCGCGTTCATATGCGCGGTCTTCGTCTTTGGGGTGTGCTCTCCGGCGAGGTCTCCTGTCCTCCGTGCCCCTGTTCCTGTGGCTCCTATTCCGCCGACACCGATTGTCCTCGGCGCTGATGCTTCTCAGGAGGCCAAGGATGCTGCTCAGAGTGCCGATGATAGTGCTGTTGCAGCTTATGACCTGAAGTTCAAGCAGTACTCTTCTGATCTCGAGGCCTATCGCCACGCTCTGACTGCCTACACTCAGTGGGTCGATGAGGATGCTCGTGCTGCTGCTGTTCTCACCTCCAGTGTTCTGCCCCAGTATGCTGCTGAGTTCATGAGTCTCCCTACTTTTGCCGCTCAGTGGGCACATCTTCGTCAGCGCTATCAGCCGTCTAGGGATGCTCTTTACCTGTCTGTGGTTCGCCAGGAGCATGCTCTTCAGAAGGGTGATTCCACTATTGATGAGTTCTATACTCAGAGTGCTGCTATCTGGCGTCAGCTTGATTCTCTTTGTACTGATGTTTGTGGCACATGCTCGTGCAGCCAGATTGTGCGCTCGGATTTGGAGTTTCATCGCATCTATGAGTTTCTGTCTCGGCTCCGCCAGGAGTTTGAGCCCCGGCGTGCTCAGCTGAATGCTCGTGGTCGTGTTCCGCTCTCTGAGGTGTTGTCTGAGCTTTGGGCTGAGGAGACCCGTCTTTGTGGTGCTGGTCTTCTTGCGGTTCCATCTGTGCTTGCTACTCGTGGTCCTCCTATGCCGTCTGCTCCCTCGAGTCAGCCGCAGTCCTCTGTGTCGCCGCCGATACTACCCACTCCTCCAGGTCAGGGTCAGAGTCAGCACCAGCAGTCTCAGGGTCAGAGTCAGCACCAGCAGGCTCGTGGTCAGGGTCGCCGTGGTTCTCTTCGTCACTGCTCTTACTGTAACAAGGATGGCCACACTTGGGCCACCTGTTATACACGGGATCCCAGCTTACGTCAGTAGCACCAGGCTCGTGGGCAGTCGGCTCCTTCTGGATCCTCAGCAGTTGCTCTCTCTGATCACGACATTATCAGGAGTCTTCGCGGTATGCTTGCTGCTACAGGCTCTTCTTCAACAGGCATTGCTGGTTCTGTGACTGATTCTTCCGGCCCTGCGCGACCACCATCTTCTACACCGTCAGGTACGTCCCCATGGTATCTGGATTCTGGAGCTTCTTTTCATATGACCTTCGAGTCTTCTTTTCTGTCTGCTCTTCGTTCTCTCCCTTCTCCTGTCCGTGTTTTCACAGCTGATCATACATCTCTCCCTGATTCTAGTCGGGGCACCCTCTCTACTTCTTCCTTTTCTGTTCCTTATATTTCTCATGTCCCTCTTCTTAAGATGAATCTGTTCTCTGCTAGCCAGCTTACTGACTATGGTTGTCGCGTCATTCTTGATGCTGATTCTTGTGTTGTCCAGGACCGTCGCACACAGGCCCTGGTTGGAGATGGCCCTCGCAGTCGTGACTCTTCAAGACTTTGGGAGTTAGCCTGGCTTCGTGTTCCTTCCGCTGCCACTTCATCTTCCAGTTCTTCTCTGGTCATCGCCTCTGCTACCAGCTCCTTTCAGCAGTGGCATCATCGTCTTGGTCACCTTTGTGACTCTCGCCTGTCGTCATTAGTTCATTGTGGTCTTCTGGGGTCTGTCTCAGGAGATGGGTCTTTACATTGTCAGGGTTGTAGGTTGGGTAAACAGATTCAGCTTCCCTATCCTACTAGCGTGTCTGTATCTCAGCGACCTTTTGATTTAGTTCATTCAGATGTTTGGGGTCCGGCTCCTTTCGCTTCGAAAGGGGGCCATCGCTATTATATTTTATTCATTGATGATTTTTCTCGGTACACTTGGTTGTATTTTATGCGCTCACGTAGTGAGGTGCTCTCCATATATCAGCGTTTTGCGGCCATGGTTCGTACTCAATATTCTACCCCCATCCGTGTGTTTCGTGCTGATTCTGCTGGTGAGTATATCTCCCAGATATTGCGAGGTGTTCTTGCTGAGCAGGGCACCCTTGCTCAGTTCTCCTGTCCTGGCGCACATGCCCAGAATGGCGTTGCCGAGCGTAAGCATCACCATCTTCTTGACACCACTCGCGCTATGATGATTGCTTCTTCTCTCCCGCCGCATTTCTGGGCTGAGGCTGTCGCTACGTCGGCTTACCTCATCAATATTCAGCCTCTGCTGCCTTGCAGGGTGGTATCCCTCTTGAGCGCCTATCTGGACAGTCTCCAGACTACTCCATGCTTCGCTTGTTTGGTTGTGTTTGCTATGTTCTCCTTGCTCCTCGCGAACACACCAAACTGACCGCTTAGTCTTTGAGTGTGTCTTCTTTGGATACAGTGATAAGCATAAGGGCTATCGCTGTTGGGACCCTGTTGGTCGTCGGATGCGTATCTCTCGTGATGTTACTTTTGATGAGACGCGTCCTTTCTATCCTCGTCCACTGCTGGTACTTACCCGGTGGAAGATATCTCTTTTCTTCTCTTTCCTGACACACCTCCTTCTACACCTATTGTGTCTTCTTCAGGATCTCCTCCCCTTGATGTCTCTTCTTCGACACCGTTCTCCTCTGCTCCGTCTAGTTCTCCTAGTTCTCCTCGTTCTCCGGAGTCTTCCTCTACTATTCCCTCTTCTTCATCGTCGTCTCCTGCATCGTCTTCCTCTGATGATCTTCCCTCTACTCATCCTGTTCGTCAGCGTCGTGCCCCCAACCGTTACTCTCCTAGTCAGTATGGTCTTTCTGTTGCCTCCGAGCCGACTTCTTATCGGGATGCTGAGCATCATCCTGAATGGCAGCTGGCCATGGCTGAGGAGATTGCTGCGCTTGAGCGCACTGGCACCTGGGATCTTGTTTCTCCTCCTCACGGTGTTCGTCCTATCACGTGTAAGTGGGTCTATAAGATTAAGACTCGCTCTGATGGATCTCTTGAGCGCTATAAAGTGCGTCTTGTGGCTCGTGGTTTTCAGCAGGAGCATGGTCGTGACTATGATGAGACCTTTGCTACTATGGCTCATATGACCACCGTGCGTACTCTTCTTGCTGTTGCTTCTGTTCGTCACTGGTCTGTGTTCCAGCTTGATGTTCAGAACACCTTTCTCAATGGTGAGTTGAGTGAGGAGGTTTATATGCAGCCTCCTCCTGGGTATTCTGTTCCCGAGGGGATGGTTTGTCGTCTTCGACGTTCTCTTTATGGCCTCAAACAGGCCCCTCGTGCCTGGTTTGAGCGATTTGCTTCTGTAGTGACTGCTGCTGGTTTCTCTCCTAGTGCTCATGATCCAGCGCTGTTTGTTCACACTTCTCCTCGTGGAAGCACTCTTCTTCTTCTCTATGTTGACGATATGATCATTACTGGTGATGATCCTGAGTATATTGCCTTTGTTAAGGCTCGTCTTCGTGATCAGTTTCTTATGACTGATCTTGGTCCTCTTCGATACTTTCTTGGGATTGAGGTTTCCTCCACTTCTGATGGCTTTTACATCTCCCAGGAAAAGTATATTTAGGATCTTCTTGTCCGTGCTGCTCTTGGGGATGAGCGCACTATTGAGACCCCTATGGAGCTTAATGTTAAGCTTCAACTTACTGATGGTGATCCTCTTTCTGATCTGACGCGTTATCGTCATCTTGTTGGGAGTCTTGTTTATCTTGCTGTCACTCGTCCTGACATCTCTTATCCTGTTCATATTCTGAGTCAGTTTGTTTCTGCTCCTACCACTGTTCATTATAGTCATCTTCTCCGTGTTCTTCGTTATCTTCATGGTACGATCACTCGTCGTCTTTTCTTTCCTCGTTCCAGCTCCCTCCTGCTCTAGTGCTATTCGGACGCTACGTGGGCGAGTGATCCTTCGGATCGTCGTTCACTTTCTGCTTACTGTGTGTTTCTTGGTGGTTCGCTCATTGCTTGGAAGACGAAGAAACAGACAGCGGTTTCCCGTTCGAGTGTTGAGGCTGAGTTGCGTGCTATGGCCTTGTTGACTGCTGAGGTGACCTGGTTATGGTGGTTACTTGCGGATTTTGGGGTCTCTATGACCACACCCAGTCTGGTTTTGTTTGACAGTACAGGTGCTATTAGTGTTGCACGTGATCCGGTCAAGCATGAGCTTACCAAGCATATTGGTGTTGATGCTTTCTATACACGTGCTCAGGTGCAGGCTCAGGTTGTTGTGCTTCAGTATGTGCCTTCAGATTTAAAGTTGGCGGATTTCTTCACGAAGGCACAGACCAGAGCGCAGCATGATTTCTTACTCTCCAAACTCAGTGTTGTGGATCCATCATGAGTTTGAGGGGGGTGTTAGATGTATATATCTGTATATTGTATTTCTCTCATATGTTAGGGGGCTTCCTGCATATTTGCCCTGTACCTGTACTATATATTGTGGCATTTGGCCCCCAGAGGAATACAAGTTGCTTATTCCTAACAGAAGGCACGCGTAATCCGTCAAGCAATATACGAAGCTCTTACAAGTTCTTACCAAACAGCAGAAAACGGCGATGTGCAACCGCGAGGATCAGTGGGTCCAGAGATTGAACCAAGCGATTACCAGGAGTCGAAACACCGCACGTGGAGAATATCTGTGGAGCTCTGGGAAGGCTTAGCAAAGGGGGTTAGCAATTATCAAAACAACAATGCAAAAGTTGAAAGAATGCTCAACGACGGTACTGTGCTGGTCCTAGGCTAGAACGTACTAGAGACGCGAGCCTAGATCACCAACGATGTCACGACGCGACACAACAAGCAATGTATGATGATATGGCACCCTGAAAAGCAAACCGAGATGCGGAAAATCACTATGATGGTGAGTGTCTAAAACTAATCTACGGGGTCTAAAAACAGTATAGCCCCAATTTTTTTTTGAAATATGTGTATTATGCTCCGGAAAGCGTGCAGGCGCCAAAAAATGTCGCTATAACGGCCGATGGAGAAAAGTGATCCCCGGGGTCGAAAAACAGTATAGCCAGAAAAAAAATTCGGAGGCTGTTCCAGACTTTTTTTTTTGCTCTCCTTCTGGACTTACGACCGAACTCTGAGCTCGACACGGACTTTAGCTTAACACGGAAACAACAAAGAAGGAAAGTAAAAAATAAATAACTAGGCAACAATAACTCTACTCGGACTCGTACCGCGGCAGGAAAACTGATCGGATCTGTGTCGCGGTAGAAAGGCGGTGGCGGAGTATTAGGGTTTATGGTGGCTGGGTGTATGGCGGAGGAATATGGTGGCGGAATATGGTGGCGGTGATCGGCGAGTGTGGCGGTGACTACTATGATCAGAAATCGAAACTCTAAGGGACGAGACACTAAGACCAGTAACTCGACGCGACGATGTAGACACAAATTCAACAATGCAAAATTGAAAAGATAATGCGAGGCGTAGATTGGTTATGGGATGGATCTAAACTCTAACTGTGTTTTTGGATTTTTCGTGGGTTATAGGTAAAACAGATCTAACCAACGAAAGCAGTAAAATCTCACCGAGCAACCTGAAATCTGATACCACTTGATAGGGCAAAGGTGTCCGATCTTTCGATGAGATGATGATAATCGATTTGGTGGAGTTCGGGCTTGACGATCCGACTACACGTGCGAGCACGAGCGCCAATGCAATCGCTAGGCCAATCTCCTGAAGATTACCGATCCTGCGGGAACACGATCAGCCTGACCAACGAGGGTCTTAATTCCTACCTGAAATCAAGAACAAGTAAGAACAAATATTGCAATCAAGATATTGCGGATTAAGAGGAAAGCTTTATTGAAAAGGTGGGATCCTGAATAGGTGCGAAGTACAAGAGGCCTCTGCGACGCTCTAGCCTTGGCGAAGTTGCTATGATGGCTAACTTAATGTCTAAACAAAATCCGAGTCTAGGGTGATGGCTATGGGGAGTATTTAAGGAGGAAAAGGTGGAGTTTCGGCCTGTCATGGAAGTGGTGGCCGAATCCAACCCTAGAAGTCCTTTTCCCCTCAAATACAGACTCTAAAAAGTGTCTATTTAAAATCCTGCGAAAATTACATGGGCCTGGCCCAAAATAAAGGTGTCGCAGCACCATATTAAACTATGAACGAATTCGTAAAGTATTAATCTTGAATATTTCGTCCAAGCCTTCTTTCTTCATTATGGTGGCCTCAAAGTTCTGAAATCTCCATCCGTGGCCTTCTCTTGGATCATCACATGCTTGTTGCCATCTCCATGCATGGCCATGCTCCAATGCTTGTCCCTCTCATCCATGCTTGGTCCATCATTCCTAAGAGTAAGAAATACATCTGATTTAGGAAGCATCATATTCTCATGTATGTGAGGAATAGTTCCAAGAAACGAAAGTACCTGATAGTTAAGTTGTTTGGCACGAGATCTTGTGATGGATCCTTGTATGTGTGTAGCTATAGGTACAACAGTTGTATCAATAGAAGGGATGTCCACATCACATGGGGCATGCTGACTAAACATCAATCACGGAGTCGGTAACTATGTAAGAAAAGATGAAGAAATCACCAGAAGGACGGCCAGCCGGAGTTCTCCGTATTAAGGCTGGATGAAGATTAACATTTCAGAACTCTATTTGTCAATGTGCAATAAGAGTTCAATCATATGCTATTTTCCTAGGTTAGAGAGATCAAGAGAGTTTTAATTGGTTTTAGCATTTCTTATGTTGGCCGAGACATTTATAATGCAACCGGTTTATGAGCAAAACATGCCAGTGTTGGTACCAATTTTGTGATGATGAAGAATCCATCCATCACCTGTTATTCTTGTGCCTAGCTGCAAAATATGTATGGAGTTCTATTGCAAAATCTATAAGTGCAAAAGACATGCCTGCTTATTTTTCACAGTTCTTTAGGTGGTTCCTAAGACATACTTGTGCTAGTAGGAATACTCAGATTGCTGCAATCTTCTGGGTGATTTGGAAACTTTGAAACAAAGCTTGTTTTGTTGGAGAACTTATTAAATCTCCTAATGATCTAATTTGCTCCTCTGCTATCTTTATGAACTATTGGGCAGGTTCGCACAATACTTCAGACCAAGCTAATTTGCGAGCTGGGGTGAATATCCTGATGAGCATTGCTGTCGATCGTCAACTTGCTACTGCCGGAGCTGACTTCCCCCACAACTCTTCTGATCATTGGTGGCTATGTGTCGACATCTCGTGAGAAAGATGATGAACCATGATCTTGACTCGAATCACTGATGTTCTCTACTGCCCCCCCCCCCCCCGAGGGACGGGGGGGGGGGGGCTTTTGATGTCCTAACAGTTGTAGCTCTATGTTTTGTCTCACTGTTTGGTCTTCTTCCTTTCTGACTCTAAATGGCCTTGGGCGCTGGTTTGGAGTTTAGACTTTATTCTTAGGAGTGTTCTGCTAGCACCTTATGCGGCAGTTTTTCCGTGTTTCCTTTTGAGCCCTATGCTAGTTTTGATTTCTATTGTTGCACATGAATGCTTTTGATGTTGAACCTCTGTGTATTCCTATGAGTAATGGAATTCGGTCCCTTCTAGGATCGCATGGGAAAAAATGCTAGTGTTGGTAGGAGATGTTCGTGGAGCAATTATCCCAATCTTTCTGGATGATACTCTTATAGTTGATCGCAATCTTGTTGATTAGATAATAAAGCTCTCTGATTTTGTAAAATGATATTTTTGAAACAAAGACTAAAGATTTGTCTCGCCTCCTTAGTTAAGAAGAAAGGTGCTCATTTAATCAGCAGAAAACCTAGCGAAACCCAAAACAACATCCACAACAATCATCATGGAACATGTCAGCCTCGAGGGCGGCATGGCACAAAAACACGCCATGCACATTGGCTAAAAGAAACACACAAGCAAGGTTGCACGCAAGCATTATCGGCATCGATCCTCCTTTAGCAAGGAACTTTTACTTCATTGCAGGGACCATATATGAAGCCCTCACCACAAGAGTTTCCTGAAGCAATGCTAAGATTTGACGTATAGCCACCACACATATGCTGAAAACAACTTTGATTTTGATTTAGACCTACAAATGGGAAATATGCAAGCTTAGTGACTACCATCATCACCACACGAATGTTGTGGCCGCACTCTGGCTCCATAATGGAAAAAATAAGACAAGCATGTCTACAAATGGAAGAGCTGGCCACAACAACAATATCGCAACCCCTAACATCATTCGTCCCCTTCATCATCACAATGCAAGCCACAGACAAAATTGGGGCTAAGGATTTTTCATTACAAATGGAATCTTTTAAGTTTGTCTATCCACACAACCGATGTATAGCAGCTAAGGATTTTTAGTATATATATTTGTTAAGCACTTGACGCTATGATTCCCATCTTTTTATTAGTCAGATGATGTCATACAATCTCAGTTGTAAACTCACTTATAATTAGAAATATCTTAGTTGCAAACCCACTTGTAACTACAATAATACCTTAATTGCAGGTCCACTTATAACAAAAAAAAAATCTCAGTTGTAATCCCACTTGCAATTCACAGGAAGCATGAGTCACGAGCAAATTCAATGGAATAAGACATGACTAAGCTCTAACTTAATTATCAATGGATTGAGAATTAGCAAAACCCTTTTAATAATCATTTTGTAGGCGAAAAAAGTGTATGGAGGTAAACTCTTTTGAAGATTTGAGGTAATCATGAAGATGGGGAGAAGACATGAACTAAAAGATCCATATGCTTGCAAATGCAACCAAAACCTGATACAATTGCGACAAGAAGATAACGAAGAACGAAAACAAAAAACACAGCAAGGGGACACAGATTTAACGTGGAAAAACCTCTCCAACAAAGAGAGGAAAAAACCACGGGCGCCAGCCAACGAAACTTCACTATATCGAGGAGTGTTTACAAACGCCGGGGATTTCACAGATGCAACTCATCCCAACCGACGGCTTACAAGGGGTTTATATATCGGTGGAAACCTAGGTCTTCGACGATCCGTACTGTACCGCGGGGGGCTGTCGCCCGCGCACCCCCCACAGGCGTCCCCGTTGGGCACGGACCTCGCTCCACTCGTCAGAAGTTGGCCTATACTTTGTAGAATTTGGATCAACATATAACAAAACCCACCTTTTCTTCAAATATCCGATTTGATTATTTTGAATACGTTTTCCTAGACACTATCCATTTTCCCACTTTGAACTGCTTATCCTAGAGTACCAAAAACATGACTGCTACCGGTACTCTGTTCTCGTATAAATACTTACCCCCGGGAGCATTTTCCCCTTCTCTCGGGTGGCCAGGATCAGGAGTTTTCTGGCCACTCTCCCTGCCCTCTTCTCACATTGACCCAAATGTGGTGTTCTAGCTGCTTCCGGATGAGCTACACCTCAGCTTCCACCTTACCAACTCACCAATGCGTCCTCTGGTCTGATCAGAACGCAACCAACCTTCACAGCTAGCTCGCGGGCTGCTGTATCAATCAGCCTCCCCAGAATGGCTTCTGGAAACAACTGGCTGGAGTTCTCCCTCTCCGGCCAAGAAAATCATCAGGATAGCTCGCCGTCCGCCGCCATCGACGTCTCTGGGGCCAGCAACTTCTATCACCTACCAACGATGCCGACTCCCGATGCTCAACTTGGCGGGCCAGAACATCATCCTTCATACGGGATCATGGAGGCCTTCAATAGAAGAGCTGATGAAACCCAAGGTGAGAGGAATAAGCTATAGCTAGCTGCATGCAACCCGATGGGTTCAACGATCTGTAGATAGATAGCTATAGCTAGCTAGTATCATCGTATGTAGGGCCAGCCCGTTCATGGTTTCTTGTTATTTGATGTGGTTGCAGAGTGGAGCATGAGGGGTCTGGACTACAACGGGGGCGCCTCCGAGCTCTCAATGCTCGTCGGGTCAAGCGCCGTCGGCGGAAAGAGGGCCGTTGAGGCCGAGACCGAGCCGAAGCTAGAGGACTTCCTCGGCGGCAACTCGTTCGTCTCCGAGCAAGATCAGGCCGCCGGTGGCTTCTTGTTCCCTGGCGTCCCCATGGACAGCGGCACCAACAGCAACAGCGGGGGCAACACCATGGAGCTCTCCATGATCAAGAGCTGGCTCCGGAACAATCAGGTCCCCCAGGCGCCTCACCCGCTAACCGTGGCGGGCTCCGAGCAGCAGCCGCACCTCCACCAGGAGATCATGAGCACGGCGAGTGCGAGCAGCCTCGATGCGCTGGGGAGGAGCGGCGCGGTGGCGGCGAAGGGGAGCCTGGCGCTCTCGATGAGCACGGGCTCGGGTTCGCACCTGCCGTTGGCTGAGGCAGGGGCCGGCGTTAGTGGGGGAGCTGCGGAGAGCACCTCCTTGGAGAACAAGCGGGCGAGCGGCGCCATGGATTCACCCGGCGGCGCAGTAGAGGCCGTCGCGAGGAAGTCCATCGACACGTTCGGGCAAAGGACATCGATATATCGAGGTGTAACAAGGTTAGAGCGCTAATTAGTTTCTTGGCGCATTAACTGTTGATGGGATCAACCTAATGAAGAAGTACCCAATCGCAAGAGATCTCTATGCATGGTAGACATGATAATGCAATCTACTTTTCTTTTGCGCAATGCAATCTACTCCCTTGTTAGGGATTGCAAGGCCTATAGGACACTTTGCTATAATTAAGAAAGTCAATAACTACCTCTCTTAATTATTTCATGCACCAATAGTTACACATGCACGAGAGAAGATAGAGAAAAAAGAGAAACTGCATTGAAGGAGAAAGACTAATAAATAGAAGAGAGGACTTATAATTTTTAACATTTTTAAAAAGCTTTTGGGCCTTGTAATCCCTAACGGAGGGAGTACTATGCTTTTGAGATCCTGATAAGTGTTGTGATGCTAGACTGGATTTTGTGTGTGTGTGTGGTGCTAGACTGGAGTAATTGAACTAATTGCTCATTTGGAATAGTAAACATGTATTGCTTTTTTCCATTCACCAATATAGGTGAGACTGGAGAGCACAATATAGCTCATTGACTAGGAAACTGTGAGTGACTTGAACTAAATTACTTGTTCATATGGCATTATTCATAATTTCATACTACTGATGTTACCACCCAATTTGCGTGGCTAAAAGTGTTTTTGTTTTCTGGAATTCTACACGCTGTTGTAATCTGAGGACACCAAAAGAAGAGGTGTAACTTATGTAAATTGTTTGGCCCAACAAAATTAGAAGTATAGACCAAAAAAATCCTTTTAGCTTTTGAGCTCTAGTGAGCTCGTTTTTTTTAAACTTCATTTTTAGGTCTTAGTGAATTCTGAAAATAAATACAAAACATTTCTAGTATGTACAACCAAAATTGCATCACAATACCGTTTTATACTCGATTTCATAGAAAAACAATTCTTGGAAGCAAAATATAATAGAGTTATGGTGCTTTTCGGGGCAACAATTTTGTGTTTGTTGTTTAGTAAAAAATGCAGCATGTTATTTAGTAAAACATTGCATATATGTAGATAACATGTGTATATATATATCCACATAAAAACTTTAGATTTTTTTGTAAGTCAGATAAGTCGTTATTAAAATTTTGAAAATATTGAGGCTCAGGAGCCAAAACACTACCCTCGTACATACCTTTGTTTTTTTTGCCACGATCAATATGGGATTTTTCACCTAACTAAAGGAACTTTTTGTTGAAGAATGACGAATACGAAGAGAACTACAGATAACAAATGATGTGATCTAACTGTCGGTGTTTTATTCACGTGAAACAGCGTGTATAATTTTTTAACGTGCTAGCTATATTACCATGGTCATGTTTATTTATTTATTTTTTTATTTTAGACATAGATGGACAGGGCGTTATGAAGCTCATCTCTGGGACAATAGCTGCAGAAGAGAAGGGCAGAGTCGCAAGGGTAGGCAAGGTAATGGCTATATACCCTTTAATTTTCTCCATCCATTGAACAACATTATTTACATTGTCCTTTAAAAAAACAATATTTACACTCTTGGTTTGCTAATACAACATTGTGTCTCATGTTTTTCCTCAACACTCTACATCTACCATTGCCCCCGGAATGACATTGTATTGTCCTCGACAATTTACAGTTTATCTTGGTATGCTTTCCGAACTCTGGTAATTTTTATTTTCATTGCGCTTTACTACTTTAGTGGTTTCACTCGGTGATTGTATTGATGAACATATAGGTGGCTATGACAAGGAGGACAAGGCAGCAAGGGCTTATGATTTGGCAGCTCTCAAATATTGGGGCACAACAACAACAACAAATTTTCCAGTAAGAAAGTTCTGTCAGAAATAATAATATTGTTGTTCTTTTTCTTGCATTATTATTTTTCTGCAATAATAAAGTTGGTGTGATTACATATGTAACTTTTAGTTATGTACATTTGCAGATAAATACCTATGAAAAGGAGGTGGATGAAATGAAACATATGACCAGACAGGAATATATTGCATACCTACGAAGGTACCAGCTAGTTGAAGTTCCCCATATTAATTTATCACAGACTTAACTGGAATGGTTCACTAGCAATAACTTGATTCGACAATTGCAGAAATAGCAGTGGATTTTCTCGTGGCGCATCAAAATATCGTGGTGTAACTAGGTATGTAACTAGGTAATACAGTCGGTCATGTTTTACAAATAAGTTTATTATGTAGAAATATGAGGTAATGTATGATATGTGGAAATCAATGTTCTTGCAATTTGTAGGCACCTAAGAAAAAAATGTATGTTAGATAGCCATCCAAATTGTTGTCTAGAATTCCCAAATAAAGAGCATGACTAAAGTTTTAGTCATTTCTTTGTTTGATGGTGTCCAAGCTACTCTTTGTGATGTTTCCAATCACTCCTTGTGAAGATTCAATCACCCATGCAAAGTTCCATTCACTTTTTTTGTTATCTATTTTAATTTATGTTTAATAGTTATCATAGTTGCACTTATTAGTGAAATTCTACATTTTTTGTGTAATTTCATTTATACTCTTATGCGTTTTTTGTGTGTATGTTGCAATTGCATTCTTTGTGGAATTGCACTTTTGTTTTTTGCTTCAGTTACAATTTTTATTTCTGCACTTGCACTTCAATGGTGGGAATGGCGGAAGCTTTCAAAATTTCAGTCACCTGCAGTCTAGACACTCCTTTGTAATATTGTTTCGATGTCCTAATCAAGGCTAAGATTTTATCAGGCACCATCAGCATGGTAGGTGGCAAGCAAGAATAGGGCGGGTTGCAGGAAACAAAGACCTCTACTTAGGCACCTTCAGTAAGTTATTAATCTCATTGTCCCTAAATAGGTGGCTAAACTTAGTCAAAAGTCAATATTTTCTAACTTGGACCAAATATATTAAAAAAATATCATCAACTAATAAGTATATTATGAAAATATAACTTATATTGAATCTATTGATATTAATTTGGTACTAATAGAATAGATCTTCACATTCTTGTATATATTCTTAGTCACAATTTGAAAACATTAATTGAGTTTTTATATAAATTGTATACGCCACCTATTTAGAGAGGGAGAGTGTATTGATCGTAGGATATAATTAACCATTTCTTCGTTAGAGATCTAATTGCTGGACAAACGAAGATCATTAAGACTAATCTATGACTACTCGCTCCAAGATCTTCTATCGACTTGTACTTGTTTACTCAATTTTCTTGAACCTTTCGTCTCGTAGAGCCGAAGGTTTAGATATTCTAGATGTAGCCCTATGGGGCAATAAAATAGGGATTACTGCATTAACTATGTCTCCTAAATGTACCTTTCCAAGTTTTTGTCTCAAAGTTGTCTAAAATAACGGTCATAGGGTCAAGGTCCAAGCTGAAAACTCTACTTCCTCCGGCCATATTAATTGACTTGGATTTATCAAATTTTGGATAAACCTATATACTAAATAGTGTCTAGATTTATCTAAATTTTAACAAAAGTCAATTAATATGGGTCGGAGGGAGTAGTGTTTTTTTTATCTGCGGCAAGAAAACCATGATGGCTTGGATCACACACTTGTACCGTTACTACCCTTGGAAGTTCTCTATGCATGCATGCGATATGAAACATACCATGGTGAACTCGCCCTAGCTAGTCAGGCATGCATCCTAACCGTGCACATCCTGTCGCATGTACGTAGGCACCGAGGAGGAGGCGGCGGAGGCCTATGACATCGCCGCGATCAAGTTCCGCGGCCTCAACGCCGTCACCAACTTCGACATGAATCGCTACGACGTGAAGAGCATCCTCGAGAGCAGCACGCTGCCGACGGGCGGCGCGGCGAGGCGCCTCAAGGAGGCCGCTGAGCACCCGGAGGCCGGCGCCACGATCTGGCGGGCCGGCATGGACGGCGGCGGCGTCATCTCCCACCTGACCAACGCCGGGATGAGCGCCTACGCCTCCTACCACCACCAGAGCTGGCCGACCATCGCGTTCCAGCAGCCGTCGCCGCTCTCTGTGCACTACCCGTACGCCGCCCAGCCGTCCAGCGGGTGGTGCAAGCCCGAGCAGGACACGCAAAGCCTGCAGGACCTCCAGCAGCTGCACCTCGGGGCCGCCGCTCACAACTTCTTCGAGGCATCGTCGACCTCTACGGTCTACAACGGTGGCGGGTACCAACACGGCCTCGGTGGCAACGCGTTTTATATGCCCGCGAGCACCGTTGTGGCTGAACAGGGGCACAGCAGCACGGCGACCAACCAGGGAAGCACTTGCAGCTACGGGGAGGAGGAGGGGAGTAAGCTCGTCGGTTACGATGCTATGGCGATGGCTAGCACCGTGCCGGAGCCGGAGCCGGACCCATACGCGGCAGCGGCAGCGGTGAGTGTGGCGAGGGCGAACGGGTACTCCTCGAACAACTGGAGCTCGCCGTTCAATGGCATGGGATGATGGTAATGGGAGAGGGGGCAGAAGATGCTCCTGTAGCTTGCTAGTAATTGGGGGAAAGTGCTAGCTAGAGTCTTGTTCTTGGCCGGGTGAGTGACAGTAGTCAAAGTGCTGTGTAGGAGCCATGCTTTCTGGAAGCTGGTAATGGCAAGTCAGGCTATAGCTAAGTAAAGCTTATCCTCACATGCTGTTAGTTTTGGGTAGTTTCAGAAGGATCAAGTTAATCTCCATAGGACAAAAACTGATGCTGCGATGATTATAACTTTATAATTTCTGTTATTCGAACTTGATCCATTTAGTTAATGCTAGATCTAATGAGGATCATTCCTCTGCTGAGTAGTCTGATTTATGTCGCAGTATGTCGTACCATATCGACTATGTTATCAAGCCAGTGGATCACTACAGGACGCGCGCTACGCCGACGGCAAAATGCCGTCGGCGTAGGCTAAAATGCCCTCGGCGTACGGTACGTCGACGGCTGCCCTCGGTGTAGCCTCCTCGGCAAAGGACTTTCTCGGCGGAATACATAGAGGCCGTCGGCGTATCAAAATACCGTCGGCGTAGCGGCCGTCGGCATAGCTTGTCGACAGGTTGTAAAAACATTTTTAAAAAAATTATTTTTTTTTAATTTTTTTCTCAATTTTTGAATCTTTAAATTGTTTGACTCGTTAATCTCTCACTCTGAATATTTTTAACACTAATTACACTTAATATTTAATTAAATTGTAGTCTTGGTCAAACTTCTCGGTCGGTCTCTCATCCTAATACTACTCCAGCTCCAGCACGCTTAACTTCCTCGTTCTTTTAATATGTTTCCGCAAAGTAATTCATACATTGTTGCCAATACTATAATATCAATCCTATTAATCCTTATATCAACATGTCACATGTTTGTATTTTTTGAAATTACAAACAATTATTTAAGTAAACATTAATAAATAAGTAAAAATATTATTGAATTCAAATAAAAATATAATAATTTTACTTTTTTGTATTTTTCTATTTAATATGGAATAATTAATATCTTTAAATCTGTAAATCGTAATTTAACAAATAATATGTCTAAATTGATCAGAAAAATGAGAGGAGTCCAAATATGATATCCATATCAACTAATCACAAACCCTCCATTTTTGAATTATCTATTTGGTGGTTGCTTTAGAAAATTCTCTTTTTGCGCTCGGATAATGAAAAATGGCTTTTTGGTGCGATGAAAAGGAAAACTTGCATTGGATCTTTGATAAAATAGCATATTGTAAACCTAAAAATGATTTTTGTAGAAAAACATGAGCATCGGATCATGTACCTATAGTTCATATCTGACCCACTTCCTGCCGATTCAGTAGGAATTTGTCTTTTTCACCAGAGGTGGACGGAAAGGTTTCGGATCCCCCTGTTGGGACATTGTCCATATAAGGTGGTATAGTATTTTTGTAAAATGTGGTGGTAGCATTTTGAATTAGCCATTTGGTGGTTGCTTCACAAAACCGTCCATTTTTTGTGTTCGGAAAATGGGAAATGGCTTTTTGGTGCGATGAAAAGGAAAACTTCCTCCTGCAACATTGTCCGCCATCCCATGATGCATGTGTATGCACATTATGGGCACATTATCACAAACTATGCCTTGATTCTATCCATAACATTGGTCATTTGACCCGAAAGCCAAGAAACCTCGAATGAGAGGGGTCATTTTGTGAAGGTTTTTTTGAGACATAATCAATATATCAAGTTTGATATTTTTACTTATAACTATGTCATATAATATGACACCACGCGAAGGTTTCGCATTGTTTCGATCGTTTTTGAATTTTTTATGCCCGTTTTAAACTATCGTCAAACTTTGTCGAACAGCGGGCATGAAGATTCTTAGCTCGGGGCCGAGCCTCGCTAAACTTGCATTAGATATTTGATAAAATAGCATATTGTGAACCTAAAAATGATTTTTGTAAAAAAAACATTAAGCATCGGATCATGTACCTGTAGTTCATATCTGACCCACTTCGTGCCGATTCGAAAGGAATTTGTCTTTTTCACCAGAGGTGGACGGAAAAGTTTCGAATCCCCCTGTTGATACATTGTCCATATAACGTGGTATAGTATATTTGTAAAATGTGGTGGTAGAATTTTGAATTAGCCATTTGGTGATGGGTTCACAAAACCGTCATTTTTTATGCTCGGAAAATGGAAAATAGCTTTTTGGTGTGACAAAAAGGAAAACTTCCTCCTATAACATTGTTCGCCATCCCATGATGCATGTGTATGCACAATATGGGAACATTATCACAAACTATGCCTTGATTCTAGCCATAACATTGGTCATTTGACCAGAAAGCCAAGAAACCTCGAATGAGATAGGTCATTTTGTGAAGGTTTTTTGAGACATAATCAATATATCAAGTTTGATATTTTTACTTATAACTATGTCACATAATATGACACCATGTGAAGGTTTCGCATTGTTTCGGTCGTTTTTGAATTCTTTATGCCCGTTTTAAACTATCGTCAAACTTTGTCAAACGGCGGGCATGAAGATTATTAGCTCGGGGCCGAGCCTCGCTAAACATGCATTGGATCTTTGATAAAATAGCATATTGTGAACCTAAAAATGATTTTTGTAAAAAAACATGAGCATCAGATCATTTACCTGTAGTTCATATCTGACCCACTTCCTACCGATTCGGCAGGAATTTGTCTTTTTCACCAGAGGTGGACGGAAAGGTTTCGGATCCCCCTGTTGTGAAATTGTCCATATAAGGTGGTCTATTATTTTTGTAAAATGTGGTGGTAGTATTTTGAATTAGTAATTTGGTGGTTGCTTTACAAAACCGTCCGTTTTTTATGCTCGGAAAATTGAAAATGGCTTTTTGGTGCGACAAAAAGGAAAGCTTCCTCCTGCAACATTGTTCGCCATCCTATGATGAACATGTATGCACAATCTGGGAACATTATCACAAACTATACCTTGATTCTAGCCATAACATTGGTCATTTGACCCGAAAGCCAAGAAACCTCGAATGAGATAGGTCATTTTTTGAAGGTTTTTTGATACATAATCAATATATCAAGTTTGATATTTTTACTTATAACTATGTCACATAATATGACACCACGTGAAGGTTTCGCATTGTTTCGATCGTTTTTGAATTTTTTATGCCCGTTTTAAACTATCGTCAAACTTTATCAAACGGCGGGCATGAAGATTCTTAGCTCGGGGCCGAGAGCCTCGCTAAACTTGCATTGGATATTTGATAAAATAGCATATTGTGAACCTAAAAATAATTTTTGTAAAAAACATGAGCATCAGATCATTTACCTGTAGTTCATATCTAACCCACTTCCCGCCGATTCGGCAGGAAGTTGTCTTTTTCACCAACGATGGACGGAAAGGTTTCGGATTACCCTGTTGGGAAATTGTCCATTTAAGGTGGTCTATTATTTTTGTAAAATATGGTGGTAGTATTTTGAATTAGCCATTTGGTGGTTGCTTCACAAAACCGTCTGTTTTTTATGCTCGGAAAATAAAAAATGGCTTTTTGGTGCGACAAAAAGGAAAGCTTCCTCCTGCAACATTGTTCGCCATCCTATTATGAACATGTATACACAATATGGGCACATTATCATAAACTATGCCTTGATTCTAGCCATAACATTGGTCATTTAACCCGAAAGCCAAGAAACCTCGAATGAGATAGGTCATTTTGTGAAGGTTTCTTTGAGATATAATCAATATACCAAGTTTTATATTTTTTCCTTCTAATTATTTCACATAATATAACACCACGCGAAGGTTTCGCATTGTTTCGATCATTTTTGAATTTTTTATGCCCGTTTTAAACTATATATAATGTTTTATGTTTTACTTAATTTTTATTTACAAATGTGTAATATTTGAGTGTAGATAGATAGGTCTTATTTTTCTGCAAGTTTTGATATATTATTTGTATTTTTCCGAATTAGAATGATTTAGTTATGATTTTTCAAAGTTTATTGAGATAAAATAAAAATAGCTACGCCGACGGCTGCTTGGCGGGGCTGGCCTAGACGATGGCTACGCCGACGGCCCCGATGTTTGGCCGTCGGCGTAGCGACCGGCTATCGGCGTAACTTCCCATTCCTGTAGTGGATGCGTAAGTTTCAAATACATTGCACGTATTGGTAATGCTCATGAGGTTTCAATGTCGTATTATGTCACTAGTACAAAACCGATTACTTTCATGTAGTCGGTTTTGGTAGTTAAGAAACGAGCGGACTGGAACACATTTTCCTGCTTGGGAACAACATTTCCCTCTCGTTACTATCAAAATCCCGGTTAAAGGGTTTCTGACCATCAGGGCCAGGGGGATGGAGCCATCCTAGATATGTACTGCATATATAAGTTATAATAGATTTTAAAAAATATATAAAATAAACAGTTTAAAGTTTTCTATTGGGCTACCCTCTACTTTGGTAGACACATATACGATTTTAGATTTGGAGTCCTTCACGGCAGTACGTACGTAACATGTGATCAGATCAGCTATCGATTTCTTTGATCGTATAGGAAGGCACGTCACACGTCGGTTCCTGCCTCGACATCGACTCCACGCTGCGCTCTCGATCATAGGAAGGTCCGCACGCGGCAAGTAGCACGTCGTCGCCCGTCGGCCGATCGCCCGCCTATCGTCTCGCACCCTCGTCCTCTGCCTGCGGCCTACCTCTCTTCTTGCCTTGGCCGTTCAGCGTTTGCAGGTCCGAAATCTGAATTTCTGATCTCAGTCTTTTACAGTCTACGTTGCCCCTAATTTTTGTTCTAATTAGTAGTTCTTCTTTATATTTATAATGTGGTTAATTGGTTATGATTTCAGTGCTATGAAAAGGAAAAAGAGGAAGGAAAACCAGAAGTTGATTGACTCACATAGAGGATCCCTTCACGAATTTTTAAAGAGTAACACGAGTAATTCGAGAAATTCAGTTGAGTTAGCACTAATTCTTGTTTGGGAACAGAGTAATGTTGATCTAGAGAATGATATCGATACAGAGAAGAACGATGGCATCAACGCGGGTAATAACAATGTAAGTGATCACGATGCCGCGTTTGATTCATCTCCTATAAAATCTGCTAGTGTTGATGGGGAACCAATTAGTACGGATATTTATGTTTCGGCATCCAGAAAAAGTTATTGGACAAGATTGATATTGATTCTACTGTCACTGACTTTGCTTTTAGGAATACACGGAAAAATTTTGAAGGTAATATATAAAACATTGTCATTTTTTATAAATATTGCAAATGGGTATACTTAAAGTATTTATTCTTTACTGTTTCATACGTGTATATAAAAAAATTAGCAAGGGGCCCTAAATCTTAGTTTCGCCTGGGTCTCTGAAATCTCAGAACCGGCCCTGCTGACCGGCCCATGGCTCTTATTGTAGATATTTGGAATAAAAGATCTATACCTTTTAAACAATTTTGTTTTGAGTTGTGTTGGTTTAATAGGTGTGACCGTAGAGATGTAGTTGCTAAAGTGTGGAATGGTGTTTACAAAAGAAATAGTTTGCTGGATTTTTCGCAACAAAGAATGAGAGTTCTTAGAAGAGTTTTAAAAGGTTGGAATCTTAATATAGAAGGGGCCCACATGAAAGAGAGAAAGAGGATCTTGGCTCAATTAGATATCATTGATATTAATGTTGAGTTTGTTGCGCTATCAGCTAACTATGAGCTTAGAAATTCTCTACAAAAATAGCTAAATATTTACTAAAAGAGGAAGAGATTAAATAGAGACAACGAGCTAGGGAGAGGGTTATCAGGGTGGGTGACGGTGATACAAGATATTTTATGGTAAAATCTAGTGGCGGCAAAAGGAGGAATAAGGTTTTTCGCTTTATTCAAGTTGGAGGCATTACTAATACGCCGACAGTCGTGCCCTGTTGGCATAGCCTTAAAATCCCGTCGGTGTAGGCTGCACCAGTAGATGTTGTCGACGTACTAGTCCGTAGGCGTAGCCCCTCTACCCGTTAGCTTAGAAAAGTCGTCGGTGTATATAGCTACGCTGACGGCAAAGCCGGCGGCCTAGATTTTAAAAAAAATTATTTTTTTCCAAATTTTTAAATTGTTTAACTCGTTAATCTCATATGAACATTTTTAATTATAAGTACACTTAATCTCAAGTCAAATTGCATTAGTATTTTTCCGATCGATCACCCATCCTAACACTACTCCAGCAGCAACACGCTTAACTTCTGCATTCCTTCCACATGAGTTTCCAACTAAGAAATTAAACTTGTTGTGAATATTACCATATCAATCATATTAACCATTAGACTATAATGTTAGACGTCTTTATTTTTTTATATTTCATACAATTATTTAAGTAAAAAACAATGAATAAGTAATAATAATCTTGAATTCAAATAAAAATAAAATAAATTTTATTTGTTTTGCCTTTTTTTCCATTTAAAATTGAATAATTCATATCTACAAATCTGTAAATCGTAATTCGACAAATAATATATCCAAATCGATCAGAAAAATGAGAGGAACCAAATATGACATCCCTATAATCTATTTAATTATGTATTGTATCTTCTTAATACTATACCAACCGAAACTATGTCACAATTCATGAAACACCCTTTTTTTGGCACTCAGAAAATATAAAATGGATTTTTGTTGCGACAAAAAGAAAACCTTGCATTGGATCTCTAATGAAATAGCATATTGTGAACCTAAAATTTATTTTTGCAAAAAATCATGAGCATCAGATCATGTACCTGTAGTTCAAATCTGACTCACTTCCTACCGATTCTGTAGAAATTTGTCTTCTTCACGAGGGGTGGACGGAAAGGATTGACATATCCCGGTTGGGCCATTGTCCATGCAAGGTGGTCTAGTATTTTTGAAAAATGGGATGGTAGCAGTTTAAAACTTTCATTTGGTGGTTGCTTCACAAAATATTCTTTTTTTTGCACTCGGAAAATGAAAAATGGCTTTTTGGTGCAACAAAAAGGAAAACTTCCTCCTGCAAAATTGTTCGTCATCCCATGATGCACATGCATGCACAATATGGCCATATTAACGCAAACTATGCCGCGATTCTGGCCATAACTTTGGTCATGTGACCTGAAAGTCTAGAAACCTCGATTGAGATAGCTCATTTTGTGAAAGGTTTTTTGAGACACTGATGACCCACAAGTGCAGGGGATCGCAATAGTCTTCACGGGTAGTATTACCCAATTTATTGATATGACACAAGGGGAGCCAAAGAATAATTTCAAGCCTTAACAACTGAGTTGTCATTTCAGCTGCACCTGGAAATAGTTCTTGCTCATAAAAGTTTATCAGTAGCAACAGTTTGGTAGTAGCAATAGCAAAGCAACAACAGCAGTAACGGCAACAGTAACAGCAATAGTGAAACAGGAGCAACAGTAATAGTAACGGTAACAGTGGGATTCGAGTGCGGTAGGTATAGGGATGGATGGACGGGCGTTACATGAACGAGTATAAACATGTAACTTCAAGATCTAGGGCATTGCAAATAAATAATAACAAGCATCCAAGTACTAAATAATCCTAGGCATGTGCTCCAAATATAGTCATACATGCTCGCAATGAGAACTTGCACAACATCTTCTGTCCAGCCAGCCTGTGGCAACAGGGCCTCTAGGGAACTACTGGCAATTAAGGTGCTCCTTTTAATAGAGCACCGGATCAAAGCATTAACACTCCGTGAACACATATGATCCTCACACTATAGCCATCCCCTCCGGTTGTCCCAATTATTTTCACTTTGGGGCCTTTGGATCCGGACAATGATATGTGTACACAACTTGTAGATAAGATCACAAACAATATTATCATAATGATTCAATAATAAGTTTAGATCTAAGATCATGGCACTCAGGCCCTAATGACAAGCATCAAGCACAACAAGTTGCAACAAAGTCAAATAGCACAAGAGATACTAGGCACTATGCCCTAACAATATTATTCGATTACATGATAGAACTCATCCAATCCCTACCATCCCCAAGCCTACAGCGGGGGATTACTCACTCATGGATGAGGGAAACATCGGTGGTTGATGGAGATGCGTTGGTAATGACGATGGCGATGATCCTCTCCAAATTCCCCGTCCCGGCAGGGTGCCAGAATGGAGTTTCTGGATCCGAATCTTGGTTTCTGGTGGCGGCGGCGGAGCGGAACTCTTTCTGGAAAACTATCGAACCCCCCTCGGTTTTTAGGTCGAAAGGCAACTTATAGGCGCAGAGGGAGGCCGAGGAGCTGCCTGGAAAGGCTGCACCCCTCCAGGCGCGGCTAGTGGTGGACCCGTGCCTGGGGTGGGTCTAGGCCCCCTAGGCCTCCCCTCCGTCTCTTCTTCTGGCTCCGTGGATCTTCTGGTGAAATATAATTTTTGGCATATTTTCTAGGATTTTTCCTGATAGTAGATTTTCTGCACAAAAACAAGACACCAAGGTAATTCTGCTGAAAATAGCGTCAGTCTGTGTTAGTTGCATCCAAATCACATAAGTTTAGAGGAGAAAAAATAGCAAAGTGTTCGAGAAAGTAGATACGTTTTGGACGTATCAACTCCCCCCAAGCTTAGCTTATTGCTTGTCCTCAAGCAATTCAGTTGAAAACTGAGTGCGATAAAAGAACTTTCACAAACACATTGCTTCATATGATGTAAATATTCTTAGCACAGGAGTAGATGCTTAGACAATTCATAATAAAGAGTATGCAACTAAGTCTACTCAATAGTCATTGCAAGCTATGAAGAGAAACCAACTCAATAATAATAAGTAGCATGAAACATAAACATAAGCAACATTGCAATGCTCATAATAAGGTATGATAGAGTGGTATCTTGCTTGCCTTTGTTTGAAGGGCACGATATAAATGTCAAGGCACCTCTGAAGTTCACATAAAGACTAGAGATAAAGATATCAGAGATACAAGCATCAAAGTCATGACATAATTAACCAAGTTTTGGAACAAACACAAGAATGACAACTATTCTCTCAAGAAGGTGCTCATAGAATAAGTGGTGACTCAACAAGGTGGTGAAAACGGTTTTGGGAAGTTTGAAAGGCTTCCAAATGTTGAAAGGAAGGTACTTATTAGCTTTGAGCTCCCATTGCTCCTATCATAAGCATCTTTACGTGGTTAAGGTGAAAGTGAGGTCCACTCTGAATTATATACTTGACAGACCATAGACTGGAAATCCCAAGTCCCATGAGTGCGAGGGCCACTCCGCATACTACTCAACTTTGGGTCCAGGCAAGTTCTTGTCATTGTAAGTATTTGCATGTCATCAAGAACCGCCAACGGTGTACCCCTTGCATATGGTACAAGAGCTTTCCCATAACCAATATGACAAGGCAAGCAGACAATGAGCATCTCAGCAATCTTTTTATTTACTATATGCATAGTTTTTTATTAAGGATTATTCATAGATGACTCACTATGGTGATGATGTAAGTTTCCACCATGATTAGGCATGGTTTAGGCTAGCGGCCCAGGCGTTTCTCTAACACAGAATACAAACTCCATGGACTCACAACTCCCCCTTTCATTTCGCATCGTTGACATCCACAACAAAAGAGCAAGGTATCAACTAGATATAAATATATCTAAAAGGTGTTGAAAGCGTTCCCCGTGACAACACAGTTTTGCTAACTCCCAGCATATAATTTGCAAGCATAAAACTTTCATGGACTAGTCACAATGGTTCAGGATTATTAAGTGCACAGAATAAAGTGTGCCATCAAGTTTGTGAGAGCTTTACAAACTAACTTTCTCAACACAGACAAACATTTTATTTGGAATAAAACACATCATATAGAATATGCACCGAAATAGAAAATGACATTAAAAGGTAGGTATGGTGGACACAGCTGGCAATATTGGTTTTGGGGAGTTGGAAACACAGGTAGAGCACATACTCAGTGCAAGTGAAGGCTAGCAATAGAGAGGGGGCGACAAACGAGAGAGCAATAGCTGTCATAATCATGCTTGCAACAAAACAGGACTAATTATGGCATGAAAGTGATACAAGAACTCTGAGGCAAAATAAATCATCGAGGCTTACTGACTATTGATTAGTCATATGCATGCGTGAGCATGTGCCAAGTCGATTCACATGAACAATCAGAGGAGGGTACCACAATATCATACCAAAGTATGAATAAAACAATGCAAGCAAACATTCATGTGACATGCTACAAACTATTAGCAAACTGGAGCTAATCATATACAAGCAAGAACTACTAAGCATACATAATGATATACACCTTACACAAACAGGCTAAGCATGCTCACAATGATGAGTATATGTACAAGAATGAAACAAATAGAGTTCGTTATCAGTCTCTTACCACTCCTCGAGTTGTCTTAATCTTCATTATTGCCCTTCACTTGTGTGACTTGAATGATAACATGAAACCAAAATCCACTGACAACGGCTGAACCCTACAAAGAAATCACAAAACCAAAGAAGAACAACAAATATTTTTGATGTTTTCGATTTTTTTAGAAACAAGCAGACAAAGAAAAAAAACCAAACAAGAAGCAAACAAAGCAAAATCTTTTTGGGTTTTTATTTTAAGGCAAACCAAAACCAAAACGCAAAGAAACAAACCAAGAGAAACAACAAAAATATTTTTGGTATTTTTGTGTTTTTGAGAAAGAAGCAACAAGAACCAAAAAGAAAGCGAAAACAATGAATATACAAAGAACCGACCGAACATGATATATATATATATGTGAGTGTGATGTCGGTATACCTCCCTCCAAGCTTAGGCTTTTGGCCTAAGTGGGGATCAATCCCATGGTGTCCAAGAGGATGAACCTCCGTAGTATGTCGAGGAAGCTCCCTCGTCCTGGTATGAGCTCGAGGCCTCCTCCGTGTAATACACACAGGGGTCGTATGATGGTTCTTCCTCCTGATAGTGCCCGTGTGCAACACCCCTAATTCTACTAATAGTAAATAGGGTTTGTTTGTGCATTCATTTAGCATCATCATCATTTGAAATGTGTGCAACAAATACATCAAACCCTAAACCCTATTTTTTCCCTCTCTCTTTGAAACCTCTCAAATGGTTTTGAATTTCTAAGAAGTACAAAAAAAATGTGGAGCCCAAATTGTTACAAGGGCCCCTCAAGTATTTTGAAATGTTTGCAAAGCTCTTGTATTTTGGAAATATTCAAAACAGAATTACACATGGAAAATACAAAAGAGAAAAGTCAAAATAGAAAAGAAAAATGTTTCTGAAATAAAAAACAGTTTATAACCTAATCTGGGCCGAGCCCAACTCCTCTCTCCTCTCTCCCTGCCACCCAGCGCAGCTGCCAGCAATCCTTCTGCATATTTGCTGCGGCCCAAGAGCAGCCCATCTGGCCGTCTCCAGCCTAGCTTGGCCCGCGTACCCCTTCGATCCTTCTGTCTGCATTGTCGTCTTCGTCCCCGACAGAGGAAGCTCCTCGCTGTCGCCGCGCTCGCCGTTCGCCACCGCGGCCGTGCCAAGATGGGCGCCATCAATGGTCCCGACACCTACAAGAACCCCCTAGCCGGCACCGACGAACCCTAGCACGCCACTCTCCCCCTTTGCCTTATACTTTTCTTGCCATGGCCGAAACCCTAGCTCGGCCAGTTTCGCATGTCGCCGACGTTCTGGGCCGCCCCGAGCTGAGTGGAGTAGCCTAGGAGAAGCGCGGTGTCGCCGTCATCGTCCTCGTCAAGCCACGCAAGCAGGGGAGCTGCCCTCTCGCCGGAATCGTTCTTGAACCGACGTGGGCCGTTGAGGTTTCCACCGTCGATTCGCCTCCGTCCGGCGTCCCCTCTCTCCACCGGCCTCACCATCGTGCTCCTGGTGAGCAGCTGGTCCTCGTGGACCCTCTCTCTTGCCCCCTCTCGCTCTGGTTCGTCCTTCCCACGAGCACCTGCCACTGCCGTCGCTCGCCGCCGTCGTGATCCCCTCTCCGGTGACCTATTCCGAGCGCCGCCGCCACTTTCTGGCTCCCCGTGCTCGTCCGCTTCCAGCACGCCTGCTCGCACAGCCCCGCGCGCGCCCTACCACCGAGCCCGAGCTCGATCTGTGAGCAATGGCCAAGCTGACGTCAGCATGACGTCATGCTGACGCCATAAATGTTTTTCTTTTGTTTTCATAATTTCTGTAAATCATTTCTGTAAATAAGAAATACCTGACTGGTGGGTCCACCCTGTAAGTTATAAAAATATTACCAGAAATGTTTTCTGTTAAATAAAATTATTAAAGTAATTCCAAAATGTAAATTATTTTTATAATATTCTAAAAATGATTTAAAATGAATTAAAAATGGACAAATTCATAACTAATTCATTTTAAATTAGAAAAATACAAATAATATATCAAAATGTTCAGAAAATTAAGAGCTACACAATAGATCTATAATAATGCATTGTTAACCAACTTTCATAACAAGTTTAATTAGAAGAACAAAACAACCCCTCTCATATGCCTCCGAGGTTTTCTCGAGTTAGGGTTTGCACCCCTCGGAACCCCGATTAAATCACCAAGCATGCTTTAAGGGTTTATTTAAATGCAATTTAACTTGTCATATCATCATCCTTGCTTGAGCATTGCATCGATGCCATGTGTTGATTGTTTCCCTTTCTTTCCGGTGTTTGGTTCTTCTCCCGTAGAATAGGATATCGGAATCGAGATCAAGGTCAAAGCCCGAGATCAACACCGTCGAAGCTCGAAGACCAATACTTGACCAATTGTAATCAAGTCAAGTACCAGATATCTGAAGCTCTGCTTTCTGGATATCAACTGGCAAAGGCAAGCGAAGCCCCACACATGATATAATCCTATGTTTTCAAGTATTTCAATTCTTGCCATGCCCATACGATTCTAAAGTCTTTTATCGATAGATAGAGTAATCCTATTTGATGCATGTTCCCTTTTAGCCTATATTCCCTGATCCACTGTTCCTAGCATAACTAGGGTTTGGCTTATGAAGCGTTGCTAGATCTGTGACATCTATTGTGCTTAGCCATGCTTAGCTATTACCACTGGTCCATCCGGTTGATGAATCAGAGCTGCGAATGAATCTAGTTTGACATGATGACGTGGTAAGATCAGAGATGAAAGCTAAACATGCTAAGGCTTGTATGGGAGGCCACGGTAGATTATGGTTTTTGCAGTCCCATACTTGCCACTACTAGGACCTGAGTTCTTGCCTATGGACCAAGACGAGCGTACAGCCAGACGAGGGCCTGGAAACCCCCTCGACCAACTAACTTGCTGAGTAAATTCCATGAGTCACATAGTTCGGGCGTTCCATTAGACATATGCATTCTGGCTCTTCTCGAAGGAGGTGAAGGAGGTGCATTCATACAGGTAGGTAAGCGTGGCAGGGAATGGGAGATGCCCGGCATCCGTAAACCCTGTTCACATCATTAGGGACCAACTTCGGGACTCGACCCATTACGGCGGCATCTCCCTAGTGCGTGACTCATGGTCTCGGCGAAAGCAAGGCAAAGGTCATGGTCAACCACTCTCTGTCGGCCTTCCCAGGAAGAGGGCTAATGTTAACTGGCATTAAGAATCCTTTGGTACGTATGGGTAAAGTTGTACACCCCTGTAGGGTTAAATATTTTCGAAAAGCCGTGTCCACGGTTATGGACAACTTGGAAACCAGATTCAAAGATCATAGAGAACTTGAACCTAATCGTAAAACTTGGCAAGTTAAGTAATGTGCGCTTAAGGATGCTTCCTCATGGGTACGAGGGGGTAATCCTAGTTGGTAGGTTCAGCTGATGATGATTCGGTGGATATCAAAAGATGATCAAAGCTAGTGATACCGCTCTCTTATCCCCTTTTAAAATATCCCGATTAGTCGAGATTCTTCTCCCTCTTGTTTTACAAACAAAGATGGCTTTATGCAAAATAACTCCACCAGCCATAAGTCTTGCGGAGTACACCCTGTACTCACCCTTCCTTCGTTGATACTTTTGTAGCAGATTAAGTGTTACCATATAAGATGATTTCTTCACAGCATCGACATCGACGAGTAGTTTGGATTTCCCAGTCGGCAGTCTGGGATCTATGAATTGGACGTCATTGTTATGCTTCAGGCCTCTTAGGCCATTTGTTAAGTTTGCTATACTTAATAGCATAATTTGCCTTCCGTTGTTTGATGTTTGTGGTCAGTGAACTCTGCTTGTAATATTCTGGTTCTCTGCTCAATTATGAGCTTGCTGTAATAATTTTTGTGTCATAGGGTCACTGTTGTGTTATCAATTCTCCCTCTATACGCTCTCGAGATTTAGGTTAGGCTTATATCAGACGGAGGTCTGGGATTTGTCTAGACCTAATCCCGGGGGTGTCACACCGTGGAAGTTAAGAGAGCGCATCGTGTCATCCATCTCCACCTTCGAGCGTGACAAAGGTCCCTGAGAAATACTGAGCAAAGTAGTTTGGGGTAGAGGGATCTCTCTCTCTCTCTTCCCTGTCAGTAAACGACATTCTATAAACCAAGTTCTCAAGGGTAGAGCTAGTGGTGACAAAGTGGCGTGCCTTCATGGTAGCAAGGTCAAGCCTCTGAGGATTCAAAACTATATCATGTGGATCAACAGCAATATTCAAGGCAGCAGCAACGCGAGTAACAATAATTCCCCCATAAATGGGTCCCTTAGCAGCTAAACGACGAGCAATGAGAGAACCAAGATTATACTTATCACCATTGTTAAGCGCAGCAGCTAAGAAGGCCAAATGATAGTTGGAGATATTACTAGTGTTCTTCCTACCAAAAACACTGGTGGCAAGATAGTAGGCAAAATATCTGATGGCTGGAAGTTGAATGTTCTTTATCTTCCCTCGCTGAGCTCTATGGTCATCATCATTGGTTATTCCTCGGTAAAGCTCTAACAAATCAGTAGGTAGAGTTGTAATCTTCTTTGATGATCCAGTTGTACCAAGTCCCAGGGCCTTGCAAAATTGCTTCACAGTCATAGAATGAGCCCTGCCATAAATTTTGAAAGACACGATAGGCTTGAACAAGCTATTATTAAAGGAGAAACTCTCCACAAATGTTTTAGTAAGCAAAGCATATTGTGCGCTCTCATCCTGCATGTAACTTGTTAGTCCAGCCCTCTGTACCAAGGTCATGAAATCATTAAGAATCCCAACAGCTCGCAAGAAAGTTTGGCAAGGAAAGGCGGAGGGGTGCGCATCCCCTTCATCTCCCTTGTCACCAAATAGCGGAGTGATGAGATCCTCATTGTATGAGGGTCTAGAGCTGTTAGATGACCTTGGAAGCCTTGTCCTTATAGGTGCATCACTCTCAAATATATCACCAAACGTGTGGTGGTCCATGACTTTCCTTTTCTGAAATTTTAAACAACCATCAAACCAAGTGATTTCTAAGTTAATAAATGATGAGCAACCACTATAGGAACTTGCTAGAGGACTACACATGCATCAAAACAAAGTTTCTAAGCATAGAACAAACATGCAAGCTCAAATAACCTGACACCTATAGCAGCAAAATACTCAAGATACAATCTACCAGTCACAAATCTAATTGGACAAGTGGAGGAGGCACATACCAAGGAGAAATCCCTCCAAAAATCAGCACTTGACATGGGCTGAAAAAGGAGATCGAAAATCGCGAGCAAGAACAACAAGAACTCGAGCTTGAGCAAGTTTTCTGGTGTTTTTGGGAGATAAAGAAGGTGGCTTTGAGGAGGCGGCCTGGAGGGGCCCAGGTGGGCCAGACCCCTCCCCCCAGGCACCACCTCCTGGTAGGCCGCGCCTACCATGGGTGTGGGGCCCTGGGGTGGCCCCCTGGGTCACTTCAGGTACCTCTCTGCCCCTTTTTTCGAGGAAAAAAATATTTTGAATTTTCTGGGATTTTTCAGAAACTTTATTTTTGGCCAATTTTCAGGGTATGAAAATTGATTTTCTCGCAGAAACAGTTTTTTCAAAAGAAGCAAAAGCAAACCAAAAGCCAAACTACAGAAGCTCTAAGAAACTCAAACAAACTAACAACTAACAAAACTAAAACTAAAGCACGGACTAGGAAGGAGAAAAGTAAAAGAAAGAAAGAATAACCATAGTGAAAACATTATTTTGTTCATTAAAATCCTTTTGTTAACAAGGTTGATCAAGTCTTGTTACCAAAACAATCTTAGATGAAGCAAAACTTTGTATTCCACCAAGTGATTATGTTACCTCAAGCTTGATAGCAATGGTCCCAATCATAATAGTTTCAAAATTTTCTTGTGGAATGGGACAATATATTTCTCCAACCTTGATGCTCTCAATATTTTCAATAGAATTCAGGTAATAGCTCTTAGTAACCTTCTTGGGGAAATAGACAGTATGCTCTTTGTAATTAATATTGAATGTTACTTTTCCTTGATTGCAATTAATGATAGCACCAGCAGTATTAAGAAAAGGTCTCCCACGAATAATAGACATATTATCATCTTCAGGCATTTCAAGCACAACAATGTCAGTTAAAACCATGCAATTATGAGCTACTTGAACAGGAACATCCTCACATATACCAACAGGAATAGTAGTTGACTTATCAGCCATTTGCAAAGATATATCAGTTGGTATCAACTTTTCTAGCTGGAGTCTCTTGTAGAGAGAAAAAGGCATAACACTAACTCCAGCTCCCAAATCACATAAAGCAGTTCTAACATAATTATTCTTAATAGAGCAAGGAATAGTTGGTATACCTGGATCACCAAGTTTCTTTGGAACCTTACCATTGAAGGAGTAATTAGCAAGCAAAGTAGAAATCTCCTCGGTAGGAATCTTCCTTTTATTAGAGACAATATCCTTCATATACTTTGAATAAGGAGGCAACTTAATAGCATCAGTCAAAGGAATTTGCAAAAAATAAAGGTTTCATCCACTCACAAAACTTGTTGTAGTGTTCTTTCTCCTTTTACTTGTGTTTCTTACCTGGAAAAGGCATAGGTTTCTGCACCCAAGGTTCTCTCTCTTTACCATGTTTATTAGCAATAAAATCTTCCTTGGTGTACCTAGTGTTCTTAGTGTGCTTCTCAGGTTCTTCCTCAACTTCCTCATTATCAGGAGCATCATTTTTATCATTACCACTCTCAGTTTCAGCATCAGAGACAGATATACTATTAGGATCTAGAGCAGGTTCAAGTGGTTCCTAAACTATCTTATGTTTCTTTTTCTTTCTCTTACGACGACTACAACTATCTACTTGTTGGGAATCCTGCTCAATTCTTTTAGGGTGTCCTTCAGGATATAAAGGATCTTGAGTAGCCATACCACTCCTAGTTTTAATTCCATAAGCATGTTTATCTCGTAAAGCATTAACTAGCATATCCTTTTGTACCTTAGCAAGTTGATCAAGTTGGGTTTGAACCATTTGAAAGTGTTTACAAAGAATTTTAATATCATTAGAAGTTCTTTCCACAATATATTTCAACTCATTGATAGCTCTAGCGTTTTCCAATAAATGATTCTAAACTTGTTTATTAAAATTACCTTGTTTAACAATAAAAATGTCAAGTTCCTCTAAGCATTGATCAGGAGGCTTACTATAGCGAATATCACCTTCATCAAAGTGTTGGAGAGAGTGTACCTCAATAGTAGATGAGTGGGGAATTGGCTTACATAATTCTTCTATAGGAGGTAGATTTTTCACATCTTCAGCTCTAATACCTTTCTCCTTTAGACACTTCTTAGCTTCCTTCATCACTTCATCATTTAATGCAATAATTCCTCTCTTATTTGGTGTTGGAATTGGTTCAGGATCATCTGGTTCGGGAGTAATAGGCTCAGGTGTAATCAGCTCAGTTGAAGTCCAATCATCATAATTCTTGCTTATCTTAGCCATTAATTCTTCAGCATCTGTAGGAGTTCTTTTCCTAAAAACACAATCAGCAAAGCTATCTAGGTAGGTCCTAGAATCATTAGTTAGTCCATTATAATAAATATCAAGCAACTCATTCTTAGGTAATGGACATCCAAGATATGCATGAATCAAGGCACAGAACCTTGTCCATGACTCAGGCAATTTCTCTTCTTCTCCCTGTTTAAAATCAAAAAGTCTCTGCAAATCAGCATGTCTAGCACTGGGAGGAAAATATTGATGGCGCCTAAGTTGATGTAGGAGCGCTTCGTTGGAAACCCCAAGAGCAAGGTGTGAAGCAGCACAACAGCAAGTCTTCCCTCAGTAGAGACCGAGGTTATCGAACTAGAAGGAGGAAGGAAACGTCACACAGGTGTTGGAAGCAACGTGGAGACCTACAACACAAACTCAAGACTTTTCCCAACAAATAAGTTAGGTTGTCAAGCTCACCGGTTTTCTGTAACAAAGGATTAAACGTATGGTGTGGAAGATAATGGTTTGTCGCAAGTAAACAAGTAACAGTGGATGATGTATTGATGGTAAAGATTGGACCGGGGTCCATAGTTCACTAGAGGTGCTCTCCTTAGATAAACAACATGGCATGAAGGGTAAACAAATTACAGCAGGGCAATTGACAGGAACTGAGCAAGGCATAACAATGCAATTACTAGTCAGAAAGATCCTATGAGATTCGATTAGGCAATACAACAAGATACATAGACCGCCATCCAACTGCATCTATGACTAGAAGTCCACCTTCAGGTTATCATCCGAACCCCCTCCAGTATTAAGTTGCAAGCAACAGACAACTGCTTTAAGCAAAGTGTGTAAGGTAAACAGTCCACGTGTTCCATGAACAAGAGACCGTTGTTTTATCCCTAGTAGCAACAACACATCTACAATCGAAGAGATTTTCATCACTTCCCTTGGAAACTAGAGGCATGAACCCACTATCGAGCATAAATACTCCCTCTTGGAGTCACTAGGAACTACTTGGCCAAAATAACCACTAGCAACGGAGAGCATGCAAGATCACAAACACAGCATGCATGATTACAAATAGATTAGATCTTGATCATGAACGGAGCTCACAAGATCTATACATGAAAGCACAAAGGAGGAGATACAACTATCTAGCTACTATATGGACCCATAGTCCAAGGTGGAACTACTCACGAATCATACCGGAGAGAAGGCCTCCAGGATGATCTCCCCTCCGGCAGGGTGCCGGGAAGAGCTTCAGATCCCCATGATCTAGGGACGATGGTGGCGGCGGCTACAGACGGTTTCATGGATTTTTGATCAGGTACTCAGAGTTTCTGCATCGGGGGCTTCTTATAGGCGAAGGGGGAGGCCGAGGAGGCGGCCAGGGCAGGCAATCCCGAGCCAGGCACGGGCTAGGGCCCACCCGTGCCTGGGGTGGGTGTGGCCCCCCTGGCTGGCCTCCCAGGCTCCCCTCTGGACTTCTTGTTCCCCACAGAAAGTAATTGACTTTGACGTTTGTCCCGTCCAATTCCGAGAATATTTCTTTACTAACTTTTCTGAAACCAAAAACAGCAGAAAACAGACATCTGGCACTATCGCAACTTGTTAATAGGTTAGTACCCGAAAACATGTAAAAAGCACCTCAAAGTGTAGACATGTAAAGCAAAGTATATACTAAACAAGCATGGATCATCAAAAATTATAGATATGTTTCCGACGTATCAACATCCCGAAGCTTAACTCATGCTCATCCTCGAGTAGGTAAGTGATAAACAGAATAATTTTTGAGGTGAACATGCACCCTCATAATAAAGATCCAACCATTTGCAAGCATTGAAAGCTAGGATCAAAGAACTATAAACATGTGCATGAAAGAATGGAGTTCTAACAGTACGACATAATAGCTATGCATGCAACATGGCAAGCTACAAACAAAGATCATGAATAACATGCATTGAAAAATGTTTGTTTGTTTCACATACAGAAAACATAGCATAGTGGCAATCAGCTTGTCCCTCATAGAGTAGCAATATAGATGCATAGGACACCTTCAAAGTTCACAAGGGTGACTAGAAACAAGTAGCACAAGAACAAGTAATAACACAATATGCATCAATTAATAAGCTTTGGAACACTGCACACATAATGACAACTATGCTCTCTTAATGATGCCTAAAGGTAGAAGGTGGAGACTCAAATAATGGGGGAAGAAAGGCCTTTTTATAAAGGAAGTAGGGATTACAGGTTTCAAAAAGATCTTCCAAAAATTATGGTACCTGTTAGCTTTCAGCCCTCATTGCCCCTATCATAAGCATCTTGAAGTGGTTAAGGTTAAAGTGGCAAAGCTGGAGTATATGCTTGACGAAGTATAAGTTGGCAATCTCAAGTCCCTTGAATATGAGGGCAACACCTAATGGATACTCCACTTAGGGCTCAGGCAAGTTCTTATCACTATAAGTATTTGCATATCATTGAGAACCGCCAACGGGGTACCCCTTGCACATGGTACAGGAGCTTTCCCAAAATGACAAGGCAAGCAGACAATGAGCATCTCAGCAATCCTTTTATTTACCATATGCATAGATTTTTATTGAGGATGCTTCATAGATAGTTCAGTATGGTGATGTTGCAAGTTTTCACCATGATTAGTCATGGCTTAGGCTAGCGGTCCAGGCATTTCTCTAACACAGAATACAAACTCCATGGACTTACAAGTTCCCGCTTCATTTCACACCGGTAACATCCATATACAAAAGAGCAAGATATCAACGGAGTACAAAAGTACAAGTGCAATGTTGAAAACGTTCCCCGTGACAGCTCGGTTCTGCCAATCCCAACTTATAAGTGCAAGCATATACAACAAAGTTGTCTCAATGGTTCAAGTTTATTAGGGGCAAAGAATAAAATGTGCCATCAAGTCCGTGAGGGCTTTAATCACTAAGTTTTCACATAACAAAATAGTTTTTAATTGGAAGATAGTTGAAAACAAGAATATACTTGGAATGGTGTAACACACCATGCATAGGAGTTTATAGTGGACACTTTGGAATAACTTGGTTTCTTGGGAGTTGGAAGCATGAGTAGAACTTACACATACAAGTGGAGGCTAGCAAAAGACTGGGAGCAACCAACTAAGAGAGAATAATGGCCATAATCATGCAATGCAACAAAGCATACTAATCAAAGCAAAGAGTGGTATTACAAGTCAAGGACTAAATGATCATAGAGGCTAATGGTGACTTGTCATAGTCATAACATGGTGTAAGCATGTGCCAAGTCAACCCAAGGAAAGCATCAAAGGAGAATACCATAATACTATGCTTTTGCATGCTAAAACAACGCATAATTTCTTCAAGGCACACTAAGCAATCCCAATTGTTTGGAACAAGACATGCTACAACAATAATCACTAAGTATAATGCTAAAACAATACCTAGCATGTCATGCTAAACTCTATGTCACAGTCAATGCAAGCTCCTCTTGCACTTCAATCAAGAACTTACTACTACTTTCCAACACCAAGCAAACTTATTTGCAAAACAATACAGCAAGAACAGGGGTCCAAACTTACTTTATTCAAGCAAACTAAACAAACTAAGCAAAGCAAACGAAAACTAAGACGCTCCAAGAATAACACAACTGTACATATAACAATAAAAGAGAAGTGTCTAGACATACCTGAGCTTTTTATTGATGAAGAAGGGGATGCCTTGGGCATCCCCAAGCTTTCGCTCTTGTACCTCTTGGATATTTCTTGGGGTGACACCATGGTGGCATCCCCAAGCTTGAGCTTTTGTCTATTCTTCATCTCATTACATCACTCTCTCTTTACACCTGAAATTTTTCCTTCATACAGAACTTCACACAATCTTCATTAGCAACATTAGCTTATTCAAAAGATATTAGACCACTTGGCAAAGCTTTGGAACATCAAGAATATTCACTAAAAACACAAGCTATTGTAGAAACTTCTTCTAAAAGTTCAATTTACCTGAAGAGAACTCAAAAAGGAATCAATAAGAAGCAAATGCAAATAATGGCAGAAATCTGTCAAAACAGACCAGGAGGTAGAAACCGATTTTTTCTAACATATTCTGTTGCTCAAATCAAAAACTGTTGAACTAACAAAAGTTAACATACTGGGGCATTTATTCGTAAATTTTGAGCTCAATCCGAGTTACAGATACTTCTCACGATTTTTTTTTGTGGAGGATAGAAATCTGTTTCGGGACAGCAACTCCCCAAATCTTACTTCCCTCTCATTAGAGGTCATTCTTGTCACAAAAAGCAAACAAAAAGGATAAGGAGAGTTCATTACTGAAGTAATGACTTCCAAGACTCAAGGAAACTCTTGGGTTATCTCCCAACAAGTACTTTTCTTTAACGCCTTTAAGTTAGGCACAAGAAGCAAGAAGAATCAAGTATTTTCAAATGAAGAAGCATTAACATCAAATGTTGCTTTCAAAGGAGGAGCAAAAAGCAACTTCTCTCTCCTCATAGGGAAGTGTTCAATACCTTTCTTGAATGGAAATTCATATTTGATGGTGCCTTCTTTCATATCAATGATGGCACCAACTATTCTAAGAAAAGGTCTTCTCAAAGTAATAGGACAAGAAGCATTGTATTCAACATCCAAAACATAGAAATCAACAGGGACATAAGCATTATTAACCATAATGAGGACATCATTAATACTCCCCATGAGTTTCTTTTTAGCATTATCATTGAGTGGGACATCCAAATAACAATCTTCTAATGGTGGCAAATCAAGCATTTCACAAATCTTCCTAGGCATAATAGAGATATAGAACCAAGATCACATGAAGCTTTGAGATCAAAGTCATTCACTTGCATATTAATAATGGGTTCCCAACTATCTTCTACTTTCCTAGTAATAGAAGCGTTGTGTTTTAGCTTCTCTTCCTTAATCTTAACAAGAGCATATGTAATGTGTTTGGTAAAGACAACATGCATATCACTAGCATCAGGACTTCTAGCAAGCTTTTGTAGGAACATAATCACTTTAGAAATATTGCAACCATCAATATCAAAATCAAACTTAGCATCACTAGTAGTAGGATCAATAGGCTTAGGCATAGTAGGAGGAGAAATAGGGACTACTGGTGTTAGTGGTGATGGTGCACACACACTATTGTTTCTATCAATTTCATCTTCCCTTTCCCACTTAGAATGAAGTTGAGCTAACAGCCTAACATTTTCATTAATAGTAACTTGTATGGCCTGAGCAGTAGCAAAGGTATTTTCCATAGTTTTAGGTTTAGCAGCCATTTTATTAATCAAGGAAGACTGAGCTTCGGACAAAGAGGGTATATTTTTCTCAATAGTTAAAAGCTTTTCCTCTATAGTCTTATTGAAAGTGGTTTGTTTACTAATAAAGTCCTTGAGCATGACTTCAAGTTCAGAGGGAGCACTTCTAGCATTATTGTAAGAGCTTCCATAGGAATTTCCATTATTAGGAGGATAAGGCCTATAATTGTTGTTGCTACCAAAATTATTCCTATAGGCATTATTGTTGAAATTGTTGTTTATAATGAAGTTCACATCAACTTTCTCTTCTTGAGCAACCAAAGAGGCTAAGGGAACACTATTAGGATCTATAGGAGCTTTCCCATTAACAAGCATAGCCATAATAACATCAATCTATTCACTCAAAGAGGAAGTTTCCTCAACAGAATTTACCTTCTTACCATGTGGAGCTCTCTCAACATGCCATTCAGAGTAGTTAAGCATCATATTGTCAAGGAGTCTTGTTGCAGCACCCAAGGTGAGACCCATGAAAGTACCTCCATCAGCTGAATCCAGCAGGTTCCTTGAAGAGTAGTTCAAACCTGCATAAAAAGTCTGGATAAACATCCAAGCAGTGAGTCCATGAGTGGGGCGGTTCTTAACCAAAGTTTTCATTCTTTCCCAAGCTTGAACAACGTGTTCATTATCAAGTTGTTTAAATTTCATAATGCCACTTCTCATAGCAATAATCTTAGCAAGAGGATAGTATTTTCCAATAAAAGCATCTTTGCATTTAATCCAAGAATCAATACTATTTTTAGGCAAAGAAATAAACCATTATTTAGCTTTTCCTCTCAAGGAGAAAGAAAAAATCTTGAGCTTAATAATATCTCCATCTACATCCTTATACTTTTGCATTTCACAGATTTCAACAAAGCTATTGATATGGGCAACATGATCATCAGAACTAGCACCAGAAAATTGCTCTCTCATCACAAGATTCAACAAGGCAGGCTTAATTTCATAAAAGGTAGCATCACGAGTAGGTGGAGCAATAGGTGTGCTAAGGAAATCATTATTGTTGGTGCTAGTGAAGTCACACAACTTAGTGTTCTCAGCAGAGTTCATTTTGGCAAAGGCGGGCAAGCCAAAAACAGCAGCAACAGCTAGAGCAGGAACTAATTTTTTGTATTTTTGAATAAAGAAAGCAAACCAAACTAGACTATTTTTTTGGATTTTTTAGAGAGAGGAAAACAAAACCAAGCAAAATAAACAAAGCAAACTAAAAACAAAGTAAAGAGAAAGGAAGTGAAGGACTCCCCTAGTGAAGACGTCCTTAGCCTCCCCGGCAACGGCGCCAAAAAACTTGTTGATGGCGCCTAAGTTGATGTAAGAGCACTTCGTTGGAAACCCCAAGAGCCAGGTGTGAAGCAGCAGAGCAGCAAGTCTTCTCTCAGTAGAGACCGAGGTTATCGAACCAGAAGGAGGAAGGAAACATCATACAGGTGTTGGAAGCAACATGGAGACCTGCACAACACAAACACAAGACTTTGTCCCAACGAATCAGTGAGGTTGTCAAGATCATTGGTTTGCTGTAACAAAGGATTAAACATATGGTGTGGAAGGTTATGGTTTGCAGTAAGTAAACAAGTAGCAGTGGACGATGTATTGATGGTAAATATTGGACCGGGATCCATAGTTCACTAGAGGTGCTCTCCTTAGATAAACAACATGGCATGAAGGGTAAACAAATTACAGCAGTGCAATTGAAAGGAACTGAGCAAGGCATAACAATGCAATTACTAGTCAGAAAGATCCTATGAGATTCGATTAGGCAATACAACAAGATACATAGACCGCCATCCAACTGCATCTATGACTAGAAGTCCACCTTCATGTTATCATCCGAACCCCCTCCAGTATTAAGTTGCAAGCAATAGACAACTGCTTTAAGCAAAGTGTGTAAGGTAAACAGTCCACATGTTCCATGAACAAGATACCGTTGTTTTCTCCCTAGTAGCAACAACACATCTACAACCAAAGAGATTTCTGTCACTTCCCTTGGAAACTAGAGGCATGAACCCACTATCGAGCATAAATACTCCCTCTTGGAGTCACTAGCAACTACTTGGCCAAGATAACCACTAGCAATGGAGAGCATGCAAGATCACAAACAACACATACATGATAGAATCATAAAGACAAAACCATTAATCAAACCAACATAATAATCTCAATATCCATCGGATCCCCGCAAACACAACATGCATGATTACAAATAGATTAGATCTTGATCATGAACGGAGCTCACAAGATCTATACATGAAAGCACAAAGGAGGAGATACAACCATCTAGCTACTACATGGACCCATAGTACAAGGTGGAACTACTCACGTATCATACCGGAGAGAAGGCCTCCGGGATGATCTCCCCTCCGGGGGGTGCCGGGAAGATCTTCAGATCCCCCCGATCTAGGGACGATGGTGGCGGCGGCTACAGACGGTTTCGTGGATTTTTGATCGGATACTCGGAGTTTCTCCATCAAGGGCTTCTTATAGGCGAAGGGGGAGGCCGAGGAGGCGGACAGGGCAGGCAAACCCTAGCCAGGCGCAGGCTAGGTCCCACCCGCGCCTAGGGTGGGTCTGGCCCCCCTAGCTGGCCTCCCGGGCTCCCCTCTGGTCTTCTTGTTCCCCGCGGAAAGTAATTGACTTTGACGTTTGTCCCGTCCAGTTCCGAGAATATTTCTTTACTAACTTTTCTGAAACCAAAAACAGCAGAAAACAAGCATCTGGCACTGTTGCAACTTGTTAATAGGTTAGTACCAGAAAACATGTAAAAAGAACGTCAAAGTGTAGACAAGTAAAGCAAAGTAGATACTAAATAAGCATGGAGCATCAAAAATTATAGATACGTTTCGGACGTATCAAATATTTCTGGAAGAAAGAAACAATCAGGGCTATCAATGGAACCATGAGGTAATCTATTAAACCAAGCCCTGGCTTCTCCTTTTAGTGAAAAAGGGAAGATCTTAGCAACAAAGTACATGGGCATCTTAAAATCATCAGAGAATAAATCACTCATAGTAGAAAGCTCATTCATATGAGCCACAACACTCTCATTTTCAGTCCCACTGAAAGGTTCTTTCTCAACAATATCTCAATAAGACAAATCAAGAGAGAAATCATAATCTTTATCTTTAATGTCTATGGGAGAAGTGGTAAACTTAGGATCAGAGGACAACTTAGGCATAATAGTACGTCTAGCAAGGAGACTCTTAATAGCACTAGTATCATGTGTGTTTTGGCATTCTTCAAAAAAAATCATCAGTGAGCTCAATGTAACCATCATTAATATCATAACTCTCACTAGACTCACGTGATCTAACAGGTGTAACAGTGTCTTCACTAGGAGTTTCGGTATTTCCTAGACTAGCCATAGTAGCATCTAGAAAAGGACCTAATAAACCACTCGCATCAAGCATAGTAGAAGTAACATCATGAGTATCAAAAGCAGTTTCAGATTCAGCAGTAGTAGCAGTGTGTGTAGCATGAGCATGTGGTGGCGGTGTGACAAACTTACTTATAACAAACGGTGAATCAAGAGCAGCAAAGGTGTTTAGGACAGTACCTCTTCTTGTAGTGGATGGTAAAATAGGGAACTTTCCATCACGAGTTTTCCCCATGATGAAAGGAGTAGCAGTGAACAATAATAGATCCAAGTGAACTTACAAATAAAGCTATGCTCCCCGGCAACGGCGCCAGAAAATAGTCTTGATGACCCACAAGTGTAGGGGATCGCAACAGTCTTCGCGGGTAGTATTACCCAATTTATTGATTCGACACAAGGGGAGCCAAAGAATATTTGCAAGACTTAGCAACTGAGTTGTCAGTTCAGCTGCACCTGTAAATAGTTCTTGCTCACAGAAGTTTATCAGTAGCAACAATTTGGTAGTAGCAATAGCAAAGCAATAGCAGCAGTAACAGCAACAGTAACAGCAATAGTGAAACAGGAGCAATAGTAATAGTAACGGTAATAGTGGGATTCGAGTGCGGTAGGCATAGGGATGGATGGACGGGCGTTGCATGGACGAGTCTAAACATGTAACTTCAAGATCTAGGGCATTGCAGATAAATAATAACAAGCATCCAAGTACTAAACAATCCTAGGCATGTGCTCTAAATATAGTCATATGTTCTCGCAATGAGAACTTGCACAACATCTTCTGTCCAGCCAGCCCGTGGCAGCGGGGCCTCTAGGGAACTACTGGCAATTAAGGTGATCCTTTTAATAGAGCACCGGAGCAAAGCATTAACACTCTGTGAACACATGTGATCCTCACACCACAGCCATCCCCTCCGGTTGTCCCAATTATTGTCACTTTGGGGCCTTTGGACCCGGACAATGATATGTGTACACAACTTGCAGATAAGATCACAAACAATACTATCATAATGATTCAATAATAAGTTCAGATCTGAGATCATGGCACTCGGGCCCTAGTGACAAGCATTAAGCATAACAAGTTGCAACAAAGTCAAATAGCACTAATAGAGATACTAGGCACTATGCCCTAACAATCTTATTCGATTACATGATAGAACTCATCCAATCCCTACCATCCCCAAGCCTACAGCGGGGGATTACTCACTCATGGATGAGGGAAACATCGGTGGTTTATGGAGATGCGTTGGTGATGACGATGGCGATGATCCTCTCCAAATTCCCTGTCCCGGCAGGGTGCCAGAACGGAGTTTCTGGATCCGAATCTTGGTTTTTGGTGGCAGCGGTGGAGCGGAACTCTTTCTGAAAAACTATCAACCCCCCTCGGTTTTTAGGTTGGAAGGCAACTTATAGGCGCAGAGGGAGGCCGAGGAGATGCCTGGGAAAGTTGCACCCCCTCCAGGCGCGACCAGTGGTGGGCCCGCGCCTGGGGTGGGTCTAGGCCCCCCAGGCCTCCCCCCGTCTCTTTTTCTGGCTCCGTGGATCTTCTGGTGAAATATAATTTTGGCATATTTTCTGGGATTTTTCCTGATAGTTGATTTTCTGCACAAAAACAAGACACCAAGGTAATTCTGCTGAAAACAGCGTCAGTTCGTGTTAGTTGTATCCAAATCACATAAGTTTAGAGGAGAAATAATAGAAAAGTGTTCGAGAAAGTAGATACGTTTTGGACGTATCAGACACAACCAATATACCAATTTTGGTATTTTTCCTTGCAACTATGTCACATAATATGACACCAAGCGAAGGTTTTGCATTGTTTTGATCGTTTTTTTAATTTTTTATGCCCGTTTCAAACTATCGTCAAACTTTCTAAATCGGCGGGCATGAAGATTCTTAGCTTGGGGCTGAGCCTCTCTAAAATTGCATTGGATCTCTAATGAAATAACATATTTTGAACCTAAATTTGATTTTTGCTAACAAATCTTGAGCATCAGATCATGTACCTGCAGTTCAAATATGTCTTACTTACTACTGATTTGGCAGAAATTTGTCTTTTTTACGAGGGGTGGACGGAAAGGTTTGAGATACCCTAGTTGGGACATTTTCCATGCAAGGTGGTCTACTATTTTTGAAAAATGTGGTGGTATTATTTTGAAACTTTCATTTGGTGGTTGCTTCACAAACACCCTGTTTTTTGCACTCAAAAAATGAAAAATGGCTTTTTGGTGCGACGAAAGGGAAAACTTCCACCTGAAATATTGTTCGCCGTCCCATGGTACACTTTCATGCACAATATGGGCATATTATCACAAACTATGTTGCGATTCTCGCCATAATATTGGTCATTTGACCTGAAAGCCAGGAAACCTCGATTAAGATAGGTCATTTTGTGAAGGTTTTTTTGAGACGCAACCAATATACGAAGTTTGGTATTTTTCCTTGCAACTATGTCACATAATATGACACCACATGAAGGTTTCGTATTGTTTCGATCGTCTTTGAATTTTTTATGCCTGTTTTAAACTATCGTCAAACTTTCTAAATCGGTGGGCATGAAAATTCTTAGTTCGGGGATAAGTCTCGCTAAACTTGCATTGAATCTCTCATGAAAAAGCATATTGTGACCCTAAAAATGTTTTTTCCAAAAAAACATGAGCATCAGATCACGTACATGTAGTTCAAATCTGACTCACTTTCTACTAATTCGGCAGGAATTTGTCTTTTTCATGAGGGGTAGACAGAAAGGTTTGAGATATCCCGGTTGGGACATTGTCTATGCAAGGTGGTCTACTATTTTAAAAAAATGGGGTGGTACCATTTTGAATCTTTCATTTGCTGGTTGCTTCACAAAACACCCCATTTTAGGCAATCCAAAAATAGAAAATAGATTTTTAATGCGACAAAAAAGAAAACTTCCTCCTGCAACATTGTTCACCATTCCATGATGCACATGTGTGCATAATATGGGCACATAATCGCAAACTATACCACGATTCTGGCGATAACATTGGTCATTTGACCTGAAAGCCACGAAACCTCGATTAAGAAAGGTCATTTTATGAAGGTTTTTTTGAAACTCAATCAATATACGAAGTTTGATATTTTGCCTTGCAACTATGTCACATAATATAATACCACGTGAAGTTTTTGCATTGTTTTGATCTTTTTGAATTTTTTATGCCCGTTTTAAACTATCGTCAAACTTTCTAAATCAGCGGGCATGAAGATTCTTAGATCGGGACTGAGTATCGCTAAACTTGAATTAGAACTCTGATGAAATAGCATATAGTGAACCTAAAAATGATTTATCCAAAAAATCATGAGCATCAGATCATATACATGTAGTTCAAATCTAACTCACTTCCTACCGATTCGGCAGGATTTTGTGTTTTTCATGAGGGGTTGGCAGAAAGGTTTGAGATGCCTCGGTTAGGACATTATCCATGCAAGGTGGTATAATATTTTTTAAAAATGGGGTGGCACTATTTTAAAACTTTCATTTGGTGGTTTCTTCACAAAACACCCCGTTTTGGACACTCGGAAAATGGAAAATATATTATACGAAAGTATTTGTATTATATATATAATTTTGAACAAAAAATATGTAATATTTTAGATAAATCTTATTTTTTCTGCAAATTTTGATATATTATATGTATTTTTCTGAACTGAAATGGTTTAGTTATGATTTTTCTAAGATTAATGTGGCAAAAAGGAAAAATAGCTACACCCACGACAAAGCCGTCGGCGTTGATGTGTCGTCGGTGTAGACTTGACGCCGTCGCTTTGCCGTTAGCCTAAACCACTACGCCGATAGCTTTTTCTACGTTGATGGCTGCCGTCAGCCTATCCATAGTACGCCAATGGCAAAACTGGGCCAACGGTCGTGTGGGCCGGCTGACGAGCCCGGACAACTACGCTGACAGGCCCGACCTTTTGCCGTCGGCGTATAAAAAGTCCGTAGGCATATCAGGTTATTCATATAGTGGGGTTTAATTCAAGGAGATGATAACTTTCTGATATATGCAACTAACTACTATAAGGGTTTGTTTGGACCACTGGAGTTGTTCCATGTCACTCTTTCTAGGACTATAAAGGAGGTTCTATCTAACGAGGAAAAAACTAAATTAGCTGCTAGATTCCATGTGGAAGAGATCAAGGAAGCCATCTTTTCTATGAAACTTAATAAATCTTTAAGCCCTCATGGGTTCCTAATCGAATTTCACCGAAAGTTTTGGGATTTGGTTGCTGGGGATCTTTTCAATTTATTTCAGGGTTTCTATGATGAAAATTTGACATCTGTAGACTTAACTATGGTACTATTATTCTAATTCCTAAAGGGATGGGTGTAGATAAAATTTAGATGTTTAGACCTATTTGTTTGTTAAATGTCTTGTTCAAAATATCTTTACTAAAGTTATGAATAATAAAGCTATTATAATTGCTGATGAGGTTGTATCAAAAGTTCAACTAGCTTTTATAAAAGGCAGATTCATTTAGACAATGTGGTGGTTCTAAATTAGACTCTGCATTACATTCATTAGAAAAATAAATCTGGTGTGCTTTTTAAAGTTGATTTCGAAAAGCCATATGATAAAATAAACTAGGAATTTATGTTTTTTAGTGTTGGAAATGAAAGTATTTTTAACAAAGTTTGTTTAGTTGACTAAGAAAGGAGTTAAGAATGGCGAGGTAAATATCATGTTAAATGATAATGTAGGACCCAATTTTCTTACAAGAAAGGATTTAAGGCAAGGAGACCCCCTATTCCCAATTTTCTTTTAATATTGTTGATGATGTTCTTGCAACTCTCATTTTGAGAGCACAAGAACAAGATTTTATTATAGGGTTGATTACTGAGATGTATGAAGGAGGGTTGTTTGTGATACAGTACATAGATGATACCATTTTTATGTTTGAGGATAGTCTAGAGACTGCCAGGAATTTGAAGATTATTTTGTGCACTTTTGAACATGTGACAGGTCTAAAAAATATTTTCTCTGTCCTAAAATATAAAGCGTCTAAGGATTAGTAAAAGTTCAATATTTTCCATGTTTGACCAAGTTTATGCAAAAAATCTAAACATTTACAATATTAAATTAATATCAATAGATTCACCATAAACTATATTGTACTAATGTGTCCATTTAGTATCGTAGATATAAATATTTTTTACTTAATATTTGATCAAATTTAGTAAGATTTGATTTTCAACTAATCCTTATAGGCGCCTTATATTTTGGGACGGAGGGAGTAACTTTCTGAAAACCTAGGTCCAATGTTTCGGCTCAGCTAAGGAAAGGCAAGAGGAATATGCTTATATATATTACTACATATATGAAAGTGAAGTGTTTTAGCAATTGATTGGTACATCTAAAAAAAGATAGAGAAAAATGCCCTTGTGGGCAGTGAGGTTTGCCTTCTTATGGTTGCGGACTTGTTCTGGCAGAAACTTTCCCGAGTAGCATACCCAGTTTTATGTTGTCCTTCTTTAGAGTATTGAAAGGTGTATTTAAATTTTTTCAACTTTTTAGAGCTAGAGTTCTTTGACAGGAAAAAGATGGTTTTCATACCACCTTCTTAAGTGGGCTGATGTGTGTCATCCAGAAATCAAGGGGGTCTGGGAGTTACTAACTTAGATATTAAAAACATTAATCACTTTGTAAGTGGCTATGGCGTTCAGAAAATAAGGAAGGGGACTGGCAGAATATTTTGAAATACAAATACCTCCGACATGGCACTCTTACCCAAACTAGAAGATGTATAGGGTGCTCACACTTATGGTCTGGATTGATGGAAGTGAAGGACAATTTTTATAGCTGTTGTAAAAAAATATGTGATGGATGTAAGAATCGTATTTGGCAAGATGTTTGGTTGTTGATAAACCTGTGTGTGTTCTTTTCACTAGATTATATAATCTAATATTCCCAACATGTTACTGTAGATAAAATTTTCATGATTTTGATTGTATTAGATTAGATTTATAAGATGCTTATATGATGAACCTCTAGAGATGTGGAACAAGCTGCTGGTTTTGTGTAGCAATACAGTTCTTACCGAGGAACCTGATAGAGTAAGTTGGTGTTTGACCAAATATGGCAGTTTTTGGTCAAATACTTGTAGAATTACTTGATTTCTAGGAGAGTGTTGTTTCCTTATAAAATGAGTTGGAGGATGAGAATCCCTCTTAAGGTCGAAACTTTTATTTTCTAGTTGTTAAGAATAGAATCTTAACCAAGAATAACTTGGCTAAGAAAATATGGAAATGGGGTACTTTGTGTGAATTTTGTGGAGGTGAAGAGAATATTAATCATCTCTTTTGAGTGCTCTTTGGTGAAATATATCTGGAGTGTTGCTAGATGTGTACTAGGAGTAGATACTAAGCCTGAGAGTGGTTTTAATCTTTGCCAAAATTGGATAACTAGATTTAATGGTATGGATAGAGTGATTATTTTGGCCAGCCCTGCTGTTTTTCTTTGAAATTTATGGAAAACAAAAAATTCTGCTTGTTTTCAAAGAAAGTTTCCGAATAACCCAAATGGCGTGATTTTCTCTATGTGTCATCTATTGAATGATTGGAACCTTCTGTAGAAAGAAAAGGTACAAATAACCGTGCGACGAGTGTCTAAGCGTTTGCGGAAGATTGTCACTGAAGTTTTCGGGAGGAGGCACAGCTGGGCTCCGGTGACATGAAGAATTTGCGACGGTTGAGATTATTAACTATGATGTTGCAAAAAATAAGAAATCTCGTCGCCCAATGAGAAAGCCCTAGAAAACGCTGTGAAAACTCCTTTTGTGTCTTTAAGGATGGTCTATGTAATGAGTGATTTTTTATCACTAGATTTTAGTGTTACTTATTTTCTTTGACCCGTAGTAGTTTGCACGATCCTTTCTCTTTTTAAGTTTAGTTTCCTTAGAGGTTTCCGTTTGGCTCTCTCTGGTTTTGCTTGTAACAAAACACTACAGTTTCTTCATGAAACTGGGAGCCGAGAGGCTCGATCAAAAAAACGACAGAAAAACACACACACTCCACTCCACTAGAGGAATAACCATAGTCGTTATTTTTGTAAAATACATGAACTAGATATTGCAAATTTTTCAATTGATTTATTATTAAAACGACTAAGGTTCAATACTAAGTCGGCTTATAATCTAATGATGACCTTAGATGGTCCACTAAAATGTTAGATATAAAGAGAAGTGTTCATGCGTCTGGTGTATAGTGTAAGGGATATAATGACTACTTCCAACTGACAAAAGATTGCACTAGACTAATTGAGTTCTGTTCTATTCGGAAATGCATGCCTTTTCCGCAATATTGCATATGGAGCTGCTGCAAATGCACAAGGTGACTACCTTCGCATGGCTGAGTCGATGTGCATTGAAGCCATGTACATATTTTGTGTCGCGATGGTGAATGTATTTGGACCGGAATATTTGAGACAACCAAATACAATACACACACACCTCGTCTCATGGAACAAAGTGCAACGGGAGGATTTTCTAGGATGCTTGATAGAATCAATTGCATGCATTAAAAATGGAAGAATTATCTATTTTCTTGACAAGGGTTGCATAAAAGTCATGTTGGAGCATGCTATGTCATACTTGAAGCTGTGATAGATTATGATATGTGAATTTCACACTCTTTATTCGGCATGTCAGTATCTCATAATGACATCAACATGTTGCAACACTCTCCGGTGTTTGTGGGAATTGCTAAAGGACAAGCTCCGTCATGCAACTATGAGATCAATGTCCAAAAAACGCCAAGGGGCGCTATCTAATCGATGTCATATATCCTCATTGGTCGATATTTGTGAAGACAGTCTCCAACCCTATATGTAACAAAAAATCTCTCTTTGCTACACAACAAGAGAGTTGTAGGAAGGATATAGGATGGGAATTTGTTGTGCTCCAAGCTTGTTTACTTTTGTTCGGTACCTGTTCAAACATGGTCGCTAGATCAGATGTGAGAGGTCATGACAGTTTGTGTCATCATGCACAACATGACATGAAGAGTGAGTGTTACATGAATCAATCGTTTGATCAACATGAGGACTACCATGCCCCTCTTGCCCAGCCAATTCAAGCCTCCCCACCCTGACTTCGCTCAATTTCCGGCCATGCATCAGGAAATTCGATACAAACATGTTCATCGACAACTAGAAGATGATCTAGTTGAGCACTTGTGAACGCTCAAAGTAAATCAATAGTTTGAGTGCCATGTGTGAATTGTTGTATGAGCTATCTTTCTTTAGAATTTGCCAAATTTAAATTCAATTTAAATTGCTATATTAACAATATTATTTCCATGTTTGAATTTTCACTGAATTATTTATGTGTTTATAATATTATGTAATATAATTGTATCATTTAGATATAGTATGGACAAATTGATGTGAAAATTGAAAAAGTGAATATGGATGTCTAGTTGGGAGATGATGTAGCAGTTGTGGCCCAAAGTGGACATTGTTTGGGGAGGTACGCACACACATTATTGATGGAGATGCTCTAAGGAAGAAAAGAGGATGAGTTTGGACTCAATATAATGTTTGTAGGGGCATATACCGGTAAGGTGGAAGGGAAGAAAGTTCAATTTTGATGAATTTTATCCGATTCATCTTGAACTAAGTTTCTGTTATTATTTCCTCCCTATTATTGTTCTTTTATCCTGTAGTGTCTGTTTAAACTCTTTTTACTGATTCAATTATAATTACCTCCTTGGAAACGCGTAATTTTTTTAACCGTGGCATGTATATATCTCCGACAATGCCATAGGGGATATCCTTTGCGTCGCTATGTACTGGTCTTTGACTTGCAAGGCCACAAACAACAAACCACAAGTGTAATATAGGATGTAGGGTGTATAGGCTTTATCATGGCTACAAGGTATACATGTAGTAGGAACGAGACCACTAAAGCATCACAACATAAGGATAGAATAATAGAGGAAAAGTTGTAAAACTATATTGTATGCAAATGGATACATTTGTTTAAAAATCTATCAAATAGGTCATTACATATGTGTAGATGTGATACTATTATGTCCAAATGCTCTACTTTATTAGTTCATCTGTATATAACTAAAAATTGTGTTTAGATGGAAACTCTGAAAGCTGTGTGGGTTGCTACTGTAGCTAGAATTTTTTGCGAGTGTGCCACCGAACAAGTAAGGCTCGGAAATAGGCAAACCAATTCTTGACTCCCACGGGCTATAAAAACTTGCTGGAAGATTTCAATACGCGGACCTAAATAAACTATGAAATAAAGCAACATGAAAATTGTTGTGATGATTTGAAAGCTTTGTGTGGGTGTTCTATAGATGCTACCCCAACCATGATGGATGATGATTCTCATTGGGCTGGATTGATCAAGGTTTTTTTTAATGCCATGATTACTTTTATAATTCCATAGTATATAATACATTCACATACTAATTTTCAAATGTATGTACATATTTACAAGCCAACTAAAGATATTTGCAAAGGCCCCTGAGACAACTGGGAGTTGATGTACAAAATTTATGAGAGGGCTAATGTTGACGGCACCTCATCTATGATGACTGGAGTGGAAGAGGTAGTTGCTATTGAGGTTCAAGAAGATTTAATTGATGTGGAAGATGAAGAGACCAAGTATGCTACTCCTAGCCCATTGACCAAAACTAGTCTCAAGTGTCCAACAAGTGGAATACCTTGTAGTCCATCCAAGTTGAATAATTATAATTTGCCAAAAGATTTTAGGAGGTTAGTTGACCATGTGATTAGTGAAGGTACTAACACTACACAAGATAGTAAGATTAAAGCCATCAAGGGGGAGGTTGCCAAGTGTGGGGCATCCGAGATGAGTGATGAGTACTACGTGGCTACAATTTTTTTTGCTAAACCATCAAACATAAGCTTCTTTCATCCATGAAGACAAATGAGGGAATCGCTCAGTTGCCTCAAGAGACAATTTGAAGACATGAAGAAAAACTAGTGTATCCTATTGTACTTCCTTTAGAATAATTTATTTCAACTATGTATTTCTATGTACTGTTATCGATTAGCTGATGTTATGTGATACTAACTTCTTGCTATGTATTTTTTATGTTTATAGATGAGCACAACAACTAACAGTGACACTAACACTTTTTAAAGTGTAAGTAATAGTGATAATGGATCTAAAGTGAAAAGGATGAATATTAGAGAGATGCTATATCAAAAATACATGTATTTTTTTTATCGGTATCAAAAATACATGTATGATGCCTTTGTTGCTGCCAATCGCTTTTTGAAGTATCTCAAAAAAAAAGTAAAGAGGAGAGTTGCGGGACAACAATAATGGGCCTATGATAACTTGGGGTCTTCCAAAGATTGCTACTAGTACAAGATGTTCAGAATGAAGCTCAAACAAACCCAACCTAATTCCGGTTTCATCAGATTCAGCCCGTTTCGACCCACCTAGTGTTCTTTTCAGTCCGGGTCAAAACTTAAACCAGCGAACCAGTGATGAACCGTTTGACATGATTATACCCCGCGGCGGGTACACGACTTCAGCATATCTAGTCCAGCCCAAGGAAGGCCCACGACAAATATACGTTGGCCCATGAAGACTTTCGGCTGGCCAGGGCCCATGACACCTTCGGATCCTTGGAGAGCAAGACTAGAGTAGATGGAAAATTCAAAAGGGTGAACCCTAAAACCTGTAACCGACTCGGTCTGTGCCTGAAACCTGCCTAACTCTATATAAAGGCTAGGAGGGCACGACCTAGATCTCTGACCTCATACTTTCGCATAGACACCTCCACGCCAGATTGCATCTGCGCACCCCTGTAATCTTCGGTTCCGCCGTAATCAAAGAGCAAACAAGCATGAGTAGGGTTTTCCCTCCGGGGGCCTGAACCTGGGTAAACCTCGTGTCCCGTATTGCTTGTTTGCTAACTGTTCCGCGATCTCCAGCATCCCCATCTTCTCCAAAACCCAAGTCCATAACAATGGGCATTGACGAGATTAAACTTCGTCAATTGGCGCCGTCTGTGGGAACTGGGGACGCTGATTGTGCGATCGTGACGGTCCCAACCCGAGCGATCTACAACTCCACGGCGACGGAGAGTCATCTCCTCTTCGGCGCTTTCGACTTCACTGCCCACTCACCGGCCACCATGAAGGACTTCGAGCCCGTTGGCGACGGGCTCGAGATCCTATTCGGGAGTTTCTGCTTCCATGTGGGGCAGACCGGCACTCTCCGCCTCCCAGAGCGGGTGCCTCTACCATCGACCAGGCCCTCTTTGTGGGCTCCACACCCTGTGCTACGCACCACATCATCAATAGACGAGTCCTATGACAGCAGCAGCTGCAATTCCGATCTGTGCGACCCGCCATCGGACGAAGGGACCTACGGTTCCGGATCAGAAAGCTGCGGCAGCAGCAGACCGATCTACAAGCGCTACCAGTGCGCCGCGGTCATCCAGGATCAAAAACACAATCCGCCACCCAACCCGCAGGGTAGAAATGGTGGAAACAGAAGAAGCCAGTCCCCCCACCCAACAGGGAAAACAATAATCGGGTCATCCACCTCGACAAGGAGGGATGGGCTCAAGCACACGAGGCCGTGGCAGGCAACAAGATCCTGCCCGCTGATGCCTCACGAGATCTATTTATGGCATACCACATGCTCCTCATCGAGGAGCACAAGAAGCAGATCAAGTTGCAGGAAGTGCTGGACAAGCGCAAGCAGGCAGCTTCGGAGTCCAGTGCAAGGCGAGCTGCGCTCTCCGCCATGGGCATCGGCTCCAGCTCACACGGCAACAACGGGAACAAGCACCGTTCTCGGATGGAGAACATGGACCCCAAAGAGCGCCGCGAGGTGACCCGAGCCCTCAACGCGTCCTTCATGGAGATGGACGCCGACGGCAACGTCATCCCAAAAACGCCGCAAGCTGCGATCATGGCAGCCACCGCGTACCTCGCGTCCCACGCACCTCCGGAGGGGGACCCGAAGAGGGCCATGCACAAGTCCGCGCTTACCGGGCTCGGACTCGTCGGAGCTGCGCTCCACGGAGAAGCTCTTGCGGAGCCGAAAAAGAAGGATGCGGTCAGATTCAACCGCAGCCCCACACCCTCATCCGAGGACGAAGAGCATGACCTTCCTCGAAGGCATAAGAGCTCACGCCATCGCAGCCGCGACTACGTCGCTCGAAACGAGCTAATGCAGCGCAAGATCGACAAGGCACGCGCCAAGCGCGTATGCTCGTCTAAATCCGAGATGGACAAGGATGAAGGAGAACTCTGCGGAGCTCGATGCTTCAGCAGATCTGTCCGACGGACAAATATGCCGCGAAACTTCAAGCTCCCTTCGGACACTCCGAAATTCGACGGCACACAGGACCCCAAGGCGTGGCTCAGTGGCCACTTGTTGTCCGTCAAGCTGCACGGCGGAAGCAGGGAAACCGCCATGCAATGCCTTCAGCTACAGCTGACAGGCGCAGCTCGGATCTGGCTAAGCAGCCTATCCTCAGGGTCCATCCGAAGTTGGGAGGAGCTGGCGTACAGTTTCGTCCGAAATTTCAAAGGCACCAGTAAGAGGTCTGCCTCGATCGAAGAGTTGTGAGCCTGCACTCAACGAACGGGCGAATCCATTCGCTCGTACATACCACGCTGGTCCAACACCAAGAACTCTGCGGCGCATATATCCGAGGAGAGAGCTATCGACGCCTTCAAGGACGGTGTCAAGTGCCAGGACTTCAAGGAAGAACTTGGGCGCGTCAAGCCCAAGACACTCGACCACCTCATGGACATCGCCAACAGGTGGGCTGACGGTGAGGACTCCATCCACCGAGCACACTCGGAGGAAGAGGACGACTACGGCCGACGACGAGAACGCCGTAGCAAGAGGAGACCGCGTGTCTACGACGGTCGCGATGGACCCGACATGGTCGCGGCTGGCTACGCCGACCGCCGCAGCGATGCCAACCGCAACAGCGGCGGATACCGTGGAGGTAATTTCCGCGATGGAGGACGACCAACACAGTCGTGGCAGCGTCGCGGTCGCGACGATGGACCCTCGGCATACGAAAGACTATCGGGTCCATGCACCATCCACTTATACATCGACAAGCAGGATGGTAAGAAGAAGGCAAGCCACATGCTCAAGGACTGCCGTGAGTTCCAGAAACTCAGCGAAAGCATGGCTCAGATGAGGCAGCAAGCCCCAAACCCTGGATTCGGGAACGCGCCCGCACCAGGTGAGATAGCGCATGGAGCTCCTCCACCACCACCTGTAGGCGGCCCGAACCACCCAGTCGCACCCGCACAGAATAACGGTGGGCACGGGTATCCCCCGCCGAAAGGAGCACTGATGATCCAAAAAGGGAGCCCAACGAATAGGGTGAAGAAGAAAATCACCCGTCAGATCAACCTGGTTGTAACAGCTCCACCCGCCATCCCTGAGTACCTCAGCGGATCGGAGTCCTGCATCACGTTCAGCCGTTCGGATCACCCTTGCCAGGTCCCTCGCCCAGGTCATGCTGCCCTGGTGCTTGAGGCACAGATCAGAGGGTTCGAGATGAGCCGCGTCTTCATGGACGACGGCAGCAGCATCAACCTGATGTTCGCCAGCACCCTAGAAGCAATGCGGATCCTGCTGTGCAGCCTGGAATAGTCAGACACAATGTTCCATGGCATCGTCCCAGGAAAAGGCATATTCCCTCTGGGAAATATATGGCTCGACGTCATCTTCGGCAAACTGGATAACTTCCGATGCGAGCGGCTCGAGTTCGAAGTGGTAGACTGGCCATCACAATACCACGCCATCCTCGGGCCTGTAGCATTCACAAGGTTCTTGGCAGTACCACACTACGCGTACCTGCTACTGAAGATGCCAGGACCCAGGGGCGTCATCACGGTCCACGGGAGCTTCACCCGATCGGACCACTGCGACAGGGACTTCAACAGAATTTCCCAGTCATTCGGCATGCAAGAGGAGCTCGTAAGACTCCGCGATGTGACAGACAATGGGGCACCCCCAGTCGCACGGCAAAACGCACCCGATATGTCCTTCGACTCCACCGTCAACACAAAGAAGGTGCAGGTCCACCCGACGGATGCCTCCAAGACGGCGTTGATCGCCTACGATCTCAGCCCCGCATAGGAAAGCGCGCTCGTTGAATTCCTCCGTGAGCGCTGGGAAATCTTCGCCTGGTGTCCTGCGGACATGCCAGGAGTTCCCAGGGAATTCGCCGAGCACGTACTCAACGTCTTTCCAGACACCAAGCCCGTCAAGCAGTCCATCCGGAGACTGTCCGAGCCCCGGGCCGAAGCCATAGGGATTGAAGTCAACAGACTACTCGCTGCAAACTTCATCAGGGAGATCAAGGAAAGCGAGTGGCTCGCCAATACTGTGATGGTCCCCAAAAAGGACACGGACATCCTGCGGATGTGCGTGGACTTCACGTCGCTGAACAAGCACTGCCCAAAGGACCACTTCCCTCTCCCTCGGATCGATCAGATCATCAATTCGACTGCAGGATGCGAGAAACTCTCCTTCCTCGACGCCTACTCAGGCTACAACCAGATTCGACTCAAGGTCGAAGATCAAGAGAAAACGGCGTTCATCACGCCGTTCGGGGTGTTCTGCTACAACACAATGCCCTTCGGGCTAAAGAACGCAGGTGCCACGTACCAGCGGTGCATGCAGGCATGCCTAAAGGACCAGATCGGTCGCAATGTCCAAGTCTATGTCGACGACATAGTCATCAAAACCAGGGAGGCGAGAACACTCATCGACGATCTCCACGAGACATTCGATAATCTCGACCGCTACAGGATCAAGCTTAACCCCGAAAAGTGCGCCTTCGGCGTCCCATCGGGTCAACTGCTTGGTTACTTCATCTCCCTGCGAGGGATCGAGGCGAACCCGAAGAAAATGCGAGCCATCATGGCCATGGAGAATCCGAAAAACCTCAAAGGTGTCCAGCAACTTGCAGGACGAATAGCGGCATTAAGCAGGTTCATCAGCCACATGGGCGAGAAAGCACTGCCATTCTACCAGTTGCTGCGCAAAGCCGACAAATTCGAGTGGACGCCTGAGGCGGATGACGCATTCGAAGATCTAAAGTGGATGCTCTCTACCTCGCCTATCTTGGTCATTCCAAAGGAGCGCGAGCCCCTACTGCTGTACATAGCAGCCACACACCAGGTGGTGAGCACCGTACTGGTGGTCGAGCGACCCGAAGAGGGCAAGACCCATGGGGTCCAACGCCCAATCTACTACCTTAGCGAGGTATTGACGCCAATAAAGCAGAGGTACCCTCACTACCAAAAACTCGCCTACGGCGTGTTCATGACGGCTCGTCGGTTGAGCCACTACTTCCAGGAGCACTAGGTGATGGTCGTCAACGAGGCATCCCTGAATAACATCCTGAACAACCCAGAGGCCACAGGACGTGTGGCGCTTTGGGGCATCGAACTGTCACCTCTCGACATCATCTATGAGAAACGCCACACGATCAAGTCTCAAGTCCTCCCGGACTTCCTTGTACACTGGATGGAGCTGCAGCTGCCAGACACCCCAGACATGTCGCAGTCATGGACGATGCACTTCGACGGCTCCAAGCGCGAGGCCAGAGCAGGAGCCAGGGTCATACTGACCTCCCCGCAGGGCGACAAGATGAAGTACGTCCTCCGGATGAAATTCCGAGCTTCCAACAACGATGCCAAATACGAAGCCCTCATCCACGACATGAGGATGGCAAAGATCTGCGGTGCAACGCGCCTGGTTATCTACGGAGACTCGAACCTCGTCGTCCAGCAGACAATGAACGAGTGCGACGCATACGCCGAAAACATGATCGCGTACCACGCACTCTACAACTCACTCGAGGGAGAATTTGACGGCTGCGAGCTTCGGCACGTTGGAAGAGAAAGCAACGAGGAGGCCGACATACTCGCCAACATCAGCTCCACCTGCGCACGGGTGCCGCCAGGTGTGTTCCTCGAACAGATCTGCGTGCCATCCATCAAGCGAAAATTCCCCAAGGGATCACCCGAGGAAGCAGAACACTCGGGGGCTGCGCTACCCGAAGGACAGGAAGGACCCGAAAAGCTGGATCCAGAGGTCGTCGTGGTCAACCTAATGCAGGTCATGGCAGTCGAAGAAACTTGGACACGGCCATACCTCCGGTACCTGATAGACGGAGAACTGCCTGATAGCCCGATGGATGCCCGGCGCATATCTCGCCGGTCCAAAGCCTTCACCATCATCAATGGCGAGTTGTACAAGCGCAGCATTTCGGGTGTACTACAAAGGTGCGTCACCATCGGCGACGGAAAAACCATCCTCCAAGACATCCACGAGGGCATCTGCGGCCATCATGCAGGCAGCCGCTCCCTTGTCGCCAAAGCTCTACGAGCTGGATTCTACTGGCCAACGGCCATGAGCGACGCCAAGGACATTGTCCGAAGATGCAACGGGTGCCAAAGGTTCGCCGACAAACCGCACGCACCCGGGTCAGAGCTCAGGCCCATACCATTAGCCTGGACTTTCGCCCAATGGTGCCTCGACATGATCGGCAAGCTGCCAAGGTCCTCGAAAGGAGGACACGTCTACCTCCTAGTCGCAGTTGACAAATTCACCAAGTGGATTGAGGCCATGCCGGTCACTAACCAAAAGGGCAAAACTACCGTCAAGTTCTTTGAATCCATTGTCTACAGGTTCGGCGTGCCGCATAGCATCATCACCGACAATGGATCGAACTTCATCTCCAAAGAATTCCAGGACTTCTGCGAAGGCCTCAGAATCAATATCACATATGCCTCAGTGGCGCACCCGTAAACAAACGGGCAGGTGGAGAAGGCCAATGGCCTAATCGGCGCTGGCATCAAGAAGCGCCGCATGATCCCACTCGAGCAACTCGCCGGAGCCTAGACGAAAGAGCTACCTCCATCCTATGGAGCCTGCGTACCACGCCAAATAGCTCAACCAGCTAAACGCTGTTCTTCATGGTGCACGGAGCCGAAGCCGTGCTACCAGCTGAAGTACGCCACCAGGCCCCCCGGGTTGTCGCTTATAGCGAAGCCGAATCCACGGCTGCACTCGAAGACGCCGTCGACACACTCGACGAAGCGTGAGACATAGCAGCAGCTCGATCAGCGGTGTATCAGAAGAATCTCTGCAATTACCACAGCCGACGGCTGCGCCCAAGGTCCTTCGTCGAAGGAGACCTAGTCTTGCGACTCAAGCAAGAGCGACCGAAGAAATTCGAGTCACCATGGGAAGGACCCTACATCGTCACCGACGTCATCCCAGGTGGCGCCTATCGCCTCAAGCACGTGGAGTCTGGAGTCGCATACTCCAACCCATGGAACGTCGCACAACTGTGACGGTTCTACCCCTAGCTACCTTCCTCTTTACTTTCAATAAGGCTATTCAGCCAAGGCTACCCAGCCGAACAATGTACCTCCTCCATTACGATATGAATAAAGCTAAGTGTCTCGCCCCAAAATTTTGTTTACTACTCGCATTTTTTACTCCATGCTACAAACGTACTCGGGGGATCCCCCACCTCACGACTTCGTCGACTGAGGATAACGCGTGTACACCTGAGTAGCTGACCACGTCAGGCTAACGAAAAGGGCACGCATACAAACAAAGCACTACGTGCTAAAACAACAACCAAACCTTTATAACAATGGGTAAAACACGCCCAGTCAAATGTATACAAATTTTACATCTATCTTTTTTACAGGTACTACCTACTCTGAAGAATAACCTGAGCACGCTGCTCAAATAGATCTACGATCTGTTCGGCATACTGCCTTACAGCCGCGTAATGCGGAAACATATCCCACTCGCCACCATCTGGCCGAAGAGGCGGCCCATCCGCCACAACAGATAGATCTAAATCAGGACGATGTAGCCTCACAAGGGAGAGCGCAGCCTTCACCCCTGCGACGAGCTGATGCCGCACCAATTCCTTGACATGATGCACGTTCCGAAACTTCGACAGCAGACCAGAGAGAGTCGACGGCGCATCATCCAGTGGAAACATTACATGCAGAACCGACGCGAGCAAAGTCTTCACCTGACGAAGCACCCGCGATACCTGATGAACGCGATCCTGCACCGTCGCAAGGACCACAACACTCTCACGGTCCATCTAGAAAAACCCGTCGGCCTCCATGTCCTGCTGAGTCAAGCAGTTGACCCGAACAGCAACATGCTCCTTCTCCTCCCTTGGAGCAATGTTAGCACCTGCAATACTTGCAAAAAAGGTAAGATGCAAGGCCAGCAGGCGCATCCGAAGTAACGAGCAACAACTCGAAAAACTCACACTGAAGATGTTCGTACAAGCGAAGCAACTCCGCCATCAAGTACTCCTCTCTGGCAGCACCTCGATCCGCCTTGGATTTCCAAACGTCAGCATGGCCACGCACCCCAAGCAACTCTTTCTCGAGGCTACGGACATGGTCTCGAAGAAACGCAAGTTGCGACGCATCATCCAAGGATGGCCGCAGCTGCGCTGTAGGCGAAGTGTCAACGGGATCAGCACCCGAAGGACCCTAGATTAACAGAAAGACAAGGACATGAACAAGTAGTTGAAGGAGCACGAAATTCAGCAAATTCATTAAAGTGCGGCAAAAGCCACCACGTGGCACAAGGATTGTTCATCAAAACATTTACAACAAAATAAGCTACAACTATCCTATAACTACAACGCCTACAAAGCTGCACCCTGAGTAGCCTTGGAGCCGGATTGCCTCGCATTGGCTTCCCCCTGCTGCCTTAGCGCGTACTCGGCCAGCAGATCAATTAGCTTCGGCCCGTAACGCTTACAACGAGCAGCATAGGTGGCGAAGGCTACCTCGGATCCATCAGCAGTCGTCGGCATCCGGGAAGTGACCTGGGGAAGGTCCAGCTCCGCTCCAGCCGCCAAGGCCATTGCCAGCCCGACGGATGCGTCGATGCCCTTCTGCTTGCGCTTGTACGCCGCAGGTGCTTCGGCTGACAGCGCCTCCGCCAGGGCATCAACATCTTCGAGGGCCACGCCCTTGGGGATAAGCTCCTTGTAGAAGCGCCCAAGGACCTCCTTGGCCTTGGCAAGCAAGTTGACAACGGTGCTGCAGCGGTCTTCGACCGCCACAGCAGCATCATCCAGAGCACTCCTGTGCTCCAGAGCACAGCGATCAAACTCGATGCCCGCGGCATCTAAGAAAACAAAGGAGGCAGAATGAATAACAACACTGCAAAAGAAAGACGATGGAATCAAAAAGAGGAAGGTGGATACACTCACCCGAAATGGCCTTGGCAGCCGCCATAAGCTTGCCAGCCACCTCTCTCTCGCGCGAAGCTGTGGTGGTGGCGAGCTGCTCCTCGCGGTCCGTAGCCTCCTGCTGCGGGCGCTTCTTCGCCTCAGCCGCGTTGGCCAACTCCAGCTCGAGGCGCTCCCTTGCACCAACGGTGACCTCGGCCTTTTTCTCCGCTTGACCAAGGCTCTTTTTGAGAGCACTCACGAAGAGAGGCATTGTGATCCTCTACATCAAGCAATACAAATGTCGGATTGAAGGACAAAATGCAAGAAGAAACAAAAGACCAAGGCATAACAATACCTTGAAGTTGTTTGAGGATGGCCTCCAACGCCAGGTGCTGTTGCACCAGTTGATTGGCACCTTGCACAAAAGGCTGCAAAAAAGACCTAGTCAAAAGAAGGGCTCGAGGGATACGCCCAAAAGAACGAGCAGAAGCAAGTTACACACATGAAAGTGCTCGGGGGCTCCCCCCGAGACTCGAAGGAAGAACGAACAAACAAACTACCCTACAGATGCCCGGGGGCTCCCCCCGAGGTAGGAAGAAAGGAGATAATCAATAGATCATCCAAAAAGGCTCGGGGGCTCCCCCCCGTGGCAGGAAGTAGAATTACTTACATGATTCGACAACGACTTCGAAGGTCTGCTTGCAGCCTTCTGAGGCGCAACCACCCGAACCTCCTGCGGAGAAGGGTCTGGAGCAGCGCCTTCAGAGGTGACCACCGTCTAAGGAGGAGGAAGCACGACTTTCAACTCCCCCATCATCTCCCGAGCACTATATGTTGGAGATATGCCCTAGACGCAATAATAAATGTAGTTATTATTATATCTTTGTGTTTATGATAAATGTTTGCATTCATGCTATAATAGTATTAACAAGGAAACATTAATACTTGTGTGATTTGTAAACTTAATTTGAAGTCCCTAGTAAAGCCTCTATATAATACTAGCTTGTTGGTTAATAGATGATTGTGGTTTCCCTATCATGAACATTGAGATGTTATTAACAACAAGATCATATCGTTAGGAGAATGATATGGTGGACATACTCCTATAGATAAGCGTAGCATAAAGATCAAGTCATTTTAATAGTTCAATTGCTATATGCTTTCTGATACATAGTAATCTAATTCCTTCGACCATGAGATCATGCATATCACCTTTACCGGATGGATGCTTTGATGACATCAAACACCACACCGTAACTGGGTGGCTATAAAGGTGGCATTGAGTGTTCGGAAAGTATTGGTTGAAACACATGGATCAAGAGTGGGATTTGTCCATCCATATGACGGATAGATATACTCTGGGCCCTCTCGGTGAAATGTCATCCAATTAGCTTGCAAGCATGTGACTGGCTCACAAGGTATCACATATCACGGGAACGAGAAAAGAGTACTTATCGGTAACGAGTTTGAACTAGGTATGCAGAGATACCGACGATCATAACCTCGGATAAGTAAACTATCGTGAGATAAAGGGAAATTGATATCATATGTAAGTGGTTCATTCGATCGCAAAGTAATCGTAGAAATATGTGGGAGCCATATGAATTTCCAGATTCATCTATTGGTTATTGATCGGAGAAGTGTCTCGATCATGTCCGCATAATTCACGAACCGTAGGGAGACACACTTAAGGATTCGACGTTGTTTGAGTAGTTATGGAATGATGAGAAAGAGTCCGAATGTTGTTCGGAGTCTCGAATGGGATTCGGGATATCACGAGGAGATCCGGAATGGTCCGGAGAATAAGATTCATATAAGGAAAGTCCCGTTTCGGAGTTGGAGAATGATTCCGGTGTTTTCATCGGGAATGTTCTAGAAGGTTCCGGAATGTCCGGCACTCCGGAGGGGAAGGGTACATGAATGTGTTATATCAATTTGGTATGATTGCATCATGTACTAAGTGTCATCGCTGAACAAAATAAAGGATTAAATCAAATCCCAGTTTGAAAAGTCAAACGGCTAGTTTGAAAGTCTAACGGCTATTTTTGGGAAGTGGAAAAGAGGAGGAAACCGAGTTGGGGAGGAGTCCCTCCTCCCCACCGCCGGCGCACCACCCAAGCCGAGTTGGGGAGGGACTCCTCTCCCTCCCCTTGGCTGGCCGGCCCCTCCACCTATATAAGGAGGGGCAGGGCTCCCTCCTAGAGACACAGAAGATCCTCTCCTCTAAACCCTAAGCCGCCGGCGCCGCCACCTGCTGTCGCCGCCGTCCTAGGGCAAACCGCCGCCGCCTAGCAACCCTAGCCGCCGGCCTAGCCCCCTCATCGGCGTGTCTAAACCCTAGATCGTCGAGGGACTCTCTCATACTCCACCATACTCGCTCCGGCTTAAGGCGAAGCCCTGCGAGATCTCCCCTCTACTTCCGGTACCACGCCGTTGTGCTGCCGGAATCGCGAGGAGAGTGCTACAACCTCCGCTGCCTGCTGGAACAAGGGAGAGGAAGGTCTTCGTCGAGTACCGAACGTGTGACCGACTGCGGGAGCGCTGCCGGAACGCAGCGCCGGAAGGATCGTCTACGCGATCTTGAGATCGGGAAGAGTACGACTACATCACCCACGAGAATCCGCTCTCGTTAAACACTTTGGAATCTTAGAGGGTGAGTTATTCTATCGACTCGTTGCTACAATCTAGTAGATAGATCTTGGCTTGTGTGTTTGTATGCGGTAGAAATTTTTTGTTTTCCATGCTACGAAACCCTACAGTGGTATCAGAGCCGTGTCTATATGTAGATCTGTTGCACGAGTAGAACACAATGGTCATTGTGGGCGTTGATGCTTTTATTGTCGATTGCTTCTTGTGTACTTTGCATCTTGCGGTATGTTGGGATGAAGCGGCCCGGGCTAACCTTACATGACATCGTTCATGAGACTTGCTCCACGCTTGACATGCAACTTGTATTGCATAAGTGGCTTTGCGGGTGCCTGTTTCTCCTAGCATAGTTAAGATCCAATTTACAACGGGTGATTAACAATACTAGTATCAATGTTGTGGTTCATGTTCGTAAGTTAGATCGACACTTATTGAAAGCCCCAAACCACGTAAAACATGCAAAGAAAGTAGAGGCGTCTAACTTTGTTTTGCAGGGGTGTGCTGTGATGTGATATGACCATGATTGTGATTATATTTGATGTATGCAATGTTCCTTATTGTAAGTTGGCAACCGGCAGGAGCCATATGGTTGTCTTTAATTTATGTTAAGACCCGCGTGTCTATTCAAAGTAGTTGTAATAGTTGAAGCCGGTGGACGACAACCATGGAGAAGCGTCATTGAACTTGATGCAATGTCGGTGATGATGGAGATCATGTTCGTGCTAGAAGATGGAGATCGGAAGCACAAAGAAGAAAGGCCATATCATATCACATATTATGAATTGCATGTGATGTTAATCCTTTATGCATCTTGTATTGCTTGGTAGACGACGGTAGCATTATAAGATGATCCCTCATGCACATGAATTTCAAGTCATAAAGTGTTCACCCTTAGTTAGCACCGTTGCTAAAGCTTGTTGTTTCGAAGCACCACGTGATGATCGGGTGTGTTAGATTCAGCAAGTGTATACAATGTGAGCAAGCCAGATTTGCTCATGCGGAAACTAAGGTTTGATCTTGACGAGCCTAGCATGTACAGACATGGTCTCGGAACACGGATCACCGAAAGGTAAAGCATGAATCATATAGTAGATATGATGAACATGTCGATTGTTCGCCATTGAAACTATATCAACTCTCGTGATGATCGGTGTTGATGTGGTGGATTTGGTTCGTGTGATCACTAAAACAATGTGAGGGATATTGTTTTGAGTGGGAGTTCACCTAGATTAATTTTATTATTAATTTGAACTCAATTTGTCATAAACTTAGTCTAAACTATTGCAAATATGTTGTAGATCAATGGCAGCCCCTACCATCAATTTTAATGCGTTCCTAGAGAAAGAAAAGTTGAAAAACAATGGAAGCAACTTCGCGGATTGGTTCCGCAATTTGAGGATTGTCCTCACAGCTGGTAGTTTGACCTATGTGCTGGATGCACCTCTAGGTGACCCACCTGCAGCTGATGCTGCCGATGAAGTAAAGAACGTTTACCTCACTCGGAAGACTCAGTACTCCATAGTTCAGTGTGCTATCTTATATGGTTTAGAATCGGAGCTTCAGAAAAGGTTTGAGAATTCAGACCCATATGATATTGTCGAGGATCTCAAATTGATCTTTGAGACTGATGCAGCAATTGAAAGCTATGAGGCTTCTGAAAAGTTCTTTAACTGCAAGATGGAAGAGGGCAGCTCCATCAGTGAGCATGTGCTTAAGATGTCTGGGCACGCAAACAAACTTCAAAGCTTGGGTATTGTGATTCCTAATGCTTTGGGGATTTACCGCGTCCTCCAATCACTACCACCAAGTTACAAGAACTTTGTGATGAACTACAACATGCAAAACATGAACAAGACGTTGCCAGAACTCTTTGCCATGTTGAAATCTGCAGAAGTGGAGATAAAGAAAGAGCACCAAGTGTTGTTGGTCAATAAGACCACCAAATTCAAGAAAGGCAAGTCTAAGCAGAAGGGACACTTCAAGAAGGGTGGTAAGAAAGTTGCCACGCCAACGAAGAAGACCAAGGCTGGACCTAAGCCTGATACTGAGTGCTTTTACTGCAAGGGAGAAGGTCACCTGAAGCGGAATTGCCCAAAGTACTTGGCGGATTTGAAGAACAGCAACATCAAGAAGAAAGGTATATCTGATATACATGTTATTGATGTGTATCTCACTAGTACTTGTAGTAGTGCCTGGGTATTTGATACTGGTTCGGTTGCTCATATTTGTAACTCGAATCAGGTGCTGCAGAATAAACGGAAGCTAGCGAAGAACGAGGTGACGATGCGCGTTGGAAACGGATCAAAGGTTGATGTGATCGCGGTCGGCACGCTACCCCTTCATCTACCATCGGGATTAGTTTTATACTTAAATAATTGTTATTTGGTGCCTGCGTTGAGCATGAACATTATATCGGGATCTTGTTTATTGCGAGACGGTTACTTGTTTAAGTCCGAGAATAATGGTTGTTCGATTTATATGAGTAATATGTTTTATGCACATGCACCTTTGATAGATGGTCTATTCTTGTTGAATCTCGATAGTGGAAATACACATATTAATAACATTGAGGCTAAACGTTTGAAATCGAGCGATAACTCGACCTATATGTGGCACTGTCATCTTGGTCACATTGGAGTGAAGCATATGAAGAAACTCCATACCGATGGACTTCTTGAATCACTTGATTTCGAATCACTTGAAAGCTGTGAAGCATGTCTGATGGGTAAAATGACTAAGACTCCATTCTCTGGTATGATGGAGAGAGCTACGGAATTATTGGAAATCATACATACCGATGTGTGTGGTCCAATGAGTGTAGCATCGCGCGGTGGTTATCGTTATGTTCTTACCTTCACGGATGACTTGAGTAGATATGGGTATATCTATTTCATGAAACATAAGTCCAAAACTTTTGAGAAGTTTAAGGAATTTCAAAGTGAGGTAGAGAATCAACGTAACAAGAAGATTAAATTTCTACGTTCTGATCGTGGAGGTGAATATCTAAGTTACGAGTTTGGCGAGCATTTGAAGAAATGCGGAATACTTTCACAATTGACACCGCCGGGAACACCACAGCGTAATGGTGTGTCCGAACGTCGTAATCGAACTCTCTTAGATATGGTTCGTTCTATGATGTCACTTACAGATTTACCGCTATATGCATTAGAAACAGCCGCATTCACTTTAAATAGGGCACCATCTAAATCCGTTGAAACGACACCGTATGAATTATGGTTTGGGAAGAAACCTAGATTGTCGTTCATTAAAGTTTGGGGATGCGAAGCCTATGTAAAGAAGTTACAGCCGGACAAGCTTGAACCCAAAGCGGAAAAATGCGTCTTCATAGGATACCCGAAGGAAACTATTGGGTATACCTTCTATCATAGATCCGAAGGCAAAATCTTCGTTGCCAAGAATGGATCCTTTCTAGAGAAGGAATTTCTCTCAAAAGAAGTGACTGGAAGGAAAGTAGAACTCGACGAGGTTGTCGAACCTTCTCTTGAAATTGCGAGTAGCGCAGCGCCGGAAGAAGTTCCTGTGGTGCCTGCACCAATTAGATAGGAAGCTAATGATGATGATCATGAAACTTCGGTTGAAGTTGCTACAGAGCCTCGCAGGTCAACGAGAACTCGTACCACTCCAGATTGGTATGATCCCGTTATGAGTGTCATGTTGGTGGACAACACCGATGACCCTGAGACATATGAGGAAGCGATGATGAGCCCAGATTCAAATAAATGGCAAGAAGCCATGAAATCCGAGATTGGATCCATGTACGAAAACCAAGTATGGACTTTGGTGGACTTACCGGATGGCCGGAAGGCTGTCGAGAACAAATGGATTTTCAAGAAGAAAACAGATGCTGATGGTAATGTTACTATCTATAAATCTCGACTTGTCGCAAAGGGGTTTCGACAAATTCAAGGAGTTGACTACGATGAGACTTTCTCACCAGTAGCGAAGCTAAAGTTTGTGAGGATTATGTTAGCAATCGCTGCATATTATGATTATGAGATATGGCAGATGGATGTCAAAACAGCATTCCTCAATGGAGACATTGATGAAGAGTTGTATATGATGCAACCCAAAGGTTTTGTTGATCCTAAAGATGCTAACAAGGTATGCAAACTTCAACGGTCCATCTATGGATTGAAGCAAGCATCCCGAAGTTGGAATCAACGTTTTGATAAGGTGATCAAAAGTTTTGGTTTTATACAAACTTATGGAGAAGCTTGTATTTACAAGAAAGTGAGTGGGAGCTCTGTAGCATTCTTAATACTATATGTAGATGACATATTGTTGATTGGTAATGATGTAGACCTTCTTAATAGTGTCAAGGAATATTTGAATAATAGTTTTTCAATGAAGGATCTTGGCGAAGCAGCTTATATATTAGGCATAAAGATTTATAGAGATAGATCGAAACGCCAAATATCATTGTCACAAAGTACATATTTGGACAAAGTTCTAAAGAGGTTTGGAATGGAAGATAGCAAGAAAGGGTTCTTGCCCATGTTGCCCAATGCGAACTTGAGTAAAACTCAAAGTCCGACATCGGCAGAAGATAGAGAAAGGATGAGTAAGACTCCATATGCCTCAGCCATAGGATCTCTAATGTATGTCATGTTATGTACTAGACCCGACATTGCATATGCTGTTAGTTTAACTAGCAGATATCAAAGTGATCCAGGAGTGGATCATTGGACAGCGGTCAAAAACATCCTTAAGTACTTGAGAAGAACTAAGGATATGGTTCTTTCTTATGGAGGTGATGAACAGCTCGTTGTTAATGGTTACACCGATGCTAGATGGAACACCGATCCGGATGATTCTAAATCACAATCTGGATATGTATTTATTTTGAATGGTGCAACAGTTAGCTGGAGGAGTGCAAAGCAAAGCGTTGTGGCGACATCTTCAACTGAATCGGAATACATGGCTGCTTCGGAGGCTTCACAAGAAGCGATATGGATGAAAGAGTTCATTACAGAGCTGGGTGTGGTTCCTAGTGCGCTGGACCCAATGTCTATCTATTGTGATAACATGGGTGCCATAGCCAATGCGCAAGAACCAAGGTCACACAAGAAGCTGAAGCACATCAAGCTACGTTTTCACGCTATTCGAGAACATATCCAAGATGGGGATATAAAGATTTGCAAAGTACACACAGATCTGAATATGGCGGATCCGTTGACTAAACCTCTCCCGAGGGCAAAACATGACCAGCACCTAACTGCCATGGGTGTTCGGTATATTACCATGTAATCTAGATTAGATGACTCTAGTGCAAGTGGGAGACTGTTGGAGATATGCCCTAGAGGCAATAATAAATGTAGTTATTATTATATCTTTGTGTTTATGATAAATGTTTGCATTCATGCTATAATAGTATTAACAAGGAAACATTAATACTTGTGTGATTTGTAAACTTAATTTGAAGTCCCTAGTAAAGCCTCTATATAATACTAGCTTGTTGGTTAATAGATGATTGTGGTTTCCCTATCATGAACATTGAGATGTTATTAACAACAAGATCATATCGTTAGGAGAATGATATGGTGGACATACTCCTATAGATAAGTGTAGCATAAAGATCAAGTCATTTTAATAGTTCAATTGTTATATGCTTTCTGATACATAGTAATCTAATTCCTTCGACCATGAGATCATGCATATCACCTTTACCGGATGGATGCTTTGATGACATCAAACACCACACCGTAACTGGGTGGCTATAAAGGTGGCATTGAGTGTTCGGAAAGTATTGGTTGAAACACATGGATCAAGAGTGGGATTTGTCCATCCATATGACGGATAGATATACTCTGGGCCCTCTCGGTGAAATGTCATCCAATTAGCTTGCAAGCATGTGACTGGCTCACAAGGGATCACATATCACGGGAACGAGAAAAGAGTACTTATCGGTAACGAGTTTGAACTAGGTATGCAGAGATACCGACGATCATAACCTCGGATAAGTAAACTATCGTGAGACAAAGGGAAATTGATATCGTATGTAAGTGGTTCATTCGATCGCAAAGTAATCGTAGAAATATGTGGGAGCCATATGAATTTCCAGATTCATCTATTGGTTATTGATCGGAGAAGTGTCTCGATCATGTCCGCATAATTCACGAACCGTAGGGAGACACACTTAAGGATTCGACGTTGTTTGAGTAGTTATGGAATGATGAGAAAGAGTCCGAATGTTGTTCGGAGTCTCGAATGGGATTCGGGATATCACGAGGAGATCCGGAATGGTCCGGAGAATAAGATTCATATAAGGAAAGTCCCGTTTCGGAGTTGGAGAATGATTCCAGTGTTTTCATCGGGAATGTTCTAGAAGGTTCCGGAATGTTCGTCACTCCGGAGGGGAAGGGTACATGAATGTGTTATATCAAGTTGGTATGATTGCATCATGTACTAAGTGTGATCGCTGAACAAAATAAAGGATTAAATCAAATCCTAGTTTGAAAAGTCAAACGGCTAGTTTGAAAGTCAAACGGCTATTTTTGGGAAGTGGAAAAGAGGAGGAAACCGAGTTGGGGAGGAGTCCCTCCTCCCCACCGCCGGCGCACCACCCAAGCCGAGTTGGGGAGGGACTCCTCTCCCTCCCCTTGGCCGGCCGACCCCTCCACCTATATAAGGAGGGGCAGGGCTCCCTCCTAGAGACACAGAAGATCCTCTCCTCCAAACCCTAAGCCGCCGGCGCCGCCACCTGCTGCCGCCGCCGCCCTAGGGCAAACCGCCGCCGCCTAGCAACCCTAGCCGCCGGCCTAGCCCCCTCCTCGGCGTGTCTAAACCCTAGATCGTCGAGGGACTCTCTCATACTCCACCATACTCGCTCCGGCTTAAGGCGAAGCCCTGCGAGATCTCCCCTCTACTTCCGGTACCACGCCGTTGTGCTGCCGGAATCGCGAGGAGAGTGCTACAACCTCCGCTGCCTGCTGGAACAAGGGAGAGGAAGGTCTTCGTCGAGTACCGAACGTGTGACCGATTGCGGGAGCGCTGCCGGAACACAGCGCCGGAAGGATCGTCTACGCGATCTTGAGATCGGGAAGAGTACGACTACATCACCCACGAGAATCCGCTCTCGTTAAACACTTTGGAATCTTCGAGGGTGAGTTATTCTATCGACTCGTTGCTACAATCTAGTAGATAGATCTTGGCTTGTGTGTTTGTATGCGGTAGAAATTTTTTGTTTTCCATGCTACGAAACCCTACACTATCACTGGAGGAGTCGTTGGAGGAGTGGCTGCACAAGGACAAATTAGCACAAGCACAAAGTAAACAGGCAAGAAAAGGCAATACAAGACTAAGGAAACTTATGAGTCAAGCTCGCTCAAGTCGAAGACGAGAGGGGTCCTCCGGACCTTCTTCTCCTCTTTCTTCTCTTCCTTCTTTTCTTCCTTCTTCCGCTTCGCCAGCGGGTGCGGTGCCACAGCCCGCACGGGAACAGCAGGTATCAGAGAGGAAGAGCCCCCATGCCCATCACTGTGACGTTCAATCCACAGCGGGTTCCTAGGAGTCGGCGGAGTCGAGGCATCCGAAGACTCGCTGGAGCTCCGTGTCCGCTTGCGAGTGTGGTCCTCGCTCGAATCGTTGGCCTCTTCAGCCGAAGACCGCGCCGATGGCAGCTCAGACATGGAATCCACCACTTCATTGTCCGGCACAGCCGGAAACAATTTGGGAAGCGGTGGCGACATGCCCGGCACCTTGAACTCCTGCACAAAAGAAGAAAAATTGTTAGCAAACAAATGCAAGTACAATGCAGTCGAAAAATAGCACTACGCGCACGTCCCGGATCTACACATGTGGAGCAGGACGTGAAGCAGAGAACGGAGAAGTCAACGACTTCCCCGGGATATCCTCCCCAGCCTTGAACTTCAGCAGCGGACGAAGGACCCCGTCGAGATCTCCCTTGGAGAATTCTTCGACCGAAACCCTAGTCGGATCACGACGACCAGCGTAAAGGAACATCGGGTGCGCCCTAGCCTGGAGCGGCTGCACCCGACATTTGAGAAAGGTGCGTATGATATCCACACCATTCACCTCCTTCTCCGGAGTCAACTGGAGATCCTCCACCCGACGATAGAGCCCCTCTATCTCCGCTACCTCGCCATCTGGTTTTTCCAAGACCTTTTCGGCTCGATTTTCTAGGAGGGGTCGAAAGGAGCAAGACCAAAATCCTGCCCAGCTACCGTGGAGTCGCGGATGTAAAACCATCGCCTCCGCCAGTACTGGACAGATTCACACATGGAAAAGGAGAAGAGAAGAAGATTGGATCGAAGGGAAATGATGCAACCCCCAATGGGATAAACACCATCAGAACCAGATTGCCTCTTCACGGAATAGAGTTTCCGGAAGAGGCCAAAGTGCGGCTCGATACCGAGCCAGCACTCGCAGAAAGTAATGAAACAAGCAATGTGAAGAAGAGAGTTGGGGGAAAGATGATGCAACTGGATGCCATAAAGAAAAAGCAGTCCACGAAGGAAATTGTGGACTGGGAAGGAAAAGCCCCGAAGGACAAATGTGAGGAACATAACCCGAAACCCAGCGGGGGGACGGTGAATTACCTCGTTGCCAGGGAGTTTGACGGCCTCCCTATCTTGCGGGATTAAGCCCCGCTCACGAAGCTTACGGAGATCGCTCTCCCGCGTCTCCGATCGCCGCCAGCCACCGTCGGTGACACAGGTAGTGGCAGCACTCTTCTTGCCTCCAGCAGCGCTGGTACCTACCGCAGAAGAAGACTTCTTAGGATTCCCCATTACGGTGCGGCGGCGCTGGCGGCGAGAACGTAGGATCGAAGAAGGAAATGTCCGAGGATATTCCAGCGCGCAGCAAGAAATCTCAGAGAAGATAGGAGCAGTTAAGCAAGAATGGCTACGGTGAAAACAGACTAATTTTTTCCCAATGATTATAAGGACGAAGACGATGCACGACAACCGTCCATCAAGAAGACCTAACGCCAATGGCAAGATCTGACCATACACGTGTCAGCATAGCAGCGAACCGTCGCTAATACGCCGTCCACTACGCGCGGAAATCGAGGCGACGCCGTAATTATCTCCACGCCGCGCGTGGCCGGTCAATTCAAGGTCAGAAGGTGGGACCCATGTTCGTCCAGTCACGTCATCTCTGGCGCAGCAGGCGCTTGAGGTCACCGATCGTCAGCACTGGCGTCATCAAAAGCTATACTAGCAAAACTCACAATTCTTCGGCTGCAAAACTAAGAGTACTCACTCGAATCTACGATTCGACTAACTACTCGGGGGCTACTCCTATCAGGAGCGCTGGCCGCGCAGCCGAAAATGAACAAAACACTACGGCACTGAACTATTTCTTCGAGTCCTACGTCGAGTCTGCGACTCCACTACGGACTCGGGGGCTACTCCCATAGGGAGCGTGGATTCAAGCATCCGAAAAATTTGTGTCCTACGGACCTGAAGCTGAACAGCGGCTGAATCAAAGTCTCTGCTCGAGTCTACGACTCGAACAGATACTCGGGGGCTACTCCCATAGGGAGCGCTGGTCGCGCACCCTATGAATTCTTCGATTGCGATCCTTCGGATCGGCATGCAACATTTTTTGGCAACTTTTCCCCAATTAACGCTAAGTGAGCAGCATTCTCCTTGGCCACCCGAAACACCTCCGCGGTGATAAAAAATCGGATGTTGTGTCTGCGACGCAAAGATAAGACCTACAGATATCATCTGATGGCCTGGCAACGCACACGACTGTGCTCTGCTAGTAAGAATCCGTGCCAGCGGGCGCGATGAAAAATCCCGATGGACACGTTGGGTACATCATTTAAATTCACTGGAATTCCACTCATGTAAGTCCTCCGCGACCTGGGTCGAATTACGCCAGCATGTGTTCCGGGTTCGAGTCGAGGGACTCGAACCTGAAGAAGATCGTGTTGTTTTGTCCTAAGACAGTTAACTGACCCCGATCCGTCGGTAGAGTCAGGCACATGCATCAACAATCCCTACACATTCTCTTGAAAGACAGAGTTGCACCCGAAGGGTTTAAGAGTCCTCAGCCGAATCTACGATTCGACTGAACGCTCGGGGGCTACTGACATGGTTATACCCTGCGGGTACACGACTTCAGCATATCTAGTTCAGCCCAAGGAAGGCTCACGACAAATATACGTCGGCCCATGAAGACTTTCGGATGGCCAGGGCCCATGACGCCTTCGGATCCTTAGAGAGCAAGACTAGAGTAGATGGAAAATTCAAAAGGGTAAACCCTAAAACCTGTAACCAACTCGGTCTGTGCCTGGGACCTGCCTAACTCTATATAAAGGCTAGGAGGGCACGACCTAAATCTTTGACCTCATACTTTCGCATAGACACCTCCACGCCAGATTGCATCTGCGCACCCCTGTAATCTTTGGTTCCGTCGCAATCAAAGAGCAGACAAGCAGGAGTAGGGTTTTCCCTCCGGGGGCCTGAACCTGGGTAAACCTCGTGTCCCATATTGCTTGTTTGCTAACCGTTCCGCGATCTCCAGCATTCCCATCTTCTCCAAAACCCAAGTCCATAACAATGGGCATTGACGAGATTAAACCTCGTCACCGTTGATTGATTCGGTGCGGTGCGGTGCGTTGCGGGTTGGGCTGACAGTTCAGCCGGGTTGAGTCCAAACCAAAACTGGCCAACGGGCCGGCCCAGGCCCGGCACGCGCCAAACGGGCCTGGTCCGGCACGGCACGTGCCGGCCCGTGTAGCTCGCGTGCCGGACCGTGCCGGCACGGGGGCCTGCTTCCCAGGACCGGACACGACACGTCGGTTTAACGGGCCGGCCCGTGACACGTGAAACATGCCAGCCCGTTGCTGTTTTCCGCCGGTCCGTTGAATTTACCCTTCAATATTCGTCAAATCTGTTCTTTTTTAGCTAACTTTCGATGGTCAGTTGGTTAGATGGAGCGTGGGCGACCCACAGGTCACGAGTTTGACCCCCGGATGACCCCTTTTTGCGTGTATTTCGATTAATGCTCAGGAACATACGCTAAACGGGCCGTGCCGGGCTTTTTTCGCGGGCTGCGGGCTGGCCCGCAAAAGCCCGGTCCGTTGGCCAGGTTTGGTCCAAACCGTGAACGGGTTGAGTCCTATCCTCTTCCCTTTCCTCTCGCAGGTCTTCAGTCCTGACCTACCCCAATCCGACCCGATGCGACTCTGAGCTGCCGCCGTGCCCTACCTTAGCGTCTCCGCCGGCGCCTCCCCCAACCCCTCCGCCATCCCCTACCTCCCTCCGCCTCCCACGCGCGTCGCCTCCATCGCCGTCCTCGTTGTACCTCGCCGTGTCCCTGCTGTCTCAACCCTACCCGCAAGTTTTGCCATCAGTTCTGAGGTATGAGCACTTTTGTCATCAGTGATTAGTTCAACCCTACTGACCTCCGGCACATGCCCCTGACTGCCACCGTATGATAACATCTAGTCATGCGTCCACACTGGGCGTATCCATGCTAACTGGATTAGGGATTTAGTCATTCGTCCACCACCGGGTTTATCCATGTTAACTGAATTTGGGGTGAATTGACTGGGAACATTTTTGTTAATGGTTCACGGTTATCATCCGCTATTTCTTCCTACTCCCTCGTGGCCCAGATGAGATGTGATTTTGTCTATTAGTTGCGACTGCTCTAGGCTAGGCTAATGTTTTCTTTTATTAATGCAGATTTTGTTCAAGGTTCTGCTTTGCACACGATGCTGTCTTGCCAGGGAGTAGCTACCGGGACTGCAAATTCTCAGCTGTTTGGTTTCCCTGCCACGAGCCGCTATGGTTATCCTTCAAGATCGTCAGTTTGTTCTAAACCAGGCTTTCTGAAACTGCAGCCGCCTGCACTTCGTTATGACAAGAAAACCCTCCCTTTGAGAGGTACTGATTTCTTTCTTACGTATATTTTACTCAAGCATAAGGCTGTGACTGCACTCTGAGTTCCTGAGAGCACTTTGTGAGGGAGTTTTTCTTTTCCACAACATACATCGATGTTAAATCCATTTGCACTCTTATATATTTGTCAATTGAATAAATGTATGGATATGGTTGGATGTAATTATATTGTGCTTATAACTGATTAATGATCCCATTCACTTGGTTGGCCACGATTTCTAGGCTTTCATGAGTAACATAGGCTTTGACATATTGCACAATATCATTCTACGGTGTTTCTTTTTCGGATTTAAGTTTTACTAAAGCTCTTGAACACTTGTTAGAAGTAGGAAGTTATGTGATCAAAGATCTAAGTCAATTTTCAAGATCTTATGATTTTCCTGCCACAAGAATTGTGTGATCATATAAGCTCACCAGATAGATGTTATTGATAGAGTATATCAGGCCATATCCTTATTGTTATGTTATTTCCAAATATCTAATGTGCTTGATAGTCCCTGTGTTTATGTTTCTCTATAGATTGGGAGGGTTAACGATTTGGGAGCATTAATATGTTGGTTACAGAAAAATCTTACTACAATTATGTTTGCACAGTTTACAGTTTGTCAATGTAGCATTGGCATTGCACCTTATCTTCAGTCCCTTTTACATATGCCTTGTAAATAACCTTTTAATTATTTATATGAACTCCAATCAGAGTTTCTCCTACGATTTCAATTTAAAAGATATTAGACTTGAAAGCAAGAAAAGTTTCTAGCCTAGTACAGTAATAGCATGCCAGCATAGTGAGGACAATTCTACAGAATACATGCATTGAGAATATCTGGGTTGCTGGTCATGTCATGTTGATTGTCCTTATCATAAAATTATAGGCGGAATATTTCATATTAACTTTGTTGTAATAAGTATATTCTGAAATTTAAGTTGTAGTTCAAGTATACAAATTTATAGTTATTGTGAATGCAACTTTCAAATGATAGAATATTTGTGCTTTCCTGCACAGTGCATGATATGTGCTAATGTTACTTGTTACTTAATTAATTTATGTATCTGAATTATATCAAGCTATTATCGTTATTATGCAAAAATGGTCTTGGATAGTTGAAAATCGATTTTAAGCTTTGATATGTTACCTTACAAGGCATTTCTTGATTTCAGCTTGTGTTGATATTTCTGCTCGTGCCGTATCTTCATCCTTCCTAAAGTATGATTCTGTAAAGGGCAGCAATCCAATCAAGCCATTACCATCAACCCACAGCTTGCACCCAGGAACTCAATTTCGCTGTCAAGCATCTTTATCGTCATTCAGCTACCCTGAATTAACTTCTAAACCAAAATGGTGGTGGAGGACCCTGTCATGTGTACCTTATCTTCTGCCACTGCACAACATGTGGTCGCACGCAGATGCTGTGTACCAGCTCCATCCATACTTGCAGCAATTTAGTCTGTTTTATGCCTTCATTGATACAATGGCATTAGTCCCTGGATGGCTTTTTCTGATGATCTTCATGACTGTCTACTTCTTTGTGGTGAGGCGGAAGTGGTCTCCACACTTTCTGCGGTATCACATCATATTGGCTATTCTTCTTGACACTGGCTCTCAAGCTTTGGCCACCATGTGCAACTGGAACCCAAGCATTGTTTTTCAGGGTAAACCAATGGCATATTTCTGGATGACACTGGCCTTCATTCAGATCTTCACAGTCCTCGAGTGTATGAGGTGTGCCCTTGCAGGAGTGTATCCTAATGTTCCATTCATATCTCACACGGCGTTCATCCATTCTGATCTGAACCTGTTCAGATAATCAACTAGTGCAGTATGTTGAAAATGTAAGAGTGACTGAGGAACTGTGTGTGAGGGAGATAAAGAAATTGTTGAGGCTATAAAATGATTGGGAAATGCATTTTGGGACACAGAAACGGAATGCAAGGATATGCAAACATGGGTAGTTTTATTAGTAGCTTTTGAGCAACTCTGCAGTGTTGTTGGCAGTGCTATAACTGCATATGTTATCTGAAGTTTCGGGGAACACCTGACATAAATTTTGTTGTCTTGTTTGCAAATGGCAAGCAGTTTGAAATGATATTTAATTTGACTATTAAGCTTATATTGTTGCTCCTAAGGCTATTCTCTATCTTATCGTGTTTTGTTTCGGGAGCCATTGAACTTAGTTTCAGTTTTCAACTTTCACACGTTATCTCAATGATGACTGCTGTGTCGTTTTTTTTGATTTGTGAATGCGTCGGTAAATGACCTGCTTGTGCTTACTAGAGGAAAGTACAGGTGAAGGTGTACATGAAGGCACAGCTTGTACACGGCTGTTTACTGAATTCCTGATGCTCAGAAGCAGGCTGTCTTTTGCATCGATGCCATTTTGAAGGACACAGATATATTGATTATATTTTGAAGTGGAACAGACAGAGTTAGTTCATTAATCTGGCACATAAATCAAACTAAAGTTGAATACATCGAAATATCCGATGGTTGGCACTCAATTATATTCAGGACCGTAACGATGTACTCCCTCCATTCCAAAATATAACATGTTTTAGCCTCTTTCTAAAACACATGTATCTAGATGACTTTTAAAGTATAGGTTTACTTATTTTGCTTTGAACCTACACACTAAAGGCATCTACATACATAGTTTCAGAAAAAGTTTACAACAGCTTATGAAAAAAAGTTTAAAACAGCTTATGAAAAAGTTTAAAACAGCTTATAATTTGGAACGAAGAGAGTACTTCATGTTATTCATGTTATCACTTTGTTCAGAAGAAAGTTGGCTCAACGACGAGATTTCACAATCCACAACAATACACGTAGGAAGCTTATGGCACCTCTCCATATAACGTGTTGTGATATCAGTGTCAAACTACGATTGGATAGTTGATACAAGTCGGCAGAAAAAATATCGCAGTTACAGGATGAAATATTGTAAAAACATCTTCCCACTTTGTGGCTGTGATATATGTATCTAGACAAATTTTCGGCATCCTTTTTAGGACGGAGGGAGTAGAACAGTAAAGTCAATTTCATTTTGCCCAGATACTGTCGTCCTACTATGACTACAATTTTAAGGAAGCATCTAAAAATATGTATTAAAAGAATAAATCAGATTGTGGTAACTCTCCGTGTTCAATAAGTACTAAACCTAATAATAGTTGGAAAACTTTGCATTCCTAGTCTCAGTCCTCAGACTTTCTGACCAAGCTCAGATTGCGATGACAGCATGCTGTGCTTCTGTATTTTCTCGCTGATTGGTATGTAAACCTGCCGCTCTTTACCTCCTGGTTTGGATGATGCATTCCCATACCAAATCATGCCAATCACAGATACGGTCATGCCAGCTGCGACATGGAAATTAAGGCCCTCTTTTCCGAACAAGAAGAAGCCCAGGGTCAACACAAGAATAGTCTTCATGTGGCCTAGTACTTGAAACGACACAGCTGTGAACCGTCCGATGCATATGAACTGGCTTAGATTGGTACCGACAGCAATTATGCATGACAATACAATGAAGAACTGAAAAATCAAGTTGGAAAAGAAACATTAGCTCCCAATTTAGATCAAACAAATCTCAGAACTGATACAAACTAAACTATGTATCCCATGTTCATATCACAGAATGTCAAGTAACCAAATTACTTCATACATGTATAAGAAGCACCTACATGGAGCAGTATGCTGCCTTTTATGGTAGAACTTCATTAAGTATTCTCAATCAGGCATTTTCTACCTATACGCTTCTGTACTATTTGAGGCAGCTCCCATACTGTAGTGAGACATACTGGAGTTGCAAAGGGCATTACATGGTAACTTATTAAATTAAGTAGGTTGATCAGTGTCGATGCATGCTCAATCTTTTTCCTTATGATCTTTTGAGATTAATAGAAATTGATATGCACAAAGGAGATGACTACTGACAGAGACATTTTCTGTACCGTAACACAGATTATAGTTGGGATAATACAAGACTGAAATCATAAAGCAATACCCCATTTGTCACTTCTAGGCTGTAATATTCTTATCACATTTCACACTAAATCAAAGTTCTTGGACTAAACCCAGCAGATAAATGTTCATAGTAACAAGTTCTACAGATCTCATGCTGATCATCAATGTCCAGCACAAATGGAATCATCTATAGAACAAATATATATTATAATGCTAAAGTAACTGGGAATGACAAAATAAGTTTCTAATGCAACTAATTTCTGCATAAATAAGAGAACCAATTCAGAATAAGGCATCACATACCGTAACTACCATGGTATAGTTAAAGGTATCAACTCTTTTGTTGGTCAACCATAAGTCCACAAAAGGACCAAATATTAGCAATGACGCTGCCTGAGCAGGAGCAGTATGACCCAAGAGGTTGAATGAGCCAAGCGAATACTTCCTCTGAAGGTGATGAACATACTGTGACAGAAATGAAGGGTATAAAGTGTGTCCCCATTAGGACATGCACCCCGTAAATGAGCACAATAAAGCACAAATTCAAGTATTCATGATACTCACGTGCTGTTGTAGTGCAGTACTCCAGACTGCCACTATTGCAGCTATCAGCCCTTGAGAGTTCACACTAACATCAGTTACGGTACACACAGCAACACCAATTAGCACAAGCATTATACTGAGCTTTGTATCTCTCGAGTAACGCACTTTGTCAAACAGGATTTCTAGAAAACACAAAACTGGAATAATGCACAACTTGGCAATCTGAAACAGCAGAATGTGCAGGTTAGTATATGCATTACATTCTAACATTGGATATCGAAGAACTACGGTTATTCTCTTCACCTGATAGAATCCAACAGAGTTCCACATCAAGCTAACATTCATCCCAACAATTGATAGATTTGCAAAGAAGACAAATTTTACTAGTTCTGGCAATGGTAAGTACGACGGCTGGATATATCCCAACCATTTCATTACTGATGTCATCAAGGTCGTTGTTGCAAAATGCAGCCCAGTTAATGTTGTAGCTATGCAAGCAAACCATAGAAAACAGTATTAGTAGAAGAATTTTTGCAAGTCTGCCGCATAATCATAGTTTAGTCATAGATCCAAGTAATAGCAGGCGCGAAGGAAGTTGAACATATGAACATTGTCTCACCAAAACTAAAACCGTGTGTGGCCATTAAGGCCTTGTTGACCATGATTATACCAACAGATGTCACAACATTGAACATCCATGCTCCAGCATCTAACGCTGCTTTTCTCTCTGCCTTGCTTCCTGGTGCCACACCCATACTTTCTTGTCATGTAGGGTCTAATCCAATTTTGTAAGTAGCAGAGAGTGAACCCTCAGTGGAAACTGCTGTCAAGAGATCAGTTAAATAACTACATGAGTATAAGTACAAGTCAGCATTCCAAAACAAATCTTAAGTATTCCAAAAATAATCTTATGGTCATTTTTTTTTGTATTGGCAGATTTGTTAATTTTAGTATAAAACAGTTCCATAAATTGGTGGATATGAAGGGGAGTTCAAGAATGGATGCATTAGTTCTGATGTTGAGTTCATAAGTGGCGAATGGAGAACATACAAATTTCAAGCATCACAGAACTTCTAGACAAGGCAAGCACATGTCATCAGTACAAATTAGCAGCAGCAATGCATTTAAAAATCCATACCCTATTGTAGCTGGACAGTGCTTCTGCAGCTTTATAAATTTAAAGGCACAGACTAAAAGATAGTGTGCGCATAAAGGACAAAACAAATCTGGGAGGTTAGTTCACTACCTGTTGCAACCTACGCATTAACGTGCATAACATGCAAATTCAGACGATAGAGGAGTCAACACAAATCATTTTTCCGTCAGTAGAGTTTGATCAAATTAATTTGTCTAAAGCCTACTGATTTCTAAGCATACGAAGTTAGTGGTAAATGCCAAAAATTCATTTTATAAATGGCATTAAAGTTTAACTGGTCGAGGATGTATTACCCAAGGAATCAAGACCTACCACAGGGCTTGGCGGTTCAGCAGAACCCCCAGTTTCTCTCGGAAAATGAACTAGTACTACTAATCAGCTACGCAGCAAACAAATCCGCACGGAAAGGGTGGATCGGAGTGTCCATTCCAGAAAGAAGGTTAGGGTTCATCACCTACAAAAGAAATCGATCCATTTCCAGGTAAGATTTCCGCTCCACGCTTGTCCAGTAGATGAGAGGTGGATGACGGCGGCGGCTTTGAGACAAGGATTCCTCGAAGTGGCGGGCTACGGTAGAAGGAGGCGGGCGTGTACAGTTCAGGGGAGAGGATTCGACGACGGTAGCCTACGGGAGAGGAAAAGGAAGGAAGAGAATGAAAGACTGGAGGAGTGAGGACCTGAGCGAAGTATTTTTTTTTTCGCTTGTACGAACGTGGATGCAAAAAGAGAAAACTAGTGGGGGCCTTTTTACGAGTTCGGTTTTGATAATCATCCGTCGATTGACGAAAACTCTCTTTGCCTCTCGAGATCAAAGGGCCAGAAATCATTAGTTTGCCTCTGTTTTTAAATATAATCATTTCTAGCTGTTTAAATTTAACTACTCTTCGATTTATAATACTAAGTATTATCAATATTGTATAAATACAAAATGAGCGACACTTACTATGGATCGAATGGAGTACTAAAAATGCTTAGAGTAAGTTTTTAAGCCTCGAGAGATACCGAAAGTAGTTGATCTAGATTTCAGTGCGAGAATTCTTACCTTTTTTTCATTTGAGAATAATACCAATACTTTTCTTTACTATGAAGTAATTTTTTTTATCACGACCAAGAAAAACTTAGGGAGTTTACTCGCTAGCACACGAGGTTGGTGTGCTATGCAGCCCAAATTCAAGCCTTACCACTATCTTAATAAAAATATCACGGTGGCCATTTCACCATGGCCATTTCATAGATATGTATGAATAAATTTGTAAAATTGATTAAGACTTAGTTAATTGCATATCAACCAAGACTTGGGCACTCCCTTCTAAGTTTTCTAATAGAGTGTAGACATTTGAATTGTGTAGTAATCTCAGGCTCTAACAATGTGACCGCTACGTAAGGATTGTGTTCTTGGTCAATAGTCTATCATTGCTGATCTTAACGATGGCCAACATTCATTCATTGATAACATTAGCTGAAAGCCAAACATATCAATTGCGATATTGGTTTGGAAGAGAGGCCATGGAGACAACTCGGTTGTTCGCTCCTATATAAGGCGCGCGAATTGTAAACCGCGAGTACAACTGTCTCTACTCGTGATTTACAGTTTTTTCGAGCGAGACGCGAATCAGAGCCAACCCCTAATCGTACCCATAATTTCTAACAAAATTAAGCATACGGATAGATTAGTTCATCGATCATATATCGATTACATCCTATTAAAGCAAAACTAGCCTAGATTAACCTAAAACTACGCAGCGAGCTTACCGGATGACGCCGACCCGTCCTCGTTTGGGCAAAATCGAGCTCGCGGGGGCGCCGGAGGTATGCCGGAGCTCCGGCTAGTCGATGATGATGATGTCCACCATCTCCTCGTCGTCGATGACACCGAAGGAGGAGGCCACCATCTCCTCGTCGCGCACGGCCGCGATGGCCGCCTGCATCTCCTCCTGCTCACGGTGGACCAGCTCGTCGTACGCAACCTTGGAGGCTGCAAGTGCCGCCTGCAGCTGCGCCTGCTCCTCTTCATCGCCACGGCGCCGACGACGCTCACTCACGGAGGGGGGAGGAAGCAGAGCTTGACGAGGCCCTGACGCCGGCATCCAGTTGGCATATGCTACCAGCGAGGGAGGCGGGCGTAGCCCCCGGTTGGTCCAACGCCTCGCGGTGCTTCGCCCCGATGGAGCGAGCGAGCTTCTTCCGCTGCTCGTCAGCGCAAGGGTACGGAGACGATGACGGCGGCCTTCGACCACCGCCTCCTTCGTCGCTACAACTGCCTCGCTCCCTGGACGCATCCACCATGGAGGTTGACCATGCCATTGGCGGAGGTGCGGATCTGCGATGGGTGGTTGTGGAATCTCTCGCCGGAGTAGGGTAGGGTTTGCATGGCGGCGGCGGTGTAGGGTTTGCGCGGCGGAGCGAGTACGGGTTCCAACCCGTGAACGCTCGTTCGACCTCTACTTGTTGGGGTCAACGAGGCCATTTCACGGGGGCCCATTAAAATATTTTACGGACCGGCCCAAGTAGGGGCTCTGTTAGCTCGCGCGTTAGGCCCAGAACCCCTACCCTCGCCGGAAAAATACGGGTTTCACACGAGTAGAGGTTCTGTTAGTGATGCTCTAACACCAACTTAGGTTATCTAAGGCCTCTATCAACCACATTACAATTGTTTGCTTTCCAAGATATGGATCTAGATGCCATCCTGATTGAAAAGAATGCTAGAGTTGTTTGGCCACGTAGAGATAAACAAAACCATTTTCTATGAGGTGTTCCTAAGATCTTGCCGAGATAGAAGACCACAATGATTACCACTAGACGCGCAGGTACGGATTATCGATGTAGCTCGTCGGTTGATGCAGTGCAGTCCCACGATCCGATCCAATTCCACGCCCGTCAAAGTGATGAACGTACATCACCTCTACCGGTATCCAAACGTATGAGAAGAAGCGCCGGAGGTGGACTGTTTGGTCTGGTATGATGGTTGGACTGAATGGGGCTAGGGTTTCCAACACATAGAATAATCTAACCATACCCCGTGGGCATCCTGCGCCTCAATATATCCTCAATATATATACAATGACAGTGGGCTACACAACATTGTGTCCTATCCACTAAAACGCCTATTCTCGTCACCGCGAGTCCAACTCACTGACCCAATATATGTCTGGTTCAGGTCTAACTCGAATGACATACTTCTCAGTCGGATTCTCATCCAACTTGCTTCCGCTCTTAAGTGTGTGACCCCGTAGGCTCATGGTGACTTGGACACGATTTGAGTCTGACTCATAACTGATCAATCGGTAGCGGCTCCTGGCAGAATGTGACAACTCCCAAGTGCCATAGAGTCATGATGGCATACCTTTTCAATGCGAATTATGCCCGAGTCCATTCTGGCTCACGATATACCTTGTTGAACTATAGGTGAATAAACATCCTCCCTTTAATATCTCAACTCTCTTTCCGATCTATGATAAGTGATTCATCCAACTAACTCTTAGTCGATCGCCTCGGTTAACACTTAATCGAGTCACGCATAGCCATGCTTTCTGAATCATATTACCCTAGAGGGCCTAGAGAATATCTCTGCATTTAGAGGGGCAAAATCCGATTTTGGTTATCATATCACGCAGCTTGATTCTCAGCCAACCCGAACTTTGACTTTATAATTTTCCTGTGACAGAACAATGTTTGACAGAATGGTTGGTCCATTACTTGGATTGTGCGACAACCTCAGGTCTAAAGATTATATTGATTAAGACATATAAATAACTACTTACTTGTTGTATCTCAATATGGGTTAGTCTGACTCGCTAAACTCTTTAGTCGAATCTGTGTAAGTCAGAATAATATCACCGTGCCCATGACAAGTGAATCTCAGTCATCAACTGACTTTCACATCAGTTTAAGTTGCGTGTCTAGCATAACCTCGATGACTAAGGACATCTAATATGAGCAACATGAATATATAATTCTATAACTAAATCACATATTTAATGATACATATCAGATGTTCATACAAGGACAACTTAATAACTTTAGAAATATATTAAAAAATTACTGCATACATGATTGCCTCTACGGCATATTCCAAACAAGAATGGGCCATCCACGATTCAAAGAGTGATCCCTTTTTTTTATATATAAGCCAATCAAACTAAGAGGAAGGCTCAAAGAAGATGATTGGATTGTTGATAGATCCCCTCTACATCCTAACCAAGAGGATCAAGTGCAAATCCCTGTCTTCAAGTCCTTCTTGCTAGGTGGAAATGTTATTCTTTACTAATACCGCCTACCGCAGGAAGAATCGTAGAAGCATGCAGACACTTTCAACATGAATTGCAACTACGGGATAACACACCCTATTGAATCGATCAAGAATCAACTACCTTGTTAGTCGTTCACCGTACATGTCTAATGCATTTGTAACACAATAAGATGATATATTTGTGTTGGTGCAAATTTTGAAATGGTTATGGAAATAACGATCAAGGCCGACTGAGAATGTGATCCAACGGATTGGCGCTGCTAGGAGTGATGTTTGATTTATTGTTAATGGCATGCTTGCAGCTTCTAATTTGGTTGTTTGCTTTTCTTAATGGAGAGGTAGTTATAAGAACTAGGAGATCCCACTAGTGTAGGGTAGACGACAATGCTAATAAAAAGGTAGAGAGGAAATAGAGGATGTATAGGACGACATGATGTCCCGTCTAAAAAGAGTAGTGGTGGAGCGAGTCGAGCAGAAGATCGACAACCCAAGATAGGGCAAAACACAAAGGTAGCTGGCGTTTGTTTGAAGTGATGAACTAACACATCGCAGGTGCAGCTGAGCGCAGCGTGGTGGACCGTGTGCACTTCTAGCCGCGACATGATAGGGCAAAACAAAAGGTAGCTGAGAAAGTGACGCTAACTAGCTCATTATTGAATACAACAACTGCTTAAGGCTTACATATACTTTATCCATTTCAAATATAAGATGTTTTAGTTCTATGAAACAAATATACTCCTTCCGTCCCAAAATAGATGTCTTTGTCAAAATTTGGATGAATCTAGACACTATTAGTATATAGGTTTATCAAATTTTGACAAATCTAAGACATCTATTTTGGAATGAAGGGAGTATGTAATTTTCTTTTAGTACGTAGGTTCACTCAGATTTGGAGTAAATCTATTAAAAAAAGTCTAAATACATTTTCTTCGCAAACCTAAAATATCTTATATTTTGAAACGGAGGAAGTATAATTTACTACTCCCTCCGTCCCAAAATAGATGTCTCAAATATATTAAAATTTGAATGAATCTAGACACTATTTAGTATATAGATTCATCCAAAATTTTAAAAACCCAAGACATCTATTCTTGGACGGAGGGAGTATTTAGAAACGATTTTTCATTGAATACAACAATTCCTTTCATCATACAGAAAAACATTTTCATAGAAAAAAAAAGGAGCTTATGAAAACAATGTTTCACCACACGTCGCCACCAGCCGGCGCATGTTTGGACTTCAGATCGCCGTCGCGCCTCAGTATATCAGTGGTCGCTCCCTCCACCGAGAATACCTGCTGGGTGGCATATTAGATCTGTCTGCGGAGCGGATTAAGATCAGGCATCAGCTCAATTTGGACGCGCAAGCCGATGACAACTGAACCTTCTTGACATTACAATCTGGGAGGAAGCGTGAGCTGTCTGGCCCGGCAACCACATGACACGAACCAGCCGAGTAGTACCACGGGTGATCTGACTTGCTTGATTACAAGAGGACCGGCCGCACGGACGTCGCCATTTGTGACCACCAAGAAAGAAGGACCGCCATCTAAAAGAGAGAAAAGAAAAGAGAACTCGCCAGCAAGAATGACAAGAGGTTCTAACCATGGCAGACCTTTTCTTGTGGACAGAATGCAGCATAATAACTTGGTAGACGTGATAGAAAGCTTGTTCGTCAGCCCTTTGCGGCCTTTCACGTACGTGCAAAGCACCTCACCTTGGCAGGGCGTCCCCTAGCCCCTAGGGTAATACGGAGAATAACTAGATTGCAATCGCTCATCAGCCACTGAATGAAAGATTAGCTGATTACATCCACTACCGAGACCGACGACAGGTTAGTATTTTTGTTCTGAAGCGAGCTCGAGACAGGTCTGGTGCGGAGCTTTACTTCACAAGACCCACCAACCTCTCTGCACTACACACAGTAGCAGTATCATGCTTACCTTCCCAAGATCAATGCAATCCTCCAATTAATTTCCAGGAGTACTATGTTATTGTCCAGATCGAAGCATCCAACAAAGATTGTACTAGCAGTGATGATAAAAAACAAAAAGATAATACAGTCAGTCCGTGCTTATAAACATAGGGCATGACCTGGTTGGTTTAAACTTTAAACATCTATATTCTGGTTGCCTTTTGGTACCATCATACCGAACTTATGACCTTTTTCCTTTCATTTGTTAGACTTATACGTGCTTACTTAATTCATGGATTCTCTGCATTTGATTTTTGAGTTCCCTTGCTTTCTTGACAATCTAATAGCTTTACGCCATGTAAGTACGGTCTCTAGCGATTTTCTTCTTAAACATCGAGAGTTGACAGCATCTTTTGACCAAATTGTCTCCATTAGCCTACCGAGTACCGACCACGAGCTAGCTGCATGCCACGAAGAAGACTATAGCTAATAATATGCTATTGCTACAGGTAGTTCAGATTGCTCGTCAGGTATCACCGCGCGCGTACGTACTTCAGGGGAAATAAAGCTCCGGAAGGGTGCCACTTCCTTTCCCGGTGGGGTCGCGTGGTCGGACAGAACTTAACAGCCCAACCGCCTTGAGCTGGGAGGATTTTGGCTCTGAGATCGACACCATGCCTTTCTTCCCTCGACCCGTCGCCTTCTTCACTCCCGGAAAGAGCCACTCGCTCTGCAATACCCTCCACTCCCCCACCCCACCCCATTCCCTCCGACCCCTCAGCGCGCCGGCCGAACCGCCCACCTTATTTCCCGGCAAGATCATGGTGGCTTGGAGATAGAGCGAGATCGATCGTGTGCTCCACTTCGCTACCTGGTTATCCCCCTCTTCCTGCCCTGCATGCCGGCCTATGTCTGCTCTGTTCGCAGCGAGGAGCCGTGAAGAAGACCTGTGCTGTAGCATCATGATCTAAGCTGCTTATCCAGGTCAGCAATGTCCCTGCTCTCTTAGCAGCCCTCCTTGAGTTTTTGTGACTCGATTATTTTCTTGTTTTGCACTTCTTTCTACTCACCAACTCCAGTTGATCGATGCAATCCCGCGGGGTTGGTCGATTTATACCTTTTCTCTTTTTTTTCACTGTATGTAGAACATTGTTTCTTCAAATTATATGATCGATGAAGAGGCACAGAGGATATAAGTTTTTTTCCATTATCTAAGGAATTTCGGTACAGTCTACAACATTTCGTACTCATTCTACAGCATTATGTAAGAAAAAAAAAGTCGGTGCAAAATGGTGTAAAAACAGAGTACAAAACTAGCGCAAAAATGCAGTATACCAAAATGACATCAAAACATATTCGTGTGGAAAAGATCACGCCAAAACAAAGGTAATTCTGTTTAAAAGAAATTTCTATGTGAAAACTCTGCTTGAGTGCGGGCATTTTGGATATATACTTTAAAGTCGATTTAGACTGACATCATATGTTCTCTTTCCGGCCAATATTAATGTGGGCACACACGGAATTTAGAAATTTTGAACTCATGCCCGGAAAATTTCTACCTGGAAGCAACATATTCCAATAAAGTGGAGTTATATTTTCAAATATCAAATTAATACTCCTATAAAGTAGAGTATGGTTTACTTTTAGTTTACTTTGTGCTAATAAATAAGAATTTGATTAATTTTATCTCCAACTCAGTTGTTGCACTTCTTCTCTTTCATAAAGCGTCATGTTGATCTATTAGCAATAAATACTCTATCACCCAACAATTTTATGCTTATAGCAAAAGCTCTTAATAAGTCAATGGTTCTTTATAGCCATTATTCTAAACAAAGGAGTACAAAAACATAAGAATTAACAAGCGGTATTAGAATGCCATGGAACGCTGAATCCTACGTGAAATAAAAAAACATAGAAATTGTTGAGAAGACGCATTTAAACCAGATGACTTGAATTGAGTATCAATATATTGAAGAGAGAAGGGAGTAATAGCATCTTCATAGGTGCCCCCAACGCACCCCGGTGGGCTAGGGGTTGCCTGATGTCCGTCCCCAAACACCGTCGATAGAACAGGCGGTCCAAAAAACTGTACAACACTCCCTGCTAGGTCGGACCCGCAAGGCACGGCCTGGGGCACCAACAACCTATGCCACGTCGGATTGGGTGCGCGTGGCCCCACTTGGTAACGACACAAAATCTTCCTAGTGACGCCTCTTCTCTCGACTCCGGAGTTATTGACCTCGCCTCTCCACCCACCTAACACTTTTCTCATTTTTCCGTCACTTCTCTCGTTGTTCCCGTGGTTTCCTGCCGCTTCTCCCGCCCAGCCTGGGAAATTAATCATATAAGAAGGGGCAAGCCATGGGGTGGAAATTACACGCCATGCCTTGTCGCCTTCCCACCACCTGGACGCAGCTCTCCCAGGCCGTTCGCACTGGCTACCCACCCATGGACAGCGATGCAGAACCAACTCCCCACCACCGGCAGAGGGGGAGAAGGAGGATAAGGAGGCGTTGACGGAGTTCGACGACGACGAGAAGTTTGACTTCCATGATGATGTCGTCCATGAGGAGCCAATTGACCAGCTGGTCATCCTCACCTCCATCGAAACGGCACGGTGGGAGACGGCTCTCCGCCATCTGCGCAACGAGCGCAGCCCTCAAGGCGGCTTTCATGGAGCTCTCCCGTGAAATCACGAAACCGCGAGAGGAGCGTGACCGTGAGCTGCGCGAGGCGACAAGGATGGACAAGAAGTGTTGAGTCCTCGAAGGAGACGGCTTGCGGTGGAGAGAAACAGCTGTAACAGGATATCGGCTGAGGACGCATGAGCCTCGAAGGATGATGCGGCTTTCTGCCGAGGCGGAGAGGCATCGCCAAGTGAGGATATCCATAGAGGTGGTGAGGTAGGCCAAGGAGAAAGACAACTTCAGGAGCGAAAATCGCTGTGTATTTTTTCTGTCGAACTATGTAGTAATCTATGAAACAAAATTTTTTTAGACTAAAATAATTTGAGATGGCATATTTGGAGGGACACAGCGTGGGCAGCCCATACCAAATTTCCGGAAGTTTGAGCCGGCGCCCCCATAGTGCGTCCGGGGCTGTTGCCGGCCACAATTTGAGGAGCGCCGGTAGAGATGCTTGAAGAGAGACATAAAATGCATTGGAACTAGCTCTCAAATGAAAAAAAATTCATGAGGTTAAATCTCCTCCAAAACTTGTACTGTAGGAAAAAATCACATCCAATGAAAAAAAATCCTTTGGTGCAATCTACAATTCTAAATGGTAGAAATATAAAACTTTTCCTAGAAAATTTCTTTGAATGTCAAATTTGATTTATTTTCAGGCTGAGACGAATGATATGCTAAGAAGACCGTTGCTCTCGTAAAAATTGTTGGGTGATTCATCTTAGTAACAATGGCTGAAATGGAGGATGCTCTGAGATCCTGCATGGAGCAGCTGCTCATTGCGAGAGAAGAGCGGGAGCAAATCATCGTGGAAGCAGCCCGCGAGATATCCTCCCAGCAAAAAAATTTGCTGGATGTACAGCACAGCCTCGAGGTCGCGAACAAGAAGGCCGCAAAGCTAGCCGCCGAGAACAACAGCCTCTGCAAGGTCATCGACGCCAAGGACACGCTGGCCAGAGAGCTGAGGGAGTCCAAGGCAGCCTCGGAGGAACAGCTCGCCGGCGCGACGGCGAAGCTGGAGGCGGCGCAGAAGCAGAGCGCGTCGCTGCGGTACGAGGCGCGCATGCTGCAGAAGGAGCTGGAGGTGAGGAGCCAGGAGCGGGAGTACGACCTCAAGTCCGTGGACGCCGCCCGCGCGCAGCACGCGGAGAGCCTGAAGAAGATCGCGCTGCTGGAGGCCGAGTGCCAGCGGCTGCGCGCCATGGTTCGGAAGCGGCTCCCCGGACCGGCGGCCCTGGCCAAGATGAGAGACGAGGTCGACCAGCAGCAGCCGCCATCCAGGGCCGTCGGGGCCAGCCCGAGGAGGCAGCGTTCCGCGACGCCGACGATGTCGCCGTCCAGGTCCGTGACGCCCAGCATGTCGCCGCGGTCCGTGACGCCGCGGCGCAGTCCCTCTGATCTTCCCGACCAGAGCTACGCCGTCAGGCTACGCGCGATCGAGGACGAGAACAACGCGCTGAAGCGGGTGCTGGCGACGAGGGACACCGAGCTGCAGTTCGCGCGGATGAAGTACGCCGACGAGGTCTGCAAGCTCTCGGCGGTGCAGGGGCAGCTCAAGGAGCTGACGGAGGAGAGCAAACGGCTGTGCGATGCAAACGCAAAGACCGAGTCGTGGGCCTCTGCTTTGGTCTCGGAACTGGAGCACCTCAGGGCTGGGAAGCATGGACAGGGAGCTTCGTCTGTCATGGTGTCTGACATGAGCTTGCTCGATGATTTCGCTGAGATTGAGAAGCTAGAGATGGCATCAGGATCGGCTATGTCAGAGAAGAACGACAAGTTTGCTGATCAGAATGGCAGCGTCTCCAATGGTCATCCTGAATGGGTTCATGATGTTTGGGAGCTCGTAAACCGAAAGCATGAAGCAAGTGGGGAAAGCACTGGCGCCATTCTTGAGGAAATCAGGCGTGCATTGGACCAGAGTCCTGATCATAACAAAGGAGATGCTTCCGAGGAACTGTATGACCGGACCAAAGTAAGAAAAATGGTGAGCAATGTGATTGAAAAGATCACCGCCGTGATTCGCGTTTCTGCAAAAGACAATGTTGCAAGATCTGGATCGTTGTTGCATGACAAGCCTGAATTTGTTGCTCGCCTTGAGTACCTGGTTCATGTCTGTCACGATGTGCTGCATGAGAAGGCCAAGCTTGAAAATTTCATTGAAGAGGTCTGCCTGGTGCTAGAGTATATAGTGAGCCAGTACTTTTCAAACCAAGTTCGACTGGATACCGTGGATGATAACACGAAGAATTTTGATGGAGACGAGTCGTCAAGTACAATAAACACAAATGGAGAACATGACATGCAGAGTGCAACATCCACAGCAGCACTAGACATCCCAACAGAAGCACATCAAGAACAGATTCAATCAGGAGGTCAGCTACCTCAAAAGGTCGAAAAGAGACAGCTTAATGAAGAACTTGCAAGAGTGATGCTACATAAGAATTATGACATGGAACCAGGGAGGAAGTCATCATACTATGAGATAGAAAGGTAACTAACCTTTTTTCTACTATTAGTATATATTTTTAAATGTGTCGAGTCATAATTTTTTCATCGCAATAATGAAAATAATTTTCAATTATGATTATCGATTGTAAAGCGGCCCCACTGATGATGGAACAGAAGACTTGGAACAAGAAGGGAAACAGCTAGCAACAGTATGTTCTCATGCTGCTCCTTCTTTTGCGAGTAGTAAAAACAACAGAAGCGTACTGTACCTGATATGGTTATTTCACAAATTTTTTGTGCTTCAGCAGAACTCGGAGATATCTGCAGCAGCGGACAAGCTTGCAGAGTGCCAGGAGACCATCACAAATCTAAGTAAACAATTGCAGGCTCTCGATTTCTCATTGTACAGCCCGAGGCCAAGCTCGGCCGCCGACTACAGGCCCCAGTCACTTGGAAGCATCCTTGCCGACGAGGGCACTGGCGTAACAGAGCCTCTCAGCTCTCCCGCGCCAAAACAAGTGCACACCAAGAAGGAACACGGCGAGCCTGACGCTGCACCACGAAGGAGCATGGCACAAGAGCAGCTCGTTGACGCCGACGGCGAGTCGTTGGCGGAAGCTGCTGTTCAGCCGGTGTTACTGGAGCCGCGCCGTGACGAGACGCCTGCTGATCCCAGGAAGAAGAAGCGGGGTCCCAGCTTGCTGGGCAGGATGATCTTCAGGAAGAGAGTGGAAGGCAGCTCCTCCTAGACTGTTGAGTGACGCACTGGTCGTACGTGCGAGTGGCTAGTACTAGGGTGCATCCTTTTTGGCCATATGTTTCATTGCAGAGTCTGAAGACTGGTGTCGAGAGAGGTTCTGGCACATAGTGTGCATCTGTTTTTGTTTGACATGAACATGTTTTCCCTTTGGGTATTTATTTATGGAATCCGCTATCGTGTAAATGTTTATTTAATAATAAAATATATTTATTTTCAGACTATATTTGTATTTTACTCTATAGTAGTTGTGATATCATGAGAATATTTATCCCCTTTACTGGAAGTCTTGCCACGACCTTTTCTTGGCAGTTTTTACAGTACCCGGTACTCCAAAAGTATACACCGCAGTACCAATTAGATCTAGCCGTCCGTGGTGAAGGGTAACCCCTAGTCATTTTCCCAACCTTCTTTTACTCCCTTGATCATTTTGTTAACCGAAATATCTTCGAGTCGCTCATCCGAATCAAGCGGCGGTGCCGGCCTGATCTATTTTGGCTCACTCCGTATGAATTGTTAATTGCATGATCTTCAGGAAGAGAATCGGCGCCATGGGCTGCACACTTTTGACCTCTGACGTCTCGTTGATGCTCTCTGGCAGGACCTATTGGAAATCTGACATGATCCATCAATGGTTTCATGTCGTCCAGGATATATATACACCATTTTATGTCATAAATCCATCCGTTATGTTCAGAGTTTAGAAGTATGATTGCTGTAATCTAACACAGCATCACGTGCGGTTTAGTAGGGGCGAGCGGCGGCATTCCCGTAGACAGGCAGACCCGATGGCGATGGCGGTGGACGAGCTTGGTGCGGCGGAGGTGTAGGCCGCGGCCCAACCTACCCGGCATACGCGTGTGCATGCCGTCAGGCTCGTGTGCTGGCTCCTCGCCCACGACGGGCATGTAGAACTCGGTGAATCCAAGCTCCCGTCGCCACAACTAGAATTGGGCTCGCTTAAAAATTCTCTGATTACGGTTTTGCCTTTTAAATCAAGGTACTCCATTACTTTTTAACCTCTTTTTTTTTTGACAATCCATTGCTTTTTAACCTAGTACTCCGTAAACTAGTGGTGGAGTACTAAATCATACTGGCCATCCGAGGAAAAATAGACGATCTAACATGAACATGTTTTCCCTTTGGGTATTTATGGAATCCGCTATCGTGTAAATGTTTATTTAATATATTTATTTTTAGACTACATTTTGCACTCCCTGTGTTAGTGTGTGTTTAACCCGATTTTTCCTACTTTTATCTCTTATTCTGAATATTGGTGATAGAATTAAGAACAACACGATAGAGATCAACAACCACAAAACGAGCCTTGTTTTGGATTGTGGAGGGAGTTGGTGGAAAGAACCGATCAGGATAATCTTAGCATATAGCTTGTTTGGAGGTAGTAGTGGTCGGTGGGGGCATACTTGCAAGAGGTGAAAAGCGAGGTGATGTTACCGCTGCCACGAATTACCTTTTTTTATTTAGTAGTGCTATTGGTAGTTGTATTGTGTTTTTGAGATAGTTGTATTATGTATACTTGTGATAGATTTTATACCTTTATAAAACATTCCTCAATTCACCTCATAGTTGTACTGACCTCGTGACATCGTTTACCCCCCTTTTCTTTTTGGAAATTGACGCTTTATTACTCAAAGTTTACACCCGGCCTCTGCATAGCTAGGATGCACACAGCCAAACAACCACAGTCTCGGTCGAAAACAAGAAAATCTGGAATACAGAGGAATAAAAATGAAAGCATAGTTCTCCCAACTATCTAAGGAGGATCTATTCGCAGCGGTTGCTGCCATCCATGTCGGGAGAAGACATCGCGCGCCGTATCTTCCAACCGCCTACAACCCTCCGCAAACAAGTCGTGGAACTCCATACGTTGTAGAGAAGTCCATGATCGGAGTACAGCCGTAGCCCGATAGATAACCTGCAATGGAGAAGATACAACATTATTAAAAATCTTGTCATTTCTACATAGCCAAAGCGACCAAATAATGGCAAGCGCTCCCACCCTAAATAAAGTCTCATATTTATCCTCAATCCCATTCATCCAGTTGCCAAAAACATTGACTACCGATCGAGGAGGAGATAAACCAGAGGCTATTTGGATGATTGACCATATAGCACGAGCAAATTTACAATGGAAGAATAAATGACGTATTGTCTCATTATGATGACAAAATACGCATTCAATGCTACCATGTCAATTCCTCCTAACAAGATTATCTTTTGTGAGAATCACCTCCTTACGGAGATACAAAGCGAATATCTTCGTTTTAAGGGGTATCCTCAACTTCCAAATTTTATTATTGTCATCGACTGGAATATTAGGTTGGATCAAAGCTCTATAAAATGAATCAACAGAAAAATTTCCACTATGTAAAAGTTTCCATTTAAATTCATCCATACCCTCAGATAGTTGTATCCTGGATAATCTTGCTAATAGATTATTCCATGACACCAGTCTAGGACCTAAGAGACTTTGTCTGAAAGACACATTAGGAGGATTAGTTTCCATTACCTCAGCGAGAGTATCCCTTTTGTGTCTAACAATCGAATATAGAGTTGGATATTATTCACGGAGAGATGTTTGGCCAAGACATTTATCTTCCCAGAACCTAATCTGTGAACCATCCTTAATATTAAAAGTGCCAAACCGGAAGAATTGCATTTTGGAAGCCATAAGTCCAGCCCAAAAGTGTGAATCACCTGGTTTCCAAACCAGTGTAGACACCGCTTTTGAGCCAACATATTTCCTCCATAGAATAGTTTGCCAGACCCCTTCTTCGGTAAGAAGTTTGAATAACCATTTACCCAATAATGCGGTGTTTTTGAATTTTAAATCATGTATGTCCAATCCACCATATTCTTTGGGTCGGCAGACAACATTCCATTTGGCTAGTCGATATTTCTTTTTCTCACTATCCCCTTGCCAAAAGAATCTTGAACGGAAATAGTCCAGTTTAGACAAGACTCCTTTTGGTAACTGGAAGAATGATATCATATACAGTACCATGTTGGTGAGTACTGAATTAATGAGGACCAGTCTTCCACCAAGGGATAGCAATTTACCCTTCCAACTATTTAGACGTTTCTGAAGTCTTTCGTCAACGAGTTTCCATTCAGCAATCATAAGACGCCGATAATGAATCGGTATTCCTAGATAATTGATTGGAAATTTCCCATGACCACATCCAAAAATATCGGCATACAGGTGAGCCTCGTCTTTAGCATCTCCAAAACAATACAAATCACTCTTATGAAAGTTTATTTTCAATCCAGAAAGTTGCTCGAATGCTGAGAGTATTAGTTTCAGGTTCTTGGATTTCTCCAGATCATGTTCCATAAATAGTATTGTATCATCGGCATATTGAAGAATTGATAGACCACCGTCAACAAGATGTGGAACCAATCCTTCAATTTGACCATCAGCCTTCGCTCTCTCAATAAGGATAGCCAGCATATCTGCCACTATATTAAATAGTATATGCGATAATGGATCCCCTTGTCGCAGCCCTTTTTTGGTCTGAAAGTATTTTCCTATGTCATCATTGACATTAATGGCAACACTAACCCCAATCACAAAAGACTGTATGAGAGCACACCGCTCTTCAGAAAATCCTTTCATACGGAGTGTTTGCTGTAGGAAAGACCAATTAACTTTATCATATACCTTCTCAAAATTGATCTTGAACAATACCCCATTTAATTTTTTTGAGTGCAGTTCATGAATCGTTTCATGCAGGGTTACAACGCCATCTAAGATGTTTCTCCCTTGCATGAAAGCGGTTTGAGAAGGTCGAACAACATGATCAGCCACTGAATTCAGTCTAATCGTAGCAACCTTTGTGAAAATTTTAAAACTAACGTTAAGAAGGCAGATTGGATGATACTGTTGTATACATTCTGCATTGTTAACCTTAGGTAGTAAAATTATGTTGCCAAAATTTAGCCTGAATAGGTCTAGCTGACCAACATGTAAAAACTCGAACAAGCGCATCAAGTCAACCTTTATAACTTCCCAGAAAGTTTTGTAAAACTCTGCTGGAAAGCCATCAGGTCCTGGCGCTTTGTTTGGTTCCATTTGGAAGACAGCCTTCTTAACCTCCTCCTCAGTATAAGGAGCAGTCAGAAAGTTGTTTTCCATAGTAGAAACCTGAGGAATATCCTCGGTCCGTGACTCATCCAAAGAAAAGGAATTTTCAGGAGGTGCCCCAAACAAGGATTTATAGTAGTTGGTAATATAAGATTTAAGATGTTGCTGACCTTCGATCGACCCTTCTTCCTGGATTAGAGAATGAATAAGTTTCTTCTTATGCTTGCCATTTGCAATAGCATGGAAGTATCTTGTATTCACATCTCCTTCTAGGATGAATTTGGCTTTAGACCGTTGGTACCACTTGAGTTCTTCTTCATGCAGGAGTCTGGCAATTTCTGCATTCGATTGGTTTTTAAGCTTAATCTCTTATGCAGTCAATAACCTAACCTCCGCTGAAGCCTCCAAGTCATTAATAATAACAGAAAGGCGTATTTTTTCATTTTTAAGGATACCAGAAGTATGTCTAGCCCAACCACGGAGGAATTTGCGCAAGGCACGCATTTTATTGTTCCAACGTTTTATAGGTGTGTGACCACTAACCGGGTTTTCCCAAATAGCCTTCACAAGATCATAAAAACCATCACGATCAATCCATCCTAGTTCAAATTTGAAACTGTTCTTGGATTTCCGTGGTGGTATTCCGACAGATAATAGCAATGGAGCATATGGTCCGATAAAGCCTCAATACGCTCTAAAGCGCGAACAGTTACCATAGGAAATTTATCTTCCCATTCGGTATCCATAAGCACTCTATCTAACTTTTCATATGTAGGCTCCGGAAGACTATTAGCCCAAGTAAATTGTCTTCCTAACATTGTAAACTCTCTTAAGTCTAAGCTGTCTATGACAGCATTAAACATGGAAGGCCAATGTTCATCAAACCGTCCCCGACTTTTCTCATGAGGGAATCTTAGCAAGTTAAAATCCCCACCTATAAGGATAGGATAAGGATTATCCTTAGCAAGATTAACCAACTCACGTAAAAAGTCAGCTTTATAAACATCCTGGACAGCCCCGTATATAGCAACCAGAGACCAAACGAAATCATCAGCCTTGTTCTGGATATGGAGTTTAATAAAAAAATCTCCAACCGAACTGGCTAATATTTCCATTGTCTCATCTCTGACGCCTAACAGGATTCCCCCGGACCGCCCCCGTGGCGGACGTGATACCCATGTAAAATCCACTCCACCAGAAAGGCGATTGAGTTGACTTTGTGAGAAATCGCATCTACTAGTCTCAGAAATACCCAAAAAATCCAATTTATAATCTCTCACACAATTGGCAAAGAACAAATGTTTAGCCAAGTCATGAAGACCTCTGCTATTTGAGAACATGCCATTCATTGAGAAACAATTGGGGATTTGGGTACACGAGATCTCTTACGGGACCGATGGCCCTTTGATTTCCGACCAGAAGCTGTAAGATCATATAATGAATCCAGCCCGGTCTCATCAAAACCCACATCTGATACTTCACCAACTAAGTGATAAAGGAGTTGACCATCTATTATGGCATGCAACTCCTCCTCCATTGGTGAAGGGTCAGGAACAACAAAGATTTTAGGAGTAACCGTTAGACGGTCAACCTCCATATGTCTCAAAACAGAATTAGAAAGATTAACTTCACTAATAGATCTACCCAAACTAACTCCAACTTTAGACAGCTTATCCATAATAGAGTTATTTGAAAAAGAAAGAAAAGATTTAGATGAATTACCCGGGGTGTCCAAGTTCTTCTCCGCCTTCCTCCGCACAGCCTTGCCCAGGGAGTCCTCATCTGTGGCAGAGGCTCCTAGTGCATCAACACCATGACGAGAACTCCTGCGCGTCGGGGTCGCAACGACCAAGATAGGACCATCGGTATCAAGGGAAAAACCAAACCCCTCCTGGGTCAGGTCCATCCTCCCTGCCTCCGGTCCACCAACTGAGCCAGAGCGTCCCCCCAAGTCCGACGGACAAGCACCGTGGGAGGAACCTCCAGCATCCCGCGTCACAGCCGCAGAGGGTTGCACTGCCAGGGGCAAAGGTGAAGCACCCTGCGCCCCGGTAGCCTCGCGGTCGGCGAGCCCCTCCTGGGCCAGCCTCCGCACCGAAGACCCGCAGACGTCCTCCTGCACATCCTGAACCTCCTCCTGTAGCACCGGCTCTGCCCGCGTAGGAATAGAACGACCCAACATGTTAGGTCTCCCATGCGTGGGAGAAGCCTGAACCGAAGAAACACCAGACGACTCCATAGAACCACAAGCCCCATTCAAGGCCTCCTGAAGCTGTGAAGGAGAAACACGAGGAGAACACAACGCCGGACCAGATCCCCGCAGGGGAGAGTCTAATGGAAGCGCCTCCAATAGCTCTTTACCACGAGGAGTGACAGGGTTAGCATTAAAAGGAGTAACAGCAAACAGTATCACAGGTTCTGGCTGCACTGAGCAGTCTAGCTGAGCACCCTGCCCGGTAGGCTGCTGCACCGAACCACCCTGCCCAGTAGAAGTCGAAGAAGAGCCAGCCCCAGCAACCTGTGATCCACCCCCCGTGTCAGAAGTATCCATAGCATCATCAGACGGCTTCTCATTCGCTTCATCGTCCTGATCATCCTTCCTCTTACTCCATAAGAAAGGTGCAAACTCAGGCTCAGGCACATAACCCTCTAGCTCCAAACGAAAACGAAGCTCATAAGACTTGAGACCCACCACAACGTCAGTCACAACATAATGTCCAAGTGAATCCTGCAGCCTCAAGAAAACACTCGTATCTGTCATAGCAACAAGAATCCGAACGACACCACGCCTCCTCAAACTAAAAAGATCCACATCTAAGGTAGTGCCCATTAGATCACCGACCGCCCAAAGACCCAAGAAAGACCGCAAACAATGTGGCACCCCATCAACATGCAGCCATACCTGCTGAAGTTCCAGCTTGTGTGGCACCTCCTGTGTCCGGTAAATAGAAAACGAAAGATGAGAGGTGCTCAGAGGCACCGGAACCTGGATCCCATCCACCCTGTCCAAATCTTCCATCGATGGAAAACTCACAAGAAAGGCAGATTCCCCATATGGCATCGCTTCCCACTTCCACTGACTACGGACCGGGCATCTCCTAGCAATCTGTCTCTGAACCACATCCGCAGGGACCATCGTCCCAGTGACCTGAACAAGAGCTATAGGGGACAAGTTGGCCCCCAGATGATCCCGCACCACCGAATCAGGAATCTGAGAAAAAAGAGTCAACTCATTTCCAATACCGGACATCACAGGAGTAGGTCTTGGCAGCTTAAGCACGGGACAACGTAAAGTAGGATGAGCTGAGTTATCACAAATGTAGCAAACATGAGCCACCTTACAGTCTTTTGTTGCATGTGTATTTACCGCACACTTCCAACACCAAACAGATTTCAGACTCTTCTTATCCACACCTGCAGAGCCTGGTACAGCAAGAGCAACCTCGACAGGGGCATCGGCTGGCACAACACTGTCCATCATCCCCTGAAGCCCGTACTGATGGGGCGCCTGCTGTCCCAACACCTGGAAAGAAGGATCCGCCAACCCAGCGGAATACCCGGAAAGCTGCAACTTAGACTGCGGCTGGTGATGCACCCCCTCCTGATTTGGAAACTTCTTCTTCTTCCGCTTCTGCACCGGCACGGGCCCAACTCCGCCCCCAACTGCGAAACTCTAGGGCCCTGAGTTTGGCTGAAACATCCCCTGCTGTGCCAAAGGACCTCCAGTTGTCGGATGACCACGGAACGGTGGCTGCAACGGTTGCGGTGTGAATTGTTGCCTCGGCGCAGCGAAACCAGCCCTAGGAGCAGGCTGATACGGCGGCCTCACAAACATTCCTTGGTGAAAGGCACCCGGCGGCTGCATCCCCTGCTGCCCGGAGAACGGATACGGTCCCTGATTCCCAAACTGTCCCGCCTGTTGCTGTGTCGCGAAGGTCGGTCCAACCCCATAGACCTGCGGAAAGACGTTGACGTTCGGCAGCCCGGAACCCGACGCCGTCCCAGCAAGATGGTGCTGCACCGGAGGCCTTGCATGCTGCCCTCCAGGCCCGGCATGCCCAACATCATCATATTGAGGCGCCCTGGCAGCAGGGGGGCGCCCTTGGGGCTCCTGCCGCAGGAGCGGCGGCCGCCGCAGTTGAGGGCGCGCTTGGGCATCCAGGAACACCCGCCATCCCCACAAGAGCTTGGACGAAGGAGCGCGGCGATGAGCAGTCTGGCAGCGACGGGGGGGGGGGGGGGCAGAAAGGCGGCGGCTTGTTTGGCGAAGGAAGACTACCGACACGCGATCGGTTCTGGGCACGTGAAACAGGCAGCGAACGCCCCAGCCCTATCGCGCAGGCAACAACTCTCCAAGGGCCACATGCGACCGAGCCAGAGTCCGACACGGGCCCAACCGGATGTTTGATCTGCAGCCGCCTCGGGATCAACGAAAACTGCTTCGCGGCCTTCACACGCCCTCCCGACGCCGCCAGGAAGGATCGCACCGCCGGCGCAGACGCCCGCCGAGGAGGCAGGGGCCCCTTCCAAGGCTTCACCCTTGGACCTCTGCTGAGAAGGAAACCCGCCGGCGACGCAACCGAACCTCTCCGAGCCTCCGGCGACGAACACAGAACCGACGAAGACCTCAGCATCGTCGGCGATGGCGACCCGCGTTCCCAAAACCTAGAGGCAGGCGTCGGGAACCCAATCTCCTCCCAGAACGCTTGCCGCAGCTCGTCACCGGACTTCATGCGCCGACGGCAGACCGTGGTCCACCCCAGTTCCCCCGAAACATCTTCTAGATCCTCTAGCGCCTCGCGGGCGGCCATGGCATCCTCTCCATCCGAACCAGACTCCGAACCAAGGCATTGGAAACGAGAACCCGACGCCGAGGCGGCTGATCTCGCTGCCGGCGAGTCGAGTGCCCCAGGCGCCAGCGTGAGCCGGCGACCACGCCCCATTTTACCCATTTTATTATTTTCTTCGAACAGAAAAAAGCTTGACCAACTCACACAAGTCAGCGCCATATTCACCGTATGCATACAAAGTATTGTGCCGAATCCATTAACTTCAATCAAATAGCATAAACAGGACACAAGCGGGTGTCGTGCTGTTATGACTCGTCTTACCAGTTACCAGTCAGCTACCGTGTTAATTATGAGGACATATATGTTTGCCTTGTTGGATCCGTATGCTGTCCTTTCTACAATCAACAGAGAAGCGCGATGATTTGGCCTGGGTGCAACCTTCTATAGGTGGTTACTCGGGATTTATACGGCTAGTGTAGCTGACGTTTAGATCATAGGTTGATATGTAAGTGCAGAGCCATTTCACGTAATTTTTTATAATACTCAACTCTGAATAAATTAACAAAAAACAACGTATGCATTAGTATATGCAAAGACCGGAGCTTAGTCTCCGTTTCGAAAAACATGGCATACACCAAGACGATGCAGCCTCGTACCAAGTGCTTCTCATGGTGCAGATATCCGTCGTGCGTTTTGGATCGCGGGCGAGATACTAAATCACTGTTGGCGTCGATCGGTATTTGGATGCCAAAGCATTTCGAGATTCTTTGGGTGTCTGCAAGTGGTCGTGCCAAGAAGGATCGCTGTCACGTGAAGGCGATTCTCTGACTTAAAGCAGTGGCATAATGCAGAGATCATGTCGTGTCGTGGTGGTACACACTAATCATGCAATAGCATATCTTACATCATAATTTATCGCCCCAGCTGATTTCTCACAAAAAGAAAAAAAGCTGGAACCTAATTGGCCTAGACCTCAGCTCCCACATTCTGGAAGAGGCCGTCCAGGTTACATTAGGACGGCTATATTCTAAGGGTGACCTGACATAATACAGCACCACGAATTCCAGACGCTGACCTGTTGCAAGAGAAAGAGACGATCACAACCGAGTGTTAGGTGCCGCGCGCCGAATACAAAAAAAAGGGACGGCACTGCTTCCGCGTGCAATTAATTGCGAAATTCGCAAGCCCTCGCACCAGGCCAGGAGACACATGGATGGGACGCGTGACATTTTTAGATTATCGTCCAGCCATAGGACCTCATCCGGGCCGGGCTCCGGTGACGCCTGGGACGGCAAGAGCTTGTCCTTTTTCGCCTTCGCTTTACGGTAGTATTCTGACTTCCAAGAGACTGACGGCAACCGATTGTCGTCACTTCTCCGGTTCCTCTCCGTACTCTATCTTGTGCACCTTTCTGTGCTGGATAGCGTCATTCGGCAGCTAGCTAGCGTCGCGAGCACGCGCATATCTTATCTCGTGGCCAGGCTTCTGACCTAGCAGCGGAGGAGCCAAATGGCACCGCGCTTGTGAGATTGTTCCGATGCTTTCCGTTTCGTCTGGTGGAGTGGGGGGACTGCCGCTGGTGCCTCTGCTTTTCGCCACGGCATTTCTTGAGTTTGTGGGATTGCTTGCTTGCGCTGCGGCTTAGCCAAATTCTAAATTCTTTTCTTGGCGTGCGTAATTATCGTCCGCTTGGCGTGGAGACATCGAATGACAATCCATCTGTCCTGCTGGCTGCTGTACCCTTTTTAGTAACCATATATTTTATTAGACAATCTATTTACAGATATTACACATATGGTCACACGTCATAAATATGCATGCCAGGCAAATTTGCACAAAAAAACCCGTAAGTAAAGTTATAATTCCACTCTTGGAGAAACGTGTGCCACGTCGAACCGTCGTCCATCGTCCTTCGCTGCCACCACGGTAACGCAGGAAAAAAGGCGAACAACCGCCATACCTAGATCTCGGAGAGCACCATCGCATACCAGGATGTTTTTCGAGCCGATGAACCGGGTCGTCGCAAGCGACGAGTCCGAGTCTTTGTGGCACGTCGGCCAGGGATCTTCCCCGTTGTAACTAGATCACAACACCGTCATCTTCATCTGACGTAGTTGGAGAAGAGAAAATTCGTTGCATGTCGTCTTCCACGCGCACAACTGCAAGACACCAAACACAGCTACAGCAGCTCACACGGCCGCCACCCGTGAGAGTGCTGACCACCGACCACCGGACACAAATCTCACCGGATCCAAAGACCGGCAAGAAGACGGGGCCACCTGCCCCCTGACGCCACTGGTAAGAGCAACGCCGAGAAGGAGGAATAGCAGGGGCAAATTATTCCGACATAGCGCAGTCTCCTCCATGAAAGCAGAGCCTCAAGAAACTATTAGGACACCCTAACTATAGGCTGGAGCCCGGGGTCCCCACCCCTTCTGGTCATCGGAGCGGCAGCCAGAGGAGGCAAGGACCGGCGGCTGCCGTAGTCAGAGGCAGGCGATGTCCCAGATCGCTTTTCCGCTAGAGCGGTTCCGCGTCTAGAGCAGTTTGGCAGGAAGGAGTTGCCGCTGGGTCTTTAATGCGCTTGACTTGTCCACGTTATCGCGAAGAAGAATTCCGTGAACGGTGCTTAAGGGCATCTCCACCGGGCCGACCCAAACGACCGATCGAAACGGTACGTTTTTGTTTGTTTGGATCAGGCCGCGGTCGCTTTTAGGTCGTGATTCGGCATGTCTGGCCGAGCGCGCCTAGCAGTGCAATCTATCTGTCCTCCTGTCGATCGTTAGCGTCATCACTGGGCAAGGCATTGCCAATCAATTGAAACAGTCAAATTGACAAGCCAAAAACACATAAATGGACTATTAAATAATATAGCATATGTGTGCCATCTCCCTTTGGATATCGCCAACAAGTGGCTAGTGGATCTGAAATATGCAAAAGAGGGGCAATATCATACACAATGTCCAAAAAATGGCAACTTCTCTGTCAAAAAAGTTGCATTAGTCGTCGACATTGCCGTTCAAGCATCACGAGGCCGGATGGTCTGTTGCCTCCTCGTGACCCAAGCCCTTCGATCGGGGTCGGCGATGCTATCCATATTGGTGAGGATGATGGCATTCTCCTCGGCCATGATCTTAGCTTTGGCCTCCTTAGACTTCGCCTCTGCCTCCAGCACACTAGACCTGGCCTTGACCTCCTTGGCCTTGGTTCGGCCTCCTTCGCCTTTGCCTTGGCCTCGATCTCTATTATCCTAGCCTTAGCATTGGCCTACTACAACTCGATAGACCTCATCTACAGCTCTGCAAAGGTCTTGGCGGTGGCCTCTTTCTCTTTGCGCTGCCTCTCCTCTCTCTCGACGATGGCCTCTTCCTTATTCTCTAGGATCTTCCTCAAGGTCTCCTAGAATGCCAAGGAACTAGCCTGGCGGGCGAGGTCGGCCTTCGTAGCCTTGTGGCCACCAGGCCGGTGGGCACGGCCGGCAGCCCCATCACCTGTAGGGTTGACGAAGCCTTCGTTATTGCCGTCGTCTAGGTCGACGACACCGCCCGTCGAAGAATTGCTTTTTCCCTTCTTCTTGTCATCCATTTCTTTCCAAATGGCATAGCTACTCGCCCATTTTTTGGTGTCCTTGATCAACATCCAACAATGGGACAACATGAAGGCCTTGTTATCATTCACCTTCTTGAAGTGCTCTATTGCTTTCATAACCTACACATATGGATGCCAACAATGTCTCAATGCAAATACAAGACATCGACAAAGAGAGGAAGAGGTTTTACCATGTCAACCGGCATCATGCCGCTTATTTTCCTTTTGATCACCATCTCGTACGAGCCTTGGAACATGCTACATTCGGCATGCATGGTGCCCCAACTCTTGGAGAGGGAGAGATCATTTTAATCTCTATAGAAGGCGTCCTTCCGGAATTTCCTATGCTCATGGAAGAACTTGACCACCTTTTTCCAATAGGAAAAGACCTTTTGCTCGGCGCCGCATAGTGGATCTTGTGAAATCTCCATCCATGCCTTGCATAGGATCTTGTCCTCGTCGATGGTGTAGCTCGAGGTTCATTGGCTCAACTTCTTGGTGTCGACAAGTGAAGCCGCAAGTGAAGCGGCAAACGATGCGGCCGTGACCCCCTCGCCCATGGAAGTGACATCGTTTCCAAACAATGACTCGTCCACAATGTTGTAGGCATCTTGTTGAGTGTCTTGCTAGGTCTCTTGCTGCGTCTTTGGCTGGGTCTTGTCGTCATCAGCATAGCCATCGCCACCCTTGTTGATCATGTCATGCATGGCGTCCTCGTCGTCTTTGGCCACAAATCCTACACCCAATTTGGCCATCATAAAGTGGTGGGAGCAGTATACTGGCAATGGAGAAGAAATATTGCGACCATACCGTGTCACCGGCGGTCGATGGCTCGTTAGGCATTTCATCGAACAGGTTGACTAGCGTCGGCATGTTTGAAAGAACATTTCATAATCCCTAGTGTTTTGTGTGTTAGATAACAATATCAAGGATTATTTAATGTGTGTTCAAGTGTTATAGTTCTCTCTAAGAAAAAAGGAAAAGGAGTCTGCCTTTGGGGGCGAATAATCCGCCCCACCCTTTTCCCAGATAGGCGCAAGCCGCAGAAGGGGGCGGAGTTTTGGCCGGATTTTCCGGCCCCGCTGGATAATCCGCCCTTCAAGGGGGCCGAATAATCCGCCCCTCATGCTCAGCTTGAAGTTTGCCAAGGCGCAAGCCCTAGAGGGGGGCGGAGTTTCGGCCGGATTTTCCGGCCACACCGGATAATCCGCCCCTGGAGGGGGCCGGATAATCCCCTCCCCCCCCCAAGATCTTCATCAAGTTCTTCAAGGCTCCATCCCCAGAGAGGGGGCGGATTTTCACCCCGGAGTATCCGCCCTAGGGGCGGAGTTTTCCCCGGGGCGGATAGTCTGCCCCTAGTGGGGGCGGATAATCCGCCCCCAAACTTGTTCAACGGCCAGATCTGTGCAGGGGGTATTTAAGCCAGCCTTCCCCCTCCTGCCAGACCTCTTGGTTCATTTGAAAAAGTCAAGATCTGATCTGTAACCTTCATCCAAGAGAGCTCCACCTAGATCCACCCAAAGGCCCCGTCCCTTGGGGAATCGAAGGAGGAGGACTCGATCTTCAACCACTGCAATCAAGCGCTTCATCTCCTCTCCATTCATTTGGAGAATCACCGATCTAGTATTTCTTGCAAATACCTAGATCCTTGTTTTGTTTATATTGATAAACCTTGTTCTTGTGACAGCTTGTCATCATCTCGGGAGCCCCCGATTCAGTTATGGGTGTGTGCCTCGGTAGAGTTGTAAAGGCACCGGTTCCCGCCTATAAGGGTACCAATAGTGGAGAAGGTGGATCAGGCCTGTCGTGGCGAGATCCATCGGAGAATAGGGTGAGGACTATTGTGGCGTGGTGGTCTTAGAACCGCCCACCCCTCCAACGCAGATGTACTTCCCTTAACAAGGAAGGAACTGCGGTAAAACAAATCCCTATGTCTCCGCGTGCTCCACTGCAGTTCCCTCGCTCCTCTCTTTACGTGCTTAGTAGCTAGGTTTGCATATAGGGAAATTCTCGTAGCTACATATCTAGAGAATTTACTTTGTGTCAAGCCTAAAATTGAAAAAGAACTAAAAATTGAGTAGCACCTATTCACCCCCCTCTAGGTGCCCATACGATCCATTTCAATTGGTATCAGAGCCCGACTCTTATTTCGGGCTTAACCGCCAAAGAGAAGTATGGGTTCCAAGGTAGATGGGAGTGATGCTCCGGAGGTAGTCACCATGAACGATCTCAAGACGTTGGAAACAACCTTGGTGAGTTCAATGGAGGCTAAGATGGAAGATATGCGTCAATTGATAATGCGTCTCTCCACATCCACAGCATCACCTCCATCTAACTCTGAGGCTACCACTATGCAATCCAAGGAAACGGGTAAAACCGATTCCAAAGATAATGAAGTGGTTGGTGATGGCACTAGCAAGAGCTCCTCCTCGAAAAAGGATAGTGGTAAGGAAGGATACAATGAGGTTTCCCATGTGTATTCTCCTGATCCACCTATCCCTCACCCACATATACATTGTTGGAGATATGCCCAAGAGGCAATAATAAAGTGGTTATTATCATATCTTCATACTTATGATAAATGTTTACATACCATGCTATAATTGTATTAACCGGAAACATTAATACTTGTGTGATTTGTAAACATAAAAGAGTCCCTAGTAAAGCCTCTTGTTAAACTAGCTTGTTGGTTAATATATGATCATGGTTTCCTGAACATGAACATAGATATGTTATTAACAACAAGGTCATATCATTAGGAGAATGATGTGATGGACATACTCCTATAGTTAAGCGTAGCATAAAGATCAAGTCATTAATATAGTTCATTTGCTGTAAGCTTTCTGATACATAGTAACCTAATTCCTTCGACCATGAGATCATGTTAATCACCATCACTGGAAGGATGCTTTGATGACATCAAACACCACACCGTAACTGGGTGGCTATAAAGGTGGCATTGAGTGTTCGTAAAGTATGGGTTGAGGCACATGGATCAAGAGTGGGATTTGTCCATCCATATGACGGATAGATATACTCTGGGCCCTCTCGGTGGAATGTCATCCAATTAGCTTGCAAGCATGTGGCTGGCTCACAAGGGATCACATATCACGGGAACGAGAAAAGAGTACTTATCGGTAACGAGGTTGAACTAGGTATGCAGAGATACCGACGATCATAACCTCAGATGAGTAAACTATCGTGAGACAAAGGGAAATTGGTATCGTATGTTAGTGGTTCATTCGATCGCAAAGTAATCGTAGAAATATGTGGGAGCCATATGAATTTCCAGATTCCTCTATTGGTTATTGTTCGGAATAGTGTCTCGATCATGTCCGCATAATTCACGAACCGTAGGGAGACACACTTAAGGATTCGACGTTGTTTGAGTAGTTATGGAATGATGAGTGAGAGACCGAATGTTGTTCGGAGTCTCGGATGGGATCCGGGATATCACGAGGAGATCCGGAATGGTCCGGAGAATAAGATTCATATAAGGAAAGTCCTGTTTCGGGGTTGGAGAATGGTTCCGGTGTTTTCATCGGGAATGTTCTAGAAGGTTCCGGAATGTCTGGCACTCCGGAGGGGAAGGGTACATGAATGTGTCATATCAAGTTGGAATTATTGCATCATGTACTAAGTGTCATCGCTGAACAAAATAAAGGGTTTAATCAAATCCTAGTTTGAAAAGTCAAACGCCAATTTGAAAAGTCAAACGGCTATTTTGGGAGGTGGAGGGGAAGTAGGAAACCTACTTGGGGAGGAGTTCCCTCCCTCCACCGCCGGCCCACTTGGAGACCGAGTTGGGGAGGGACTCCCCTCCCCTTGGCGCGCCCCTCTACCTATATAAGGAGGGACAGGGCTGCCCCTCCAAGGACACAACACCACGCCCCTCTAAACCTAAACCCTAGCCGCCGCCGCCCACCATAGCCGCCGCCTAGGGTTTATCCCCTAGCCGCCAACTTGGGCTGCTCCAAGCCCTAGCCGCCGGCCCTAGACCCTCCTCCTTGGTGTGTCTAAACCCTAGATCGCCGAGGATCTCTCTCATAGTCCACCATACTCGCTCCGGCTTAAGGCGAAGCCCTGCGAGATCTCCCCTCTACTTCCGGTACCACGCCGTTGTGCTGCCGGAATCGTGAGGAGAGTGCTACAACCTCCGCTGCCTGCTGGAACAAGGGAGAGGAAGGTCTTCGTCGAGTACCGAACGTGTGACCGACTGCGGAAGCGCTACCGGAACGCAGCGCCGGAAGGATCGTCTACGCGATCTTGAGATCGGCTAGAGTACGACTACATCACCCACAAGAATCTGCTCTCGTTAAAAACTTTGGTATCTTCGAGGGTAAGTTATTCCATCGACTCGTTGCTACAATCTAGTAGATAGATCTTGGCTTGTTTGTTTGTATGCGGTAGAAATTTTTTGTTTTCCATGCTACGAACCCCTACAGTGGTATCAGAGCCGTGTCTATATGTAGATCTGTTGCACGAGTAGAACACAATGGTCATTGTGGGCGTTGATGCTTTTGTTGTCGATTGCTTCTTGTGTACTTTGCATCTTGCGGGATGGTGGGTTGAAGCGGCCCGGGCTAACCTTACATGACATCGTTCATGAGACTTGCTCCACGCTTGACATGCAACTTGTATTGCATAAGTGGCTTTGCGGGTGCCTGTTTCTCCCAACATAGTTAAGATTCAATCTACAACGGGTGATTGACAATGCTAGTATCAATGTTGTGGTTCTTGTTCGTTAGTTAGAACGACACTTATTGAAAGCCCCAAACCACGTAAAATATGCAAAGAAAATTAGAGGCGTCTAACTTTGTTTTGCAGGGGTGTGTTGTGATGTGATATGGCCATGATTGTGATTATATATGATGTATGCAATGTTCCTTATTGTAAGTTGGCAACCGGCAGGAGCCATATGGTTGTCTTTAAATTCTGTTAATACCCGCGTGTCTATTCAAAGTAGTTGTAATAGTTGAAGCTGGTGGACGACAACCATGGAGCGGCGTCATTGACCTTGATGCAATGCCGGTGATGATGGAGATCATGTTAGTGCTTGAAGATGGATATCGGAAGCACAAAGAAGAAAGGCCATATCATATCACATATTATGAATTGCATGTGATGTTAATCCTTTTATGCATCTTGTATTGCTTAGTTCACGACGGTAGCATTATAAGATGATCCCTCAAGCACACAATTTCAAGTTTTAAAGTGTTCATCCTTAGTAAGCACCGTTGCTAAAGCTCGTTGTTTCGAAGCACCACGTGATGATCGGGTGTGTTAGATTCTGCGAGTGTATACAACGTGAGCAAGCCAGATTTGCTCATGCGGAAGCTACGATTTGATCTTGACGAGCCTAGCATGTACAGACATGGTCTCGAAACACGGATCACCGAAAGGTAAAGCATGAGTCATATAGTAGATATGATGAACATGTTGATTGTTCGCCATTGAAGCTACATCAACTCTCGTGATGATCGGTTTTGATATGGTGGATTTGGTTCGTGTGATCACTAAAACAATGTGAGGGATATTGTTTTTAGTGGGAGTTCAACGGCAATATGATTAAAAGTTGAACACTATTTATCATAAATTAAATCAAAGTGAATTTGCATAGTTTTTGTAGTCATTGGCATCCGTTTACCACCTTGCGCTTAGTTTTAATTGAGATGATAGAACTATAGAATTCTGGTTAGTTACTTTACGAACTGGTATCGTATTGTTTTGAAGTGTTAATCTAAAGTTTAGAAGTCCTATTGCAAACTTTCAGTAAGTTCTGGTTACTCCATGAAGTTTAATAATTGGTATTAAAACAAGAGTGACAATTCCAAGAGTTAGTGTATGAGTATCATGTTTGTTGTAGGGGTCCCAATCTTAGATAAGATTGATCCCTCCTGTGTTTTACAATGCTAGTCCCTGGATCAATAGCTAGCATCCACAGTTAAGATGTAATATCAAGAAACAAAGGTCATAATATAACTTTATAACCAGGAATAACATAATTTTATTACATCATACATAGCTCATTTGGCTATTACATTACATTGCAGCGGAATAACTATAATCATGGGTCCTTCATCTTCAAAGTGCCACAGGCAGATGTTGGTTGTAGACTTTGTAATCCTAATCAAACAATCTTCACTAAAACAATCAAACCTGCAACATACAAGTTACAGCCACAAAGGGTCAATACATTTGAATTGTATTGGCAAGTGATACTATGGTAGTGTTGGGGTTCGTAGCATGGAAAACAAAATTTTCTATCGCATACAAACAAACAAGCCAAGATCTATCTACTAGATTGCAGCAACGAGTCGATAGAATAACTCACCCTCGAAGATTCCAAAGCGGTTAACGAGAGCAGATTCTCGTGGGTGATGTAGTCGTACTCTTTCCGATCTCAAGATCGTGTAGACGATCCTTCCGGCGCTGCGTTCCGGCAGCGCTTCCGCAGTCGGTCACACGTTCGGTACTCGACGAAGACCTTCCTCTCCCTTGTTCCAGCAGGCAGCGGAGGTTGTAGCACTCTCCTCGAGATTCCGGCAGCACAACGGCGTGGTACCGGAAGTAGAGGGGAAATCCCGCAGGGCTTCGCCTTAAGCCGGAGCGAGTATGGTGGATTATGAGAGAGGGCTATTAGTGGTCTAGAGATTAGACACACCAATTAGAAGGCTCTAAACCGCAGGCTAAAGCAATTAGAAGCTCTAAACCAAAACGGCTCTAAACCGGAGATTAGAGGTAGAAACTTGTGTGTCTCAAGGAGGAGCCCTGCCCCTCCTTTTATAGGTGGAGGGGCTAGGCGCGCCAGGGAGGGAGGGAGTCCCTCCCCAACTCGGCCTAGGGCTGGGCGCCGGCCAAGGAGGAGAGGAACTCCTCCTCCAAGTTGGTTTCAACCTCCTCTTGCTTGTTTCCCACAGTTTCCTGTTTCCCACAGTTTCCTGTTTTCCACAGTTTCCTGTTTTAGCCGTTTGACTTTCAAACTGGCAATTTGACTTTCATGTTTTTGGAACAGCAAGAACACTTAGTACATGATGCAATCATTCAATGACACACTCATGTACCCTCCCCCCCCCCGGAGTGCCGGACAATCCGGACCCTTCTAGAATATTCCCGATGAAAACACCGGAATCATTCCCAAACTCCGAAACGGGACTTTCCTTATATGAATCTTATTCTCCGGACCATTCCGGATCACCTGGAGATATCCCGGATCCCATCCGAGACTCCGAACAACATTCGGTCTCTTTCTCATAATACCATAACTACTCAAAACAACGTCGAATCCTTAAGTGTGTCTCCCTACGGTTCGTGAATTATGCGGACATGATCGAGACACTTCTCCGAACAATAACCAATAGAGGAATCTGGAAATTCATATGGCTCCCACATATTTCTACGATTACTTTGCGATCGAATGAACCACTTACATACGATACCAATTTCCCTTTGTCTCACGATAGTTTACTTATCCGAGGTCATGATCGTCGGTATCTCTGCATACCTAGTTCAACCTCGTTACTGATAAGTACTCTTTTCTCGTTCCCGTGATATGTGATCCCTTGTGAGCCAGTCACATGCTTGCAAGCTAATTGGATGACATTTCACCGAGAGGGCCCAGAGTATATCTATCCATCATATGGATGGACAAATCCCACTCTTGATCCATGTGTTTCAACCAATACTTTCCGAACACTCAATGCCACCTTTATAGCCACCCAGTTACGATGTGGTGTTTGATGTCATCAAAGCATCCATCCGGTAAAGGTGATATGCATGATCTCATGGTCGAAGGAATTAGGTTACTATGTATCAGAAAGCATATAGCAATTGAACTATTGAAATGACTTGATCTTTATGCTACGCTTATCTATAGGAGTATGTCCATCACATCATTCTCCTAATGATATGATCCTGTTGTTAATAACATCTCTATGTTCATGATCAGGAAACCATGATCATATATTAACCAACAAGCTAGTTTAACAAGAGGCTTTACTAGGGACTCTTATTTTAGTTTACAAATCACACAAGTATTAATGTTTCCGGTTAATACAATTATAGCATGGTATGTAAACATTTATCATAAGTGTGAAGATATGATAATAACCACTTTATTATTGCCTCTTGGGCATATCTCCAACAGTCTCCCACTTGCACTAGAGTCAATAATCTAGTTTCAAACCTTTGTGTATTCAACACCTATGGCTTTCCGGTGTTGTATGTACACGATTGCTAGTGGTCAACTGATCTCCGGATCTGACACTTCCAGGTCCGTGTGTAATTGCATGTCTTTGCGTCTCTACGCATCACTCATTCTCTAATGAGATGGCTTTGTATAAATTTGGTCTTTCGGTGTGACCTTTAGCTCTTTGGGGTTAAAACATGTTGATAATATTGTCGCACAATATATCTTCATAGTATTATCCCACTGTGAACTACACCTAGTTTGATAACAAACTACTTGACACAAATGCCCTCTTTTGATGCTAAAATAGCAGTCATATACTTAGCCTTTTGTTGTAGTATCAGTCACAATGTCTTAACTTTGGAACTCATCCAAATCCATTATGGAACTTACTTTCCATTATATTGTGCCACCCTTAGTTTAGATTGAGATAAACTTAATTTGTACTTTGTGACAAAACTAGTATCAATGTAGTACTTTTACAATGAACTAACCATCTATTTGTCACTTCTACAAATATTATACTCTTAGTTCTTCCAAAAGATCATAAGAATATCCTTACTAGTGTCCAATGATCATCTTACGAATCATTCTGGTATATGCTCACAACATTTAGAGCATAGGACATATCTGGATTTGTACATATCACAGTATGATTGATATAAATATTCTTTGTGATTTCATACATCAAGTATCAATCTATACTTGATTATTTGTTTCACTTTACCAAATGTCAATACACTTGAATATATCATCAACATTGAACTCATTCAATCCTTTCTGTGCGACAAGAACCTTTCTTGTAGTTTCTATATTGAATTCATTCAATATCTCGTCTATGTACTTCTGGCACAACCATATTAGCGTCTATTGATGCCAAATATTTAGGTTTTGCCTAAGTCTTTCATCGGGATGAAATTCTTAATATGTGTTAATAAAAGATACATTATTTCCAATCAACAATATGTCTTCCACATAATGTATTAGAAACATGTCTTAGCGCTTCCACTTAACTTCTTGCAAATGCAAGCATCTCCATCGTCTCTGATGAACATTTAAACTCCTTTAACAGTTTCATCACAGTGAAGATTCCAACTCCGTGATGCTCACTTCAACCATTGAAGTTTGCATATGCTTTTAGCATCCTTTGAATTAACAAAACCCTATGGACCGTGTCATGCACACGTCCTAGGTAACGATTCTATTAGAAGAACTTGTTTTGTTTATTCAACTACCATATAACAAATTATATGTAGTGGTTGCTACATTAATCCGTCTAGACTAAATATCACTATGAAAGATCAAATCTTGTCATAGTTAACCTTTGAACATTGTTGTGAACTCTTTCCCAACATGTCGACTATTTCATAGATGCGAAACATCCATGTCTATTTCTTTATAGATCCAAACACAACTGTAAGGTCTTACACCTTTCTCGAGGGTCCTTCAAGTTCAAAACTTGATTTCTCGTGTATGGAACTATCACGGATTTTATGGCTTCAAGCCATTTTACGGAGTCAGGGCCCATCATCGCTTCTTTGCATGTAGTACGTTCATTATTCTCAAATAATGATTCAACCCTCAAATCTTGGTATTTGATTGTTTACTCGACCTACTTGGTTCAATAGAAACTTTGACCTCTGTAACCACAACCTTTGAGGCACGTGAGCCATGAGCATTGTTGCTGCCTCCGGAACACTTTTCGGTGCTGCGCAACTCTGCACATATAGCTAAGGTTCTTTTAACCTTATCAAAGTTCTATTGTCCTCCCACTTAACTTTTCACGAAAAATTCCTTCTCAAAGAAACTTGACGTTTTAAGTGACAAACACTTTTGTCTCCGATGTTATGGAGGAATACTTAACAGTTATACAAAGACAGGTTCATCCGACTTTGGTTGCACACATCTTTCTTATGCATAGCATACCAATGTTTTAAGAAAGGACTACTTAGGTTTTATCCCAAACCATAACTTTATATGGTGTCATTTCAACGGATTATGATGAAGCTCTTTTCAGTGGAAAAACGGTAATCTCTAAAGCTTTTAATCTTTAAAATACAATGGCAGTTTTATGAATTACACCTTCGATCTTACCATGTCAAACAAGGTTTAATTACATATCTCGAACGCTCCATACCCTTATGGTGTTTCGGGAAATGCAAATCCACGGAACGATTCCTTAAATCTTAGGTATTATGCTAAACTTGTAACTCAAATATCTTCCTTTATGATCTTTATCATAAACTGTTTATATTCTTGTTACAATGATTTTGCACTTCATCATGAAAGTCTTTGAACTTTTCAAATATTTCACACTTCATCCTTATTAAGTAAATATTCATATATTCACTCAAATTTTCGGAGAAAGCATATGAAGTTGAAATCCATCGCTCTTGACTACACATAATGGACTTCGTACAACAATATGTACAAGTTCCAATAAGCTAGTCATTCGTTCCCTTTTGGCCTATGAACGAAGTTTCAATTATCTCTAGGAAAGTTTCACAAGCGTCATTTGATCAAAAATCAAAAGACTCCAAAATTCCATCCACATGGAGTTTCTTCATGTTTTCTTTCCAATATAATTTAAACGGCGATGTCACTTCCTAAGTGATCTTTCAATCAATTTGTCTTTCTACATCTTTAGCACTAGTTTTATGGATGTGATTTCTCCAACGAGATTTGTGAATCATCCATCTTTTATGGATTACGGAAATTATTTGAACAACCCTTTTGTTCTCATAATACCTGATAAAACAAATCTTGAAGGTAAGCTTTGATGTTTAACGAGCAACACAGTAACTCTTTATTTGTTCTCAATGAACATCATCACATATTATTTTGCTAGTTACTTAGGCCATTGTAGTTCATGAATTGTGTTGTTTCGTATGACGATTCACACCAACAAATTCAGTATCAAATACTTAAGAACCACATTGTTTAATAAGCAAAGAATATAGCCATAACATGTATAACATCTATATACTTAAACTGAACAATTCCAATCTTTTCTTTTCTGCCATATATTTATGAGATTTTCTTTCAATATTTCCTTTTCTGTTTGAAAGAATCTATCAACATCAATAGTGGAGTCATACATATGACACATAGTCCAAAACATGTATAGTTAAATACCAATGTCTTTGGACTTGCACTTTGAAGTAGATCACCATCATCAAATATTTGGTGTTCTTTCAAATTCCTTTCTTTAGTAATCTCTTGGTGTAGTAAACATTTTACCTACATCAAATATTCACCTTTATCATGGAATTGTCCATGATCAAGCTACTGTTAGCTTGTAACGATGAATTTATGAGTATAATGTTGCTATCCAAAACCTTTTGGAGGATTAGGACAACAAGTGTCTCCAACCTTTTGCAAATTCTCATCAAATATGAGAACATGACTTTAGCCATATTATACTCTATCATGTTGCAACCAAAACTTCGTTTCAGATATCACAATATCTTCCACACATCATGGTTTCTGAAACAACTCTTTCAGATCCTAGATAACCTTGATATTAAGAGAATCCTTTGAATATCAAGAATCATGGAGACAAACATGATACTTATATACTAACACTTGGAATTGTTACTCTTGATTTAATACTAATTATTAAACTTCATGGAGTAACCGGAACTTACTGAAAGTTTGCAATAGGACTTTTAAACTTTAGATTAACACTTCAAAACAATACGATACCAGTTCGTAAAGTAACTAACCAGAATTCTATAGTTCTATCATCTCAATTATAACTAAGCGCAAGGTGGTAAACGGATGCCAATGACTACAACAATTATGCAATTTCACTTTGATTTAGTTTATGATAAATTGAGTTCTAATTAATAATTAAATTAATCTAGGTGAACTCCCACTCAAAACAATATCCCTCACATTGTTTTAGTGATTACACGAACCAAATCCACCACATCAAAACCGATCATCACGAGAGTTGATATAGCTTCAATGGCGAACAATCAACATGTTCATCATATCTACTATATGACTCATGCTCTACCTTTCGGTAATCCGTGTTCCTGAGGCCATGTCTGTACATGCTAGGCTCGTCAAGATCAAACCTTAGTTTCCGCATGAGCAAATCTGGCTTGCTCACGTTGTATACACTTGCAGAATCTAACACACCCGATCATCACGTGGTGCTTCGAAACAACAAGCTTTAGCAACGGTGCTAACTAAGGGTGAACACTTTATGACTTGAAATTCATGTGCATGAGGGATCATCTTATAATGCTACCATCGTCTACTAAGCAATACAAGATGTATAAAGGATTAACATCACATGCAATTCAATAATATGTGATATGATATGGCCTTTCTTCTTTGTGCTTCCGATCTCCATCTTCAACACGAACATGATCTCCATCATCATCGGCATTGCATCAAGGTCAATGACGCTTCTCCATGGTTGTCGTCCACCGGCTTCAACTATTACAACTACTTTGAATAGACACGCGGGTCTTAACATAAATTAAAGACAACCATATGGCTCCTGCCGGTTGCCAACTTACAATAAGGAACATTGCATACATCAAATATAATCACAATCATGGCCATATCACATCACTGCACACCCCTGCAAAACAAAGTTAGACGCTTCTACTTTCTTTGCATATTTTACGTGGTTTGGGGCTTTCAATAAGTGTCGTTCTAACTTACGAACAAGAACCACAACATTGATACTAGTATTGTTAATCACCCGTTGTAAATTGGATCTTAACTATGCTAGGAGAAACAGGCACCCGCAAAGCCACTTATGCAATACAAGTTGCATGTCAAGCGTGGAGCAAGTCTCATGAACGATGTCATGTAAGGTTAGCCCGGGCCGCTTCATCCCAACATACCGCAAGATGTAAAGTACACAAGAAGCAATCGACAATAAAAGCATCAACGCCCACAATGACCATTGTGTTCTACTCGTGCAACAGATCTACATATAGACACGGCTCTGATACCACTGTTGGGGTTCGTAGCATGGAAAACAAAATTTTCTATCGCATACAAACAAACAAGCCAAGATCTATCTACTAGATTGCAGCAACGAGTCGATGGAATAACTCACCCTCGAAGATTCCAAAGCGGTTAACGAGAGCAGATTCTCGTGGGTGATGTAGTCGTACTCTTTCCGATCTCAAGATCGTGTAGACGATCCTTCCGGCGCTGCGTTCCGGCGGCGCTTCCGCAGTCGGTCACACGTTCGGTACTCGACGAAGACCTTCCTCTCCCTTGTTCCAGCAGGCAGCGGAGGTTGTAGCACTCTCCTCGAGATTCCGGCAGCACAACGGCGTGGTACCGGAAGTAGAGGGGAAATCCCGCAGGGCTTCGCCTTAAGCCGGAGCGAGTATGGTGGATTATGAGAGAGGGCTATTAGTGGTCTAGATATTAGACACACCAATTAGAAGGCTCTAAACCGCAGGCTAAAGCAATTAGAAGCTCTAAACCAAAACGGCTCTAAACCGGAGATTAGAGGTAGAAACTTGTGTGTCTCAAGGAGGAGCCCTGCCCCTCCTTTTATAGGTGGAGGGGCTAGGCGCGCCAGGGAGGGAGGGAGTCCCTCCCCAACTCGGCCTAGGGCTGGGCGCCGGCCAAGGAGGAGAGGAACTCCTCCTCCAAGTTGGTTTCAACCTCCTCTTGCTTGTTTCCCACAGTTTCCTGTTTCCCACAGTTTCCTGTTTTAGCCGTTTGACTTTCAAACTGGCAATTTGACTTTCATGTTTTTGGAACAGCAAGAACACTTAGTACATGATGCAATCATTCAATGACACACTCATGTACCCTCCCCCCCCGGAGTACCGGACAATCCGGACCCTTCTAGAATATTCCCGATGAAAACACCGAAATCATTCCCGAACTCCGAAACGGGACTTTCCTTATATGAATCTTATTCTCCGGACCATTCCGGATCACCTCGTGATATCCCGGATCCCATCCGACACTCCAAACAACATTCGGTCTCTTTCTCATAATACCATAACTACTCAAAACAACGTCGAATCCTTAAGTGTGTCTCCCTACGGTTCGTGAATTATGCGGACATGATCGAGACACTTCTGTAGGGGTTCGTAGCATGGAAAACAAAAATTTTCTATCGCATACAAACAAACAAGCCAAGATCTATCTACTAGATTGTAGCAACGAGTCGATGGAATAACTCACCCTCGAAGATTCCAAAGTGTTTAACGAGAGCAGATTCTCGTGGGTGATGTAGTCGTACTCTTTCCGATCTCAAGATCGTGTAGACGATCCTTCCGGCGCCACGTTCCAGCAGCGCCCCCGCAGTCGGTCACACGTTCGGTACTCGACGAAGACCTTCCTCTCCCTTGTTCCAGCAGGCAGCGGAGGTTGTAGTACTCTCCTCGCGATTCCGGCAGCACAACGGCGTGGTACCGGAGGTAGAGGGGAGATCCCGCAGGGCTTCGCCTTAAGCCGGTGCGAGTATGGTGGAGCTTATGAGAGAGGCTATTAGTGGTCTAGTAATTAGACACACCAATTAGAGGGCTCTAAACCAATTAGAAGGCTCTAAACCAAATAGCTCTAAACCGGGGTTTAGATCTAGGGTTTAGGTCTAGAGGATAGGAAGTAGTGTTGTGTAGAGAGGGGAGCCCTGCCCCTCCCTTTATAGGTGGGAGGGCCGGCGGCCAAGGGGAGGGAGTGGAGTCCCTCCCCAACTCGGCCTTGGTGGGGCGCCGGCTTGGAGAGGAGGGACTCCTCCCCCAAGTCGGTTTCAACCTCCTCCTCTTTCTCCTCTTTCCGAAAACTGGCAGTTTGACCGAAAACTGGCAGTTTGACTTTTTTCAATTAGGATTTGAATTAACCCTTTATTTCGGACAGCGAGAACACTTAGTACATGATGCAATCATTCCAACATGCAATGACACATTCATGTACCCCTTCCCCTCCGGAGTGCCGGACATTCCGGGACCTTCTAGAATGTTCCCGATGAAAACACCGGAACCATTCCCCAACTCCGAAACGGGACTTTCCTTATATGAATCTTATTCTCCGGACCATTCCGGATCACCTCGTGATATCCCGGATCCCATCCGAGACTCCGAACAACATTCGGTCTCTTTCTCATAATACCATAACTACTCAAACAACGTCGAATCCTTAAGTGTGTCTCCCTACGGTTCGTGAATTATGCGGACATGATCGAGACACTTCTCCGAACAATAACCAATAGAGGAATCTGGAAATTCATATGGCTCCCACATATTTCTACGATTACTTTGCGATCGAATGAACCACTTACATACGATACCAATTTCCCTTTGTCTCACGATATGTTACTTATCCGAGGTTACGATCTTCGGTATCTCTGCATACCTAGTTCAACCTCGTTACTGATAAGTACTCTTTTCTCGTTCCCGCGATATGTGATCCCTTGTGACCCAGTCACATGCTTGCAAGCTAATTGGATGACATTTCACCGAGAGGGCCCAGAGAATATCTATCCGTCATGTGGATGGACAAATCCCACTCTTGATCCATGTGTTTCAACCAATACTTTCCGAACACTCAATACCACCTTTATAGCCACCCTGTTACGGTGTGGTGTTTGATGACATCAAAGCATCCATCCAGTAAAGGTGATATGCATGATCTCATGGTCGAAGGAATTAGGTTACTATGTATCAGAAAGCATATAGCAATTGAACTATTGAAATGACTTGATCTTTATGCTACGCTTATCTATAGGAGTATGTCCACCATATCATTCTCCTAACGATATGATCTTGTTGTTGATAACATCTCAATGTTCATGACAAAGAAACCACATCATCAATCAACCAACAAGCTAGTGAAGTATAGAGGCTATACTAGGGACTTCAAATTAAGTTTACAATTCACACAAGTATTAATGGTTTCCTTGTTAATACTATTATAGCATGAATGCAAACATTTATCATAAACACAAAGATATAATAATAACTATATTTATTATTGCCTCTAGGGCATATCTCCAACAGTCTCCCACTTGCACTAGAGTCATCTAATCTAGATTACATGGTAATATACCGAACACCCATGGCAGTTTGGTGTTGGTCATGTTTTGCCCTCGGGAGAGGTTTAGTCAACGGATCCGCCACATTCAGATCTGTGTGTACTTTGCAAATCTTTATATCCCCATCCTGGATATGTTCTCGAATAGCGTGAAAACGTAGCTTGATATGCTTCAGCTTCTTGTGTGACCTTGGTTCTTGCGCATTGGCTATGGCGCCCATGTTATCACAGTAGATAGACATTGGGTCCAGCGCACTAGGAACCACACCCAGCTCTGTAATGAACTCTTTCATCCATATCGCTTCTTGTGAAGCCTCCGAAGCAGCCATGTATTCCGATTCAGTTGAAGATCTCGCCACAACGCTTTGCTTTGCACTCCTCCAGCTAACTGCTGCACCATTCAAAATAAATACGTATCCAGATTGTGATTTAGAATCATCCGGATCAGTGTTCCAACTAGCATCGGTGTAACCATTAACAACGAGCTGTTCATCACCTCCATAAGAAAGAACCATATCCTTAGTTCTTCTCAAGTACTTAAGGATGTTTTTGACCGCTGTCCAATGATCCACTCCTGGATCACTTTGATATCTGCTAGTTAAACTAACAGCATATGCAATGTCGGGTCTAGTACATAGCATGGCATACATTAGAGATCCTATGGCTGAGGCATAGGGAGTCTTACTCATCCTTTCTCTATCTTCTGCCGATGTCGGACTTTGAGTTTTACTCAAGGTCGTATTGGGCAACATGGGCAAGAACCCTTTCTTGCTATCTTCCATTCCAAACCTCTTTAGAACTTTGTCCAAATATGTACTTTGTGACAATGATATTTGGCGTTTCGATCTATCTCTATAAATCTTTATGCCTAATATGTAAGCTGCTTCGCCAAGATCCTTCATTGAAAAACTATTATTCAAATATTCCTTGACACTATTAAGAAGGTCTACATCATTCCCAATCAACAATATGTCATCCACATACAGTATTAAGAATGCTACAGAGCTCCCACTCACTTTCTTGTAAATACAAGCTTCTCCATAAGTTTGTATAAAACCAAAACTTTTGATTACCTTAACAAAACGTTGATTCCAACTTCGGGATGCCTGCTTCAATCCATAGATGGACCGTTGAAGCTTGCATACCTTGTTAGCATCTTTAGGATCGACAAAACCTTTGGGTTGTATCATATACAACTCTTCATCAATGTCTCCATTGAGGAATGCTGTTTTGACATCCATCTGCCATATCTCATAATCATAATATGCAGCGATTGCTAACATAATCCTCACAGACTTTAGCTTCGCTACCGGTGAGAAAGTCTCATCGTAGTCAACTCCTTGAATTTGTCGAAACCCTTTTGCGACAAGTCGAGCTTTATAGACAGTAACATTACCATCAGCATCTGTTTTCTTCTTGAAAATCCATTTGTTCTCGACAGCCTTCCGGCCATCCGGTAAGTCCACCAAAGTCCATACTTGGTTTTCGTACATGGATCCAATCTCGGATTTCATGGCTTCTTGCCATTTATTGGAATCTGGGCTCATCATCGCTTCCTCATATGTCTCGGGGTCATCGGTGTTGTCCACCAACATGACATTCATAACGGAATCATACCAATCTGGAGTGGTACGAGTTCTCGTTGACCTCCGAGGCTCTGTAGCAACTTCAACCGAAGTTTCATGATCATCATCATTAGCTTCCTCTCTTATTGGTGCAGGCACCACAGGAACTTCTTCCGGTGCTGCGCTACTCGCAATTTCGAGAGAAGGTTCGACAACCTCGTCGAGTTCTACTTTCCTTCCAGTCACTTCTTTCGAGAGAAATTCCTTCTCTAGAAAGGATCCATTCTTGGCAACGAAGATTTTGCCTTCGGATCTATGATAGAAGGTATACCCAATAGTTTCCTTTGGGTATCCTATGAAGACGTATTTTTCCGCTTTGGGTTCAAGCTTGTCCGGCTGTAACTTCTTTACATAGGCTTCGCATCCCCAAACTTTAAGGAACGACAATTTAGGTTTCTTCCCAAACCATAATTCATACGGTGTCGTTTCAACGGATTTAGATGGTGCCCTATTTAAAGTGAATGCGGCTGTTTCTAATGCATAACCCCAAAATGATAGCGGTAAATCTGTAAGTGACATCATAGAACGAACCATATCTAAGAGAGTTCGATTACGACGTTCGGACACACCATTACGCTGTGGTGTTCCCGGCGGTGTCAATTGTGAAAGTATTCCGCACTTCTTTAAATGCTCGCCAAACTCGTAACTTAGATATTCACCTCCACGATCAGAACGTAGAAATTTAATCTTCTTGTTACGTTGATTCTCTACCTCACTTTGAAACTCCTTAAACTTCTCGAAAGTTTCGGACTTATGTTTCATGAAATAGATATACCCATATCTACTCAAATCATCCGTGAAGGTAAGAACATAACGATAACCACCGCGCGATGCTACACTCATTGGACCACACACATCGGTATGTATGATTTCCAATAAGTCCGTAGCTCGCTCCATTATACCAGAAAATGGAGTCTTAGTCATTTTACCCATCAGACATGCTTCGCATCTTTCAAGTGATTCAAAATCAAGTGATTCAAGAAGTCCATCGGAATGGAGTTTCTTCATACGTTTCACTCCAATGTGACCAAGACGACAGTGCCACATATAGGTCGAATTATCGCTTGATTTCAAACGTTTAGCTTCAATGTTATTAAGATGTGTATTTCTACTATCGAGATTCAATAAGAATAGACCATCTATCAAAGGTGCATGTGCGTAAAACATATTACTCATATAAATCGAACAACCATTATTCTCTGATTTAAACAAGTAACCGTCTCGCAATAAACAAGATCCCGATATAATGTTCATGCTCAACGCAGGCACCAAATAACAATTATTTAAGTATAAAACTAATCCCGATGGTAGATGAAGAGGTAGCGTGCCGACCGCGATCACATCAACCTTTGATCCGTTTCCCACACGCATCGACACCTCGTTCTTCGCTAGCTTCCGTTTATTCTGCAGCTCCTGTTTCGAGTTACAAATATGAGCAACCGAACCAGTATCAAATACCCAGGCACTACTACGAATACTAGTGAGATACACATCAATAACATGTATATCAAATATACCTTTCTTCTTGATGTTGCCGTTCTTCAAATCCGCCAAGTACTTTGGGCAATTCCGCTTCCAGTGACCTTCTCCCTTGCAGTAAAAGCACTCAGTTTCAGGCTTAGGTCCAGCCTTGGTCTTCTTCGTTGGCATGGTAACTTTCTTACCACCCTTCTTGAAGTGTCCCTTTTGCTTAGACTTGCCTTTCTTGAATTTGGTGGTCTTATTGACCATCAACACTTGGTGCTCTTTCTTGATCTCCACTTCTGCAGATTTTAACATAGCAAATAGTTCTGGCAACTCTTTGTTCATGTTCTGCATGTTGTAGTTCATCACAAAGTTCTTGTAACTTGGTGGTAGTGATTGGAGGATGCGGTAAACTCCCAAAGTATTAGGAATCACTATACCCAAACTTTGAAGTTTATTTGCGTGCCCAGACATCTTAAGCACATGCTCACTGACGGAGCTACCCTCTTCCATCTTGCAGTTAAAGAACTTTTCAGAAGCTTCATAACTTTCAATTGCCGCATGAGTCTCAAAAATTAATTTGAGATCCTCGACAATATCATATGGATCTGACTCTTCAAACCTTTTCTGAAGCTCCGATTCTAAACCATACAAGATAGCACACTGAACTATGGAGTACTGATTCTTCCGAGCGAGGTAAACATTCTTTACTTCATCGGTAGCATCAGCTGCAGGTGGGTCACCTAGCGGTGCATCCAGCACATAGGTCAAATTACCAGCTGTGAGGACAATCCTCAAATTGCGGAACCAATCCGCGAAGTTGCTTCCATTGTTTTTCAACTTTTCTTTCTCTAGGAACGCATTAAAATTGATGGTAGGGGCTGCCATTGATCTACAACATATTTGCAATAGTTTAGACTAAGTTTATGACAAATTGAGCTCAAATTAATTAATGAAATTAAACTAGGTGAACTCCCACTCAAAACAACATCCCTCACATTGTTTTAGTGATCACACGAACCAAAACTACTATATCAACACCGATCATCACGAGAGCCGATATAGTTTTAATGGCGAACAATCATCATGTTCATCATATCTACTATATGATTCATGCTTTGCCTTTCGGCGATCCGTGTTCCTGAGGCCATGTCTGTACATGCTAGGCTCGTCAAGATCAAACCTTAGTTACCGCATAAGCAAATCTGGCTTGCTTACGTTGTATTCACCCGCGGAATCAAAGACACCCGATCATCACGTGGTGCTTCGAAGCAACAAGCTTTGGCAACGGTGCATACTAAGGGTGAACACTTCAGAACTTGAAATTTATGTGCATGAGGGATCATCTTATAATGCTACCGTCGTCTACTAAGCAATACAAGATGCATAAAGGATTAACATCACATGCAATTCATAATATGTGATATGATATGGCCTTTCTTCTTTGTGCTTCCGATCTCCATCTTCAAGCACGAATATGATCTCCATCATCACCGGCATAGCATCAAGGTCAATGACGCTTCTTCATGGTTGTCGTCCACCAGCTTCAACTATTACAACTATTTTGAATAGACACGCAGGTCTTAACAGAAATTAAAGACAACCATATGGCTCCTGCCGGTTGCCAACTTACAATAAGGAACATTGCATACATCAAATATAATCACAATCATGGCCATATCACATCACTGCACACCCCTGCAAAACAAAGTTAGACGCTTCTACTTTCTTTGCATATTTTACGTGGTTTGGGGCTTTCCATAAGTGTCGTTCTAACCTACGAACAAGAACCACAACATTGATACTAGCATTGTTGATTACCCGTTGTAAATTGGATCTTTACTATGCTAGGAGAAACAGGCACCCGCAAAGCCACTTATGCAATACAAGTTGCATGTTAAGCGTGGAGCAAGTCTCATGAACGATGTCATGTAAGGTTAGCCCGGGCCGCTTCATCCCAACATACCGCAAGATGCAAAGTACACAAAAAGCAATCTACAATAAAAGCATCAACGCCCACAATGACCATTGTGTTCTACTCGTGCAACAGATCTACATATAGACACGGCTCTGATACCACTGTAGGGGTTCGTAGCATGGAAAACAAAAATTTTCTATCGCATACAAACAAACAAGCCAAGATCTATCTACTAGATTGTAGCAACGAGTCGATGGAATAACTCACCCTCGAAGATTCCAAAGTGTTTAACGAGAGCAGATTCTCGTGGGTGATGTAGTCGTACTCTTTCCGATCTCAAGATCGTGTAGACGATCCTTCCGGCGCCACGTTCCAGCAGCGCCCCCGCAGTCGGTCACACGTTCGGTACTCGACGAAGACCTTCCTCTCCCTTGTTCCAGCAGGCAGCGGAGGTTGTAGTACTCTCCTCGCGATTCCGGCAGCACAACGGCGTGGTACCGGAGGTAGAGGGGAGATCCCGCAGGGCTTCGCCTTAAGCCGGTGCGAGTATGGTGGAGCTTATGAGAGAGGCTATTAGTGGTCTAGTAATTAGACACACCAATTAGAGGGCTCTAAACCAATTAGAAGGCTCTAAACCAAATAGCTCTAAACCGGGGTTTAGATCTAGGGTTTAGGTCTAGAGGATAGGAAGTAGTGTTGTGTAGAGAGGGGAGCCCTGCCCCTCCCTTTATAGGTGGGAGGGCCGGCGGCCAAGGGGAGGGAGTGGAGTCCCTCCCCAACTCGGCCTTGGTGGGGCGCCGGCTTGGAGAGGAGGGACTCCTCCCCCAAGTCGGTTTCAACCTCCTCCTCTTTCTCCTCTTTCCGAAAACTGGCAGTTTGACCGAAAACTGGCAGTTTGACTTTTTTCAATTAGGATTTGAATTAACCCTTTATTTCGGACAGCGAGAACACTTAGTACATGATGCAATCATTCCAACATGCAATGACACATTCATGTACCCCTTCCCCTCCGGAGTGCCGGACATTCCGGGACCTTCTAGAATGTTCCCGATGAAAACACCGGAACCATTCCCCAACTCCGAAACGGGACTTTCCTTATATGAATCTTATTCTCCGGACCATTCCGGATCACCTCGTGATATCCCGGATCCCATCCGAGACTCCGAACAACATTCGGTCTCTTTCTCATAATACCATAACTACTCAAACAACGTCGAATCCTTAAGTGTGTCTCCCTACGGTTCGTGAATTATGCGGACATGATCGAGACACTTCTCCGAACAATAACCAATAGAGGAATCTGGAAATTCATATGGCTCCCACATATTTCTACGATTACTTTGCGATCGAATGAACCACTTACATACGATACCAATTTCCCTTTGTCTCACGATATGTTACTTATCCGAGGTTACGATCTTCGGTATCTCTGCATACCTAGTTCAACCTCGTTACTGATAAGTACTCTTTTCTCGTTCCCGCGATATGTGATCCCTTGTGACCCAGTCACATGCTTGCAAGCTAATTGGATGACATTTCACCGAGAGGGCCCAGAGAATATCTATCCGTCATGTGGATGGACAAATCCCACTCTTGATCCATGTGTTTCAACCAATACTTTCCGAACACTCAATACCACCTTTATAGCCACCCTGTTACGGTGTGGTGTTTGATGACATCAAAGCATCCATCCAGTAAAGGTGATATGCATGATCTCATGGTCGAAGGAATTAGGTTACTATGTATCAGAAAGCATATAGCAATTGAACTATTGAAATGACTTGATCTTTATGCTACGCTTATCTATAGGAGTATGTCCACCATATCATTCTCCTAACGATATGATCTTGTTGTTGATAACATCTCAATGTTCATGACAAAGAAACCACATCATCAATCAACCAACAAGCTAGTGAAGTATAGAGGCTATACTAGGGACTTCAAATTAAGTTTACAATTCACACAAGTATTAATGGTTTCCTTGTTAATACTATTATAGCATGAATGCAAACATTTATCATAAACACAAAGATATAATAATAACTATATTTATTATTGCCTCTAGGGCATATCTCCAACAACTTCTCCGAACAATAACCAATAGAGGAATCTGGAAATTCATATGGCTCCCACATATTTCTACGATTACTTTGCGATCGAATGAACCACTTACATACGATACCAATTTCCCTTTGTCTCACGATAGTTTACTTATCCGAGGTCATGATCGTCGGTATCTCTGCATACCTAGTTCAACCTCGTTACTGATAAGTACTCTTTTCTCGTTCCCGTGATATGTGATCCCTTGTGAGCCAGTCACATGATTGCAAGCTAATTGGATGACATTTCACCGAGAGGGCCCAGAGTATATCTATCCGTCATATGGATGGACAAATCCCACTCTTGATCCATGTGTTTCAACCAATACTTTCCGAACACTCAATGCCACCTTTATAGCCACCCAGTTACGGTGTGGTGTTTGATGTCATCAAAGCATCCATCCGGTAAAGGTGATATGCATGATCTCATGGTCGAAGGAATTAGGTTACTATGTATCAGAAAGCATATAGCAATTGAACTATTGAAATGACTTGATCTTTATGCTACGCTTATCTATAGGAGTATGTCCATCACATCATTCTCCTAATGATATGATCCTGTTGTTAATAACATCTCTATGTTCATGATCAGGAAACCATGATCATATATTAACCAACAAGCTAGTTTAACAAGAGGCTTTACTAGGGACTCTTATTTTAGTTTACAAATCACACAAGTATTAATGTTTCCGGTTAATACAATTATAGCATGTATGTAAACATTTATCATAAGTGTGAAGATATGATAATAACCACTTTATTATTGCCTCTTGGGCATATCTCCAACAGGTAGTATAGTGGAATCTATCATCTATATGCATTTGGCTAAGAGGAGTTGAGGCTTGCATTGCTCAAAATATATTTTTCTTATCATTTTGAAAATACTAAGTTTTTGCTTGACAAAATCATTTCCTCAATCAAAGATTTCAAGATCCTTGTACCAAGCCATCTCTCCATCAATGATTGAAGAATTCAAACAACCCTTGTTCAATCCACAAGATTTTAACTTTAGAAATTTGAATGATGAGATTCTTGATTGCTTCCATGTCTTGATGCTCAAATTGTCCTTTACCAGGGACATGGCTAAGTACTTAGGTTTTACACTCCGCAGAGGTGGTGCACTTTCCCCACAAGACTTGGTTTCCCAAGACAAGATCTTTCAGAAGCTTTCCCTTAGACCAAAATGGAGAATAGGGCTTGTTCTCCTGAATCCATTGATATAAAATTTGCCAAATTTGGACGTGTGGTTTGAAAGTTACAAAGGTTTGAAGTTTGCAAATAATTCTGTTTTAAAATCTGTTTTAAACTGAATAGGTGACACGCGGCGTTATTCTACTGGTTGATACCGGTTCGGCCGGATCGGCATCGCGAACCGTAGGATCTAACTGGAACGTGTGGCGCAGATCGACGCATACCCCTTCGATAAGTGGTTCTATCATATCCATCCGATCGACATCGGACGGCTGCTGCTGCCTGGCCAAGGACTAGCGGCGCGAGGACAACGGCGAGCGGCGGAGCGACCAGTTGGCGGCGGCGCTGACGAGGAAGGAAGCAAGAAAGGGTAAGAAGATGCTCACCAGGCTCAGGAGAATACGGCGATGCTCAACGTGCTGCTGGTTCGACGCGGGGCACGCGAAGTTGTGATTAATTGCTCGCCGGAGACTTGGTCGGCGTCAGATGGTTCTGGAGCTCGTCGTGGGTGGAGCTGTGGTTCGCCCCGAGGGAAAACGAGTACACGATTAGACGCAGTCGAGAGTGGCGAGTGTAGGAGCATGAACGAGAGAGCACGGGGTGGTCGGTGTTTACCAGGGGACTTCGCCGGAGTGAGGCAGACGCGGCGGCGCAGCCAGATGTTGTCGAAGTCGGTGCTCTGGGCGCCCGCGGTTGATTGAATGGCACAGAAATATGCGCTAGGGTGCGGTGAGCGTGCTCGTGTGTTCGGGGAGGCAGGAGGTGGTGAGAGGCTGCCGGAATCGGCGTCGGAGCATCGTCGGAGACAGAGGAAGTGCAGGGCAGAATTCTTCGGCCTGGGGGCGTGTCGATGAGGGGTGTCTGGGGAAAATGGAGGAGAAGGCGCTGGCGCTTAAGTGTGCTTGATCGCGGTGAGTTATGGTGGCCGTGTTAAGGCGTAATCAAGCCACGAATCAATAGCCTGCAACGGCCGGCGAGGGGGAGAAGAGGTCGTGCGGGGTGAAGAGGAAGAACAGGAGGAGTGGGGCCGGTCGGTCAGTGGGAAAGGGAAGAGGGGGAGGCCCACATGTCAGTTGCTTCGTGGGTTTAAAAAGGAGTGTGAAACGTTTTCTTTCGGGGGAGGGGAGTTGGGCTGGCTTGCTGGGCCTTGTTGGGCTTCTGGGTTGGGTCGCCCTCTTTATTATTTTTTTCTGTTTCTGATTCCTTTTCTTTTTCTATTTCTATTTTCCTGTTTTGGTTTTCAAACAATCAAACAAGTTTCAATTCAATTCAAACCAACACCAAAGCTTTGGAAGTTTGACTTGGTTCTGTTTAGTAGCCTGAACCTAAATCTAAAATCCATAATTTTTAAATAATAAAGTCCATTATTAATTAAATAAATGCCCATTGCTAATTAATAAAATTAGGATTTGATTTATTTCAAACTCAATTTAAATCCATATATTTTCCAAAACCAAAATAGTGGGTTGTATTTGAAATAAGGTATATCTAGAAAGCTTGTTTAAAATAAATAACAATTTTATTAAAGGTTCCAAATTTAAATAAAATGGACCATGGTTTATTAATCAAATAGGGTTTGATATTAATAAAATCCCCATTTGAAATCCAAATACTTTCAAAACCAATCAGTAGTTTATTTGGAAATAAAGAATACTTGGAGATTTGTTTAAAACAAACAACCTTTTATTTTAGAGTTCATTATTAATCAAATAAATAGACTTAATTCATTTAATTCAAATAGGATTTGTTTTATTAGAAACTTTATTTTGAAATCTAATATAAAACCAAAACACTTCAGTAAGTTTTATTTTGAGAACATAAAATACTTAGAAACTTATTTAAAACAATTAATGAGTTTGATGTTTTAATTAAAATGGTAAAACCTTTTATTTAAATAAAATTTGGATATTTAACTCCTTATTATTTTATTTTAAATAAACCTTTACTATTTTTATTCAAAACAAAATGTTTAATTCAAAAGCTTGGCCAAGGATTAATTTGGCTTTATAAAGTATTCCTTATTTGTAATACTTCTATTTCATTTGAAAACAAATCTTTTCATTTAATTGTTTCAAAACAGTATCCCCAAATGTTTTTATTTTCCTTTTATTAAATGTTTATCTTTTTAAATCCCCAAATCTTTTCATTTAGTTGGCTAGGGCTTGTTCTCCTGAATCCATTGATATAAAATTTGCCAAATTTGGACGTGTGGTTTGAAAGTTACAAAGGTTTGAAGTTTGCAAATAATTCTGTTTTAAAATCTGTTTTAAACTGAATAGGTGACACGCGGCGTTATTCTACTGGTTGATACCGGTTCGGCCGGATCGGCATCGCGAACCGCAGGATCTAACTGGAACGTGTGGCGCAGATCGACGCATACCCCTTCGATAAGTGGTTCTATCATATCCATCCGATCGACATCGGACGGCTGCTGCTGCCTGGCCAAGGACTGGCGGCGCGAGGACAACGGCGAGCGGCGGAGCGACCAGTTGGCGGCGGCGCTGACGAGGCAGGAAGCAAGAAAGGGTAAGAAGATGCTCACCAGGCTCAGGAGAATACGGCGATGCTCAACGTGCTGCTGGTTCGACGAGGGGCACGCGAAGTTGTGATTAATTGCTCGCCGGAGACTTGGTCGGCGTCAGATGGTTCTGGAGCTCGTCGTGGGTGGAGCTGTGGTTCGCCCCGAGGGAAAACGAGTACACGATTAGACGCAGTCGAGAGTGGCGAGTGTAGGAGCATGAACGAGAGAGCACGGGGTGGTCGGTGTTTACCAGGGGACTTCGCCGGAGTGAGGCAGACGCGGCGGCGCGGCCAGATGTTGTCGAAGTCGGTGCTCTGGGCGCCCGCGGTTGATTGAATGGCACAGAAATATGCGCTAGGGTGCGGTGAGCGTGCTCGTGTGTTCGGGGAGGCAGGAGGTGGTGAGAGGCTGCCGGAATCGGCGTCGGAGCGTCGTCGGAGACAGAGGAAGTGCAGGGTAGAATTCTTCGGCCTGGGGGCGTGTCGATGAGGGGTGTCTGGGGAAAATGGAGGAGAAGGCGCTGGCGCTTAAGTGTGCTTGATCGCGGTGAGTTATGGTGGCCGTGTTAAGGCGTAATCAAGCCACGAATCAATAGCCTGCAACGGCCGGCGAGGGGGAGAAGAGGTCGTGCGGGGTGAAGAGGAAGAACAGGAGGAGTGGGGCCGGTCGGTCAGTGGGAAAGGGAAGAGGGGGAGGCCCACATGTCAGTTGCTTCGTGGGTTTAAAAAGGAGTGTGAAACGTTTTCTTTCGGGGGAGGGGAGTTGGGCTGGCTTGCTGGGCCTTGTTGGGCTTCTGGGTTGGGTCGCCCTCTTTATTATTTTTTTCTGTTTCTGATTCCTTTTCTTTTTCTATTTCTATTTTCCTGTTTTGGTTTTCAAACAATCAAACAAGTTTCAATTCAATTCAAACCAACACCAAAACTTTGGAAGTTTGACTTGGTTCTGTTTAGTAGCCTGAACCTAAATCTAAAATCCATAATTTTTAAATAATAAAGTCCATTATTAATTAAATAAATGCCCATTGCTAATTAATCAAATTAGGATTTGATTTATTTCAAACTCAATTTAAATCCATATATTTTCCAAAACCAAAATAGTGGGTTGTATTTGAAATAAGGTATATCTAGAAAGCTTGTTTAAAATAAATAACAATTTTATTAAAGGTTCCAAATTTAAATAAAATGGACCATGGTTTATTAATCAAATAGGGTTTGATATTAATAAAATCCCCATTTGAAATCCAAATACTTTCAAAACCAATCAGTAGTTTATTTGGAAATAAAGAATACTTGGAGATTTGTTTAAAACAAACAACCTTTTATTTTAGAGTTCATTATTAATCAAATAAATAGACTTAATTCATTTAATTCAAATAGGATTTGTTTTATTAGAAACTTTATTTTGAAATCTAATATAAAACCAAAACACTTCAGTAAGTTTTATTTTGAGAACATAAAATACTTAGAAACTTATTTAAAACAATTAATGAGTTTGATGTTTTAATTAAAATGGTAAAACCTTTTATTTAAATAAAATTTGGATATTTAACTCCTTATTATTTTATTTTAAATAAACCTTTACTATTTTTATTCAAAACAAAATGTTTAATTCAAAAGCTTGGCCAAGGATTAATTTGGCTTTATAAAGTATTCCTTATTTGTAATACTTCTATTTCATTTGAAAACAAATCTTTTCATTTAATTGTTTCAAAACAGTATCCCCAAATGTTTTTATTTTCCTTTTATTAAATGTTTATCTTTTTAAATCCCTTTAGTTTTTATTAAACTCAAATGGGTTTGAAGTTCCAATTGCATTCAAAAAGTTTCTTCTGGCTCTGAAAATCAAACAAAGTTTTATTTTATTAATTTATTTTCACATTACAAGATTTGGAAAATCTTGGGATGTGACAGGCTACCACCCTTAAAATAAATCTCGTCCCGAGATTTGGGAAGGCTGGGGTTACAAGCAAGTTCAAAACAACTAGGGTACTACCACCCTTAAAAATTTTCAAACAAAAATTACATATTGTCCTTCTTGAAAACTTTCTCTAAGCAAACTTTGCATGTGTCCTTGGTTTCTTTACTTGACTCATGGGCCAAGGTTGAGTTTCTCCATAGGCTTGTTCAACTTGTTCTCCATCCTTTCTGGACAATTGTTTGCATAGTGGCCTAGTTCCTTGCATTTGAAACACATCACTTGGCTGATATCTTTCTTTTCCTTTGGTATCATTACCTTTTGTTTGTTTCTTTGGTTCTTCTTCTTTTCTGGGCATTCATTGGCATAGTGTCCCATCTCTTTGCAATTGTAACATTGCTCTTGAGTAATATCCTTCTTGTTAGGGTTGGGGCATTTCTTCTTCTTCTTGGGTCTCTCCAAAGCTAGGAGTTCTTCCAGTTCATATTCTTCATAGGTGGGAGATCTTTCTCTCTTCTTGGGGCATTGATCTTCATGTTCCTTGGATGCAAGATCCTTGTATCTATAAATATTGCTAGCTTGGGTTCCTTCTAGATTAGCTTCTTTGTCATCCTTGTTGTCATTAGCTCTTTGGGAAAAGTTTTCTCCCATGTTGATCACTTGAGTAATGAGTCCTTGCAACAATTGGGATTGAAGTTTCAAAATCCTTTGTATGGCTGGGTCTAGTCCATTGTTGTTGGCTAAAAGCTGAGTTGTCTCTTGGCTCAACTTGTTTTGGGTTGCTATAAGTTCTCTCATGTTGTCTTCTTGGTTGTTGTTGGTGTCATCAACCTTGGAGTCTTTTGGAGTAGTCATCTGTTTGGGTTGAAGGGAATTAGAATAGGCAAGATATTTCTAAGGAAATATTTCTAATCACACACATCACAATTCACACAAGCAATGTGCATGCAATCACAAGTCAAACATTTCACTCAAACAACAAAGTTCAAGCACATACTTAGGCAACAAAATATTTTTGTTCACACTACATAAGTTGGTGGTTTTGACTTAACTAAAATATGGTGGTCCATCTATATGGTTCACTTGTGATCTTTCCTTCCTTCTTGGTTGATCCTTCTTGTATGAGATCATGGTTTCCTTGAGAAAAACTCTTGGTTGCAATACTTCAAATGATGTAGGCTCCTTCTAACTTTTGCATTCCCTCAGTCTCTAAATCTTGAGTAAGATTTCCTTGTCTTACTTGTAGTCCTTGGTGATATCCATATTGGAAGTCCTTGGTGAATATGCTGAAGATGTTGAAGTCATTAGAGTTGAAGATGTTGAAGTCATTAGAGTTGAAGAAATTGAAGAAGTCCTTTGCATATGGTGTAGTCTTTGGTCATGGGGTTGGCTTTTCCATCAAGTTGAAGTAGAAGAGGTGTAGAGTTAAACCAAAATGGTTGAGGAAAGAGTTTACAAGTATTTTGTAAATAAGTTTTGGAATAAGACAACTCCTATTTTCCTAAGGGTTTTTGTCCAATCCTAGGTTTACAAATCCTACAGGCAACACAATGCTCTGATACCATCTGTAGGGGTTCCAATCTTAGATAAGATTGATCCCTCCTGTGTTTTACAATGCTAGTCCCTGGATCAATAGCTAGCATCCACAGTTAAGATGTAATATCAAGAAACAAAGGTCATAATATAACTTTATAACCAGGAATAACATAATTTTATTACATCATACATAGCTCATTTGGCTATTACATTACATTGCAGCGGAATAACTATAATCATGGGTCCTTCATCTTCAAAGTGCCACAGGCAGATGTTGGTTGTAGACTTTGTAATCCTAATCAAACAATCTTCACTAAAACAATCAAACCTGCAACATACAAGTTACAGCCACAAAGGGTCAATACATTTGAATTGTATTGGCAAGTGATACTATGGTAGTATAGTGGAATCTATCATCTATATGCATTTGGCTAAGAGGAGTTGAGGCTTGCATTGCTCAAAATAGATTTTTCTTATCATTTTGAAAATACTAAGTTTTTGCTTGACAAAATCATTTCCTCAATCAAAGATTTCAAGATCCTTGTACCAAGCCATCTCTCCATCAATGATTGAAGAATTCAAACAACCCTTGTTCAATCCACAAGATTTTAACTTTAGAAATTTGAATGATGATATTCTTGATTGCTTCCATGTCTTGATGCTCAAATTGTCCTTTACCAGGGACATGGCTAAGTACTTAGGTTTTACACTCTGCAGAGGTGGTGCACTTTCCCCACAAGACTTGGTTTCCCAAGACAAGATCTTTCAGAAGCTTTCCCTTAGACCAAAATGGACGCGTTCCAACCTATCAAACACTACCACCCACTGTCCATATGGCTAAGTTCTTGCAACCTATATGATCATGGCAGAGCCCATATTGCCAAGTGGTTGCACTTGAAGCTTCTCAACATTTGACATCTCAAATCCCTTTGTTCCTGGGTGGCCATCCACAAGTGAGATACACAATCCAAGTCCATGGCCTTGTGAACCACTCAACCATTCTCCACCAAGCTATCCCATTCCACCCAGGTGATTCATTAACTTAGTTGTTTTGTTAGACAAAATCACAAGTCTTCAGACTTAGAATATTTTTCCATAGTGTGAATATATATTCCACCCATGTTTTCTATTAGCTAGGCTAAGCTTGATAGTAGTAGGAATCTCTAACTTAGGAAAATCCTACTAAGGATTCATCTACTAGGTTTTCCTATAGTAAGGTTTATACTTAACAAAATTCATGCAAGTTTTACTTAGCAAAATCACTAATGCATAGTGAAAGTAATAGGATAGAAAGTATGAAGCATCACTTGCCTTTTTGGTAGGGAATGGTGGTTCACTCTTTGATCTTGCTAGTCTCACACTTCACTACAAATCAATCAAGCAAACACAAATTCAATTCACATTCCAAACCAAAGTCAAATAAACAATTCTTCACACACACAAAGTAATGGAATCTAAGTCATGCATGGGAGCATGCACAAGATAGTTTTATTTTGCAAAGGGGTCTCCATGGGGTTTCTAAACTTTGTAATATCCAAATTGGTCATTTACCAAAGTGGCAAAGTCATTAGCAAGAGGGTTTTGTCCAAATACTATTTTTAAATCCATTCATCATTTCATGTGGTGAAAAATGTTTTTATTAAGGCAAAACTCTTAAGTTTTTCACCAAATGAGTTGCTATTGCAAAGCTTGGTGTTTTTGGGTCAGTAGGTTTGGTCCAAACCATTTTCTCAAAGTTTTCTTTCCATAAACATTTTTATAATAAAATCAACAATTTTATTTGGCTAGAAATGGACTAAACTAATTAATCCATTCCAAACTTTTCCAAATTTATTTTCCAAACCATGGGTTGGTTCCTAGGGTCAATAAGGTCACAACAATCCAATTTGCAAAGGTTTTATCCTTAGATTCAATTTTAAACAATTTTTATACTCTACACAAGCATACAAATGAATCTGCAAAAATGAGCAAGCAAACAAATACTATTTGCTAAACCAATTCCACAGTTGGCTAGGACTTGTTCTCCTGAATCCATTGATATAAAATTTGCCAAATTTGGACGTGTGGTTTGAAAGTTACAAAGGTTTGAAGTTTGCAAATAATTCTGTTTTAAAATCTGTTTTAAACTGAATAGGTGACACGCGGTGTTATTCTACTGGTTGATACCGGTTCGGCCGGATCGGCATCGCGAACCGCAGGATCTAACTGGAACGTGTGGCGCAGATCGACGCATACCCCTTCGATAAGTGGTTCTATCATATCCATCCGATCGACATCGGACGGCTGCTGCTGCCTGGCCAAGGACTGGCGGCGCGAGGACAACGGCGAGCGGCGGAGCGACCAGTTGGCGGCGGCGCTGACGAGGCAGGAAGCAAGAAAGGGTAAGAAGATGCTCACCAGGCTCAGGAGAATACGGCGATGCTCAACGTGCTGCTGGTTCGACGAGGGGCACGCGGAGTTGTGATTAATTGCTCGCCGGAGACTTGGTCGGCGTCAGATGGTTCTGGAGCTCATCGTGGGTGGAGCTGTGGTTCGCCCCGAGGGAAAACGAGTACACGATTAGACGCAGTCGAGAGTGGCGAGTGTAGGAGCATGAACGAGAGAGCACGGGGTGGTCGGTGTTTACCACGGGACTTCGCCGGAGTGAGGCAGACGCGGCGGCGCGGCCAGATGTTGTCGAAGTCGGTGCTCTGGGCGCCCGCGGTTGATTGAATGGCACAGAAATATGCGCTAGGGTGCGGTGAGCGTGCTCGTGTGTTCGGGGAGGCAGGAGGTGGTGAGAGGCTGCCGAAATCGGCGTCGGAGCGTCGTCGGAGACAGAGGAAGTGCAGGGCAGAATTCTTCGGCCTGGGGGCGTGTCGATGAGGGGTGTCTGGGGAAAATGGAGGAGAAGGCGCTGGCGCTTAAGTGTGCTTGATCGCGGTGAGTTATGGTGGCCGTGTTAAGGCGTAATCAAGCCACGAATCAATAGCCTGCAACGGCCGGCGAGGGGGAGAAGAGGTCGTGCGGGGTGAAGAGGAAGAACAGGAGGAGTGGGGCCGGTCGGTCAGTGGGAAAGGGAAGAGGGGGAGGCCCACATGTCAGTTGCTTCGTGGGTTTAAAAAGGAGTGTGAAACGTTTTCTTTCGGGGGAGGGGAGTTGGGCTGGCTTGCTGGGCCTTGTTGGGCTTCTGGGTTGGGTCGCCCTCTTTATTATTTTTTTCTGTTTCTGATTCCTTTTCTTTTTCTATTTCTATTTTCCTGTTTTGGTTTTCAAACAATCAAACAAGTTTCAATTCAATTCAAACCAACACCAAAACTTTGGAAGTTTGACTTGGTTCTGTTTAGTAGCCTGAACCTAAATCTAAAATCCATAATTTTTAAATAATAAAGTCCACTATTAATTAAATAAATGCCCATTGCTAATTAATCAAATTAGGATTTGATTTATTTCAAACTCAATTTAAATCCATATATTTTCCAAAACCAAAATAGTGGGTTGTATTTGAAATAAGGTATATCTAGAAAGCTTGTTTAAAATAAATAACAATTTTATTAAAGGTTCCAAATTTAAATAAAATGGACCATGGTTTATTAATCAAATAGGGTTTGATATTAATAAAATCCCCATTTGAAATCCAAATACTTTCAAAACCAATCAGTAGTTTATTTGGAAATAAAGAATACTTGGAGATTTGTTTAAAACAAACAACCTTTTATTTTAGAGTTCATTATTAATCAAATAAATAGACTTAATTCATTTAATTCAAATAGGATTTGTTTTATTAGAAACTTTATTTTGAAATCTAATATAAAACCAAAACACTTCAGTAAGTTTTATTTTGAGAACATAAAATACTTAGAAACTTATTTAAAACAATTAATGAGTTTGATGTTTTAATTAAAATGGTAAAACCTTTTATTTAAATAAAATTTGGATATTTAACTCCTTATTATTTTATTTTAAATAAACCTTTACTATTTTTATTCAAAACAAAATGTTTAATTCAAAAGCTTGGCCAAGGATTAATTTGGCTTTATAAAGTATTCCTTATTTGTAATACTTCTATTTCATTTCAAAACAAATCTTTTCATTTAATTGTTTCAAAACAGTATCCCCAAATGTTTTTATTTTCCTTTTATTAAATGTTTATCTTTTTAAATCCCTTTAGTTTTTATTAAACTCAAATGGGTTTGAAGTTCCAATTGCATTCAAAAAGTTTCTTCTGGCTCTGAAAATCAAACAAAGTTTTATTTTATTAATTTATTTTCACATTACAAGATTTGGAAAATCTTGGGATGTGACATTTGTCTCCATGATTCTTGATATTCAAAGGATTGTCTTAATATCAAGGTTATCTAGGATTTGAAAGAGTTGTTTCAGAAACCATGATGTGTGGAAGATATTGTGATATCTGAAACGAAGTTTTGGTTACAACATGATAGAGTATAATATGGCAAAAGTCATGTTCTCATATTTGATGAGAATTTACAAAAGGTTGGAGACACTAGTTGTCCTAATCCTCCAAAAGGTTTTGGAGAGCAACATTATACTCGCAATTCACCATTATAAGCTAAAATTAGCTTGATCATGGATAATTCCATGATAAGGGTGAATATTTGATGTAGGAAAAATGTTTACTACACCAAGAGATTACTAAAGAAAGGAATTTGAAAGAACACCAAACATTTGATGATGGTGATCTACTTCAAAGTGCAAGTCCAAAGACATTGGTATTTAATTATACACGCTTTGGACTATGTGTCATATGTATGACTCCACTATTGATGTTGATAGATTCTTTCAAACAGAAAAGGAAATACTGAAAGAGAATCTCATAAATATATGGTAGAAAAGAAAAGACTAGAATTGTTCAATTTAAGTATATAGATGATATACATGTTATGGCTATATTCTTTGCTTATTCAACAATGTGGTTATTAAGTATTTGATACTGAATTTGTTGGTGTGAATCGTCATACGAAACAACACAATTCATGAACTACAATGGCCTTAGTAACTAGCAAAAGAATATGTGATGATGTTCGTTGAGAACAAATAAAGGTTATTGTGCTGCTTGTTAAACATCAAAGCTTTCCTTCAAGATTTTATCAGGTATTATGAGAACAAAAGGGTTGTTCAAATAATTGTCGTAATCCATAAAAGATGGATGATTCACAAATCTCGTTGGAGAAATTACATCCATAAAAATAGTGCTAAAAATGTCGAAAGACAAATTGATTGAAAGATCACTTAGGAAGTGACATCGCCGTTTAAATTATATTGTAAAGAAAACATGAAGAAACTCCATGTGTATGGAATTTTGGAGTCTTTTGATTTTTGATCAAATGACGCTTGTGAAACTTTCCTAGAGATAATTAAAACTTCGTTCATAGGCCAAAAGGGAACGAATGACTAGCTTATTGGAACTTGTACATATTGTTGTACGAAGTCCATTATGTGTAGTTAAGAGCGATGGATTTCAACTTCATATGCTTTCTCCGAAAATTTGAGTGAATATATGAATATTTACTTAATAAGGATGAAGTATGAAACATTTGAAAAGTTCAAAGACTTTCAAGATGAAGTGAAAAATCATTGTAACAAGAATATAAATAGTTTATGATAAGATCATAAAGGAAGATATTTGAGTTACAAGTTTAGCATAATACCTAAGATTTAAGGAATCGTTCCGTAGATTTGCATGTCCCGAAACACCATAAGAGTGTGGAGCGTTCGAGATATGTAATTAAACCTTGTTTGACATGGTAAGATCGAAGGTGTAATTCATAAAACTGCCATTATATTTTAAAGATTAAAAGCTTTAGAGACTACCGTTTTTCCACTGAAAAGAGCTCCATCATAATCCGTTGAAATGACACCATATAAAGTTATGGTTTGGGATAAAACCCAAGTTGTCCTTTCTTAAACATTGGTATGCTATGCATAAGAAAGATGTTTGCAACCAAAGTGGGATGAACCTGTCTTTGTATGTTATTTCGAATAACTATTAAGTAATCCTCCATAACATCGGAGACAAAAGTGTTTGTCACTTAGAACGTCAAGTTTCTTTGAGAAGGAATTTTTCGTGAATAGATAAGTGGGAGGACAATAGAATTTTGATAAGGTTAAAAGAACCTTAGTTATATGTGCAAAGTTGCGCAGCGCCGAAAAGTGTTTCGGAGGCAGCAATAATGCTCATGGCTCACGTGCCTCAAAGGTTGTGGTCAGGGAGATATAAGTTCCTATTGAACCAAGTAGGTCGAGTAAACAATCAAATACCAAGATTTGAGGGTTGAATCATTATTTGAGAATAATGAACGTACTACATGCAAAGAAGCGATGATGGGCCCTGACTCCATAAAATGGCTTGAAGCCATAAAATCTGTGATAGTTCCATACACGAGAAGTCAAGTTTTGAACTTGAAGGACCCTCGAGAAAGGTGTAAGACCTTACAGTTGTGTTTGGATCTATAAAGAAATAGACATGGATGTTGCACATCTATGAAATAGTCGACATTATTGGGAAAGAGTTCACAACAATGTTCAAAGGTTGACTATGACAAGATTTGATCTTTCATAGCGATATTTAGTCTAGATGGATTAATGTAGCAACCACTACATATAATTTTGTTATGTGATAGTTGAATAAACAAAACAAGTTCTTCTAATAGAATGGTTACCAAGTACGTGTGCATGACACGGTCCAAAGGGTTTTGTTAATTCAAAGGATGCTAAAAGCATATGCAAAATTCAATGGTTGAAGTAAGCATCGCGGAGTTGGAATCTTCACTGTGATGAAACTGTTAAAAGAGTTTAATTTCATAGGAGACGATGAAGATGCTTGCACTTGCAAGAAATTAAGTGGGAGCACTAAGACATATTTCTAATACATTATGTAGAAGACATATTGTTGATTGGAAGTGATGTATTTTTTTTATTAACACAAGATAAGAATTTCATCTCGATGAAAGACTTAGGCAAAACCCAAATATTTGGCATCAATAGACGCCAATATGGTTGTGCCAGAAGTACATAGATGAGATATTGAATGAGTTCAATATAGAAACTACAAGAGAGGTTCTTGTCGCACAGAAAGGATTGAATGAGTTCAATATTGATGATATATTCAAGTGTATTGACACTTGGTAAGTGAAACAAACATTCAAGTATAGATTGATACTTGATGTATAAAATCACAAAAGAGTATTTTATCAATCATACTGTGATATGTACAAATCCAGATATGTCCTATGCTCTAAATGTTATGAGCATATACCAGAATGATTTATAAGATGATCATTGGACGATAGTAAGGATATTCTTATGATCTTTTGGAAGAACTAAGAGTATATTATTTTGTAGAAGTGGCAAATAGATGGTTAGTTCATTGTAAAAGTACTACATTGATACTAGTTTTGTCACAATGTACAAATTAAGTTTATCTCAATCTGAACTAAGGGTGGCACAATGTAATGGAAAGTAAGTTCCATAATGGATTTGGATGAGTTCCAAAGTTAAGACATTGTGACAGATACTACAACAAAAGGCTGAGTATATGACTGCTATTATAGCAGCTAAAGAGGGCATTTGTGTCAAGTAGTTTGTTATCAAACTAGGTGTAGTTCACAGCGGGATAATACTATGAAGATATATTGTACGACAATATTATCAGCATGTTTTAACCCCAAAGAACTAAAGGTCTCACCAAAGGACCAAATTTATACAAAGCCATCTCATTAGAGAATGAGTGATGCGTAGAGACGTAAAGACATGCAATTACACATGGACCTGGAAGTGTCAGATCCGGAGATCAGTTGATCACTAGCAATCGTGTACATACGACACCAGAAAGCCATAGGTGTTGAATACACAAAGGTTTGAAACTAGATTATTGACTCTAGTGCAAGTGGGAGACTGTTGGAGATATGCCCAAGAGGCAATAATAAAGTGGTTATTATCATATCTTCATACTTATGATAAATGTTTACATACCATGCTATAATTGTATTAACCGGAAACATTAATACTTGTGTGATTTGTAAACATAAAAGAGTCCCTAGTAAAGCCTCTTGTTAAACTAGCTTGTTGGTTAATATATGATCATGGTTTCCTAATCATGAACATAGAGATGTTATTAACAACAAGGTCATATCATTAGGAGAATGATGTGATGGACATACTCCTATAGTTAAGCGTAGCATAAAGATCAAGTCATTTAATATAGTTCATTTGCTGTAAGCTTTCTGATACATAGTAACCTAATTCCTTCGACCATGAGATCATGTTAATCACCATCACTAGAAGGATGCTTTGATGACATCAAACACCACACCGTAACTGGGTGGCTATAAAGGTGGCATTGAGTGTTCGGAAAGTATGGGTTGAGGCACATGGATCAAGAGTGGGATTTGTCCATCCATATGACGGATAGATATACTCTGGGCCCTCTCGGTGGAATGTCATCCAATTAGCTTGCAAGCATGTGACTGGCTCACAAGGGATCACATATCACGGGAACGAGAAAAGAGTACTTATCGGTAACGAGGTTGAACTAGGTATGCAGAGATACCGACGATCATAACCTCGGATGAGTAAACTATTGTGAGACAAAGGGAAATTGGTACCGTATGTTAGTGGTTCATTCGATCGCAAAGTAATCGTAGAAATATGTGGGAGCCATATGAATTTCCAGATTCCTCTATTGGTTATTGTTCGGAGAAGTGTCTCGATCATGTCCGCATAATTCACGAACCGTAGGGAGACACACTTAAGGATTCGACGTTGTTTGAGTAGTTATGGAATGATGAGTGAGAGACCGAATGTTGTTCGGAGTCTCGGATGGGATCCGGGATATCACGAGGAGATCCGGAATGGTCCGGAGAATAAGATTCATATAAGGAAAGTCCTGTTTCGGGGTTGGAGAATGGTTCCGGTGTTTTCATCGGGAATGTTCTAGAAGGTTCTGGAATGTCCGGCACTCCGGAGGGGAAGGGTACATGAATGTGTCATATCAAGTTGGAATGATTGCATCATGTACTAAGTGTCATCGCTGAACAAAATAAAGGGTTTAATCAAATCCTAGTTTGAAAAGTCAAACGCCAATTTGAAAAGTCAAACGGCTATTTTGGGAGGTGGAGGGGAAGTAGGAAACCTACTTGGGGAGGAGTTCCCTCCCTCCACCACCGGCCCACTTGGAGACCGAGTTGGGGAGGTACTCCCCTCCCCTTGGCGTGCCCCTCCACCTATATAAGGAGGGGCAGGGCTGCCCTTCCAAGGACACAACACCACGCCCCTCTAAACCTAAACCCTAGCCGCCGCCGCCCACCATAGCCACCGCCGCCTCGGGTTTCTCCCCTAGCCGCCGACTTGGGCTGCTGCAAGCCCTAGCCGCCGGCCCTAGACCCTCCTCCTTGGTGTGTCTAAACCCTAGATCGCCGAGGATCTCTCTCATAGTCCACCATACTCGCTCCGGCTTAAGGCAAAGCCCTGCGAGATCTCCCCTCTACTTTCGGTACCACGCCATTGTGCTGCCGGAATCGTGAGGAGAGTGCTACAACCTCCGCTGCCTGCTGGAACAAGGGAGAGGAAGGTATTCGTCGAGTACCGAACGTGTGACCGACTGCGGAAGCGCTGCCGGAACGCAGCGCCGGAAGGATCGTCTACGCGATCTTGAGATCGGCTAGAGTACGACTACATCACCCACAAGAATCTGCTCTCGTTAAACACTTTGGAATATTCGAGGGTGAGTTATTCCATCGACTCGTTGCTACAATCTAGTAGATAGATCTTGGCTTGTTTGTTTGTATGCGGTAGAAATTTTTTGTTTTCCATGCTACGAACCCCTACATACATAATATGGGTGATCCACCCAAACTTTCAGCATCTACTTTTACTCAATGGCAATTTTTGATGAAGTCTCATGTGTGCAGTTGCTCCAATGAGTTGTGGAAAATCATCGAGAATGGTATTCATGTTGGAAATCCCAACAATCTCACAAGAAGAGAAGTTGTCGACAGTCAACTCAATGCTACATCTCTACACATGATACAGCTTGGTGTGGGTGACAAAGATATGCCACACATTCAGCATCTTAGTACAGCTAAGGAAGCTTGGGATGCTCTCACCGAGCTCTTCATCGGAAATGAAAGTATGAGAAGGAATAAATATGATGCTTTAAGCAATGAAGCTTAAGGATTTTATATGTTGGATGGAGAAAACCACGAGGACATGTATAGGAGGCTCAAGGCAATAGCCACAACTTTCAGGAATCATGGTGCCTCTCACGTTGATGATGCATGGATCAAGCGCAAGTATGTCAGTGCTCTTATGCCATTTGAGCCCACTGATTTGAAAAGTCTCCAAGGTAGGCATAAATACCACCTTATGACATCCAATGAGGTAATGCAAGAAATGGCCGCTTTCAAAGTGGCTGCCAAGAATGCCGAAGATGCTCGTGCACGAGCTATGGGGATGCAAAAGGGGGTCAACATGGCCTTGAATACTAGTGTGATTGATCATGATGAATATGCCATAGAAGGTATGGACTGTCCCGAGGATATAAAAAGGATCCACGGACAATACCTGGCTCTTTATGCTAGAAAATTTTGGAAAGACCCTGCCAAGGCTAAAGCTGAACTAGAACGCAAGAGTGGAGCTTATGGAAGAAAGGAAAATGGTCCCAAGCTAAGAACATGTTTCAACTGTGGAGACCGGCTACACTTTGTAGTTGAGTGTCCATATCAAAGTAGGGAAGATAATGGAGGAAGACTTATTTTCAAAGACAAGTCAAAGGCTCCACACAAGAAACAGTTTGTAAATAAGAATGCTCCTTTCAAGAAGCAACCAAAGATTGTTCTAGTGGCTCAAGAAGAATATTCTTCGGGAAGTGAAGATGAGGACGAGGATGATAACTCTCAAGAGGTGGCTGCTATAGTCACCACATCTACATCAACATCTCTCTTCGACTCTCCAAACGAAAACGTCATCAACAAGAATGCTACTTGTCTCATGGCAAGAAGTTCCAAGGTAACTACTTCTAACTCTTCTTTTTCTAAGGCTATGATTGACCTGGATGATCCTACTAGTCTTAAGGTTAAAGAAGAGATTATTGCTTTGGACTATTTCTTCACTAACTTGCAAGGTGAGCACACAATACGTTTTGAATCTCTTATGGACCAGCTGAGCTCTCCTCGAAGAAAAGGGCAGAATTGAAAGGAAGGATGCAATGGAAATTGCATCCTTAAAAAATGCTCTAGAAGAATAAGAGGCTCGGGTTTCTCTTGAAGAGAGACTTGAGTCCATTGAGGAGTCAAATGAAGAAATAGTGGCTAAACTTGTTAAGGAACGTGACAATGCAGTCGCCAAAGCAAATAAGTTAAAGAAGAAAAATATTGACTTTGGGGCTGCTCATGATAGACTCTCCAAGGAATTGGAGAAACTTGACATCGCTCACAAGGCGTTGAAAAGCGATTTCTCCATTCTCAATGAGTCACATGAGTCACATGATCAGCTCCAAATTCGATTGGCCAAGTATGATGTTCCTAGCACATCCAATTCAACATATAGTCACAAGGAAAATGCTAGTGTGGAAGAAGAATTTGTCAAGGACATCACTCCCAAAGATAAGGGTGTTCTTGATGAAGTTCTTGGCAAGCAAAAGTCAAATCATGGTAAAGAGGGACTTGGGTATGTCACCAAGTCCAAGAAGAAGAAAAACAAGAAGAACAAGACCAAGAATGTACAATCAAAGACAAGCACCGCTGAGAAGAATGCCACAAAAGACAAAACTAACAATATTGGTTTTGCAGGGTCTCACAATCCAAATTATGAACTCTTTTGTGATGATTATGGTGATGTTTATGCTTATTATGTCGGTCCCTTTGATGAATATATTGCTTGGTCTATTTGGGTTCCAAAGACCCTCGTTACTAACATGAAAGGACCCATTAAAAAATGGGTACCTAAAAACAAAAAGTAATTCTCTTGCAGGGCTATGCTTCCGGTGGGTCGAAATGGGTGCTGGATAGTGGATGCACTAGTCATATGACCGGAAGCAAGGAGATCATCACGGAGATGCGTCCCAATCATGATAATATTATAGTCTCCTATGGTGATAAGTCTAAATCTCAGGTATTGGGTCTTGGCAAGGTTGTGGTTGCCCACGATATCTCTCTCGTGGACGTCATGCTTGTTGAGACCCTCGGTTACAACCTTCTTTCTGTTCTTCCCTTGGCAAGATGGGTTTTGCTGTTTTCATTGATGATGATTTGGTGGTACTCTTGTGGAGCAAGTCTCCAAAGGCCGCTTTCGTTGGGTACGTCGAAAATGACCTGTATGTGGTGGACTTTTTGGGGAAAACCACTTCGGGTCCGATGTGCCTATTTGGAAAGGCCGACGTGGGCTGGTTATGGCATCACCGTTTAGCCCATGTCAACATGAGAACTTTGCAAAGTCTCCACAAGGGTGGCCACATCCTTGGACTAAAAGACAATGTCTCCTTTGCCAAAGATCATGTTTGCAAGGCTTGTGTTGAAGGCAAAATGCATGACTCTCCCCACAAGAGGAAGACTATTGTGTCTTCAAAGAGAATCTTGGAATTACTGCATGTGGATTTATTTGGTCCTCCATTTCATGACAGTCTTGGTGGGAAGAAATATTGCTTGGTCATTGTCGATGATTACTCAAGATAAACATGGGTATATTTCTTCAAGCTAAAGAGTGAGACTCAACAAACAGTCATTGACTTTGCCAATGAAGTTCAACATCAACACAATGTTCCTATCTTGGCAATAAGAAGTGACAACGGCTCCGAATTCAAGAACTACACTTTGAATGAGTTTCTAAGCGTGGGATAAGACATCAATATTCCGCTGCGTACACCCCTCAACAAAATGGTGTAGCCGAGAGGAAGAAGCGGACTTTGATGGACATGGCAATATCAATGTTGGCTGAATTCAAGTCTCCTTACAACCTTTGGGCTGAAGCCATATCCACCGCTTGTCACTCATCTAACTGGATCTACCTCCGAAAGATTTTGGACAAGATGCCATATGAAATACTTACCGGTAACAATCCCAACATCTCATACTTCAGGGTATTCGGTTGTAAGTTTCTTTCTTATTAAAGGTGTCCTCTAAATTTGAATCCAAGGCTTTAGAAGGTCTTTTTGTTGGTTACGGTGCCGAATCCCACACTTACAGAGTCTACAACAAGCTCACCGGTACTGTTGTAGAATCTTGTAGTGTGGAGTTCGATGAAAGTAACGGCTCCTATGTGGGGCAAGTTGATGTTTGTGATGCAGATGTTGAAATACCCCAAGATGCCATAAGAAGAATGGGTGTGGGATTTTTCCGCCCCATTGAGGAACCACTTGTGGCAGATCAGGAATGACAATGCTCCACTCAAGTGGATCCCTCATCTTCACAAGATCGACATGCTCCTACTGATGGAGAAAACTCTGCACCAACACCATAATTTTCTGAAGCTCATTCGTCTCCTGGACAAAATGGAAGTCCCATGCCAGATTATCCGGCCCCTCCAAGGGGTGGACAGTACGCCCCTGGCACTCCAACTCGTCCTAGGGGATCAGAAGAAGAAGAAATCAGTCAAGAAGACTCCAGACCTGATTCTCCGGCCGCTGAGGGCGGATTATCTGGCCCTGGGTCTCCCAGCTCTGTCAGGATTCTCAGGAAGAGGAAGTCGCAACTGCTCCACCCAGGCCGGATAGTCCGGACCCACCAAGGGGCGAATTATCTGGCCCTGAAGAAAATGTTCATCAGCAAGCTCCTGTTGGCAACTCAGAACAGGATCAAGGGCAAGATCAAGATCAAGGGCAAGGTAGTGGACAAGACAAGGATACAAATGTTGAATTAACTCCTCCTAGAAACAATAAGGATATTGAGACTCGTAGCAAGGCTCGTGCTGATCGGAATATTGAGCTTAGAGGACACACTCTTGACAAGGTTGTCGGTGATCTTCGAAGAAGGGTGTCTACTAGAACAGAACTTGCAAGCTTCTGTGATCATCAAGCTCACATTTCTATGGTTGAACTGAAGAAGGTCTTTGATGCTCTTGAAGATCCCGATTGGGTAGTTGCAATGCATGAAGAATTAAATAACTTCGAGCGCAACAAAGTTTGGAAGCTTGTTGAGAAACCAAAAGATTGTCGCAATGTTATCGGCACCAAGTGGATTTTCAAAAACAAACAAGATGAAAATGGCATTGTTGTGAGGAATAAAGAAAGACTCGTGGCTCAAGGATTCTCTCAAGTGTAAGGTGTTGGGCCACGCGGAGATAAAACAAAATTTTCCTTTAACATGGTGATCCCAAGATCTAGCTGAGGTAGAAGGCCACGAGGTTTACCACTAGACGCGCAGTTGCGGATTACTGATGAAGCGCGTCAGTTGATGCAGTGCAGTCCTCACGATCCGATCGTCCTGGTGCTGATCGCACAACACCTCTGCTGGTATCCACACGTACAAGGAGGAGCGCTGGCGGCGAACTGCTAGGTTCGTAACGGTGGCTGGACTGCTGTGGAGCTACGGTTTCCAACACATGGAATGACCTAACCGAACAACGATTTTTCTTTCTGGGTTACGGTGCTCCACTATATATAGGGAGTGAACGTGGGCTCTGCTCGCGCGACCCATTCACTAAAGCCCATATAACACTAGTCACCGTGAGTCCAACTCACTAACTCAGTCCTAATCAGGTTTAGGTCCAACCCAACCAGATTAAATGTTCAGATCCAATCCGAACTTGCTCCCGCTCTTAAGTGTGTGACCCCGCAGGCTCATGGTTACTTGGACACGATTGGAGTCCGACTCTCAATCGATCAGTCGGTAGCGGATCCTAGCAGAACGTGCCGACTCCCAAGTACCAAAGAGTCATGACGACTTGCCTTTCCAATGCGACTTACGTCCGAGTCCCTTTTGCCTCACGATATACCTTGTCAGACTATAGGCAAATAAATGTCATCCCTTAAATAGTCCGACTCTCTTCTCGATCCGAGATAAGTGATTCACCGGACTAACTCTTAGTCGATCGCCTCGGTTAACACTTAACCGAGTCGTGCATGGCCATGCTTTCCGAATCATATCTCACGAGAGGGCCCAGAGAATATCTCTCTGAGTGGAGGGGCAAAATCCCATCTTGGTTATTCACATCACGCAGCTTGATTCTTAGTCAACCCGAACCCTGCCTTTATAACTGCCCAGTTACGGATCAGCGTTTGACAGAACCTAAGTCGGTGATCCTCAACTCGGACTATGCAACAACCTCAGGTCTAAGGATTACATTGATTGAGATATACAAATGACAACTTGTTCATTGTACCTCAATATGGGTCAATCCGACTCGCTAAACTCTTTAGCTGAATCTGTGTAAGTTGGAATAGCATCTCCATGCCCATGACAAGTGGAACCGAGTCATCAAGCCAACTTTCACATTGGTTTAAGTTGTGTGTCCAGCATAACCTCAATGACCAAGGATATTTAGTACAAACAACATGAATGCATAGTTCCACAACCGAATCACATATTCAATGATACACATCAGATGTTCATACAAGGACTACTTAATAACTTTATGAATACAATGGGAAATATCATCATACATGATTGCCTCTAGGGCATATTCCCAACAGTCTCCCACTTGCACTAGAGTCAATCTTTCGACATCACATGTCTAAGCATCTAATGCCCATGGCTCTCAGGTGCGCCTACAGGTTCGGCTGGCGTAACGGCTTTGTCAACGGATCCGCAATATTTGCATCCCTGTGTACCTTGCATAACTTGATATCACCCTGATCCACGAACTGGCAAATCAGGTGGTACCGCAGGAGTATGTGCTTGTTCTTCTGGTGTTGTCTAGGTTCCTTGTCTTGTGCAATAGCACCATTGTTATCACAATACACGTCCAACGGATTGGACGAGCCCTGAACCACACCAAGATCCATGAGGAAATTCCTCATCCAAACAGCTTCCTTTGCTGCCTCCGAGGCGGCAATATACTCAGCCTCTATTGTAGACGCAGGCACGGTCTCTTGCTTGGAACTCTTCCAGCTCACAGCACCTCCGTTTATAATAAACACGTATCCGGATTGCGAGCGAGAATCATCAGAGTCGGTGAGATAACTCACATCCGTGTAACCCTTTACACTGAGTTCATCTTCACCACCATAAACCAAGAACATATCCTTAGTCCTTCTCAAGTACTTTAGGATATTTTTAGCCGCTGTCCAGTGGATCTCTCCAGGATCAGCCTGGTATCTGCTCACAACACTTAGAGCATAGGAAACATCCGGCCTAGTACAAATCATGGCGTACATGATGGATCCGACTGCAGAAGCATATGGAATCGCACTCATCCGACTTCGCTCATCAGTTGTCGAAGGACACTGAGTCTTGCTAAGATTTACACCATGGGACATCGGTAAGAACCCCTTCTTAGACGATTCCATGTTGAACTTCTTCAACACTTTGTCCAAATAAGTACTCTGACTCAATCCAATGAGCATCCTTGATCTATCTCTATAGATCCGGATTCCGAGGATGTATGTTACCTCACCCAAGTCTTTCATTGAGAAACTCCTTTCCAATGATTCCTTGGTTTCTTGCAACATCTGGACATCATTTCCAATCAGTAATATGTCATCCACATATAAGATTAGAAAATTTACTTTGTTCCCACTAAACTTCTTGTACAAACAAGAATCATGATCACTCTTGATGAAGCCAAACGATTTGACTACCTCATCAAAGCGAATATTCCAACTCCGAGATGCTTGCTTCAACCCATAAATGGATTTCTGAAGTTTGCATACCTTGTCAGCATTAGCCGGATCGACAAAACCCTCGGGCTGTATCATATACACGTCCTCGGTTAAATTTCCATTAAGGAAAGCCGTTTTGACATCCATCTGCCATATCTCATAGTCGAAATAGGCTGCTATAGCTAACATGATCCGAACTGATTTAAGCATTGCTACGGGCGAGAAAGTCTCGTCGTAATCAACTCCTTGAACTTATCGGAACCCCTTCGCGACAAGGCGTGCTTTATAGACGGAAACATTTCCATCCATATTAGTTTTCTTCTTAAAGACCCATTTGCACTCGATGGGTCTTGCACCGTCTGGCAGATCAACCAAGTTCCAAACTTGATTTTCATACATGGACTTTATCTCGGATCTCATGGCTCCAAGCCATGACTCGGAATCAGATCCCACCATCGCTTCCGAATAATTTGCCGGCTCATCACTGTCTAACAGTAACACATCACGAACACTTCGTAATCTTGCCGATCTTCGTAGTACAGGTGCTGCTGCCGGCTCAGCTGCCACGAACCGGCTCAACCTCCAAGGTTTTTGCCGACTCGCTACTAGCCAGTTCCTCTCGAATTTCTTCGAGTTGCACCGTGCTCCCACTTACTCCCCGACTGAGAAACTCTTTCTCAAGGAAGACACCGTTCCGAGCGACAAACACTTTGCCCTCTTCTCGGTTGTAGAAGTAGTAACCCAAGGTTTCCCTCGGATACCCCACGAAAATACATTTATCTGACTTGGCCGTAAGCTTGTCCGACTGTAGTCGCTTGACAAATGCTTCATAACCCCAAATCTTAAGAAAAGACAAACTTGGCTTTTTGCCTGTCCACATCTCATGCGGTGTCTTCTCTACCGACTTTGATGGTACTCTGTTTAGTGTGAACGCCGCTGTTTCTAGACAATAACCCCAAAATGATAAAGGCAGATCTGTCTGACTCATCATTGATCGTACCATGTCCAACAAGGTCCGATTCCGCCTTTCCGAAACACCATTCCTTTGTGGCGTTCCTGGCGGAGTAAGTTGAGGAACTATTCCACAACTTTTCAGATGGTCATCAAACTCATGGCTCATGTACTCGCCTCCTCGGTCCGACCGAAGAAACTTTATTTTCTTGCCGAGTTGATTCTGTGCTTCATTCTGGAATTCTTTGAACTTTTCAAAGGCTTCCGACTTATGTTTCAAAGTAGATATATCCATACCTACTCAAATCATCAGTGAAGGTAATGAAGTACTCATAACCACCCCTGGCTGTCGTGCTCATTGATCCACATACATCACTATGTACTAGTCCCAACAAGTCGGACGCCCTTTCTCAACTCTTTGCAAAAGGTGTCTTGGTCATTTTGCCGAGTAGGCAAGATTCGCATGTCTTGAACGACTCCAAGTCGAACGAAGTTAGGAGTCCATCATCATGGAGCTTCTTCATGCGTTTCCAACTTATATGACCAAGCCGACAGTGCCAAAAGTAAGTCATATTCAGATCATTTGGTTTCAACCTTTTAACATTTATGTTATAAACCGACTCACCATCAAGATTCAAAATAAATAGCCCGTCCTGGATGGTTGCAAAGCCGTGAAACATATCATTCAAATACAAAGAACAACCATTATTCTTGATATTCGACTCATAGCCTTGCCTCATCAAACATGAAGCAGAAATAATGTTTCAATTGAGCACTGGAACATAATAACAATTATTTAGTTCCATAATGAATCCGGAAGGTAAATGAAGTTGCATCGTGTCGACTTCCAACGCAGCAACTCTTGCTACGCTCCTAGTTCTTACCAGTCCCTGCAACGAGTTGCAGATGTGAATAACTGATCCGGTATCATATACCCAAGAACTATTAGGTGCATCAGCAAGATATATGTCTATAACATTGCAAACAAGTGTACCTGAGTCGGAAGTCATACCTCCACTCTTGGCTTTGTCGGCCAAGTACTTGCTGCAGTTCCTCTTCCAGTGGCCATCCGCCTTGCAGTAGAAGCAAGTGGATCCGGCTGAAGGAGATGGTTTAGTCCCTGAGGAAGCGCTTGTGACCGGGTCCTGAGTCTGCTTTCCTCCTGACTTAGCCTTCTTCTTAGTCCAAGAACTCTTCTTGAACTTAGGCTTATTCTGCACCATCAACACTTGACTGGTGCCCTTCTTGAGATCCCCCTCTGCCTGCTTGAGCATCCCATGCAATTCAGGGAGCTTCTTATCCATACCATGCATGTGGTAGTTCGAAATGAACTGCCCATATGCACTAGGAAGAGAGTTCAGAATTATATCCGTAGCGAACTCTTCGCTAATGGGGTAGCCAAGCCTCTCCAAAGACTGCACGTAACCAACCATTTTGATCACATGCGGACTCAGTGGATCACCATCCTTAAGCTTGCAACTCAGCAAAGCCTGAGAGACTTGATACCTCTCAGTCTTCGCCTGAGCCTGGAACATACTTTTGAGGCTTTCGATCATATCGTAGGCCTCAACATGCTCGAACTGCTTTTGCAAGTCCGGTTCCATGTGAGCAAGCATAAGACAGCTAATATCCGTGGACTCATCCTTAGCCCGACGGTAGGCATTGGTGGCTGCGACAGTCGCATTCTCATTCGGCTCATCTGAAAGTGGGTTGTCTAGGACATGGTCCTTCTTTTCTTGTTTGAGAACAATTCTCAGATTTTGATACCAGTTGGTAAAATTAGTGTCGTTCAGTTTATCTTTCTCAAGAATGGTTCTCAATGCAAAACCGGATATCTGAGAGTGACTGCTACTTGGTGCCATGATCTACAACAGAAAATATGCAAAAACACTTAAGACATGTATTCATAAAATAGCAAGCATATTAAACATTTTAATATTTTATGCTCCCACTAGAACCAACACCCCTCTGATGGTTACTTAGTGATTCAGGATCCTAAATAAGCAAGTCGGCTAGTGAGCTTTAGCATCACCGCTAGCCGCCAAGTGATCTAGGTAGACAACTCCTTGTCAATCGCATCTCATGCGACTCCTGTTGGACGGGTGGCATCACATGCCCCGGCTCCCATCCGACTTTTCCCCGAGTCCCACAACCGTTGTGATAGACCAGTCTAGCTTACCGAGTGTTTCTGCAGTAAGAGTCCGACTCGAACCCACCTAGTCGGAAAGAATTGGCAGCACCTCAATTTTATGAGCCCACTACCAAAAATGTCCGACTTGTGATGGTGCAAACACTGGCGGGAAAACCGACTAGACCTTCTTTGAGGGATTAAATTTTACCGACTATCTAATAGAGGTAAAACAGAGACATAACAATAACACAAAATAAATCAATTATAATGTGAAATGGTATGGCTCTCTTCATGGCGATCTCCATCTCCACAAAGCCTGTAATCCGACTCGTGCCAACTCTTGTCACTTGCCGTCTTACTCCATGTCGCCGACATATACAATGCCTTGCATGCCTTCCGGGTTCTCCAAACAGCTACACTAGCTTAGTAAAGTAAATTACATAGGGAATACGACACGCAGGTCATTATACAATAAAATGACAGCATCTAGGTTCCAGCCGGCTGACATAAACCGTGATTCGCAGATCACGTATGGATTACACACATACATCACATGCACATGAACCATACCATTCACAACTTCCTGCAAAAACAAGTTATGCATAGATACAATATCTACCGGCGTTGTGAAACTCGCAACGACATCTAAGGCGCTACGACTGAAAACGTAGATCTCATCTACGATCCGGACATGGATTCCGACCATCGTTCCGATTCGATCAAACTCTTTGATCTTCGATCACCGCTTATGGATTTACGTGTCACAGTCTACCCCGATGGCGGAAGCCGACCGGTAGGGGTATGTCGTTCCACGACCTCAGCAATATGATCACGGAAATCAGATCTACCATTCCCCGAGCACAGTTGATCCAATCAACTTCGTACAAAACCGATCTATCTCATAGATCGACCACCAAACAACATATAGATCTCATCTACATCCTACCGCATATCACATATGCGAGATCTCGAGCCTAAAACCAGAAGCTATCGCTCTGATACCACTGTTGGGCCACGCGGAGATAAAACAAAATTTTCCTTTAACGTGGTGATCCCAAGATCTAGCTGAGGTAGAAGGCCACGAGGTTTACCACTAGACGCGCAGTTGCGGATTACTGATGAAGCGCGTCAGTTGATGCAGTGCAGTCCTCACGATCCGATCGTCCTGGTGCTGATCGCACAACACCTCTGCTGGTATCCACACGTACAAGTAGGAGCGCTGGCGGCGAACTGCTAGGTTCGTAACGGCGGCTGGACTGCTGTGGAGCTAGGGTTTCCAACACATGGAATGACCTAACCGAACAACGATTTTTCTTTCTGGGTTACGATGCTCCACTATATATAGGGAGTGAACGTGGGTACTGCTCGCGCGACCCATTCACTAAAGCCCATATAACACTAGTCACCGTGAGTCCAACTCACTAACTCAGTCCTAATCAGGTTTAGGTCCAACCCAACCAGATTATATGTTCAGATCCAATCCGAACTTACTCCCGCTCTTAAGTGTGTGACCCCGCAGGCTCATGGTTACTTGGACACGATTGGAGTCCGACTCTCAATCGATCAGTCGGTAGCGGCTCCTAGAAGAACGTGCCGACTCCCAAGTACCAAAGAGTCATGACGACTTGCCTTTCCAATGCGACTTACGTCCGAGTCCCTTTTGCCTCACGATATACCTTGTCAGACTATAGGCGAATAAATGTCATCCCTTAAATAGTCCAACTCTCTTCTCGATCCGAGATAAGTGATTCATCCGACTAACTCTTAGTCGATCGCCTCGGTTAACACTTAACCGAGTCGTGCATGGCCATGCTTTCCGAATCATATCTCACGAGAGGGCCCAGAGAATATCTCTCCGAGTGGAGGGGCAAAATCCCATCTTGGTTATTCACATCACGCAACTTGATTCTCAGTCGACCCGAACCCTACCTTTATAACTGCCCAGTTACGGATCAGCGTTTGACAGAACCTAAGTCGGTGATCCTCAACTCGGACTATGCAACAACCTCAGGTCTAAGGATTACATTGATTGAGATATACAAATGACAACTTGTTCGTTGTACCTCAATATGGGTCAATCCGACTCGCTAAACTCTTTAGCCGAATCTGTGTAAGTTGGAATAGCATCTCCATGCCCATGACAAGTGGAACCGAGTCATCAAGCCAACTTTCACATTGGTCTAAGTTGTGTGTCCAGCATAACCTCAATGACCAAGGATATTTAGTACAAACAACATGAATGCATAGTTCCACAACCGAATCACATATTCAATGATACACATCAGATGTTCATACAAGGACTACTTAATAACTTTATGAATACAATGGGAAATATCATCATACATGATTGCCTCTAGGGCATATTCCCAACAGAAGGAATTGATTTTGGTGAGACTTATGCTCCTATGGCTCGTCTTGAGTCCATCCGCATCCTTCTTGCCTATGCCGCCCATCATAATTTTAAATTACAGCAAATGGATGTTAAGAGTGCGTTTCTTAATGGTCCACTACATGAGTTGGTATACGTCAAGCAACCCCCGGGTTTTGAGGACCCCAAATTTCCAAACCATGTCTACAAACTCGATAAGGCGCTCTATGGACTTAAACAAGCCCCACGTGTGTGGTATGAGCACCTTAAAGAGCTTTTGTTAGACCGTGGATTCGAAGTTGGGCAAATCGATCCCACTCTTTTTACTAAGAAGGTTAATGGGGAGCTTTTTATATGCCAACTATATGTAGACGACATTATTTTTGGCTCTACTAACCAAGCATTTAACGATGAAATTTCAAAGCTTATGACTGACAGGTTTGAGATGTCTATGATGGGTGAATTAAGGTTCTTTCTTGGATTCGAGATCAAACAACTTAGAGAGGGAACTTTTATTAATCAAGCTAAGTACATCCAAGACATGCTCAAGAGGTTCAAGATGACGGATCTCAATGGTGTTGCTACTCCAATGCAAACAAAGTGTCATCTTGAGCTCAATCCCAAGGGTAAAGACGTGGACCAAAAGGTATACCGATCCATGATCGGCTCTCTCCTTTACCTTTGCGCATCTATGCCCGATATCGTGTTAAGTGTAGGAGTGTGTGCAAGGTACCAAGCCGCTCCTAAACAAAGCCACTTAGTGGCGGTCAAACGAATCTTCAAATATTTAGTTCATTCCCCAAATTTTGGGTTATGGTATCCCAAAGGTTCAAGTTTCTCTCTATGTGGTTACACTGATTCAGATTGGGCTGGTGACAAAGATGATCGAAAATCAACTTCTGGTGCATGTCAATTCTTGGGCAAGTCTCTAGTGTGTTGGTCTTCAAAGAAACAGAATTGCATATCACTCTCAACCAACGAAGCTGAATATGTTGCTACTGCAGGTGCTTGTACACAGTTATTATGGACGAGGCAAACTTTAAAGGAATATGGTGTCAATTGTGACAAAGTGCCTCTTTTATGTGACAATGAAAGTGCTATCAAAATTGCTTACAATCCCGTGCAACATACAAGAACAAAACATATTGAGATTCGCAACCATTTCATTCGGGATCATGTTGCTCGTGGCGATATTGCCCTATCCTTTGTGAGCACGAAGAACCAACTTGCTGATATTTTCACGAAGCCTCTTGATGAAGCAAGATTTTGTTATTTGAGGAATGAGCTAAATATCATAGATTCAAGGAGCTTGGCTTGACTACCCTTGCACACTCACTTACTCTTTTCATGTATTTGGTTTAGATACAGGCATAGACATAGGGGGAGTGTGGTCCTAATTGATTGGGATAACCCTCCCCCCATAATGCTGAAAGCAAGAAAAATCATTTCCCTTAATATCATTTAGTGATATGTGGGTTATTGATGAGCATTAGTTTTGAACTCAAGATACATCTTCGTGGTGTCATGACATGCGCTCCAACATAGTGGCTTCGGCCACTGCCCTCTTCCTTGAGAAGAGTTGGTTTCTAATGGCTCTCTTTGGATTTTCTTGCATATTTCTTGTTCTTATGGAAAACACACTCAACTTTGGTTTTTGTTTGATTTGTTCTTACAAATTTCGGTGTGAAGTACCATCTCAGTTTGTTGCTCTAAACCCAAGCCTTCTTTCCCTCCTTGAACCATCTATTCTTGCACACAAGTCCTCCATACACCATCGAGGGGTTTTGCAAGGATGCTCCGGCCTAAATCTGTCTGTACAGAAAATTCAGAGGAGGGAGGGGGGGCGGATTATCCGCCCCGGGCGAATTCTGCCTCTTAAGGGCTGGGTCGGGGAGGCCAGGCTCAAACAGACCAGCAAGCCCTCCCCCAACCCTAGCTCTTCCCCCAGCCGCCGCTGGAGCTTCCGCCCCTCCCCGGAGTCGATTTGACCACCGGATTCTCCGGGCCCTCCCCGGATCTTCTTCACCTCGCTTCTGGGTATCTTCTCCTCCGCGATTTTCCTCCAATTAGTGAGGGTAACTCCCTCATCTCTCTCCTTTTGTATGGGATTCATTTTTTGGTGGAAATCTCGTTGTAGAAGATCCTTGGTGTTTTCCTTGCTTGCTAGAATTAGTAGTATTGCAACCCTAGTGCCTGATCTGTTTTTCCATGGTAAATCTGGGCCGTTCCAGAATTTTTCTGCGGGGGCGGATTATCCGCCCCTGCCAGGGCCGGATAATCCGGCCTGGAGATTAAAATCTGGTATGGTTTGGTCCTGATTTATGCAACGCACATACTTGGCTTATGGATTGCTTTTCTACTATTTTACCATTTCTCCTGGACTTGTGTGTGTGCTTATCTCCATGCTATCCCTCTCATGCTTTTCACAGGTGGTTCCAAGGCTACTAAGACCTTCTCTCATCGTCCCCGTGCCCGTTATCTCAAGCCCACTGCAGAAGGGACGTTCATTGACAAAACAGAAGTTAGCAGAGCAGCAAGAGAGGCTGAACGGATGGCAGAGGCAGCAAAGAAAACCAAGAGGACTGCATCTCGTAAGGGCAAACAATCGCGGCCCAACTACAAGGCTATGGACAGTATTCAGTATGCCTCCATTCGCCAAACTGATTACTATGATGAGGCTGATAGTGATGGTCCCCCAGAGGACTCTATGTTTTGGAATGCACACTTTCGGGCTATTGATGATGATGTGTATGCCACTCTCAAGCTTCGCCCCATGCACCCCATCAATATGACTGAGGCCCAATCCAAGGCAAGGCTCCTTGAAGCATTGGATGTGACTAACAAGATGGGGCTTCACCACCTTATGACTCTCCAATGCAACTATGGTTCCTCCGTGGTGAGGCAGTTTTTCTCAACACTTGTGATTTGCGGTGATGAGCGCCATACCATGAAGTGGATGACCAGGACAACAATGATTCAGTCGGACTTCCGCATTTTTGGGCAGGTTCTTGGGTATGCTTTCCATGGCCGTGACACTCCTTCTGGCCACCGCATCATTTCTCCACTGAAGCCATCCAAGGACACTGTGCTCGCTCCTTGTCTTTCTTTTGATGGTATTGCTGGTACTTTCGCTGGACTCTTTCCCTTGTATGCCTCCCTTGTTGGCATATTTAGGGAAAGCATATCTCCTAGTGGAGGAAACAATGACAAGATCCGCGGCCACCTGGTTCCTCTCCTTGCATTTGCTCACGAGTGTGCCACTAATTCTGGTTCAGCTACAGGTTATAAACTGGATGTCATGGACTACATATATCATGAGATGACGGAAGCTATGATCAACAGGCTCTCTATCCCATATGCTCCTTTCATTATGATGCTCATCAAGCATATGTTGCCCCTTGAGGACTTTGGCACTGATTTGGATGGTGTTCACAAGCCCAAGAAAATCTACAACAAGGCTCAGAAGACCCATCACCCTTCCACTGCCCTTGAGTCCTTCATGTGTGATGCATGGGATAGTGGTCGTCGTCCCGCGGTGTCCCCAATGGCACGCGAGGTTAAACAACTCACTTGGTTCCAGCGAAACATCCTTTTGCATGGGCATTGACACTCACAAGGGCCAGTATGAGGAGTACCGGAGGAGCCATGAGAGGGCTCACACTCAACATCTTATTCTTCACCATGTATCAGGTGCCACTGGCCATCCACCTCCTCCCACTACTCCGGAACCATATGCTCAGTGGAACACTTCAGGGATCAACTATGGTGAGCTCGAGCGTTGGCTGTTTCCTCCACCTCCGAGGGCACCTACTCCTCCAACTGATGACGATGATGATGAGTATGATGAAGAGGAAGGGGATGGGGATGACTAGGACGAGGATAAGGAGGCGTGATCTTCTGGGGCGTTAGCATCGCTCTTCTTCCTTTTTGGCGTTTCGATGCCAGAGGGGGGAGAAGTAGTTCTATTAGGTCTCGTGGATTTGCAAGGGTCGAGCGCAATCACTTGTCTTCCAGTCGTTTATTTGCTTGCTTGTGACCCTTTTAGCATGAACTTATTTGTTATTTGTGCTTGGTTTATGTAAGACTATGTCGTGCTTTACTCTGTTTGGTCTTCTGGAATTCCGGATTTATATTGTTGATCTACTCTCATGGAATTCTGGATTTATATATGGAGTCTATTGATGGCATATGGAATCAGGGGATTATCTAATGTATGCATCAATATTGTGGGATGTGCTTGGAGCCTGACAATCTCATTATTTTCTTTGGTTATAATCACATCCCGGTGGTATGACCTTGTTTCCTAACCCACCTTGTTTCAATTATCCTTGCTATGAAAGTTGCGTCCTCTCTAGTATGTGTATTTGTATTCAAATGCAAATTGTAAATATGCACACATCTAGGGGGAGCCTCTTTAATTTTTTTAAGGTGTCGTTAGTAGGTTTCATTGCAAATGCTAGTATTGTCATCTAACACCAAAAAGGGGGAGATTGAAAGAACATTTCATAATCCCTAGTGTTTTGTGTGTTAGATAACAATATCAAGGATTATTTAATGTGTGTTGAAGTGTTGCAATTCTCTCTAAGGAAAAGGAAAAGGAATCTGTCTTTGGGGGCGGATAATCCGCCCCCCCCCAGGAGCGGATAATCCGCCCCACCCTTTTCCCAGATAGGTGCAAGCCCCAGAAGGGGGAGGAGTTTCGGCCGGATTTTTTGGCCCCGCCGGATAATCCGCCCTTCAAGGGGGCCGGATAATCCGCACCTCATGCTCAGCTTGAAGTTTGCCAAGGCACAAGCCCTAGAGGGGGGCGGAGTTTCGGCCGGATTTTCCGGCCACACCGGATAATCCGCCCCTGGAGGGGGCCGGATAATCCTCCCCCCAAGATCTTCATCAAGTTCTTCAAGGCGCCATCCCCAGAGAGGGGGCGGATTTTCACCCCAGAGTATCCGCCCTGGGGGCGAAATTTTCCCCGGGGCGGATAGTCCGCCCCTAGTGGGGGCGGATAATCCGCCCCCAAACTTGTTCAATGGCCAGATCTGTGCAAGGGTATTTAAGCCAGCCTCCCCCTCCTGCCAGACCTCTTGGTTCATTCGAAAAAGTCAAGATCTGATCTGCAACCTTCATCCAAGAGAGCTCCACCTAGATCCACCCAAAGGCCCCATCCCTTGGGGAGAGGAGGAGGACTCGATCTTCAACAATTGCAATCAAGCGCTTCATCTCCTCCCCATTCATTTGGAGAATCACCGATCTAGTATTTCTTGCAAATACCTAGATCCTTGTTTTGTTTATATTTATAAACCTTGTTTTTGTGACAGCTTGTTGTCATCTCGGGAGCCCCCAATTCAGTTGTGGGTGTGTGCCCCGGTAGAGTTGTAAAGGCACCGGTTCCCGCCTCGAAGGGTACCAATAGTGTAGAAGGTGGATCGAGCCTGTCGTGGCGAGATCCATCGGAGAATAGGGTGAGGCCTATTGTGGCGTGGTGGTCTTAGAACCGCCCACCCCTCCAACGCAGATATACTTCCTTTAACAAGGAAGGAACTGCGGTAAAACAAATCCCTGTGTCTCCGCGTGCTCCACTACGGTTCCCTCGCTCCTCTCTTTTCGTGCTTAGTAGCTAGGTTTGCATATAGGGAAATTCTCGTAGCTACATATCTAGAGAATTTACTTTGTGTCAAGCCTAAAATTGAAAAAGAACTAAAAATTGAGTAGCACCTATTCACCCCCTCTAGGTGCCCATACGATCCATTTCAATGTTCGCGGTGGAGATGGACCGCCGCTTCTTCGACGTCTCCGAGGTTGCGTCAACGATCATTGGAGAGCGTTTTAGGTCGATGGCGAGCTCTCCCGCCTTCGACGATGATGTGGGGGGTGGACGAACCGGGAGAGCGAGGCCACGATCCTAGTGTGGCCTCCAAGCGAGGGCGTGTGCGGGCCTGGCGTCCTGGGCTTACCTGGTGTCCGGCCGCTAGGAGTGGAGGTGACGTTGCTGGTAGAGGATGTGCCAGCCATGACCAGGCCGGGAAGAGCGACGGTGCCGCCAAAAGCGGAGGTCATCGCCTCCTGCTTGATCATGTTGACGGTGTGCGAGGCGGCATTCACTGCCATCTCGTTGGTGTCGACCCTGCTCTGGTTGGCGAGCAAGCGCTCGTTCTCCTCCCGGCGCTCCTTGTCGAGCTTGGCAGCGACGAGTCGAGCTCTCACCGCTACCCTCCGACCAACGTGCTTGTCCGACTCAACTTTCCGCTCATCCGCCGTCAGGTCCTTGGTGAGTTTCTTTGGCCGGCCGCGCTTCTTGGCGGCGGGAATGCCAGAGGGCATAGCATCAGCCATGACGGCGGGATCCATCATTTTCCCTCCCGCTACCGCCAGTGGAAATTTGAGAGAGGGTTGTTGGAGGAAGAAGTGGAGTGGTTTCTATGCCACTGACGAAAGGGACCGCAAAGAGAGAACATGCGAGGACAAGTGCGTTGTCTGGGCCGACCCAAGCGAGGCCCAAATTTGGTGTATGAATGGGTCGGTCCGCGCGTGTTTGCCCGGATGAGTCACCCCGCTGGGCCGCTATTCAAATCAAATGGATCATGAAAACAGTGATTATTGAACAGAATGAGATCGAAATTCCAATAGTTCTAGTCAGGAAGAATGAAGCAGATCCGCCGTGCACCTGTCCGCCAGTCTGCTCGAACGAGTTCGGACGCGTAAGGACGGATTGAGTCGGCCCGGTGGAGATGCTCGATGGCCTTTCTTTTTTCAGTACCATGCATTCATGCGGTTGAACTTGGGAGTGCTTGCGTTTTGGCTAATAAAACCTCAAATCACTTGTTTAAAATGTGTTCACTAATTTGCAAAAGTCTAGAAGCTATTCACATCAAAATCTCTCTCTCTCTCTCTCTCTCTCTCTCTCTCTCTCTCTCTCTCTCTCTCTCTCTCTCTCTCTCTCTCTCTCTCTCTGTGTGTGTGTGTGTGTGTGTGTGTGTGTGTGTGTGTGTGTGTGTGTGTGTTTCTTGACGAATAGCCAGAATTTGATTGAGTTTATATGGATTATTATTTTGTATCGATGTTATCCAATTGCTCCGTCGCGCTTCTGCAGAGTGCGGACATATGCCCCGTAACTCTATGTAGCCCAGAATTTTCAGAAAATGATATTAGTATTCGAAGGTTTGAAACAAATTTGTTTTTTTACAAAGATACATATAGTTAATTTTTATGACTGTAAAGTTTTGTAGAAAACTACATTTTGAGCTACATAAAAACACGGCTCTAAGTATGCATTAAACAAAATTATCTCTGGTCTTTATATTTGCCATTTTTGTGTAGGTCATGTATGATGACACAATTCTATAGAAATTATCATGCATGATAGTCAAGTAATGTAAAGTTTGACCAAACTTTTAAGAAAAATATCAAAAACTATTATATTATATGCATATCATGAAAGTATGTTTCATGATGTATAAAAGGATATAGATTATATATTAATATTTTTTCTCTAAAAACTTGGTCAAATTTTAGGTAGTTTGACTTTAAAAAAGTTATATACGACGTAGGTAATATACTTTTAGAAATATTTTGAAGTAAACAAAAACTAAGCTTTCAATTATTTATGTCTTGACATGTGGTCTCATTTATTGACCATATGCAGGGGTGGATCCCTATAGGAAAAGGGGGTGCACAGACCCAGGTAAAAATTGATTTACTTTGCTAATTGACAAATTTTCACCATGCGTGCACCCTGAAACAAATGTTTTTAGCTATTATGGCACCAAGTGTGCACCATGGTTCGGCCATGTGACTTTATTTATAAAGCGGAGCGAAAGCCTATTTCAAGAGTGTGCACCATGGTCCATATGTGTAATCTCTGTAAACGGATTGTTTGATGGAATATATGGTTACTTAAAAGAAACCTTTTGGTTTTTACATTTACCATGTTTATTACGGAAATTTATGATGCATGGTAGACATCCATATGTACTCCTATATATTTTTGAAAATATTTTAAAGCCAATAAACGGAGTTTAAAAATATATAAAACCATGCTACATGTAGCCTGGGCTGCATTTTGAATTTTCGCACTTCAACACTGGTACCTTATGAAATTTAATTACTTTTCAACTGATAACATTTTCCCTGACCTTTTTCCAGCTTCTCTTTATTCGGACATATAATTACAGAATCTATATCAATTCTACAAATACTTACAACCTCACAAGAAAAGTAAGGAGAGAAGGAGGAAAGTGGAAAAGAAGGAACGAATCGTAAGCTCATTGCAATAAGACAAGCTTTCAATCCTTTGAACCTCACACTTTCCACAGCATCTAGATAGCAACGGCGAGAAGATTCAGCGACGGCCGGCCATGGGAAAAACCTGCAGCTGCGATGTCCTATCTCCTTCCTAAGCACGTGTTAGCGTCGGCCTCACCAAGTCACCATTGGCCATTACAGCCGCTAACCCCTGCTTGACCACTGAGCCACCTGTCATGGTCCGTAAATCAGTCTCACAATGAGATCTCGAAGAGGTCGGACTCGGGATCGAGGTCGCCGGCGCTGACACCGCCGTTCTCCTTCCTGCACTTGCTAGCCCGCGAGTTGTCCGTCCAGCCGGAGTCCACGCGGCCCATGGAGAACAGTTCGCCGCTGTCGTCGTCGAAGTCGAGCCCCACCGACCCGCTCCGGCCGTCGCCTAGCGAGGCGGACCGCGCGAAGCACGGGTTGGCCGTGCGCCGCGCGTTTGCCGGCGCGTAGCGGAACTTGTTCTGGCCGAGGTTGACCAGCGCCATGACGTCGAAGCTGGAGGCCAGGACCGGGTACAGCGGGCTGGCGAAGGCGTCGGCGCTGCAGCTCACCTTGTGGACCAGCTGGCCGTCCACCGTGAAGTACACCTTCCGCGCGGCCGGCTCGAAGCCGCAGCCGACCACCTTGTCCACCCCCGCCCACGACGACTCCTCCGAATCGTACACCAGCTTCATCCCTGAATGAATGGTCAACGGAACTGTTTTTAGTTAGTTCACGGTTTGCAGCACGGAACGAATCGTGTTGACGGACGCATGGACTGATTCTCGAAACGGATTGCGCTTAGTAGTATTACCGTCGAGGTAGACGGCGCCGTTGGAGTGGAAGCCGATGGACGACGCGTACGTTCCGGCCAGCGACGGCCGTGGCGGCGTGGCGGAGCCGGTGGCGAGGCCCAGCGACATGACCATGCGCCTCTGTTTGTCCCCGTGGTGGTCATCGTTCGCGGCTCTGGTTTCCTGGACCGGGTTGCTGCTGGTGTCGGCCGGTGCAAAATCGATGAGCTTGACGCGGTCGCTCTCGGCTGAGCCGTCCTTGACACGCCTGCTCGTCCGGGACGTCGACCACTCCGGACGCCGCGTGTTGAGATAGATGATGGTGATCTCGAAGTAGGCGTCCTGCGGGAACGGCGTGCCGGCCATCGGCGGCCCCGGCAGCGGCACGCTCATCCTGGCGACGCAGAGCGCGTTGGTATTCGTCGGATCGTGATCGGTGCGGAGGGGGCTGGTGACGCTCCCGGGGAGCCACTTCTTGCTGGACGCGGCGGCGGCGGGGGCGCCAGGCGCGGTCGCCGGGTTGAGCCGCACGGCCTGCATCCGCTCGGACGATCCCACGGGGACGTCCCACGCGGCGTCGGTCAGCTCGCCGCTGGTCCCGGCGTCGCAGACCGGGCAGAGCCCCCAGAGCGGCGACGAGGCCGCCGACGACCTCGCCCGCGGCGGCGCCACGGAGAACACGAACTGCGCCCAGCCGTTCTCCGCCGCCTCGATCACCAGCCGCGGGTGGTCGGCCCACTGGAACGGCCCCTGCTGCTGCGCCGCCCGGTGCTTGGCGTCGACGACGCGCGCGTGGTGGTGATGGTGCAGCTGCTGGAACCGGACGCCCACGCGGCCGCTGCTGGCGTTGTACTTGGCGTTGAGCTTCTCCAGCCCGGGGCTGGGCCCCGCGCCCGCGCCAGGAGCTCCGATCGGTAGCTCCGGCGGCGCGTTACGCGGCAGGCGCCGCCGCCGGTACACGTAGAAGGCGACGGCGACCATCGCCGCGACGGGGAGGGCCACGCCGAGGAGCAGCGTGAGCCATAGCGCCATACTATATACGTTGCCCTACTGGGGGGGGCGACCCGAGACGTGCCTGGGAGGTGGACATGGAAAATGGCGATGCTCTGTGGGTTTCGGGGCGCGGGTCCGGCCGGTCGATGATCCTGTTTTGTGCGTGTGTGTCGCGGAACGTTTGCTAGGCCGGCGGGGAAGGAAATCTGAGTGCCTGACTAGCTCAACGTAACGGAAGGAGCAAACAAGCCAAGAGTTGAACCTGAAGCTGGGGGGACTTTTAAATTGGGCGACAGCGGCGTGTGCATTAATTTGGTGATCAATGGACGGACGGGTTGTTTTTCTGTGTGTCTGACCGGATCGACGCGGGGCAGGGAGAGCATATCTGGAACGGGAAAATAGACACGTCGCGCCACACGAGTTCTTCTTTATTTTTTGTCTTTCAGTTTTTTATATACGGCGTGTGTGTGTGCCGTATGTTAGGTTGTTGATGTGATATGTGAATGCTTTTACATGCGTTCCATGCCCTCTGAACTGTTCAGTGCCAAGTACTTTCCACCTATAAATGGTGCAGGAGCGAGCAACAACGATTTGTTCTTAATTTTTTTTTATAGTTTCAGCTATACTCTAGTTATGATTTGGCTCAATACTCGTGCGACCAACAACCCGACAAAAAAAATAACAGAATGGTGAGACGTCAATTTTGGATGAAATTAACTCCAGTGGTTTTGTTGTTGTTGATAATTTCCACCCTTTTTATTTAGGAAAAGGATACAATTCCCTCGGGGGATCGAACGAATCCATCCCCCGGGTCGGACCGCCTTGTTCCCGTAACTCTCTTCCCAACCTTATCTGCTCGTAACTGCTAGCCCTCTTCGTCTCGAGGCCTCCGCCGCGTGCAGGCGCCGCAGTCGCGCCGCTCGCCCCTGGATGTCGCACCTCCACGCTCCTCGTACCCGCCGGAGTGGGCAGCCGCCGCAGCCGGACCAGATCCCCGACCACGCCCGTTCCCCTACGTTCGCCCGACCTCAAAATCGAGCCTCCTTTGAGGGCTCCCGTCGCCGGAGGAGTCTGCTGCCAGGGCCATCGCCGGAGTTGCTAGAGCCATAGGTGAGTCTCCGGCGAGAGTCTCGTCCTCCATCTTTGCTATCGGGAACATTCCCTTGATCTCCACGGTGGTTGCTCCTTCAAGGACTAGGCAAGTCTGCTACAAGGGAAGGTCGGGAGAGGGCTCACCGGCGCAAAGGATCGTCCCTCTCTGCCGCGGCGCCGCCTGCACCTCGCCATAGCGACGCACCTCCCTGCACCTCGAGGATGAAGTGGCATGCCTTCCTGCCATGCCCTCGCTCCAGCGGAGTTGCATATCTGCGAGTCGTCCTTGCTACCCAAGGGCATCGGCATTTCTACCCAAGGGTACAGGCTCTGCTATGTATGTCGTCCGGGTTTGCTACATGGGTTCATCAACGGTGCTACGTGCGACCGGCGGTGGTGCTATAAGTGGCGTAGTGTTTTGCTACATGCGGCCGACGGTAGTGCTACAATAATATAAATGTTTTGGTACGAGATCTCCGGCGAAGTTTTTGCTACAAGGTCTCCGGCGAGTCACTGACGAGGTCGGAATTGATACAATAGGAATGTTTTGGCTACATACGTTTCGTTGTTTTGCTACATTAGCGTAGAGTTTTTGCTACACAATCTCCGGTGAGGTCTACCGGCGAAAGCCTCCGTCGAGTCTCCGGCGAGGTCGGATATGCTACATTAGCATAACTTTTTTGCTACGCGATCGCCGACGAGGTCTCCGGCGAAATCTCCGGCGAGGTCCAGTCTAATTTTCTATTTTTTAGACCAAACCGTTTTTTTGTTACATGCAGCAAAAGCGGAACAATATGTAGCAAAAGTGGGATTTTCTGTAGCAAAAGCGGGATTTTGATCCAAAAAGAGGACATGTGGTTGGCTGGGACCCGGGGATAAGAAGCACAAATCCCCCCCCCTTTTATTTAACTCAAAATCGGCCGATTACAAACACCCTGGGGTTGCTCATTAAACCAAACATGTCTACATAACTGAAGATAAAGGGAACTCCTAGCAAGATTGTGAGCATATGTGGAGAAACTAGGGAATTCTTCAATTATATTAATTTAGAAATAAATCATGAGCATGATGTGCACATACTGATATTTGAAAATGCAATCATGTAGTACTAGACAGATCGTAGAAACATCTACAGAAATCATTAATACTATGCACATAGAAATAAGTAGGTGGGGGATAAACATATTATACCCTTCGGTAGGCCAGTTGGCCGTAGCAGTAGTGGCAGTAGCCTCGTCGGCCGCCCACTTGTCAGCACCGGCCTATTCGACAACGGCCCTGTCGGTGTCGGTGGCCATGGTGATGACGAAGGCATGAAAATAGTGGATGTAGTCGATCGAAAGTGAGAAGTCGCGTAGAAGACGCTCCCCAAAAACCAAATTGTCCCTCTCTCGTACAATATCTGGAGGGGGGGGGGTTTCGGAGGCCTGCTCTTCCGTGAGCCGTGTACGCGGTGGACGGGATGGGATCACCGGCGGCAGCAACAACGAAAGGAACGACAGTGGCGGAAACGAGTGGAGACATAGCAGTGTTCTAATATGATCTGGAGAGGAGCGACCTCTCCCCTATATAGGAACAGAGTCGGAGACGAGAGCCAACAGAAACGCAAGACATCAATACAGAAATGTACATACTTAAGACAAAATGTTTTAGTGCGGATTCATTCTCCATTAATGCAAAACGTTTTAGTTGCAACCGCTTGTATTCCATTCCTGCACAGCAAAAGGAACACATTGGCTCAGCGAGATTTCCGCAACCCGTGACGCGCGCACGTCGTGACGAGGCGGACGACACGGCAGGAGGAGGAGCACGCGTGTGAAACACCTCTCCTCACTTCACACCAACTCATACTAGTGGAAGAAGAGCTCACATTATATGTTGGTGAAAATCTCTCCCAACTAACCATGTGAGACTAAGCTCCCACCACTCCTCTTGCCATGAGAACATGAGCCTTTAGGGATTTTTCTGAAATTGTTAAATGGTCATAAAGCCCACTCCAATATTTCAACAATCCTCACCAGATCCCAAAGGCCCATGATGTTGTCCTCTGTTCTAAACACTATTTTAATATACCGGTATTTTCAGTGGAGACCAGTTAAGGTTGAACATCCACCTAGAGAAAATATGCACACTCCGTGACAACTGAACAATGGATTATACCTTGAATTGTCAGTTGGTATAAAGTAGTTTCACCATATGTCTTACCAGTACTAGGTTGTTGAAGGATGATCCCTCGGGTGAAGCATATTAGTCACACTCATGGCCTTTTCATGAGCTTACTAGATATCACCCCAATCTCATAGACCGTGACCAGCAGTCAGGCTCATATAGGTGTGTTCTTCTAAAGATTGCCCGTGTAGGATAGCATCTTGCTTATACAAGCTTTGGAACACATTAATACAAACATCAAGATGCCATACAATATTTTAGAGTATTGCATCTCCAAAGGAGTGGGTTATTAAAACTACTCTCCTTAGTTAACCACTAGCTTGTCTTCCCAGGTCCTACTTCATGGGATCTCCGATCATATAGGTTGGGTTACTACCATGGAAACTCATGTGGGTCTCATACCCATCTCTCTCGCTTTTCTATCACAACACGTGATAGCCCTTTAGTAAAGGGATCTGCCAGATTCTTAGCCAACTGGATATAATCCAATGTTATCACTCCGGAGTTTCTTAAATGTCTCACAGATTTTAGTATCATTCGTATGTGTTTTATGGACTGCATGTTGTCCTTTGAAATCTTAACCTTGACAATAATTGTCTGATTGTCATAGTTCATAAGGATAGCCGGTATTGGTTTTTCAATCATGAAAAGATCTCGAAGCCATTCTGCTTCGACACCAGATGTGTCTAATGCTATTAATTCTGCTTCCATTGTCGATCTCGTTAGGATTGTTTGCTTGCAAGACTTCCAGGAAACAACGCTACCTCCAAGGGTAAACACATATCTAGTTTTGGCCTTCATCGCATCAGCATCAAAGATCCAATTTGCATCACCATACCCTTCGAGAACCGACAGGTATCCAGTATAATGAAGCCCATAGTTCATAATACCTTTCAGATAGCGCATAATTATTTCAATAACACCCCAATGCACATCACCTGCATTGGAAACAAACCGGCTCAGTTTGCACACGGAAAACATGATGTCAGGCCTCGTAGCGATTGCTAGGTACATGAGTGAACCAATGACTTGAGAATATTTTAGCTGATCCTTAGCCGTGTCTTCGAACTTTTGAATCCGCACACTGGGATCATATGGTGTTGGAGAAATTTTGCAGTATGAATATCAAAATCTTCTCAACACAATGGGATTGCATAAGTGTAATCCCACCCTCATTATCTCTCAACAGTTTGATGTTCAAGATAACATTAATGACTCCAAGGTCCTTCATCTCAAAATTCTAAGATAGAAATGACTTAACCTCCCCAATGACTTTGAGGTTGGTCCCGAATATTAGTATGGTATCAACATATAGGCATAGTATAACTCCTTCGCCCCCACCATGGCGATAGTATACGCATTTTTCAGCTTCATTAACGACAAAGCCAACAAATGTTAGAGTTGTATTGAAATTATCATGCCATTGCTTAGGTGCTTGTTTCAGACCATATAAGGATTTCAGTAACTTACACACCTTTCCTTCCTAACCATTTATCACAAAGCCATCTGGCCGTTGCATGTAGATTTTGTTCGGAATATTCCCTAGAGGCAATCATGAATGATGTAATTCCCATTGTATTCATAAAGTTATTAAGTTGTCCTTACATAAACATATGATGTATATCATTAAATATGTAATTCAGTTGTGAAACTATATATTCATGTTGTTCATACTAAATATCCTTGGTCATTGAGGCTGTGCTGGACACACAACTTAGACTAATGTGAAAGTTGGTTGATGACTCGGTTCCACTTGTCACGGGCATGGTGATCCCATTCTGACTTAGACGGATTTGGATAAAGAGTTTAATGAGTCAGATGACCCATATTGAGATACAACAAACAAGTCGTCATTTGTATGTCTCAACCAATGTAATCCTTAGACCTGAGTTTGTTGCACAATCTCACATGTTGATCACCGATTTAGGTTCTGTCAAACGTTGTTCTTTCACAGGGAAGTTATAAAGGCGGAGTTCTGGTTGACTGAGAATCAAACTGCGTGATGTGGATAATCAAGATAGGATTTTGCCCCTCCAACTGGAGAGATATTCTCTAGGACCTCTTGTGTGATATGATTCAGAATGTATGGCCATGCACGGCTTGGTTAAGTGTTAACCGAGGCGATCTACTAAGTGTTAGTCGGATGAATCACATATGACAAATCGAGAAGAGAGTCAGACTATTTAAGGGATGAATATTATTCGCCTATAGCTCGACAAGGTATATCATGAGGCAAAAGGGACTCGGACATAAGTCGCATTGGAAAAAGGCATGTTATCATGACTCTTTGGTACTTGGGAGTTAGCACATACTGCTAGGATCTACTACCAATTGATTAATTGCGAGTGGGACTCCAATCATGTCCAAGTTGCCATGAGCCCGCGGGGTCACACACTTAAGAGCGGGAGAAAGTTTGGATTGGACCCAAACCGGAAATCTGTTTGGGCTGGACCCGAACCGGATACGGACTGAGTCAGTGAGTCGGAGTCATAGTGATTAATATAGGCTTTAGTGAATGGGCCACAAGTAAGTAGAACCCACTTTCACTCCCTATATATATATTAGGGCACAAACTCCCATATGGTCATGGTTAGGTCATTCCATGCGTTGGAAACCCTAGATCCACTCCAGTCCTGCCGCTCTACTGGACCTAGCAGTCCACCGCCGACGCTCCTCCTCATACGTGTGGATACTTGCAGAGGTGTTGTACAATCAGCACTTCGACGATCGTGAATTGGATCGAGATCTTGAGGACTACACTATAATCAACTGATGTGCTTCATCAGTAATCCACAACCACGCGTCTAGTGGTAATACTCGTGGCCTTCTACCTCGGCTAGATCTTGGGATATCCGTATAGGGAAAAAGTTTTGTTTATCTCTGTGTGACCCAACAGATTTCCTCATCCATCTCTCCATTCAGGAAAGCCGTCTTAACATCCATCTGGTGGACGAGAATACTCTGAGGCTTCTAACGAGAGTAATACTCGAATGGTGGCTATTCTGGTCACAGGTGAATAAGTATGAAAGAAATTTTCCTCTTCTTTCTGGGAATAACCCTTGACCAAAAGCCTAGCCTTGTATTTTTTAATCGTACCATCGAGTCTAAGCTTCTTTTTGAACACCCACTTACATCCCAATAGTTTACATCTATAGGGACGTTCAGTGATTTCCCATGTCTCATTAGATATGATGGAATTCATCTTGCTATGGACCGCTTCTTTCCAGTAGTCAGCATCTGGTGATGCATAAGCTTCAGAAATAGTAGTGGGAGTATCGTCCACAAGGTACACAAGGAAATCATCATGAAAATACTTTGCGGTCCTATATCTCTTGCCCCTACCAAGGGTTTCCTTGTCATCCTCCTTAGGATTATCATCATGTGTTTGTTCATAATATTCTATAGGAATGGCAGACTCAGGAGTCTCCTCAGATTCCTGTATAGAAGTGATTTGCATATCTCTCATAGGAAACATATCCTCAAAGAATGTAGCATCTTTAGACTCTATAATTATACCGACCTTCACGTCAGGTACCTCGGAATTCACTACTAGAAATCTATGATGCTATTCTTAGCGTAGCGCAAATTAACACAGTCCATGGTCATTGGTCCAAGTTTATGCTTTTTGGGAATCAGCACATTAACTTTCGCCAAGCAGCCCCAAGTACGTAAGTATGAGAGTGTTGTTTTTATATTTTCCCATTTATCATAGGGAGTGATCTCATTTCTTTTGTCAGAACTTTATTCAGGACATGTCATGATGTTAATATAGCCTACCCCACCATGCCTTGGATAAACCCGATGTATCTAACATGGAGTTCACCAAATCTGTTAGAGTATGGTTTTTACGTTCGGCAATCCCATTTGACTGAGGCGAATAGGGAGGCATCCTCTCATGAATAATACCATGTTTCGCACAAAAAGAATCAAATTCATTAGAGAAGTACTCTCCACCATGATCTGACCGGACTCGTTTAAGTTTATTTTCAAGTTGATTCTCAACTTCTGCCTCATAGATTTTAAAGTAGTGTAGAGCCTGATCTTTAGTGTTTAACGGATATACATAACAATATCTAAAGGAATCATCTATTAGAGTCACGAAGTATCTCTTTCCACCTTTAGTCAACACACCATTTATCTCATAGAGATCAGAATGTATGAGTTCTAACAACGCTAATTGTCTATCCTCCGTAGCCTTATGAAGCTTGCGAGATTGCTTTGCTTGTACACACAAATGGCACTTAGAACCTTTGCCTAAAGTGAGCCTTAGTATTTAATTCAACTTTTCTAGCCCTGTCATACAACCGAAACCAATGTGACAAGGAAGTGAATGCCGAACTTCTGTTTCATTAACACTCGAATTGATATTGTTCACGACTTTATTACAAAAATCCGTGAAGGAAAGGTGGAACAAACCTCCTCATTCATATCCTTTTCCAAAAACAATCCATATTTCATAACAACTACTTTATTAGACTCGAATACCAACTTAAACCCTTCTCTAGAGAAAAGAGAGCCACTAACGAGATTCTTCTTGATGGCGGGGACATGCTGCACGTTCTTGAGCTGCATAATTCTTTCCGAAGTAAACTTCATATCAACCATTCCAAACACCACAAACATAAGCACTTTCACCATTCCCCATCAATAAGGACTCGTTCCCTGTGGCCTGATAAGAAGAAAGCAATGAGATGTCAGCACATACATTAATATTTGCACCTGCGTAAATCCACCAATCAGTAGACTGATAAACTAAAAATACAATAAACAAATTACTATACATAGATGCCCCATTCTCATTGTTGCTCACAATCATGTTGATAGTCTTGGCGTCCTGTCCTGCCTTCTTGAACTTGTTTGGGCACTTGTTAGCCCAATGTTCATATGAACCACAACTGAAGCAGCTACCTTTCTTCTTATCTTTCTTGAAGGTATTATTACCCTTTTTCTTGAAGTCGTTATTCTGTTGGACACCATTCTTCCTCTTGGGCTTGTGAGAGTTGAAGTTCTTCTGTACCACATTGGCAACAGAAGTCCCTTCGGTCCCTTTTTCGTGTGAATCCTTTTCTCTCGAATTCTTCTCGGCACTCAGATGGCCGATAACATCCTCTACTAAGAATTCACACCTCTGATGTTTGAGAGTAGTAGCAAAGTTCCTTCAGGAATTAGAGAGCTTAGCGATTATGCATCCTGTGACAAATTTTCCCGGTAAATCACACTTAAGAAGCTCAAGCTCCTTAATGATGCATTGCATCTCATGATCATGTTCCAATACAGAACGGTTTTCAACAATTTTTGTAATCGTGGAAGTTCTCAATAGTATACATCTCGCTTCCAGCATCAGTTGCGCCGAACTTAGATTCGAGTGCCTCCCACAAGTCTTTGGCCACCTGCATATGTAAATATGCATCAACCAACATATCTCCGATCATGCTCAGAACGGATCCAACAAAGACGACGGTTGCCTCCCTGAACGCCTTCTCCTGTTCAGGAGTAATATTTTCAGTGGGAGTAACACCGGCGACCCAGAACACGTTCATTGGCGTGAGCCATAAAGTGATTTTGGTTTGCCAACGCTTAAAGTACGTCCCTTTAAATGGGGCAGGTTTCAGTGCAACAGCAAAACCTTGGATCAAAAAAATTGGATGAAATTAACTGCAGTAGTTTTTTTGTTAAGAATTTCCACCCCTTCTATTTAACTCAAAATTGGCTGATTACAAACACCATCAGGTTGCTCATTAAACCAAACATGTCTACATAACTCCTAGCAAGATTGTAAGCACATGTTGAGTAACTAGGCAATTTTTCAATTATATTAATCCATAAATAAATCATGAGCATGGGTGTGCATATACGGATATTTTATAATGCAATCATGTAGTACTAGACAGATCGTAGAAACATCTACATAAAACACTAATATTGTTCACATAGAAATAAGTAGGAGAGGATATTATACCCTCCACTAGGCCAGTTGGCCATAGCAGCTGCCGTAGCAACCTCGTTGGTCGCCCTCTTGTCAACAACAACTTGTCCGGCAGAGGCCCTCTTAGCTCAGTGAGATTCCCGCAACCCGCGGCGCGCATGCATCTTGGCGAGACGTGGTGGGCGGAGGAGGAGCGCACAGGTGGAACACCTCTCCTCACTTCACACCAACTCATACTAGTGAAAGAAGAGCTCACCTTATATGTTGGTAAAAATCTCTGCCAATTAGCCATGTGTGACTAACCTTCCACCAATAACAACATGGGCCTTAGGGTTTTTTATGAAATTGTTAAATGGGACTAAAACTCACTCCAATATTTCAACAACATCAACATTTGACCACCTTCCCTCATGAATGAACTCCACGATGTGGAAATCCCAAGCTCTTGCCTTCAGTTCTCGAACAATGTGGTCATACGTGCCCATCCCTGCTCCCTCAATGCTCCTAATTACTTTACTGCATTCTGACGATATGCGTAGACGCTGCAGAAGGAGATCAACTGCCACAACTAAACCTTCACTAACAACCATCGCTTCAAGCATCTCAGGTTCAGTCACTCGCTCTAGCACACCATGAAAGATGCTCCAATAAAACCCGAGTCAACGTCTCGAACTACTCCAACCAGTGCCATTATGGCCGAGTTCTTGGACGGAGCTGCATCGACATTTATCTTAACATTTCCTACTGGGCAGAGGGATCCAACTTGGTACTGCTTATATTCAAGCCCAAGGCAGAACAGGAACTGGGGCCAACAAGGAAAGATCGGCTAGAAATTGATTCACAAAGACATGTGTTGATAGCGGCGGCTGATAGAGGCCCTCGTGGATAATTTTACGACGAGCGTGTTGTAGTGCCCATAGGGTAACACTTACCCTCATCATCTCCTCATGTGATAATGCTTCAGTTGTTCCAGTTAGCCACACCTTAGCATGGAGCTCCTGAAGGGTTTGCACAAAGTACTCGATCTCTGTCGGCGCAAGTGCCTAGACGCTCCTTACCATATGACACTCGACAAGTGAGTGCCTTCACAAATCTACACCACCGCAGACAATGCATTGGTTTTGTTCCGCCATCGATGATGTGGCAGATTAATGTTGGTAACTACTGCCTAGCCAGCCTCCATAAAAAAACTTTAAGCTTTAATGACACTTGGATATTTCACAAAATAGTCCAGTTCTTCTCTTCCACCTTGTGATTTGAAGAAGCTGCACTTTCCTCAAGCCATGTTGTTCTTATCTCCTTAGTCTGAACAAGCATACGATACGTTGAGCACACATTAAAAAAAGTCTTTTCCATATATAATGCCACGCCTAGAATCCTCTTGTATTCTCGTGCTGAGAGGGATGTTCATTATTGCTTCCACGTCCATAGGCAGAAACACTTCTCTTTATTCCACACCACATGCATATGATCAGTTAGTTCACTAACATTCTGTGGTGGATCATCAAGAACACATGCAACAACGACTGGCCGGCCATCGCTAGAAGGGCTGGCTAGGAGGTGGTGGACGGCGGCGATTTGATGGCCAACGATGGAGGTGGCCGGAATCGGAGCGGGCGGCAGCGGCGAGGGTTTCTACGCGTGGGAGAAGGGAAAAAATGAGATGCGATTTACCACATCCAAGCCCTCCAGTTCCGAATACATGCGAAATGGACGGGCCGTTTTGCGGAAAAGCAAAAAAAATTACGGTTCAGCTCTATTTACAATATCTGAAAATGGTATTTTTTGACCTCAATAACGTATATCGGTTCAAAAAAATTACGAACCAGAGCCAATATGCCGTAGCCGCTAAAGATGCTCACCCGGCCTGTTACAATAATATTTAGTACTTGTCTCGTACCCGTAATGCGCCACACTGAGCTTTAGTCAGAAGCTAAGCCATTGGGCTGGGCTTAGCTACGTCTAGTGGTCCGCCTTTGTCCAACGTGGAAGTACCCGGATCATGACCTCATCACGAAGAGTAATCAAACTTTTATTTCTTAAGCATATTTGGTATTGAGAACGGCATGGTGACAAGGCTAACGAGTGCACATCCAGTCTATCCAAATCCGAGTCCCCATGGGATCGAATTAAACGCGATTTTATCCGAGCACGTATAATCCGTTACTCGAGATGTCTAACAACGTATAGCCGCAAAGGATCACTCTCTCAGGGTCAACGTTTCGAGAACCAAGCGCTGGCTTGGTTGCAAGGTTAGCGAGTGCGTAGCCAGCTCACCCAAGTTCAAGTTCCCATGGAGACTGAATTAACACTAGTGCAGAACGACCCATTGGTCCCGGTTGGTAAGGGGCTTTAGTCCCGGTTACCCAACCGGGACGGGGCAATCGGGACTAAAGCCCGAACCTTTAGTCCCTGTTGCCCCACCAACCGGGACAAAAGATCATACACGTGGCCGCTGCTCCGTGCGAGGGGGGAGGAGCAACCGGGACAAATAAGCTTCTGCCGCGACAGAGATTTGACATATTTCTCTGCCGCGGCAGAGAATTCATTTTGGCAACTTTTGTTGCGGCGGCAGCATTTTGGCCACTTTTTGTGCCGCGGCAGATAATTCATTTATGTTGTTTTATTGTTTATTTAGTGTTTTGCACTCATCAATAAAGGAACCATTATATTACACAAGAACATCATGACAATATTATATTCGATACACGGATCGAGTTCATGCACTACATACAAAAGTTGCTCTTTGTATAATCCCTATTGTCTATACATAGCCAAATAGTCCCCTTTTGGGTTTAGAACTTCTGCATCCAAGAATCCCGTCAATTCCTCCTGAATTGCTCGTACGTGATCCTTTGGCAGAAGACCGTCCCGTAGACGTTCGATCTGATTTAAAAAAGGAGTCAACCTATATGAATGAAACTAAACACAATTTGATTGTAATTAAAAACTATAGAAATTGTTTACGTACGTGGAGTTGCTCTAAATTTTTGCCCTTATCATCGCACGTCTGACGGATGAACTCGCAAACATAGTATCCACATAGATTGTTACCTGGTCCCTGTGTCAGGCACTTTACGAGAACATAGTTCAATCAAAATAATAATCAAACATGATAATAACTGTATCAAAACTAAAATCAAAGAAATGGGCGGATATAGCTAGTGGTGCTTACATCTAGTGCTTGAAATGTAAGCTCCGCTTTCCAAACACCCCTAGCCTTGTTGGTGAACCGTTTCCAAGCGTTGTCCGGCGAAGAAAACGAATAAAATAAGTTATTAATTACTTTATATCATAAATTTATGAACGTTGCCGATATAGTGTCGTAATGATTAGAATTACCGCTGGAGAAGCATCTGCATGTCCTTCCACTACTCAAAGGGTTTATGTTTCGAGTCCATGACTAGTACACGCCCTTTGTCAAGTTGAATGATTAACAGAATATAGTGGAAGCTGCGAATGCATAACTAATCAATTATATACTTAACATCGAGTAAGCGAAATAGAAAGTGTATACAAGACAATAACACTCACTCGAAGTTGTAAGGAAAAAGTATTTCCCTTTTGGTTTCTTGAAACCATAACGCGTGTACTATATTATCCTTCGTATCCTAGGGGCTTGTTTTGAGATTAGCTTCATGAACCCAATATGGGTCAATGAAGCTAATGTCATAAATTTGTCCTCTGCTGCATTTGAGAATCTTCATTCTGCATATTACAGTATGATTATATACATGCAATAAACAAGGTGAGATAGCTGGAGACTAAATTAATTACAGAATTAGTACTTACAGACAATAGGCACTGATGATCGATTTGTCCAAGGCGTCTTGATTGAATAATTGAAATAGTTCATCAAATTCAATGGACATCATGTCATCCTTTTCTTTCCCATGATGCTTTTTTGTAACCCTCAGCACTATCTAGTTAGCCCCGGCCTTTGTGGCATGCATGTACCAGTTATGCAATCTTCGCATTTTTGTTGGAAGATTATTTACCTTCTCAGGTTTGACGAGAGGTTTGTCGTACTGGTATTTGTATGCTACTTCATTCATGGGGAAGTACTCTAACTGGGATAAGTACTGGGCAATACTCATACCTTGAGCAGCGACAGCTTCTCCGTATTGTGCAACTACCTCTGGATCATACTGCTCTTCGGCCCCATATTTGCTCGACCCCACATTGGTGTGGGAAATCACCTTGAGAGGGGCGCAAGACTGTTTTGCTTGTTCTCCGAGCTAGGCAACAGATTTCTCGCTTGCATCAGTACTGCTCTTCGAGGCTTGTTGTGCCGCATGTGACTTGAGAATAGAACGCTCATAGTCTGATGACAGCTTTGGCTCTGGTTGATGAAGAGTCTTTAGCATTTTCAACACTTTGCCTTTTTCTTCTTTGGTGCTGGGGAACTCTGGCTCTTTCGGCCGCCTCAGCTTAGCGAAAAACACTGTCGTTTCCGCATCAACGATCACCGCAGTCTCCTCTTTAGTACAGTCATAAGCTCTCTTGGGAGGAACCTTTGGTAGTTTTGGAAGACGCTCTTGTATACGTTTCGGCGATCGCTTACCACGACACAGAGTAGCGGTACGCTTACGCTTTTTATCCTAAGGCGCCGGTGATGGCTCCTGCGGTGATGGCTGCGCCGGAGATTGGTGAGGCGACGGAGCCGGGTGAGGCGACGAAGACGGCTGCCGCGGCGGCGACGACCTCGCTGGAGACGGGTGAGGCGGCGGCGAAGATGGTCTTGGCGTGTGATTTCGAAGCACGATACATTCCTTTGGCCATAGAATGGTGACGTTTGTTGATTATCCCAGTACAGTCACATCCCCTTCACCTTCAGGGTAGTGAAGATCCAAAACTTTAAAGGTGGGCATGATTTCATCCACCCCGACAACAACGTAGCCCTCTGGAACCGGACGACAGTGGTAAGTTGGTGTGGGTCCAATTGGTAAGGCATTGCCGACCGCCACCTTCATTGATATGTTCACAACTTTGACATGTAGCTCGTGTGTCATCTCTGTGATATCATCCACTGGGTAGCCAACAGGAGCCATCGTCGGTGCACCATCGTCATTGCCATTGTCATCACCCGGGACCTCGGTGGAAGCCACACTGCTTTTTTGATTATTCGATAGGCCGGTAGCATTGAATGCAGTGTGCTGCTGAGATGGGCCGGTAGTACTTTGCTCTTTAAGTGCGTTAATTTCATCTTGTTGTTGCTTTATTCGTTCTTCAATTATACGCATTCGCTCTTTCTGAATATCTGCTTCAACTTCCGCCCTGTCCTTTCTCCTCTGACGGCTTCTATCAGGATATTTCTTCCTCTCTTCGGGAAACCCAGTCCTCCATGGTTTGGAGCCGCTTGTGCCTCGTGTTCATCCATCATGTTCCTTATTTCCAAGGACGAGTGTGAGCTCATCATTCTCTCTATCGGGAATGAAGTCCCCATCTTTAACAGCCTTTACTACTTTTCTCATATTCTCGATTGGCAAGGGGTCTTCTTTATGTCGTATGGTATATATACACTTCCCTTCCGAGTCCAACGTTCCCCCATGCCCGTAAAACCAATTCCTTGCACGTTCTACCCAATCGTCTGTCTCTGGGTGATATTTTTAGCACGCAGTTCATTCTCAAGTTTTTCCACTTAGGAATGCCAGCCCTGTAGCCACCTTGCCCCATAGTATGGTGATACTTCTTGTTAGCAGCATTCAGCTTATTTGTTGCAGACATTTTCTTAGCTTTTTCTGATGTCTTGTATTTTACAAACTCAGCCCATAAAGGTTTTATCTTTTCAAACTGAATATTCTTGAAATCGGGAGTCTTCTCTTTCACGACATAGTCAAGGTGCAATCTTTTCTTCCAGTTGGTAAAACACTAGGCCATCTTCTTCAAAGCCCACTCCCTGACCTTAGCCTCCATGGCTCTCCCATGTTCTAAGGCGTCCTTAACTGGATCCTCCGCATTTGGATCCAGCTCTATGTTCGGTAGTTTGAAATTAACCAATAGCCTCTTCCATAGTAAATCTTTGGCGTTGTTAGGGACAAATAAACATGTTTCCTCTTCTTCCGCATCAGCAGGCCTATTCCAATTTCGAATGGTGATCGGGATTAAGTCCCTAACGATTACTCCGCATTGTGCCATAAATTTGTTTGTGACAACTTCGGGAGCCGTCGGTTTGCCGTCTTCAGCGACATCTTCGATCCTGAACCTCTCATGGTCTCCCAACTTTTTGGTTGGGCCTCGGCTGCTCTTTTCAGTAGATTTCTTCGATCCGGAGGGCTAAAAGAAGAAAGATCGTCGTTACTATTTCTATATAGATAGCAGATGATGAATTAATGAATTAATTATATTACATGCACCTCGCCAGAGCGGTCGTCTTCTCGATTAAACAACGCATCGCCTTCTCCCTCGCGGAAGGCAACACCTTCAACCTTAAACAAGTCATCTATTCCGGCATAAAGATGATCACCCTCACCGGAGTTGTTCAGAAACGTCGATACATCTAAATTTTCTTCCCCACGGATCACACCTTGGATCAACTCTTCCTTTTCTTCGTCTCTGTCGTGTGGGTCCATATTTTCTGCATAGGTGAAAAAACGGATAAGTCAAAACGGATAAATCCTAATTCAGAGAAACCCTAATATATACATACACAATAATAAAAATATATACATACACACTATATATACATACACACTAAAAGGGAAGGGGCAGCTGGAGCGCGTGGTGATGGACGGAGACGGAGGCGCTATGGCGGTCGGGGAGGAGGGATAGGCGGAATGCTCAAACATGGATGATGATATGACAAGTTGAATTGCATTAAAATGAAACCCTAAAACTTGCTCGGCAATTTAAACGGGGTTCCGAGGGTTGAAAACCCTAACTCGGGAAACTCCGGAAACACATGAGAGGGGTTGATTTAGTTCTCTAATTAAACTTGTCATTAAAGATGATTAGCAATGCATTATTATAGCTTTAAAAGGTAGAACTCATTTTTCTGAACATTTCGATATATTATTTGTATTTTTCTGACTTATAAATAATAAGATATGAATTTTACAATATTTAATCATTTTCTGGAATTATAAAACAATTTATTACATCAGGCGCGTCGTGTATAAAGCGAAGAACCAATACCGGAAAGAAAGGCGGCAATCAATCAACTCTCAGGTTCGGGATGCCCTGGCGAGGACACACCGGCTAACCCTAGGTGCAACATCGATTCAAATAGGGTATATGACAACTAATATCATATACAAATACAAAATATGATAATATACATATACATATACAAATACAAATACATATACATATACAAATACAAAATATGATAATATACAAAAACATATACTACTTCAATCATCTAACATTATTTACAACTAAATCATCTAACAACGAAATCATCTAAAAACTAAATAATCATCTACACATACACCTAAAATAATCATCAACTAAATCATCTACATCATCTAAATACACCTAAATCATCTACATCATCTAAATAAACCTAAATCATCTAACAACTAAATCATCTAACAACTAATACACCTAAAATAATCATCACCTAAATCAACTAAAAAAACTAAAAGGGGAGCCTCGGGTACGTGCGGTACCGGCGGCGGCGGTGGGCGCGGGCGGCACTGTGGCGGTCGGGGAGGAGAGGGAGAGGCGGCGCGATGGCGCGACGCTGGTACTGAGGCGGCGGCGCTGGTACGTGGAGGATGGAGGCGGCACTGGTACGGAGGACGGAGGCGGCGCGCGGCGATGGACGGATATGAAGGGTGGAGGCGGCGATGCTGACGGCGACGGCGGGCGCGCAAGGATGGGGCAGCCTGCCGGCGTCCGGGGGATCGGAGCGGCGGCGTCTCTGTGCGGCGCGTCGGGTTGCAGAGAATGGAGAAGGGGAAGAAAAAGAAGAGGCACACGCTGTTATAAAGGAATGACCTTTAGTCCCGGTTGGTGGCTCCAACCGGGACTAAAGGGTCATACGTCCCGGTTGGAGCCACCAACAGGGACGTATACTCCAATTTTTTCAGCAGACCAAGGGGCGCGCGCACGGAGTCTTTAGTCCCGATTGGTGGCTCCAACCGGGACATATGACCCTGTTTTCAAAAAATTTCAGTAATTTTCTCTCTGTTCCCGCCTTATTTTTTATTTTGGGGTTTAAATTTGTAATGTTTTTTAAATGATAATTACTTTGGAATTTAGAAAAACTTTAAACATAAAAAGTGTTTGAATTTGAATAACTGATTCAAAACCATTTTCTATTTTAAAAAATAATTAATGTAACCATTTAAACTATGAACCATTTAAAATTAAAAATGAATTAACTTATATTTTTTGAATATTAATTTGGAATTTAGAAAAACTTTAAACATAAAAAGTGTTTGCATTTGAATAAATAATTCAAAACCATTTTCTGTTTTTAAAAAATAATTAATGTAACCATTTAAAATTAAAAATAAATTAACTTATATTTTTTAAATATTAATTTGGAATTTAGAAAAACTTTAAACATACAAAGTGTTTGGATTTGAATAAATAATTCAAAACCATTTCCTGTTTTAAAAAATAATTAATGTAACCATTTAAAATATGAACCATTTACAATTAAAAATGAATTAACTTATATTTTTTTAATATTAATTTGGAATGTAGAAAAACTTTAAACATAAACAGTGTTTGCATTTGAATAAATAATTCAAAACCATTTTCTGTTTTTTTTAAATAATTAATGTATCCATTAAAAATTAAAAATGAATTAACTTATAATTTTTGAATATTAATTTGGAATTTAGAAAAGCTTTAAACATAAAAAGTGTTTGGATTTGAATAAATAATTCAAAACCATTTTCTGTTTAAAAAAATAATTAATGTAACCTTTAAAATATGAACCATTTACAATTAAAAATGAATCAACTTATATTTTTTTAATATTAATTAGGAATTTAGAAAAACTTTAAACATAAAAAGTGTTTGCATTTGAATAAATAATTCAAAACCATTTTCTGTTTTAAAAAATAATTAATGCAACCATTTAAAATATGAACCATTTATAATTAAAAATAAATTAACTTATATTTTTTATATAGTGAGAAATGGCAGGAAGATAACTGGAGGGAATAAATATAGTAAGGCCAAACCTACATATATATATAGTGAGAAATGGCAGAAAGATAACTGGAGGGAAGAACTGGCGGGAAAAATTGGCGGGAAGAAATGGCGGGAGAAATGCCGGGAAAAAATGGCGGGAAGAAAAATCGCGGGAAGAAAAATGGTTCATTTAGAACTTAAATTGGATCTCTGAAGAAACCACATATTGCGAGTCTAAAAATGATTTTTTTCAAAAATCACGGGCGATAGATCATGTACCTGTAGTACAAACCGGACGCACTTCCTACCGATTCGGCAGACATTTGTCCTTTTTACCCGAAATGGACGAAAAGGTTTGAGATGTGCCGGTTGGGAGATAGTACATATAAGGTGGTCTAGTATTTTAGGAAAATGGGACGGTAGCATTCTGAAACAGCATTTTTGTGGTTACTTCACAAAACGACTCGTTTTTTGCACTTGGAAAATGGAAAAGGGCTTTTCCGTGCGACAAAAAGGAAAACTTCCTCCTGCAACATTGTTCTCCATACCAATATCCACATACATGCATAATATGGGCACATCATCACAAACTATGCCGTGATTCAACACATAACATCGGTCATTTGGACCGAAAGCCATGAAACCTCGAGCATGATTGGTCATTTTGTGAAGGTTTTTTCGAGACATGATCAATATACCAAGTCTGGTATTTTTCCTTTCAACTATGTCACATAATATGACACCACGCGAAGGATTTTCATTGTTCGGATTTTTTTTTGAATTTATTATGCCCGATTTGAATTTTCTGAATTTCTAACTATGGTCGAACCGGCGTGCATGAAGATAGGGGACGAGCATCGTTAGAACTTGCATTGGATCTCTAAAGAAACCACATATTGCGAGTCTAAAAATTATTTTTTCAAAAAATCACGGGCGATAGATCATGTACCTGTAGTACAAACCGGACCCACTTCCTACCGATTCGGCAGACATTTGTCCTTTTTACCCGGGATGGACGAAAAGGTTTGAGATGTACCGGTTGGGAGATAGTCCACGTAAGGTGGTCTAGTATTTTAGGAAAATGGTACAGTAGAATTCTGAAACAGCATTTTGGTGGTTACTTCACAAAACGACCCGTTTTTTGCGCTCGGAAAATGGAAAAGGGCTTTTCCGTGCGACAAAAAGGAAAACTTCCTCCTGCAACATTGTTCTCCATACCAATGTCCATATGCATGCATAATATGGGCACAACATCACAAACTATGCCGTGATTCAGCACATAACATCGGTCATTTGGACCGAAAGCCATGAAACCTCGAGCATGATAGGTCATTTTGTGAAGGTTTTTTCGAACATGATCAATATACCAAGTCTGGTATTTTTACTTTCAACTATGTCACATAATATGACACCACGCGAAGGATTTTCATTGTTCAGATTTTTTTTAATTTATTATGCCCGTTTTGAATTTTCTGAATTTCTAACTATGGTCGAACCGGCGTGCATGAAGATAAGGGACGAGCATCGTTAGAACTTGCATTGGAACTCTGAAGAAACCATATTTTGCGAGTCTAAAAATGATTTTTTCAAAAAATCACGGGCGATAGATCATGTACCTGTAGTACAAACCGGACCCACTTCCTGCCGATTCGGCAGACATTTGTCCTTTTTACCCGGGATGGACAAAAGGTTTGAGATGTCCCGGTTGGGAGATAGTCCATGTAAGGTGGTATAGTATTTTAGGAAAATGGGACGGTAACATTCTAAAACAGCATCTTAGTCCCGGTTGGAGGGATTTCGGCAGGCTGGGCCAGGCAGCACTAATGATAGGGGTGAGTGTTGACATTATGTCGTGCGGCGTGTACCTTGTCCCGGATGGTGTCACCAACCGGGACTAAACACGAGTCAGCACTAATAATAGGGGTGAGTGTCGACATTATTTCGTAAGTGTCGACACTATGCCAAGCTGCTTGTACTATAAATAGGCATCCTTGTGAGTCCAGTCCGCCAACCAGTTTGAGGCATCTCCAAGATGGTTTTTGAGAGCAGTGACACCACTACGACCAGTTTCAGGGAGATCCCGACGGATCCCAGTCCTCCGGCATCTCCGAGAAACTGGTCATAGAGGCACTCCCTAATATGTGAAATTAGTTAGCTCCCAGGTGTATTGATCTAGTTAGAGAAGTTACAAGCTGCAAGATGGTTTTCGAGAGCAGGGACACCACTACGGCCAGTTTCAGGGAGATGCCACCGGATCCTAGTCCTCCGGCATCTCCGAGAAACTGGTCATAGAGGCACTCCCTAATATGTGAAATTAGTTAGCTCCCAGGTGTATTGATCTAGTTAGAGAAGTTACAAGCTGCAAGATGGTTTTCGAGAGCAGGGACACCACTACGACCAGTTTCAGGGAGATGCCGCCGGATCCCAGTCCTCCGGCATCTCCAAGAAACTGGTCATAGAGGCACTCCCTAATATGTGACCGCACGCGTTTGGAGATCAGATATTAATGGTAAGTACGAATCGGGACAACTTCTTCATAGTCCTGGTCCAGCCACAAAACGGGACTAACACTCAAGACATTTATTAATATTAAAAACTGAGACTACAAAACCGGGACTAAAGGCCCCCCTATATATAGTCCTGGTCAAGCCACAACAGCGAAAGATATCTTTCGGTGAAGCCACAAACCGCGAAAGACATGAACTAGAGTTACATAATATGAGCATGAACTTCTTGGCATATGTCCTTCCTTATGATCGCTTCAGACGTAACCATGGAGCATCTTCTTTACTTAACGGAATGCTTTGGTCAGTTTTCACTGTGAAGGGTGGAATTTCATCAAACTTATTATAATCTTCTGACATGTCTGTCTTGTCCTTGATTCCCACGATGTTTCTTTTCCCTAAAAGAACTATGTGACGCTTTGGCTCATCATATGATGTATTCGTTTGCATATTTTTTATTTTTTTCGGTCTGGAGGACATGTCCTTCACATAGAAAACCTGAGACACATCATTGGCTAGGACGAATGGTTCATCTCTATAACCAAGATTGTTGAGATCCACTATTGTCATTCCGTACAACTGGTCTATCTTTACCCCTTCCCCATTCAGGTTGACCCATTTGCAGCGAAACAAAGGGACCTTAAAAGAGACTCCATAGTCTAGTTCCCATATCTCCTCTATGTAACCATAGTATGTGTCCTTTTGTCCATTCTCGTCTATTGAATCAAAGCGGACACCACTATTTTGGTTGGTGCTCTTTTTATCTTGGGCGATCATGTAGAATGTATTCCCATTTATTTCGTACCCTTGGAAATTCAATACAGTAGAAGATGGTGACGCGGCCAACAAGTATAGCTGATCTCCAACAGTGGTGTCATTCAAGAGATGTGTCCGCATCCAACCACCAAAAGACTTCATGTGTTCATCTGTAATCCATGATTCAGGCTTCCTCGGGTTTTTGGAGCGTACAATATTCTTGTGTTCCTCGATATACGGAGCTGCCAAGGTGGAATTATGTAGAACTGTGTAGTGTGCTTTAGTGAAAGAATCCCCGTCCCTTCATATCATTGCTTTCTTTCCCAGCGTGCCTTTTCCACTTAGTCTTCCCTCATGCCGCTAGTCAGAAACACCAATCGACTTAAGGTCAGGAATAAAGTCAACACAAAACTCAATGACCTCCTCTGTTCCATATCCCTTGGAGATGCTTCCTTCTGTTCTAGCACGGTTATGAACATATTTCTTTAAGACTCCCATGAACCTCTCAAAGGGGAACATATTGTGCAGAAATACCGGACCGAGAATGGCAATCTCTTCCACTAGGTGAACCAGGAGATGCGTCATAATATTGAAGAAGGATGGTGGGAACACCAACTCAAAACTAACAAGACATTGTACCACATCCTTCTGTAACCTTGGAAGAATATCTGGATTGATTACCTTCTGAGATATTGCATTGAGGAATGCACACAGCTTCATAATGGGTACTCGAACATTTTCCGGTAGAAGCCCCCTCAATGCAATCGGAAGCAACTACGTCATAATCACGTGACAGTCATGAGACTTCAGGTTTTGGAACTTTTTCTCTGCCATATTTATTATCCCCTTTATATTAGATGAGAAGCCAGACGGCACCTTGATACTGTAAAGGACTTTAAAAAAGATTTCCTTCTCTGCTTTGGTAAGAGCATAGCTGCCACGACTTAAGTGACGCCCTTTATCCGTCTTGTTCTATGTATGCATGTTCTTTGGGTCTTTCATAATTTGTTGGTCCTCCCGTGCTTCTGGTGTATCTTTTGTCTTCCCATACACGCCTAGGAATCCTAGCAGGTTCACGCAAAGATTCTTCGTCACGTGCATCACGTCGATTGAAGAGCGGACACGCAGGACTTTCCAATATGGCAGCTCCCAAAATATAGATTTCTTCTTCCACATGGGTGCGTGTCCTGTAGCGACGTCGTTCGGAACTGATTGACCGTCGGGACCCTTTCCAAAGATTACTTCTATGTCCTTGACCATACCAAATACATCATCACCAGCAGGGAGTTCAGGCTTCTTCCGGTGATCTGCCTCACCTTTGAAATGCTTGCCTTTCTTTCTTACGGGATGATTGGTCGGAAGAAATCGTCGATTCGCCAGGTACACAACCTTCTTGCATTTATGCAAATATGTACCTTTAGTCTTATCTAAACAGTGTATGCATGCCTTATATACCTTGTTTGTCTGTCCTGAAAGGTTACTAAGAGCAGGCCAATCATTGATGGTTACGAATAGAAATCCTCATAGATCAAATGGCTCCTGTTTGTTCTCATCCCACGCACGTACACCTGGTTTGCCCCATAACTGTAAGAGTTCTTCAACTAATGGCCTAAGGTACATATCAATGTCGTTGCCCGGTTGCTTCGGGCCTTGGATGAGCACTGGCATCATAATGAACTTACGCTTCATGCACAACCAAGGAGGCAGGTTGTAGATACATAGAGTCCGTACTTAGACCAAACCATAAGTTCCTTGCGTCACCTGCAAAGTCTGGGAAGTCTCTCTCAATTTTTCTCCACTGTGACCCATCAGCAGGGTGTCTCAACTTCCCGTCTTTCTTACGGTCTTCTTTGTGCCATCGCAACAACCTGGCATGCTCTTTGTTTCTAAACATGCGTTTCAACCTTGGTATTATAGGAGCATACCACATAACCTTAGCAGGAACCCTCTTCCGGAGGGGCTCTCCCTCAACATCACCAGGGTCATCTCGTCTGATTTTATACCGCAATGCATTGCATACCGGGCATTTATCTAAATTCTCATACTCCTTACCGCGGTAGAGGATGCAGTCATTAATGCATGCATGTATCTTTTGCACATCTAATCCTAGAGGACAGAGAGTCTTCTTTGCTTCGTAGGTACTCTCGGGAAGTTCGTTATGTTTTGGAAACTTCGGCTTCATTATTTTCAGCATCTTTTCAAATGAGGAGTCAGTTAGACCACACTCCGCCTTCCATCGCAACAATTCTAGTGTGGTACCGAGCTTTGTGCTACCATCTTCACAATTTGGGTACAACAATTTCTTGTGATCTTCTAACATGCCCTCTAACTTCAACTTCTCATTTTCTGTTTCACAGTCTCGCTTTGCATCAGAAATGACCCTACCAAGTTCATCAGCCGGCTCATCTGATGCCTGTTCTTCACCTCCTTCCTCTCCATTGTCTTCCATTGCAGTATTACTGTATTCAGGAAACATATGATGATAGTTGTTATCATCATCTTCTTCATCACCATCTTCCATCATAACCCCTCTTTCCCCGTGCTTGGTCCAACAATTATAGTTAGGCATGAAACCTTTCATAATCAGGTGGCCGCGAATGATTTTCGAGGAAGATTACTCTTTGTTGTTCCGACATTGAACACATGGACAACGTATAAAACTATTCTCTTTGTTTGCCGTAGCCACATCGATAAATTTATCCACGCCTTTCATATACCCGGCTACGCGCCGGTCACCGTACATCCATTCCCGACCGTTCATCTGCATCATATAAGTAAGTTTATCAAAAAACAAGACATCATAAATAGTGAAATGACCAATTCACATCGACACATGCATTGTATCAATGATAGAGAAAAGATAAGATTGCTAACCTCGATCGAGGAAAATAAAGAGGAGAAAGCTCAAGTGCGTCTCGGACACCTTCTATATTTTTGTTCTATGAGAAATTGAACGGGATCATTCACTCAAATATTTCATCAAACATCTTGAATGCATGCATAGGGAAAAACAAACTAGCACACCCCTCACACCTTCCACCAAGAAAAAACAGAGTGAAGGCAGAGGGCTGGGGCGTTGCATTTATAGAGGGCGGGAGCATACGTCCCGATTTGTAACACAAACCGGGACTAAATGTGTGTGTCATGTCACGTGGCTGACGCCCAACCTTTAGTCCCGGTTCGGGACGCATGACCCCTTACCAACCGGGATGCATGCCTTCGGGCCCCGTGCCCGCTCGAATCGGGACGCGTGCCAGCATTAGTCCCGGTTCGTGGTGCAACCGAGACTAATGCTCTTAGGGGTCACGAACGGATGGCCTGTTTTCTACTAGTGTAAACAGGTTTTATCCGAACGCGTATAATTCCCTGCTGGAGAGGTATCATCTACCTAACAACGTATAGCTCGCGAAGGATCATTTTTCGAGGGTCAACATTTTTAATCATATTTGGCACTGAGCTGCACACAAAAACCGTCGCCTAATGTAGGTGCGTAATTGCTATTGTGTGCGATGAACTTTTTTTAACCATCGACATATATATATGGTTTAGAAGGGATAAGTTTGGCATGTATCGTGTTTCGCAACCTGACATTTGCTTTTCTTCCTGAGTTTGTCTATTTTTATACTCCGGTTGCAGTATGATGCTAATTACTACCTATAACCGGCCCTGACCAACCCGCCTCTTGAGAGCGTCTCGGCGCGCGCGAGTTCGTCGTCCGTCCGATTTGGCGAGCATAGTGTGCGCGGCCTCCCGCTTCCTTTGCTGGCCGTTGGATGCTGTTGTTAGTTTTTCACTTCCTAACTTTGTCGATGGGTCACTGATGCCTGGGTCCATACGTGCACGGGTCCGTAGGATAGCGACGACCGCCCAGGCTTGTTCGCATCCGTGAGCCTCCCTGTCCTCGATCCACTGTTCGTTCCGTACGCATGTGTGTTCTGTTTGATATGATCAGACTGTTTCTCACAATCGCTTGCTTGCAATGACTGCATGACGACCTGGGCCACGCACGCGCAGGGCCAGTGGTAGAGACAGAAGTGTGGTTCTTTGCGTCATCTTTCTTTTCGTTGGGGTCAAAACCTAGACTTCACACGGGATGCAAAATATCCACGATGCCTACCCACTCGTCCTCTCCTTCCCACATCCCCTCCTCTCCTCCTGCCGGCAGCGCCTCTCTTCCCCCAATCTTCCCCCAAACCCCATCTCCTCTTCTCCCATCCAGTCCCCGCCTCCTCTCGTCCTCCTCCCAATTAATCAGCCGCCTACTCCTGTTTGCCATCCAGGTGGAGACTGCATGAGGGATTCGATGTCGAGAAAAGGCGGTAGAGGACGGAGGTGGCTGCAGGCCACAAGGATGAGAGAACGGCGCAGCAGGAGGAGGACGAGAGAGTGCTGCAGCAGGAGGAGGGCCTTGGGACGAGGAGCGAGAGGAGGGGAGGCGTGGGGAGCTCCTGGTACATGCAGCCTCTGCCTCATCATCACCGACGCGCCTGGCACTGAGCGCCGGCCATGTCCATGGCGCTTCTCAGTAGGAGGCGACTGCCTCCCTGCTCCATCTCTCCTCCCAGTCAAAATCGCGCCAAAGGCCAGTACTTCAATTCCCCACAAACCCTATTTCATTCCCCCTTTTTATGATAGATTTGTCTCACGTTTGGCCTTTTTAGGTTCTGATGTTCTTGCACGTGTGTATTACTGTAGGGGTTTGTAGCATGGAAAAATAAAGAAATTCTACCGCATGCACACAAACGAGCCAAGATCTATCTACTAGATTGTAGCAACGAGTCGATAGAAGCACTCACCCTCGAAGATTCCAAAGCGGTTAACAAGAGCAGATTCTCGTGGGTGATGTAGTCATACACTTGTCGATCTCAAGATCGCGTAGACGATCCTTCCGGCACTGCGTTCCGGCCGCGCTTCCGCAGTCGGTCACATGTTCGATACTCGATGAAGACCTTCCTCTCCATTGTTCCAGCAGGCAGCGGAGGTTGTAGTTCTCCCCTCGCGATTCCGGCAGCACGACGGCGTGGTGTCGGAAGTAGAGGGAAGATCCCACAGGGCTTCGCCTAAGCCGGTGCGAGTTATGGTGGATCTAGGGTTTCCTATTGATCTAGGGTTTAGAAGACCGGGAGGAGGAGGTGTCGGTGGCGGCTAGGGTGACGGCGTGGCGGTGGCGGTTGGCGGCAGCGCACGGGTGTGGGGAGGGCTAGGGCTTGGCTTTTGGGCCAGCCCTCCCCTTCTATTTATGAGAGGGAGGGCAGCCTTGGGAGGGGTGGGTTTGAATCCAAACCCAAACCCAAGTTGGATTGAGAGGACTCTTTCCTTCTTCCACTAGGAAACCATTGTTCCAGTTTGACTTTTCAAACTTCCCGTTTGACTTTCAATTTAGAGCTTTAATTCTCTCTTGCAAATGCCCAAACCAAGTGACCTAGGATATAATCCAATCATTCCACTTATCCATGAAACATTCATGGTCCATTCCCCTTCTGGTCCGGTGAACCTTCTAGAACCTCTCCGATGAAAACATCGGAATCTTTCCTGAACTCCGGAATCGGACTTTCCTTATATAAATCTTATTCTCCGGACATTCCGGATCTCCTCGTGATATCCCGGATCCCATCCGAGACTCCGAAAAACATTTTGTATCCCTACTAACATTCCCTATCTACTAAACAACATCGAATCTTTAAGTGTGTCTCCCTACGGTTCGTGAATTATGCGGACATGACCGAGACACTTCTCCGATCAATAACCAATAGAGGAATCTGGAAATTCATATGGCTCCCACATATTTCTACGATTACTTTGCGATCGAATGAACCACTTACATACGATACTAATTTCCTTTTTTCTCACGATATTTTACTTATCCGAGGTTTTGATCGTCAGTATCTCTGCATACCTAGTTCAACATCGTTACCGATAAGTACTCTTTTCTCGTTCCCATGATATGTGATCCCTTGTGAGCCAGTCACATGCTTCCAAGCTAATTGGATGACATTCCACCGAGAGGGACCAGAGTATATCTATCCGTCATATGGATGGACAAATCCCACTCTTGATCCATGTGCCTTAACACATACTTTCCGAACACTCAATGCTACCTTTATAGACACCCAGTTATGGTGTGGTATTTGATATCATCAAAGCATCCTTCCAGTGATGGTGATTAGCATGATCTCATGGTCGAAGGAATTAGGTTACTATGTATCAGAAAGCTTATAGCAAATGAACTATTGAAATGACTTGATCTTTATGCTACGCTTATCTATAGGAGTATGTCCATCATACCATTCTCCTAATGATATGATCTTGTTGTTAATAACAACTCAATGTTCATGATCAAGAAACCACGATCATCTATTTAACCAACAAGCTATTATTATAAAGAGGCTTTACCAGGGACTCTAATTTAGTTTACAAATCACACAAGTATTAATGTTTCCGGTTAATACTGTTATAGCATGAATGTAAACATTTATCATAAACACAAAGATATAATAATAACCACTTTTATTGTTGCCTCTAGGGCATACCTCCAACAGTCTCCCACTTGCACTAGAGTCAACTAATCTAGATTACATGGTAATATACCGAACACCCATGGCGGTTTGGTGCTGGTCATGTTTTGCCCTCGGGAGAGGTTATGTTCTCGAATAGCGTGAAAACGTAGCTTGATATACTTCAGCTTCTTGTGTGACCTTGGTTCTTACGCATTGGATATGGCGCCCATGTTATCACAATAGATAGACATTGGGTCCAGCGCACTTGGAACCACACCGAGCTCTGTAATGAACTCCTTCATCCATATCGCCTCTTGTGAAGCCTCCGAAGCAGCTATGTATTCTGATTCAGTTGAAGATCTCGCCACAACGCTTTGTTTTGTACTCCTCCAGCTAACTGCTGCACCATTCAAAGTAAATACGTATCTATATTGAGATTTAGAATCATCCGGATCGGTGTTCCAACTATCATCAGTGTAACCATTAACAACGAGTTGTTCATCGCCTCCATAAGAAAGAACCATATCCTTAGTTCTTCTCAAGTACTTAAGGATGTTTTTGACTGTTGTCCAATGATACACTCCTGGATCACTTTGATATATGCTAGTCAAACTAACAGCATATGCAATGTCAGGTCCAGTACATAGCATGGCATACATAAGAGATCATATGGCGGAGGCATAGGGAGTCTTACTCATCCTTTCTCTATCTTATGCCATTGCAGGACTTTGAGTTTTATCAAGGTCGTATTGGGCAACATGGGCAAGAACCCTTTCTTGATATCTTCCATTCCAAACCTCTTTAGAACTTTGTCCAAATATGTACTCTGTGACAATGATATTAGGCGTCTTGATATATCTCTATAAATCTTTATGCCTAATATGTAAGCTGCTTCGCCAAGATCTTTCATTGAAAAACTATTATTCAAATAATCCTTGACACTATTAACAAGGTCTACATCATTCCCAATCAACAATATGTCATCTACATACAGTATTAAGAATGCTACAGAGCTCCCACTCACTTTCTTGTAAATACAAGCTTCTCCATAAGTTTATATAAAACCAAAGCTTTTGATCACCTTATCAAAATGTTGATTCTAACTCCGGGATGTTTGCTTCAATCCATAAATGGACCGTTGAAGTTTGCATACCTTGTTAGCATCTTTAGGATCGAGAAAACCTTTGGGTTGTACCATATACAACTCTTCATCAATGTCTCTATTGAGGAACGCCGTTTTGACATCCATCTGCCATATCTCATAATCATAATATGCAGCGATTGCTAACATAATCCTCACAGACTTTAGCTTTGCTACCGGTGAGAAAGTCTCATCGTATTCAACTCCTTGAATTTGTCGAAAACCTTTTGCGACAAGTCGAGCTTTATAGACAGTAACATTACCATCATCATCTGTTTTCTTCTTGAAAATCCATTTTTTCTCGACAGCCTTCCGGCCATCCGGTAAGTCCACCAAAGTCCATACTTGGTTTTCGTACATAGATCCAATCTCGGATATCATGGATTCTTGCCATTTATTGGAATCTAGGCTCATCATCGCTTCCTCATATGTCGCAGGGTCATCGGTGTTGTCCACCAACATGACACTCATAACAGGATCATACCAATCAGGAGTGGTACGAGTTCTCGTTGACCTGCAAGGTTCTGTAGTTACTTCAACCGAAGTTTCATGATCAACATCATTAGCTTCCTCTCTTATTGGTGTAGGCGCCATAGGAACTACTTCCGGTGCTGCGCTACTCGTAAGTTGGAGAGAAGGTTCAACAACCTCGTCGAGTTTTACTTTCCTTCCAGTCACTTCTTTCGAGGGAAACTCCTTCTCTAGAAAGGATTCATTGTTAGCAACGAAGATTTTGCCCTCGGATCTATGATAGAAGGTATACCCAATAGTTTCCTTCGGGTATCCTATGAAGACACATTTTTCCGCTTTGGGTTCAAGCTTGTCCGGCTGTAACTTCTTTACATAAGCTTCGCAACCCCCAAACTTTAAGGAATGACAATTTAGGTTTGTTCCCAAACCATAATTCATACGGTGTCGTTTCAACGGATTTAGATGGTGCCCTATTTAAAGTGAATGCGGCTATTTCTAATGCATAACCCCAAAATGATAGCGATAAATCTGTAATTGACATCATAGAATGAACCATATCTAAGAGAGTTCGATTACGACGTTCGGACACACCATTACGTTGTGGTGTTCCCGGCGGTGTCAATTGTGAAAGTATTCCGCATTTCTTCAAATGCTCGCCAAACTCGTAACTTAGATATTCACCTCCATGATCAGATCGTAGAAATTTAATCTTCTTGTTACGTTGATTCTCTACCTCACTTTGAAATTCCTTAAACTTCTCGAAAGTTTCAGACTTATGTTTCATTAACTAGATATACCCATATCTAATCAAGTCATCCGTGAAGGTAAGAACATAGCGATAACCACCTCGCGATGCTACACTCATTGGACCACACACATCGGTATGTATGATTTGTAATAAGTCCGTAGCACGCTCCATCATACCAGAAAATGGAGTCTTAGTCATTTTACCCATCAGACATGCTTCACATCTTTCAAGTGATTCGAAACCAAGTGATTCAAGAAGTCCATCGGAATGGAGTTTCTTCATACGCTTCACTCCAATATGACCAAGACGACAGTGCCACATATAGGTCGAGTTATCACTCAATTTCAAACGTTTAGCTTTAATGTTATAAATGTGTGTATTACCATAATCGAGATTCAATAAGAATAGACCATCTATCAAAGGTGCATGTGCATAAAACATATTACTCATATAAATCAAACAACCATTATTCTCGGACTTAAACAAGTAACCGTATCGCAATAAACATGATCTGGATATACTGTTCATGCTCAACGCAGGCACCAGATAACAATTATTTAAGTATAAAACTAATCCCGATGGTAGATGAAGATGTAGCGTGCCGATCACGATCACATCAACCTTTGATCCATTTCCAACGCGCATCGTCACCTCGTTCTTCGCTAGTTTCCGTCTATTCCGCAGTACCTGTTTCGAGTTACAAATATGAGCAACCGAACCAGTATCATATACCCAGGCACTACTACGAGTACTAGTGAGATACACATCAATAACATGTATATCAGATATACCTTTCTTCTTGATGTTGTCGTTCTTCAAATCCGCCAAGTACTTAGGGCAATTCCGCTTCCAGTGACCCTCTCCCTTGCAGTAAACGCACTCAGTATCAGCCTTAGGCCTAGCCTTGGTCTACTTCGCTGGCACGGTAACTTTCTTACCGCCCTTCTTGAAGTTTCCCTTTTTCTTAGACTTGCCTTGCTTCTTGAATTTGGTGGTCTTATTGACCAACAACACTTGGTGCTCTTTCTTGATCTCCACTTCTGCAGACTTTAACATGGAGAAGAGTTCGGGCAACGAATTGTCCATGTTTTGCATATTGTAGTTCATCACAAAGTTCTTGTAACTTGGTGGTAGTGATTGGAGGACACGGTGAATCCCCAAAGCATTAGGAATCACTATACCCAAGATTTGAAGCTTGCTTGCATGCCTAGACATCTTAAGCACGTGTTCACTAACGGAGCTGCCCTCTTCCATCTTGCAGTTAAAGAACTCTTCAGAAGCCTCATAACTCTCAACTGCCGGGTGAGCCTCAAATATCATTTTGAGTTCACGGAAAATATCATGTGGGTCATGGTTCTCAAACCTTTTCTGAAGCTCTGATTCCAAAACATACAAGATAGCACACTGAACTATGGAGTACTGATTCTTCCGTGCAAGGAAAACATTCTTTACCTCATCGGTAGCATCAGCTGCAGCCGGGTTACCCAGTGGTGCATCCAGCACATAGGTCAAATTACCAGCATTGAGGACAATCCTCAAATTGTGGAACCAATCCGCGAAGTTGCTTTCATTGTTTTTCAACTTTTCTTTCTATAGGAACGCATTAAAATTGATGGTAGGGGCCTTCATTTATCTACAACATATTTGCAGTAGTTTAGATTAAGTTTATGACAAATTGAGTTCTAATTAATAGTTAAATTAATCTAGGTGAACTCCCACTCAAAACAATATCCCTCTCATTGTTTTAGTGATCACACGAACCAAATCCACCACATCAAAACCGATCATCACGAGAGTTGATATAGCTTCAATGGCGAACAATAAACATGTTCATCATATCTACTATATGACTCATGCTTTACCTTTCGGTGATCCGTGTTCCGAGACCATGTTTGCACATGCTAGGCTCGTCAAGATCAAACCTTAGCTTCCGCATGAGCAAATATGGCTTGCTCACGTTGTATACACTCGCAGAATCTAACACACCCGATCATCACGTGGTGCTTCGAAACAACGAGCTTTAGCAACGGTGCTTACTAAGGATGAACACTTTAAAACTTGAAATTTTTGTGCTAGAGGGATCATCTTATAATGCCACTGTCACGAACTAAGCAATACAAGTTGCATAAAAGGATTAACATCACATGCAATTCATAATATGTGATATGATATGGCCTTTCTTCTTGTGCTTCCGATCTCCATCTTCAAGCACGAACATGATCTCCATCATCACCGGTATGGCGTCAAGGTCAATGGCGCCGCTTTATGGTCATCGTCCACCAGCATCAACTACTACAACTACTTTGAATAGACATGCAGGCCTTAACGGAATTTAAAAGACAACCATATGGCTCCTGCCGGTTGCCAACTTACAATAAGGAACATTGCATACATCATATATAATCACAATCATGGCCATATCACATCACAACACACCCCTGCAAAACAAAGTTAGACGCCTATAATTTTCTTTGCATGTTTTACGTGGTTTGGGGCTTTCAATAAGTGTCGTTCTAACTTACGAACAAGAACCACAACGTTTATGTTTGAACTATGAAGTGCCCGTTGTAAATTGAATCTATACTATGATGGGAGAGACAGACACCCGCAAAGCCACTTATGCAATACAAGTTGCATGTTAAGCATGGAGCAAGTCTCATGAACGATGTCATGTAAGGTTAGCCCGGGCCGCTTTATCCCATCATACCGCAAGATGCAAAGTACACAAAAAGCAATTGATAATAAAAGCACCACCGCCCACAATGACCATTCTATTCTACTCGTGCAACAGATCTACATATAGACACGGCTCTGATACCACTGTAGGGGTTCATAGCATGGAAAAACAAAAAAATTCTACCGCATGCACACAAACAAGCCAAGATCTATCTACTAGATTGTAGCAACAAGTCGATAGAAGCACTCACCCTCGAAGATTCCAAAGCGGTTAACGAGAGCAGATCCTCGTGGGTGATGTAGTCGTACACATGACGATCTCAAGATCGCGTAGACGATCCTTCCGGCGCTGCGTTCCGGCAGCGCTTCCGCAGTCGGTCACACGTTCGGTACTCGATGAAGACCTTCCTCTCCCTTGTTCCAGCAGGCAGCGGAGGTTGTAGTTCTCCCCTCGCGATTCCGGCAGCACGACGGCGTGGTGACGGAAGTAGAGGGAAGATCCCGCAGGGCTTCGCCTAAGCCGGCGCGAGTTATGGTGGATCTAGGGTTTCTCGGTGATCTAGGGTTTAGAAGACCGGGAGGAGGAGGAGGAGGTGTCGGCGGCGCCTAGGGCGGCGACGACGAGGCGGCGACGACGCGAGGCAACGGCGGCTAGCGGCGGCGGCTTAGCGGCAGCGATGGCGCACGGGTGTGGGGAGGGCTAGGGCTTGGCTTTTGGGGCAGCCCTCCCCTTCTATTTATGAGAGGGAGAGCAGCCTTGGGAGGGGTGGGTTTGAATCCAAACCCAAACCCAAGTTGGATTGAGAGAAGGACTCTTTCCTTCTTCCACTAGGAAACCATTGTTCCAGTTTGACTTTTCAAACTTTCTGTTTGACTTTCAATTTAGAGCTTTAATCCTCTCTTGCAAATTCCCAAACCAAGTGACCTAGGATATGATCCAATCATTCCACTTATCCATGAAACATTCATGGTCCATTCCCCTTCCGGTCTGGTGAACCTTCTAGAAGCTTCTATAACCTCTTCGATGAAAACATCGGAATCTTTCCCAAACTCCGGAATCGGACTTTCCTTATATGAATCTTATTCTCCGGACCATTGCGGATCCCCTCGTGATATCCCGGATTCCATCCGAGACTCTGAACAACATTCGGTATCCCTACTAACATTCCATATCTACTAAACAACATCGAATCCTTAAGTGTTTCTCCCTACTGTTCGTGAATTATGCGGACATGACCGAGACACTTCTCCGATCAATAACCAATAGAGGAATCTGGAAATTCATATGCCTCCCACATATTTCTACGATTACTTTGTGATCGAATGAACCACTTACATACCATACCAATTTCCCTTTGTCACACAATAGTTTACTTATCCGAGGTTTTGATCGTCGGTATCTCTGCATACCTAGTTCAACCTCATTACTGATAGATACTCTTTTCTTGTTCCCATGATATGTGATCTCTTGTGAGCCAGTCACATGCTTGCAAGCTAATTGGATGACATTCCACCGAGAGAGCCCAAAGTATATCTATCCGTCATATGGATGGACAAATCTCACTCTTGATCCATGTGCCTCAACACATACTTTCCGAACACTCAATGCTACCTTTATAGCCACCCAGTTACGGTGTGCTATTTGATGTCATCAAAGCATCCTTCCGGTGATGGTGATTAGCATGATCTCATGGTCGAACTATTGAAATGACTTGATCTTTATGCTACGCTTATCTATAGGAGTATGTCCATCATACCATTCTCCTAATGATATGATCTTGTTGTTAATAACATCTCAATGTTCATGATTAAGAAACCACGATCATCTATTTAACCAACAAGCTAGTATTATAAAGAGGCTTTACCAGGGACTCTAATTTAGTTTACAAATCACACAAGTATTAATGCTTCCGGTTAATACTGTTATAGCATGAATGTAAACATTTATCATAAACACAAAGATATAATAATAACCACTTTTATTGTTGCCTCTAAGGCATATCTCCAATAATTACTTCCAGTGTTTCTTCTCATGTTTGTATATGGCACAACTAGGAGGAAGGGAGCTAGATACAATGATGGAGCCAAATTATCCTACAACGACAGCAACCTGCAGTCCGTAGGTGCTAATCGTTCTTAAATCTTGACTGTTTTGTCTCTGTGGTTTTCGTTTCGTAATATATATTCTATTTAGTCATCAAAAAAGAGAAAAGATGGAGAATTATCTGAAAAGTTTATTGAAGTATAATGTCTCTATACGCATTCAGTTTGTTCTTGGATTTTGATGGTCTGAATGCAGACTTGTATTATGCATATTTAGGACCAAATTAAAGGAGAACTTTGGTTAAAATAGTTGTTTCCCTTGTATGTTCTACCAGGTTCAGATTGGTGCATCATCTAGGTTGGATAGGCGCAAGTGGAGTTGCTGTTGTGGCAAAGATGCATACCAAGTAGGTCGATGAAGGGAGGGGATAAGGTCGGTAGAGGATGCCGTGCCCAATGGGAGTAATGAGTTCACGGCTAGGGCTTGTTGGCGACAACGACAAATCCTTTTTTCAGCAAAGGATGCCCCAACATGTGCAAAGGTTAGAGCTTTGTCTCAGCTCATCGTTGGACTTTCTGCTTCATAATAATCCTAAAGATAATCTAAATGTATCATATGGCTTCATTTTTTGTTTGCAAGTTCTTTGTCGGTTTTCTTTTGCTGTGAGTTGTGCTCCCTGTCTGTTTGCTTAGTTGTTGTGTGGTAAGGCAACAAAGATAATTAGCGGGTATGTATGTTAGCTAGGACAACAACCATTTCCTGATGTTTGGTTCTGGGTTCAGTAGGCTAAACTATAAAAATAGCATGCCTATCAAAATGATGTTGTTTGCCTTGTGAGTTGACAGGGAGCTATCAAATTAATTATACATCTCTACATGTTTCATGGTCTAGAACATTGTCATATTTTTATGGAGATTTCATGTGCATGTATCAGTTTTGGGCCACGCCAAGACGAGGGCGACAATGCAGCAGTGACCATGGCCTCTTAAGTTTCTATAGCGTGCAAATAAGGTCGGCGATTCCGGTGGGCATTTATTCTTCTGCTTAAAGGCGCCCTTGATGGGTTGTTTTCATCAGGTATCCGAGCTGTGGATTCTGGCGATTTTTGTATATTTTTGCCTAATCCAAATTTTACAAGGATTTTTTTGTGAATCTGAATTTATTTCAGTGATGCAGAGTGTGAGACCTTTGATGGGCATCGCTTACAGTTTCTTATGAAGAAAATATATTAGGTGCTTTTCTTTGATGTCTGATATGTACAATTATAGATAAATTATATTTTGTATATGATGATTTTAATGACCCTTCTCATAATAATGATTCCAAACATTGCCCGACGCCGCCGGCCCGCGCAATTCCAACCGCGCGCATGACCTCTCCTCCATGCTTGCAGGATCCTGCTCTTCCTCGACTCGATCCCCTCCGCGATCTTCTGCTCAACGTCGGGCAGGTGGTGCCGCAGGAGCGCGTCGGAGAAGGGCGGCGGCGCGGAGGGTGAGCAGCGAGCGGACGGAGCAAGACGAGGATGACTGCCATGTCGTACGGCAGGAGGCGCTGCAGCCAGGATGCAGCACGCCATTGTAGTCCCCGCCGCCGGCGTGGTGCGCTGCCTCGAGAAGGCCGTCGACCGCCCCTAGGAGGGCCATAGCATCTGCCCGTTCTCGTTATCTTCAACAGCCATAGTAAGATCCTCCCGATCCTCTTTTTTGGCCAACTCGCTTATCTTTGCCATTGTTGTCCTTCATCAGATCGCTCGGGCAGTTGTGGCAATCGATCATCTTTATCTAGACCCGTATGTGTATTTTACTATTGTATATTTGTTTGTCATTTTCAGGTGCTTGAGACTTCAGAATGTGGCACGCACAGCTGAAGTTTGTGCAAGTGCTCAAGTGGTAAGTTGTTCTTTAATTTTTCCTCTTCGATGATTAATGATACGGAGTACATTTATTAGCATTTAGGTACATTTGTATTGCTGTTATATTGTTCTTTGTGAAATCTCCATCATCCTTATGACAGTGAGTGTGCAATCAGATTCCATAATGAGTTCTCCTTAATCTCATATAGAAACGTGATCTTGTGGGTACTAAAGAGTTATTGTTGACTGCTGGAATTCCTTGTTTTTCAGGACATGCTACAACATAGCAGGCTAGAAAATTTTATTTCCATAAGAATCATATCAGAGCCTGAGGTAATATTATGCCGGTGATATTCATTGCATACAATAGCTTTAGGAATTAAAGTGCAGAGCCTCATATCATTTGCTGCAACTCAGTTAAAAGGAATGCAATTTTCCATGTCTCGTAAACTACATATCTCTGTAGTGCAAGTCTGTAAGGCAACCTAACTAAGAAGCATGCCAACGAAAATTTGACTAATGACTATGAAAAAAAAAGTTATGCAGAAGATAAGTTACACATTTACACTTTCTACGATGGCCCATATTTTTTTGAGTTGCCCTATTATTTTAGCTGAAAGCAAGTGCGAATACTATGCCTCTAACTCAGATTTATCGTCTCAAATATGATAAGAGAGATGCGGTGTGAACAATGTTGCTTTGCTTTAAGAAAACTTCAATATATTTGCATCTTTGCAATTAACTCATATGAATATATGGTCTGCTAAATACGTGTGGTCAATCCAAAATTTTCAATTAAGGTATATAGAACTCAAAAAAAGAGTGTCATTACGGACTACGGAGACAGACGTGAGCATGGGTGAAAGCAAGGTATTACTAGGATAATTCAGTTTACTATACCATGCGACCTACTACTATTTGTATTGTCCTTAAGTATTTGGAGTTCAATTTATAATACCGTATTCATGTGGGCATACAAGCTTTTCGTTTGTTAATATCGACGTTCTCGCTTGTACTACATAACCAGAGTGAAAAGATTAAGGAAACGTTCGAACGAGTTGTGGTTGTTTTACTCTATAAATAGTGTCTACTATTGAAAATAATTAGAGAATTCTTCTATTGGTACCTCGCACACTCCTTTTTTTCCCCTAATGACGACTATGATATTCTGCCAACAGGATTCTCATGTGCCGACGTGATGTACCTCAGCTAATTTATTGAGCAAATTGGTGGGAAGCTCCAAAACTTCAGTTTACTCCCGTATGAGATCTACATTTTTATTTTCACGTATGCAGCAAATCAGTGCTCCAATACCTCCTGGTCGGTCCTTTGATTTCTTCCATTATGCATGTATGTGGAAGCTGTGAGAGGTGGGGACACGCTGGTTCAGGTACAGGGATGTCGACTAATGGATGCTACTCTTTTGGTTCACCTTCTCTTATTCACCTTTTTTCTATTTCACAAAGCTTGGATTATCCTATTATGTTGGATGCTTGGCTTCTATCCGAAGGTATTGTCTATTGCTTCATTGAGTGGTGGCATTGCTGCATTTTGTCCTACATACTTCTTGTGTTGGATTTGTGTCCACAATGTTTATATTCCTTTCACGGGTCGTCCCATGTGCAATTGCAGATGAGGGTCTTCCACGAGGACTAGCAGCTGCATGTAATTGGTTCAGTATTTCAGGGAGAGGAGTATTTCAGATAAGCCGTGAATGCAATGCAAATCTGAATACATGAGTGTAATTAGCCTTTGTCTTCACATTTAGATTTGAAGAATTCTTTTACAATGTCGATACTATATTGCAATTCCTGAACACAATACTTGGAAATCATGGCATTATTATTACCGATACACAATTATTAAACGGTTTGAATTGTTTTTAAATGAATTCAAGTATTGTACCTTGCAATATTGAAAAGTGTACACGGTTTTAGGTACGTAGTGGCGTTTCTCAATTTCGTGGAAATTGCAATGGCGTCTATTTTCTTGTCAGGCTTTTCTGTTTTGCGTTGTGGACCACAATGTCGAGGCGACGTGCCAAGCAGTTGTATCGCCATTATATTTTTGTATCCTTAGACACTTTCTTACTGATTGTATCGTTTCTAATTCTGCTCTTGTTGTATCGTTTCTATATTTTTGAACGTAAGGTGAAAGCTTGATGGAGGTAGGTTGCATGTTACTGTGAAATTCAGTTTGGAGCAACATTAGGCATTCAGTTCAGTGAAATGTACTCCCGTTTAATTTCACTCATTTATTCATAACATTCCAGCAAACTAAGTAGGATATTTTATTTACAATCTGTTCAGTTCTACACACATACAAGTAGCACCTAGAATTCTTATTTAGAGCAACTCTGGGATGACAGCCAACATGTGCAATGGTGACGGCAACAGAGAACGAGTGCTACCCTCATTCTGAACTGGGTTTTGCGCCGACCTGTTCCGCTGGGTTTCTAGCAGTTCGGGCTTCTACCCTCAGATGGGCATCGAACGAACGAGGCTGATTGATGTCACTGCAGTTTTGTGCAGTAGGTCAGAGGATCCCGTGCCTTTATGGCAGTAGTTTTCCAGGATAGCATTTCTAACATGTTTACATACGCACAAGAATATTGTATAGTTCTAACTCTTAAAATATATATGCAGATAGGTGCACATGATGACCTTTCCTCAACTGAGTTGGTGTTTTTTAGCAATGTATCGTCTCATGTTTATTATGGTTGTTGTAAAATTTTATTCATCATTATTGCAACAGGAGAATGTTTGTAATCATTATTATTGTAAAATGTTATTCTCCCCAACATTTTACCTCATTTCAAATACTTATATTTATGCCACGCTCAGAATAGTGTTACATTCTTATGCCGGTGCAGGTTATAAGGTCAACTTTAGAATAACATGCATCAATCCATAATAGATTTTTTCATCTCTAATAAAACAACTATTTCTTCAACTATGTTGTATGTGCAAGTTATATACAAGTTACTCAATGCGGTTTAGTTTCAGATAATTCTATGGCCAAAATAATGTCTCGCTTTCGGCCTTGGCGCCAGCGGCGCACTAGGTCATCTAGTTGGCACAGAGGCTGAGAGTAATGATCCATTTGTTTAAAACATACTGGGCACAGATTTGTACTGGAAACCGTGGTCTTTTGTGTTGTTTCGTAATTTAAAATTTAAGCTCCTATAAGTATAGTCAATAAACAGCCAGTGAGACGTTAACAAAATGGCGGTCTACTACACTATCATAAATTCCCATTAGAAGATACCAACAAATGAAAATAGACTCAATATGTTCTCATTTGTCGAAAAATAAAACATTATACATTGTTGGAATTTGGTGTATATTAGCCTGCTGACCCATTAGACAAATTCTGAATTCTCTTTAGCCCACATGTATATGGCAGCATATGGCTGTGCTAGTGGTGCTAAAGTTTAGTCCCACATTGCTAGTTGAAGGGGAATTGGACCATCCTATATAGTAGAGTGTTGCATCACTCACTAAGGTGTGACAAGAAGAGTAGCCCTCGCGCACTCCTCCTCCGACGCCGCTCGCCTCGCCTTGTCACGACGCGCGCGCGGGTGGCGGGTGGCGGGAATCTCGCCGAGCTTTATTTTGCTGGTTGGGAAAACTGATTATGAGTCAGCCGTTTCTAGTTTTTATGGACGTGGACTGTTGACGTGCATTATATAAGTGTCTGCGCTAAATCTAATCGGTGAATCAATTCACACACGCGCCTACCTCCAGAACCTTGCGCCGCCGCTTTCGTCTTTTCCATCCCGGCTTGCTGCGTGCACCGCAGATCGGGACAGTAGGCTTCCGGAACCCCACCTCTCGTGAACCTGTACGGGTGAGGGGCGATCAGGTTTTTGGGGAGCGCTCAAGCGCGACTACTGACAACCACGACGTCGTCCGACGACGAGTTCCCAAACGACGACTTCTTCCCGGACGTCAGCGACCTCTTCGGCAACCTCAACAAGGGCGACAGCTCCGCCGCGGCTACTGCCGCAACTGCATAGTATGTGTTTACAATCTTTATCTTTCGGATCTTGCTAGAGTTCTTTGTTCTAGCGTTTGGCGTAGATGTTATAGGTTTATCTTGTATAGATGTAATCTGTTCATCTACTTTGTTGATCTGCATGTTTGGTTTTAGTACCGCATGTATGATCATGCTATATCAGTTTATTTTTCGGATTAAATCATATGGATTATTGCTTATATTTCCAACAATCCAAAAACCTGATCGTAGGCAACTGAATTCCACTGGTGTAGCCGCGGCTACTAGGCCGCCTCCTTTTGATGGCATGCACTATAAGAGATGGCGCAAGAGAGATGTTCTCTTGTTTGAAAACCTAAATTGCTATAGCGCCACTCTTGGCAAGCCTGAAGGAGATCTTTCTACTGAGCAGGAAGCGAACTTTAAGAAAGCCGATACCATGTTTATGGCGGCTTTGTTCAGTGTTCTTGGGGACAACATTGTTGATCCATATATTGAAGGGTTTCGCAGCATAGTAAATCAAAAAAATTCTACGGATGCGAACGGGAAAGCCAAGATATAATCTAGGAGATGCAAACAACGAGGGGGATTAGATGAGATCTTCATACCCTTGAAGATTCGCACAACGGAACGTTCGTCAGAACGTGGGTGATGTAGTCGTACTCGCTTCTCCTCCTCGCGATCCGATCCGATCTAACACCGCAAGTGGCGATGCCTCTGAGAGATGCACATGTGCGGCACCTCGACATCTCCTCCTTCCTCGGTCCAGCAAGTATGGTGGAGAGATGGATTGAATCTACAACGCGATGGCGCGGTGCAAGTGGTGGAGAGTTTCTGCAGCAGGGCTTTGCCTACGTGCAGTCGGGAGGGAGAGAGAGACAGGAGGGCAGCAGGGCGGCTAGGGCTTGAGGAGGAGGTATGGGGGGAGGGTGCGCCCCAGTCCTCTATATATAGAGGGGTGGGCGCCAGCCCTAGCCCCTCCCCCAAGCCCTAGGCCGGCGGCCAAGGAGGAAGGAGTGGGGGGCAAGTTCCCCCCCCCCTTCTAGAAGCTTTCCTAGGATTTGCCCTAGGTCTGGCCGGCTGGGCCCTATGGGGCCTTGTGCCCCTGGCCCAATGCGGCCAGGGCACTCCCTCATAGGCCCATGCCCCCTCCCGGTAGGTGGGGCCACGTTGGTCCCCTTCCGGAAGGTTCTAGAAGCTTCCGGTACAATACAGATTAACCCGAAACAATTCCGAACTCCAAAAACTGCATTGCCTTATATGAATCTTATTCTCCGGACCATTCCGGAACCTCTCGTGATGTCCCAGATCCCATCCGAGACTCCGAACAAAAACTCATAAACCAATTATCCAATCTATCCTAGCGTCGAGACACGTTAAGTGTGTGACCCTTCGGGTTCGAGAACATGCAGACATGATCTTCTATCAATAATCAACAGCGGGGTCTGGAAACCCATATTGACTCCCACACATTCATCGATGATCATATCGGATGAACCACGATGCCAGGATTCAATTAATCCCATATATATATTCCCTTCGTCTCGCGATATTTTACTTGCCCGAGATTTGATCGTCGGTACCGTCATACCTAGTTCAATCTCGTTCACAGCAAGTACTTTACTCGTTCCGTAATCCGATATCACTTTGTGATTAACTCCTTAACCACATGCTTGCAAGCGGTGTTGATATCGATTACCGAGTGGGCCCGAAGTATATCTCTCCGACTTGGGAGGGACAAATCCCATCTCGATACATACAACCCAACAGGTACTTTCCGATCACCTGAGAGACACCTTTATGATCACCCTCTCATAGGATGATGTTTGATGACCTCAAAGCTTTCTTCCGATACAAGGGAGTTGTATTATCTCATGGTCTAAGGAATACAATATTTGACATAAGAAAAGCTTCGCAAAGATGAACACGATGACACGATCTAATTGCTCCGCTTAGTTTGGGTTTGTCCATCATATCATTCTCCCAATGATATGATCTCATTATTAATTGACAACTCATGTCTATGGTTAGGAAACCTTAACCATCATTAATCAATGAGCTAGTCCATAGAGGCTTACTAGGGACACGGTGTTGTTCACAAACCACACAAGTATTAAAGTTTCCGCTTAATACAATTCTAGCATGGAATATAAACTTTATCATGAACAATAATTATAATAATAACATCTTTATTATTGCCTGTAGGGCATAATTCCAATAGTCTCCTACTTGCACTAGAGTCAATAATCTAGTTTACATTTGGTAACAATCTCACACCCATGGCACTAAGGTGCTGATCATGTTTTGCACGTGGAAGTGGTTTAGTTAATGGATCTGCGACATTCAGATCTGTATGTACTTTGCTAATCTTCAGATCTCCATCTGCTATATAATCTCGGATTATATGAAACTTGCGGTTGATATGCTTAGTCTTTGGATGATATCTTGGTTCCTTAGCGAGTGCTATGGCGCCAGTGTTGTCACACAATATCTCCAGTGGGTCCAATGCACTTGGAACCACGCCAAGCTCAGTGATGAAGTTCCTGATCCAAACTCCTTCACTTGACGCTTCTGCAGCAGCCATGTATTCCGCTTCTACTGTAGATCCCGCGATCACGCTTTGCTTGCAGCTTCTCCAGCTCACAGCTCCTCCATTCAAAATATAAACGTATCATGTCTGAGATTTAGAATCATCCTTGTCGGTGTCGAAACTAGCGTCGACGTAACCTTTTACGACGAGTTGTTCATCACCTCCATATACTAAGAACATTTCTTTAGTCCTATTTAGGTACTTTAGGATGTTCTTCACGGCTGTCCAGTGTTCCACTCCTGGATCACTTTGATATCTGCTCGTCAAACTAAGAGCATTGGACACATCCGGTCTAGTACACAGCATGGCATACATGATAGAACCTATGGCCGAGGCATAAGGCACTTTGCTCATAGCTTCTCTATCATTTACCGTAGCTGGACACTGAGCCTTGCTCAATATCTTACCTGACAACATAGGCACTGAACCTTTCTTTGACTTATCCATTCTGAACCTTTTCAGAACTTTGTCTATGTATGTACTCTGGCTTAAAGCTATCAGGCGTCTTTGTCTATCTCTATAGATTTTGATGCCCAATATATAAACAGCTTCACCTAGGTCTTTCATTGAAAAACACTTGTTCCAATAACTCTTCACATCGTTAAGCATGTTAATGTCATTTCCAATAATCAATATGTCATCCACATATAGTACCAGAAATGTCACCGAGCTCCCACTCACTTTCTTGTAGATACAAGCTTCATAGCAATTTGGAACAAATCCAAAGCTCTTGATCACTTGATCAAAACGAAGGTTACAACTCCGAGATGCTTGCTTCAGTCCATAAATGGAACGCTGAAGTTTGCACACTTTATCAGCATCCTTAGGATCGACAAAACCTTCGGGTTGCATCATATACAACTCTTCATCAATGTTGCCACTGAGGAATGCAGTCTTGACATCGATCTGCCATATTTCATAATCATGAAACGCAGCAATTGCTAATAAAATCCGAATGGACTTAAACATCGCTACGGGAGAGAAAGTCTCATCGTAGTCAACACCTTGAACTTGTCGAAAACCTTTCGCGACAAGCCGTGCTTTATAGACGGTAACATTACCATCCGCGTCCGTTTTCTTCTTGAAAATCCATTTGCACTCAACGGCCTTTCGGTCGCTAGGAGGGTCCACCAAAGTCCATACTTGGTTTTCGCTCATGGATCCCAATTCGGATTTCATGGCCTCTAGCCATTTCTCAGAGTCTGGGATCATCATCGCTTCCTCATAGTTCGTAGGTTCACTGTCTTCTACCAACAAGACAGTCAAGACAGGGTTGTCGTACCACTCGGGAGGGGCACGCGACCTTGTCGACCTGCGACGTTCAGCAGCAGCATCGTCCGAAGCTTCATGATCCTTGTCATTAGCTTCCTCTATTGCTGGTGCAGGCGGCACTGGAACAATTTCAGGTGCTGCGCTACTCTCCAAGTCAAGAGAAGGTTCAACAACCTCGTCTAGCTCTACTTTCCTCCCACTCACTTCTTTCGAGAGAAACTCCTTCTCAAGAAAGGAACCATTCTTTGCGACAAACACTTTGCCTTCGGTTCTGTGATAGAAGGTATACCCAATAGTTTCCTTAGGGTATCCTATGAAGACGCATTTCTCCGCTTTGGGTTCGAGCTTGTCCGGCATCAACTTCTTGACGTAAGCTTCGCATCCCCAAACTTTAAGAAACGACAACTTAGGTTTAGCACCAAACCACAGTTCATACGGTGTCGTCTCAACGGATTTAGGTGGTGCCCTATTTAAAGTGAATGCAGCGGTTTCTAATGCATAACCCCAAAATGATAACGGCAAATCAGTAAGAGACATCATTGACCAGACCATATCTAATAGGGTTCGATTCCGGCGTTCAGACACACCATTGCGCTGTGGTGTTCTGGGTTGCGTGAGTTGCGAAACGATTCCACTTGCTTTAAGATGCGTGAGAAAATCATAACTCAAATATTCACCTCCACGATCGGATCGTAGAAACTTAATTTTTCTGTTACGATGGTTTTCCACTTCATTCTAAAATTCTTTGAACTTTTCAAATGTTTCAGATTTATGTTTCATTAAATAGTTATACCCATATCTACTTAAGTCATCGGTAAAAGTGAGAAAATAGCAATATCCACCGCGCGACGAAACACTCATCGGTCTGCATACATCGGTATGTATGATTTCCAACAAGTCTGTTGCTCGCTCCATCATTCCGGAGAACGGGGTTTTGATCATCTTGCCCATGAGGCATGGTTCGCATGTGTCAAATGATTCAAAATCAAGAGACTCCAAAAGTCCATCAGAATGGAGTTTCTTCATGCGCTTTACTCCAATATGACCTAGACGATAGTGCCACAAATAAGTAGTATTATCACTATCTACTTTGCATCTCTTAGCCTCAATGTTATGGATGTGTGTTTCATCCCTTTCGAGATTCAGAAGAAATAAACCATTCACAGCAGGTGCATGACCATAAAAGATGTTACTCATATAAATAGAACAACCATTATTCTTCGATTTAAATGAATAACTGTCTTGCAATAAACACGATCCAGAAATAATGTTCATGCTCAACGCAGGCACATAATAACACTTATTAAGGTTTAAAACTAATCCCGAAGGTAAAACTAAGGAGAGCGTGCCGACGGCCATCACATCAACTCTTGATCCGTTGCCAACGCGCATCGTCACCTCATCCCTCGCAAGCCGCCATCTATTCCGTAGCTCCTGTTTCGAGTTACAAATATTAGCAACTGAACCAGTATCAAATACCCAGGCACTACAACGAGGGCTAGTAAGGAAAATATCAAAAACATGTATATCAAATATACCTTTGATGGTGCCAGCCTTCTTGTCCGCTAAGTACTTCGGACAGTTGCGCTTCCAGTGACCCTTGTCCTTGCAATAGAAGCACTCAGTGTCCGGCTTAGGACCAGACCTGAGCTTCTTCTCAGCAGGGGCAACGCGCTTGCCGCCGCCTTTCTTGAAGGGCTTCTTTCACCCTTACCTTTCTTGAAGGTGGGGGGCTTGTTGACCATCAACACATGATTATCCTTTTTGATGTCCACCTCTGCAGCCTTCAGCTTTGCGAAGAGCTCGGTGATCGTATTAGTGGAACCAATTTGATTATGAGTCACTACAAAACTTTTGTAGCTGGGAGGGAGTGATTGCAGAACCCTGTCAATCTTGAGCTCCTATGGAATCTTGCAGTCCAGTTGCTCAAGGCGTTGAGTGTAGCCCGACATCTTAATAGCGTGCTCACTAACGGAACTCCCTTCCTCCATCTTGCAGTTAAAGAATTTCTCAGAGATCTCATATCTCTCAGAACAGGCCTGAGTCTGAAACATAGTTTTCAGCTCCTCAAGAATCTCAAAGGGCCCGGGATAGTCTTCAAAACGATTTTGAAGGTCCGATTCCATAGCAAACAACATGGTGCTCTTAATCACACCATAATCATCTTTGTGCGACTGATAGACAGCTTTCTCATCAGCCGGCGCAGTTGCAGCAGGGGCGTCACTTAACGCTTTCTCAAGGACATAGTCCTTTTGACCACCAGAGAGAATGATTCTCAGATTGCGGAACCAGTTGGTGAAGTTAGACCCATTGTTTCTAAGCTTTTCCTTCTCAGCAAAAACGTTGAAGTTGAATTTGGACTTAGCCATTTGATCTACAATGTTTGCAAGTACAAATTAGACTATGTTCATGATAACTAGTTCAACTTTTAATCAAATTACTAGATGAACTCCCACTAAATTCAACATCCCTCAAGTTGTTTAGTGAACATGATCCAAATTCACCACACCTAATCCGATCTTCACGAGAAGAGATGTGGTTTCAATGGTGGCCAACGAAGTGTCGATCATATCATTCATATGACTCATGCTTAACCTTTCGGTTCATGTGTTCCGAGGCCATGTCTGTACATGCTAGGCTCGTCAAGTCAAACCCAAGTATTTCCGCGTGTGCAAAACTGGCTTGCACCCGTTGTATGTGAACGTAGAGTCTATAGCACCCGATCATCACGTGATGCTTGGACACGACGAACTTTCGCAACGGTGCATACTTGGGGAGGACACAGTTTTATCTTAATCTTTAAGTGAGGAATCATCTTATAATGCTACCGTCGCGATCTAAGCATAATAAGATACATAAAAGGATAAACATCACATGCATATAACTTTATGTGACATGGTATAGCCAATCTTCGCGCAATGATCTCCATCTTGTGCCATACCATATCACAGAAAACACTCCCTGCAAAAACAAGTTAGACGCCTCTACTTTGTTGTTGCATGTTTTACGTGGCTTATGGGAGTAGCAAGCTAAGAACGATTCTTACCTACGGAAAGCCACAACAGTGATATTATGGTTGCCAAACTCCGGTGTAAATCCCATGACAACTATAGTGAGAGAAACTGGCATCCACCAGCCGCATGTGTGGAACAAGCCACACGTCAAGTGCGGAGCCGGTCTCGCGAACGACGTCGCGTAAGGTTGGCCTGGACCGCTTCAATCTCACTATCCCGCGTCATAATAAGAACACAAACAAGAGGCTTGCAATAGAAAACATCAATGCCCGCAACAACCATGTTGCGTTCTACTCCTGAAACACATCTACGCATAGATCTAGCTCTGATACCACTGAAGGGTTTCGCAGCATAGTAAATCAAAAAAATTCTACGGATGCGAACGGGAAAGCCAAGATCTAATCTAGGAGATGCAAACAACGAGGGGGATTAGATGAGATCTTCATACCCTTGAAGATTCGCACAGCGGAACGTTCGTCGAAACGTGGGTGATGTAGTCGTACTCGCTTCTCCTCCTCGCGATCCGATCCGATCTAACACCGCAAGTGGCGATGCCTCCGAGAGATGCACACGTGCGGCACCTCAACGTATCCTCCTTCCTCGGTCCAGCAAGTACGGTGGAGAGACGGATTGGATCTACAACGCAACGACGCGGTGCAAGTGGTGGAGAGTTTCTGCAGTAGGGCTTTGCCTACGTGCAGTCGAGAGGGAGAGAGAGAGAGGAGGGCAGCAGGGCGGCTAGGGCTTGAGGAGGAGGTGTGGGGGGAGGGTGCGCCCCAGCCCTCTATATATAGAGGGGTGGGCTCCAGCCCTAGCCCCTCCCCCAAGCCCTAGGCCGGCGGCCAAGGAGGGAGGAGTGGGGGGCAAGTTCCCCCCTTCTAGAAGCTTTCCTAGGGTTTCCCCTAGGTCTAGCCGGCTGGGCCCTATGGGGCCTTGTGCCCCTGGCCCAATGCGGCCAGGGCACTCCCTCATAGGCCCATGCCCCCTCCCGACAGTTGGGGCCACGTTGGTCCCCTTCCGGAAGGTTCTAGAAGCTTCCGGTACAATACAGATTAACCCGAAACAATTCCGAACTCCAAAAACTGCATTGCCTTATATGAATCTTATTCTCTGGACCATTCCGGAACCTCTCGTGATGTCCCAGATCCCATCCGAGACTCTGAACAAAAACTCATAAACCAATTATCCAATCTATCCTAGCGTCGAGACACGTTAAGTGTGTGACCCTTCGGGTTCGAGAACATGCAGACATGATCTTCTATCAATAATCAACAGCGGGGTCTGGAAACCCATATTGACTCCCACACATTCATCGATGATCATAACGGATGAACCACGATGCCAGGATTCAATCAATCCCATATATATATTCCCTTTGTCTCGCGATATTTTACTTGCCCGAGATTTGATCGTCGGTACCGTCATACCTAGTTCAATCTCGTTCACAGCAAGTACTTTACTCGTTCCGTAATCCGATATCACTTTGTGATTAACTCCTTAACCACATGCTTGCAAGCGGTGTTGATATCGATTACCGAGTGGGCCCGAAGTATATCTCTCCGACTTGGGAGGGACAAATCCCATCTCGATACATACAACCCAACAGGTACTTTCCGATCACCTGAGAGACACCTTTATGATCACCCTCTCATAGGATGATGTTTGATAACCTCAAAGCTTTCTTCTGATACCAGGGAGTTGTATTATCTCATGGTCTAAGGAATACAATATTTGACATAAGAAAAGCTTCTCAAAGATGAACACGATGACACGATCTAATTGCTCCGCTTAGTTTGGGTTTGTCCATCATATCATTCTCCCAATGATATGATCTCATTATTAATTGACAACTCATGTCTATGGTTAGGAAAGCTTAACCATCATTAATCAATGAGCTAGTCCATAGAGGCTTACTAGGGACACGGTGTTGTTCACAAACCACACAAGTATTAAAGTTTCCGCTTAATACAATTCTAGCATGGAATATAAACTTTATCATGAACAAGAATTATAATAATAACATCTTTATTATTGCCTCTAGGGCATAATTCCAACATATATGTCATTTGATAATGGCAAGGACGCGTGGGAAGCGCTCGAGACCAAGTTTGGGGTCTCGGACGCTGACACTGAGTTGTATGTCATGGAGCAATTCTATGACTACAAGATGGTTGATGAGCGCTCCGTCGTTGAGCAGGCTCATGAGATACAATCACTTGCCAAAGAACTTGAGCAGTTCAAGTGTTCCTTACCGGACAAATTTGTGGTTGGTGGCATTATTGCCAAGCTTCCTCCCTCGTGGAGGAACTTTGCTACTTCTCTGAAACATAAAAGACAAGAGTTTTCCGTTACGGATCTCATTGGGTCTCTTCATGTGGAAGAGAAGGCGAGTGCAAAGGACAAAACTGCTCGAGGGTTTGAGGGAGGTTCTACTGCCAATTTGGTGCAGAGGAAAAACTTCCAATCCCACAAGTTCAAGAATAAGAACAAACTGAAGGAAAGGGGAAGTTTGATGGCAAGAACAAGGCCACGCACTCAACCAACTTCAAGAAGAAAAATGATAAAAGGAAAGGCTCTTACCACGTCTGTGGTGATCCTGGTCATTGGGCTCCTAGCTGTCCTAATCGCTTTGACAAGCGTCAACATGGGAACAGCGGCAATGCCGCTAATGTTGTTATTAGTACTAAGATGAAGGATGTTGGGTACGGTATTCTACCTACTATCCTTTCAGTATGTCATTCTCCTGATTGGTGGATAGACATGGGTGCTAATACGCATGTATGTTCTGATATTTCCATGTTTTCCTCTTATCAGGTCTCAAGGACTTCTTCCGTGCTGATGGGAAACGGCTCACGTGCTTCTATTCATGGTGTTGGTACGGTAAATCTGAAGTTTACTTCGGGGAAGACCGTACAGCTGAAGAATGTGCAGCACGTTCCCTCCATCAATCAGAATCTCGTCAGCGGATCGCTTCTATGTCGAGATGGCTTTAAGTTGGTTTTTGAGTCCAATAAAGTTGTAATTTCTAAGTATGTAAAATTTGTTGGAAAGGGTTATGAGTGCGGAGGTCTGTTCCGCTTGTCTTTGTCAGACTCATGTACTAAAGTTATTAATCATGTTTGCAATGATAATGAGTCCAATGTTTGGCATTCACAACTCTATCATATTAACTTTGGTTGCATGACACGGCTAGCCAATATGAGTTTAATTCCGAAATTTACCACTATCAAAGGTTCTAAGTGTCAAGTTTGTGTGCAAGCAAAGCAACCCCGCAAGTCTCATACGGCTGCGGAACCGAGAAACTTAGCACTGCTAGAACTTATACATTCAGATCTTTGTGAGATGAATGGTGTGTTGACAAAAGGTGGAAAAAGATACTTTATGACGTTGATTGATGACTCCACTATATACTGCTATGTTTATCTTCTGAAATCTAAAGATGAAGCTTTGAACTACTTCAAAATCTATAAAGCTGAGGAAAAAACCAACTTGATCTTAGAATCAAGCGGCTAAGGTCGGATCGTGGTGGAGAGTACTTTTCAAATGAATTTGATTTATTCTGTACGGAACATGGAATTATACATGAGAGGACGCCTCCCTACTCATCTCAGTCAAATGGGGTGGCCGAAAGAAAGAACCGCACTCTAACTGATTTGGTTAACGCCATTTTAGATACATCGGGTCTTTCCAAGGAATGGTGGGGGGAGACGCTAATGACTGTGTGTCATGTCCTAAACCGTGTTCCCGTAAATGATAAAACCATGACTCCATTTGAGGAATGGGAAAAGAAAAGGCTTAAACTCTCTTACTTACGAACTTGGGGTTGTTTGGCGAAATTCAATATTCCAATACCCAAGAAGCGAAAGCTTGGACCAAAAACCATGGATTGTGTTTTTCTGGGATATGCTTTTCATAGCATTGGCTATAGATTTTTGATAGTAAAATCTGAGGTATACGACATGCATGTTGGTACAATTATGGAGTCGAATGATGCGACTTTCTTTGAGGACATCTTTCCTATGAAAGGTATGTCTAGCTCATCAAATCAGGAGATGACTAGTTCATCTAGTCAAGAATTTTCTATAATTCCTGAACCCACTATGCCGACAGAACACTCTGATGATCCTGTGGAGGATGACAATGAAGCTCCCAAAAGGAGCAAGAGACAAAGGACCGCAAAGTCATTTGGTGATGATTTTATTGTGTACCTTGTGGATGATACTCCCACTTCCATTTCAGAAGATTATGCATCTCAAGATGACTACTACTAGAAGGAAGTTGTCCGAAGCGAGATGGAATCCATCTTAGCTAATGGTACTTGGAAAGTCACTGATCGTCCTTATGGGTGCAAACCTGTAGGATGTAAGTGGGTGTTCAAGAAAAAGCTTAGACCTGATGGTACTATTGAAAATTACAAGGCACGTCTTGTGGCTAAGGGTTATACCCAAAAGGAAGGTGAAGACTTCTTCGATACCTACTCACCTGTAGCCAGATTGACCACTATTTGAGTACTACTTTTCTTGGCTGCCTCACATGGTCTTCTCGTTCATCAAATGGACGTTAAGACAACTTTTCTAAATGGAGAGCTAGATGAGGAAATTTATATGGAGAAGCCTGACGGATTTGTATTAGATGGTCAAGAAGGAAAGGTGTGTAAGTTAGTGAAGTTTTGTATGGTCTTAAGCAAGCTCCTAAGCAGTGACAACTTTAACTGCTAAAGGCTTTGTTGTAAATGAAGCTGACAAATGTGTGTACTATCGCCATGGTGTGGGCGAGGGAGTTATTATGTGTCTCTACGTTGATGACATATTGATATTTGGGACCAACCTCGCTGTTATCGAGGAGGTCAAAGAGTTCCTATCTCGCTGTTTTGAGATGAAGGACTTGGGAGTGGCTGATGTAATATTAAATATCAAGCTACTCAAGGATGACAATGGTGGGATTACACTGCTTCAGTCTCACTATGTGGAAAAGATATTAAGTCGCTTCGGGTATAGCGACTGCAATTCTTCTCCAATGCCTTATGATCCGAGTGTGCTACTTCGAAAGAATCGAAGGAATGCTAAAGATCAATTGCGATATTCTCAAATTATTGGCTCGCTCATGTATTTAGCCAGTGCTACTAGACCTGACATCTCCTTTGTTGTAAGCAAACTGAGTCGATTTGTGTCAAATCCTGGAGATGATCATTGGCATGCTCTTGAAAGAGTTTTGCGCTATTTGAAAGGCACTGGTATTCACTATACTGGGTATCCTCGGGTACTTGAAGGTTATAGTGATTCAAACTGGATATCTGATGCTGATGAGATTAAGGCCACAAGTGGTTATTTGTTTACACTTGGTGGTGGCGCTGTTTCCTGAAAGTCTTGCAAGCAGACCATCTTAACGAGGTCAACAATGGAAGCAGAACTCACAGCATTAGACACAGCCACTATTGAAGCAGAGTGGCTTCGTGAGCTCTTGATGGACTTACCTGTGGTTGAAAAACCAATACCCGCCATCCCGATGAACTATGATAATCAAACTAAGATCGTCAAAGTAAACAGTTTTAAGGATAATATGAAGTCATCAAGGCATGTGAAGAGGAGATTGAAATATGTCAGGAAACTGAGAAACTCTGGAGTTATTGCGTTGGATTATATCCAAACATCTAAGAACCTGGAAGATCCCTTCACAAAGGGTTTATCACGCAATGTGATAGATAATGCATCGAGGGAGATGGGTTTGAGACCCACGCTAAGAGTTGACCCCAATGGCAACCCGCTCTATGTGATCGGAGATCCCGTAAATTAGAGCTGGGAGACAAGCTGTTGGTCAGCTGAGAGGAGAGTATCTCCATATTATATTTACATCTCCATAAATATGCAATACTCTCTTAATCTGCATGGCAGGTTGATATTTATCTTAATGTGTTCTAAGTGACTTTTTATAAGCGGAGAGGTCCTGCAGAACATCTCTTGAGGAACACACATATATGAGTCTGACTGTCAAACGTCGTAGTCCGTGAGAGTTGGGTGCTCTCTAATAAACTCATGAAAAGCCCTTTAGTATGACGCATAAGCTCCAAACCGCGAGGAAGCCGACGGTAGCCCTGTACCGGTCTAGATTTTGTGTGAAACTAGTGCACAGAAAACTTGTAGTTCAAGGCATAGTCCACTATTTAAGTTGCTAGCTAACGTAGCATGAAGTTTAACGTGAAAGTTCAACTTAACAATCTCCACTACACACCGGTATATAAAACAATGTTCTGAAAGAAAAATGATGTGATGTGCCAATGAGACTTTGTGGTGGATTGTTGGAATTTGGTATATATTGGGCTGCTGGCCCATTAGACAAATTCTGAAATTCTCTTTGGCCCAGTTGTATATGACAGCATATGGCTGCGCTAGTGGTGCTAAAGTTTAGTCTCAAATTGCTAGTTGAAGGGGAATTGGACCACATTATATAGTAGAGTGTTACACCACTCACTAAGGTGTGACAAGAAGAGTAGCCCTCGCGCACTCCTCCTCCGACGCCGCCCGCCTCGCCACGCCTCGCCTCATCACGACGCGCGCGCCGCGGGTTGCGGGAATCTCGCCGAGCCGAGCTTTATTTTGCTGGTTGGGAAAACTGATTATGAGTCATTAACGGGCGCGTTAATTACAGCCGTTTCCAGTTTTTATGGACGTGGACTGTTACCGACTCGGACGTGGGCTAAACCCCACGATCTCCCTAACCTGCATTATATAAGTGTCTGCGCTAAATCTAATCGGTGAATCAATCCACACACGCGCCTACCTCCAGAACCTTGCGCCGCCGCTTTCGTCTTCCCCATCCCGGCTTGCTGCGTGCACCGCAGATCGGGACAGTAGGCCTCCGGAACCCGCCTCTCGTGAACCTGTACGGGTGAGGGGCGATCAGGTTTTTGGAAAGCGCTCAAGCGCGACTACTAGCAACCATGACGTCGTCCGACGACGAGTTCCCGAACGACGACTTCTTCCCGGACGTCAACGACCTCTTCGGCAACCTCAACATGGGTGACAGCTCCGCCGCGGCTACTGCCGCGACTGCATCGTATGTGTTTACAATCTTTCTTTTTCGGATCTTGCTAGAGTTCTTTGTTCTAGCGTTTGGCGTAGATGTTATAGGTTTATCTTGTATAGATGTAATCTGTTCATCTATTTTATTGATCTGCATGTTTGGTTTTAGTACCGCATGTATGATCATGCTTTATCAGTTTATTTTTCGGATTAAATCATATGGATTATTGCTTATATTTCCAACATACATTACACCGAATAACTTCAAGTACTTCACTAAATTGGCGTATACAACTCTTCACAACTTCATTGGGTATGGATCTCACATGAACTCACTACATTTGACCTCTTGCGTAGCTCCGAGGGTGATCCGCTTCTTAAGCGTTGCATCAAAGGCCCATAAAAACCCTGTTATGAAACTACGGCAAAAATCAAATGGGCGGAGAAGGGTCCAGCTCATGATGATGATGCGTTTTTCCTCCGGAGTTGCCACATCCTCCTTGGCTTCACCACTGGCCGCGGGGCACGTGAACGGTTTCTCGAGTAGATTCATGAAATGTGAGAAGCCTTGCTCTTCATTTGCTTGGCTCTTCTTTCCCCATGCGAATTTTCCGTCGAGAGGGTGGAAAATCTCAAAGCTTTTGGGACAAAATGCACACGCATTATTCAAGTGGGTGTGGCGTGACGAGGCATCTGTCGGTGGAGAACAGAAGGAAACGAGAAAAAATTAGGACGCCCACGTGATGGGAACAGTTCAAACATGTATGGAAAAATTACTACTAGTAGTATCAAACAGTTTATGCATAATCCGAAGGAAAAAAACATAAATGTAGTATACACTGCTAGGAAAGGTTTATAATCCGCTTACCGATGATGGTGCATGTTTCGACGGTTGGTGTGGATAAGTGGTGGTCGTAGCGTAGTTCGGCGAAGAAGTGCTTGACGGGGTCGTGGGCCTTGTTCTGTCTCTGCTTGCTACTGGTAATCTTCGTCTTGCGAGCCGTGACGCTGACATGGAGGCGTCGCGCTCCCTGCAATTCATCCAGATCGCTGGTAATCTTCGTCTTGCGAGCCGTGAAGCTGACATGGACCCAAATGTGGCCTCTGAACCCTACGTACGCGGCCATCAGAGGCTTGACAGGTACGAAGTCCATACCCTGAAACATTCCAAGTAGTACTACGTGTGAGTTCTGTTGGTAACTGATACTCCATATATACTCCATACAATTCATAGTACAATCAACATGACCAGGCATGGGATTTTGATCGCTGGGGCCTATTACCTTGTTGACAGCGTTGTAATGGCGCAGAGCATGGTGGACATGGCAAATGATGGAGGCGTCGCGCTCCCTGCAATTCATCCAGACCGGTGGGTTAATTAGGGGACTCGAAACTACTTAAGATCGACTTATGCAAATTAGAAAGCAGAAGGGAGACGGATGGATGGGATGGAGGAACGTACTCTTCGGTGCGCTGCTGGGGAGTCGTCGTCGATTGCATGCCGCACCCGCACATCGAGCGCTCCTGCAGTATTTGCTCCTCGCGGTGCAGGCCGTGCACGATCTGCTCCGGCACCACCCCCTCGGTCGACTGCGCCGATCCCATCGATGATCGAAAGATCGAGCGAGCGAGCCTCCTCTCGAGAGCTAGATAGTCCAGCGTAAGTATGTCGCAACTCTGGACAGGTCGTCTCCAAGAGAAACAATTAATCCAGAATCTCTAGGCCGCCCCTGCTGCCTCTGCATTGTACGTTTATATAGCGAAAAAGAAGGGAACGTCTGCAATCCGATTCGTACTCGATCAGCTCCCTTGTATACATATGGCGGTGCCTCCCGGACGACCGAATCATATGGCGAGTCGGAGGCGCCAAGAAGCTTGTCGTTTCCAAAAGAAAAGGAGCTGGTACTCGAGCGGGACCGGGCTACGCCATCTTATGGGCTTGAGGTTGGCTGGACCGAGCTTCGGCCTCAAGTGCATGGGCTTTTGTTGTTGATGGATAATTTTGGAACGGATGATTAATTCACTGGTATGGTAGCACAGGTAAACACACAAATAATATCCGTCTTGGCGGTTAGTGCAACCATCGGTCAAACCATACGCGGACGGTCCACCCTGTCAAGGCATTACTAGTGTGCATCACTGAATCTGAAATCTCAAGTAGACGTCGACCCGATGGGTAGGTGAAGAGAACAAGTTCTTATGAGATAACGTATCAATATAACCACAATGGGGTGGTGGCGCAGTTGGCTAGCGCGTAGGTCTCATAGCTAAATTGAGTTATCCTGAGGTCGAGAGTTCGAGCCTCTCTCACCCCAATTTTTTTGGCATATATTAAAATATTTTTTTTTGTCTTCCTATTGGAGAAAGATCTAGGCGCCCCTCAGTTCGGATCTCGGAGCCTGGACTTTGTGTGTAGGCATCGCGCACTCACAGTCCCACGCTTCTCCCTCCAAAGAACTCTGACAGCCCGCTCTGCATTCTATTGTATGCACGTGCATTCTATTGTATGCACGCGTGGGTCAGGGTTTTTCTAGACGGGCAGGTGTGCATGTGTCTGTGTGGCATGCGTCAAAGACTTAGAACAAAGAGTATATAGGCACAAAAAAAGGGACTCGGAACAATGAGTTTAGTAGACAGAGAAAAAGACTCGGAACAAAGAGGAGGGAACCCGACTTTGGCGGACGGGCTTGAGGAATGCGTGATAGAGGCGACACAGTATGCTAGGCCGGGACATCGGCATTTCTGTTGGAGCACGCAAGTACTTTGCTCTCTTACAAAATGGGCCGCTGCCTAAAAAGAAATATCTGACCAAGGAATGGCGGAGACCGAGCGCTCATTGCGGGAGAGATTGCCTCGGGAGCTGCTTGTTGCGGCCCGCAGCGGCACTAGCAACTAGCGCCGCCTGAAGAGGCGGTAGATGGCCCGGCCCATTAGCGTCTGCAATCAGGCGCTTCTTCTTTTTTTAATTTTAATGAATTTTAAATCTGAACAATAGTTAGATCATAAACATTATTTAAAATATCATGAACAAAAGTTTTAAAAATCATGATTTTTTTTTTGAAAATCATGATCCAATTTAAAAGAACCAAATTCAAAATTCATGAACGAATTTCAAAAAAACATAAACCAAAATTCAATAACTTGAACAAAGTTTCAAAATTCATAAAACAAATTCAAAAAAGTCATGAACAATCTACAAAACATAAACCAATTTTTAAAAAAAGTGTTTTTAAAATATAATAAACATTTTCCAGGAAAAAAACCGAGAAAAAACTAAAAGAAAAAAGAAACAGAAAATAGAAAAAGAAGACAGAAAAAAAAGAATCATATTTGACCGCCGAAATGGGACGGCCCAATAGGGGAGAGCCCCTGTGCAGCGCACCGCAGCAGGCGGAAATTAGCATTGTACGGTTGCCTCCCGCTCGCTCGTGGAGCCACCTAGGTTACGACCCGTTAGCAAGCTGTAGGTTTTTTGGTCTTTCTATGCTGTTTTTCTTTTTGAATGGTTTTTCTATTATTATTTTCAAATATAAATTTGTAAAAATTCTAGTATTTTTTCAAATCTGAATTACTTCTCAAATTTCAACTCTTCAAAATCTAAATATACCTTCTATTTCCGAATAATTTGTAAATCTAAACATTTCAAATACAAAATTTAAACCAGAACAAATTTCAAATCCAAAATTTTGAATATAATTACAAATTTAAAATAGAACAGAAAACACATAATAAAAAAGAAGAAGAAACAAAAAAGGGAAGAATAATACCTCTTGTTGGGCCATGTAAGACTTCCCAGAACTATGCCACTTCAAGCGGAGCCCCCTTGCTCCGGCGTCGGGCGGAGGATAGGGGCTCCCACGGGAGACGGGGGCTCCTATATGTCGCTTGAGTGCATGACACAGTGAAATCTACCCATGCTGTGCTCCTTGGGCGGAGGCTGCGTTAATTGGGCCACGACCCATCAGACACCTCTTATTTTTCCTATTTTAGTTGTTTATATTTTTTCCTATTTTCCCACTTCTTTTTGGCCTTTTCAAAATTTGTATATTTTTTAAATATTTTATATTTTTTCATATTTTAAATCTAAACAAATTTCAGAAGCTGAACAATTTTTGAAAATAAAACATTTTAAAATTTGAACATTTTTTATTGAATTTTTAAATATGAACATGTTTCTAATTTTTTTTAAATCTAATTTAATAACTGATAGTTTTGAAGTCTGAACATTTTTTAGAAAATATGAACATTTTTTTCAATCCAAACATTTTTCAAATCTAAACCTTTTCAATATATGAAATCGTAAAATAGAAAAACAAAAAATGAGGAAAATAAAAAAGCTAGAAAAAAGAGAAAAGGTCGAGCAAAAATGAATAACGAAAACTACAAACAAACTAAAAAGTCAAAAAGAGAAACCGTTTCCTTGCTAAATGGGCCAGGCCCAACGCATTGCCCTACGTTGAGCAGTGTATAGGTCTACCGAAGACGAAAACTGCTTATGTTGGGCTATATCAGGGCCAAGGTGGAGCAACGAAGAAGGCAAGACTTCTGCGAGGTGAGATCTTCACTGATGCATGATGGGCATCAACGAGGTTGCAACATATGTTTTGGTGGAGTTATGTTGCTTGTACCTCAAGTCCTCAATGACGGATTAACATGCATAATCATCACATAGTTATCCCAACAAAGGATACAACACTTAGTTTAACCAAGGTATTGTTGGAATTTGGTGAGTTTTGGGTTGTTGGCCCATTAGACAAATTCTGAAATTCTCTTTGATCCACTTGTAAATGACAGTATATGCTGTGCTAGTGGTGCTAAAGTTTAGTCCCACATTGCTAGTTGAAGGGAAGTTGGATCACCTTATATAGTAGAGTGTTGCACCACTCACTAAGGTGTGACAAGAAGAGTAGCCCTCGCGCACTCCTCCTCCGACGCCCTGGTTGGGAAAATTGATTATGAGTCATTAACGGACCGTTAATTACAGTCGTTTCTAGTTTTTATGGACGTGGCTGTTACCGACTCGGAGGGCTGAGCTCACGATCTTTCTAACCTGCACTACATAAGCGTCCGGGCTAAACCTAATCGGCACCGAATCAATCCACACACGCGCCTATCCTCCAGAACCTTGCGCCGTCGCTTTCGTCTTCCCCATCCCGGCTTGCGGCGTGCACCGATCTCCGGAACCCCGCCTCTCGTGAACCTATACGGGTGAGGGGCGATCAGGTTTTTGGGGAGCGCTCAAGCGGAACTACTGGCAACCACGACGTCGTCCAACGCCGAGTTCCCGAACGGCGACTTCTTCCCGGACGTGAGCGACCTCTTCGACAACCTCAACATGGGCGACACTGCTGCAACCTCTGTGGCTGCTATTCATCCTACATCGTATGTGATCTCAATTTCTCTCTTTCGGATTATGCTAGAGTTCTTTGTTCTAGCGTTTGGTATAGATGTGATAGGTTTATCTCCTATAGATGTAATATGTTCATCTACTTTGCTGATCTGCATAATTGGTTTTAGTATCGTTTGTATGATCATGATTTATTAGTTTATTATTCGGATTAAATCATATGAATTATTGCTTATATTTTCAACAGGTATGCTCGTGCATATTGATCATATAATATATTACCTAACTCTTTTCATGATTTCGGATTTTTGATTCAATTGGCTAGCATATCAATTCAATATGCTATCTGAGTCAATAAGTCTTAAATTTAAGATGCAACATTAAAAAAGATTTTGCAGCCTACACCGAACACATCCTAGGGACTAAAATAACATAGACATGAGTAAGAATATTGAGAAAATAAATATATTGCTTAGCCATTTTCACCAGTTTGGACTTTTTGAATGGTTGGATGTGCATCAATTTGATAGCGCATAGATGCCAAAAAAATTGGTAGCGCATGAGATGCTCAATGGAGCGCTTGTATATTTTATGAGAGAGAGATGCATGGCATTCAGCATCATTCCATTGCAAAGTTTTTAATCTATTGTACAGATTATTTAAATAAACAAAATAACTATAATAAAAGTATCACTAATTCTGCTCCGAGGATAGAGCATCAAACCCTTTAGTAACTAACACCTTAGCGAAAAGTCTCTTTGGATCTAGAGCAATCTCTTCATTTAAAAAGTTACAAATATCCACTAGTAGAAAAGAGGGCAATGACCCAGCCCCCATTTTCCCATTAGCTCCGGTTTCATAAAAAATCGAGACCAATGCCTCGTAATGGCCCCGTTTTGGTTTGTGGCGCCGTCCAGGAGCAATAGCCCCGGTTCGGTTATGGGAAATAGCCCCGGTTCGGGGCAAAAACCGGGGCTAATGCTCGCGCGCGCGACACGTGTCGTTCCGTTGAGCATTAGCACCGGTTTTTTCCCCGAACCAGGGCTATTGCCCCTCCCTGCCTATATATACACCCCCATAGCCCAGTTTTTTTTCTGGCTGGATTTGTGAGAGGGGTGGGTGCTAGGAATTTTTGCCTATGCACACAAGGTGTTCGGTGAAATGCCCGAGCCACACTTAAGTTGAAAGAATGGTATCCTTGTCCGAGGTTAGCAACCTTGTCCTTTTCATCTGTAATTGATTCAAAAATAGTGCATCTGTGCATGTAAGATAGTCATTTGACTATATATTTATGATGCAGATCAATGCACGGAAGGGATGGATGTACGGCGACAGACGCGATTCCGACTTCATTGCAGTCCTGCATAAATTTATCGATGTGGCTGAGGATAATAAGGTGGATAATTTTATGCCTTGTCCATGTGTTGACTGTCGGAACGTCAAGGAGTACACCAACTCGAGAACCATTCAATTCCACCTGCTTCGCCAAGGTTTCATGCCCGGATATTATTGTTGGTCCTTGCACGGAGAAAGAGGGGTTAGGATAGAAGACAATGAAGAAGAGGAGGATGATGACAACTATCGTATGTTCCATGAAGAAAATGAGGATACTACAATGGAAGACAATGAAGAAGAAGGAGGTAACAATGAAGAAGAAGGAGGCGGCAATGAAGAAGAACACCGAACATCAGATGAGCTCGTTGATGGTCTTGGTCGGGTCATTTCTGATGCAAAACAACAATGCGATACAGAAAGGGAGGAGCTGAAGTTGGACGCCATGCTAAAGGATCACAAAAAGCTGTTGTACCCAGATTGCGAAGATGGCAGCACAAAGCTCGGTACAACACTCAAACTGCTGCAATGGAAGGCTGAGGCTGGTTTGTCTGACAAGAGATTTGAGCAGTTACTGAAAATAATGAAGCCAAAGCTTCCAAAGGATAACGAGCTGCCCGAGACAACGTATGAAGCAAAGAAGACTATCTTCCCTCTAGGATTAGATGTGCAGAAGATACATGCATGCATTAATGACTGCATCCTGTACCGCGGTAAGGAGTACGAGAATATGGATAAATGCCCGGTATGCACCGCATCTCGGTACAAGATCAGACAAGATGACCCTGGTGATGTTGAGGGCGATGACGATCCCCCCAGGAAGAGGGTTCGTGCTAAGGTTATGTGGTATGCTCCTATAATACCACGGCTAAAACGTCTGTTCAAAAACAAAGAGCATGCCAGATTGTTGCGATGTCACAAAGAAGAGCGTAAGAAAGACGGGTCGAAGTTGAGACACCCCGCCGATGGGTCTCAGTGGAGAAGAATCGAGAGAGAGTACCCGGACTTTGCAAGTGATGCGAGAAACTTATGGTTTGGTCTAAGTACAGATGGCATAAATCCTTTTGGGGAGCAGAGCTGCAGTCACAACACCTGGCCCGTGACTCTATGTATCTACAACCTTCCACCTTGGTTGTGCATAAAGCGGAAGTTCATTATGATGTCAGTGCTCATCCAAGGACCTAAGCAACCCGGCAACGACATTGATGTGTACCTAAGGCCATTAGTCGATGAATTTTTGCAGTTGTGGGCCGAACCAGGTGTATGTGTGTGGGATGAGCATAAACAGCGGGAATTTGACCTACGACCATTGTTGTTCGTAACCATCAATGATTGGCCAGCTCTTAGTAACATTTCAGGACAATCAAACAAGGGATACAATGCATGCACACACTGTTTAGATAATACTAAAGGTATATATTTGGAGAAATGTAAGAAGGTTGTGTACCTGGGGTGTCGTTAATTTCTTCCGACCAATCATCAAGTGAGGAAGAAAGGCAAGCATTTCAACGGTGAGACAGATCACCGGAAGAAGCCTAAGCTCCCTAAAGGTGCTGATGTATTTGGTATGGTGAGGGACCTGGAAGTAATCTTTGGAAAGGGTCCTGGCGGTCAATCTGTTCTGAAAGACAACATTACCGGACACGCGGCCATGTGGAAGAAGAAATCAATATTTTGGGAGCTACCCTATTGGGAATGCCTAGATGTCTGGTCTTCAATCGACGTGATGCACGTGACGAAGAATCTTTGCGTGAACCTGCTAGGCTTCCTGGGCGTGTATGGGAAGTCAAAAGACACACCAGAAGCACGGGAGGACCAGCAACGTATGAAAGACCCATACAACAAGCATAGTGATAAAGGGCGTCAATACTTAAGCATCTATGCTCTTACGAAAGCAGAGAAGGAAATCTTTTTTGAATGTCTGAGCAGTATCAAGGTCCCGGCTGGCTTCTCCTCAAATATAAAGGGAATAATAAATATGGTAGAGAAGAAATTTCAGAACCTGAAGTCTCATGACTGCCACGTGATTATGACGCAGTTGCTTCCAGTTGCATTGAGGGGGCTTCTACCGGAAAATGTTCGAGTACCCATTGTGAAGCTATGTGCATTCCTCAATGCAATATCTCAGAAGGTAATCGATCGAGAAAGTCTGGAAAGGCTACAGAGGGATGTGGTCCAGTGTCTTGTCAGTTTTGAGTTGGTGTTCCCCCCGTCCTTCTTCAATATTATGACGCATCTCCTAGTTCACCTAGTCGACAAGATTTCCATTCTCGGTCCTGTATTTCTACACAATATGTTCCCCTTCGAGAGGTTCATGGGAGTCTTAAAGAAATATCTTCGTAACCGTGCTAGAACAGAAGGAAGCATCTCCAAGGGCTATGGAACAGAGGAGGTCATTGGATTCTGCGTTAACTTTGTTCCTGGCCTTAAGCCGCTTGGTGTTCCTGAATCGCGGCATGAGGGGAGGCTAAGTGGAAAAGGCACGCTAGGAAAGAAAGCAGTGATATGTAGGGACGGACGTTCTTTCACTCAAGCACACTACACAGTTCTACGAAATTCCACCTTCGTGGCTCCGTATATCGAGGAACACAGGAATGTTGTACGCTCCAAGTTCTCGGGGAATGCTGACTCCTGGATCGAAGAAAAACACATGGAGACTTTCGGAAGTTGGTTGCGAGCACGTCTCCTGAATGACAACACTGTTGGAGATCATCTCTACTTGTTGGCTGCTTCACCATCTTCGACTGGATTGACTTTCCAAGGGTACGAGATAAATGGGAATACATTTTACACGATCGGCCAAGATAAAAAGAGCACCAACCAAAACAGTGGTGTCCGCTTTGATGCAATAGGTGAGAATGGGAAAAAGGACACATACTATGGTTACATAGAGGAGATATGGGAACTTGACTATGGATCTACTTTTAAGGTCCCTCTGTTTCGGTGCAGTTGGGTCAACATGAATGGGGTAAAGGTAGACCAACTGTACGGAATGACAACAGTAGATCTCAAGAATCTTGGTTACAGAGACGAGCCATTCGTCCTAGCTAACGATGTGGCTCAGGTTTTCTATGTGAAAGACATGTCCTCTAGACCGAAAAAAAGAAAAAATAAGCAAATGAATACATCAGACGATGAGCCCAGGCGTCACATAGTTCTTTCAGGGAAAAAAAACATCGTCGGAATCGATGACAAGACAGACATGTCAGCAGATTATGATAAGTTTGATAAAATTCCACCCTTCACCGTGAAAACTGACCCAAGCATCTCGTTAAATAATGAAGATGCTCCATGGTTACGGCCTAAGAAGCGATCATAGGCAAGGGATCGACATACGCGAAGAAGGATTCATGACTTTCATGTAAAACGTATGTGTGCCCTCATGTATTAAAACTTATGTGTGCCCTCATGTATTAAAACTTATGTGATGTTTTCAATCTTCCAAGTTTAATATTTTTCCTTGTAACTTTGACACATAATATGACACCACGCGAAGGTTTCACATTGTTTCGATCATTTTTTGAATTATGTATGCCTGTTCCAAATACACCGGTTGGGAAATTGTCTAAGTAATTAAGGTTTCACATTTAATTTGGTGGTTGCTTCACAGAACAGTGGGTCATTTTTAAAATTTTAATGCCCATTCAGAAACTTCCTCCTGCAAAAATTGTTAGTAAGAATAGTTATTTTAGAAAACAGAAAATGGCTTTGGATTATTTATTCAAATTTGAAGACTTTTCATGTTGAAAGTGTTTTCAAATTCAAAAATATGGAATACATATTTGTTAATGCATTTTTAATTGAAAAATACATATGAAAATATGGAATACAGATTTTTGAAATTCAAAATAAATTTGCATTGAAAAATACATATGTAATAATGATCCTAAATATAGAAAAAAGGCGGGAACCTCCAGAAAATTCAATCTGTTTTCGAAAAAGGCTTATTAGCCCCGGTTCAGCCCAAGAACCGAGGCTAATAGCCCACGATGCGCGCCAGCCGGATTTTCCTGGGCCAATAGCCACGGGCCGGGCGCTGACCCGAGGCTAATAGGGAAATAGCCCCGGTTCCTAGAACCGGGGCTGATGATCCTCTACTAGATCGCTCGCCGCCTCCTTCCTCCCCATTCACGCACGCGAGGAGCAGAGACGACGCCCTCAAGCTGCGCAAATCCGCTGCCGCCGCGTGCGTCCCCCAGCACCGCCGCCGCCGGCCCGCGCCTCCTCGTGCGTCCTCGAGCACCGCCGCCGTAGGCCCGTGCCTCCCGAGCACTGCCGCCGGTCTCCGCTTCACGAGCGCAGGTGAGCCGCCGCCGTTTTCTCCTTTTTATTCTATCTCTTGCCCGCCGCCGCCGTGCGCGCGTGCACGCGCCTGTGTAGCCACCGCCGCCGCCGTGCGCCTGTTCCTATGCCGCGTCGCCGCTACCGTGCGCGCGCGAGCCCGTGCCACCGTGCGCACGCTCGCCGCCGTGCGCCGCTCGCCGCCGTGTGCACGCATCGCTCGCCGCCGCTCCGATTTGCTCTGTGGGAGGCGGAGGGGCCGGGGTGCTGTCGAAGATGCATGTCCGTGGTGGATGTAGCGTCGGAGGCGTGCTTGGTGTGGCGGAGCACGGGGGCCACGGAGGTGGCGTCGGGCCGTGTTTCGCGGCGGAGTAGGAAGGCCGTCCGCCTCTTCTGTTAACTATTTCTGTTTATTCTTTTGTTTGCAGATACTATGGATCCGGGACTCGGCAGAGACGATTATCAGGAGAACATCATGGAGGGTTTCATCCGCGGGGATGAAGTTATTGTTGGCGATGTCACCAAGCAGTTTCTGAACGACTCCGGAGAGGGAGATGAGTCTCTCAGCCGAGTAGGTAGATGCTCCGGTGAGGTAGACACTGACGCCTTGGGCGAGGGAGGACTCAGCGGCTCCGATGAGGGAGAAGACGACGAGCAAGAAGTCGAAGAGAGAGAAGTCGACGGCTCCGGCGAGGTGTATATCTATATGTGATGTGCACTAATGTATTTAACAAGTGACCATATGAAATACATATATTAACGTGCTAGCACTTTCTTCTTTTAGCCCTCCGGATCTAGGAAATCGTCAGTACGGACTAAACGAGGCCCAAACAAGAAGATGGATAATGGTGTCCGGTATAGAATCGAAAAGGTCGATAAAGTCGGGAAACCGATTGAACCTGATAATGTTGCAAAGAAATTTGTGAAGGCATGCGTAGTTGTCGTTAGGGACCACATCCCTATCACCACTCGAGAGTGGAGGCAGACAAAGACGAAAACCGTTCATATGTCGGCCAAGCAGCCAAAGAAAACCTTTGGACAAAGCTCATGCTTAATTTCACCCTGCCAGCGCTTGAGGTGGATCTAGACAAAGAGGTGCCAAATGAGGCGGAAATGAGGAGTCGAAAAGAGGCCCTAGAGAAAAAAAGTCAAGGCGTGGGCTCTTTCGAAGATGGGCGGACTATTCAGAGACTGGAAGAAAAATTATGCCAGAACTATATCGAGCTCGATAAGACTCCGGATTTCGATAAGGGCTATGAGAAGATAAGAGACTACTGGGCCGAATTTGTGGAGGACAAGACGAAGAATCCGGACGCGTTGCAAAAGTCTGCAGTAAATAAGGCGAATGCTGCTAAGAAGAAGTACCACCATACTATGGGGCCTGCTGGCTACGCCGGTAGCAAGCAAAAGTGGGAGGCACTTGAGGCACCATTTCTGGCCAAGGGGGTCATGCCAGAGCCCTTAACATGGATAGAATGGGCAAGAAATTGGTTTTACGGGCATGGGGGCACGTTGACCGAAGAAGGAAAGGCAGTGTATAACCAAAGACACAAAGATAATCCCCTGCTACCCATCGACAACATTAGAAGTGCGGTACACGATGTTGAAGAGGGATAGTTCGTTCCTGATAGAGAGAAGGACGAGCTGGCACGCACCCTTAAAAATAAAGAACACAAAGGACGATCACGGGGCACCGAAGGATCCAAGCCGTGGACAGTTGCGTTTCCCGAGGAAACGAAGAGATTTCCTGATAGAAGCCATCAGAGGAGGAAGGAAAGGGAGGCAGCTGAGAAAGCTGCTGTTGAGGCTGAGAAAGCTGCTGCTGCAGACCGGCTGCGTAATGTAGAAGAGGTATTAAAGCGACATCAGGATCAAATTGAAATACTTAGCCATCAAGGTAGCGGCCAATCTCAGCGGTACCTGATAGAACCTGCATTCGATGCTACCGGCGCCCCATCGAATAAGAAAAGCAGCGTCGCTTCCACGTAGCTCCAGGATGATGGTGATGATGATGCACTGACAGCTCCGGAACATCATTACCCAGTGGATGATATCACACAGAGCACACCTTGTGAGTTAAAGGTGAGATTTGCTAACTTAAGGTTGACGGCGGCGCTCGGCATGGCCCTACCAATTGGACCTAAACCAACTTGGCATTGCAAACCGTTCCAAAAGGGTATGCTGTCGTCACGGTGGATCAAGTCATGCCAGATTATGAGGAGCTGAAGCTGGACTACCCCGCAGGTGAAGATGGGGAGCTGGCTGAACTAGGAGAAGTAAAAAGGGGGACTGCTGTTTCGCCAAAGGAGCACATCCATCTTCCAAATTATGTGCCGCCAAGGCCACCCACTCCTCACATCAGCAACAATCTGTAACATCCCTAAAATCATGTTTTCAAATATTGCATATCATTCATGCATGCATATCATTTAGGGATCAATTTCAAAACCCATTTCTAGAAAACAGAAGCATTGGGTGCTATCATTTTATGTGAACAAACATTATTTCAATGCCACTCTCTAGTGAGGGGATATTTGTTTTAAAACCATTATTGTAAGTTCATAGGATTGGTTTGGTTGTGAGCAAAGCTTGGACAAAAATTTACAAAACAAATATGGTTTTAAACCATTTTCAAAGCATATTCAAATCAAGTGCTAAGGCACTATTTATTTTGATTTTTCAAAAAGACCAAGCAAGTCCAATGAGACAGCAAGGCTTTATGGCCAATATTATGAAGTTTACACTTTACAAAAATCCAGAAAAGGTTTGTCTTTCAAATGCTTTTGAAATTGTTTGAAAATGAATCCTAAAATACATTCTCGAAAAAGAAAAAGAATTGGAATACCCAACTGGGCCTGGCGCCAGCCTTTCGGCCCATCAGACAAAACGACCCACCCGGGCCACTCCTCTCTCTGTTTTTGCTCACCCGCGCAGAATCCACCCCCCCTCGATAATTACTGGGCCCCGTCCACGTCACAGTCGTCTTCCCCAAATCACGCGAAGAACACGTCGCTGCTGGCCGTTGCTGGCGTTGATCGCGCGGCGTAATTGCCATTGAACCGTAGGAGTTTCCTGTCGAGCCCCCTGCCTACTTAACCCCCTCCCCTCTCCGCTCATTTCCCCTCACTCGGCGCACCATTTCCGCCACCAGGCTGCCCACAATCTTGCTTGCACCGCCGCTGTACCGAGCCACTCCGGCGGGCGATTCCGGTAAGCTCCGACCGCCCCTCTGCTTCTGGTTCAAACGAGCGTGACCGCCACGTCCTTGTGCATCTGCTAACACCCCTGGTTTGCCTGCTCGTGACCCAGGTCGCCGTCTTCGTTCACGCCTGCAACCACCAGAGCCGCCGCTCAACTCCGACGAGCAATAGCGGTATGAATCGAGCGCCCCTTGTCTTCTCCTTGAAACCATCTTGCTCACCGTGACCTCGTGCACCCCCTGATACATTTTGTTCGTGCTAGGGCGACGCAGAGCCTTGGCAACATCGACGTCTGTAAGCATCCGACGTCGCGCACAACTCCGACGAGCTCCAACGACATCCACGGTGCGCCCCTTCACCAACCAAGCCTACCTTGAGCATCAGCAGCGCACGGCGAACTCGGTAAGCCACCTCTCCCTCTCCCGCGTGACCTAGATCATCGGCAACATCTCTAATAGAGCCGCCGCCGCCACTTGCCCCCACTAGCGCCGCCAGGCTTTGGTCGCTTGATCGCGAACCATTGGATCTAGATCCAACGTGTTAGATATATCACTTAAACGAAGGGGTACGGAACAGATCTGGCCGTGCGATATAAGTTAGATCTGGCGGTCCATGTTAGTCGATCCGCGCGAATCGGTATCAACCAATCAGAGAGCGCCGCGTGGCTAGCCCTTTGTTTTAAAAACAGAATTTAGATCTATTAGATGTTTAAACTTGTAAAATTCATAAATTTTGATTCCCACGTTCAAATTTGACAAATTTTATACCATTGGAATCAGGAGAGAAAATCCTTTCTGTTTATGCAATGTGTATAATTTTTTGCCTCTATAAAAATGGTTGTTTTTACAGAAACATTTGTAGGCATAATTTGTGTATAGTAATTATTTGAAAAATGTTATGCTAATCAAATAAAGTTTATTTGGCTTATTTTGGACTTGTTTATGATTCATTACTGTGTACTTGTCTTGTTTGGTGTAGAAAATCATCACATGGCATTTTGCATACATTCATGTATTTTTGCTTGTATATATTGTGTATGTGATTTTGTGCCATTATTTTATGTGTAGATTTTGGTGCAAATAGTGATTGTGATTGTGAAGATTGTTGCTACTCCCCAGACTACCAAGGCAAGTGGTGCTTCATGAATTTATTCCTATGTTTTCAACTATGCACTAGAAATATTTTGTATAGGACTTGCATGAATATTTGGATCTATATGCTATGCTTGGGAAATCCTAGTAGTTGTAGAATTGCTATAAATTTATAAGTTAAGATACTTATCAATGCCATGCTTAGCCTAGCTAGTAGCAACCAAGGGTGGTTATATATTCATGCTATGAAAAATATTTCTAAGTCTTTGGACTTGTGTTTTTGCTTAATAAAACAACTAAGTGAATGAAACACCTGGGTGGAATGGAAAGAATGGTTTGTGTTGAGTGGTTACACAAGGCCCATGTATATGGTTTACCTTGTGTATCTCACTTGTGGAAAGCCACCCAGGAACAAAGGGATTTGAGAGGCCAAATGTTAAGAAGCTTCTAGTGCAGCCACATGGCATTATGGGCTCTGCCTGGATCATATAGGTTGCAATAACTTAGCCATTTGGACAGTTGGTGGTAGTGGGCTGATAGGTTGGAGCGCGTCCATTTGGTATAAGGGAAGGCTTCTGAAAGGTCCTGTCTTGGTGAAAATCAAGTCTTGTGGGGAATGTGCACAACCTCTGCAGATGGAAGAATCTAAGTACTTAGCCATGTCCCTGGTATTGGACAACTTGAGCATCATGACATGGAAGCTATCAAGAATATCCTCGTCCCAATTTCTAAGTTAAAAACTTGTGGTTGAACAAGGGTAAAGGTTCACCAATTTCTATTGGTAGTTCCTTGGGAAAGTTTATCAAAGAAAAACTTAGTGTTTTCAACTAATAGGCAAAACCTATTTTGAGCAAAGCAAGCCTAAGCTACACTTAGCCAAAATGCATATAGTATCTAGACTACTAATATTTTACTAAGGTATCACTTGCCAATACTATTCCAATGTATTGACCCATTGTGGTTGTAACTTGTGATGTTGCAGGTTATTCTGATGATGATTAGGGGTTATGAGTCTACACTCAACATGCTTGCATGTGGAACATGAAGATGAAGACTTATCTATCTTATTATATATTTGAACTCTTGTATTAGGCTTGTGGCCATGGAGTTTGTAAAAGACTATGCTGTCTCTGGAATGATATGTAATAATGACCTTTGTTTCTGTGTACTTCATCTTAAACTGTGGATGCTATCATTGATCCAGGGACTAGCATTGCAATCACAGGGATTCCTTACCTTTATAAAGGGAGGGATCTTACAGATGGTATCATAGCACTGTGTTGCCTGTAGGATTATGACCCTAGGATTGGAAACCACTAAGGAAAATTTTCAACAACTTCCACACTTGTCTTTTTCTTCTCGTAAACTTTTCTAATCTTATTTCTCATCTCTATTTGTAGATGAACTCCTTCAACGAAGCCGTGAGGAAGGGACCACTCATGACTATGACTTTGGAATGTAAGACAGAATTCCCCAAGGCTCTCAAGGACCTCATGGTAGCCATGGGAATACATGGCGCAACTGTGTACAAAGGTTTTCCTGTGATGGATGAAGGAGTTGAGTACTGGTGGGTGCAAGTTCACTTGTATAAAAACAAGGAAGACAACCACAAGGAATCAGGATTCTGCATGGTCACCAACTCAGTGATGCACACCACATTCTTTGATTCAGCAAGGGATGCAGCTTGGAAGTCCATCAAAGAGCTTGGTGATAGAATCAAGTGCCGAATGCTCAACACTCAGAATGACCTTAGGGAAGAAAATAAGCATACCCAGGAGTTAGAGGCTACCAACCAACGTTTAAGAGAGGACATCATAGACTTATCAATGGAGTCATGTGATCAGGATCGACAGATTGCCTCTAGGGATGCCCTGTTAGCCAACTTAGCAAGTGAGATGGGATTGTAATGTACTTCGTTAGTTGGACCACCACACTTTCATTTTATTTTCCCAAATGTTGTCTAAAATAAGTTGAACCTTGGATGCTTGTAATGGTTTTATGTATGCCGTGACTTGTGTGTTTTGATTGTCAAAGATATGCATGTGATGCCTTGTTTTGTGAATCATCTCTATGTATGTTGATTCTAATTCTATCTTATATAATAGATGCCTAATGTTACTATCAGCACGTCTGAAGAGTTCAAGGGAACTCGTTTTGGCACTCGTCTTATTGAGCTCACTAGCTTGCTCAATCTCCCACTTCCTACCATCATGATGCTTCCCCTCACCAAGTTCGAGAGGAAGGACCTTTGGGGCTTCAAGGTTACTCATCCAGGACGCCAGACTGAGCCAGCCACGGAGGCTATCACCTTTAGGCTCATGCATGATGACAAGGAGAGAGGCCTAGAGGTAGTCATGCAGGATTTGCTTGGACGTTTGCTAGGGAGACACTCTCGGGAGATTAGAGGTACTCACTTCCACGCCTTCGGTATACGTGACGAGGATGGTGAGGCCATTGACTTCGAGGATACTGCTAGAGAGACAGCAGAGCTGATTCGTCTATACCTCCAGGACTTAGAGGTTCTTCTTAGGCACCTAGATACTGATAGGACCAACATCATGCTTAGAAATGACGAACTCCAGGTGCAGCTTCATGAGAAGGACAAGCTCTTCGTGTAGCAAGATGAGATAGTCAAGGAAATGGAGGCAAGGTTTGAGAGTCAGGATAGAAAGTTCAAGAGTCAAGAGAAAAGAGTCCAAGATAGGAACAAGAGGATTCGAGACATGACTGCAGAACTAGAGGCCAAGAACTTTGAGCTCGAGCATCAGCAGGTGGTGATTGAGAGACTTCGTTCACAGAAGAGGGCTCTCAAAGCCAAAATAGAGGCCTTGACTACCAATGTCGAGGAATACAAGACCGCCATGGATAATGCAGGTCTTACACTTGTTGATAAGGAGGTTGATGCAGAGGAGTAGTGATGACTACCCATTTACCTTTTATTTACCATGCTTTTGATTATTGATTCGCAATGACCATCCAACATGTGGATGGCTTGATATTGGTGTGTTTACTTTTCAAAACTTGTTGTTTATGTTATTGAACTTTTGTTATTTTGCTGCATGCTTGGTGATTGTCTATGTGATGTATTGTGCATGTTAAGCATATATGGGTATCTCATTCTTATCCTTATTGAAAACCACAGATGCCTCCCCGACGTGCCAATCCCAAGCCTAACAACAACAATATCACCCCTGAGATGCAGCGGATGATGACAGCTCAGACGCAACTAATGCAGATGATGACCGCGTTCATACAGAATCAGAACAACAACAACAACAACAATAATAATAACAACAACAACAATCAGAATAACCCACCGGGTTTTGACATGCTTACCAGATTCTTAAGACTGAGGCCAGCAAAGTTCTCAGGAACTACTGATCCCATGGTGGCCAATGATTGGCTACGCTCAGTGAACAAGGATTTGGTAACTGTTGGCTGTATTGATGAAGAGAAAGTCAGATTTGCAGCACACTTGTTGGAAGGACCAGCAGCCACTTGGTGGGATAACTTCCAGATCACCACTCCCATTGAGGATGTGACATGGGCTATCTTTGAGGATGGTTTCCGTACTGCTCACATCTCATCCGGAGTGATGAGTTTTAAGAAGAAGGAATTTCATAACTTGAAGCAGCGCCACCGCAGCGTGGCTGAATATATTGAGGAGTTCAACAATCTGGCGCGTTATGCACCGGATAAAGTTGACACTGATGCTAAGAGGAAAGAAAAGTTCCTTGAAGGATTGAACGATGAATTGAACCTGCAGTTAGCTGTGGCCTATGTCCCCACATATCAGTCTCTTTGTGACAAGGCTGCCATCTTGGAGAGCAAGATGAAACAAGTTGAAAGCAGGAAGAGGAAGCACTCTGACAAGCACAGCTCGGGATCGTCTCACAAGCGTTCCCATTATGATGATAGTGGGAATTCTGGTTCCCACAAGCATGGAAAGTACAACAAACACCACAACCACAACAGTCATCATGACAACAAGCATTACCGTAGTCATGACAATGACAAGTACAAGAATCACAAGAGTGGGTATAAGAACCACCACAATGGAAGTGCAAGTGGTAGTGGAAGCCAGCCTGTCAAGAAGGATCTTAGTTAGGTTGAATGTTTTAAGTGAAAGAAGATGGGTCATTATGAAAATGAATGCCCAGAAAAGAAAGTTTAAGGACACAACAAGCCTGTCGTGGTGGTTGCACGGCAGATGCCATGGGTAGGCTAAAGTATGGGGCCAATGGATGCTAGAGGGATCTGGGGAGGGAAGATATAGTTGGTTCTACACACAAAAGACTAAGGTAAAGATCTTTATTTCTCCTTACTTGGGCTACAAGTGCTCCTTGAGCTGTGTACAAGAAGAAAGAGAGAACTTTACCAGCCTAACGGTACTAAATGAGTCGATTCCCTCCTCAGGCTCCAAGCCTCCCCTTATAAAGGATAACCATGGGTTCCTCTAGGGCTGACGTGGCAAGCATATTCGAGGAATATGCTTGTCCCAATATAGTAACTCGGCGGCCTCCTTTCCGTGTCGCCCTTCTAATGACGGCAAGGTTCCAGAGGGCCCCTCCTGCGTGCCTCAGGCTTCAGGACTGTCACCTCCGTGACCTCCTTCTGCCCCTCTGTCGCTCTACGCCTTTGTCCTTTGTGCTTGGCTCCACTCAGATTCTCCCTAGCCTGTGACTAGAGTTTGACTTTAGGCTTCTCCTTATCCTGCAAGCTTTGTATCATTCGGCCCTGTCTCGCATAACTCTGCTTGGCCTTCACCTGCATTAAGATTATTCGGGCTGACCCGGCCGACTTACGCAGTATCCCGGCCGGGTAAAGCCTTGCTATTATCATATGGTCCTACTCATTCATACCTCGGCCGACCTTTACAGGACTCGGCCGATTTAGAGTGTAACTCGGAAACTGGACGGGGAATCTCCTTTCGTCTTTCCCCCGTCCTTACCCTATCCGGGGTCACCTCCCCAACATTAGTCCCCGAAGCTGGTACGGTCCTGCCCATAACTTCGGCCGGGCCGTATCAGTTTCACGATATTTGTTTCCCATTGTTTCTGAGTTATCTCTTTCTCGTTCGAGGTATCTGCGTTTCTTCTCGCGTACGACTCATCCTACGTGTCACAGTCATCATTGTTTCTCTAGTTTTTTGTTCCTCTGCAGTATTTACTGACAGGCTACAGTTATTACTGCGCCTGTCGTGTCGGCGCTGCGACGCCTCGTGCACCGTTTTCGTCAGGGATCTTGGCCTTCTATTTCATCGTGTGGTCGTTGGTGTGGTTCCACTAAGCGGTGTGCGGTCGTGCCGCATACACGATCTACACAGATAACCGCCACACCCACGATCCCACTACCTCTCAAGCGGCGCGGTTATAAAGAGGGGCGCGGGGCTGGGGGATTCATTTTCCTCTCCGCTTACTGGTGCCCTTCTTCTTCCTCTTGCCTCCGCGCCCGTTCGTGCCTCCGCCGCCATGCTCCCATCTGGGTCTTCGACGGCAAGGCTTCCGCCGCACTGCTCCGTCGACCGTTTCCCCGTTCGCTCGCTCCGGCGTCGTCGCCGGTGAGTTTATCCGGTCTTAACGCCTAGGCTTTCCTCTAGACATCCCTGCTTTTCTTTAGTTCTGGCGTGGTGGTTCCCTCTATGCTCCGCCGCCGTTTTCGCGTAGAACCACGACGGGGCCTTGCAGTTCTAGGTTTCCCTCCGCCGTTATTTCTTCCTCCGTAAGTTCTTCCGGCGACCTTATGTCGAGCTCCGTCAGCGGTGCGCTCATTGAGGACGACGATGCTGCGTCTGGGCCCGAGCGGGGCTCGTGGCAGGGCTCTTTCGTCACCCGCCGAGAGGTTGAGTGGCTAATCCGAACTCGTCAGATTCCTGCCGAGGTAGCCTGTCGCTTACCCGGAAGCGAATTGTCTCCAGTTCTTAGGGAGGGCGAGTACGTCGTATTCATGTCACATTTCGCTCGCGGGTTTGGTCCCCCCTCAGTGATTTCGCTAGGGAATTCCTTGATTACTTCGGCCTGCAGCCGCATCACTTGCCTGCTAATGCTATTGCCTCTCTTTCTGCCTTTATCTTTGCCTCGGAGGGATACTTCGGCCTATGGCCGTCTGTGCATGTTTGGTCAAAGTTCTTCCAGAATCGATCCAACGTTGTCCCAGACAAATCTTTTCAACCCTCCGAGAAGTTGCTTACCCAATGTGGTGCCGCGTCAATCACACCTCAGAGGAAATCTGAATTTCCTCGCGTTGCAGGTTTAGAATCATGCAAGAAGTGGCATAAGTCGTTCTTTTATGTCAAGAACTCTGGGAATGAGGATAGGATTCGGCTTCCTGCTTTTTCCATTGGCACCCCTTCCAAGAAGAACTCGACCTATAATCCGAGGAAGAGTCATGCTCTGGACGAGGCTTTTGAGATTCGGCTGAAGGAACTGATCCGCTCCGGGCTACGTGGCGAGGATCTGATGACTACCTTCGTTATCAGCCGGATCTGCCCATTCCAGAAACGCACACACAAGCTCTGCTATATGAGCGGTCCTCTTGATCCCAACCGAGTCTCGACGGTGGAGCTGGACAATTATCTTATCTTCAAGCGCGTCCGGGCTATCTTTAAGATGGAGATGCCAGAGGACTGGGCCTGGGGATTGAAGCCGTTCACCCGCGAGCATCCCCCTCCCAGAGTAAGTTCTTGCAATCATGTTTTACCTTTTAATCACATCTGTGTTTTCTCTTGTTAATTTTTCTCTTTCTTGTCTTGCAGAGGTTTGAAGAGCAGAAGGTTGAGGATGCCGAGGTTCTGTCCCTCCCGTGGCCCGCGGATCGGAACACTCCGGACAGCGGGGAGCCAGACTCAGAAGAGTTCGTTCCCAAGTCGGATCTTGCTCCGGCTTGCGCCCGCGGCAAGACCCCGGCCCACGAGGAGGAAGGTGATTCGGACGAGGTTCAAGTTCTTGAGGTAGTTGCCGCAATGCCAATTTCTTATGCATTTCCGGCCTCTACTTTCTCAGCTAATCCGGCCGGTCAGGTTCACAACGCCGAGCCTCTCGCCTCCCGACCTCCTGTTACTTCGGGGAAACGTAGCGCTCCAGCGGGTGCCTCGGCAGCCGTCCCCAAGAAACGGATAAAGAGATCTGCCCCGCATCCCCCTAAGCGTAAAACTATGCCCGGGGTTACTGGGTGAGTTGCTTTTTATTTGTATTTCTTGTTTCTCTCTTTCTGCCTTTTGACCTGGTCTTTTTGCCTCTGCAGGGCTCCTCTTTCTGTCAAGCCTAGTGGCCCCAGTATGACGAGTCACACGACTCGGCCGCCTTCTCCTCCGCCTCCTGAAGACACTATAATTCCTAGTCCTGCTCATATTGACTCTCCTCCTACTCCGAATCAGATGCCATCTCGCCAGGATGCGCCTGAGATCGCTCCTGTTGATGCCGGTATAACTCGGCCCATAGATATTTCCACTGAGCCTGCTGTCTCCTCTGTGAATCCTGAAATTTCCCCTGAGGTGCTTTTGTCTCCCACAACCCTTACTGCGACTCCGATTCCAGCCGAGGATACCAATATCTCGGTGCCCTCCGAAACCGTGATCCCTCCGGCCCCTAAAGAAATCATCCCAAGTGCCGAGGTAACGGCTCCTGCGGATGCCTCCTCTAAGGCGAGAAAGGTCGTTACCACCAAGCCTTCCTCATCTCAAAAAGGACATGCCAGCTCTTCTCAGCCTACAATTGCTGATGCGCTGCGCAAGGGGATTTCATCTGCCAAGAGTACTGTTACCCCGGTTGCTGATACACAGCTCGCTCTCCACAAGAGTCCTGCGGTGACGGTGGCTACCCAACACGTCTGAGGCAAAGTTCTTACTCGAACGGAGAGTGGGAATAGCCTCGGCTCGTTGGTCGAGTATGCCAACAATTGGAACGCTGCTGATCAGCTCGAGGGCAATCCAAGCAGCCAGCCGTTTCAACTCTCCGACATCAGTAGTCGCTTACATCTGGCTGCCAAGATTGTTCTTGACAGCGACAAGATGAATGAGGTAATTGCCTTTATGCCATTATATATGCTCTAGTCCCCGAAGCTTGCAATCGAATAACTTGTTATTCGTTTGGAAGTTTTATTATGTTTTACCTGATTCAGTTTTGTCCTAGTGTTTGAATAACCATCCAACTAGATCCGAGTTAAGTTTTGCTTGACCTAGATCTGTCTTAGCTTTGAATATCCAGCCACCTAGATCCGAGTTAAGTTTTGATTGACTCGGGTCTGTCTAGGCTTCGAATATCCAGCCACCTAGATCTGAGTTAAGTGTTGCTTGACTTGAATCTGTCTGAGTTCCGAATATCCAGCCACCTAGATCCGAGTTAAGTTTTACTTGACTCGAATCTCTCTGAGCTTTGAATATCCAGCCACCTAGATCCGAGTTAAGTTTTACTTGACTCGAATCTGTCCGAGCTTCGAATATCCAGCCACCTAGATCCGAGTTAAGTTTTTCTTGACTCGGATCTGTCTGTGCTTCGAATATCCAGCCATCTAGATCCGAGTTAAGTTTTACTTGACTCGAATCTGTCTGAGCTTCGAATATCCAGCCACCTAGATCCGAGTTAAGTTTTGCTTGACACGGATTTGTCTGAGCTTTGAATATCTTACTGCTTTTCGTTTTGTTGTTTTAGGTTGCGCATGACCGGCGGACCGCCGAATTCCAAAGGTTGCTCTTTGCACATAAAAAAATGCAAGATTAATATGAGAGGGTCATTCCTGTGGCGAAGAAAGCTAGTAAGTTAACGAGCTTTCGCATTATTCTTAAAAAATTTATTGCTTTGGAAGTGGGGTGTTAGCTGACTTTGCTGGTGAATAGGTAATATCAACAATCTTAATATCCGTCTGGAAAAGAAAGTCAAGGCCCTGGAAGGTTAGTTACTCTTTTTCTTTTACACATATCTATGCGAAATATGCGCCGGGTTTCTCTTAACCCCTCTGGCTTTGGTATAGCCGAGTTACAAACTTTTGCAGTGTCACACCAAGAATGCATACCCATGCCTGATATGATGCTGCATTTTTTAGAACAAGCCGCCACTCACTCGGCGCAGCTGAAAGACAAAGATGACGAGATAACTCGCCTGCGCGCCGAGGTGGAGTCCCTCAAGCTTTCTCAGAAGTCTGAGTTAGAAAAAGTTGACCAGGAGTTCTCCGAGGAGAAGAATCGACTAGCTCTGCAATTGCAGAAAAATAAAGAGCTCCTCGAGGCTACCGAACTGAAGACATGGGGGATGAGCGAGGAGATCACTCGCTTTGAGAAAATCAAGAGTGACTGAGCTAAAGATCTTCAGATAATGCTGAGCTATATTCACCGTAAGCTTCTGACCGCGGCCGAGTTATCTTTTTCCCTTTCTTACTGCTGACCGACGCACTTGTGTTTTGCGCAGACCATTTTCCAGAAGCTAAGCCCGTGAGCTCTAAAGCGGTGATTAGTGCTCGTGTGCGCCGAGGTGTTCCTTCCGATGCAAGCCTAGAATACTCGATGGAAGATTTCTTGGTTGCCGTTGGCGCTGCCGTCGGTCCGATGAAGATTATGGGCAGGGACTTGGTGCAAGCAACCATTCGGGCCTACCATGTTCTCTGGCCGAATACTTCTGGGACTCCTGATATTGATGAAGTCAAGATACTGGTGGAAAGATTGATGGCATCCCAGAACCAATTGGATCTTTGGAGGGAATCCGCTGGACGAGCTGGTGCTGATATGGCACTTACAGTCGTTATGTCATGGTACGAGGATATTTCCCTCGATACCTTGATAAATTTGCGCACTGGCTCCCGCTGGGTTGAGGATCCAGACTTCGTCGCTCTCCGACAAGCTCGTGCCTTCCAGCTCATTGAGTATGCGGACGTGCATAACTGGATCGAAGGGCCGAGTTTCCTTCCTGACCCGGCGAAAGAGGCCGAAGTTGAAGACGCCTCTGAAGATGATTCGGCTAACCCAGATGAAACTGTTGGCGACTCAGATATTTCTGGTGGTTCCAGCTCGAGCTCGGATGGCAATGGCGACGCGCGATCTTCCTCCAAAGGTACTGGGCATTCCACAGCTCAAGCTGATGTTTATCAACAGCCTCGAGCTTCCCCCGAAGTCGCTCCTGGTTCTGTGGAGGGCGAAGCAACTTCGGCTGAGGTGCCGTCTACCTCGGAGCGCTCAGCTCCTGATCAAGTCGCTGCCCCTTAAAAAATGCTAAGTCGTTTCTTATCCCCGGTATGCCGGGCGTATGATGTGTGTCAGATACTTGTCCGACTTTTTGTGTGGTATGAACCTTTTGTCGCTGAGGCATACATGTTTGAGATCTTTATTACTTTGTTTAAACTAATCTTGTTCATTTTAATCTTTGCTTTTGTGGCCTTTAATTTTTTAAGTTCGGATTCTGTGTTTTGCCTTTGTCGTACGGTATTCTGGCATCTAATATTGCCTGACCCTGATGAATTTGGCAGTTCGACCATTGTGTTCTTTAATTTGGCACTTCGAGTTATTACTGGAGGTGCCGAGGTCTAATACCTAACCCAAACTTACAAACCAAAATATGGCAGTCCCCGAGTCATTGCTCAAGGTGCCGAGGTTTAATTTATATTCAAAACTCAGAAGCAGTATAGGGCAATCCCTGAGTTACTGATCAAAGTGCCGAGGTTTGATACATATCCCCAACTCAAAGACAACATAAGGCAGTCCCCGAGCGACTGCTCAAGGTGCCGAGGTTTAATACATAACCCAAACTCAAAAACAACATAATGCAGTCCCCGAGCCACTGCTCCAGGTGCCGAGGTTTGATACATAATTGATACTTTGTCCTGGAGTGTTTCTTTACAACTTGTCCTAGGCGACTCCTACAAGTAAAATGGATGAAGTAAAGCTACGTTCCATGGTCTTTTTGATTCCTCGCCGGCTTTGTCTGCCTTGTTCTTTTCTGGTGACTGAGCGTCAATTAGGTAATACGCATCATTGTGCAATGCCTTGCTCACGATGAATGGTCCTTCCCATGGGGGCGACAGTTTGTGCATGCCGGTCGTGCGTTGCACCAGCCGGAGAACCAAATCTCCTTCTTTAAACACTCTTGGATTCACCCTCTTGCTGTGATATCGTCGCAAGTCCTGCTGATAAATAGCTGATCTCGATAGTGCCAATTCCCTGGCTTCCTCTAGTAGATCGACATCATATTGCCGAGCTATTTCGTTTACCTCAGCGGTTGTATACTGGGTAACCCTTGGCGAGTCATGTATTATGTCGGCTGGAAGCACAACTTCTGCCCCATGCACTAGAAAAAATGGTGTATAAGCTGTTGATCTGTTTGGGGTGGTCCTGAGGCTCCATAGTACTGCTGGTAGTTCCTCAATCCAACATCCTGCCGACCTTTGCAGTGGTTTGACGAGTCGTGGTTTTATTCCGGACAATACTAGTCCATTAGATCTTTCTACTTTCCCATTGGATGCTGGGTGAGCCACAGAGGCGACATCTAATCTTATGTGCTTTTCTTGAAAGAATCTAGCGAAAGCTCCTTCTGCAAAGTTTGTACCGTTGTGTGTAATAACACTGTGTGGGTAGCCATATCTTAAGATAATATCTTTGAGGAACTTCACTGCTGTTGGCCCATCACACTTCTTTATTGGTTTTACTTAAATCCATTTTGTGAATTTGTCCACCATGACCAAGATGTGGGTCATCCCGCCTCGGGCCGGCTTAAATGGTCCCACCATATCTAAGCACCATACAGAGAATGGCCAAGTAATTGGTATCGTTTTTAACTCGGACGATGGCATATGTATCTTGCTGGCATATCTCTGGCAGCCATTACATTTTTCGACCAGTTCTTTGGCCTCTTTCAACGCTGTTGGCCAATAAAACCCATGCCTGAATGCTTTGGCCACTAAAGCTCTGGATGAGGCGTGATGACCGCATTCTCCTTGATGTATATCTAGGAGGATCTCCTGGCCTTCAGCTGAGCTCACACATTTTTGCAACACGCTTGTGACGCTTCTTTTATACAGCTCATTGTTTATGATTGTATAAGCTTTATCTCTTCTCAGTGTCTGTCTTGCCAGTACCTCGTCATTCGGCAAAATCGCGTCTATGAGGAAAGAAAATATGGGTTGCGCCCATGTTGGTATGATTTTTTCTGGGGTAGTCTCGCTATCTATTTCCATATTTTCCACTGACATAATTACCTCGGATTTCCCCATATCCGTCTTTGCATCGGCCGGGTTCATTTTTGGAAATTCCGGGTTATATTCCTTGTCAACTTCCATCGGCACACTATCTTCTCTTGATTTTGCCGGAATAAAAATAGATTCATACTCTGGTGATGGTGTTATTGATGGTTTCCTCAGGTGCTCTAGGGCGATACCTGGGGGAATCGATTGTCTGGTTGATCCGAGTTTTGACAATGTGTCTGCGACATCGTTTTCCACCCGAGGTACGTGATGAAATTCACATCCATCGAAGTATCCACTGAGTTTTTGCACATGAAATATATATAAGGCCATATTGGCATCTAACGCATCCCAATTGCCTGAGACTTGTTGTACTACTAGATCTGAGTCTCCGTAGCACAAGATTTGGTGTATGCCAATCTCTTTTGCCACCTTCAATCCATGGACGAGTGCTTCATATTCGGCGACATTGTTTGACGTGGCAAAATGTATTTGCAACACATATCTCAGCTGGTCTCTTTTTGGCGAGGTTAACACTATTCCTGTCCCCAAACCATTTCTTAGTTTGGAACCGTCGAAGTGCATCGTCCAATAATTCGGATCTGGCAATGTTGGCTCATATTGTTCCTCGGCCCAATCTACGAAGAAGTCGGCCACAGCCCGAGATTTGATTGCATCTCGCCTATCGAATTGCGGAGCATAAGGTGACAATTCAATTGCCCATTTTGCTATCCGGCCACTTGCATCTTTGTTGCTCAATATGTCGGCTATGGGTGCTTCACAAATCACCTTGATGGTGTGCTCTTCGGAGTAATGTTTAAGTTTCTTTGCTGCCATGTACACCCCATATGCCATCTTCTGATAATGTGGGTAATTTTGTTTCGAGGCTGATAGTACCTCGCTTAGGTAATACACCGGCCTTTGTACAGATTTATCATCTTCAACTCGTTCCACCACGATCACAGCGCTCACTACTCTGTTCGTGGCTGCTATGTAAAGTAACAGAGGATCTTTTGACAACGGAGAAGCCAAGACTGGCGCTGTGACCAACATCTTTTTCAATTCATGGAATGCATTGTCTGCTTGTGGTGTCCAAATGAACCTATCAGATTTTTTCATCAACTGATAAAGTGGTAGTGCTTTCTCTCCCAGCCGACACACAAATCGGCTGAGCGAGGCTAAGCAACCTGTGAACTTCTGTACGTCGTTTATAAATTTCGGCAATTCCATCCTTACCACTGCTTTTATGTTAGTTGGGTTGGCCTCTATACCTCGGCTAGATACGAGAAAACCGAGCAGTTTTCCCGCAGGCACACCGAAAGTGCATTTTTCCGGGTTAAGTTTCATTCGGAACCTTCTCAGGTTCGCGAAAGTCTGCCGTATATCATCCAGTAGCGTTTTGCTTTCTTTGGTTTTGATAACCACATCATCTACATACACTTGTACATTCTTTCCTATCTGTTCGTGTAGACATTTTTGCATACATCTCTGATACGTTGCCCCCGCGTTACGCAGGCCAAATGGCATGGTGCGATATAAATAAGCCCCGTACGGGGTAATAAACGCAGTCTTTATTTGATCGGCCGGATTTAACGGTATCTGGTGGAAACCAGAATACGCGTCTACAAATGACAATAGCCCACAACCAGCGGTCGAATCAATGACTTGGTCTATTCTAGGTAAAGGAAAAGGATCTTTTGGACACGCCTTGTTCAGGTTCGTGTAATCGATACACATTCGCCATACAATGGCTACATTTGGATCATCCTTCTTCTTTTCCACTAGCACCGGGTTCGATAGCCAATCCGGATACAACACCTCCATGATGAACCCGGCCGCAAGGAGCCGAGCTATTTCATCCCCTATTATTTTTCTCCTGTCCTCGGCGAAGCGGCGGAGAGGTTGCTTCACTGGCCTTTCTCCCGGTCTTACATTCAGAGAGTGCTCAGCCAACTCCCTCGGCACACCTTGCAGATCCTGAGTTGACCATACAAAGATATCCCGATTCTCACGGAGGAAGTTGGTGAGCTCGCTTTCCTATTTAGCATCTAGGCCGGCACCAATGGTGACGATGCGCTCTGGGAACTGCTCATCTATCTGGAACTTTTTTTGTTTCTTTAGTCGGCTGAAAGGAAACACTTGCATGCGGGTTGGCTAATGCCGGCATATTCAGTTGTGCCGACTGAGCGAGGGCTGCTACCTCCTGAATCCTTCTTTTTTCTCTTGCTATCACCAATGATTCGGCCAGATTTGATCCGGCTGAAGCACATTCCATTGACTTCCTGTAATCTCCTGCTACTGTTATCACCCTGGTTCGGGTAACTTCATTTTCAGGTAAGTTATGTGGCAGCTGCCCATGAATTTGGCCAATGCTGGCCGTCCGAGTAGAGCATGATAGCAACTCTCTAGATCCACCACTTCAAACTCTAAATTTTCTGCTCTGCAGTTGTCTCTTGTGCCGAATAACACATCCACTCGAACCTTTCCAATGGGTTCGCACGAAAGCCCTGGTACTATCCCATGGAATGTGGTCCTCGTAGATTGCAGCATGTTCTGCGATATTCCGAGTTTATGCACTGTATCTTTGTACATGATATTGATACTTCTCCCATTGTCAATGAGTACCTTTGAAAATTTCACATTAATGCTTGCTCCGAAAAACGTAGGATCTAACACGAGTGCATACGACCCCGGACTCGGCATTATCTTGGGGTGATCCTTTATGCTCCAAGTTATTTCTTGATCCGACCAAGGCACATATCTTGGTACTGCCGGCATAACTGCATTTACTTCCATATGCCGGCGTTGTACACTCTGCTTGTCTTGCTGTTCTGTTGTGAACACGCAATATGATTGATGATGTTCTCTGTAATCATTGCGTCCATTACTTCCTGGATTTGTCCTTCCATCCGGACCTTGGTTTATCACTTGATGCACCGCATCTCTCCGGTCCGAGTTTTCATACCTCGGGGGAGGAGGTGGTAACATCAGTTGCTGTGCATTTGCTCCAGTCAACTGTGGCTAATGCTGCTGATGTGCCTGGAGAGGCGCTGTCTGTATGCCCGCGGGGTTACCCTTTGCATTTTTCATCCATGCACATTGGCGGGTTGTATGGTTGGCCGGCCTGGCCGGGTTTGACGTGTGAAATTTACACGGCTGATCTAACATAGATTCAAACGTGTACTTCGGCCTCTCCTGCCATTGCTTCTTTTGCTCTGGTGTCCACCGTCTTTTCCCTTCATACCTTGGTGTCCATTGCTGAGGACCATTCTTTTGCCGCTGACTATTTCCGTGACTCGGCTAATCTTGCACTACTGGTACCACCTGAGCTGAACCATATCTATAATCTGGTCTTTCTTCTCTTCTTCTTCCCCTGAAGTCATTGCGCCTGGATGACCCGGCCAAATCTCTTGTATATTGATCTTGATGTTCCCGATGATCCGCCGACATTAATTCTGGTTGCGTCGGATCTCCCAATGCATAGGAGTCCGCTATCCTGATGGTTTCTGCCAGGGTGGTTGGCATATCTCTTTGCAGTCGCTGCCATAATACACTGGCATAGCGGCATCCTTGAGCGAACCAAGCTATTGCCTACGACTCTATAACTCCCTCACACGAATTTCTCAGGTTACACCACCGAGTCAGGAATTCTCCGTCTGTCTCATTCGGCCTTTGCTTGCACATGGCTAGCTGCTACGGCCTGTTCGGCCTCTTGTAAGTACTGGTGAAGTTGCTAATGAACATTTCTTCAAAATCCAACCAACAGTTGATGCTGCCTGCCGGTAGTTTATTCAGCCATACTCTAGCTGGTCCTTCCAACATTTGCGGGACATATCGTACTGCCCATCGTAAGTTTCCACCAGCTATTTTTACCGCAGTGGCATAATCGATCAGCCAATCCTGTGGTTTGGTGCTCCCATTATATGTTTTTGTGCCTCTTGCCAGCTGAAAGTTCAGCACAGGCGGCTCGCCCATGATCCGAGGTCCGAAGCATGCCGAACCTGGTGGACCCTGTTCTTCTAGCAGTTCGGACCGGTATAGCCGGTCCAGCTTCACTCCGGCGTCAGTTGACGGCAAATCTCTGTACAGAACTCTTTCCTGCATTCCATAGTGGTTATTTCCACCATGAATCGCATATTACATTTCGGAATAACCATCATTATACCTCTCATTCACCTGATTGTGGTGAACTGGTCTCATTTCTCTTTCCTGCTGAGGTTCATGTCTCGGCTGCGGGTTGGGTGGCGGTTCTCTCCTTCCTTCGACTGGGATATTGTTCTGGTGATTCCCTCTTCCGAGTTCTCCTCTCCCGAGGTCTCCATTGCCTCGGCTTCCGCTGCCTTTCTCGGCACGGCCGGGGTTTATCTCGCCACTATTACCTCGGCTTCCATTGCCTCTGTTCTCATTTGCTTTTCCGGCTATCACCGGATCATATGGAACAATTTGCTTATTTCTCTTTCCTGAAGTTACTGCTCTGTCCTTTCGTACATTATTTCCGGGCGAAGATGCTGCTGCCACAGATTAGGCAGGTGCCGCACCAGCCGAGTGAACCATTCGCGAGGCACCTGGCCTCGCCGGGTCTGCTCTGAGCATTTCTTCATTCTGCTGGTTCGCAATGCACACCAGCTCATTCACTCTTTCTTGCTGTTTCTGCCGGGCTTCGCCGGTCAATCCTTCTAACTCTAATGCTGCGGCATTTGCCGCTCTCAGGTTCTTCGCCGGGGTACTGTACCTCGGTAAGCCTAGATCAACTGACTCTGCCTTATGAGCATCATGCTCCTTATTGATATCATCTATGAGGTTTTTTCCTCTTAATCTCAACTCGTCAACCCGCTTGGGGGCGACGTCAAGCTTGTTTGCCCTGGCATATTCTCGCAGGGTCCTATTTAAGGACTCCCGAAAGGCCGACACCTTTTTTTCCTCTACCAGCACTTTCTACCTGGTCTCTTCCAATTCTGCCTGAGCATTAGCCGGATCAAGTATCGGCGCTACAGGTGTAGTCAGATTATCTATAGTTGCCTGGAGAATGTTTTCGGGTTTTTCCAGAGGTGGCCCTCTTACCCTTGGTGCCTTTGGGGTTGTCTCCTGCGTCTCGGCCTAGTTGGCCGCTGAAGGGATTACCTCGGTGGGCTGTGGAGCTGTCTGCTTGGGAGCCACCTGCTGACCCGTCGTTGGATCCCTGCTTGATCCGGCGCCCGCTGCTCCTGCCTGCACCCCGGCTACGACCATCACCTCGACGCTGCTGACAGGGCGCTCTCCGCGCGGACTGTTTGTGGCGCTGAGGGGAGGTTCTCCTGCAACAACAACCTGGTGAGGATAAACGCCGGAGACGTCGACGCCGATGTAGATCTGATGCACGCCCAAGTTGATGAAGACGCTGTTGCGCGGAGGATTTTTTCCCTTGAAGCTGCCTGCGTTGTCGCTGATGTAGTCACAGAGATCAAATCTCCGGACTAAGCCAGAGACAATGCGCTCGCCAGTGTTGATGAAGTTTCCTGTCCGGATCATGACTCCAGCTAGCACCGCTGCTGGCCCCACGGTTGGCGCCAACTGTCGTGGTGGTGGCACGGCAGATGCCATGGGTAGGCTAAAGTATGGGGCCAATGGATGCTAGAGGGATCTGGGGAGGGAAGATGTAGTTGGTTCTACACACAAAAGACTAAAGTAAAGATCTTTATTTCTCCTTCCTTGGGCTACAAGTGCTCCTTGAGCTGTGTACAAGAAGAAAGAGAGAACTTTACCAGCCTAACGGTACTAAATGAGTCGATGCCCTCCTCAGGCTCCAAGCCTCCCCTTATAAAGGATAACCATGGGTTCCTCTAGGGCTGACGTGGCAAGCATATTCAAGGAATATGCTTGTCCCAATATAGTAACTCGGCGGCCTCCTTTTCGTGTCTCCCTTCTAATGACGGCAAGGTTACAGAGGGCCCCTCCAGCGTGCCTCGGGCTTCAGGACTGTCACCTCCATGACCTCCTTCTGTCGGTCTGTCGCTCTGCGCCTTTGTCCTTTGTGCTTGGCTCCGCTCAGATTCTCCCTAGCCTGTGACTAGAGTTTGACTTTAGGCTTCTCCTTCTCCTGCAAGCTTCGTATCATTCGGCCCTGTCTGGCATAACTCGGCTTGGCCTTCACCTGCATTAAGATTATTCGGGCTGACCCGGCCGACTTACGCAGTATCCCGGCCGGGTAAAGCCTTGCTATTATCATATGGTCCTACTCATTCATACCTTAGCCGACCTTTACAGGACTCGGCCAATTTAGAGTGTAACTCAGAAACTGGACGGGGAATCTCCTTTCGTCTTTCCCCCGTCCTTACCTTATCCGGGGTCACCTCCCCAACAAAGCCCAACCCTTTCCAGAAGGGGCAAGTGAACCACATCAATGTGGAGGAAATCTATGAAGAGTCAGATGCTGTGGTTGGTAAGTTCAAGCTCAATTCTATTACAACACTTGTTCTTTTTGATACTGGTGCATCACATTCATTCATATCAAAAGCATTTGTTGATAGAAATGGGTTTCCAACTGAAAACATTGGGTGTCCAATAAAAGTAAGTTCTCCAGGGGGATATATGATAGTGAGTCTTGGATGCCGGGATCTAGTAATAGAGTTTGGAAAGCATAAGTTTCCAGTGAGTCTGATAATCCTAGATTCCCAAGGACTGGATATAATTTTAGGAATGGATTGGATGACCAAGTATGAAGGAGTACTAGATTGTGCTAATAGAACTGTTGCACTCACAACCCCAGAAAAGAAACGGATAAGATTCAAGTCTAACTTTGAATCGAAAGGGAGTAAGCTAAATTCTATTAAGGGGGTTAGCATAGACAATGTGCCAATTGTGAGTGAATATCCGGATGTGTTTCCGGAAGAATTACCAGGAATGCCACCAGATAGAGATGTGGAGTTTCTGATTGATTTGCTACCAGGATCAGGACCAATAGCAAAGAGACCGTACAAGATGTCAGTTGATGAGTTGAAAGAACTCAAGAAACAACTTGGAGAACAGTTGCAGAAAGGATTTATTCAACCAAGTTCTTCATCCTAGGGAGCACCAGTCTTGTTTGTGGAAAAGAAGGATAGAAGTCAAAGGTTATGCATAGATTACCGTTCACTCAATGAGGTGACTATCCAGAACAAATACCCTTTGCCTAGAATCAATGACTTGTTTGATCAGCTAGAAGGAGCCTGCGTGTTCTCAAAGATTGATCTCCGATCAGGATATTTTCAGCTTAAGATAAGAGAACAAGACATACCTAAGACAACTTTCACCACTAGGTATGGATTGTATGAGTACACCGTGATGCCATTTGGTTTGAACAATGCACCAGCATACTTTATGAATATGATGAACAAGGTGTTCATGGAGTTCCTTGACAAGTTTGTTGTCGTTTTCATCGATGACATTTTGATCTACTCCAAGAGCAAAGAAGAGCATGAAGGACATTTGCGTTTGATACTTGAGAAGCTTAGGGAGCATAAGCTGTATGCCAAATTCAGAAAGTGTGGGTTTTGGTTGAATGAAGTTGGATTTCTTGGACACGTTGTGTCAGGAGATGGTGTAGCAGTTGATCCTGCTAAAGTTTCAGTTGTAACTGAATGGGAATCTCCTAACTCAGTGAAAGAGGTTCGTAGTTTCCTTGGCTTGGCAGGATACTACAGAAGGTTCATTGAGAATTTATCCAAGATAGCTAAGCCAATGACAGAGTTACTAAAGAAAGACAAGAAATTTGCTTGGTCTACGGGATGTGAACTCAGTTTTCAAGAATTGAAGAAGAGACTAGTGACAGCACCAGTTCTATGTCTGCCAGATTTGGAGAAAGATTTCCAAGTGTATTGTGATTCATCTCATCATGGATTAGGTGCAGTACTTATGCAAGAAGGGAAAGTTGTGGCTTATGCCTCGAGACAACTCAAAACTCATGAGGTAAATTACCCTACTCATGATTTAGAGTTAGCCTCTGTTGTCCATGCACTCAAAACATGGAGAAACTATCTTTTGGGAAAGCGATGTGAAGTGTTCACATATCACAAAAGTTTGAAGTATATCTTCACCCAGAAAGAAATTAACATGAGACAAAGAAGATGGCTAGAACTCATCAAGGACTATGACTTGAGTTTGCAATACCACCCCAGTAAAGCAAATGTTGTAGCTGATGCTCTAAGCCGTAAGGTTTTTGTGAATGGCCTTACTAAGGGAGAATTGCCAGATGATCTATGTGCCCAATTTAGAGATCTCAGATTGGAGATTGTGCCTGAAGGACATCTCATGTCATTGGATGTTCAACCCACTTTGTTGGACAAAATCAAAGAAGCCCAAAAGACAGATAAGGAGATTGAAGAGATTAAGGAAAAGATTGGCAAGGGAAAAGCCAAAGGATTCCATGAAGATGAACATGGTACTTTATGGTATGGAAAACGTATCTGTGTTCCACAAGATCCGGAACTTCGGAAACTGATTTTACAAGAAGCACACAACTCCCTGTATTCCATTCATCCGGGTAACACCAAAATGTACATGGATACGAAAGAAAGATTTTGGTGGAATAATCTCAAGAAGGACATCGCCGAACATATTGCTTTGTGTGATGTATGTAGTAGAGTGAAAGCGGAACATCAGAAACCAGCAGGATTGTTATAACCACTACCTATTCCTGATTGGAAGTGGGACAAGATTGGCATGGATTTCATCACCGGATTGCTAAGGACCAGGTCAGGATATGATTCTATTTGGGTAGTAGTGGATCGCTTAACTAAAGTGGCTCATTTTATACCCGTGAAGATCTATATGAGTAGAATTGTATGTTTGCATGGAGTACCCAAGAGTATTGTGTCTGATAGGGGAACTCAATTCACTTCTCATTTTTGGAGGCAACTACATGAGTCATTGGGAACGAGGTTGGAATTCAGTACTGCTTTTTATCCTCAGACTAATGGACAAACGGAAAGGACCAACCAAATTCTTGAAGATATGTTGAGAGCATGTGCCCTAGACTATGGAGCCACTTGGGATGAAAGTCTGCCTTACGCAGAATTCTCTTACAATAACAGCTATCAAGCCAGTATTGAGATGGCACCATTTGAGTTTCTCTATGGGAGAAAGTGTACCACCCCATTTCTATGGAAGTGTGTGGGAGAAAGAAGCTTGTTCGGACCAGAACTAATCAAAGAGGCTGAAGAGAAAGTCAATCTAGTTAAGGACAGACTAAAGATAGCACAGTCCCAACAAAAGAGCTACGCAGATCCTAAGCGTAGAGAAATCACCTATGAAGTAGGTGATAGAGCTTATCTTAGAGTGTCACCACTTCGTGGAGTGAAGACGTTTGGAGTCAAAGGAAAATTGTCCCCAAGATATGTTGGACCATTCAAGATTCTGAGTCGTAAAGGAGAAGTAGCTTATGAGATTGAATTGCCAGAATCATTGTCTGCCGTTCACAATGTGTTTCATGTGAGTCAGATTAAGAAATGCCATCCAGAGATGGAAGAGACTTCCTTGAAGGATACTATACCATTGGAGGAGGTCCAACTGGAAAGTGAGCTCACTTACGAGGAGAAACCTATCAAGATTCTTGAGACTGCAGAAAGAGTTACTCGGACTAAGACTATCAAATTCTGCAAAGTTCAATGGAACCATCATTCTGAAGAAGAAGCAACATGGGAAAGAGAAGATGATCTTCGGAAAGACCACCCTCACCTATTTGCTAGCCAATCCGAATCTCGAGGGAGAGATTCACCTTAAGGGGGTTAGATTTGTAACATCCCTAAAATCATGTTTTCAAAGATTGCATATCATTCATGCATGCATATCATTTAGGGATCAATTTCAAAACCCATTTCTAAAAAACAGAAGCACTGGGTGCTATCATTTTTTGTGAACAAACATTATTTCAATGCCACTCTCTAGTGAGGGGATATTTGTTTTAAAACCATTATTGTAAGTTCATAGGATTGGTTTGGTTGTGAGCAAATCTTGGACAAAATTTACAAAACAAATATGGTTTTAAACCATTTTCAAAGCCTATTCAAATCAAGTGCTAAGGCACTATTTATTTTGATTTTTCAAAAATACCAAGCAAGTCCAATGAGACAGCAAGGCTTTATGGCCAATATTATGAAGTTTACACTTTACAAAAATCCAGAAAAGGTTTGGCTTTCAAATGATTTTGAAATTGTTTGAAAATGAATCCTGAAATTCATTCTAGAAAAAGAAAAAGAATTGGAAAAACCAACTGGGCCTGGCGCCAGCCTTTCGGCCCATCAGACAAAATGACCCACCCGGGCCACTCCTCTCTCTGTTTTTCCTCACCCGCGCAGAACCCACCCCCCTCACTGACTACTGGGCCCCGTCCACGTCACAGTCGTCTTCCCCAAATCACGCGAAGAACACGTCGCCGCTGGCCGTTGCTGGCGTTGATCGCGCGGCGTAATTGCCATTGAACCGCAGGCGTTTCCTGTCGAGCCCCCTGCCTACTTAACCCCCTCCACTCTCCGCTCATTTCCCTCACTCGGCGCACCATTTCTGCCACCAGGCTGCCCACAATCTTGCTTGCACTGCCGCTGTACCGAGCCACTCCGGCGGGCGATTCCGGTAAGCTCCGACCGCCCCTCTGCTTCTGGTTCAAACGAGTGTGACTGCCACGTCCTTGTGCATCTGCTAACACCCCTGGTTTGCCTGCTCGTGACCCAGGTCGCCGTCTTCGTTCACGCCCGCAACCACCAGAGCCGCCGCTCAACTCCGACGAGCAATAGGGGTATGAATCGAGCGCCCCTTGTCTTCTCCTTGAAACCATCTTGCTCACCGTGACCTTGCGCACCCCCTGATACATTTTGTTCGTGCTAGGGCGACGCAGAGCATTGGCAACATCGATGTCTGTAAGCATCCGACGTCGCGCATAACTCCGACGAGCTCCAACGACATCCACGGTGCGCCCCTTCACCAACCAAGCCTACCTTGAGCATCAGCAGCGCACGGCGAACTTGTTAAGCCACCTCTCCCTCTCCCGCGCGACCTAGATCGTTGGCAATGTCTCTGACAGAGCCGCCGCCGCCACTCGCCGCCGCTAGCGCCGCCAGGCTTTGGTCGCTTGATCGCGAACCGTTGGATCTAGATTCAACATGTTAGATAGATCACTTAAACGAAGGGGTACGAAACAGATCTGGCCATGCGATCTAAGTTAGATCTGACAGTCCATGTTAGTCGATCCGCGCGAATCGGTATCAACCTATCAGAGAGCGCCGCGTGGCTAGCCCTTTGTTTTAAAACAGAATTTAGATCTATTAGATGTTTAAACTTGTAAAATTCATAACTTTTGATTCCCACGTTCAAATTTAACAAATTTTATACCATTAGAATCAGGAGAGAAAATCCTTTCTGTTTATGCAATGTGTATAATGTTTTTCCTCTGTAAAAATGGTTGTTTTTACAGAAACATTTGTAGGCATAATTTGTGTATAGTAATTATTTGAAAAATGTTATGCTAATCAAATAAAGTTTATTTGGCTTATTTTGGACTTGTTTATGATTCAGTACTGTGTACTTGTATTTTTTGGTGTAGAAAATCATCACATGGCATTTTGCATACATTCATGTATTTTTGCTTGTATATATTGTGTATGTGATTTTGTGCCATTATTTTATGTGTAGATTTTGGTGCAAATAGTGATTGTAATTGTGAAGATTGTTGCTACTCCCCAAACTACCAAGGCAAGTGGTGCTTCATGATTTTATTCCTATGTTTTTCAACTATGCACTAGAAATATTTTGTATAGCACGTGCATGAATATTTGGATCTATATGCTTTGCTTGGGAAATCCTAGTAGTTGTAGAATTGCTAGAAATTTCTAAGTTAAGATACTTATCAATGCCATGCTTAGCCTAGCTAGTAGCAACCAAGGGTGGTTATATATTCATGCTATGAAAAATATTTCTAAGTCTTTGGTCTTGTGTTTTTGCTTAATAAAACAACTAAGTGAATGAAACACCTGAGTGGAATGGAAAGAATGGTTTGTGTTGAGTGGTTACACAAGGCCCATGTCTATGGTTTACCTTGTGTATCTCACTTGTGGAAAGCCACCCAGGAACAAAGGGATTTGAGAGGCCAAATGTTAAGAAGCTTCTAGTGCAGCCACATGGCATTATGGGCTCTGCCTGGATCATATAGGTTGCAATAACTTAGCCATTTGGACAGTTGGTGGTAGTGGGATGATAGGTTGGAGCGCGTCCATTTGGTCTAAGGGAAGGCTTCTGAAAGGTCCTGTCTTAGTGAAAATCAAGTCTTGTGGGGAAAGTGCACAACCTCTGTAGATGGAAGAATCTAAGTACTTAGCCATGTCCCTGGTATTGGACAACTTGAGCATCAAGACATGGAAGCTATCAAGAATCTCCTCATCCCAATTTCTAAGTTAAAAACTTGTGGTTGAGCAAGGGTAAAGGTTCACCAATTTATATTGGTAGTTCCTTGCGAAAGTTTATCAAAGAAAAACTTAGTGTTTTTAACTAATAGGCAAAACCTATTTTGAGCAAAGCAAGCCTAAGCTACACTTAGCCAAAATGCATATAATATCTAGACTACTAATATTTTACTAAGGTATCACTTGCCAATACTATTCCAATGTATTGACCCACTATGGCTGTAACTTGTGATGTTGCAGGTTATTCTGATGATGATTAGGGGTTATGAGTCTACACTCAACATGCTTGCCTATGGCACATGAAGATGAAGACTTATCTATCTTATTATATATTTGAACTCTTGTATTAGGCCTGTGGCCATGGAGTTTGTAAAAGACTATGTTGTCTCTGGAATGATATGTAATAATGACCTTTGTTTCTGTGTACTTCATCTTAAACTGTGGATGCTAGCATTGATCCAGGGACTAGCATTGCAATCACAGGGATTCCTTACCTTTATAAAGGGAGGGATCTTACACAATCCACCTTCGCCGCCACATGACCATTCTCCAGCGCAACCTTCACCTTCGCCGCCACATTACCATTCTCCAGCGCAACCGTCTCCATCGCCGTTGCAGCCGTCTCCACCGCCGCCATCTCCCAATCGAAAAAGGGGCCGTACGACTACGAGGGGCAGCAGCAAGAGGTTCATATCACCGAAACGTAAGATATCGCCCCTCCCAAAAGTACCCCATGCAAATATAGATTTCAGTATCCCCCGACCTGGGGAGATGACAAACGAGCAACTTGATGTGTCCTCAGAAGCCAGTTATCAAAAGTGGAAGATTGACATATCTAACAAGAAGAAGCCGATAGAGCCAATCTTTCCGCGCACCGAAGAATATGTAGCAAAGGCAATAGCCCAGATGAAGCTCATGGCCATGTACCCGCCGCCGCTATCAGAAGACTATGGCCGCTCTATTCGCAAGTCGGCTGAGGCAAAAGAACAACGGTTGCAAAGTATCAGCTCCAGTGGAAAATCAAGCGAGAAATCAGTTGCCCAGCTCGGAGAACAGAAAAATCAATCGTGCCCCCCGCTAAAAGTGTATTCCGATGCCGAGGTACGGTCGAGGAGAGCTGCGGCCGAGCAGAGGTATGATCCAAAAACTGATCCGGAATTAGTAGAGTTGTACGGAGAAGCGGCAGCGGCTCAAGGCATGTCTATTCGTACATACTTAAACCATATAAATGAATTCGCTGACATAGCATACAAGTATCGGCACGGGCACCCTCTCGTCAAACCTGAGATAGTCAAGGATCTACCAACAAAAATGCGAAGATTGCATATCTGGTACATGCGACAATCTGCTGCTAACGAAAACTGGATCAACATTGCACATAGAAATGAGCATTATGGGCATGGAGATGGCGTGGTAATGATTGAATTTGATGAGTTATTTCAGTTATACCAACAAGACGCCCTCGACAAATCTATCATGAGTGCCTATTGTTTGTAAGTATTATTAATTTATGTAATTAAGTCTTTCTAGCTCAGCTATCGTTCATTGCATGTATAATCTTACTCATCACTATATTTATTTTGCAGAATGAAGATTCTCCAATGCAAAAGAGGACAACTCTATGACATTCATTGACCCAAATATCATTTATCAAAATGTTCTCCACCTGAGACCCGAGGTGACAGAGAACAACGTTAAGGTTTCACGAGACCAAAAGGGAAATACTATTTCCTTACAACTACGAGTGAGTGTTACTGTTTTGTACATATTATATTTTGCTTACTCGATGTTAAGTGTATAATTGACTCGTTATGCGTGCACAGCTTCCACTATATCCTACTAATCATTAAGCCCGACGATGGAATAGTAAAAGTCATGGACTCGAAACACAAAGACCTCAATGAGTGGGTGGACATGTAAGCATGCCTCTAGAGGTAATTTCAATCATTATGTCACTATATCGGCACTATTTCCTCGCTGATAGCAAGTGATCAATATAGAACTCCGTTATTCATCTTCTTTGCCGGGCAGGGCTTGGAAACGGTTCACCGCCAAGGCTGTTGGCGTTTGAAAGCCAGAGCTTACATTTCAACAACTTAATGTAAGTAGTACTAGCTAGATCCGCGCATCTCTTTGATTCTAGTTTCAATATCATGCTTGAATATTATTTTGATTGAACTATATATGTTCTCGTAAAGTGCTTGAGGCAGGAACCCGGGAATAACTTATGTGGCTACTATGTGTGCGAGTTCATTCGCCAGACGACCAAATATACTTCCGCAAATAGGGACTTAAAAAAATTGAAGTACGATAAACAATATTCATAACTTTAGTTTATTACCATCAATTGTGTTCATTTTCATTAATTCATATATATTGACCCCTTCTTTAAATTATATTAGGTCGAACGGTTGCGGGACAGTTTTCTACTACAAGAACGCATACGAGCAATTCAAGAGAAAATTGCCGGATTCATAGATGCCAAGGTCCTAGATCCGAATGGAGAATACTATTCCCCGCCGATGGATATGCGAGTGTGATATGTTTTGTAATGTGTATGTAATAACTCGTGGTGCCTACATTCTGTAATATATGTTCGACAACGCACATTGGATGAGATGGTGTAATATATTCGTGACGATGATGTGCACTATATAGTTGTTCCTTCATTGTTGTATGTAGTATTAATTATGCCATCCAATTTAGCGCAAAACACAAATTAAAAAAATGCCCAAAAAAATAAATGAAAAATAGCAGGACACAGATCCTGCCGCGGCACAAAAACGAGCCGTTTTCTTGTCGCGGCAGAGGAGAAATAGCCCAGGTTCCTATTAAAAACCGGGACATTTGCCTTCTAGGCCCCTCGCTCGCCAGCCGCCTACGTGGAGCACCATTAGCCGCGGTTTGGGGCAGAACCGGGGCTAGCAATAGCCCCGCCTGGCTAGCCCCGGATCTCAAACCGGGGCTAATGGCCCATACGAACTGGGGCTGTAGGCCTCTTTTCCACCAGTGATCATTTGCATGCTATAAAAAATCTGAAAATAATTTTGGACACAGCAAATGATGAATCCTAGAGCATGCAAAAATGACATAATCTGATAAATTTCGAGACTTAAAAATAGAGCTAGAGTTTTGTCATTTTTGTGTGACTCAAAACACAAAATATTTAGAACTGATATTTTACACGATTGTACGGTACATCATTGGCTACATCTTTTTTTTGGGAAAAAATTGAAACATGTAAATATGATTTTCAATTTTCTTTTTAAATAACGGATCACCGGAGCTCATGAAGAAAAATCACCACACCTTACCACACAATTTGTAACCTAATCTCTCAGTTCCACCATTGCAGTAGCTGTGACGCCCCTTTCGTGCCCCGCCCAGCCGAGCTGTCTCTGCATGTTCTCCGACACGGCACCACCATTATTGGCGAATCATTGGTTTTCCCTCCGAGCTTTTTGAGCCCGACCAAAACACGGACCGACCACTGTCTCCATCGCGCAAGACGGCGTTGCATAATGCATGCACATGCAGACGTACGTCGCGTACGTATGTGCTCTAGCTAGGTGCTAGGATACAACAGTGCTCTGTATCGTACCATCATTTTTTTGCCGTGTCGGCGAGGCAAGTCGTACGCCGGTACAGGCCGAGGATGAGTTGTGCTTTCACGTGCACGTACGTACGAGTGCAGCGTAGGAACACCACTTTTCGTCAGGTACCGGGCGTACCGCCCATCGGTTTGGAGATTCATCCCGTGGTCCAGCGATAGGGGAGATACTCTTTCTCTTTGGCGGTGTATATTTTCTGCTCGGCTTGCTAGTAGGAGTACATGCGATTCCAGTAGTGTACCCACCATATATCTGTATAGTGCAAATAATGCACTCACAACTCACAAGGAGAGACAGATCCACGGACCAGGGTGTATATTGGCCGTGGCCAAGTTGTCTCTTCTCTCTGCTTGTCTCAGTGCGGTGGTTCAGATCCAAAAAAATCAGAGAAAAATATATTTTTCGGAGTTTTACAAAATTTTAAAATAAATTCTACATATAAATTGAAATGTGCCCAAAATACCTTACACAAATTAATATTTTTTTATTTACGCGCTACTATAAAAAGTATGGATCTACAACATAAAGTAGCAATCTATTAAGAATCCGCATATTTGTTTTTTTTGTATAGCCTCGGTTAAGCATATTTTTCATGAAATTTTATACAAATGTAGTGAGCATTCTAGATGTACTCATGGAAACACTTTCAGAACTTATCATACTCCAAAATGTACATCTCAAAAATATAAAAAGGGATCCAAGGAGCTCAGGGTCTACTTGGGTTTTCCGCCCGTTTACTATTCAATATTGTGAGGAAGATAAAATAGTCCTACAGTGACTAACTACACTTTATCTGTTGTGTGTGTGTGTATATATATATATATATATATATATATATATATATATATATATATATATTATTTTTTCAATAAAGTGTTTGTATATATATTATAAAAGTCAATAAGATGCGTTGAATATTTCAAAATCGTAAATAAATGGTTTGAGCTACATATTTAACTTGTACTCCCTCCGTTTTAAAATATAAGATGTTTTAGGTTTGTGAAGAAAATGTATCTAAACTTGTTTTAGTATGTAGATTCACTCCAAAACTGAGTGAACCTACATACTAAAAAATAGTCTAGATATATTTGTCTCACAAAGCTAAAACATCTTATCTTTAGAAACAGAGGGAGTAGTATGCCTGGAACATTAGTAAAAGGAAACACGCCATACAAGTGATTTGTAAGAAAAATAAAATGACCTCTAAAAATAAAAATATAAAGATAAAATGCGTAATATGTATGTGATGAACGGTCCACATGTTTAGTAGGGATAAGCCTCCAACGACATGGCACACTAAATCACATCGACCCTGTAGCTAGAAGTAAGTCATTTTTAAGGAAATTTTTAAACTCAACTTAAGTTGCACAAAATTCATGTAATATCCAGATGCATATGTAGTTGCAGAAAATGGGAACACGGTAGGCACAATATGCTAATTTTGTAGTATGTCATGAAAGAAAACAGTAATACAGGGTTATGTTGTGCCATGATTTCGACGACCTCCCTACTCTAACTTCAAATACTCCCTCCATCCCAAAATAGGTGTCGCGGATTAGTCAAAATTTGAATGAATCTAGACACTATTTAGTATATAGATTTATTTAAATTTTGACAACCTGCGAAATCAATTTTGAGACGGAAGGAGTACATATCACCATAAAAACTACAAAATGCATAGTCAAAATGCCAACGCACACATATTCAAGGAGATATACATTAGAGGGTCTTTTGGTGAATGCACAGTATCATGATCGCTCTAACGTGCGAGAAATCCTTTGGTGTGAAAATTTTAGAAGACATCTCTAATCATCTGATATCTGAAACCACAATTTTTTAACAGAAATATGTACTCTCTCCGTTTGAAAATATAAGATGTTTCAGGTTTATGAAGCTAATGTGTGAATACATTAGCTTCATAAACCTGAAACATTTTATATTTATAAACGGAGGAAGTATGTACTTGGGATGATGCATAGCAAAACCAAAAGAATCTTACACGGTGCACGCCCCGAGAGATTTCTTCCAATACGGCCATGTCCACTGTCCATCAACATAACCTTCGTGGAAGCCACGGCATTAGTAGGTGGCACTGTCGTCCACATCGAATAAGTACAAGTTTACTTGACCCGCTAATGGGTCCAGCAAAAACGAGAAACGATCGATATCCACACAATACGTTCTGAAATCATGGTCATCACAAAAAAGACCGAACCAGATGCAATTGGAAAAGTTTAGAACCTTAGAATAGTAAACAGCTCCACATGCTGATGTTTGTCAGCATCGAAATCCCTCAAGATGGATCGCATATCATTGTAGAAGATCTCTGTCGGGTTCATGTAGAAAAGTATGTAGCCGGACAAAGGGCGGACCTGTGGGATTCGAGGCTGGACATGCCGCAACAACATTGTCCAGCTCAAACAGCGACAACAGCGGTTGGCGATGCGTGGTGAAAAGTAGCGGTTACTGGAACGGTTGACGGACTCCAGGTCTTCGCTGGAGGTGCTGTCAAGGTAAGATAAGGCGTGAGAATTTCAGATGAGATGCAAGTGTGTGGATGTGAGGCTGCTGTAAATGTGTTTTTAAACCCCTGGGCCGCTTCACAGCTCACACACTACCACCCGGCAGAAATGGCTCCCCGACAGAGCAGAGGTGCGCTTTCTCCCCCCTTAATTATCTCTCTTGTCTTATGTCTTTCTGTCAGAACTGTGGGTGAAATCTACTCTAACAATTTGCTAAAGTCCCTGATGCTAGCACACGGGGCAATCGCACGTATTTTTGATTGGGTTGTAAGCTTATTCATACTAGCTTTGATAGTTACAACATGGTCGAAACGTACTCCCACTAGTAAACATCCATAACACCAGGGGGTTTTACCCCTATTTATCTAAAAAAAAAAGATTCATAACATACCACCAAGTTTATGATTCATATTTTTCAGGTGTGATGCGTTCTCCCAAGCAACCGGCGAAACTCGCCATGCTTTTACTGTTGGCACTACTGCTGCTATGCAACCGAATTGGCGACGTCCATGGCAAAGCGATCCACGAGAATAGCGTCGATCTGCACGCACTGCTCGACTTCAAGAAGGGCATCAGTAAGGATTCTCAAGGAGCCTTAAGCAACTGGAACACCACCATCCACTTTTGTCGGTGGAATGGTGTCACATGCACCACGACCCCACAGTTTCGTGTCTCGTGGCTTAACCTCACCGGCCACAACTTACAAGGCCAGATCAGCCCCTCTCTTGGAAACCTGCCCTTCCTAAATCTGCTTGACCTCTCCGATAATAGCTTCATCGGTACCTTCCCTGTTCTTAACAATCCCCATCTAACGTTCCTTCTTATGAGCTACAACTGTTTGACAGGGATAAACCCTAATGCACTCTCAAACTGCTTCAATTTATCCTACTTGGACTTCTCCTTAAATCAACTCGAGGGTAGCATTCCTGATGGGGTTGGTCAATTGCCAAAATTACAAACCTTGATCCTGGGCGAGAATATGATTTCAGGTGAATTCCCACAAGCCATCTTGAATCATTCAAGCTCTCTCCAATATCTAAGCTTGGAGTATAATATGCTAGGCAAGGCATTGCCATCTAACATTGGTGACCTTCTGCCTAATCTCATAGAACTTACCTTGGGTGCCAACAGGTTTGATGGTCACATCCCAGTTTCCCTAGGCAATGCTTCAGGTTTACAAGTGATAGATTTTTGGAATAACAGTTTCACTGGGAAAATTCCCACTTCTCTTGGAAAGCTTGTAAATCTGACTATTCTAAACCTCGAGCTTAACCATCTGGAAGCAAGGGATAGAAGAGACTGGGAATTCTTAAATGCATTGAGAAACTGTGCTTCCCTAAATGCACTAGCACTCGCTGACAATCAGCTGGAGGGATCTATTCCGCAGTCCGTAGGTAACCTATCCCCCGGCCTTCAGTTCCTTTCGTTGGCTGGAAACCACTTATCAGGACAAGTACCCCAGAGCATCGGAAAACTTAGTGCCCTAACTAGCCTGGCATTAAGTGAAAATAACTTAACAGGTACGATAGATGGATGGATTATAGAAACCTAAAAAATCTTCGATTATTGAATCTCAGGTCGAACAACTTCACTGGTCCGATTCCATCCTCTATTGGCAACCTTACTTACTTGACATATCTATATATGAGTGAAAATAAATTCGAGGGCCTTATACCCACGAGCATAGGAAATCTCAGAGATCTCACACATCTTAAAATTAGCAACAACAATCTCCAAGGTGACATACTTTAGATTGGTAACCTTGAAAACCTTGTTACTTTAGATCTTTCATCAAATAAGCTTACCGGCCATATTCCTGATTCTCTGGGCCCGGCCTAAGGGCATCTCTAACCAATCCCCTAAAATCGGTTAGAGAAGTAAAATTTGGTAGATGCTACATCTAACCGATCCCTAAAACGGTTAGAGGAGTAAATTTTTACTCATCGGAGGAGGACCTCTTCTTCCCGCCCTTTGTCGTTCTTTCCCGCCCGTGTCCCCGCCAGCATCGATGTCGCCGACTACGCCCACAATCGACGCGCAGCTCTCCGGCACACCTTCTCCGACCATCCCCGGTGCCGGAGACGCCCCAACTCCGCCGCGGCCTCGGGTGGGAAAAGATTGGGGCCCAACAACGTGGTCCGGCCAGGAGGAACGGCCGTCAAGGCCTCCGGTAAGGCCGGTGGCAAGCGTGTGGAGGCTCCCGAGGTGGTGCCACGTCCTTACCTTGCTCCTGTGGCCGGCCGGCGGCAGAGCAAGCCGACTCTGGCCAAAGTGGCACTCGCGGAGGCGGTGGCCAAGAAGAAGAGGAAGAATACCGAGGCGACACTGCCGAAGGATGCAGCTGCCTCTTCGACACGCAAGGCCTTGACGGCGAACCCTCCCCGAGGCTGGCCACCACGGGCGGCCGTTGTCAACGACGACGGGCGCGAGGTGTTCGATGGATCCTTGGCAAGGTAAGAAATATCTTTTTCTCCTCTCCTCTCATCAGTTCGCGATTTTGTAGACATACGGTGATGTTGTTTTGATGAAATGTAGTGAAGTGGATACGGAGGTGGCCTCCTTCATGAGCGAATTGGAGAGTAGCCATGCCGCCGGGATCGACGACCTCAACTTTGACGATCAAGAGGTTGAGCCCACTACCGAGCAAAGAGAGGTGGAGGAAGAAGAGGTGGAGGAAGTCAAGGTGGAGGAGACACAAGGAAGTGCAAAGAAGAGCCGAGCCTCCAACTATAGCGAGAAGGAGGAAATTGCATTATGCTATGCGTGGATGAATGTGTTACTCGCTGCATCGATTGGCACCGACCAATTGAAGGAGAAGTTTTGGGCTCTCATCGAGGACTACTACAACAACACCGTGGAGGTGCCGATCACTCGAGGAGAGGAGGGTTGCACTTGAGGAGGAGAGGATAGCAAAATAGAAGGAGATCGATGAGCGTGCTATCATGTTCATGGATCCAAGCAATATGGATGCCACGGATTGGAAGTATCGGGATCTCACTCGAGCAAAGATCCTTCAAAGATCTTTTGGTGGATATGCTCATGGCCAAGGAGGTGATGGTGGCCGAGGAGGAGGAGATGGTGGTGGTGATGGTCATGGTGAGGATGGTGGTGGCCGAGGAGGACGAGGTGATGATGATGAGTTCTTCGGAGATGGTCTTTGAGCTCTTCGATGGTGGTCCACAACATATGAGGTGATATGTTGGTGGTATTTTGGATCAAACAAGGTCGATAGCTTCTTTTTGGTGACCTTGATCGATGTTGGTGGTAGAGTCTACTTTTGAACGAACTCTATGCATGTTTTATTTCGATGTGTTTGATTCGATGAACTATGCCTATGTATGTCGTTTAAGTGGTGTATTGCTTGTGTTTGAATTTTCCGGATGTTTGAACTGTTTGTTTAAACTGTATATATATGTAAGATGTTTGAATGCACTACCAGAAAAAAAATGACATTGCCGTGTCTTTGAACCTTTGCCGTGTGTCCAGCATTACGGAACACGACAAAGAAAGTCTTTGCCGATTAATACATGTAAAACCCATGGCAAAGATTAAGTACACGACATATTTTAAGAAAAACATACGGCAAAGAAAAACACACCGCAAAATAACATGAAAACACACGAAGAAGATATACACACGGCAAAGTTTAGATAACACACACGATAAAGAATTAATCATAGCAAACCCGCACGATACGTGTATATTCTCAACACCTTTCACATAGCCGTTACGACAGTTGGACTTTGCCGTGTGTATGGAAAATAGACACGACAAAGACACTATGCCGTGTGTCTAGATTCAACACACGGCAAAGTCTATGTCTTGTCATTAATTGGAAAATATTGGACACGGATCGATGACATGGCATACCCGCGTGTGCGCGCAGATGCTCACTCTCTCTTCTATCCTCACTTTCACGCGCAGCTTGCATGCATGCGCAGGCGTAGCTGCTCTCTCTCACGCGCAGCTCACTATTTTCCTGGTCCTCGCAACCGCCGCATGCATGCGCAGCTCGACGGACGGCCAGCGCTCATCCGCAATCGCGCATGAGCTCTCAGTCGGCACGCGGAGAAGGCGGCGAAGGCAAGCTGCGGCAGCGGCAGCCAGCGGTGGCGACGACAAGTAGCGGAGGCGGCAAGCGGTGGCGACGGCAAGCAACAACCCCTGCTTGTGCTGCTCTCTGGCCCTCGCCGCACGGCGCTCAGGCCCCGCCCGTCCTTGACGGCGACGACGGCGGCGACGGCGGGCGTGCTTGACGATGACGGCGACGGACTTGAGGACGATGGCGGCGGCGGCGGTGGGCTTGGGATGCTGAATTTTCTAAACCTTTGGGGAAACAAGCTCGAAGCCAAGGATATCGAGGAATTCATAGGCGCGTTAAGCAACTGCAGTTCTCTGCACATTCTCGGACTAGGTGAAAATAAGTTACAAGGAGCTATACCAAATTCTATTGGTGAGCTGTCACCTGAACTTCAATATCTAGACATGAATACAAACGAACTATCAGGGCCTGTTCCCATTAACATTGGGAATCTTAGTGCCTTGACACTTCTAGATCTATCAGACAACATGCTTGACGGCCCAATTGAAGGGTGGGATGGAAAGCTAAAATATCTAACGGCTCTAATTCTTGGGGGGAACAATTTCACTGGCCCAATTGAAGGGTGGGTTGGAAAGCTGAAATATCTAACGGCTCTATTTCTTGGGGGGAACAATTTCACTGGGCCAATACCGTCATCTATCGGTGATCTTACAGACCTCACAACGATCTCATTAGAGGAAAATGAGTTCGAAGGTCCAATACCACCTAGTATGGGAAACCTTGCCATGCTCACGAAGTTGAACCTTAACGATAACAATCTACTCCCTCCGTTTAGAAATATAAGATGTTTTAGATTTGTAAAAGAGATGTATCTAGACACCTTTTAGTGTATAGGTTCAAATGAATCTAAACACTAAAAGGTGTCTAGATACATCTACTTCATAAACCTAAAACATCTTATATTTCCAAACGGAGGGAGTACATGGTAACATTCCTTGAGAGATCTTCCACACTGCCTCCACATGTCTATCTAGCAACGAACGAGTTTGAGGGTTTGATACCACCTAGTATTGGAAAACTAACCATGCTCGCGGAGTTGAATCTTAGTTACTCCACACTAACCAAATGTGCGCTATCCTACAACAGTTTACAAAGCACGATACCTACAGAGGGTGTCAGTCTTAAACAACTAGCTGTGCTTCACCTTAGTCATATCAATCTACATGGTAACATTTCTTAAGAGATATTCCACATTGCCTCCACATTGTTAAAGATATACAATCGGTTAGGTTCGTCTCATACGATCGTATCATATCGTTGTAAAGTAGTTACATTGTATAGGCGACCATGTAGATCCTGGACCTCTTGTTGTACAATTTTTTTGAATATAAATAGATGAGGCCGGTCATGAGGCTAATCACGGAAAACATGGTTTTTTAACTTGGTATCAAGGTTTCGCCACATCGGCGGCTTGAACGTTTAGGTCAGCCCTCGAATAAAGTCGTCAAAACAATTCTTAGGCATAATAATCTATCATATGAGTCTTTTGTTGAACCTTTGCTTTGTGATGCGTTACCCTAATATGATTCTAGTCGTGTTTCATCTATGCCACTTGAGTTAATTCATACCGTTGTGAGGGGTCCTGCTCTTCCCTCTTCTGGGGGATTTAGAAACTATGCGAGCTTCATCGATGACTATAGCCGTTTTTGTTAGATCTATTTAATCAAACACAAATCCGATGTTGAGTCTATCTTTTATGCCTTTCAAACTCATGTTGAACAACTTCCACTACAACACGCATCGCATGCTCTGGCGCTTATAAACGCTTTTCTGGCTCGGCACATCCCCATTCGCCAGCTAGCACCATGGCACCACAGGTGCTTGTGCCTCAGCACAATCGAAGATGGCGCATATTATGAGTGTCGTTACAGATACAATATTGTGCTGCAATTGGTGTACCAATCAATGGAAAATTCATATTAATCACAATTACTGTAAATGTGTAGTTTGTTCATGAGATTCGAATCCAAATTACTTTTTAAAGAGAAATTCCCATTACACTAAAACATAAGTTTATTTTAATTACATATTTGAGCCCCTCTCACTTCATCCTATTCTACCGAAGTCTCATGCAAGTGCAATAAAAGGAAAATATTAAGCGTCTCTCTGTTCTAATTGACAGGCGCGGTGCTGCTCCATTCTCCGCGAATGACGCCGTGACGGCCATGGCGACGCGCCCTCCATCCTTCGCGAACGGTGCCATGATGTCCGTGGAGACGCGCCCTCATCCTCCGCGAACGATGTTGTGATGGTGCGTGGCACCATGGTCTCCAACCTCCGCGCTCCATACTTTTAGGACCAGAGCACCATGGCCTCCATCCTCCGCACATCTTACACCGACTATGTCATCATGGATCTGAAAGATAGTAAACCGATTACAGAGAGGACAAGATGCAACACGATCGATCTGTAGATAAGATGAGATAAAGATACCATGGCCATGACCACATCTAGGAGAGCCGATAGTATCTGTAGGAGTTGGTGAGATCTAGCAGAATTTTTGGAGATGACTAGATCTAGGGTTGGGCTTGTTGAAGCAGCGGCGTACGGAGAGGGGAGAGGGGAGTGCGAAGTTGGGTTCCTGTATTATATGGAAAACGGGACTGAAGTTGATGAGATCTAGGGTATGTTATATGGACCGTAGAACAGGTCACCATGGGCCGCGTCTGTACAAACGCCTAAGGAGAATGCTCCTAAAAATCCCGAACAATTGGTGCTACGTGTAACATCGTCTGACATTAAGGCTCATGATCGGATGGGCACTCGTGGGATGCGCATGTGAGCGAGTAAAGGCAAACCAGTCAACGGGTTGTACTTGACCATTCACCAGCATACCACAAATAATGAATGCCGCTTACAATGGACGTCGTAATGTGGGATTGCCTTCATTGGCCAAACACGACATATAAAACTACCACGCTTGCGAACCATCTGATACGCCACTAATATGTGTATAGAGTGTACCATGTTGTATACTTGGGCCGCCATGACAAAATGGTGACGCGATAGCTAATCTGTCAGCTTATCAATTTTTCGAGGTACTTTTTGCTTGTGCTGTCCAATAAAAGTTCTAGGGATAGGGGGAGGAGGAGGGGTATTTTTGTAGTATTCTTAATGCTAAAATCAGGGATATAGAATCCTATTGGGGGAATACCATTTCCTACACAAGTACTTTCGGTGTGTTGGCATTTCTTAATACAATAAAAACTTGTCATCCGCAACGATTTGCTACATCGAGCGTGATAGAAGGTGCACCTTCTATCACGATTTTGTTCTTTTCTAGTGGTAGATGGAAATATTTTTATCTTTTTTGCGGCCCTATTCTGACATGAAACCTTAAAAACATGACAGAAGCTTGGACAGGATGTGGTAAATGTCAGATTTTTACTCTGATCAATGCCACCACGGTCATCTAAAACTTGTGGGGCCGTGATGTTAGTGTCTCTCAGCATACATCATTTTGGTTGAGCCTCCTAGTTTTGAGCTTGATAACGTTGCTCGATGCATCAACCATTTAGTATAGTTGTTGTGTCTCTGATGTAAGTCTCTCTATAAAAGAAACATGTGCATGATGTACTTTATTTTTTCCATTGCGCCTCCTATTTTGAAATTGATAACCTTGCTCGATGCAGCAGCCGTTTAGTCTAGATTTTGCCCTCCGATGTTAGTTATCTTGATTCTGGTGCAAGCCTTAAGACAGATTACATGAATGTAACCAAGCTTCTTGGCAAGTAATCGATTATTATCATGTAAATAAGATACATTTATATGTTTACAAAGGCAATATTATTGTACATGATATAAATACATGTGTTATTGTCATCGTCTTTACAGATGTTTTCAGGTAGTACTTAACAAGGGAGTAGAAAGTAAAATTAAGAAGCATGCATGCTATACAAAAATAACCCACCACATTAATCATCCGTTTAGTTTCCTGCAAAAACATGACACCTCTAATAACATTAACTGTATTTTCCTCAAGCACATATAAAATTATTTTGGACTCTATTTTTTCGGAGTGCCACCAGCAGCCTATTTTAACCAGCTTGTGTGGGTTTTATATTGCCCATCATATTATCTTAATGATGGCTTGAATTTCGTCGATGAAACTATCAAAAAGGCTATTGTAACATCTAATATTATTATACAAACATATTCTTTAGATTTCTACTCCCTCCGTTCAAAATATAAGATATTTTAGGTCTGTAAAGCAAATATATCTAGACTTATTTTAGTATGTAGGTTCACTCGGATTTGAAATGAATCTATACACTAAAAGAAGTCTAGATACACTTTCTTTACAAACCTAAAACATCTTATATTTTAAAACGGAGGAAGTACCTGATAATCATTATTAATATCTATAAGATCCACGTATTGACATCAAGTCACTGTCGACCAAGGAGCTGATGCAGATCCTTGGGGAAGTGGTTGCCTACATTATTAATCATGTGTTGATGGCAAAGCCGATGACCACCAAGACGGTCATGTGAGAGTCCCACTATTTACAAAGTACTCTTTCACATGATTGTCGTGAGTCTGTATTCTAATTTGATACTTTCGCATTCGGTTCGTGCAAAGTACACTTTGCCATGCAATATCGTGAATTTGTGGTTTCTCCAATGATTTACTCAGTTTATGGACTGGCATAAAAAAACGAGAGTTGCTGATATGCACCCCTGTTTAGAAATAATTGACTTAGCTTTGTCTAAATTTAAATATATCTAGACACGTTTTATTATATATGAATATCAGGTACTGCACGTCAGCAGGTCGGTTTGGCCATTCTGTGTAACTGTTTCCTCCCAGGCTGGAGATTCATACCGTGATCCAGCAAGGCAGCAATACTCACAATAATGAATTCATGAAGACATAGTATCATCGTTCAGATTTAATTTGCGGGGATGTGAGAACCTTTTTGTTGGGTTTCAGTGTAAAAATTAAAAATTTACTACGCGAGAAAACCTAGTTGTCTAAAGATTTGTCTATTAGAAATGTAGTAACAGAGAAAGACAGCGATAACATATCCTTATACTCCCTCCGTTTAAAAATATAAGATGTTTTAGGTTTGTGAAAGAGATGTATCTAGACACCTTTTAGTGTATATGTTCAAATGAATCTAGACACTAAAATGTGTCTAGATATATCTCATTCACAAACCTAAAACATCTTATATTTCCAAACAGAGGGAGTAGATCATAAGCGTATAACGCTCATGCAGAAGCGTGAATAATGTAGTCGTACCCGTCCGACCTCAAGATCATGAAACTCCTCGCACGTCACCCTTGTCCAGGTCATGTACGATGGCTGGGTCGCACCAAGTGTAGCTTCCACCAAGTTGTCATATACATACGGTGCAAGACAACGACTCCCGGACTCGGATCCCGCCGAGGTTGCGAAAGTAGAACTTCTGTCTGAAATTGCTGCAGCACAATGCCACATATGCGCTGACTTTGTGTGTATAGTCCTTTCTTGTGACCGTGCCACGACAAAGGCAAATAGAGAGAAAGTGGATTTTCTCTAAAGAAATTGCCCTAGAGAATATCTTATTGATGTTTAATCCCTTCCATGGACACCCCTTTATATAGGCGGAGGGAGGTGTGCCCTCCCCTTTGGGTGTCCCATGTGGGACTAAAGGAATTAAAGAAAATAGGCAAAAGGAGGTGCCAGCCGGCTGTGGCACAAGTTCCCAGCCCAGCAACCAATAGCAGGCGCAGCAGCCAGCCGGACGGGTTGGCACTTGGGGCCCAGCACGTGCCATGCGCGGCGGGCCAGCGGCTGGCGACCCGGATAGGCCGGCGTGCCCCCGTGGCCCAGCTCGCCCGCAACGGCGGCGACTGCTTGGCCCGGGTGGGCCACACGGCTCTCGCGTCCCAGATCGACCTGGCCTGCCCGCCAGCTCCCTCCTGCGCTCCTACATGGGCCAAGGGGTGAGCGGCCCGCGTCGGCAGCTGCAGTCCGCCCCGTGCGGTGGCAACATCTGCCGCCCACGTGGGCTGTTTTCTGCCTTTGTCCTGCTGACGAGGTTCGATCTCGTCAATGCCCATTGTTATGGACTTGGGTTTTGGAGAAGATGGGGATGATGGAGATCGCGGAACGGTAAGCAAACAAGCAACACGAGGACACGAGGTTTACCCAGGTTTAGGCCCCCCGGAGGGAAAACCCTACTCCTGCTTGTCTGCTCTTGATTACGACGGAACCGAAAGTTACAGGGGTGCGAAGGTGCAATCTGGAGTGGAGGTGTGTATGCGGTGAGACAGAGCCTCCTCGTCGTGCCCTCCTAGCCTTTATATAGATAGGTAGGTCCCGGACATAGGTCGAGTCGGTTACAGATTAGGGTTTGTCCTTTTGAGATTCTATCTACTCTGGTCTTGATCTCCAACCATCCGAAGGCATCATGGGCTTGGGCCACCCGAAACCTCCGCAGGTTGCATACCTTGCAGTGGGCCTTATCTTGGGCTGGACTAGGTATGCTGATGTTGTGTACCCGCGGGGTATAACCATGTCAGTAGCCCCCGAGTGCTCAGTTGAATCGCAAATTTGGCTGGGGACTCCTCAATCCTTCGGGTGTTGTTTTATGCCTGTTTATAAGAGAATGGTTTAGTTTGTAGGGATTGCTGATACGTGTTCCTGACTCTCCTGACAGATCAGGGACAGTTAACTGTCATAGAACAAAACATCACGATCTTCTTCAGATTCGAGTCACTAGAATCGAATCTGGAACGAGTGCTGGTATAATTCGACTCATGCCGCTGAGGTCTTACACGAGTCAAATCCCAGTAGTTTTCGAGTGATACACCCAACGCGTCCGTCAGGATTTTTGATCGCGCCTGTTGGCACAGATGTTTACTAGTAGAGCGCAGTCAGGTGCGTTACCAGGCCATTCAGATTGTATCTGTAGGTCTTATCTTTGCATCGCAGACACATCATCCGAAATTTTATCACCGCGGAGGTGTTTCGGGTGGGTAAGGAGATTGCTTCTCACTTAGCGTTGGTTTGAGCAGAGTTGCCATAAAGTTTTTTTGCATTTTGATCCGAAAGATCACAATCAAAGAATTCATAGGGTGCGTGACCAGCGCTCCCTATAGGATTATCCCCGAGTGTCTGTTTGAGTCGCAGACACGAGCAGCGACTTTAGTTCAGTCGCTTTTAGCTTTAGGTCCGAAGGACACAATTTTTTCGAATGCTTGAATCGATCCTACCTATGGGAGTAGCTGTTGGAGATATGCCCTAGAGGCAATAATAAATGTGGTTATTATTATATCTTTGTGTTTATGATAAATGTTTACATTCATGCTATAATAGTATTAACAAGGAAACATTGATACTTGTGTGATTTGTAAACTTAATTTGAAGTCCCTAGTATAGCCTCTATACATCACTAGCTTGTTGGTTGATAAATGATTGTGGTTTCCCTATCATGAACATTGAGATGTTGTCAACAACAAGATCATATCGTTAGGAGAATGATATGATGGACATACTCCTATAGATAAGCGTAGCATAAAGATCAAGTCATTTCAATAGTTCAATTGCTATATGCTTTCTGATACATAGTAACCTAATTCCTTCGACCATGAGATCATGCATATCACCTTTACTGGATGGATGCTTTGATGACATCAAACACCACACCGTAACTGGGTGGCTATAAAGGTGGCATTGAGTGTTCGGAAAGTATTGGTTGAGACACATGGATCAAGAGTGGGATTTGTCCATCCATATGACGGATAGATATACTCAGGGCCCTCTCGGTGGAATGTCATCCAATTAGCTTGCAAGCATGTGACTGGCTCACAAGGGATCACATATCACGGGAACGAGAAAAGAGTACTTATCGGTAACGAGGTTGAACTAGGTATGCAGAGATGCCGACGATCATAACCTCGGATAAGTAAACTATCGTGAGACAAAGGGAATTGGTATCGTATGTAAATGGTTCATTCGATCGCAAAGTAATCGTAGAAATATGTGGGAGCCATATGAATTTCCAGATTCCTCTATTGGTTATTGTTCGGAGAAGTGTCTCGATCATGTCCGCATAATTCACGAACCGTAGGGAGACACACTTAAGGATTCGACGTTGTTTGAGTAGTTATGGTATTATGAGAAAGAGACCGAATGTTGTTCGGAGTCTCGGATGAGATCCGGGATATCACGAGGTGATCCGGAATGGTCCGGAGAATAAGATTCATATAAGGAAAGTCCCGTTTCGGAGTTGGGGAATGATTCCGGTGTTTTCATCGGGAATGTTCTAGAAGGTTCTGGAATGTCCGGCACTCCGGAGGGGAAGGGTACATGAACGTGTTGTGTCAAGTTGGTATGATTGCATCATGTACTAAGTGTCCTCGCTGTTCCAAATAAAGGATTAAATTGAATCCTAGTTTGAAAAAGTCAAATAGCTAAATTGAAAAGTCAAATAGCTAAAATTGGAAAGTGGAAAAGAGGAGGAGGGGGGGGGGGGGAATCCGAGTTGGGGAGGAGTTCCCTCCTCCAACCGGCGGCAACCCTCCAAGCCGAGTTGGGGAGGGACTCCTCTCCCTCCCCTTGGCCGCCGGCCCCCCTCCACCTATATAAGGAGGGGCAGGGACCCCTCCTAGAGCACACAAGTCCCTCACCTCAAACCCTAGAAGCTGCAGCCCACCATAGCCGCCGCCTCCCCCTAGCGTTTTTGCCCTAGCCGTCGACTTGGGGTCCCCGGAACCCTAGCCGCCGGCTCTAGCCTCTCCTCCTTGGTGTGTCTAAAACCTAGATCGCCGAGGAGCTCTCTCATACTCCACCATACTCGCTCCGGCTTAAGGCGAAGCCCTGCGAGATCTCCCCTCTACTTCTGGTACCACGCCATTGCCGGAATCGCGAGGAGAGTGCTACAACCTCCGCTGCCTGCTGGAACAAGGGAGAGGAAGGTCTTCGTCGAGTACCGAACGTGTGACCGACTGCGGGAGCGCTGCCGGAACGCAGCGCCAGAAGGATCGTCTACGCGATCTTGAGATCGGGAAGAGTACGACTACATCACCCACGAGAATCCGCTCTCGTTAAACACTTTGGAATCTTCGAGGGTAAGTTATTCCATCGACTCGTTGCTACAATCTAGTAGATAGATCTTGGCTTGTTTGTTTGTATGCGATAGAAATTTTTTGTTTTCCATGCTACGAAACCCTACAGTGGTATCAGAGCCGTGTCTATATGTAGATCTGTTGCACGAGTAGAACACAATGGTCATTGTGGGCGTTGATGCTTTTATTGTCGATTGCTTGTTGTGTACTTTGCATCTTGCGGTATGTTGGGATGAAGCGGCACGGGCTAACCTTACATGACATCGTTCATGAGACTTGCTCCACGCTTGACATGCAACTTGTATTGCATAAGTGGCTTTGCGTGTGCCTGTTTCTCCTAGCATAGTTAAGATCCAATTTACAACGGGTGATTAACAATACTAGTATCAATGTTGTGGTTCATGTTCGTAAGTTATAATGACACTTATTGAAAGCCCCAAACCACGTAAAATATGCAAAGAAAGTAGAGGCGTCTAACTTTGTTTTGCAGGGGTGTGCAGTGATGTGATATGGCCATGATTGTGATTATATTTGATGTATGCAATGTTCCTTATTGTAAGTTGGCAACCGGCAGGAGCCATATGGTTGTCTTTAATTTATGTTAAGACCCGCATGTCTATTCAAAGTAGTTGTAATAGTTGAAGCCGATGGACAACAACCATGGAGAAGCGTCATTGACCTTGATGCAATGCCGGTGATGATGGAGATCATGTTCGTGCTTGAAGATGGAGATCGGAAGCACAAAGAAGAAAGGCCATATCATATCACATATTATGAATTGCATGTGATGTTAATCCTTTATGCATCTTGTATTGCTTAGTAGACCACGGTAGCATTATAAGATGATCCCTTATGCACATGAATTTCAAGTCATAAAGTGTTCACCCTTAGTTAGCACCGTTGCTAAAGCTTGTTGTTTCGAAGCACCACGTGATGATCGGGTGTGTTAGATTCTGCAAGTGTATACAACGTGAGCAAGCCAGATTTGCTCATGCGGAAACTAAGGTTTGATCTTGACGAGCCTAGCATGTACAGACATGGTCTCGGAACACGGATCACCGAAAGGTAAAGCATGAATCATATAGTAGATATGATGAACATGACGATTGTTCGCCATTGAAACTATATCAACTCTCGTGATGATCGGTGTTGATGTGGTGGATTTGGTTCGTGTGATCACTAAAACAATGTGAGGGATGTTGTTTTGAGTGGGAGTTCACCTAGATTAACTTTATTATTAATTTGAACTCAATTTGTCATAAACTTAGTCTAAACTATTGCAAATATGTTGTAGATCAATGGCAGCCCCTACCATCAATTTTAATGCGTTCCTAGAGAAAGAAAAGTTGAAAAACAATGGAAGCAACTTCGCGGATTGGTTCCGCAATTTGAGGATTGTCCTCACAGCTGGTAATTTGACCTATGTGCTGGATGCACCGCTGGGTCACCCACCTGAAGCTGATGCTTCCGATGAAGTAAAAAATGTTTACCTCGCTCGGAAGAATCAGTACTCCATAGTTCAGTGTGCTATCTTGTATGGTTTGGAATCGGAGCTTCAGAAAAGGTTTGAGAATTCAGACCCATATGATATTGTCGAGGATCTCAAATTGATCTTTGAGACTCATGCGGCAATTGAAAGTTATGAGGCTTCTGAAAAGTTCTTTAACTGCAAGATGGAAGAGGGCAGCTCCGTCAGTGAGCATGTGCTTAAGATGTCTGGGCACGCAAACAAACTTCAAAGCTTGGGTATAGTGATTCCTAATGCTTTGGGGATTTACCGTGTCCTCCAATCACTACCACCAAGTTACAAGAACTTTGTGATGAACTACAACATGCAGAACATGAACAAGCAGTTGCCAGAACTGTTTGCTATGTTAAAGTCTGTAGAAGTGGAGATCAAGAAAGAGCACCAAGTGTTGTTGGTCAATAAGACCACCAAATTCAAGAAAGGCAAGTCTAAGCAGAAGGGACACTTCAAGAAGGGTGGTAAGAAAGTTACCACGCCGGCAAAGAAGACCAAGGCTGGACCTAAGCCTGAAACTGAGTGCTTTTACTGCAAGGGAGAAGGTCACTGGAAGCGGAATTGCCCAAAGTACTTGGCGGATTTGAAGAACGGCAACATCAAGAAGAAAGGTATATCTTATATACATGTTATTGATGTGTATCTCACTAGTACTCGTAGTAGTGCCTGGGTATTTGATACTGGTTCGGTTGCTCATATTTGTAACTCGAAACAGGTGCTGCAGAATAAACGGAAGCTAGCGAAGAACGAGGTGATGATGCGCGTGGGAAACGGATCAAAGGTTGATGTGATCGCGGTCGGCACGCTACCCCTTCATCTACCATCGGGATTAGTTTTATACTTAACTAATTGTTATTTGGTGCCTGCGTTGAGCATGAACATTATATCGGGATCTTGTTTATTGCGAGACGGTTACTTGTTTAAGTCCGAGAATAATGGTTGTTCGATTTATATGAGTAATATGTTTTATGCACATGCACCTTTGATAGATGGTCTATTCTTATTGAATCTCGATAGTGGAAATACACATATCAACAACATTGAGGCTAAACGTTTGGAATCGAGCGATAACTCGACCTATATGTGGCACTGTCGTCTTGGTCACATTGGAGTGAAGCGTATGAAGAAACTCCATTCCGATGGACTTCTTGAATCACTTGATTTCGAATCACTTGAAAGATGCGAAGCATGTCTGATGGGAAAAATGACTAAGACTCCATTTTCTGGTATGATGGAGCGAGCTACGGACTTATTGGAAATCATACATACCGATGTGTGTGGTCGAATGAGTGTAGCATCGCGCGGTGGTTATCGTTATGTTCTTACCTTCACGGATGACTTGAGTAGATATGGGTATATCTATTTCATGAAACATAAGTCCGAAACTTTCGAGAAGTTTAAGGAGTTTCAAAGTGAGGTGGAGAATCAACGTAACAAGAAGATTAAATTTCTGCGTTCTGATCGTGGAGGTGAATATCTAAGTTACGAGTTTGGCGAGCATTTGAAGAAATGCGGAATACTTTCACAATTGACACCGCCGGGAACACCACAGCGTAATGGTGTGTCCGAACGTCGTAATCGAACTCTCTTAGATATGGTTTGTTCTATGATGTCACTTACAGATTTACCGCTATCATTTTGGGGTTATGCATTAGAAACAACCGCATTCACTTTAAATAGGGCACCGTCTAAATCCATTGAAACGACACCGTATGAATTATGGTTTGGGAAGAAACCTAGATTGTCGTTCCTTAAAGTTTGGGGATGCGAAGCCTATGTAAAGAAGTTACAGCCGGACAAGCTTGAACCCAAAGCGGAAAAATGCGTCTTCATAGGATACCCAAAGGAAACTATTGGGTATACCTTCTATCATAGATCCGAAGGCAAAATCTTCGTTGCCAAGAATGGATCCTTTCTAGAGAAGGAATTTCTCTCGAAAGAAGTGACTGGAAGGAAAGTAGAACTCGACGAGGTTGTTGAACCTTCTCTCGAAATTGCGAGTAGCGCAGCACCGGAAGAAGTTCCTGTGGTGTCTGCACCAATAAGAGAGGAAGCTAAAGATGGTGATCATGAAACTTCGGTTGAAGTTGCTACAGAGCCTCGGAGGTCAACGAGAACTCGTACCACTCCAGATTGGTATGATCCCGTTATGAGTGTCATGTTGGTGGATAACACCGATGACCCCGAGACATATGAGGAAGCGATGATGAGCCCAGATTCCAATAAATGGCAAGAAGCCATGAAATCCGAGATTGGATCCATGTACGAAAACCAAGTATGGACTTTGGTGGACTTACCGGATGGCCGGAAGGCTGTCGAGAACAAATGGATCTTCAAGAAGAAAACAGATGCTGATGGTAATGTTACTGTCTATAAAGCTCGACTTGTCGCAAAAGGGTTTCGACAAATTCAAGGAGTTGACTACGATGAGACTTTCTCACCAGTAGCGAAGCTAAAGTCTGTGAAGATTATGTTAGCAATCGCTGCATATTATGATTATGAGATATCGCAGATGGATGTCAAAACAGCATTCCTCAATGGAGACATTGATGAAGAGTTGTATATGATGCAACCCAAAGGTTTTGTCGATCCTAAAGATGCTAACGAGGTATGCAAACTTCAATGGTCCATCTATGGATTGAAGCAAGCATCCCGAAGTTGGAATCAACATTTTGATAAGGTGATCAAAAGTTTTGGTTTTATACAAACTTATGGAGAAGCTTGTATTTACAAGAAAGTGAGTGGGAGCTCTGTAGCATTCTTAATACTATATGTGGATGACATATTGTTGATTGGGAATGATGTAGACCTTCTTAATAGTGTCAAGGAATATTTGAATAATAGTTTTTCAATGAAGGATCTTGGCGAAGCAGCTTACATATTAGGCATAAAGATTTATAGAGATAGATCGAAACGCCAAATATCATTGTCACAGAGTACATATTTGGACAAAGTTCTAAAGAGGTTTGGAATGGAAGATAGCAAGAAAGGGTTCTTGCCCATGTTGCCCAATACGACCTTGAGTAAAACTCAAAGTTCGACATCGGCAGAAGATAGAGAAAGGATGAGTAAGACTCCCTATGCCTCATCCATAGGATCTCTAATGTATGTCATGCTATGTACTAGACCCGACATTGCATATGCTATTAGTTTGACTAGCACATATCAAAGTGATCCAGGAGTGGATCATTGGACAGCGGTCAAAAACATCCTTAAGTACTTGAGAAGAACTAAGGATATGGTTCTTTCTTATGGAGGTGATGAACAGCTCGTTGTTAATGGTTACACCGATGCTAGTTGGAACACCGATCCGGATGATTCTAAATCACAATCTGGATACGTATTTATTTTGAATGGTGCATTAGTTAGCTGGAGGAGTGCAAAGCAAAGCATTGTGGCGAGATCTTCAACTGAATCGGAATACATGGCTGCTTCGGAGGCTTCACAAGAAGCGATATGGATGAAAGAGTTCATTACAGAGCTGGGTGTGGTTCCTAGCGCGCTGGACCCAATGTCTATCTACCGTGATAACATGGGCGCCATAGCCAATGCGCAAGAACCAAGGTCACACAAGAAGCTGAAGCACATCAAGCTACGTTTTCACGCTATTCGAGAACATATCCAAGATGGGGATATAAAGATTTGCAAAGTACACACAGATCTGAATGTGGCGGATCCGTTGACTAAACCTCTCCCGAGGGCAAAACATGACCAGCACCAAACTGCCATGGGTGTTCGGTATATTACCATGTAATCTAGATTAGATGACTCTAGTGCAAGTGGGAGACTGTTGGAGATATGCCCTAGAGGCAATAATAAATGTGGTTATTATTATATCTTTGTGTTTATGATAAATGTTTACATTCATGCTATAATAGTATTAACAAGGAAACATTGATACTTGTGTGATTTGTAAACTTAATTTGAAGTCCCTAGTATAGCCTCTATACATCACTAGCTTGTTGGTTGATAAATGATTGTGGTTTCCCTATCATGAACATTGAGATGTTGTCAACAACAAGATCATATCGTTAGGAGAATGATATGATGGACATACTCCTATAGATAAGCGTAGCATAAAGATCAAGTCATTTCAATAGTTCAATTGCTATATGCTTTCTGATACATAGTAACCTAATTCCTTCGACCATGAGATCATGCATATCACCTTTACCGGATGGATGCTTTGATGACATCAAACACCACACCGTAACTGGGTGGCTATAAAGGTGTCATTGAGTGTTCGGAAAGTATTGGTTGAGACACATGGATCAAGAGTGGGATTTGTCCATCCATATGACGGATATATATACTCAGGGCCCTCTCGGTGGAATGTCATCCAATTAGCTTGCAAGCATGTGACTGGCTCACAAGGGATCACATATCACGGGAACGAGAAAAGAGTACTTATCGGTAACGAGGTTGAACTAGGTATGCAGAGATACCGACGATCATAACCTCAGATAATTAAACTATCGTGAGACAAAGGGAATTGGTATCGTATGTAAATGGTTCATTCGATCGCAAAGTAATCGTAGAAATATGTGGGAGCCATATGAATTTCCAGATTCCTCTATTGGTTATTGTTCGGAGAAGTGTCTCGATCATGTCCGCATAATTCACGAACCGTAGGAAGACACACTTAAGGATTCGACGTTGTTTGAGTAGTTATGGTATTATGAGAAAGAGACCGAATGTTGTTCGGAGTCTCGGATGAGATCCGGGATATCACGAGGTGATCCGGAATGGTCCGGAGAATAAGATTCATATAAGGAAAGTCCTGTTTCGGAGTTGGGGAATGATTCCGGTGTTTTCATCGGGAATGTTCTAGAAGGTTCCGGAATGTCCGGCACTCCGGAGGGGAAGGGTACATGAATGTGTTGTGTCAAGTTGGTATGATTGCATCATGTACTAAGTGTCCTCGCTGTTCCAAATAAAGGATTAAATTGAATCCTAGTTTGAAAAAGTCAAATAGCTAAATTGAAAAGTCAAATAGCTAAAATTGGAAAGTGGAAAAGAGGAGGAGGGGGGGAATCCGAGTTGGGGAGGAGTTCCCTCCTCCAACCGGCGGCAACCCTCCAAGCCGAGTTGGGGAGGGACTCCTCTCCCTCCCCTTGGCCGCCGGCCCCCCTCCACCTATATAAGGAGGGGCAGGGACCCCTCCTAGAGCACACAAGTCCCTCACCTCAAACCCTAGAAGCTGCAGCCCACCATAGCCGCCGCCTCCCCCTAGGGTTTTTGCCCTAGCCGCCGACTTGGGGTCCCCGGAACCCTAGCCGCCGGCTCTAGCCTCTCCTCCTTGGTGTGTCTAAAACCTAGATCGCCGAGGAGCTCTCTCATACTCCACCATACTCGCTCCGGCTTAAGGCGAAGCCCTGCGAGATCTCCCCTCTACTTCTGGTACCACGCCGTTGTGCTGCCGGAATCATGAGGAGAGTGCTACAACCTCCGCTGCCTGCTGGAACAAGGGAGAGGAAGGTCTTCGTCGAGTACCGAACGTGTGACCGACTGCGGGAGCGCTGCCGGAACGCAGCGCCGGAAGGATCGTCTACGCGATCTTGAGATCGGGAAGAGTACGACTACATCACCCACGAGAATCCGCTCTCGTTAAACACTTTGGAATCTTCGAGGGTAAGTTATTCCATCGACTCGTTGCTACAATCTAGTAGATAGATCTTGGCTTGTTTGTTTGTATGCGATAGAAATTTTTTGTTTTCCATGCTACGAAACCCTACAGTAGCCTCCGAGTCCGTAGTGGAGTCATAGACTCGACATGGGACTCGAAGTTAGTGTAGATTTATGGTTCTTCAATCATTCCTTGGGTGCGCGGCCAGCGCTCCTGATAGGAGTAGACCCCGAGTAGTTGCTCGAATTGTAAATTCGAGTGAGTACTTTAGTTATCAGCCGAAGATTTCCAACCGTTGCTAGATTCGTTTTTATGACGTCAGTGCTAACGATTGGTGACCTCAACCGTCTGTGGCGCCAGAGGTGACGTAACAGGAAGAATGTGGGTCCCACTTTTCTGAATTGAAGTTGACTACACGCGACGTGGTGAGAATTGCGGCGTCTCCTCGGTTTTCGTGCGTAGTGGACGACGTGCGGGCGACGGTTCGCTTCTATGTTGACACATGGACGGCTGGATCTGTCCTTAGCGCTAGGGCTTCTGGATGAACGGCTCCTAGTCATCGTCTTTATCCTTATAACCGTGGGAAAAACAGTGATTTGTTTTCACCCTTTGCCATTTGCTTCCTCCGCTACTTCCATTTTCACGAGTTCTTCCTCGCGCGCACTGGACATTCTCCGATCTTTTCCTCCTTCCCTCCTGCGCGCACATCGCCGTTGTCGACGCTCCGCCATGGTTAAGTCGAAGAAGGCATCTGCCGAAGCGGGCTCGAGCGCCAGCGGCAGCGGCAAGAAAGGTGCCACCGCCGCTCGCATCACTGATGGCGGGTGGAGGCGCACGAAGACGCGTGAGGGCGACCTACGCAAGCTGCCCGATGCGGGTTTAATCCCGTAGAACAAGGAGGACGTCAAGATCCCCGGCGATGAGGTAATTCCCGTCCACCCGCAGGGTTTCGGGTGATGTTCATCGCTTTCATTCTGCGCGGTTTGTCGCTCCCTGTCCACGACTTTCTTCGTGGACTTTTGTTTTTCTATGGCATCCAACTCCACCATCTTTCGCCCAATTCTCTTCTCCACTTCGCCTGCTTCATTACCTTTTGTGAGTGCTGGCTCGGTATCGAGCCACACTTTGGCCTCTTCCGGAAGCTCTATTCCGTGAAGAGGCAGTTTGGCATCGGCGGGGTCTACCCGCTTGGCCGCTGCATTATTTCCCTCTGATCTTCTGTTCTCTTCTTTTCTTTTTCTATGTCTGAGTCCGTCCAATATTGGCGGAAGAAGTGGTTTTATATCCGTGACTCCACGGTGGACGGGCAAGACTTTGGCCTTGCCCCCTTCGACTCCTCCTAGGATATCCTTCCGAAGAGATCCTGGAAGAACCATATCCTAGAGGGCGAGGTGGCGGAGGTAGAGGAGCTCTACCGTTGGGTGGAGGTCCTCCAGATGGTTGCGGAGAAGGAGGTTAATGGTGTGGATATCATCCGCACCTTCCTCAAACGTCGGGTGCAGTCACTCCAGGCGAGGGCGCATCTGATGTTTCTTTACATTGGCCGCCACGACCCGACGAGAGTTTCGGCTGAGGAGCTATCCAGGGGCGACCTCGATAGGGCTCTTCGGACGCTGCTGAAGTTCAAGGCTGAACAGGACCTCCCGAAGAAGTCCTTGACCGCCCCCTTCAGCTCTTCGAATCCAGTTCCTCAGGTTTAGAACTGCTTCACGCGCGTTGCGCTCTTTTGATGGTTGTGCTTTGATTGTTTGTACTTATTGTTATTTTTGATGTCTTTGGTGTGCAAGAGCTCAAGGTGGCTGGCATGGTGCCCCCACCGCCCGAAAACTTTCCGGTTGCGCCGGACAACGAAGTTGTGGACTCCGAGTCCGAGCTTCCGCCGGCGTAGTCTCCAACTCATGAAGCCCCCGAGGCGAGCGAGGGGCGGACCCAAAAGCGGGCATGGAGTTCGAGCGAATCTTCGGATGCCTCAACTCCGCCAACGCCTAGGGACCCATCCTTCCTTGTGCGCCACGGCGAGGATGACGGCGTTTCTTCGGCACCTTTCCCGGCTGTGCCTATGCGGGCAGTGGCGCCGCAGTCGCCGGCTAAGAAGAAGAAGAAGGAGAAGGCTCCGCCCATCTTCAATTTGAGTGACATTGACTTGTAAGTAGTTTTTGGATGCTTTCGTTCTGTACTTTGCATGTGCACCTTTTCTTCTTGCCTTGATCAGTTTTCCTTACAGCCACTCCTCGGAGGGCTCTCTTAGTGAGGGCGCTCAGGAGGCCGAAGGGGAGTCGAAGCCGACGGCCCCTCCCTCTCAGACGGTGGCCAACTCTGGGGAGGATGCTCCGAACCCCTCTCCGCAGGAGGCTCGAGTAGTCATTACTCGAAAGACTGCACCTGGACCTTCGGAGTCTCCGTCTGAGCATGTGAGTAACTTACACCTCTTAGCTTTGTAGGGGGAGCCCCCTGTTGGAGATATGCCCTAGAGGCAATAATAAATATAGTTATTATTATATCTTTGTGTTTATGATAAATGTTTACATTCATGCTATAACAGTATTAACCAGAAACATTAATACTTGTGTGATTTGTAAACTAAATTAGAGTCCCTGGTAAAGCCTCTTTATAATACTAGCTTGTTGATTAATAGATGATCATGGTTTCTTGATCATGAACATTTGAGATGTTGTTGATAACAAGGTCATATCATTAGGAGAATGGTATGATGGACATACTCCTATAGATAAGCGTAGCATAAAGATCAAGTCATTTTAATAGTTCAATTGCTATAAGCTTTCTGATACATAGTAACCTAATTCCTTCGACCATGAGATCATGCTAATCACCATCACCGGAAGGATGCTTTGATGACATCAAACACCACACCGTAACTGGGTGGCTATAAAGATGGCATTGAGTGTTCGGAAAATATGGGTTGAGACACATGGATCAAGAGTGGGATTTGTCCATCCATATGACGGATAGATATACTCTGGGCCCTCTCGGTGGAATGTAATCCAATTAGCTTGCAAGCATGTGACTGGCTCACAAGGGATCACATATCACGGGAACGAGAAAAGAGTACTTATCGGTAACGAGGTTGAACTAGGTATGCAGAGATATCGACGATCAAAAACTCGGATAAGTAAACTATCGTGAGACAAAGGGAAATTGGTATCGTATGTAAGTGGTTCATTCGATCGCAAAGTAATCGTATAAATATGTGAGAGCCATATGAATTTCCAGATTCCTCTATTGGTTATTGATCGGATAAGTGTCTCGATCATGTCCGCATAATTCACGAACCGTAGGGAGACACACTTAAGGATTTGATGTTGTTGAGTAGTTATGGAATGATGAGAAAGAGACCGAATGTTGTTCGGAGTCTCGGATGGGATCCGGGATATCACGAGGAGATCCGAAATGGTTCGGAGAATAAGATTCATATAATTAAGGAAAGTCCTATATCGGAGTTGGGGAATGATTCCGATGTTTTCACCAGGAATGTTCTAGAAGGGCTCGGAAGGTCCGGCACTCCAGAGGGGAAGGGTACATGGATGTGTCATGACAATGTGGAATGGTTGCATCATGTACTAGGTCACTTGGCTGGGCAAAATAAAGGGAGAAATCAAATCCTAGTTTGAAAGTCAAACGCCAATTTGAAAAAGTCAAACGGCAAGTTTGCTTGGTGGAGGGAGAGTAGGAAACCTACTTGGGGAGGAGTTCCTCTCCCTCCACCCGCCGGCCAAGGAGGCCGACTTGGGGGAGGACTACCTCCTCCCAAGCCACGCCCTCCCACCTATATAAGGAGGGGCATGGCTGCCCCTCTTCCCTACACCCAACACCACCCAAAACCCTAGCCCTAGCCGCCGGCATCCTCCAAGTCACCGCCGCCTCCTAGGGTTCCTCCAACCCGCCGAGTTGGGGCTTCCCCAAGCCCTAGCCGCCAGACAAGCTCCCCCTTGGTGCCCTCTAAACCCTAGATCACCAAGGCCTCTCTCATAGTCCACCATACTCGCTCCGGCTTAAGGTGAAGCCCCGCGAGATCTCCCCTCTACTTCTGACACCACGCCGTCGTGCTGCCGGAATCGCGAGGAGAGTGCTACAACCTCCGCTGCCTGCTGGAACAAGGGAGAGGAAGGTCTTCATCGAGTACCGAACGTGTGACCGACTGCGGAAGCGCTGCCGGAACGCAGTGCCGGAAGGATCGTATACGCGATCTTGAGATCGGCAAGAGTACGACTACATCACCCACGAGAATCTGCTCTCGTTAACCGCTTTGGAATCTTCGAGGGTGAGTTCCTCTATCGACTCGTTGCTACAATCTAGTAGATAGATCTTGGCTTGTTTGTTTGCATGCGGTAGAATTTTTTTGTTTTCCATGCTACGAACCCCTACACCCCCGAGCCCTTTTCGGGTTGTTTTGTTGAGTGTTTTTCTCTTTTCAGGGCGCGACCCCCGAGCCTTTTTTCTGATGCTTTCTTTATTGTTTGATTCTGCTTGTTTCCACAGCCCTTTATGCATAGCACGAACCTTCTCATCCAACAGCATCTGGCGTTGGAGGCCAGTATGCAGTAGCTTCAAGGTATGGAATTATCCGTTGCTTTTTTCGATTGTCTTCTTTGCTTCAATTGACCTTTTGTTCTTGACATGTGCAGATGAAAATAACGCGGCTCTTCGTCGGCTGGATGCTCTTGAAAAGAGCCTCAGTCGAGCGGAGAAGAAGGCTGAAGATGCTGTGGAGGCGAAGTAGCGCCTGCAAAAGGAGTTGGCTGATGCTGCCGAGGCCAAGGAGCGCCTGCAGCAGGAGGCTTCAGATCGCGAGGAGCAGCTCGCTACTATTGTGGCTGCTCGCGAGAAGGTGGTGGCCGAGAAGCTGATGGCTGCGGCCAAGGATTTCTCTGGTGAGTACATCTTGTCGTGTTCTTATTCGGCTCTTTCCGTTTCTTCTTTCCTCAGATGTGTCGGGCATTGCATTTAATCGCGGTGCCCTAGAGCATGGGAGTGCGTCGGATGATGCCACCGCAACGGTCGAAGATTGCTGCGGCACTGTTGCAAATTCTCTGGCGAAGGCCAAGGGGACGCTCCAGCACTTCTACAAGGAGATCGTTGCCAAGGGCGCTGCTCTTGAGGATGTCGATGCTTTGGCGGATGCGCTGTCAAAGGATGCCCCTGCGACCTATAAGAGCAAGCAGAAGGGCATCAGTGCCTCCATGGGGCTGGCCATGGCCATGGCGTCCGGAGCGGAGCTGGATCTTCAGCACGTCACCTCTCAGATGCCAACATAGCCAGACGGCTAAGAGGTAGGCTTTGCTATTTTCGCCTCCCGCTGTAAGCGCTATGGGCCAAGGCTCATTGATCTGTTGGCAGACTATGCTACGAAGCAGCAGGGGGAGGCCAAGAGCAGGCACTCTGGCTCCGAGGCCACTCCGGGTGCTAATGCCTAGGCTCTGAGGCTGTAGTTTAGGATAGTTTTATCTTCTTCCTCTTGTTGTAAGCTTTTGCTGATGAACAATTTATCCTTGTGCCACGCAGTGGCTTTTGATGTATATAAGTTATATTTCGAGCTGTCACCGAAGATATGTGATTTTCATACCCTTGTTTGTTGCTATTTAGGGGCCTTCAGATGAGGGACCCGTTGGTACTTCGACTGCTCCGGATCCGCGACCATCGTTGGATGATGCGTTGCAGCTTGTTTTCCTTTGCGATCGCGTCCGTAGCTTGGAGAAGGAGATCCTTGGCATTCGAGGCCACGCGGACGTGTGGAAGTCGAAGGATGTGCGAGCTACCGCCAAGGAGGAGTGTCTGATGGGGTAGTTGCGGCAGTTGAGCGAGCAACTGCAATGTGAGTTTTCTTGAGATGCCGCTCATTTTCGGATGCGCCTTGTTGTCTCGTCACCTTATTCTGAGTTTTCTGCAGGTGCCAACCTTGTTCCAAGGGATGAGAATCAGCGCGTTGCGGTGCAGATCAACTGCTTGACTCAACATGACATGGAAGCTGGAGGCTTCTTCTGGATGGACCGTGACCGGGCCACTGTCCTTGCAACGGTGCAAGACCGCGTTCATCAGGTGTCGCGGGTACTGAGGCAGGTGAATACTTCCCTTGCGTGGATTCTGTATGTCATGTTCCCTCTAGACGAGGCACCTTCCACCCTTTGGGGTTTGTTGTCGAAATTTCGAGACGTGAGTCATGTGAGGGAGTTGGTGCGGCACCAGCTGGTTGTAGGGGTGAAAGCTGCCCTTTCGCTTGTTCGTCTGCACCGCCCTGATGTTGATCTTGCTGCTGTGGCGGCTGGGCCGCCTCTTCGACCGGATGGTGGTCTCTGGGACATGCGCCCACATTATGCGGCTGTTAGGCAGTATGCCGAAGAGATCTTGGATCTTTTTGAGCATCGGGCACATGTGATTCTTCAGAATAGGCCTACCCTATAAAAAGATAGATGTAAAACTTGTATAAATTTGAGTGGGCTTGTTATGCCCTTTTCTGTAAAGTTTATTTGTGATAGCACATGGTGCTTTTGTTGTGTGCATGTCCTTTTCGTTAGCCCGACGTGGTTAGCTAATCAGGTTACATGCGTTATTCTCAGTCGACGAAGTCGTGAGGTGAGGCGAAGCCCCCGAGCGAGTTATATTGAAAATTAATTGCAAGGTAAAAGAAAATTTTCGGGCGGGACACTTAGCTTTTATTCATATCGTAATCAAGGCGGTACATTGTTCGGCTGAATAGCCTTGGCCTAGTAGCCTTATTGAAAGTAAAGAGGTACTAGGGGTAGAAGTGTCGCAGACGCGCGACGTTCTAGGGGTTGGAGTATTCGACTCCTGACGTGATGTCCATGAGGCGGTAGGCGCCACCTAGGATGACTTCTTTGATGATGTAGGGTCCTTCCGAGGGTGACTTGAGGTTTTTTCACCGCTCTTGCTTGAGTCGTAAGATGAGGTCTCCTTCGACGAAGGACATTGGGCGTAGCCGTCGGCTGTGGTAGTTGCGGAGGCTCTGCTGGTAGACCGCTGAGCGAGCCACGGCGATGTCACGTGCCTCGTCGAGTGTATCGACGATGTCTTCGAGTGCGACCGTCGATTCGGCTTTGCTGTAGGCGACGACCCGTGGGGCCTTGTGGCGTACCTCAGCAGGTAGTACAGCTTCGGCTTCGTGCACCATGAAGAAAGGCGTGAAGACAGTTGCGCTGTTCGGTGTTGTGCGTAGGCTCCAGAGGACGGAGGGTAGCTCCTCTGCCCAGGCTCCCGCGAGCCATTCGAGTGGGTTGAGCAGACGTTTCTTGATGCCTCCGCCTATGAGGCTATTGGCCTTTTCGACCTGCCCTTTGGTCTGCGGGTGCGCCACTGAGGCGTATGATATGTTGATTCCAAGGCCTTTGTAGAATTCCTGGAATTATTTCGAGATGAAGTTCGAGCCGTTGTCCATGATGATGCCTTGTGGCACACCGAACCTATAGACTATGGACTCGAAGAACTTGACGGCAGTTTTGCCGCTTTGGTTGGTGACGGGCATGGTCTCGGCCCACTTGGTGAATTTGTCGACTGCGACCAGGAGGTAGACGTGGTCTTCTTTCGAAGATTTGAGAAGGTTGCCGATCATGTCGAGGCCCCATTGGGCAAAGGGCCAGGCCAGTGGTATGGTCCTGAGCTCCGACCCAGGTGCGTGTGGCTTGTCCGCGAACCTTTGGCAGCCGTTGCATCTTCGAACGATGTCCTTGGCATCGTTGATGTCCGTTGGCCAGTAGAAGCCGGATCACAGAGCTTTAGCGACGAGGGCGTGGTTGCCTGCATGATGACCGCAGATGCCCTCATGGATGTCTTGGAGGATTGTTTTGCCGTCACTGATGGTGACGCATCTTTGGAGCACGCCCGAAATACTGCGCTTGTACAGCTCGCCATTGTGGAGGGTGAAAGCGTTAGACCGGCGAGATATGTGTCGGGCATCTATCGGGTCATCGGATAGTTCCTTGTTTAGCAGTTACCGAAGGTATGGCTGCGTCCATGTCTCCTCGATCGCCAGGACCTGCATCAGGCTGACAAGTTCGACCTCCGTATCGAGCTTTTCGGGTCCTTCTTGTCCTTCGGATAGCGCAGCCCCCGAGTGCTCTGCTTCTTTGGGTGATCCTTTGGGGAATTTCCTTTTGATAGAGGGTACACAGATTTGTTCGAGGAACACACCTGGCGGCACCCATGCACATGTGGAGCCGATGTTGGTGAGTCTATCGGCCTCCTCGTTGCTTTCCCTTCCAACATGCCAAAGCTCGCAACCGTCAAAGTCTCCTTCAAGTGAATTGTAGAGCGCGCGATACACGATCATGTTGGTAGCGTGGGCATCGCATTCATTCATCGCCTGCTGGACGACGAGGTTTGAGTCACTGTAGATGACTAGGCGCGTAGAGCCGCAGATCTTGGCCATCTGCAATCCGTGGATGAGGGCTTCGTATTCGGCCTCGTTATTGGAGGCGTGAAATTTCATACGGAGGACATACTTCATCTTGTCGCCCTGGGGGATGTCAGTATGACACCAGCTCTTGCTCCAGCCTCGCGCTTGGAGCCGTCGAAGTGCATCGTCCATGATTGCGTCATGTCCGGAGTATCCGATAGCTGGAGTTCCATCCAGTGGACGAGGAAGTCAGGGAGGACCTGAGATTTGATCACCTTCCGCCACTCGTAGACTATGTATAGAGGGGCTAGCTCGATGCCCCACAGGGCCAGGCGTCCCGTGGCTTCGCGGTTGTTCAGGATGTTGGACAATGGTGCCTCGTTAACAACCATTATCCGGTGCTCCTGGAAGTAGTGGCTTAGCCGACGAGCCGTCATGAATACGTCGTAGGCGAGCTTCTAATAGTGGGGGTACCTCTGCTTTGTTGGTGTCAGTACCTCGCTGAGGTAGTAGATTGGGCGTTGGACCCCATGGGTCTTGCTATATTCGGGTTGCTCAACCACGAGTACTGTGTTGACCACCTGGTGCATAGCTACGATGTACAGCAGCAGAGGTTCTCGCTTCTTCGGCGTGACCAAGACATGCGAGGTGGAGAGTAGCCGCTTGAGTGCCTCGAATGCGTCGTCTGCTTACGGTGTCCACTCGAACTTGTTCGCCTTGCGTAGTAGCTAGTAAAAGGGCAGGGCCTTCTCGCCCATGCGGCTGATGAATCTGCTTAGCGCCATGATGCGCCCAGCTAGCTGCTGGACACTTTGAGGTTGTTCGGCTTCTCCATGGTCAGTATGACCCGGATTTTCTTCGGGTTCGCCTCTATCCCTCGCTGGGAGATGAAGTAGCCGAGTAGATGGCCAGATGGGACGCCGAAGGCGCACTTTTCGGGATTCAACTTGATCTTGTAGTGATCAAGGTTATCAAACGTCTCGCGGAGATCGTCGATCAGCGTCTTGGCTTCCCTGGTCTTGATGACTATGTCATCGACATAGAATTGGATCTTGCGACCGATCTGGTTCTTCAGACACGCCTGCATGCACCTCTGGTATGTGGCACCTGCGTTCTTCAGCCCTAAATGCATGGTGTTGTAGCTGAACACCCCGAACGGCATGATAAACGCCGTTTTCTCCTAATCTTAGACCTTCAGTCGAATCTGATTGTAGCCTGAGTAGGCGTTGAGGAAGGAGAGTTTCTCGCATCCTACAGTCGAATCAATGATTTGATTGATCCAACGGAGAGGGAAGTGGTCCTTGACAGTGCTTGTTGAGGGACGTAAAGTCCACGCACATCCGCAGGATGTCCGTGTCCTTTTTGGGGACCAGCACAGTGTTGGCCAGCTACTCGCTTTCCTTGATTTCTCGGATGAAGTTGGCATCGAGTAGTCTGTTGACTTTGACTCCAACTGATTCGGCTCGTGGTTTAGACAGTCGTCGGATGGACTGCTTGACTAGCCTTGCATTGGGGAACACATTGAGTGCGTGCTCGGCGAATTCCCTGGGAACTCCTGGCATGTCCGCAGGACACCAGGCGAAGATTTCCCAGCGCTCACGGAGGAATTCAACGAGCGCGCTTTCCTATGCGGGGCTAAGGTCGTTAGCGATCAGCGCCGTCTTGGAGGCATCGGTTGGGTGGACCTGCACCTTCTTCGTGTTGACCGTGGAGTCGAACGACATATCAGGCGAATTTTGCATGGCGACTGGGGGTGCCCCGTTGTCCGTCACCTCTCGGAGCCTCGTGAGCTCCTCTTGCATGCCGAACGACTGGGAGATTCTGTTGAAATCTCTATCGCAGTGGTTTGATCGGGTGAAGCTTCCCTGGACCGTGATGACGCCCCTTGGTCCTAGCATTTTGAGCAGCAGGTACGCATAGTGTGGTACTGCCAATTATCTTGTGAACGCTACACGCCCGAGGATGGCATGGTATTGTGATGGCCAATCTACCACTTCGAATTCTAGCCGCTCGCATCGGAAGTTTTCGGGCTTGACAAAGATGACGTCGAGCCATATCTTTTGCGGTGACCCAGCATACCACTGCATGTGTAGTACATTATAGTCGTTGACATGACATCCACAGAATACCGTTCTGTAAATATCACATCCCTCAGAGTGGTACAACAGAAACATTGCGGGTCCATATTACAAAAGTACTCACATTATTATTATTACAATACCGGAAGTTCAAGACTTCCAAAATATCCAACTTACAAACCAAAATATAAAGTGTTCAGCGGAATTTAAAAGTAGCAACTCCGACTAGGAGTTGAGCTCAACAGCTTATTCTATAGAGTTCATGTTGCTCGGCTCTGTGGGTTACTACTAACTAGGGATACTTAGTTGGACTCGTTATCATCGACACCGTAGCGGATCTCATAATCCACTCCTTCAACTCCTCTGGACAGATCAGGTTCCTCGTAAAACACATCTTCTTGGCATTCGGCTGCATACATTGGCACGTCTTCAGGATCCTTAGAGTCTAAGCAAGGGATCAAAGGAAAGAATGAGTAACAGCGTTACCCAACAAGTTCATTATATGCAAGGTGGGAAGTTTGATGCTCTAACTACCACCTCGGATTATAAATCCTTGGCACTATGCAATTTTGTAAATCTTTCTTCAAATTGATTTTATTATGAAAAGCTATGACAATCAGCCTTCATAGGTTGACCAGAACTTTCATGGAGTTCCTTTCCTGTCGTGTTCGTAGATCCTTCCCGGAACAGGGAGTAACAAGTTACAATTCTTACACTCTGCAGAGGTGCATTACTTTACCCATGAGAGATCAACTTCTTGTTGCACAACCGGGCGTAATTTCCCGTCCACAATTCCATGATGTGGGGCCCAGTAGTTGGTCCAAGCCAATCACTGCCCCCTTCACGACCCCGCATGCCTCCTTGGTGTACACCATGCCCACATAATGAATTACGGCAATGGTTTGTACAAACCGTTAGATGCCAGAACTATCGTGGGACGATGAGGGTTCCCACCCATATGCTGCATATACTCTACGAATTTCCAATTAATATGCACGCTACGAGGATAATAGCCACGACCTGCACATCCGGCTTCATGCGAGAGGAAGAAGATACAGCTAACTTCTTTGTCCCATTCCAAATCTCATGGCTAACGCGTAATATACAACGCTAGAATCACATATATCAGGGGTTATTAAGTCCCTACTTGATTATCATTATTGCAATTAGAACTCTAAGTTCTATTGCTCCATCATATCACCACTTAGGATGATATCTATAATTTCTTTATTTGTGAAAATAATATTTTCTTTCTTTTATAGCATATATGATAACACACAATTTGCAAATACTTTGATAAAGACTCTTCAAAGGACATGAGCAAGTGATGAACTTGCCTTGTGATGGCAAGGTAGTGAAGTCTGATGCTTGCACTGGACCTTGAGCTTCTAGTTCTACAAAAACATCATTATTGCCCGGTAAGGACAATATTTAAAGAAGCAAAATGACTATGCAAGTAATGTAATGCATTATTTGATTTTATATGCATTTACCCTAAAAATTTCCTTTTTTAATAAAGGATTTATAAATATTGTCTTTTAATATTTATAACATATATTGAATTATTTATTTTATTTCCCTTTTATTTGACTTTTATTGATTTAATAATTCTTTTAGGAATTATTAATTAAACATTAAAAATTGTGATTAAATATTTATTTAGTATTTTTCAAATATAATAAAATATTAATACATACTGAAAGTGAATTTTAATTAATTTTATCACCTTTCAATAATTTTGTAAAATTCCATAAGGAATATATAATTTACAAAATTCCTAATAAAATTTAAATGTCTAAAATTTTATAATTTAATTTATTTGGGTAGTTTGGATTTTTATGAATCCAAAAATATTTTATTTATAATTTTTGGACTTTTATTTTATTTTCTAGAATTTTATTAATTCTAGGGGTACTTTGGTCTTTTCCTTTTTATTTAAACAGGCCTGAAAAGGTTTCTGGGCTAGTTATACTTATTGGGCCCTAGTGGCCCATTAGTCCTGGACAAAAGGACCACCCGAAGGGTCTGGCCCAGCTCGGCCCACTCCTCACTGCCTCTCTTTCTCCCTCGAGTTCATCCTCTCCTCCTCTGGCCCCGACCCTATGGCCGGCGATGCCGCCATCGGCGATTCCCGCCGCCATAGGCTGTTCTGGTCTCCGTCATGGTGCAATTAGGGGTTGTCGACGACGCTCGTTCATTATATCCAATTGGATTCGAGCCTAGGGCTCTCCTGCGATGGATCAATGCCCTCCCGAACCCTAGGATTTGGGGATTGGCAGGATTCAGGTGCTACCGTGGTCGTCGTGCGTCGAGGTGATGCTCTGCACCTCCAGGCGTGATCAGGGTCGCTGCCGTGGCATCGTGCGGGTTGCAGTGCCCCCTCTAGGGTGCTCCCCGTGCCGCCATGGTCGTCGGCCCCTCTGCTTCCTCTTCTAGTATTCAGCGAGGACCTACGGTGAGTTTGATTCCTCTCCCCTGGTGTTTGCTAGTTCGATGCTAGATGCTGGCAGTGTTCTCTCAGGCTACTGTCTGATTCAGATTGGTATGATTATCCATTTAGGGTTCCTATCATGTGATTGATCATATACTGGATGAATTGGTTCATGTTTGGATGATCTGTACACATGCTAAATGATTATTGGCCTGAAGCTTGTTGCTTAAAATGATCTATGATGTCTCTGGTGGCTTATTAGATGATTTTTATGATTGGATTGCATCTGATTCAAATGATATAGTTGCTTGGGAATCATGTTTGATTAAGTCAGTGACTTGATAAGTTTTCACTGTCATCTCTGTTTTGATCAGCGCCTATGGATCGAATCGCTGCTGCCGCAGCTTTCGGATCCGGAACCGTAGGTTCCTTCGTCTGATGGAGGGTCGCACATATCTGAGTTGCAGCTGTTGCTATCATAGGACTCATCTGTCAACGTCGACGTGCGTAGCACACCGATGGGTGGGACCCACGAAGTAGGCCTGATGGATGGTGGCGGCACCCGCTCTGGGAGGCGGAGGGTGCCTGTCTGCCCTACCTGGAAGCAGAATCTCCTGAATAGAATCTCGAGCCCGTCACCTACGGGCTTGAAATATTTCATAGTGGCGGGTGAGTGGGCGATGAAGTCGAAAGCGCCGAAGAGGAGATGGCTCTGCATCTCCGATGAGTTGTAGATCGCTTCGGATGGGACCGTCACGATCGCACAATCAGCGCCCCCAGTTCCCACAGACGGTGCCAATTGACGAGGTTCAATCTCGTCAATGCCTATTGTTATGGACTTGGGTTTTGGAGAAGATGGGGATGCTGGAGATCGTGGAACGGTTACAAACAAGCAACACGGGGACACGAGGTTGACCTAGGTTTAGGCCCCCGGAGGGAAAACCCTACTCCTGCTTGTCTGCTCTTGATTATGGCGGAACTGAAAGTTACAGGGGTGCGCAGATGCAATCTGGCGTGGAGGTGTGTATGCGGTGAGAGAGAGCCTCCTCGCCGTGCCTTCCTAGCCTTTATATAGATAGGCAGGTCCCGGGCATAGCTCGAGTCGGTTACAGATTAGGGTTTGACCCTTTGAGATTCTATCTACTCTAGTCTTGTTCTCCAAGCATCTGAAGGCATCATGGGCTTGGGCCACCCGAAACCTCCGCAGCCCGCGTATCTTGCAGTGGGCCTTATCTTGGGCTGGACTAGGTATGCTGATGTTGTGTACCCGCGGGGTATAACCATGTCACCTGTGACTTTTCTCATGGGTCAATTTCCTCCTGGATTTTGGCCTAATGAAAAAGTTTCTTCATAAATTTTTATTTTAATATTCATTTAGTATAAGTTAATTCATAATTAACATATAATAAATATATATTATAAATTGTCATTTATCTGAAACTCCTTTTGGTCCTTTCTTTTCTTTCTTTCTCCGAACAACTTCGGATCTCTCCAGAACGATTTCGATTTCTCTCTTTTTTATGATTCCATCTTACAGGAAGATCTCTATGTGTCGTAGTGCCCTTAAGCGTGCGTCCATATGGTTTTGGAATGTCATATACATGGTCTCTATCAATGATCAATAGCGGGACCGGGGTGCCCATATTGACCCCTATGCACTCCACGAGTCACCATCATGTCGAACCTCAAACGATATGTCATATTCTTTTTATCTCTATGATACTTGCATTGTCTGAGATTTGATCAACGACATTATCATGTTGGGTTCAACCTCGTTACTGAAAAATGCTACTTTACTCGTTCCGATAAGTGATATTCCCGTGACCTAGTCACATGTTGCCAAAAATATAGATATAACTTATCCGAGTGGGCCTAGAGTATTTTCCATCACATGTATGTACAAATTCGTTCTTAACACACATGTCTCAGCCTTCCCCTTTGAGTATTCGATCACACCTTTATGATCACCGTTCTACTGAGTGACGTTTGATGCTTTCAAGGCACTCTCGGGTGACAATGATTAAGTATGTTCTCACGGTCTAAGGAACAATTCACTATGTTTCTAACAATTCAATTTTGAACTTGTGTGATATGATCACGTTGCATCAATCATCTATGGGAACCGTCCATCACATCATCCTCTATGATATGACCCGTATTGTCATTTGGCTTTAATATCACCATGATAAGGAAACCTTGATCATCATATTCCTAATGAACTAGTTGAATAGAGGCTACTAGGGACCTGGGTTTTTTAATGTATCACACATGTATCAATATTTCCACTTGATACATTTATAGAATGATATAAAACTATTATGAACAAATGAAATATGAGAATAAACTCCTTTATTATTTGCCTCTAGGGCATATTTCCTTCAGTCTCCCACTTGCACTTGAGTACAAATAATATAGTTGCATTGCTACTAATCATAAATCATATCTCATATGTTGTTAATTGATCATGCTTGCTCATAAAGGACTTACTAGATTCATAAGGTCCTATTTTGCAAATCAATAATGTCACCTATTTGACATTTACCCCATTATCATATAATGTGGTGTACATTTTGGTGACAAAGTGAGACTTCTGTTTTCCTAGTTTATACAAATGATGATCTTTCAAGATGTCATGTGCATAACTATAAACACACTTACTGTAACACCCCAGTTTTAGTTAAATAATATTTAGGGTTTGTTTGTGCATTCATGAGCATCATTCTTTAAATTGTGCATTGAATAAATAAATCAAAAACCCTAAACCCTAGTTTCCTTCTCCCTCTCAAATCAATTCGACATGTTTTGAATTTGAACTACCAAATTTGAGGAGCCCAAATTGTTTATAAGGGGTCCCTATAGTATTTGAATATTTACAAGTGTTCTGGTATTTTTGAATTGATCAAAAACAGATTTGAAAAGGGTTTGCAAACGAAAGAAACAAGAAAACTAAATAGAGAAAAAGATTTCTGGAAAAAAATAGAGCAGCAGCTGCCGGCCCAGTCAGCCCATCTCCTTCTTCTCCCTCCCTTCCGCCCACCCGCGCAGCGCCTGCAGCCCCGCTTGGCCCAGCCGCAGCCCAGCTAGGGCCCATACCCCTTCATCCTTATGTCCCGTTCTTCGTCTTCGCTGACGACGCCAAGCAGCTGGGTGTCGCCGCCAACGCCGTCGATCTGCGCCGCTACCTTGCCGCCGTTCATCGCGCTTGGAGGAGAGGATAAGGAGCAGCCCCGCACGTCTCTCTCCCTCTCGCCTGGTCTTATCCCCTCCCCGCGCCCTCTCTCTCCCGCTCTCTGCGTTGCTCCCAAACCCTAGCCGATGATCTCCGCCGGTGTGGTGTCATTACCGAGCTCCCCTTGCCCATCTGAGGCTCCCATGCTCTTCGCCTCGCCGTGTCAAGCCTCCATGCCGAAGGAATTGAGTCGGGGCGCTCGGAATCGCCCGCAACGCTGTCTTCTTCCCGGCGGCCGGCCGAGCTTCGCCGCGATATAGCCGTCGTCTCCGACCTCCTCTGGATGAATTGGTCCCAGAATCGTGATCTAGGTGAGCTTCCGGTTCTCAGGAGCCTCTCCTCCCTCACCCTCCCGCTCTGGTTCGTGCTCGCGACGTCCACCACCGTGCACCGCCGCAGCAACCTCGTCGTGTTCCTGTTCCGGTGACCAATCCAGGGCGGCGCCACCACCTTTAGGTAGCCCGCGCCACGCTCTCTCCGACGCCCCTAACCACGCATGCGCGCGCACCCCAATCTCCTGCCCCGTCCTCGATCTGTGAGCTTCACCATGTATGACGTCATAGAGACGTCACAGTGATGCAATAAGACCCTTTTGTTTTATTTAAAATCAGTTATGTAATTCTTTTCTGGAAATATAAAATACCCCGTGGGTCCTATTCGTCAGCGACTGGGGGTAGCCTCAGACCGAGTGAGAAATGTTCCCAGCCCTGGATGACGTCATAAATATGTAATAAACCTTTTTAATATTTTTAGAAATTGATATAAACTTGTAAATTCAATAAGTAATTCATTTTAAATTAGAAAAATACAAATAATATATCAAAATGTTCCGAAAAATGAGAACAATATATCTAAGCTATAATCATGCATTGTTAAGAAACTTACATGACAAGTTTAATTAGAAAAACAAACCAACCCCTATCATATACATCTGGAGTTTCCCCGAGTTAGGGTTTTCACCCCTCAGAACCCCGTTTAAATTGTCGAGCATGTTTTAGGGTTACATTTCGATACAATTTAACTTGTCATATCATCATCCTTGTTTGAGCATTGCATCGATGCCATGTGTTGATTGTTTCCCTCTCTTTCCGGTATTTGCTTCTTCCCGGTAGAATATGATATCGAGATCGAGATCGATATCAAAGACCAAGGTCAACACCGTCGAAGATCGACAAACAATACTTGACCAACTATAATCAAGTAAAGTACAAGGCTCCTGAAGATCTGCTTATCCTTTATCAACTAGCAAAGGCAAGCATAGCCCCACCATGATATAATCCTATGTTTTCGAAAGCATTTTAATTCCTACCATGATGCATACAATTCTACTGTGGTCTTTTATCGATAGATAGAGTATCCTATCTGTTGCATACTCCCTTTGAGCTTATATTACCTGATCCACTGCTCCTAGCATAACTAGGTTTGGCTTGTGTGCACTGCTAGAGCTATTATCTGTGTCTTGCTTAGCCATGCATAGCTATTGAGTCTGGTTCATCCAGATGATGTATCAGATGCAGAGAATCTGGTATGACAGGAGATCGTGATGAGATGAGATCAGTGATATGAGATTAAACATGCTAAGGCTTGTATGGGAGGCCACATTGGGATGTGGTTTTTCTAGTCCCATGCTCGCCACCACTAAGACCTGAGTTCTTGCCTTTGGAACTGAGACGAGTGTACAACCACATGGGGCCTGGAAAACCTCACGAGCAACTAACTTGCCTAGTAGATTCCATGAGTCACATAGTTCGAGCGTTCCATTCAACATATGCATAGAAAACCTTTTGAAAGATTTCCCGGGTGAAGGTGCATTCATAACAGGTAGGGAAGCATGGACCGGGTTGCTTGGGTTGATAGCGCCCCTGGTAAACCAACTTCGTCTCACATCTTTAAGCACCGGCTTCGGGATTTGACCCATTACGGAGGAACCATACTTATTGCGTGACTCATGGTCTCGGCAAAAGCAAGGTAAAGGTCATGTCTAACCACCCTCTGCCGGCCTTCCAAGGAAGAAGGCTTATCTAGTGGCATTAAGAGAAGGTTAGTACGTGTGGGTAAAGTTGTACACCCCTGCAGGGTAATAATCTTTTCGAAAATCCATGTTCACGGTTATAAACGACTTGGCGACCGGACTCGAGATCATAGATAACTTTAACCACTATAAAACTTGTTGATCAACATGTGCTTAAGGATGCTTCCTCATGGGTACGAGGGGGTGATCCTAGTTCAGGTGATGATGATGGTTTGGTTGATATCAAAAGATGATGATCAATATTTCGGAGATGTCGCTCTCTTATCCCCTTTTAAAATACTCTGAATAGACGAGCTTCTCCTCTCTCCCTTGTTTTATAAACAAAGATGGCTTTATGCAAAACAACTCCACCAGCCATAAGTCTTGCGGAGTACACCCTGTACTCACCTTTTCTTTGTTGATACTTTTGGCAGAGTAAGTGATCCCCTGAAGACAAGTTCTATACTACATCGACATCGACGAGTAGTTTGGGGTTCCCGGCCGACAGCCTGGAATCTATGGGCTAGGATGTCATCGTTATTCTTCAGGCCTCTTAGGTCATTTGTTAAGTTTGCTATACTTAATAGCATAATTTTCCTTCCGTTGTTTGATGTTTGTGGTAAGTGACCTATGCTTGTAATAATTTGGCTCTTCGCTCAGTTATGAGCTTGCTGTAATAAATTTTGTGTCGTAGGGTCACTGTTGTGTTACCGATTCTCCACTGGATATCCTCGAGCTCAAGGTTAAGCTTATGTCAGACGGAGGTCTGGGATTTGTTTAGCCCTGATCCTGGGGGTGTCACACTTATCATTATAGAAATAGGTTATTTTCTTATGTTTTAAAAGACATCACCAATCATCTGATCTGAAACCATAATTTTGACAGATATATTTTTCAAGGATACGTCTTAAGAGACGTATTGTTTTCATAGAAGGAGGGCCAAGGGGCCAAGTTTCACAACGCGTCATGGTACAGACACCAAAGGCGCATCTCCACGCTGCATCAAGGAAAGCACACACACCCTAGTCGACTACTCGTGGCATCTCTACCTATCTACTTTACCTAGGTAGTCCCGGAAGAGCCCTGCCGATCTCCACAACTCAGCCTCGGCGTATATCTTCCGGATGGCTTCCCCGGATGAAGGGGTGGCCCCTTCGAAGACTATGTCATTCCGGTGACGCCAGAGCGTCTAGCAGACTAAGGCGATCCTCGTCCAGAGGTCACGCTCCCAACCCTTTCCACCCCGCTTCTTCTGGAGCCAAGCCATTGTTATATGTTGATCCAAATTATACAAAGTAAATGCCAACTTTTGACGAGCGGAAGGCTCGTCGCCGGAGGCTTGGGACAAGGGATTACCCGAGATAGAAAAGCTGGTTTGTTATTTCTTAGTCACCAAAGTTACATTAAAAAAGTTCTTCATCATTTTAATATGGATGGTGCCAAGTCAGTTAGTACTCCTATTGCTTTTCATTTTAAATTGTTAGTTTCACAATGTCCTACTACTAATGAAGAGCTTGAATACATGTCAAAGATGTCATATTCTAGTACTGTTGGTTCTGTGATGTATGTCATGGTTTGTTCTCATCCTGATTTATGATATGCTATGAGTTTGATAAGTAGATACATGGCTTATCTTGATAAAGAACACTGGAAGGTTATTCAGTGGGTTTTCAGCTACCTTCTTGGCACTTCCAATGCTTGTTTGAAGTTTGGCAGGACCGGTGAGGGACTCGTTGGCTATGTGAATTCATATTTTGCTGCTGATTTGGATAAGAGAAGATCCCTCACAGGTTAAGTTTTTAATTTTGGTGGTTGTGCTATTAGCTGGAAGGCTATGTTGCAGGATGTTGTTGCATAATCTACTAGTGAGGCTGAATACATGGCTATTGTTGAAGCTTGCAAAGAATGTGTTTGGTTGAAATGTTTGTTTGCTGAGCTTTGTGGAGATGATTCTTGCATTACTTTGTTTTGTGACAGTCAAAGTTCCATATACATTACAAAAGATCAGATGTTTCATGAGAGAACTAAGCACATTGATGTCAAGTACCATTTTGTTAGAGACATTGTTTTTCAAGGTAAACTAAAGATATGCAAGATCAATATTCATGATAATCCTACTGATATGATGACTAAATCTATTCTTTGCTCGAACTTAGATGGTTTAACTGATTATCCCAAATGGCTATTGTCGCCAAAAGTATTTGCATTGTTTTTTAGGGAGATGATTGTTGTTGATGCTACAAGAAGAAATTTTTCTCAAGGTGGAGTTTGTTATATGTTGATCCAAATTCTACAAAGTAAAGGGCAACTTCTGATGAGCGGATCGAGGCCCATCGCTGGAGGCTTGGGCCGATCGTTAAAGACCTAGGTTTACATCACTATATAAACCTCTTGTAAGCCACCGGTTGGGATAAGTTGTATCTGTAAAAATTCCCGGCGTTTATAAACACTCCCCGATATAGTGAAGTTTCTCTAGCTGGCACCCATGATTTTTTCCTCTCTTTGTTGGAGAGGTTTTCCACGTTAAATTTGTGTCCCCTTGTTGTGATTTCTTTCTTGTTCTTTGTTATTTAGTTGCTTCGTGTCGTGCTCATGAATCCAATGATTGTTGCTCCACCACCCTAGGTAGATCGTCCACACCTATCGGGCGAGGACACAACCTATCAGCAAATGGTCGATGGTCTCTCCACACTGGTCGCAAAACGGGTATGCAGCTGGATGTTGTAACCCTCTACGACTTAGTTTGTCAGCAGTCCAGCATATGTTCCTACCGGCGAGCCAGAGCGCAACCATACAATTGGCAGGGGCTCTAGAGCGCCAGATCTGTAGGGCGCCTACCATCGAGGTCCTTCCAGCAAACAAGGCCCGGTAGCAGGATTTGACGGTGTAGCAGCTGCTTGGGTCCCAGTTCCACTTGAAGACATCCTGCGCCCTCACCGGGGATCGGCTTGAGGAGATTGACGGATATATAACACACAAGTATATACTTGGGATCGATGCGTAACAAAATTGAAAGAACCTTACTCGGTTCACACGCAGCAATAAATTTCTTCTAATATGACGACCATGTCCACCATCAACGTAACCTTCGTGGAAGTCAGGGCATTTGAAGGTGGTACTGTCGTCCATATAAAAAAGATGCACGTTTACTTGACCCGCAAATGCAGTCAACAAAACCAAGAAACGAATGATACCCACACAATATGTTCTGAGAGCATGATCACCACAAAAAAGGGAACCAAAACACAATAGGAAAAATTGAGAGGCTAGACCAGTAAACCGGTCCACATGCTGATGTTTGTCAGCATCGAAACGGCTCAAGATAGGTCTCACATCATTGCAAAAGATCCATGTCATTTTCTGGCTGAAAAGTATATAGCCAGAGAAATGTTCCACCTGTTGGATTCGAGGCTGGACATGCCGCAACAAGCTTGTCCAGCTCAAACAGCGACAACAGCGGTTGGCGACGAGCGGTGAAAAGTAGCGGTTACTGGAACGGTTGACGGACTCCAGGTCTCCGCTGCAGCCGCGGTCAAGGTAAGATAAGGCGTGGGAATTTCAGATGAGGTGCAAGTGTGTGGATGTGAGGCTGCTGTAAATGTGTTTTTAAACCCCTGGGGCCTCAGCAAGGTGAGCATCCAACCATTCGTACACACACTCCACAGCTCGCACATCCAGCACTGGGACCAGTAAAGGCTGCTGCGTTGTTCGCTCCTGCCGAGCAACGGTACGTTTCTTCGTATTACCAATCGAGCAGTAGTATACTATTTTAACATCATCGCTTATTACTCCTGTCATAAAAAAGAAGACTATGTTTATACTGTAGTGTCAATTATCTTTATTCATATAATGTCTAGCCGTTAGCAAACATTTTGCGCGGACCAAGCTCATACTCGAGAATATCTATGTCCGAAAGCTTGTCGTACTTAGAGCCATGCCTTCGCGCCGCACAATCCCGCAATGTTTACGCTTTATATTTTGCAGGTAACGATGGCTTCAACGCGTCCCAGGCGACCTGGAAAACCCAGCATGCTTATATTGTTGGCATTATTCCTGCTCTTTTTTGGTGCTATCAGGATCAAATGCGCAACTCTCCCTGATAACAGCACAGATGTGCTCTGGCTGCAAGCATTTAGAGATGAGATCAGTTCTGATCCCTCTGGATGGTTCAGTTCTTGGAACTCCAGCTCCGACCATTGCCTGTGGCCGGGGATCAGATGCAGTCGAACACATCCAGGGCGCGTGGTGGCTCTTGAACTCTTTGGCCTGAACCTGGCTGGCCAAATTAGCTCCTCCGTTGGGAACTTAACGTTCCTCAGAACACTGAACCTATCCACAAACAGTTTCTCTGGCCAGTTACCTCCTCTGAACCATCTACAAAAACTTCAAGTCCTTGATCTGAGCATCAACCAGTTGCATGATACTATCCCAGATGCAATTGTCAACTGTTCCAAATTAAGGACAATAGACCTCTCTAAAAACTCCCTAGTAGGTGAAATTCCTCCAAAAATAGGCGTCCTCTCCAACCTCTCAGTTTTACGTCTTTCTTGGAATAATCTCACCGGGGTCATACCTCCAAACCTCGGCAACATCACTAGCCTAGAAAAACTTGGCCTTGCCTTCATTAATCTAACTGGAAATATTCCTGATGAGCTCGGAAAACTGAAAAGTGTGTCGAGGTTGGCCATAGGAAGTAATAGGTTGTCAGGTGGATTCCCACACAGTCTCCTCAATCTTTCTAATTCCCTTGAATTCTTAAGCTTGTCGTACAATATGCTAAGCAAGGAACTGCCATCCACCATAGGAGACAGTCTACCAAATCTCCAAGAGCTTTTTTTGAATAACAACATGTTTCAAGGCCAAATACCAACTTCACTAGGAAATGTTTCAGCACTGGGAAGGTTAGAATTGGGAAGCAACAATTTAACTGGCGAAATTACGAGCTCTTTAGGCAAACTTTATAACCTGCATTATTTAAGCCTTGAGTGTAACAATCTTGAAGCTATTGGCAGCCAAAGCTGGGAATTCTTTAATGCATTAACAAACTGTACTAGTCTTGAAACACTGATACTAACTGAAAATCAGCTACATGGAGCTATACCGGATACAATAGGTAACTTGTCCCCAGGCCTGAATTATCTGTCTATTGGTGGGAACATGCTTTCAGGCACGGTTCCACCAAGCATAGGGAGACTTGGGAGCTTATCGTTTCTAGGACTTGAATATAACAATTTAACTGGTACAATTGAAGAATGGATTGGGAAGCTAACAAAGCTAGGAGGTCTTAATCTCCAAGTGAACAGCTTCACTGGGCCATTGCCGGCATCCCTTAGCCAGCTTACTGGGTTGACAGAGCTCAATCTAGGAAACAATAAGTTTGAAGGACCTATACCACCAACCTTAGGACACTTCCAACATCTCTCCGACTTGAACCTTAGTTGCAACAATCTTCAGGGTAACATACCTATTCAGGTTGGCAGCCTTACAACACTTCAGACCCTAGATCTTTCATCAAACAAGCTTACTGGGGAAATTCCTGAAACTTTGTCCAAATGTCAAGGCATACTTAACATCCAAATGGCCCAAAACTTTCTAGTAGGAACAATTCCAATATCTTTTAGCTTGCTACAAGACTTGATTGTGCTAAATATTTCCCATAACAACTTGTCGGGAGACATCCCAGCTGTTCTAAATGGTCTACAGCTTAGTGTGCTAGATCTTTCATACAATAATCTTGAGGGAGAAATACCACGAGATGGAGTATTCGCAGATGCTGCAGTTGTCTTGCTTCAAGGTAACTTGGGGCTCTGCGGTGGGCCAATGGATCTTCGTATGCCCGCATGTCAAGCTTTTTCTTTGGGGAAGAAAGTAACATATTACTTGATCAGAGTGTTGATCCCAGTATTTGGCTTCATGTCACTCGCATTGTTGCTCTACGTTTTACTCCTTGTGAAGAACACGCCAAACAGAGAATGCCTTGCAATGCCTTCTTTTGGTGAAAACTTTCTTAAAGTTTCTTACAAGGATCTAGCTGAAGCCACATTGGATTTCTCAGAATCAAACCTGATTGGAAGAGGAAGCTATGGTACGGTATATTGAGGAAAGCTGAAGGAAACTAAAATGGAGGTGGCCGTTAAGGTGTTTGACCTTGATATGCAAGGGGCGGAGAAAAGCTTCTTGTCAGAATGTGAAGCACTGAGAAGCATCCAGCACCGAAATCTGCTTCCTATCATAACAGCGTGTACAACAGTGGATTGTACAGGCAGTGTTTTTAAAGCTTTACTTTATGAGTATATACCTAATGGGAACCTAGACACATGGCTACATCATAAAGCGGACGGGAAAGCTCCTAAATATTTAGGTTTCACTCAGAGGCTAAGCATAGCTGTTAATATAGCTGATGCATTGGACTACTTACACCATGATTGCGGAAGGCCCACTATCCATTGTGACGTGAAACCTAGCAACATTCTTCTAGATGATGATATGACTGCTCTATTGGGTGACTTCGGTATTGCGAGTTTTTATGTAGATTATGTTTCAACATCCACCGGCTCAACCAGTTCATCGGTAGGTGTGAAGGGGACAATAGGATACATTGCTCCAGGTATGTTTTCAATATATGCATCTCATTTTAGTTTGCTACTCTGCTTTTGAAAGAGAATACTAATCGATACATGCGTGGCTCTTCATTCTTTCAGAGTACGCAGGGGGTGTCCGGCATGCATCAACTTCTGATGATGTTTATAGTTTTGGTATAGTAATTTTGGAGATGATGACTGGCAAGAGACCAACAGATCCTATGTTCAAGGACGGAATTAACATTGTCAACTTTGTGGGTAGCAGCTTCCCACATGAAATATATCACGTCATTGATAAGCATCTTAAAGAAGAATGCAAGGACTTCGCCCATGCAAAGACAGTAGCAGAGAATGAGTTCTATAATTGCTTGGCATCTTTGCTCCAAGTAGCACTTTCGTCGACGCATTCACTACCTAATGAGCGAGGGAGCATGAAAGGAATAGCCAGCAAGATGCATGCAATCAACACGTCATATCTTGGATTGAAAGCAAAAAAACATGCTTCACTGGAGTTGCTCTGACAACCAATATCGTATCTTATGGGCAATGTACCTATTGTACAGGTTGTTCTGTTGGAGTTGACTTAGTTAGTTAGGTCAGCTTCATGTATAATTTCGGTGAGTCCTGCATGTAGGCGAAGCTCCGCCAGACACTACGTCAGTGTATCAAAGCAGAGGCACTTGCCCACAAAAATCATTGAAGTGCACCTAATTATTTATATAGGCACATTGAAAAGTGCTCAATTTAATGGTGTTGCTAACAGTATTTGCTACACTTGCCCTTAAAAATCTATTTTCAGAGGCACTTCAAAACTGCCCCCTAAAATTTTAGATGCAATTTACAGAACTACCTCTGATCATTCTTAGCAGCAATATACAGAACTGCTTTTGATCATTTTTAGCAGCACTTCGTAGATATGCCTCTGAACATTTTTAGCAACACTTTTCATATGTGCCTCTGAATATTTTTATTTTGGAAATAGGAACACAGCCCGGCCTCTCCCGGTGCACACGACCTTAATTTTATTTTTTGATAACAAGCACCTTATTACTTAAAGAAATTTAAGCATTACACCCAACTTCTGTATAACTAAGATGCACACAGCCGATATAAAGTCTAAAGTCTCGAAACAAAAAAAGGCGAATTACATATCAAAATAAGAAATCGCAAAACGCTTACGGTGGTGGAGATCCTATCCAAAGATTATGTTGCCACCCATATTGGGTAAAAAAGTCTCTCGCCGTGTTCTCCAACTGTGTATACACCTCCGTAAAGAGGACGCGAAACTCCACATGATAAACTGGTGACCATGAATGGAGCATACCAGTATACTGATAGATAACCCGCAAGAGAGAATAATTTTTATCATTAAACACTTTATCATTTCTATATAGCCATAGCGACCAAATAATGGCAATCGCTCTCACCCTAAGCAGAATTTTATACTTGTGATCTATGTCATGTAGCCAATTTCTAAAAATATTGGCAACGCTACGTCGTGGATACAAGTCAAAAGTTGCTTGGATAACTGGCCATATAGAATGGAAAAAACAACATTGAAAAAACAAGTGTTTAATTGTCTCATCGTGATGACAAAAACACAACTCGTATTTCCGTGCCAATTCCGCTTAATAAGATTGTTCTTAGTGAGAATATCCCCTCCCCGACAAAGATACCAAGCAAAAAAATTTAAGTGGTATTTTCATCTTCTAGATTTTCTTATTATCATCGACTGGCAAGTCTGGCTATATAGGTGCATTGTACATAGAACTAACTAAAAATTCACCATTCTCATGTAAGTTCCCGCGGAATTCATCAGATCCGGGTTCTAATTGGATATTAACCAAGCGTTGAAGAAAGGCGTTCCAGGAGGCAAGCCGTGGTACAATTAAATCTCTTATGAACATCACATTCGGAGGAGAAGAATCCAAAAACCATGGCGACTATATCACCCTTATGACGAACACTAGTATACAAAGCAAGATACTCCTAGAATCGTATCTCAGGTCCGCCCTTAACTGAAAAAGATCCAAATCAAAAGAAATGTTTCTTAGTCGACATTAGACCAGCCCAGAAATACAAGTCACTAGGTTCCCAAAAAAACCTGAGACAAAACTTTTGAGCCAACATATTTTTGTTTAAGGAGATTTTTTCATATCCTATCTTCAATTACAGTAAATTGATGGGCCATTTACCAAGAAGGGATGTATTTTGGACCTTAATGTCTTGAATACCTAGTCCACCCTGGTCTTTGGGACGGAAAATCACGCTCCACTTAGCCAGTCTATATTTATTTTTCTCGCCATCACATTGCCAAAAGAATCTTAACCGGAAGTAATCCAAACGTTTTAAGACTCCTTTGACAGCTGGAAGAAGGATATCATATACAATACCATATTACTTAATACTGAATTAATGAGCATCATTCTTTCTCCTAGGGATAACAGTTTACCTTTCCAACTACATAATCTTAATTGTAATCTCTCAACAGTTTACATTTAGCATTTTGTAAGTCTTCGATAATGAATCAGGATTCTCAAATATCTAACTAGAATCTAGCCTTGTCCACACCCAAACAACTTGGCATACGAGTTGACCTCGTCTTGAGCTTCACCAAAGCAGAAAAATTCATTTTTATGGAAATTAATTTTAGACTCGAAAGTTGCTCGAACTCTAAGAGAATTAACTTTAGGTTTCTCTCTTTTTTGATATCATGTTTCATAAATAGAATTGTGTTATCGGCGTATTGAAGAATAGATAATCCACCATCAACCAAATGAGGAATCACTCCTTCAATTTGGCCATCAGAGTTAGCTTTCTCAATCATAATGGCGAGCATACCAAACACTATATTAGATAATATTGGTGATAAAGGTTTGCCTTTTCTTAACCCTTTCCTTGTCTAAAAGTAATTATTAGTGTCATTGTTAATTTTAATGGCAACACTATCTTATGAAACAAAGCTATGAATTAGAGCACGCCACTTATCAAAAAAGCCTTTCATTCTAAGAGTTTGCTAGAGTAAAGACCATTTAAATTTACCATAGGGTTTCTCACAATTTTTAAAATAACCCCAATCAGTAGTTCGTGTACTATTTTGATGAAGGATAACCATCCCATCAAGGATATTGCATCCTTGAATAAAAGCATTCTGAGAAGGACAAACCACATAGCCATGCACTATATTTAGCATAATAGTAGCCATTTTGGTGAAGATTTCAAAACTAACGATAAGGATACAGATAGGCATGAACAGTTGGATCCTTTTTTTTTATTAACCTTGGGTAATAAAATAATCCCACCAAAGTTCAAGTGAAAAATTTGTAGTTGCCCGTCATGCCGGGAGCTGAACAAATCTAGAAGATCCATTTTAATAACATCTTAGAAGTTCTGATAGAACTTAGCCAAAAAACATCAGGACCACGTGCTTTGTTGTGTTCCATTTGGAAAACAGCCTTTTTACTTCTCCTCCAAATAAGGAGCAACAAGTAGGTTATTTTACTCATCGAAACTTGGGGTATATCATCTGTTTGGGACTTATCCATATATAATTTATCTTCTTCAGGATCCCCAAACAAACTTTTGTAATAATTTGTAGTAGTCCCCTCATCTTAAACCAGAGAGTGAATAAGTTTCTTTTTATGTATGTCATTGGTAACACTATGAAAGTATCTTGTATTCAAATCTCCTTCTAGGATGAATTAAAATTTAGAACGTTGATACCAATTGAGCTCCTCCTCGCGTAAAAGTTTGGCTATCTATGCATTTAATGGGCTCTTGAGATCAACCTCGTGCTCACAAAGTGGTTGAACTTCAGTTAAAGCTTTGATGTCATCAATAATAGAAGAAAATAATTGCTTTTCTTTCTTACGAGTCCCTGTTGTGTGAAGAGCCCAACCACCTAGGTGTTTATGTGTTGCACGCATTTTATTATTCCACCTTTCAATTGGAGTATGTCTAGCAAGAGGTCTTTCCCATAATGATTTGACCATGTCATGGAAGCCCTCTCCATCCAAGTTCAAACTTGAAACGATGGTTACATTGTGTTCTAGGCAATCATGTAGTCAACAATATGGGAGCATGGTCTCATAGAGCTTCAATATATTATAGGGCCCATACTGATACTAAAGTGAATTTTTCTTCTCGATCAGTATCCATCAGTACATGGTCTAGTTTTTCATACGTAGATTTAGGAATGCTATTTGCCGAGGTAAAATGTCTTCCTATCATTGAAACCTCTCTTAAATCTAACCTTTTGATGACTGCATTGAATAAAAAAGGCCAATAATCATCAAACTGGCCGTTGGTATTGCCGTATGGGAGTCTTAACAAATTTAAGTCCCCAATAAAAATAGTGTATGGCTTATCATTTGCTAGATTAACCATCTCTAAAAAAAATCAACCTTAAACTCATCTTGGGCAACACCATAAACGACAATAAGACTCCATGTGAATTTATCGGCTTTGTTGCATATATGGAGTTTAACATGATACTCACCATCTGAACTAGCTAACACATCCATAATGTTTGATCTGACGCCTACTAAAATTCTCCCAGATCTCCCACGAGGTGGACGGGAATACCATGCAAAGTATATACCACCTAAAAGTCGGTTAAGAATACTATGTGTGAAATATCATCTACCCGTTTCCGAGATAGCCACAAAATCCAAGTTAAGATCCTGAAAACAATCAGCAATGTGTAAATGTTTAGCCAAGCTAGTCACCAAGACCTCTGATATCCAAAATCATGCCATTCATTGGGAAATTATTAGGGATTTTGGAAATTTAGCTCGTTTCCGTGGGTTCTGAATCTTTTTATTGGAGGTGCATCTAGATTTCCGTCTAGAAAATTTTAGTTCATACAAATAACTAAGCCTATCCTCGTCCAACCCAACCTCAAATATCCCACCAACCAAATGAGAGGGAAGATGACCATCTACTATGGCATTCGCTTCCTCATCATTTATATGTGGTATCTGACATAGTCAATGATTGAGGAATAATTGTAAGACGGTCAAATTTCATATGCCTTAAGACATTTGTCAAAATAGTAATTTTTTCATTACTACCAAGTCTAATGCCTACATTATTTAGCTTATAAGACATACCTGGTGTTGAAAAAGAACGAAAATATTTATACTTAGAAGATGGAGATATACACTATAGGAAATCCGGTCTATTGCACTAATATATATTGATACAACCAAATTTTGTTGGAATAAAGCACAATATTGCCACGAATTCCTCGATTGCGGCACTAAGATGTACATATTTCCACAAACAAGTTTTGTCTTGATAAATACTCTTTTTGGGCATTGCAATACGGCTCCGTTATTGCGACCACCAAATTCGGTTGCGCGAGTTAGCCATTTTGTTGCAATAGAAACTAGGTCTCGTAACAAAGTAGTTATCCGTGGTGATATTCAGAAAGGTATCGCGGCAATTGGGTCACGTTGAAATAGGCACAAATTTTGTTGCAAAACATCGTCTAGCTATGGCAACAAAACCATATTTGTTGTAATAGTCGATAATTTTCGCCTCAACTTCACTGTGTTGTAATAACTATTGATTATTCCAGCAAGTTGGCTATCCATAACAATACCGGATATTATGGTATCTCACTACTGTCATAATAAAAAAGATATTCCATATAGTCAACGCCTAGCCTTCACGTGGGCCACCTAGGCCATGGCTCCATGGAAATTTCAATATTTTAATAGCCCTTAATACTATCATGGCCTGCAACCCACATGCCCATGAACCTTGTCATCAGACCGTTTACCACTAGCAGTAGATAAGCTACCTAACTTCATATCTGATTTGCTATCTAGATATATATCTAACTTGTTGTGACCTACGAGTACCATATTTTCTTTGTTGAAGCTAGTATCAATTAGCACTTGACATTGTTGGTATGTGCTCTCTGCCCGTGGAAAATATGCTGCTGAGTGTAAACCGCAAACCACCCTTATTTGTATCTCTATTCTGACTTACATGGTGACGTAGATGGTGAAGCTGGTAAATCCATGACCGATTCCTGAGGAATGAGCCAACTAGGGCACCATGGGAGGAGTGTTCATGGCAGCCTATGGCAACTTAACCATGGCACGTGGTTGGAAACACTTATTTTAATTCCCGTGGGATGTGTACAAAATTACCCATAGACTTCTGAGAGGAAACAAATGCTCTCAACTTCTGCATGCCATCGTCATCGTGATCTCTTATCTTTGCGCATACGAAACATGTCGATAGTTGACGTTTGGCAAATATTCAAAATGGCTCTCGCAAAAGGAAAACGCTCCGTTTCCGTCGGAGGTTGCGTCGCACGCGTCCTCCGGATCGTGGGACGTTGGTTCCTTGCAGATCGGACGGTTCTCGGTTTGCCACGTAGACGCAGGAGTTGGGCAGCATCTACTCTCTCTCTCTCGCAGCATCGCTCCCCCGCAGACTCACATACTCACAGACTCGAGTCACAGACTCGCAGACGGAGGCGACCGCAGGGGCGACCGCAGGGGCGAAGCCGGTGCCCCCGCCGGTGACTGCTGGACCTGCGAACGGCGGCGCCGCCGCCCTCCAATTCTCTCCGTAAGTTCCTCCCCGCCGATTGGCTCCATCTGATTTTGCTTGCATCCCTGATTCTCCCCGCCGATTCTCTGCGCCATAGAAACCCTAACTACCCATCTCGCGCTTCCTGAGCAGGGGAAAGAGAAGAAATCCACGGTGGGGGGATCATTTTGGCGATGGGGAAGCAAGTTCCTCGGGTCAGCGGCATGGGTGTAAGCGTTTTCTCTCCTTCCAAGCCCTACTCAGCCGGATTGGTTGATGCTTTCCCCAATTTTTTTTGTAGCAAGTTAGTGTGCAGAAATTTTCATGCTATGTAGGTTGATGTTTTTTGATGTGTTCTTACTGTGTTGTGCTTCTAATTTTGTAGCAATTCAGTGTACAGATGAGTTCATGTTCTTATTGTTGTTGTTCTTACTGTGTGGTGCTTCCAATTTTGCTTCATTTCATTTTGATTTTGTTTTATATACATACCTAGTTTTTGTTAGTTTGCAGCATAAATTCATTTTGTTTTACTTTGTAGATTTGCTTCCTATGTTAGTGTTTTTTGCTTTTAGCATACCTAGTTTTACTCTTTTGATATTAATTGCTTAGGCAGTGCATATTTTCTGTTAGGTTGTAGCAGTTTTTGGTTTGTTAGTTGTGCATATTTGGTCCTTATGTATGTTTGCTTTAGCAGGAGCCACCTATGTGGATGTCAAAGGACCGTTTTGCTGCGAAACGGCTCCGTACTCTTGCTGATAAACTTGTCGCTGACAAGAGAAGTATAATTGAAAATAAGAGCGTGTTTGGAGCGTTGCTTAATGTATCCCCTTTCATTATTCCAAACAATCTCATTGATTTCATTGCTACTAACACAACCCCTGCGCTGCGTGAGTTCAAGTTCAACAACAACAAGATTGTTTTCAGCAAGGACATGGTGAGGAAAGTTTATGGCATCCGCTGCGGCAACATGCCAGTTTTACGGTTGAAGAAGAGTGAGCAGCACGAGCTTAGAGAGGTGTACAAGAATGGTAATCCCAAGCAGAGGCCTGATATTCAAAATGCTGTCGACTTGCTGCTGAAGTGTCCTGTGACAGATGAAGCAACAATTCTTAGATCATGGGATCTTATTTGCTTGGCAACTGTGGTCGATCCTAGCAGTGGTAATATGCTGACATTGGATTATCTAGCCAGCATGGAGGATCCTACAAGGACAGCTGAATTTGCATGGGATGAACACTTGCTGCAGCTTGCTATGGATTTGGTGCAAAATATTCAGAATCACAAAGCCATGCCTCTGAAACTACCGGAGGAGAAAGAACCCAAGAAAGGTGCAAAGCAGTGTGTTCAGAAAAATGCAAAAAAAGGAGCAAAGCATGCTGCGTTGGAGGGTGACGAGGAGGGTGATGAGAAAGGTGCCAAGGCTCCTAAATTTGAGTTCTGGATCACCGGGCCTTATTCAATGCTTGGTGTAAGTTGTCTTCTGCCTGATCATTTTTCTTTTTTGCTTTGTTTGTGTTTCACATGTTGCATTTATTCAATTTTGACATTGTTGATTAACTAGTTTATTTTTTCTGCTTATTGTTTTCAACAGATTGTATACATGGACCACCTTCAGTTTCCACCTAACTCTCATGTCTTTTACTACTCGCTACCTAGAGTGTGTCATGTGACTAGTTCCGACTTCAAGTTTGTAGTGAAGACAGATATTGAAAGGAAGATTCTGAACAATACAACTGTTTTTGGAAGGCGTCCGGTAAGTTGACCAACATCTTTTGTACTTCTATTGATGTTTATCTTTTCTTTTTGCTCTTTTGTCAAAATTATTCTCCTCATTCTTTTACTTTTCTCTTTTTTCTATATTTGTTTGTAGTTTCTTCAAATATCAGCAACTCCATATGAAGTTGAACCACCTATCATTGAGGCTGTGGGAGCAGCAAAAGGCAACTTGTCCGCCTCTCTAAACGAATGGCTAGTGTTCCCTAGTAGTCAGGAATTAGACGTACATTACATGCTTCCTTATGATCTTGTTTTAGCATTAATTGCATAAATTTAATGCTTCATAAGGTACTTTTCTAGTTGCTTCATCATAACAAATTCTGAGCACATGTAATTGATATTTTTGTTGCATTTTTCTTGTATTTTTGCTTTATTATGTTCTACCAGTTGCTACATATGTTATATATTTTTGCATACATCTTTTTAAAGTGTTCTGCTTCTTTCAGTTATACTGCTGCATTAATGTTATATTCTTGTTACATTAATTTATATTTTTTGCTACTTACAGTTTTCACCACTTTTGTGTTATTTCATAAACTAAAGTTTTATGCTTCATTCATATGTCTAGTTTGCTACTTCAACCATATGATTTTGCTACATTCACTATGATTTTCTGTATTGTTGCTGCGTCTTTTTGTTTTAAAACAGTGCTCCATTGTTACATTATTTTACACTTCTTTTACAGGTTCCAGCTCGCTTCAAGAACTTGTATGACAAGCACAAGGCCATCTACGGTGCTGATATTGACATGGCTGTGAAGAACTTTGCTGTTGGGTTAAAACAAATGAATGCACACCGGATGGCTTCTTTGCTTCTTGATGTTGATGCTGCGCAGAATTCACAAGACGATCCAAGCGTCATGTTTCCAACAGAAGCTGCACCTGAGAAAGAGCCAAATGGTAATGCTGAAATGCGATCCGAATTTGATATGGGATCTGAAGAGCAGGGCATAGAGAAAGAGGGAGGAGTCCTTGAGGCTGAAGCAATGGGGGATATGGAACATGTGGATTATCGAAGCACCGATGAGGAAACTGATGATGATGATGAAGTCAACCTTGCAGCAAAATTTAGGGTGCTCAAGCGTGCACGAACCACCACACAAGATGTTCCACAGCCCGCAATAATTGTGGATTTGTTGACCCCTGGAGGTGTTGTTGGCGGCCTTCCTGATGTCAACAACCCAGTTAGTTCACCTTACCGGTCCAGCCCACCTCATGGTATATCAATCGAAGCATGGAATGCAGCCCCTGATGCTCCATCGTTTGAACTTTTCTCTCAAGAGGATAATAGCATGGAAAAACCAGCTGAAGCAGGTATTTTTGGATGGATGTCTTTTTTATGTTTTTTCAGGAGATGCATATATTCCATTTCTATATTCTTGCTGCATAAATGGGTATTTCAATCATCACTGCTGCATAAGTTGCTATATTCTTGCTACATAAATGATATATTCTTGCTACATTAGGATATAAGCACTGCTGCATATTATATGGTTCATTTTTATATTTCATGCTTACCATTTTCATTTTCATGCTCCATTCATCTATTAATTTTGCTTCATTCATCTATTAATTTTGCTTCATAGGCTAATGGGATTCTAACTTTTACAAACTTGTCGTGTTTTTGCTTGTTTTGATTTCTGTAGGCCTTACAGAGCAGGCTAAAGAAATGGATGATGCAAATGTTGCACCAGTGTCACCTAAAGCCTTCAAGGACGCTCAATCAAAGTCACCTAATTCTTACGAAGAACCGACCAATATAGTTTTGTCACCGAAAGCTTCTGAAGACAAGACCAATGTAGTGTTGTCACCGAAAGCTTCCGAGGAAGCTAAATCAGTAGAAGTTTTGAACAAGCCTGCAACCCCAACCAACCGCATGAGCACAGGTTAGAAGTTATATTCTTTGGTTTTGCACATGCTGCATAGAATGCCGAATTAAGTTTTGGCTATTTACTTGCATATGCTTCTTAACTTCCTTGGTGACAATTGTTTCTCAGATGATGTAACAAAAGATGATAGTATTGGTGCTGGAACACTTGAGAAGAAGAATAGGTTCAAAAGGGCAGCCAAAGAAGTTCTTTCACCTCCCAAGATGAAAAAGATTAAGGTCTCTCAAGATATGATCCACACATATGACAAATTTGTCATGAATGGTCGCAGATTCAAGAGGGCTAAGAGACATGCACCGTGAGTTACCCCTACCAATTTTATATGCTACATTAATCCCCAACATTAGCTTCATTTGTACAATCTGGTTGCCCCCAAATTATAATGTTGTTTTGTTTTTATTTCCAGCAAATGTTTTGTGAAGTATGGTAGGTTCTATACTTCCTACAGAGGTTTCCAAGAGTCTCTCCGCCCCCGCCAATATCTGAGCAGCGAGGTGATGAATGTGTTTCTTGAGAAATTCAACAATGTAGCAAAAGCATATGCTGTAAAGAACACTCGCGCAAAGAAGTACTCTTTTTCAACATATGACACGGTAAGCCTGTGTTGGTCTTTCTAAACCAACAATGTTCTTGCTAAACCATCAATATTGCGTGTTGCTCATCCATCAAAAATAATGACAGGACAAGCTTGTTGCTGAGCCATCAATATTCAACCCCAATGGTTTCATGAAAGATTTTAAGGAAGCTTGTAGCAAGTTCAAAATCCTAAAGGATGACCTTGTGAGTGAAATGGATTTAATCTTTTTTGCTTTTTATGAACATACTTATTGCTACATTTTTGTACATAAGCAGCCTGCACCACTCTATTATATGATATATTATAGTGCTACAACAATGTTGTGAACAATGTTTTTTTGCTATATATGATATATTATAGTGCTACATATTCATAAAATAGTTGTTTCATTATGAACATCTAGATGTTTAATCTGTTTTCCTTTCTTTTTTCTTTACTTTGTGTATGTAGCTTTATTTTCCCATTGTAGCACAACAACACTGGATTGTTTGCTGTGCCAACTTGCTCCACAAACAATTTCACACGTTTGACTCCATGACACCGGCCAATGGTGTCAGCAAGCTTCAGAAACTCGCAGACAATCTGGTTAGTTTGTTAAGCATTGCAACTTTGGCACTTTTTTAAGACTGTTTGTTTATATATGCATCATTCTCCTGTAGTTCACCAACTTTGTGAGGACTGCAACTGAATCAGAGATTTGCAACGTTGACTTTGCTAGTTTCAAGCATATCAATCCCAGCCATTCACAGCAAGAAACACTGTAATTTTCTTCATACCTTACTACTTTTTATTCTGTTTTATTTGCTGCATGTGTTGGTTTCATGTGTTTTTTGTGATGCTAAGAGTTTAAGTTTTTGTTTGTAGATATGATTGCGGGTTCTACAGCATTCTATACATGGAGCACTACAACGCCAAGATAATGCCGGAGATTGACAGCGATTCAGTCTTGGACTTCCGCAAGTTCTTGGCATCAATTCTTATTGATGGTAGAGAGAACCACAATGATGATGTCGAGAAGATAATGGCCGAGGAGTTGATTGGAAACTAGTCATGTTTGTTTTTGTCTTTGTCAAACCTGTAATGTTTGGATCATGTTATATGGATGCTTTTGAAACATGTTTGTAAGATGAATGGTCGTCGAACAAAACTGATGGATGAAGAAAGAAATCTGGGAACTTGTGTATGCACAAAACTTTGTTATTCAGAGTTATGTTATCCAAAACTGGGCTGCTTTTTTTTGCTGTATATTCATGTAAAAATTGCTAGTTATGTTATTCAGAATTGCTATTGTATCTGGGAAGCATTAAGTTGTCGAACACAAGCAGATTTTTTTTGTTGTATATCCATATAAAAAGTGCTATATATGTTATCCAGAATTGCTCTGTTACCTGGGAAAATCGTTTTCCCATTTATGCAGCAGTGATTATTGAATAACATAGCTACTGCAGTTTTTTTTGTTGTATATCCATATAAAAAGTGCTATATATGTTATCCAGAATTGCTCTATTACCTGGGAAAATCATTTTCCCATTTATGCAGCAGTGATTATTGAATAACATAGCTGCTGCAGTTTTTTTTGTTGTATATCCATATAAAAAGTGCTATATATGTTATCCAGAATTGCTCTATTACCTGGGAATGCGAGAAAATGTCACACTCAAATGGATTTACAGGTTTTGCCAACTGAGTAACAGGTTCTGCATACAAATGCAGTGTATGATGGTTAACCGGACTAAAAATTATTCAGGTTTTTCATAAAACATATTATGTTGTTGTAAACACATAATACAATTGCTATATTAGACAAATTAAATTGCTATGTTGGTGTCTCATGATTGCTACATAAATTTTTTCACATCAGTTGCTCCATACACAGCATTTGCTCTTTTCCCCACAAATAACAGCAAGATAATGTGACAGGTAGTGATACAAAAGAGGTAGAATAAAGCAATTAACTATATGAACTAAGTATGCAAAATTTTGCATTTTGTATATGTATCAAACAGTTTTTGCTCCTATGTATCAAACATGTGTTCCAATCATCTATAAAATGCAATCATCTACAAATGCAAGTCCACTCCTGCTTCTTTCTCGGCATCTTTTGCCAATGCAACCTTCATATACTTGCAATCTTGCACCGTGTGGCCTTCCTCGTTGCAGTATGGACACTTCTTTTTTCTATACTTCCTAGGTGGTTTTGGTTCTTTTTGCTTCTTTGGCTCACTTGCCTTCTTCCTCCTTTTCTTGTTTGCTTCTTCTCGGAGCTCAATAAGCGGCTTCCTTCTATTTTCACTCTCTTTTGGACGGCCTTTTGGCTTTGTCCGGGGAGGATTTTGCAACATGCTAGTTGTAGGAGCATCTTGTGGTGCAGGCTGTTGTTGATTTTGGTAATGCATTTGAGGTTGCTGCGTAGATGTAGCATTTTCTTCTTCTTGCTGTTGCGCAACGTGTTGTGCTCTTCTCATTGTTGCAATGACTTTGGTCGCTTCATCTACCATGCTAGACACCACTGCATATGCATCCTCATTGAAACAGGGATCAGAGGCTAAATTATTCATCTTCATACACAACGAGTTGTACCTCAGTGTATTTGTCGTTGGTACTCCAAACCTGATTGTATTAGTGCCCGAGTTAGGAGCAGGTGTTGTTGCTGCTGCAGACCACCGCTCAAGCATGTATCTCGCAGGGATTTCCTGAACATTTAACTGGACCATCACCCTGATTATATGTGGGCAGAGTAACCCACACATCTCAAATTCGTTGCAACCACATGAATAGAGCCCCTCTGCAGCAGCAACCAGAACCCGATATGTTTTCACATCGAGACCTTCATTCGGAACAAGATCGAAACACAACCCTTCTCCCTCGACTTGTTGTGGATAAAACAATGTTGATGCCTGTATGATCATCTGGAACCTTTCAAATATCTCCCTAGTGTAAAATCTCAAACCCTGCCTTTCTATCATGTACCTGCAACAGTTTTCGGTGAAAATAGCATCAGAATTTGCTAAAACAGGTAAAACAGAATGCTACAAAACATTTTATGCTTCATTTTCAGAAACTATTATGATGTGGTCTCACCTTCCCCAAAGTGGTGCAGTAGTCGTCTCCATTGTGAATCCTGCATTATCTTCCCTATCAAGCATCAGATTCTGGCATAACTCGTACTGCTGCATAAAATTGTACGCCGAGTCGCTTGGTTGAACCAATGATTTGAAGTAGGCATTCAGTCCTTCTGATCTCCCCGTTGTGCTTGTGAATGGAAAGAAATTGCGCCGAAAATACACCGGGGCCCATTTCCTTCTGCTTTTCCACATGTTATCTAGGTGGGTGTTATCAGTCATTTCAAACCTTTGCAGCATATTCTGCCAGCATATCTCAAACTCCGCAACAGTGTCCGTGCCATAAATGCATGAGTAAAACGCATCTGCAAACGGATTTCCATCTACCAAAAGTGGACCAAGTTTTTTTCTTGCAACTGCAAGCACATGATAGATGCAACACCTGTGGATTGTAGCAGGGAAAATATTTGAAATTGCCGTGCTCATTGCTTGGTCTTGATCTGTCATGATGTGGTCAGGAGGCAGATTAACTGCTAATTTCCACTTTTTGAACACCCATTCAAATGTTTCGATCTTCTCATCTGGCAGCAAAGCGCATCCCAAAACAATAGTATGTGTATGGTTGTTGATGCCAACAATTGGAGCAAAGGGCATGTTGTATTTGTTGGTGCAAAATGTTGTATCAAAGAAGACATAATCCTTGTACTTTTGATACAGTGCCCTTGTCCGTCCATCCACCCAGAAAAGGGCACGTACGGCATTGTTCTGGTCTAGTTGTGTTGCATAAAAGAAGTGTGGACTTTCAGCTTGCCGCTTTTCAAAGTACTCAATAACCATACTCATGTCTCGCACTGAGACCTCTTCTCGCAGCATTGTTCTGATGTTAGACACATCTTTCTTCACGTACCCTAGGCACCTTGGGTCACCACCATGAACACTCCCCAAGCATCCCATGATTTTAGCAGTGCTAATGTTTTGTTGATGCAAAGTTTGGATGAATTGGAAATCCTCTTCCGGGACCTTCCTGTGAGAGCGATAGTACCTCCGACGACCTATTTGCGTCACCATTGGATGGGTGTGTTCTGCTTTGAATACAGTCACCACCCAAACCCCATCTCGCTTCCCAACATGCATGTGTGCTTTACAGTCATGACGCAAAATTCTGTTCCGCTGCCTCGTGTCCTTCACATCCATATGCAATCCGGCCTGTTTGCTACGTGACTTTTGTCCACTAAAGTTGCTCAAGTCTATCAAAGCTTCTTTACCTTTTGCACCAACACCTGTCGTGCTGCGCTCAATTTTTGCTTCATGAGCATTTGGTTTACCGGTATGCACACACTCAAACACCCTATTAAGAATGGTAGATTTTGGTGCTCCTTTTGCTGTGCTGAACTTTGTGTTTCCAATCCGTGTGCCAAATCCAAGTTTCCAAGCATAATTGTTGTACACTTTTCTGGCCTCTTCAAGATCATCAAATACCATACCGACATATGGCACCACAGGCTGTGAACTAATTTCTTCTCCATCTTCAACAGCAACATGTACTTCACTTGCACTTGCTGCACTCTGAGGGCCTGGAACAAATTGTGGCACATCACCATTGTGGTTCAAGTTTGAAGCAAATCCTTCTGGCTGTGGAGGATCATTGTTCAGGTCAAAACCAGCATGTATGCTGTCAGCCACAAAACCCTGACATTGGAAAATAAATATTCTTATTACATTACCAGCAAATTATATTTCAATGATGCATATCTAATCAAACCACATATGCCAATGATGCATATCTAATCAAAAACCAGCACATTACCAGCGCATTGCAGCATGTAAGCAGCAAAATTTAATTGCTCTGAATGTTAGTTGTGCATATTTTTTTGGACAAGTCGATCATACAGCAACTTTACCAGATGACTAACATACAGAGCACATTACCAGAGTTCAAAATTTATAACCTAGCAGCAAATCGGGAAGGGATGGAGCATACCGATGGAGCAGGGTCATCAGCTTCTTGGTCTTGGTCGAAATACGTTGGAGGATTGTTCAGCGCGCCCCGATTTTGAACTCTGTTGTCGCCGTTCGCCGAATCAAGTTCACAGCGCCGCCGTGGAGCAGGGTTTGAACTAGAGCTAGAAGCAACAATTGGTGGAGGAATAAGATGGTTAGGATGACCAGCAGGAGGGTATAGGACGGATCTTAGGAGATGCGCCATGAACGGATCCAGCCGCCGCGGCCGCCGTTCCGGCCGTCGTCGCGAGATCGTGAGAGCTCCGCCGCGGCCCCCGTTCCAGGTTTTTTTGCTGCGTACCTCCGAATATTTGCTGCGTAGCGCAAAAGCGGGAGGAGGATGTAACACCCTCAGAATCGGCCCTATGCAAGTTTTAGCGAAACTCGCCAAACCCGCATAGAAATGATTCGAAGGTGCCCACCAGGCACTTTCGTGCGGGTGGAAAGCAAAGTAATAACATTACACAACAGTCCTCGATGGGACCCACAGAACAGATATATATACAACACGACTCCATGAGTCAAGAATACAGATATAATGTACAAAGATCCAAATCACCTTGAAAATGATACAGCGTCCGACTACGGACAAGATGCAAATGGGGCTAAGAGCCCTGAAGAATAACCAATGGCGTCCATAACCCTGCCCAGGCCAAGCCAGAAGGGTAACCCTGCTAACGGCGTCGATCTCAAAACCTGCTTAAACAAAAGGGGTGCCGACAAAGGGCAAAGGAAAAAGAGGAGCGTCAGTACTGAGGCCAGTACACGGCGAGACTAGAATTCGGCGGTCCTCGCCTACATAGGTATGGTGGACTGAAGCGGCAGCGGCAGCAAGCACTAAACAACCTATAGAGACTCGATACTATTAGCGGCTATTAGAGAGGGGTGAGGAAGACCTATTCGGATCCAACCTGACACTATCATCAAACAAACCCATCCTGGCGTTTCCCCCTCGAGACCAAACGAGGAAGTCAACCGAGGAACTCACACGGTTGGCAGTTTTACTTATTCAGTTATAGTTGCGGCACTTTACTAGTCAGGTTTAGATAATCATCCTGATAAAGTAAGCAGTGGGCACTTTTAGTTAATCATTCCGTTATAGTGGCATCACTTACTAGTCAGATACAATTAGCATGAGATGACCCCAAAACCCAGCAGTGGTTGGTACTTTTACTTAGCCATTCCGTTGTAGTGAAGCTGATTACTAGTCATATCGGATACAAGTCAATTTATAACAATAAACTTTAGTTATAGTTATCTATGATCAAGCACTGTGCTCCAAGTCGTCCATAACCGCGGACACGGCTTCTCGAAAAGATTTAACCCTGCAGGGGTGCACCAAAGTATCCACAGGCACTTCGACCCTTTTTGCCAGATCAGTTAACATACACCCATCGGTATGTCGGCGGGGCCTAAGTCACGACGTTCCCAGACCCAAAGCAAGTACGTGGGGGCCACCCCACTAAGTACACCCGCAACGAAGTCGGCCGGTCTCCGAGACGGACTTAGGGTTTGTGGGGCCGGCGGTAAACGACAGCAGATCCCCAAACGGGGACTGTCGATACCACGTAAACGGGTCACAATTCCTAAACAGTACAGTGTGCTCCTCGCACAATCGTAAATAAAGCAGTAAAGCATGGCATAGGTACAGGATAGTAAACAAAACCTCAAACTAGTTTGTGGCCCCCAGTACAATACTTTGAAATCAGGTAATAATCAATGGGGGGCCCATATCTCCCCACCTGTGGTTAGCGCGCTCGATCTCGGAACAGGTGTCAAGAACTCGGGTCCTACGGGACACAAGTGGGCGGTCGGAAACCAAATCTTACCTATCACCCACCGATGCCTCTGCTTAATTCAATTTTAGTTATTAAACAGGAATTAAAGTGAACGAAAAGTAAAGCGATGATCATCTCCAACATCAACATGCGGCAATTCTCCAACAATTGTGGTACTTGACGACACGCAAAAACACTTGAGCAAGCGACTACGACACGCGGGTCCAACTATCTACCAAACAACAGGTAATAGGATGTGTCCAAGGCAATATAGGGCTGCAAGGGATATTACGGGTACGAAAACTAGAGCAACGCAACACAGATAGCAATAGATCAACAGGAGGGAATAAATACTATAAAAGTAAGATAGGTAGAAAGGGGGAGATGCTCGCCTGAAAACATTGTCGAAGGTTCATCCGAAGATCGGGGCGAAGCTCACATCAACTCAACGGCCTTATCCGCGAAGAAGCAAAACACTAGAAGAAACACCGGATGCACTATTTAATACTACGGCATAAGATCGGCATGATGCATGTATGATGCATGACATGGCAAAGGTGCGATGCAATTAGGTCATATTAAGTGGAACCGGGGTCCCGACATTTTAATTAGGTGACTTAAGTTGTTTTACTACCCCGCAATTTAAATGTTGTATTAACATGGCCAAGATATAGTACCGGTTCGCTACATCAATTTAAATGAGGCCAATATGAGACTAGATTTGCCCGCATATGGGACCCATATTTAATTATGCAGTGAATCGGCATAGTGCCCCCAAACCACACAGATAAGCATGCGAGATGAATGATTATTATGCAACAGGTTTTATATTTAGCATTTATAAAATAGGGGCTCGGGAAGAGGTTCACACATTATAGGGTCTCGACGAACTTGGGGCTCCGGGGTTCGGGGTTGGTCTCCGGGTCCAGGGTTCGACGGATCCGGTCTCAGCGGGATCGGTCTCGACGGAAACGTTCTCGGACTCCGGGGTTAGGGTCTTCGGATCGGGGTAGATCTTGGCGTTCCGTGGTCTTCGGGTCATGTCGACGGCCTTGGTGTCCTCGTTGGAGAACTCGGTGTATCCGTGTAGGAGAACTCGAGGTCAATGGCGAACTTGTCCGGTACCGGGGTTTTCGAATCCGTGAAGTAGATCTTGTCGCACGGGCGTCGATGCTTCCGGAAGGAGAACTTGACGATCCCGGGTCTCGGTGTCCGGGGCGAAGAACTTGGCGTCCTCGAGGAAGTACTTGCCGTATCCGTGTCGACGAACTGGGCGTTCCGGGGAGTCCTCGGTGTTCGGGGTCTCGACGTCCGGGGTCTTCCAGGGGTTCCGTGTCGGAGGTCTCGGGGTTCGCCGTCGGTTCGGGTTCGGCTTTCGACCCGTGATGTCGATCTTGTCGGTTCCACCCCCCAAAGGCCTTGTGGTTACGCATCGTTGGTCTTTGGAAGATCTTGTCCACGACATTGATGATCTTGTCCAACATCTCGTTCGCATCTGCCGGAAGGTCTTGACGTAGCAGATCAACTCCAGGCACGCCCACGCAAGCACGGGACAGCTGCCACGCCGGAAGGATCCACCAGGACAAGGAAAAGAGTCCAGGGCCCGGCTTCATGCGCCTCTCCACACGCGGGATGGTCACCGGGGCGCACGGAGCTCCTGCGGAAGATGCCAAGGGGACGCGGGCGCTCGACCGGCAGCGGGCTTAGGGAGGCCGTGGACGTCGGAGTCGACGCCGGCGGCGCGGCGACGCGACGGGGCTCGGGGGCGAGGAGGGGTTCCCGGCGGCGGAGAGGATGCGGCTCGGGCCGGCGAGGACGACGGCAGGATGAGGACGCTCCGGCGGCGGCGCCGTGCGCGGGAGGAGGCGAGGCGAGGACGGCGCCGGTGGCGAGCAGAGGCGGGCGGGCGCTGCGTCGGGGCGCGCACGGGCCGGGGCGGCGCGGGGGAAGGAGCCTGGCGGAGCGGCGACGCCGGCGGAAGGGGTCGCTGGCGGACGACGGAGGGAGGGCGAGGCGGCCAGGCGCGCGAGGGTGAGGGTCGCCGGCGGCGGCCAGGAGGGGAGAGGAGGTGGGGTGGGGCGCGCGCGGGGCAGACGAGGGAGGGAGGGCGGAGCGCGGGGTTGCGTGCGAGGGAGGAGGAAGAAAGGAGGAAGAGGGCATCGGGGTGGGTCCCAGGCGCATGGCGTGCGGGTGTGCGTCGGGTGTGTGCGTGCCTATGGTGTTGCGTGGCTGGGTGGGCAGCAGGTGGGGCGTGAGTGTGGTGTGCGTGCGTGGTGTGTTGTGTGGTGTGTCTGTGTGGGTGGGGTGGGCCAGGTGGAGGGTTAGGTGTCAGCGGGTGATAGGATTAGGGGATGAGAGGGTGAGGTGGCGGTCACGGATTGGTCCGGGTGAGGTGTCCAGAGGGGTGGGTAGATTAGGTTGGGTGAACTTAGGAATTAGAGGGGCCGGTTTGGGTGGACCGATTATATTTCTGGGGTGGTCGTTCGGGTCATTCGGCCCGTTCGACTGCCCCCACAAAAAAATAATGCAATAATTTATTTATTTAAACGGACCGTTTGCAAAACATATTTAATCAAAACAAAATATTCCGGTGATCCGGGTTTGCGTTTGAATAAAAGACGGGGCGTTTAGAAAACAAAACCAGGCTTTTCAAAAATAGTTTTATGCAATCAATTGCAAGATGATGACGATGCTCAAATGCAATGTGGCATGATGACATGAGCATGCGGTCATGATGATGCAGTGCACAAAAACAACGCGATTTTCTCGTAGTGGTTTTGCGGGATGCCACAATTCGACACCACTAACAATGGATCTCGCCCTCGAGATCCGCCTCATGGTACCGGAAAGAAGGTCGGCGATCTGCATCTTCTCGCTTCGTGTAGATCCTCGCGACACCACCAACAAGAGGTCGTTGTTCACGTCCGTCAAGAGAACACTCCGGATAACAACGGACGAAGTTAAAGGTAAGGCTACCTCTAACTTTCATGGACGGAGTAAGAATTTCATCGATCCACCATTCAATATACAAAGCAAATGATAAGAGTAGTGGTATGGTCGCGACTCCATCCCGCACTCGAAGCATTACTCTGTACACGAACAGGTAGATTATGCAACCAACCCTCAGGATTCAGACTGAAGATCTCGACAAGCGAGGTTCGGAAACAAAGGAGTGATGCAGACTCTGCATCGGATCTGGCGTAGAGGATGTCGTCGCGTCGGAAAACACCGGAAGGCACAAACAAGGAACAGAGAAAGGTACCACAGACGAAGGATTCCTCGGATAGCATGAAGACCCGATGTGGACACACCGTTACCAAAGGAGGAAGCGAAACCCTGAAGGTACGACGGAAACCCAACCACGAGAATTCCTGGACTCGAAGAAAGAGAAGAGAGCGGATTCAAAACGCGTAGAGATAAGAGGAGAATAGCAGAGGGGTAAGGAGTAAAAGCAGACCTAACCAGAACTATCCAACCGATTTTGCAAAAATAGTTTTGACACTCTATTCCGGCCGTTAGCTAGGTTATCCTACAGGCTGGACTTGTGGGGTATCGCAACTGCTGAGCTCTGATACCACTCTGTAACACCCTCAGAATCGGCCCTATGCAAGTTTTAGCGAAACTCGCCAAACCCGCATAGAAACGATTCGAAGGTGCCCACCAGGCACTTTCGTGCGGGTGGAAAGCAAAGTAATAACATTACACAACAGTCCTCGATGGGACCCACAGAACAGATATATATACAACACGACTCCATGAGTCAAGAATACAGATATAATGTACAAAGATCCAAATCACCTTGAAAATGATACAGCGTCCGACTACGGACAAGATGCAAATGGGGCTAAGAGCCCTGAAGAATAACCAATGGCGTCCATAACCCTGCCCAGGCCAAGCCGGAAGGGTAACCCTGCTAACGGCGTCGATCTCAAAACCTGCTTAAACAAAAGGGGTGCCGACAAAGGGCAAAGGAAAAAGAGGAGCGTCAGTACTGAGGCCAGTACACGGCGAGACTAGAATTCGGCGGTCCTCGCCTACATAGGTATGGTGGACTGAAGCGGCAGCGGCAGCAAGCACTAAACAACCTATAGAGACTCGATACTATTGGCGGCTATTAGAGAGGGGTGAGGAAGACCTATTCGGATCCAACCTGACACTATCATCAAACAAACCCATCCTGGCGTTTCCCCCTCGAGACCAAACGAGGAAGTCAACCGAGGAACTCACACGGTTGGCAGTTTTACTTATTCAGTTATAGTTGCGGCACTTTACTAGTCAGGTTTAGATAATCATCCTGATAAAGTAAGCAGTGGGCACTTTTAGTTAATCATTCCGTTATAGTGGCATCACTTACTAGTCAGATACAATTAGCATGAGATGACCCCAAAACCCAGCAGTGGTTGGTACTTTTACTTAGCCATTCCGTTGTAGTGAAGCTGATTACTAGTCATATCGGATACAAGTCAATTTATAACAATAAACTTTAGTTATAGTTATCTATGATCAAGCACTGTGCTCCAAGTCATCCATAACCGCGGACACGGCTTCTCGAAAAGATTTAACCCTGCAGGGGTGCACCAAAGTATCCACAGGGACTTCGACCCTTTTTGCCAGATCAGTTAACATACACCCATCGGTATGTCGGCGGGGCCTAAGTCACGACGTTCCCAGACCCAAAGCAAGTACGTGGGGGCCACCCCACTAAGTACACCCGCAACAAAGTCGGCCGGTCTCCGAGACGGACTTAGGGTTTGTGGGGCCGGCGGTAAACGACAGCAGATCCCCAAACGGGGACTGTCGATACCACGTAAACGGGTCACAATTCCTAAACAGTACAGTGTGCTCCTCGCACAATCGTAAATAAAGCAGTAAAGCATGGCATAGGTACAGGATAGTAAACAAAACCTCAAACTAGTTTGTGGCCCCCAGTACAATACTTTGAAATCAGGTAATAATCAATGGGGGGCCCATATCTCCCCACCTGTGGTTAGCGCGCTCGATCTCGGAACAGGTGTCAAGAACTCGGGTCCTACGGGACACAAGTGGGCGGTCGGAAACCAAATCTTACCTATCACCCACCGATGCCTCTGCTTAATTCAATTTTAGTTATTAAACAGGAATTAAAGTGAACGAAAAGTAAAGCGATGATCATCTCCAACATCAACATGCGGCAATTCTCCAACAATTGTGGTACTTGACGACACGCAAAAACACTTGAGCAAGCGACTACGACACGCGGGTCCAACTATCTACCAAACAACAGGTAATAGGATGTGTCCAAGGCAATATAGGGCTGCAAGGGATATTACGGGTACGAAAACTAGAGCAACGCAACACAGATAGCAATAGATCAACAGGAGGGAATAAATACTATAAAAGTAAGATAGGTAGAAAGGGGGAGATGCTCGCCTGAAAACATTGTCGAAGGTTCATCCGAAGATCGGGGCGAAGCTCACATCAACTCAACGGCCTTATCCGCGAAGAAGCAAAACACTAGAAGAAACACCGGATGCACTATTTAATACTACGGCATAAGATCGGCATGATGCATGTATGATGCATGACATGGCAAAGGTGCGATGCAATTAGGTCATATTAAGTGGAACCGGGGTCCCGACATTTTAATTAGGTGACTTAAGTTGTTTTACTACCCCGCAATTTAAATGTTGTATTAACATGGCCAAGATATAGTACCGGTTCGCTACATCAATTTAAATGAGGCCAATATGAGACTAGATTTGCCCGCATATGGGACCCATATTTAATTATGCAGTGAATCGGCATAGTGCCCCCAAACCACACAGATAAGCATGCGAGATGAATGATTATTATGCAACAGGTTTTATATTTAGCATTTATAAAATAGGGGCTCGGGAAGAGGTTCACACATTATAGGGTCTCGACGAACTTGGGGCTCCGGGGTTCGGGGTTGGTCTCCGGGTCCAGGGTTCGACGGATCCGGTCTCAGCAGGATCGGTCTCGACGGAAACGTTCTCGGACTCCGAGGTTAGGGTCTTCGGATCGGGGTAGATCTTGGCGTTCCGTGGTCTTCGGGTCATGTCGACGGCCTTGGTGTCCTCGTTGGAGAACTCGGTGTATCCGTGTAGGATAACTCGAGGTCAGTGGCGAACTTGTCCGGTACCGGGGTTTTCGAATCCGTGAAGAAGATCTTGTCGCACGGGCGTCGATGCTTCCGGAAGGAGAACTTGACGATCCCGGGTCTCGGTGTCCGGGGCGAAGAACTTGGCGTCCTCGAGGAAGTACTTGCCGTATCCGTGTCGACGAACTGGGCGTTCCGGGGAGTCCTCGGTGTTCGGGGTCTCGACGTCCGGGGTCTTCCGGGGGTTCCGTGTCGGAGGTCTCGGGGTTCGCCGTCGGTTCGGGTTCGGCTTTCGACCCGTGATGTCGATCTTGTCGGTTCCACCCCCCAAAGGCCTTGTGGTTACGCATCGTTGGTCTTTGGAAGATCTTGTCCACGACATTGATGATCTTGTCCAACATCTCGTTCGCATCTGCCGGAAGGTCTTGACGTAGCAGATCAACTCCAGGCACGCCCACGCAAGCACGGGACAGCTGCCACGCGCGGAAGGATCCACCAGGACAAGGAAAAGAGTCCAGGGCCCGGCTTCATGCGCCTCTCCACACGCGGGATGGTCACCGGGGCGCACGGAGCTCCTGCGGAAGATGCCAAGGGGACGCGGGCGCTCGACCGGCAGCGGGCTTAGGGAGGCCGTGGACGTCGGAGTCGATGCCGGCGGCGCGGCGACGCGACGGGGCTCGGGGGCGAGGAGGGGTTCCCGGCGGCGGAGAGGATGCGGCTCGGGCCGGCGAGGACGGCGGCAGGATGAGGACGCTCCGGCGGCGGCGCCGTGCGCGGGAGGAGGCGAGGCGAGGACGGCGCCGGTGGCGAGCAGAGGCGGGCGGGCGCTGCGTCGGGGCGCGCACGGGCCGGGGCGGCGCGGGGGAAGGAGCCTGGCGGAGCGGCGACGCCGGCGGAAGGGGTCGCTGGCGGACGACGGAGGGAGGGCGAGGCGGCCAGGCGCGCGAGGGTGAGGGTCGCCGGCGGCGGCCAGGAGGGGAGAGGAGGTGGGGTGGGGCGCGCGCGGGGCAGACGAGGGAGGGAGGGCGGAGCGCGGGGTTGCGTGCGAGGGAGGAGGAAGAAAGGAGGAAGAGGGCATCGGGGTGGGTCCCAGGCGCATGGCGTGCGGGTGTGCGTCGGGTGTGTGCGTGCCTATGGTGTTGCGTGGCTGGGTGGGCAGCAGGTGGGGCGTGAGTGTGGTGTGCGTGCGTGGTGTGTTGTGTGGCGTGTCTGTGTGGGTGGGGTGGGCCAGGTGGAGGGTTAGGTGTCAGCGGGTGATAGGATTAGGGGATGAGAGGGTGAGGTGGCCAGAGGGGTGGGTAGATTAGGTTGGGTGAACTTAGGAATTAGAGGGGCCGGTTTGGGTGGACCGATTATATTTCTGGGGTGGTCGTTCGGGTCATTCGGCCCGTTCTGCCCCCACAAAAAAATAATGTAATAATTTATTTATTTAAACGGACCGTTGCAAAACATATTTAATCAAAACAAAATATTCCGGTGATCCGGGTTTGCGTTTGAATAAAAGACGGGGCGTTTAGAAAACAAAACCAGGCTTTTCAAAAATAGTTTTATGCAATCAATTGCAAGATGATGACAATGCTCAAATGCAATGTGGCATGATGACATGAGCATGCGGTCATGATGATGCAGTGCACAAAAACAACGCGATTTTCTCGTAGTGGTTTTGCGGGATGCCACAGAGGATACTAGTAGTTGTATCGGACGGTCCAGGTTTGCTCAATCTAACGGCGTACGAGTCGGAGGTTGCGTCGCGTGCGTCCTCCGGAGGACGCTCAGCGCTGTCCCTCGCAAAAAGGGAAGAATAGTTCCAAACCAGCAACACCGACATGGTGTTAGGCGTGGATTATGTCCACAACATTGAGTTGCTCACCAAGTAAATAGTTAAATACAGTTCAGTAACATTTTTTATTCGATGAATGAAAGTCCTTTAACATGCAGCAAGTACAATCAACACAGTGTTTCTAAATCAAACCAAATCTACAGTTGTTTACTAGAATCGAACACCTAGAAGTTTAAACTTATCAATATTCAGCAATAGCTTGTAGTAAGAGAAGTGTTAAAACTCTGCAACCATACTCAAAACTACAGAATAACATGTTTTTTCTCGAAGTTATTCAAAAGAACACACTACTAACTAGTCCAATAGACCAGCACAAGAGGTTATGATTGTGGACTACAAGCTCACATGCCTAAGTCCAATAGAATGCTAACACATTTCAGGAAGCAAGTTCGTACATTGGGAAATTACTTCTTGCTGAGCTTTGTCTGGGCCTGCTTTTAGTGGTTATACACTACTGGGGATGACTGCGGATTCAACTCCTTACAAACACTTGGCCTTGAAGCTTACAAGAACAGGCGGCTCCCACTTCCACTAATCTTGGATCACTGAAAAAGCAATTCGAAGCATCAAAGTAAGCAAACTAAAAGTTATGATAACAGTGATCAGCATACTGAAAGTTGTAGTATTGAGAATGTGTAGGTAAATCTGGGTTATCAACACTACACCGTCTACTCCATGGACAAACAATAAAATTACTCCATCATGTCCTTATTTAGGAAAGAATAGAATAAAATGACCACATGTACAACAATAGTACAATAGTTCCAACTTTCAGGATATGTGTTTACTCGTTTCAAGAGATGGTCATGCTTTTCATCACTTGTTAAAAAAACAAGAGCATTTGCTATTGTTCTCGTGGAGACTAAACAATGACAGTTTCTTGCTAGAATATTCCTTCAACAAGTTACAAATCCTCAAAGAATCTTTACTGAATATAAATATAAATGTTACTTCTTTGAGTTATGGAACAAAATACTAATCTATTGGCAAAATTACAATAGGTGAGTAATCTGTTGGAGTAGTGATGTATTATGTAAAATAGTAACCTAAAATATGTCTCCATAGGAAATTAAAAGAATTCGAAGATGACTACATGAAGTTTAGTAAACTACACAATATTCATAATACTTTTTCGATTATTAAACCACAAGGCCTAGAGTCTTTTTGATAGAGAACTGCATATCACTGCACAAGCAAAAGAAAATATCACAAGGCCTGGAGTCTTTTCGACAGTTTAAACTAAATGCAGCCAGAATAATCAGAACAAAAAACACTAGATACTACATGTTTCAGGTGTCCATTTGCAGCGACAAGCGACTTAACAACAGATCAAAACCTAAACAAAGAACCCCTGGTAATCATCCAATCCTTCTTGTTCCAAAGGAGAAACATGGCCATCATTTATATAAGCCTCATCGTCATCTGTATCATCATCATATTCGATTTGAACTTATTCAAACTCAGCGGGTCTTACTGTAACACCCCAAAAATATTAATGAGGACCATTTCCTAATTAATCAAGATTAGGGTTAACAAAATCTTTTATTTATTAAATTCAAATCTTTATGCTTGTGTGTATGAATGATTGCAATGCCATGTTTGATTGTTGTAAATGATGAGAAATGGTTTATAGATCAAAACCATATCATCTAGGTCACTACCAAATCAAATCAAAACAAAAGAAAATGAAAATATGAAGCATAAGACCTAATGGTCATTTTTGCCAAAGTTAACCACTAGCTCACTTTGAGCATCTCTAGCAACTAATATCAAACAGAAGATTTCTCATTTATTTTCTCCCCTTTCTAGACCTAGTGACACCGAACCCAATGGAACTTACCAACCTTGCAGAAACTTTTTTAAATCTATTTGAGAGGCAATTCAAATTTGAATCTATCTCATATGACAAGATAGCCAATTTTGGAAAACCACTCAAACCAACACCCCTTGGCAAACCATTACACCCAGAGACTACCAAGATTAGTATCAGATCACTCACCAAAAATCATTGAATTTGGATATGATTTAGCTCATGCGGCCATTTGATCGAACACTTGGTGATCACAGTACAACTACCAACTATCTACTGTTTGTGATCAATCAATTTCTAATCCATTGTACCCCAAATCTTTACCCTAGCTCACCCACGATCACCCCAGTACCCAGACGTGCAATTGAGCCACTCTTCTTCATTGCATTGATCAATGCCAATGGTACCCGAGCTCACCATGTCACTTGGACATGGACAGCACGCCACAGGCCGCGCCTCACTCGCTCGCAATGTCTAGCTAGTAGCCGTGACCTAACCGCCCCTCTCTGACCACCCCTCGACCAAAGGCGAGACACGGAGACCCTAGAATGGCCATGCCCATTTAAGGCACGGACATGCCGAGAGCACGACGGAGCGCCGCAGTCGCCTCGCGCACACACGCCGTGACTCGACATCACCGCTCGTACTCGCTACCACGACGTCACCAGCCACTGCCCAGACATGCCCATTGGTCGCCGTGCGCCCCCTTGACCATCGTATTCGCTGACGAACACCGCCGTACCCGCACAGAACACCGACGTCGCCCGACCAACTGAGACTGCCCCTTGTCGAGCCACCACTCGCATGACGATCGCCACACCCAACAGCGTCGACCCATGCCCTTCTCCATACCTAGCTCGACCTGTAGCAACGTTGTCGATGAGCCCTGACCATGCCGCACTGCCTCACCCTCGAGGGTATAAATAGAGACCACCCCCAGCCTCAATCTTCACACCATTCTACTCCCCTCTCACTCAGAAACACCCCGGACCTGTTCCCGGAGCAACGCGAGCACCCTGTCACCGGAATTTGATCGGAGTCTGCGGCTGCCGTGAGGGAAAGGCATCGTCGATTGGAGCCACCCTAGGAGCTGCCGTGACTGTCATTCGACAAGCTCGTTCGCTCGCACCGTCGACCCTAGCTGGAGCCCTGGTAAGCCCGCAACCATGTGGCGCCCCGCAAAACCACTACTAGAAAATCGCGTTGATTTTTGTGCATTGCATCATCATGACCACACGCTCATGTCATCATGCCACATTGCATTTGGGCATCGTCAGCATCATGCATGGTTTTTGTCTAAACTATTTTCGAAACGCCTAGTTTTGTTTTCTAAATATTCCCCTTTCTATTTCAAAAGTCAAACCCCGGTCCGTTCGGATCTTTATTTGTCTAAACATAATTGCGACTGTTTTGTTAAACAAAATAAAATAAATATAGTATAATAAAGACATATTTTTCCCCCGTGGAAGGCAGACACCGGTCAGGCCCAATCGGCCCAACCAGAGTCCACCTACTGCCCCATATAAAACCTAAACCTAGACCTACCCTTTCTAAACCCTAATCCCCAAACCACCAACTCCCTCACCCCGCCGCCACTCACCTGGCGCGCGCGTCGGCGACCCACCCCACACGCCCCTGGTACCAGCGCACACCCACCAAACGCACGCACGCTCCCCTGCTCCCGACCCCACCTACCCGCTCGACCCCCACCTTCCTCTCCCTCCTGAAGCACCTCCTCCCTCGGTCTCAACCACCTCCGCCGCTGCCGTCTGGCCCCGGTCGCTCCTCGCCTCCGTCGCCCCGTCCTCCTCGCCTCCGTCAGCCCGACCCCTCTCCTCCGGCCGCCCTGGCTCCCCTCGTCTCCGCCGTGCGGCCCTCGCGTCCCCGACCAACCTCCTCGCCTCCCTCCTGGGCGCCTCTCGCCTGCGCGTCGCCTCGAGCTCCGTCCCGCTGCGCGCGCCGCCTCCCTCCTTGTCGCTCCCCTGACCTCCGCCTGCGACCTCCGGCCCTCCCCTCTCTGCATCCCCGGCGCCGCCCCTGGCCGCCACCTCGTCCGCGTCGCTGGCGCTCCCTCTCCTCCTCCGCCTGCTCGCCCTGCTGACCCTTCCTCGTGGCCCTCCTCGCCGCCTCTGTCTGCAGCCCCGCAGAGCGCTGCCGCCTCCCCATGACCTTCATCCCCATCGAGCTTCCGCCGTCGTCAAGCCACCCCTCTGCCCTGCGAGGCTCTGCCGGTGTCGCGCCACCAGCGGGCATGCGCCCTGCTTCGGACACCGCCGGCCCGAGCCGCCCTCTCCTCGCTTGTCCCTGGCCAGCATCCACCATCCGCGCCTGTCCACCGGCCCTGCTGCTTGCCTCGTTTATGCCTTGTTGTGCTGGGAAGGCCTACAGTGAGGTGTTTGTGGCACCGTTTGTTTGCAAGCGGGGATCCGCGTGTACCTGGTGAGGCCCAACAAGTCCTGTTGTGGCGTTGATACGCCCCAAGATGCACCGACGCATGCAGACCAACCAGAAGGATCGGAGAGGAGAAACCCGATGAATTACATCAGGTAACCAAGGCCAACACGAGACGCCAAGACCTCCATCACGGAAACCTCAAGATCCACTTTCGGAGACCCGAGACCGATCCCTCGTCGAATCCCGAAGCCAGAACCCCGTGGACCGACATGATCTTCTTCATGGATACGACGAGTACTTCCTCGAGGATGCGAAGTCGAGAACCCGAACGCCAAGATCGCCGATGCGAATGCGCCAAGTTCGTCCACCCCGGACACCGTGCAACAAGATCTACTTCACGGATCCGAAGACCCCGGTACCCGATCCACTCTAGTTCGCCATCGCGAGTCCGAACTTCATCGTTTCCCCGTCGAACCCTGAGACCGAACCCCGAACCCTCGGAACCCCAAGATCGCCAAACCCTAATGTGTGACCCTAAGCCCCTACTTTTATAATAATATATACTTGTTGCATATTAAATTGTCATATTTGCATACATGTTGTGGGTTTGGGGGAATTATGCCGATTCACCATATGATTAAATATGGGGCCCATATGCGGGCAATCTAGTCTTATATTGGCCTCATTTAAATTTGTGCATCGAACCGATGATATATTTTGCCTTGCTAATACAACATTTAATTTGCGGGGTAGATAAATAACTTGAACCATTTAATTAGATGTCGGGACCCCGGTTCCGCTTAATCTGGCCTAATCGCATCGCATCTTTGCCATGTCATACATCATACATGCATCATGCCCGATCTTTTGCCGTAGTATTGAATAGTGCATCCGGTGTTTATTCTAGTGTTTTTCTTCTTCGCGGATAAGGCCGTTGAGTTGATGTGAGCTTCGCCCCGATCTTCGGATGAACCTTCGACAATGTTTTCAGGCGAGCACCTCCCCCTTTCTACCTATCTTACTTTTATAGTATTTATTCCCTCCTGTTGATCTATTGCTATCTGTGTTGCGATGCTCTAGTTTTCGTACCCGAGAAATCCCTTGCAGCCTTATATTGCCTTGGACACATCCTATTACCTATTGTTTGGTAGATAGTTGGACTTGCGCGTCGTAGTCGCTTGCTCAAGTGCTGTTGCGTGTCGTCCAGTACCACAGTTGTTGGATTTTTGCCGCATGTTTAATGTTGGAGATGACCATGGCTTTAATTATCGTTTAATTCAATTACTGTTTAATAACTAAAATTGAAGTAGGTAAGCAGAGGCACAGGTGGGCAATAGATGTTATTTGCTTGTTAACCGTCCACTTGTGTCCCGTAGGACCCCGAGTTCTTGACACCTGTTCCGAGATCGAGCGCGCTAACCACATGTGGGATGTATGGGCACCCCATCGATTTAGTACCAGATTTCAAAGTACTGTACTGGGGGCCACAAGTAGTTTGGGGCTTTATTACTATCCTGTACTTATGCCATGTTTTACTGCTTTATTACGATTGTGCGAGGAGCACACTGTACTGTTTAGGAAAGCGGAGTGTTTTCGCGGTATCGACAATCCCAGTTTTGGGTTCCCAGTCGTTTACAGCCACTGACGCAAACCCTGAGTCCGTCTCGGAGACCGGCCGACTTCATTGCGGGTAGACTTAGTGGGGTGGCCCCCGTCCTTGCTTTGGGTCTGGGAAACATCATGACTTAGGCCCCGCCGACATACCGATGGGTGTATGTTAATTGATCTGGCAAAAAGGGTCGAAGTGCGTGTGGATACTTTGGTGCACCCCTGCAGGGTTAAATCTTTTCGAGAAGCCGTGTCCGCGGTTATGGATGACTTGGAGCACAGGTCTCGATCATAGACAACTATAACTAAAGTTTACTGTTATAAATTGGCTTGTATCCGATATGACTAGTAATCAGATTCACTGCAACGGAATGGCTAAATAAAAATACCAACAACTGCTGGGTTTTGGGGTTATCTCATGCTAATTGAATCTGACTAGTAAGTGATGCAACTACAACGGACTGATTAACTAAAATTGCCCACTGCTTATCTTATCAGGATGACTATCTATACCTGACTAGTAATTGCTGCAACGATAACTGAATAAATAAAACTGCCAACTGTGTGAGTTCCTCGGTTGACTTCCTCGTTTGGTCTCGAGGGGGAAACACCAGGATGGGTTTGTCTGATGGTAGCGTCAGGTTGGTTCCGAATAGGTCTTTCTTATCCCTCTCTGATAGCCGACAGTTATATCGAGTCTCTATAGGATGTTTAGTGCATGCTGCGCTGCCGCTCAGTCCACCATACCTATGTAGGCGAGGACCGCCGAATTCTAGCCTCGCCGTGTACTGGTCTTAGTACTGACGCTCCTCTTTTCCTTTGCCCTTTGTCGGCACCCCTTTTGTTTAAGCAGGTTTTGAGATCGACGTCGTTAGCAGGGTTACCCTTCCGGCTTGGCCTGGGCAGGGTTATGGACGCCATTGGTTATTCTTCTGGGCTCTTAGCCCCATTTGCATCTTGTCCGTAGTCGGACGCTCTATCATTTTCAAGGTGATTTGGATCTTTGTATATTATCTCTGTATTCTTGACTCATGGAGTCGTGTTGTATGTATCTCTGTTCTGTGGGTCCCATCGAGGACTGTTGTGTAATGTTATTACTTTGTTTTCCACCCGCACGAAAGTGCCTGGTGGGCACCTTTGAATCGTTTCTATGTGGGTTTGGCGGGTTCCGCTAAAACTTGCATAGGGCCGATTCTGAGGGTGTTACAGAGTGGTATCAGAGCTCAGCAGTTGCGATACCCCACAAGTCCAGCCTATAGGATAACCTAGCTAACGGCCGTAGTAGAGTGTCAAAACTATTTTGCAAAAAAAATCAGTTGGATAGATCTGGTTAGGTCTGCTTTTACTCCTTACCCCTCTGCTATTCTCCTCTTACCTCTACGTGTTTTGAATCCGCTCTCTTATCTTTTCTTCGAGTCCAGGATTTCTCGTGGTTGGGTTCCGTCGTACCTTCAGGGTTTCGCTTCCTCCTTTGATAACGGAGTTCTACCATCCGGTGCTCATGCTATCTGAGGAATCCGTCTACTGTGGTACCATTCTTTGTTCCTCGTTTGTGCCTTCCGGTGTTTTCCGACGCGACTACATCATCTACGCCAGATCCGATGCAGAGTCTGCATCACTCCTTTGTTCCTGAATCTCGATTGTCGAGATCTTCAGTCTGATTCCGAGAATGGTTGCACGCTTTTCTACTGATTGTGCAGAGTAATAGTTTGGGGGCGTGATGGATTGGCCCCCATGCCGACTATTCACTCTATTCGCTTGTGTACATTGAAGTGGATGAGAATGCATCGGTTCTCTCTTTCTATCAGAGTTAGAGGTGGCTTTATTTGTTGATACCTCTACCTTCGACCTTTTGTTCCCGGAGTGTTCCCTCGACGATCACGGACAACGACCTCTTGTTAGTGGTGTCGCGAGGATCTACACAATGCGAGAAGATTCAGATCGCCTCCCTTCTTCCCGGTACCATGAGGCAGATCTCGAGGGCGAGATCCATTGTTAGTGGTGTCGAATTGTGGCGCCCCACAAAACCACTACTAGAAAATCGCGTTGATTTTTGTGCATTGCATCATCATGACCACACGCTCATGTCATCATGCCACATTGCATTTGGGCATCGTCAGCATCATGCATGGTTTTTGTCTAAACTATTTTCGAAACGCCTAGTTTTGTTTTCTAAATATTCCCCTTTCTATTTCAAAAGTCAAACCCCGGTCCGTTCGGATATTTATTTGTCTAAACATAATTGCGACTGTTTTGTTAAACAAAATAAAATAAATATAGTATAATAAAGACATATTTTTCCCCCGGGGAAGGCAGACACCGGTCAGGCCCAATCGGCCCAACCAGAGTCCACCTACTACCCCATATAAAACCTAAACCTAGACCTACCCTTTCTAAACCCTAATCCCCAAACCACCAACTCCCTCACCCCGCCGCCACTCACCTGGCGCGCGCGTCGGCGACCCACCCCACACGCCCCTGGTACCAGCGCACACCCACCAAACGCATGCACGCACGCTCCCCTGCTCCCGACCCCACCTACCCGCTCGACCCCCACCTTCCTCTCCCTCCCGAAGCACCTCCTCCCTCGGTCTCAACCACCTCCGCCGCCGCCGTCCGGCCCCGGTCGCTCCTCGCCTCCGTCGCCCCGCCCTCCTCGCCTCCGTCAACCCGACCCCTCTCCTCCGGCCGCCCTGGCTCCCCTCGTCTCCGCCGTGCGGCCCTCGCGTCCCCGACCAACCTCCTCGCCTCCCTCCTGGGCGCCTCTCGCCTGCGCGCCGCCTCGAGCTCCGTCCCGCTGCGCGCGCCGCCTCCCTCCTTGTCGCTCCCCCGACCTCCGCCTGCGACCTCCGGCCCTCCCCTCTCTGCATCCCCGGTGCCGCCCCTGGCCGCCACCTCGTCCGCGTCGCTGGCGCTCCCTCTCCTCCTCCGCCTGCTCGCCCTGCTGACCCTTCCTCGTGGCCCTCCTCGCCGCCTCTATCTGCAGCCCCGCAGAGCGCTGCCGCCTCACCATGACCTTCATCCCCATCGAGCTTCCGCCGCCGGCAAGCCACCCCTCTGCCCTGCGAGGCTCTGCCGGCGTCGCGCCACCAGCGGGCATGCGCCCTGCTTCGGACACCACCGGCCCGAGCCGCCCTCTCCTCGCTTGTCCCTGGCCAGCATCCACCATCCGCGCCTGTCCACCGGCCCTGCTGCTTGCCTCGTTTATGCCTTGTTGTGCTGAGAAGGCCTACAGTGAGGTGTTTGTGGCACCGTTTGGTTGCAAGCGGGGATCCGCGTGTACCTGGTGAGGCCCAACAAGTCCTGTTGTGGCGTTGATACGCCCCAAGATGCACCGATGCATGCAGACCAACCGGAAGGATCGGAGAGGAGAAACCCGATGAATTACATCAGGTAACCAAGGCCAACACGAGACGCCAAGACCTCCATCACGGAAACCTCAAGATCCACTTTCGGACACCCGAGACCGATCCCTCGTCGAATCCCGAAGCCAGAACCCCGTGGACCGACATGATCTTCTTCACGGATACGACGAGTACTTCCTCGAGGATGCGAAGTCGAGAACCCGAACGCCAAGATCGCCGATGCGAATGCGCCAAGTTCGTCTACCCCGGACACCGTGCGACAAGATCTACTTCACGGATCCGAAGACCCCGGTACCCGATCCACTCTAGTTCGCCATCGCGAGTCCGAACTTCATCGTTTCCCCGTCGAACCCTGAGACCGAACCCCGAACCCTCGGAACCCCAAGATCGCCAAACCCTAATGTGTGACCCTAAGCCCCTACTTTTATAATAATATGTGGCATCCCGCAAAACCACTACTAGAAAATCGCGTTGTTTTTGTGCATTGCATCGTCATGACCGCATGCTCATGTCATCATGCCACATTGCATTTGAGCATCGTCATCATCTTGCATTTGCTTGCATAAAACTATTTTCGGGAAAACCTAATTTGTTTTCTAAACGCCCCGTCTTAATTCAAACACAAAACCCGGGTCTCCGGATTATTTTGTTTTGTCTGCTATCGGTTTGCAAAAGCCTTGTTTTAAACAAATAAAATATTAAATTATTTTAATGGGGGCAGCCAAACCGGGGTCCGACCCAGTTGGCCGCCCCCAGTACAAAAATCGGTCCACCCTAAACCCTTTTACACCCAAACCTATTCTACCCACCCTACCTCCACCTCACCCCAACCTATCCTATGTCGCCACCTCACCCCTCCCCCAATTTCCTACCCACCCCGCCACCTCATCAATCCTAGACTTTTTTCCCCCTCTCTCTCTATCTCACACAGCCCCCTCCTACCCCTCTCCCTTACAGGCTGGCCCCACCCCAAACCGCTGCCATCTCACCCCCACTCCTTTCTCTCTCCCTCCCCACCGCTCCTGGGTCCCACCCGCGCGGCCCGCAGCCTCCACACCCTCTCCCCACTCCCTCCACTCCGGGCCCACCCCCACCTGTCGCTGTCCCCGGCCCCACGCCCGTCCCACACTTCCCCCCCGCAGACCCCGCGTCTCCCTCCTCTCACCCCGCGCTCCCCTGGTTCTCTCCTCCTCCCACCTCTCCCTCCTTTTCCCCACCGACGGCCCCGGCCCCGCACCCTTCCCCCGTCCTCTCCTCACCGGCCGACGACGACCTCCCTCACCCCGCGCCTCTTCCCTTCTCCCTTCCCTCCGGCCACTGCTCCTCCCTCCCCCCAGTTCTCCGGCCGCCCGCGCTCTGTCCTCCGTCATCGCGGCCTCCTCTGGCGCCGCCTCCTCCTCGCCGCGTCTGCCTCTCCGGCGCCCGCCACAGCCTCCGGCCTCCTTCCCCCTCCTCGCTGTTCGCCCTGCCGAGCTCACCCCGACCTCGCCCCTCCTCCACCCGACGCCGGCCCTGCCTGCCGCCGGACCCCATCACCGATGCTGGCCGCCTCTCCCCGAGCCTCCTCCTTCGTCGCCGCCCCCTCCCGCCGCCGGCCTGAGCGCCACCGGCTGCGCCTCCTCGCCTCCGGCCGCGGGCCATGCCTCCCCGCCGCCCTGCTCTCCTTCCCTGGCCAGCGAACGCCGCCACCGCGCTCGCCCGCGCCTCCCTCTCCTCCCCAGGCCCGGCTCCTCCCCCGTCCTCCGACCCCCTTCACCGCCGACCAGCGCCGGCCTCGCGCCCGCCCCGCCCCCGCGTCGGCCCCCCCGACCCTGTCGCCTCAGGTCCTTCTCGCTGGCGTCTGTCGCCCCCTCTTCCCTGGAGCATCACCTCTGGCCGCCCTCGGTCTTCCCCGGCGTCCTGGTGCCATGGCCGCGAGCCTAGCTTCCGCAAGCCCGGCGGTCTCCCCGCGTGTGTACCGGGAGGAGGTATCCTGCCTAGTTGGTGGGCTTGATGTCCCTGTCCTTGTACGGCTGCCTCACGTCGACCTCCCTAGTCGCTCCTGGGCTCCTGCCATCCAAACGATGTTACAAGCCCGCCACCGGCAAGAGGTGAACCTTAAGGACTTCGACATGGAATCCGACGGCGATGGCGTTGAGATACAAGAGGTCCTTCGAGGAACCCGAAGGCCGAACCCGCAGGGACTTCATCATAGAAGGCGAAGACCGTACCGAACCGGTGACACTCGACGAACCCCCGGCAAGATCTTCGACACGGAACCGAATACCGCCGAACCCCAAGGTCGTCGACATGGAACTGACAAGGTCTACTACATGGATGCGAAGACCGAACCCGATCCGCCGAGTTCTTCCTCCCGGACCCGATGACCGCCAAGATCGCCACCGGTTCAACAAGCCCTCCGTCCCGGGCACCAAGTTCTGCATCCCGAACGTCAAGACCGATGCAATGGCGAGGACACTACAAGATCTTCGCAACGACAAGAACGACACCGACCAGGGCGAGCCCGGTGCGCCCCCGACACCGAACCAAGTCCTGCTTCCCGGTTGCAACGAGACCTCCTTCCCGTTGTCCGAGACCGATCCCGTCGAACCCCGAACCCCAGATCCGGACCCCGAGACCCGATCCCGAACCCCGTCGAACCCTAACCAAGATCGCTGAACCCTAATGTGTGATTCCCTTCCCGAGTCCCTATTTTATAAATGCCATCTATATAAATTGTTGCATATTAAATTGTCATACTTGCATGCATATTTGTCTGTGGTTTGGGGGCATTATGCCGATTCACCTTATAATTAAATATGGGGCCCATATGCGGGCAAATCTAGTCTCATATTGGCCTCATTTAAATTTGTGTAGCGAACCGGTGCTATCTTTTGTCTTGATAATGCAACATTTAAATTGAGGGGTAGTTAAATAACATGAACCACCTAAATAATTGTCGGGACCCCGGTTCCACTTAATATTGCCTAATCGCATCGCACCTTTGTCATGCCATACATCATACATGCAACATGCCCGATCTTTTGTCGTAGTATTAAATATTGCATCCGGTGTTTATTCTAGTGTTTTGGTTCTTCGCGGATAAGGCCGTTGAGTTGATGCGAGTGTCGACCCGACCTTCGGTTGAACCTTCGGCAATGTTTCCAGGCGAGCATCTCCCCCTTTCTACCTATCTTACTTTATAGTATTTATTCCCTCCTGTTGATCTATTGCTATCTGTGTTGCGATGCTCTAGTTTCCGTACCCGTGATATCCCCTTGTAGCCCTATATTGCCTTGGACACATCCTATTACCTGTTGTTTGGTAGATAATTGGACTTGCGCGTCGTAGTCGCTTGCTCAAATGCTGTTGCGTGTCGTCAAGTACCACAGTTGTTGGAGTATTGCCGCATGTTCAATGTTGGAGATGATCATGGCTTTAATTATTGTTCACTTTAATTACTGTTTAACAACTAAAATTGAAGTAGGTAAGCAGAGGCACCGGTGGGTGATAGATAATATCTGGTTTCCGACCGCCCACTTGTGTCCCGTAGGACCCCGAGTTCTTGACACCTGTTCCGAGATCGAGCGCGCTAACCACATGTGGGGAGATATGGGCCCCCCATCGATTTATTACCTGATTTCAAAGTACTGTACCGGGGGCCACAAGTAGTTTGGGGCTTTATTACTATCCTGTACTTATGCCATGCTTACTGCTTTATTTACGATTGTGTGAGGAGCACGCTGTACTGTTTTGGAAGCGGAGTGTTTTCGCGGTATCGACAGTCCCAGTTTTGGGATTCGCTGTCGTTTACAGCCACTGTCGCAAACCCTGAGTCCGTCTCGGAGACCGGCCGACTTCGTTGTGGGTGTACTTAGTGGGGTGGCCCCCCGTGCTTGCTTTGGGTCTGGGAAACGTCATGACTTAGGCCCCGCCGACATACCGATGGGTGTATGTTAATTGATCTGGCAAAAAGGGTCGAAGTGCGTGTGGATACTTTGGTGCACCCCTGCAGGGTTAAATCTTTTCGAGAAGCCGTGTCCGCGGTTATGGACGACTTGGAGCACAGTGCTTGATCATAGACAACTATAACTAAAGTTTACTGTTATAAATTGACTTGTATCTGATATGACTAGTAATCAGCTTCACCACAACGGAATGGCTAAATAAAAGTACCAACAACTGCTGGGTTTTGGGGTATCTCATGCTATCGTATATTTGACTAGTAAATGTCGCAACTACAACGGAATGGTTAAATAAAACTGCCCACTGTTTAATTTATCAGGACGATTATCTATACCTGACTAGTAATTGCCGCAACGATAACCGAATAAATAAAACTGCCAACTGTGTGAGTTCCTCGGTTGACTTCCTCGTTTGGTCTCGAGGGGGAAACACCAGGATGGGTTTGTTTGGTGTCCGCTTCAGGATGGACCCGGGTAGGTCATTCTTATGCCTCTCTGATAACCGCCAGATGTTTCGAGTCTCTATAGGTTGTTTAGTGCATGCTGCCGCTGCCGCTCAGTCCACCATACCTATGTAGGCGAGGACCGCCGAATTCTAGTCTCGCCGTGTACTGGCCTCAGTACTGACGCTCCTATTTTTCCTTTGCCCTTTGTCGGCACCCCTTTTGTTGAAGCAGGTTTTGAGATCGACGTCATTAGCAGGGTTATGGACGCCATCGGTTATTCTTCAGGGCTCTTAGCCCCATTTGCATCTTGTCCGTAGCTGGACGCTCTATCGTTTTCAAGGTGATTTGGATCTTGTACTGTATATCTGTATTCTTGACTCTTGGAGTCGCTGTTGTATATTTATCTGTTCTGTGGGTCCCATCGAGGACTGTTGTGTAATGTTATTACTTCGTTTTCCACCCGCACGAAAGTGCCTGGTGGGCACCTTCGAATCGTTTCTATGCGGGTTTGGCGGGTTTCGCTAAAACTTGCATAGGGCCGATTCCGAGGGTGTTACATAATATATACTTGTTGCATATTAAATTGTCATATTTGCATACATGTTGTGGGTTTGGGGGCATTATGCCGATTCACCATATGATTAAATATGGGGCCCATATGCGGGCAATCTAGTCTTATATTGGCCTCATTTAAATTTGTGCATCGAACCGATGATATATTTTGCCTTGCTAATACAACATTTAATTTGCGGGGTAGATAAATAACTTGAACCGTTTAATTAAATGTCGGGACCCCGGTTCCGCTTAATCTGGCCTAATCGCATCGCATCTTTGCCATGTCATACATCATACATGCATCATGCCCGATCTTTTGCCGTAGTATTGAATAGTGCATCCGGTGTTTATTCTAGTGTTTTGCTTCTTCACGGATAAGGCCGTTGAGTTGATGTGAGCTTCGCCCAGATCTTCGGATGAACCTTCGACAATGTTTTCAGGTGAGCACCTCCCCCTTTCTACCTATCTTACTTTTATAGTATTTATTCCCTCCTGTTGATCTATTGTTATCTGTGTTGCGATGCTCTAGTTTTCGTACCCGAGAAATCCCTTGCAGCCTTATATTGCCTTGGACACATCCTATTACCTGTTGTTTGGTAGATAGTTGGACTTGCGCGTCGTAGTCGCTTGCTCAAGTGTTGTTGCGTGTCGTCCAGTACCACAGTTGTTGGAGTTTTGCCGCATGTTTAATGTTGGAGATGACCATGGCTTTAATTATCGTTTAATTCAATTACTGTTTAATAACTAAAATTGAAGTAGGTAAGCAGAGGAACAGGTGGGCAATAGATGTTATTTGGTTGTTAACCGTCCACTTGTGTCCCATAGGACCCCGAGTTCTTGACACCTGTTCCGAGATCGAGCGCGCTAACCACATGTGGGATGTATGGGCACCCCATCGATTTAGTACCTGATTTCAAAGTACTGTACTGGGGGCCACAAGTAGTTTGGGGCTTTATTACTATCCTGTACTTATGCCATGTTTTACTGCTTTATTACGATTGTGCGAGGAGCACACTGTACTGTTTAGGAAAGCGGAGTGTTTTCGCGGTATCGACAATCCCAATTTTGGGTTCCCAGTCGTTTACAGCCACTGACGCAAACCCTGAGTCCGTCTCGGAGACCAGCCGACTTCGTTGCGGGTAGACTTAGTGGGGTGGCCCCGTGCTTGCTTTGGGTCTGGGAAACGTCATGACTTAGGCCCCGCCATACCGATGGGTGTATGTTAATTGATCTGGCAAAAAGGGTCGAAGTGCGTGTGGATACTTTGGTGCACCCCTGCAGGGTTAAATCTTTTCGAGAAGCCGTGTCCGCGGTTATGGACGACTTGGAGCACAGGTCTCGATCATAGACAACTATAACTAAAGTTTACTGTTATAAATTGGCTTGTATCCGATATGACTAGTAATCAGCTTCACTGCAACGGAATGGCTAAATAAAAATACCAACAACTGCTGGGTTTTGGGGTTATCTCATGCTAATTGAATCTGACTAGTAAGTGATGCAACTACAACGGACTGATTAACTAAAATTGCCCACTGCTTATCTTATCAGGATGACTATCTATACCTGACTAGTAATTGCTGCAACGATAACTGAATAAATAAAACTCCCAACTGTGTGAGTTCCTCGGTTGACTTCCTCGTTTGGTCTCGAGGGGGAAACACCAGGATGGGTTTGTCTGATGGTAGCGTCAGGTTGGTTCCGAATAGGTCTTTCTTATCCCTCTTTGATAGCCGACAGTTATATCGAGTCTCTATAGGATGTTTAGTGCATGCTGCGCTGCCGCTCAGTCCACCATACCTATGTAGGCGAGGACCGCCGAATTCTAGCCTCGCCGTGTACTGGCCTCAGTACTGACGCTCCTCTTTTCCTTTGCCCTTTGTCGGCACCCCTTTTGTTTAAGCAAGTTTTGAGATCGACGTCGTTAGCAGGGTTACCCTTCCGGCTTGGCCTGGGCAGGGTTATGGACGCCATTGGTTATTCTTCAGGGCTCTTAGCCCCATTTGCATCTTGTCCGTAGTCGGACGCTCTATCATTTTCAAGGTGATTTGGATCTTTGTATATTATCTCTGTATTCTTGACTCATGGAGTCGTGTTGTATGTATCTCTGTTCTGTGGGTCCCATCGAGGACTGTTGTGTAATGTTATTACTTCGTTTTCCACCCGCACGAAAGTGCCTGGTGGGCACCTTTGAATCGTTTCTATGCGGGTTTGGCGGGTTCCGCTAAAACTTGCATAGGGCCGATTCTGAGGGTGTTACAAAGCACCCTCTCTGTGCCGCTAGGTTAGAATATCGCATAAGCACCGCGACATAGACGATGAACCTAGACCGTAGATCATGTTGTAATTGTAGGGCTAATATTGATCGATACCGCTTAATGTTAGATGACTCGCTGACGCGTGGGAACAGCCTGAGTGATCCTGCTGCGCGCGCGCTGTGTAGTTGGGCCGACCCAGTAACGTTTCTCGTGTGAGCCCAGTAGTTCAAATCTAATCTTTTCCTTTTTATTCAAAAACCTTCTTAGTAGTGAATTTTAAAAATTAATTCAAAGAGATTCACTTCACCAAATTGAATGAATCCAATTTTGTTTGAAAGTAGATGAAAATATCTAATCACTTCTGTTGGATTCAAACAGTTTGAAACTATGGATCACCCTCAGTAAAATAAACAAGCCAGAAGCTTTTGCAACTTCAAATATTTTTCTAAAATCAACCATGACTGATTTTGAGTTGATTCCAACTCTCAAAAATCACATTTTACAAGAACTTTCTGAATATGTAAAAATCTACATACTTACATACATTAGTCCTGGACCAAAACTAAAAGAATGACTTTCTAGTCATTTTTAGCAACTTAAATATTATTAAATAATAGTGTTAAACTTTATAAATTAGGCCAACCAATTTAAATCACATTCCCAAGTATTAGAGTATGTGGTGATGACATGTGTCAATATGATCCCATATTTTTAATTTGGAGAATATTAAATCCTAAACAACTTTTCAATAAGTAGAAATTACTTTTCTAAAAATAAGATAAATAAAATCTTATCACCCTTTCTTGTAATCATAGAGATGAAGCTAGATCATCTAGTGTGACCCTTGTGTGATAAACATAAGTAGATAAGTATTGTTTGGTGATTGTGTACCCCGTATTTATTTATAGACGCTAGTACCAATCGAGCTACGACGAGGAGGAATTCTACGAAGACGAGGAAGATAATTTCGACCACCTTACCAACCAAGGCAAGCTACATTATGCAAGATCTTCTATTAAAGAAAGCAAGCTACAAATGAGCATGCTAGACCTTACAAGCCTTATTATACATACCTTTCTGATACCCCTTTATATACCAAGTCCTAGTTTTACTTGCAAGCTTTACTTTTACAAAGTTGTTCAGTAGTTAATTAATTGGATGATTAGTGGATGATGAGGAAAGTGTCATCAAGAGCTTGGAACTGGATGAATATAGATATACGAACTTAGTACCCTACAACTAGTGGCACACATACCCACAATTGATAGATGCTAGTGCTAAACTAAACTTGATCGCTAGATGGGAACAAATGATTATGAAAACCTTGGAATGATGAGTCATTCTATTGAAATGCTTTGACATGTGTTATGGACACAATGACTTGAAGATGATGGTGAATAAAGTATGTGACCTGACTTTGATAAAAACTGATAGTTGGGTTCGGATGCGATACCACTTCAACGTTTACCGTACAACCATAATACCCGAATTTGGGTAGGGCTTGACTGGAATTTTATATGTCTTAGTATGGGTTCCCTCGCAAAACGAGGTGAGCTGAGGCTACCTGGTGAATGTGACTATCCACCTATGCAGTGCCCAAGATGACAGATGGTCATGGTTGGGAGGCCAAACTCATAGGGGAGGTGTCTATACTAGGTTGTGTAATTGAAAGGTTAGGATTGATTATCCGCATACTAAGTATGATGATTCAGGATTGTTCCTGACGGATGTATCGAATGCCGTGGTAAAAGTGTACCATCTCTACAGAGTGTCAAACTATTCGAATAGCCGCGTCCGTGGTTATGGAAAGTTGGATGGCCATACTGTTCTGTTGTCAGAGGTTTTCCAAAATGACCCATGACTTGAAAGATGACTTTGACTTGACCCCACAAGTTGTGGATATGAAGTTAGGTTCCCACCTAGGTAACCTAGACAACTAAAGTTAGACTTTTATTACTAGATACTGGTTGAAATAAAATTGGCTTATGGCAAACAAACTTAGAGCCTAGGGTTCCTATTAGATGGCATTTTGCTTTAGTGAAAGTTTGCGAGTACTTCAAAGTACTCATGGCTTTGTCCCTGGCTATTCCCATGGCCAGACTATGAAGGAGACTACGAGGAAGATGGATAGCAGGACGCTTAAGATAACTAGGATCATCTCCCATCGTCAGCATTGCCTGTGACCTTGAAGATGGAGCCCCGACCATGCTACCTTTATTATTATTCCGCTGCTTTGATTGTAATCATACTTGATCATGAGGTCAACTATTTGTAAGACTATTATGGTTTGTAATGGATGATGAACTATGGTACCAATCCGTTATGTCTCGCACAAATGGTAATCCTGGGATTGCGATGTACGGCATAACAGGCATCTGGGAATAAAAATCCGGGTGTTGACAAGTTGGTATCAGAGCCATCCTGACCATAGGAGACCCTAATTAGACTGGACGTCAGAAAAACTTAATTTCCAAAACAAAGAAAGTGAGTATCTTTGAAAACCTGTTCTCCCTCTTACCCTTGAAATTCTTTCCAAAAAAGAGTCATAAGTTCCTTAAATTTTTTGCAACCTTACCTAAAATTTGGCACACTTGATCACTTCTCTAACTTACTCCTCTCAAATTGCTTATAGATGGACTACTCCTACAGCAAATTCTATCAGCTGGGCAGTGGAGGGAATCTCATCTTTGAGAATGACCTGAGCGAGCTGACGGAATTTCTGTATCGCCCGCATCTAGAGTTCTATGGAGCTCAACTCCATGATCACCCTAGAGGGGAGCTTTAGTGGCTGATAGTGGCCGATCTTCACGGAAAAATGGAGCCACCTAACTCAGAGAAGATCCATTTCACCATCAGAGAGAACAATTGGATTAATAGACTGGCCAGAGCTATGCAGGAAGCACTTGCCCGACTATGTGGACAAAATATCAACAAGATCATTGGCACCCGCTTTGCTCATTATGCCAAAAGTGACTCCAATGGACAACCCCTGGATCTTCCAGCCCACCCTGACTTGAGGCATCATGTGGATCATCTTACCTTCATGCTTAGGGAGAGTCCGAAGGAACTGTACAACACTCGTGCTGACGCCAATGTGAAGCAACTTGCTGCCGCCAAGAAGGACCAGACCTTTGCCATCCTCGTGAGGGAGCGCAAGTCACTTCGCAAACTGCATGACAAGAAGGATCGCATCATTGCTCGCCTTCTTCACAAATTGTCGTACTTGGAGGAGACCATCCATGATCCGGATATGCAGCTCGAGGAAAGGGAGAACAAAGGGAAGATATTCGTGGAGATCCCTACTCGTATCTCAGAGATGATGATGACTACTTGGAGGACATGGACCAGGAGTACCACACTGATGATGAGGACCACGCCTTCATTGATGATGAGGAAGCAACCGGTTCTGATGAGTAGTACCACTTGAGCACTATCATAGGTGTGAGTTGTATCTGGTCCCACTATATCATAGCTTGCCAGAATGGTTCTTAAAACCATCTGTTTGTGGTGATGTGTTGTTTGGAATGTGTTGTTTGTATGGTGTGACTTGGAAATGAATGAGAATGAGTTGTTGTCTTTCAAACCTTAGCCTTAATCAAAAATTTAAAAGCTTTAAAAACCAAACCCATAAACCTTAGAAAAATTTCCTTCTTATCTCATGATCTATCTCAATCTTCAGATGCCTCGCCAAGGGAACAGCTCATCTCAAGACCCGATGGTCCAAATCTTGCAAATGTTAGTAGCCGACCGAGAAGCCGGTAGAACCGAGCATCAAGCCAATCTAGCCACTCTTCAAAAAATCGCTCAACTATCTCATGATAACCAAGGCCCTGGAAATCAGGATCATCATGGATCCAAACTTAAGAACTTCCAGAATATCAATCCCCCTATCTTTAGTAAGTCAGAAGAGCCATTAGATGCCGATGACTGGCTGCAGACTATAGAAAACAATTTGGAAGTAGCCGGAGTAGAGGAGGCCGAGAAAGTACTGTTTGCCGCCCACTATCTGGCTGGATCTGCAAGATCATGGTGGAATAGCACCCGTACTATGAATGGAGGACATATGATGACTTGGGATGAATTTAAACTCAAGTTCAGCCAAATCCATGTGCCACCGGGTTTAATTCTACGGATGAGGGATGAATTTAAGGAACTGAAGCAGGGAAGGATGACTGTGGTAGAGTACCGCGACAGATTTTTGTATTTGTCTAGGTATGCCCCTGATGAGATTGGAACCGAAGCCAAGAAAAGGAGAGATTTCTGAATGGTTTGCATGATGAGATGCAGACGGTGTTAGTCAATATTCCGTTTGCTGATCTGGAAGCTTTAGTGGATTCGGAAATCTAGATTGAAGGAAAGATCGACCAAGCTACTAAAAACCGTATGCGTCGTATGATGCATCAACCAGGACCCCACCATACCCCAAAGTATCGCCCAATTCGTCTGCTAGATTTACACCAAGGAACCCTAGGCCACCTATGTCTCGCCCGAACTTTCCCAATCGTAGTGGAGGAAACCCAAGACCTGGAGGCAACAACCACTACAACCATCGTAACCCCAATAAATTCAACCGTGCACCGCCAAGGCCCACTAATCCCAATAACAATACTGCCCCAAGGACTGGAAGTAATGTCGTACCTATTGCCGGAAAGGACAAGTCAACAATCACCTGTTTTGAGTGTGGAGTGACGGGTCACTATTCCAATGAGTGCCCCAAGAAGACTGCTGCAGCACCCAATGTTACTTCACCTGCCCAGCAGTAGTGTCGGGTCCAACCTGGAAAGAGATTCGCCCCAGGAAACCCAAACAACCGTGATGGCCGTTTGTTTCACATGAATGCTGAAGAAGCCCAGAAAGCGCCAGATGTCGTGCTGTGTCACATCCCAAATTTTTCTAAATTTTGAAATGTGAAAAATAAGCAAGCAAAAGAAATAAAGGATGAAATTTAGGGGAAAAGAAACTTTTTGTTCCTCTAATGGAAATACCAAAACCTTACTTAAACAAACAAATAATTTTGAATGAGAAAGTGACAAAGAAGATTTCAAAAAAAAATCAAATTTATGTCATGCATCATCATCCGTAAGCACTTGCATTTTAAACCCGTCGAAAAAATGATAAACCTAAAACCTAAACACTAATAAGAGAAATCACCATCAAGTTCAATACAGGACTATGGCTATGTTCCATATAAAAATTTAGCAACATCATTCCTAAATAATCTATAATGATAAACAACAATATTACAAAATCATGGGAATTGTTTTCACTCTATTTGGAGCCATAGATAAAAAGTTTTATGATTTATATAAGACTAGCTAAATGCCCGTGCATTGCTACGGATCAAAAATATAATATATGATGATATCGTTTAAAAATTATTGTACTACGCATTGTGTTTATCTAACACAATACATACATGCGCAGAAAATACAAAAATATCTTTGTTTCATGGTAATCACTATCATTCTCTCATATAGTATTATTCCTCGTTACTACGAGACATATCGTAAAACACGACAAGAGGTAACTGTTGGAATTATGCCCTAGAGGCAATAATAAAGATGTTATTATTATAATTATTGTTCATGATAATGTTTATATTCCATGCTAGAATTGTATTAAGCGGAAACTTTAATACTTGTGTGGTTTGTGAACAACACCGTGTCCCTAGTACGCCTCTAAGGACTAGCTCATTGATTAATGATGGTTAAGGTTTCCTAACCATGGACATGAGTTGTCAATTAATAATGAGATCATATCATTCGGAGAATGATACGGTGGACAGACCCAAACTAAGCGAAGCAATTAGATCGTGTCATCGTGTTCGTTTTTGCGAAGCTTTTCTTATGTCAAGTATTGTATTCCTTAGACCATGAGATAATACAACTCCCTGGTATCGGAAGAAAGCTTTGAGGTCATCAAACGTCATCCTATGAGAGGGTGATCATAAAGGTGTCTCTCAGGTGATCGGAAAGTATCTGTTGGGTTGTATGTATCGAGATGGGATTTGCCCCTCCCAAGTCGGAGAGATATACTTCGGGCCCACTCGGTAATCGATATCAACACCGCTTGCAAGCATGTGGTTAAGGAGTTAATCACAAAGTGATATCGGATTACAGAACGAGTAAAGTACTTGCTGTGAACGAGATTGAACTAGGTATGACGGTACCGACGATCAAATCTCGGGCAAGTAAAATATCGCGAGACAAAGGAAATATATATATGGGATTGATTGAATCCTGGCATCGTCGTTCATCCGATATGATCATCGATGAATGTGTGGGAGTCAATATGGGTTTCCAGACCCCGCTGTTGATTATTGATAGAAGATCATGTCTGCATATTCTCGAACCCGCAGGGTCACACACTTAACGTGTCTCGATGCTAGGATAGATTGGATGATTGGTTTATGAGTTTTTGTTCGGAGTCTCGGATGGGATCCGGGACATCACGAGAGGTTCCGGAGAATGAGATTCATATAAGGCAGTGCAGTTTTTGGAGTTCGGAATTGTTCCGGGTTAATCGGTATTGTACCGGAAGCTTCTAGAACCTTCCGGAAGGGGACCAACGTGGCCCCACCTTCCGGGAGGGGGCATGGTCCTATGAGGGAGTGCCCTGGCCGCATTGGGCCAGGGGCACAAGGCCCCATAGGGCCCAGCCGGCCAAAGAGGGTTTAAACCCTAGATAGAGCTTCTAGAAGGGGGGGTTTCCTTGCCCCCACTCCTCCTCCTTTGGGGCCGCCGGTTTGGGCTTGGGGGAGGGGCTAGGTCTGCGCCCCACCCCTCTATATAAATAGGGCTGGGGGCGCACCACCCCCACACCTTCCCCTCCAACCCTAGCCGCCCTGCTGCCCCTCCTCTCTCCCTCCCGACTGTTTGTAGGCGAAGCCCTGCTGCAGAAATTCTCCACCGTATACACCACGCCGTCGTGTTGTAGATCCAATCCGTCTCTCCACCATACTTGCTGGTCCGAGGAAGGAGGAGACGTCGAGGTGCTGCACGTGTGCATCTCACGGAGGCACCGCCACTTGTGGTGCTAGATCGGATCGGATCGCGAGGAGGAGAAGCGAGTACGACTACATCACCCACGTTCCGACGAACGTTCCGCTATGCGAATCTTCAAGGGTATGAAGATCTAATCCAATCTCTCCCGTTGTTTGCATCTCCTACATTAGATCTTGGCTTTCCCTCTGTTCGCATCCGTAGAAAATTTTGATTTACTATGCCGTGAAACCCTTCAGTGGTATTAGAGCTAGATCTATGCGTAGATGTGTTTCACGAGTAGAACGCAACATGGTTGTTGCGGGCGTTGATGTTTTCTGTTGCAAGCCTCTTGTTTGTGTTCTTCTTATGACGCGGGATAGTGAGATTGAAGCGGTCCAGGCCAACCTTACGCGACGTCGTTCGCGAGACCGGCTCCGCACTTGACGTGTGGCTTGTTCCACACATGCGGCTGGTGATGTCAGTTTCTCTCACTATAGTTGTCATGGGATTAACACCGGAGTTTGGCAACCATAATATCACCGTTGTGGCTTTCCGTAGGTAAGAATCGTTCTTAGCATCTACTCCCATAAGCCACGTAAAACATGCAACAACAAAGTAGAGGCGTCTAACTTGTTTTTGCAGGGAGTGTTTTCTGTGATATGGTATGGCCCAAGATGTGATGTGTATAATGTATGCGATGATCATGTTTTGTAATGTTTCACGACTTGCATGTCGATGAGTACACAACCGGCAGGAGCCATATGGTTGTATTTATAATTGTGTATGACCTGTGTGTCAACTTCTTATACGCCATGTAATAGTTTCACTTTATCGCTAAGTAGTTAGCAATAGTTGTAGTTGCTATTCGTGGTGGAGGAAATCATGGTGGAGTGATGGAGATCATGCCGGCACGCACAAGATGGAGATCATTGCGCGAAGATTGGCTATTCCATGTCACATAAAGTTATATGCATGTGATGTTTATCCTTTTATGTATCTTATTATGCTTAGATCGCGACGGTAGCATTATAAGATGATTCCTCACTTAAAGATCAAGATAAAAACTGTGTTCTCCCCAAGTATGCACCGTTGCGAAAGTTCGTCGTGTCCAAGCATCACGTGATGATCGGGTGCTATAGACTCTACGCTCACATACAACGGGTGCAAGCCAGTTTTGCACACGCGGAAATACTTGGGTCTAACTTGACGAGCCTAGCATGTACAGACATGGCCTCGGAACACATGAACCGAAAGGTTAAGCATGAGTCATATGAATGATATGATCGACACTTCGTTGTCCACAATTGAAACCACATCTCTTCTCGTGATGATCGGATTAGGTGTGGTGAATTTGGATCATGTTCACTAAACAACTTGTGGGATATTGAATTTAGTGGGAGTTCATCTAGTAATTTGATTAAAAGTTGAACTAGTTATCATGAACATAGTCTAATTTGTACTTGCAAATATTGTAGATCAAATGGCTAAGTCCAACTTCAACTTCAACGTTTTTGCTGAGAAGGAAAAGCTTAAAAACAATGGGTCTAACTTCACCAATTGGTTCCGCAATCTAAGAATCATTCTCTCTGGCGGTCAAAAGGACTATGTCCTTGGGAAAGCGTTAGGTGACCCCCCTGCTGCAACTGCGCCGGCTGATGAGAAAGCTGTCTATCAGTCGCGCAAAGATGATTATGGTGTGATTAAGAGCACCATGTTGTTTGCTATGGAACCGGAACTTCAAAATCGTTTTGAAGACTATCCCGGGCCCTTTGAGATTCTCGAGGAGCTGAAAACCATGTTTCAGACTCAGGCCCGTTCTGAGAGATATGAGATCTCTGAGAAGTTCTTTAACTTCAAGATGGAGGAAGGGAGTTCCGTTAGTGAGCACGCCATTAAGATGACGGGCTACACTCAACGCCTTGAGCAACTGGAATGCACGATTCCAGAGGAGCTCAAGATTGACAGGGTTCTGCAATCACTCCCTCCCAGCTACAAAAGTTTTGTAGTGACTCACAATCAGATTGGTTCCACTGATACGATCACCGAGATCTTCGCAAAATTGAAGGCTGCGGAGGTGGACATCAAAAAGTATAATCATGTGTTGATGGTCAACAAGCCCACCTTCAAGAAAGGTAAGGGTGCAAAGAAGCCCTTCAAGAAGGGCGGCGACAAGCGCACTGCCCCTGCTGAGAAGAAGCTCAAGTCTGGTCCTAAGCCGGACACTGAGTGCTTCTATTTCAAGGACAAGGGTCACTGGAAGCGCAACTTTCCGAAGTACTTAGCGGACAAGAAGGCTGGCACCATCAAAGGTATATTTAATATACATGTTATTGATGTTTTCCTTACTAGCCCTCGTTGTAGTGCCTGGGTATTTGATACTGGTTCAGTTGCTAATATTTGTAACTCGAAACAGGAGCTACGGAATAGACGGTGGCTTACGAGGGATGAGGTGACGATGCGCGTTGGCAACGGATCAAGAGTTGATGTGATGGCCGTCGGCACGCTCTCCTTAGTTTTACCTTCGGGATTAGTTTTAAACCTTAATAAGTGTTATTATGTGCCTGCGTTGAGCATGAACATTATTTCTGGATCGTGTTTATTGCAAGACGGTTATTCATTTAAATCGGAGAATAATGGTTGTTCTATTTATATGAGTAACATCTTTTATGGTCATGCACCTATTGTGAATGGTTTATTTCTTCTAAATCTCGAAAGGGATGAAACACACATCCATAACATTAAGGCTAAGAGATGCAAAGTAGATAGTGATAATACTACTTATTTGTGGCACTGTCGTCTAGGTCATATTGGTGTAAAGCGCATGAAGAAACTCCATTCTGATGGACTTTTGGAGTCTCTTGATTTTGAATCATTTGACACATGCGAACCATGCCTCATGGGCAAGATGATCAAAACCCCGTTCTCCGGTATGATGGAGCGAGCAACGGACTTGTTCGAAAACATACATACCGATGTATGCGGACCGATGAGTGTTTCGACGCGCGGTGGATACCGCTATTTTCTCACTTTTACCGATGACTTAAGTAGATATGGGTATATCTATTTAATGAAACATAAATCTGAAACATTTGAAAAGTTCAAAGAATTTCAGAATGAAGTGGAGAACCCTCGTAACAGAAAGATTAAGTTTCTACGATCCGATCGTGGAGGTGAATATTTGAGTTATGATTTTCTCACGCATCTTAAAGCAAGCGAAATCGTTTCGCAACTCACGCCACCCGGAACACCACAGCGCAATGGTGTGTCTGAACGCCGGAATCGAACCTTATTAGATATGGTCCGATCAATGATGTCTCTTACTGATTTGCCGTTATCATTTTGGGGTTATGCATTAGAAACCGCTGCATTCACTTTAAATAGGGCTCCATCTAAATCCGTTGAGACGACACCGTATGAACTGTGGTTTGGTGCTAAACCTAAGTTGTCGTTTCTTAAAGTTTGGGGATGCGAAGCTTACGTCAAGAAGTTGATGCCGGACAAGATCGAATCCAAAGCGGAGAAATGCGTCTTCATAGGATACCCTAAGGAAACTATTGGGTATACCTTCTATCACAGAACCGAAGGCAAAGTGTTTGTCGCAAAGAACGGTTCCTTTCTTGAGAAGGAGTTTCTCTCGAAAGAAGTGAGTGGGAGGAAAGTAGAGCTAGACGAGGTTATTGAACCTTCTCTTGAATTGGAGAGTAGCGCAGCACCTGAAATTGTTCCAGTGCCGCCTGCACCAACAATAGAGGAAGCTAACGACAAGGATCATGAAGCTTCGGACGATGCTGCTACTGAACGTCGCAGGTCGACAAGGTCGCGTGCCCCTCCTGAGTGGTACGGCAACCCTGTCTTGACTGTCTTGCTGGTAGAAGACAGTGAACCTACGAACTATGAGGAAGCGATGATGAGCCCAGACTCTGAGAAATGGCTAGAAGCCATGAAATCCGAACTAGGATCCATGAGCGAAAACCAAGTATGAACTTTGGTGGACCCTCCTAGCGATCGTAAGGCTGTTGAGTGCAAATGGATCTTCAAGAAGAAAACGGACGTGGATGGTAATGTTACCGTATATAAAGCACGACTTGTCGCAAAAGGTTTTTGACAAGTTCAAGGTGTTGACTACGATGAGACTTTCTCTCCCGTAGCGATGTTTAAGTCCATTCGGATTTTATTAGCAATTGCTCCATTTCATGATTATGAAATATGGAAGATGGATGTCAATACTGCGTTCCTCAATGGCAACATTGATGAAGAGTTGTATATGATGCAACCCGAAGGTTTTGTCGATCCTAAGGATGCTGATAAAGTATGCAAACTTCAGCGTTCCATTTATGGACTGAAGCAAGCATGTCGGAGTTGGAACCTTCGTTTTGATCAAGTGATCAAGAGCTTTGGATTTGTTCCAAATTGCTACAAAGCTTGTATCTACAAGAAAGTGAGTGGGAGCTCGGTGACATTTCTGGTACTATATGTGGATGACATATTGATTATTGGAAATGACATTAACATGCTTAACGATGTGAAGAGTTATTTGAACAAGTGTTTTTCAATGAAAGACCTAGGTGAAGCTGCTTATATATTGGGCATCAAAATCTATAGAGATAGACAAAGACGCCTGATAGCTTTAAGCCAGAGTACATACCTAGACAAAGTTCTGAAAAGGTTCAGAATGGATAAGGCAAAGAAAGGTTCAGTGCCTATGTTGTCAGGTAAGATATTGAGCAAGGCTCAGTGTCCAGCTACGGTAAATGATAGGGAAGCTATGAGCAAAGTGCCTTATGCCTCGGCCATAGGTTCTATCATGTATGCCATGCTGTGTACTAGACCGGATGTGTCCAATGCTCTTAGTTTGACGAGCAGATATCAAAGTGATCCAGGAGTGGAACACTGGACAGCCGTGAAGAACATCCTAAAGTACCTAAATGGGACTAAAGAAATGTTCTTAGTATATGGCGGTGATGAACAGCTTGTCGTAAAAGGTTACATCGACGCTAGTTTCGACACCGACAAGGATGATTCTAAATCTCAGACAGGATACGTGTATATTTTGAATGGAGGAGCTGTGAGCTGGAGAAGCTGCAAGCAAAGAGTGATCGCGGGATCTACAGTAGAAGCGGAATACATGGCTGCTGCAGAAGCATCAAGTGAAGGAGTTTGGATCAGAAACTTCATCACTGAGCTTGGCGTGGTTCCAAGTGCATTGGACCCACTGGAGATATTGTGTGACAACACTGGCGCCATAGCACTCGCTAAGGAACCAAGATATCATCCAAAGACCAAGCATATCAACCGCAAGTTTCATATAATCCGAGATTATATAGCAGATGGAGATCTGAAGATTAGCAAAGTACATATAGATCTGAATGTCGCAGATCCATTGACTAAACCTCTTCCACGTGTAAAACATGATCAGCACCTCAGTGCCATGGGTGTGATATTGTTGCCAAATGTAAACTAGATTATTGACTCTAGTGCAAGTGGGAGACTGTTGGAATTATGCCCTAGAGGCAATAATAAAGATGTTATTATTATAATTCTTGTTCATGATAATGTTTATATTCCATGCTATAATTGTATTAAGCAGAAACTTTAATACTTGTGTGGTTTGTGAACAACACCGTGTCCCTAGTACGCCTCTAAGGACTAGCTCATTGATTAATGATGGTTAAGGTTTCCTAACCATGGACATGAGTTGTCAATTAATAATGAGATCATATCATTGGGAGAATGATATGGTGGACAGACCCAAATTAAGCGAAGCAATTAGATCGTGTCATCGTGTTCGTTTTTGCAAAGATTTTATTATGTCAAGTATTGTATTCCTTAGACCATGAGATAATACAACTCCCTGGTATCGGAAGAAAGCTTTGAGGTCATCAAACGTCATCCTATGAGAGGGTGATCATAAATGTGTCTCTCAGGTGATCGGAAAGTATCTGTTGGGTTGTATGTATCGAGATGGGATTTGTCCCTCCCAAGTCGGAGAGATATACTTCGGGCCCACTCGGTAATCGATATCAACACCGCTTGCAAGCATGTGGTTAAGGAGTTAATCACAAAGTGATATCGGATTACGGAACGAGTAAAGTACTTGCTGTGAACGAGATTGAACTAGGTATGACGGTACCGACGATCAAATCTCGGGCAAGTAAAATATCGCGAGACAAAGGGAATATATATATGGGATTGATTGAATCCTGGCATCGTGGTTCATCCGATATGATCATCGATGAATGTGTGGGAGTCAATATGGGTTTCCAGACCCCGCTGTTGATTATTGATAGAAGATCATGTCTGCATATTCTCGAACCCGCAGGGTCACACACTTAACGTGTCTCGACGCTAGGATAGATTGGATAATTGGTTTATGAGTTTTTGTTTGGAGTCTCGGATGGGATCCGGGACATCACGAGAGGTTCCGGAGTGGTCCGGAGAATAAGATTCATATAAGGCAGTGCAGTTTTTGGAGTTCGGAATTGTTCCAGGTTAATCGGTATTGTACCAGAAGCTTCTAGAACCTTCCGGAAGGGTACCAACGTGGCCCCACCTTCTGGGAGGGGGCATGTGCCTATGAGGGAGTGCCCTGGCCGCATTGGGCCAGGGGCACAAGGCCCCATAGGGCCCAGCCGGCCAAAGAGGGTTTAATCCCTAGATAGAGCTTCTAGAAGGGGGGGTTTCCTTGCCCCCCACTCCTCCTCCTTTGGGGCCGCCGGTTTGGGCTTGGGGGAGGGGCTAGGGCTGCACCCCACCCCTCTATATAAAGAGGGCTGGGGGCGCACCACCCCCCACACCTTCCCCTCCAACCCTAGCCGCCCTGCTGCCCCTCCTCTCTCCCTCCCGACTGTTTGTAGGCGAAGCCCTGCTGTAGAAATTCTTCACCATATACACCACGCCGTCGTGTTGTAGATCCAATCCGTCTCTCCACCATACTTGCTAGTACGAGGAAGGAGGAGACGTCGAGGTGCTGCACGTGTGCATCTCACGGAGGCACCGCCACTTGTGGTGCTAGATCGGATCAGATCGCGAGGAGGAGAAGCGAGTACGACTACATCACCCACGTTCCGACGAACGTTCCGCTGTGCGAATCTTCAAGGGTATGAAGATCTAATCCAATCTCTCTCGTTGTTTGCATCTCCTAGATTAGATCTTGGCTTTCCCTCTGTTCGCATCCGTAGAAAATTTTGATTTACTATGTCGCGAAACCCTTCAGTAACACAATGTTTCCCGATCCTCTCCCATTTTCTGCAAGCCCATGTCGATGTTATCTCAGGTTTTGACATTGTTACATTATCGTCCCGGCCCACCTCAAGTCACTTTGAATAACTCTTTTCTTTACAGAACAAGAAGGACGTGTGTATATGCATTAATAAATATAGTATTTTTATGAATGTGTGCGGCTAGGGAGACATGCTCCAGATACTGTGCCAAATGTTTATGTCCTCCTCCTCTTTGGTAAACTTTAGGTACCTCTCTATCTGACTACATTTTCATTATCGAACTTCTTCTCAACTCCCATCAATGAATTTACCGTTGTCAGCATTTGCTTCTCCTTTATCTCTCAATGCGTACATTTTCATTATATATTATCTCTACCTAACATATACCATTGAAAACAATATATGGTTTGAACTATAGTAGATTTCTTGGCCCTCATCCCTAATGGATATAAGTTAAGGTCCTTTATGACTGAGTGAAAACCTATATTAGTAAAATGTATAGTGAAAATGGCTCATCTTCTTTGGGTTCTTTTTTGTTTTCTTGTGTAACTTGTTTTAGAATCTTCTAATTGGGTTAAATGCTATATGGCCGCATGTGACTCTCACATCTGCCTGTGCTTGTGACACCCTGAGTTGGTTCAATGTTAAAAAACTAAATTTACTATTAGAGGGGTTGTTTTGGTGCAGAAAATGCATAAATGGTACATCCGCTATGTGTGCCAAAATTCTACTTCAATTATCCTTTTTGACTGATACCCCAATCATATTTAATTAAAATTATACTTCACTGGCCTTGTGAGAGACATAATCAAAACGAGGATTGTGAGATTTTTTTCATGTGGCCCTGCTTAATTAGAGAAAGATAATTAATTAGACATACTTATTTTTCTCTAATTAGTATTTATTGCCCCGATTAATTAGTGTTGTGTGGCGCGCCCCTTTAATCAAGCTACCCTGGTGTAATTATTTCCCGTACATGGTCCATGTGACGTTTTATGTACGCATGCAAATTGGCTTCGGAAGCACTATCAGTTCCTACTTAGTTTTATGTATGCATGCAATGACCTGATGATCCTCTAATTGCTTTCCTAATTTTCTTTAATTACTATACGGTAGTAGTCCAATTATTGATTTTGATATATTTCCCATTTGATTTGTGGAAACTCTTTATGGTGATTTTTTTAATTTCCTAAAATGTTATTTAATGGGCGGTCTAGATCTGTCCGACGTTTTGGATGGACCAGATCCTCCCAATGTTGGATGCTCAAAGTGAGCCACCAACTCCTATTTAATAGTAAAGATAAGAAAGTATTCCAAGGCTAATAAGCTCATAGCAAAATAACAATACTTAATTGCAAACAAAGTAAATGATATATAAAGATAATAATTATTAACTAGAATTATACAAACTGGAATCATCCATTTTGGAACTATAAATCAAAAATAGGATTTAAGAGAAAAAGGGAAAATAAGAAGCCATATAGACTTATGTGTCATACTCAAAATTTAACTAAATTATTTTAGTGCCAACGTTCCTTATGTTGAATAACTACCCGGTGTTGTTCTAATTTACTCTCTGTAAAAAAATTGAATCAATTTGATTTGATTTGATTTGAGGGATTATACAACCCAAAAACCTATTTTAAGATATTGCGTAAGTAGCCATACTAGGCCAAAAGGCATAAAATAATATTTGTAAATTTATTCGATCCAAAAATAGTTTAAAACAGACATAATTGATTAATTTGAATTTTACAAGTTTCTCAGAGTTGTTTTGAGTACTTTTAAAACCCTAAAACAAATGATATAAAAGAAAAAAGGTAATATTAAGGAAAGGAATAAAAAAAAGCCGGCCCAACTTTAGAGCCAGAATCAGCCAAGCATAGGCTCTATCTTGTTTATTTTTTTCTTTTCCTCTCTCTCTAACTTCTAGGACCGAATTCTGGCCCATCTAAACCATCAGCCAATGAAACGACCAAGTCGATCCTCTTCTTCCTTATTCACATATGTATTTACAGAGAGAACTCATGTTACACATTACATGGTTGTAGCTCTTCTCCTCCTCCTTAGATAAAATCTAATGAATGTTTCCATTTACCATAAAAACAAAAGTTATTTAGAATTTAATGATGATTTCATTTAGAGTGTTAATTTCCCATTTCCACCTCTTAATCTATGCAATACAACCTTGTGAACTGAACGCCATTAGTTGGCATACTTCTGTGAGCTTCCTCCATAGGCCATACCAAAACGAACCGAGCGTATCACATTATTCCCCTCAACCTCCTCCGTCACTTTTATTCTCAAACTTTGTCTAAAGGATCTCTCTACGGGCTGTACCATCGACATGTTGTTAGAAATCTTGGTGATTTCATCGGATCGATGTGTTTCTTATGTTGATCCTTTCTCTTGATTAATTTCAAAATTGCACTCTACTTATCGTGGCCTACCTCCGGGACATGGTGGTGTGTCGTTCTTCTGCAGATGACCCCGATGCCGACACCGACGCCGATGCCGACATCGACGCTTCTCCGTCTATTCGATGTAGTCGTCAAGGCCGCCAACGACTTTGCTGTTAATCCATGAGTCGTTGTACGTACCGTCCTCATGCCACGAAACTCCGATAGCAACGTCTCGTCAAGTTCTTGAGCGTTCATCGTATCAGGAAGCTATCCCAGGTCTCATATTCACATACATTATGCATTTTGTGTTTTTTTCTTTTACAATTTGGAAACCACACGATCTTAATCTAGTGTCTGAAATCAGTTCACTCAAGTGAAGGGGTATCAGCTAATCATAAGCTGCCACTTGTCACATATATTTGTATTTTCGGATTTTTAGACATAGGAACCTACGAACTCGTAAAAATCATAGCTTTAGTTCTGTTTATCCAAATTTAGCAAATAATATGTCTATGGATTAAAAAAAACGAGTAGAACACAGTGGAGCCATAATTTAGTATTTTTGACTCGGTTAAAATCACGTTTTATACAGAACCATTTGTGGAGTATTTTGAGTATAAAAATTGTTGTGTAAATTATTTTTTCTTGAATCCTTTTGCAAATAGTTGTATATTAAACCCTCTGACCAGAAACATCAACATAAGAAATTAAACATATAATTTTACTGCAGTAGCATTAATCCTATGAGTATAGCCTTTTTCTAGTAACATAAAACGCTACTAAATAATGTTTTTGCACAAAATGTTGGATTAGGCATCAAACCTATATAAAACGTTCAGTAGAATATTTTTAGTGTTCAGAACCTTGCTATAAAAATTTCTCAAATCAAATCATCTTGTTGCATGCTTGCATGCATTTCATTGTATTCTTGTGATTGTTTTGTGTTGTAGTTTTGAGTGTGTGCTTTTTGCTTGATTGTATTATTGTAGACATTGAGAAGTGTGATATTCGCAAGATCAAGGAGAGTATCTAAATATTCTACTATCATGGCAAGTGATACTTCATCTTTTGTCCTATTATTTTACTTATTGCATTAGTGCTAATTTTGGTAGGACTTGCATGGTAGTTTTCAAAGTATAATGCTATGTAGATCCTATAGTTTATATATTGGTAGGATATTTCCTAAGTTAAGAGCCATGGTATACTAGAATGCTTAGACTTGCTATTAAAATTAGTGGGTGGAAAATTCATGTCATGATATTATGGAAAGATTATGCGTATGTGTTTTTGACTAAGAAAACAACTAGTTAATGAAACACCTGGGTGGAATGGGACTTGTATGGTTTGTGAGTGGTTACACAGAGCCCATGTCTATGGTTTACCCTGTGTATCACACTTGTGGATGGCCACCCAGGAACAAAGAGATTTGTAATGTTTAGTGTTGAGAAGCTTCCAGTGCAACCACATGGCATATGGGCTCTGCCTTGACCAACTTGGTTGCATGAACTCAGCCGGATGGACAGATGGTGGTAGAGTTGATAGGATGGAACGCGTCCATGGTGGTCTAAGGGATTACTTCTAAAAAGTCTCGTCTCGATGCATGTCGAGTCTTGTGGAGAAAGTGCACCACCTCTCGAGAGGGTAAAAACTAAGTACTTAGCCCTGTTCCCGGTTATGGACAACTTTCGAGCATCAAGAAAATGAAGCAGAATCAAGAATCTCAGCATTCTAATTTCTCTAAGTTAAAACTTGTTGGGTGAACAAGGGAAGCACATGTAGGGTATCCAGAGTGACAAGTTTGATGAAGTGTTGATGGAAAAGAGAAAACTATTTTACAAAGGATAGGGAAAACTTACTTTGTGCAAAGGCCAGCCAAAAATCCACTTAGCCATATATCATGTCGATGTTAGGTTCTCTACATCAATATGGTATCACTTGCCAATACAATTCAAATGTATTGACCCTTGTGGCTATAACTTATCATGTTGCAGGATTACTTGATGATAGTGAAGTTTGATGAGTAGGGATTACGAGTCTGCAACCAACATGTTTGCCTGTGGCACATGAAGATGAAGGACTCCATGCTTTATAGTTATATCTGCTGCTTTGTACTCCCTCCGTTTTAAAATATAAGATGTTCTAGATTTGTGAAGAAAGTGTATCTAGACTTCTTTTAGTGTCTAGATTCACTCTAAACCTGAGTGAACCTATATACTAAAAGTAGTCTAGGTACATTTACTTCACAAAGCTAAAACATCTTATATTTTGAAACGGAGGAAGTAATAAGATAGCCATATGAGCTATGTAAGTTGTAACGAACTATTTTTATTCCTGGATATATGCGATGTAATATGACCTTTATTTCTTGATATTACATCTTAACTGTCGGTGCTAGCTATTCAATCCAGGGACTAGCACTATAAACACAAGGATTCGAGCCTTATCGGGTTCGGTCCGCTACATATGGTATTAGAGTACTGTGTTGCCTGTAGGTTCGTAACCCTAGGATTTGGATAACCCCTTAGAATAATAGGAGTTGCATTTGTGCAAGATATTTACGAACAATCTTGTATATTCTTTCCTTAGTATTCTGTTTTGTTTCTACATCTCTCCCCTTTCAACTTGATGACTAAGGAGTTCAGATTCAACAACTTCTGACATCGTTATACCCTATGGGTACCCAATGTTAGCCTACCTAGTCCAGCCCGAAGGAAGACCCACTCGATGACCTGCCAGGGTCCATGACGCCTATGACGTTTCGGCTGATATGAAGCCCATATGGACACGGACTCCCAACGCACAAGACAAGGAAACCTCAAGACTAGAGTTTGAATACAACTTGTAACCAAATTGTATTGGCACCCGAGACCTAGCCTCCCCATATATAAAGGCTAGGAGGGGCCAACAAGGAGGGCACCCCAATACACGTACACAATAAACAGATCTACATACCTGACAACTCTCTCATACCACCGCATACACATATCCACGCCAGATTATATCTGCGCACCCCTGTAACTTTCGGTTCCGCCGCAATCAAGAGCAGACAAGCAGGAGTAGGGTTTTTCCTCCGGGATCCTGAACCTGGGTAAATCTCATGTCCCCTGGCTGTTTGTGTGTTAACCGTTTCGCGATCTCCAGCATCTCCATCTTCTCCAAAACCCAAGTCTATAACAATGGGCATTGACGAGATCAATCCTCGTCAATTGGCGCCGTCTGTGGGATTGGGGACGCTGATTGTGCGGTCGTGACGGTCCAATCACTTGCGATCTACGATTCATCGGTTTCTAAGGAACAGATATGTTTCAACGTCTCAACTTCAAGATCGCCATCGGTCAACTCCACCACGCCGGTGTTTTCAGTTTCGCCATGACGATCATATCTCTATGAGTCGACGAAGGCTTCATGACCGTATTCTACGCCGAGGCACACGTCCAGATCGGCGTTCCGTCATCCGGGCGTTCCGTCATCCGGCCGCAAGACGTTTCCACCAGGAAATCTACGAGAATAAAGGTGCAGCTGCAGCTGAACCAAGGCCACCCGTCCACCCAGCTGCAGCCTTCGATCCTTGTCATCGAGATCATTGTGGTGCTACGCTGTGCCACCTGAGACCCGCATCGGCACAAACGCACGCAGTCAGAAAACTCCATGCAAAGCTGGTCGTGCGATGGATCAAGTCCTGATGATTGGAATCCACATAGGACACGTCTACGTGAAGATATCCAAGGAAATTCCACACCGAAGCAAATACACGTGGGTGCAAGTTCCAAGGATATAGAGTTCCTGTGGCATACGAATCTTGGCAAGAAAAAAAGGGGAAGAAAGAAAATATTTTAGTCGGACCAACCGAAAGAAAATCGAAGGCAAAAGGATTTCGCAACCTCGGGTGAAAGGCAGCTAAAATAAAAAGTTCAGATCATATCAGTCAGCGAAAAAAGATTAGTACGGGCGAACACTATAACACCCCAGTTTTAGTAAATTCTCAATTAGGGTTTGGTTGTGCATCATGATCATCATGTCTTAAAGTTTGCATTAAAGAAAGTGCAACTAATAGCCTAAAACCCCAGTTCTTCTCCTCTATTTGAAAAGCAATTCAAAATGGTTTGAATATTTTGAAAAACTATCAAAATGTATTGTAACAGCCATGTTTGTAATATATGTAAATAGTACTCAAGCATGCATGCATCTGTTTAAATCAATACAATAATTGCATGTGGTCAAGTGTGTTAAAATAAATACAACATTCAAAACCCTAAAATTTCCCTCTTTTTTTGAAAATCTATTCAAATGGTTTTGAAATATTTGAAAAGTATCAAAAAAAAATGGATCCCAAATGGATTAAAAGGGACCCTAATTATTTCCTATCTATTTTGTAACCTTCTGGTATTTTTGGAATATTTAAAATAGTATTTGAATTCAAATACAAACAGAAATAGCAAACATGAAAAGAAAAATGTTTTGTTAAAAAAAATAGAGCCAGAGAGCAAGCCAGGCCGCAGCCCAGCAAGCCTCCTTCCCTTTCTCCCTCTCCCGCGGCCCAGCCAAGGCCCACGCGGCCTCGTACCGCTTTGCAGGGCGTCGTCATCGTCGACGACGAAGCTCTGCTTCGCTGTCGCCGGCGATGTCGTCCGCCGCCGCGCCGCGCGCCAAGATTCGCGCCACCGACGCTGCCGGCGACTACAAGAACCCTACCCCGCCGCCGAGGAGAACCCTAACCCCTTCTTCCCTCTCGCGTGCTCTTTCTCTTCTATGCACCGCGCATGGCCGAACCCTAGCCGGCGAAGCCTCGCCGCCTCCGGCCACCCCGAGCCCATCCAACACCACCTTGATCTCCGCCTCGCTGGCCTCATTCTCCCTGCACAAGCACGCAAGAGGGGAAGCTCGTTGCTCTCCGGAATCGAGCCCGGAGTGCCGTCGGCCGCCGTGCTCGTCTGCGTCGATTCGCCGTGCTCCGACCTCGCCTCGCTTCCTCGACCACTCCACCGTGTCCGTCGTGAGCCAGCGGTCCTCCTGGACCTTCTCACTTGCCCCCACTCCCTCTGGTTCGCCGTCTCGCCGTGCGCCTCTATCAACCGCCGCAGCACATGGTCGCCGGCGATGCTCCGGTGACCAAATCCGGGCGGCGCCACCACTATAATGTCCGCCTCGGCCCCCTCTCTCGAACGAGACCAACCACGCATCCACAGACGCCTCCAATCGCTCGCCCCTCTCTCGATTTGAGAGGATCATCCATTGATGACGTCACAGTGACGTCATCATGATGCAATAAATCTTTTTTCTATTTATCTAAATGTTTTCAGTAATTCATTTCTGTAATAGATAAATGCTGACAGGTGGGCCCTGTCTGTCAGGGTTTTAACATTTTTGTAAATCATTTCTAAAATTAATAAAAGTCTAACATGTGGGCCCAAGTGGAAAATAATTAAATATTCCAAAAATAATTTAAAATGAATTAAAATTTGAGAAATTCATAACTAATTCATTTTAAATCAGAAAAATACAAATAATATATCAAAATGTTCCGAAAAATGAGAGCTATCTAATAAAGTTATAATCATGCATTTTTAAGCAACTTACATGATAAGTTTAATTAGAAGAACATAGTGACCCCTCACAGGTGATTCCGGAGTTTCCCCGGATTAGGGTTTTCAACCCTCGTAACCCCGTCCAAGTTGTCAAGCATGCCTTAGGGTTTCGTTTTAATGCAATTTAACTTGTCATATCATCCATATTGATTGAGCATTGCACATGCCATGTATTGAATGTTGTTTCTCCCTTTCCGGTTATTGGTTCTTCGCGATAGGATCCGAACCCGAAGTTGAAGTCAACAACACCAAAGATCCGTACCTGTCTACTGACGGACAAGGCAAGCGTAGCCTCTCATTCTGAACCTACTTTTACAAAGTATATTACTTTCTCGCTTTGATGCACACGATTCCAATGTGGTCTTTTGTCAGTAGTTAGGGTTACCTATCTGCTGCAAAGTTTCCCTGTTGTAGCCTTACACTCCTGATCCACTGCTCCTAGCATACCTAGGTTTGGCATCTGAGCGTTGCTAGAGCTTCAGAGATCGACAGCTTAGCCATGCATAGTATCAACATCTGATCTATCCGAACGATGAATCAGAGGTGCCTGAGAATCTAGAAAGGTAGGAGTTGGTGACATTCCCGAAGGAGTTAATTAAATCTGCTAAGGCTTGTATGGGAGGCCACGTTGGGTGTGGTTTTTGTAGTACCATGGTCGCCACCACTAGGAACTGAGTTCTTACCTTTGGAACCAAGACGAGCGTGCAACCACACGGGGCCTGGACAACCTCATGACTGACTAACTTGCCTAGTAGATTCCATGAGTCACATAGTTCGGGCGTTCCATTCGACATGTGCATAGAAAATCTTTTGAAAAGATTTGCCGGGTGAAGTTGGTGGGAAGCGTGGACCGGGTTTCTTGGGGTAGATAGTGCCCCTGGTAAACCAACCTCGCCTCACATATTTAAGTACCGGCTTCGGGATTTGACCCGTTACGGCGGAACCATACTTATTGTGTGACTCATGGTTTCAGCAAAAGCAAGGTAAATGTCATGGTCAACCACCCTCTGCCGGCCTTCCAAGGAAGAGGGCTAATAATTTGGCATTAAGAGTCGGTTGGTAAGTGTGGGTAAAGTTGTACATCCCTGCAGGGTTAAATCTTTTCGAAAAATTCGTGTTCACGGTTATGAATGACTTGGCGACCGGATTTAAGATCATAGATAACTTCAACTACTATGAAACTTGCTGATCCACGTGTGCTTAAGGATGCTTCCTCTGGGTCGAGGGGGTGATCCTTGATAGGAGGTTCTGATGAAGCTGGTGGTTACCAAGATGTGATGAACAAGATGAAGAAGTCGCTATCTTATCCCTTTTAAAAGATTCTGAGTAGACGATCCTCTTCTCTCTCTTGTTACAAACAAAGATTGCTTTCCGCAAAAGAAAATCCAGAGAAAGCCTTTCTAGCCAGATCATGTAGATACTAGGTAAACTAAGTCTTGCAGAGTACATTCTCGTACTCAGCCTTGCGCCATTGTTGTTTTTCTACAGATGAGCTGGTTGCAACTGAAGGTGGCTTCTACGTTGACATCGACGAGTAGTTGGGGGTCCCACGTAGCAGCCTGAGGACTATGGGATGGACGTCACTTTTGTTAATGGCCTCTTAGGCCTTTGCTAAGTTGTTGTGTAGAACAACATAATTTGCTTTCGCTGTGTGATGTAATGTTGGGTCTTTGACCTCTGGTTTGTAATAACTCTAATATCTTACTCTGTTAAGAGTTTAAACTTATGCTGTTGAATCCCTGTGTTCTGTAATGTTACCGAATCGTACTGTGATCTTCCATGTTTGGGAGTTGAACTTATCTTAGATGGTGATCTGAGGTTAGTTTAACCCTAACCCCGGGGGTTGCTACATGTATGGACCCAAATTGTTATAAGGTTCCCTGCAATATTTTAACATCTGCAAATGTTCTGGTATTTTTTTGAAATGGTCAAAAACAGATTTGAAATTCAAAATAAAAATGAGAAAACAGATTCAGAAAAGGGAAAAGTTTCTCGAAATAAAAATAGCAGCCAGACCCTTATCAGGCCGGCCCATTCCTCCCATTCTTTCCCTGTCGCTCAGCCGCAGCTAGCAGCAGCCCAGCGCGGCCCGTTACCGGCCCAGTACCGTTTCATCGTTCCCTTGTATTCTTCCTCCTGACGCCAACCAGCTCGGTGTCATCACCGTCGCCGTCCGCCGCGCCGATGCGCCAAGATGCTCGCCCCGCTACCCCGGAAGAGGATAAAGACGAGCCCTGCACGCCTCTCTTCCTCCCTTGGTCTTATCCCCTCCCCGCGCCCTCTCTCTCTTGCTCTCTGTGACGAACCCGAAACCCTAGCCGTGCGGCCGCCGCTGGACGCAGTCGTTCTGGCCACCCCCGTGCCCGTCCGAGCATGCCACGAGCACCGCCTTGCAGCCCTGGTTCCTCTGTTTGAAGCACACAAGCCCAGGAGCTCCCTACTCGCTGGAATTGATCCTTCTTCCATAAGGTCGGCGCCGCTCACCGTCGCCATTGCCGGCGCTCCAGGCCTCTCCTGCCTTCCCCGACCCCTCCATAGAGACCACGGTGAGTTGGTGGTCCCAAAGGACCCCTCCCTCGACCCTCTGCCTCTCTGTAGCCATTGCTCGCCGTCGACCCGTGGGCACCACCGTCGCCGCTTGTCGCAGACATCGCTCCGGTGACCAAATCCGGGCGGCGCCGCCTCCTTTGTTCTTGCCTCGCTTCGCTGATTCGAGCACGACCCCGTACGTAGTCCCGCAGTCCCCCAATCATCGTCCCCATTGCCGTTCTGCAGCTCACCGCCGTCGATGATGTCACGGTGACGTCACCTGAGCGTCACCGCGCCGGTCAGCGCAGTCAACCCCCCTAGGTCCCACCTTGCCGCGTGGAAGCTGAGGTGGCCAAGGGGCCCCTCTATCAGCCTCTGTGGCTAGGGAGGGACCCAGTGACAAAAGTATTCCAGTTTTGTTTAAATTCAGAAAATGATTTAAATAATTCCAGAATTTGATTGAAATTTGTAAATTCAATATCTAATTCATTTTAAGTCATAAAAATACAAATAATATATCAAAATGTTCAGAAAAATGAGAACTACCTATCTAAGCTATAATCATGCATTGATCAACAACTAAAATGACAAGTTTAATTAGAGAACAAAATTCAACCCTCTCATATACTCCGGAGTTTCCCCGAGTTAGGGTTTTCGCCCCTCGGAACCCCGTTTAAATTGTCGAGCATGTTTTAGGGTTACATTTCGATACAATTTAACTTGTCATAGCATCATCCTTGTTTGAGAATTGCATCGAGGCCATGTGTTGATTGTTTCCCCCCTTTCTTTCCAGTGTTTGGTTCTTTCCGATAGAATACGAGATCAAGATCGAGATTGAAGACCAAGATCAAGACCATCGAAGATCGACGAACAATAATTGACCAACTGTAACCAAGTCAAGTACAAGGATTCCGAAGATCTATTTATCTATTATCAACTGGCAAAGGCAAGCATAGCCCAACCATGATATAATCCTATGATTTCGAAAGCATTTCAATTCCTGCCATGTTGCATACGATTCTACTATGGTCTTTTATCGATAGATAGAGTATCATATCTACTGCTTACTCCCTTTGAGCTTATATTACCTGATCCACTGCTCCTAGCATAACTAGGTTTGGCTTGTGTGCACTGCTAGAGCTTTTATATGTGTTTGCTTAGCCATGCATAGCTGTATGTTCTAGTCCATCCAGATGATGTATTAGATGCAGAGAATCTAGTATGACAGGAGAACATGATGAGATGAGATCAGTGGTAAAGGTTAAACATGCTAAGGCTTGTATGGGAGGCCACGGTGGGATGTGTTTTTTCTAGTCCCATGCTCGCCACCACTAGGACCTGAGTTCTTGCCTTTGGAACCGAGATGAGCGTACAGCCACACGGGGCTTGGGAACCCCTCTCCTGATTAACTTGCCTAGTAGATTCCATGAGTCACATAGTTCGGGTGTTCCATTCGACATATGCATAGAAAACCGTTTGAAAGATTTGCCGGGTGAAGGTGCATTCATAACAGGTAGGTAAGCGTGGCCCGGGTTGCTTGGGGTCGATGGAGCCCCTGGTGAACCAACCTCGCCTCACATCTTTAAGTACTGACTTCGGGATTTGACCCGTTACGGCGGAACCATACTTATTGTGTGACTCATGGTCTCGGCGAAAGCAAGGTAAAGGTCGTGGCCAACCACCCTCTGCCGGCCTTCCAAGGAAGAGGGCTAATGTACTGACATTAAGAGTGGGTTGGTACGTGTGGATAAAGTTGTACACCCCTACAGGGTAATAATCTTTTCGAAAAGCCGTGTTCAAGGTTATGAACGCTTGGTGACCAGATTCTAAGATCATAGAGAACTTTAACCTAATCGTAAAACTTGGAAGATCAACGTGTGTTAAGGATGCTTCCTCATGGGTACGAGGGGGTGATCCTAGTTTAGGTGATGATGATGATTTGGTGGATATCAAAAGATGATGATCAATATTTCAGAGATATCTCTCTCTCATCCCTTTTTAAAATATTCTGATTAGCCGAGATTCTTCTCTCTTCCCTTGTTTTATAAACAAAGATGGATTTATGCAAAACAACTCCACCAGCCATAAGTCTTGCGGAGTACACCCTGTACTCACCCTTTCTTTGTTGATACTTTTGGCAGAGTAAGTGTTCCCTGAAGATCAGTTGGTACTACATCGACATCGACGAGTAGCTTGGGGTTCCCGGCCGGTAGCCTGGAATCTATGGGCTGGGACGTCATCGTTATGCTTCAGGCCTCTTAGGACATTTGTTAAGTTTTCTATACTTAATAGCATAATTTGCCTTCTGTTGTTTGATGTTTGTGGCCAGTGACCTCTGCTTGTAATAATTTGGTTCTCTGCTCAGTTATGAGCTTGTTGTAATAATTTTTGTGTCGTAGGGTCACTGATGTGTTACCGATTCTTCACTGGATATTCTCGAGCTTAAGGTTAAGATTATTTCAGACGGAGGTCTGGGATTTGTTTAGCCCTGATCCCGGGGGTGTCACAAACACCGAAGCCATAGAAACAACCAATCTGTCGCGTCAACTGCGTCAACTCCTGTCCGTTGGCGACCCACCATCTCCGTCCGCTACATCGGTTCTACACCTGGGGTTACGCCAACTCCTCCGCGTGACCCGCTGCGGTCTTCAACCCCGACGACCTGCTGCACTTTTCAATTCCGGCGACTCACGGCTCCTTCGGTTCCGGCGACCCGCTGTGATCTTCGGCTGCGGTGACCCGTTGCGGTGACCCGTTGCGGTCTTCGACTATGGTGACCTGCTATGGTTTTCGACTGCGGTGACCTGATACGATCTTCCGCTCCAACGGCTCGGGGGCTCGGGGGCTCCCTCCTCTTCGGCGACCCGCCGCGGTCTGCGACTTCGACGATTTGCTGCTATCTTTAGTTCAGATGACTTGGGGGATCCCTCCGCTTCGACGACACGCCGCGGTCTTCGACTTTGGCGACCCGCTGCATTCTTCGAATGTGGTGACCCGCTGCATTGTTCGGATGAGACGACCCAGTGTGGTCTTCGATTGCGACAGTCTTCGGATGTAGAGCTCGCTGCCGCCATCAACCCCAGAAACCCGTCGCTGCTATGATCGTGATCCGCCGCGTCGACTACGTCCACCGCGTGACCCGCTACTGCGTCAACTTCTCTATGACAACCAACAAATCTAAGTTTCCCTCTACTTAGAGTTGATTTCCTTTTTAACTCGCACTCAAAACACTCGGGGGCTACACCCTCTTCGAGTAATCTAATGTGCCATCGGCTCCACGCACTCGAGCACCTCGAATGCAAAAGCCCGAGTAGCTGATTCTGCCTGATCATCGAATCCTTGAACTCCGAGTGCCTTGGCAAGGTACTAAGACTAAGGGTAATCAGGCTAACAAAAAAGCATAGCATACAGGGCAACAGTGTCGACTCGATCAGCACCAGAATCTTACTGTACAAGCCGAAAGGCAAATATTATTTACAAGATACAAGTACTTCATAATTCTTAATGTTTTCTGCAGCTTATAATAATGTCGACTGCGCCGAGCTATTTTATCGGGTCCTCCAACAGGAGTCGACGAAACAACTGGCTACGCCATAAGATCAAGACCCGAGTCGAGTCACTCCTCGGATGGTTGCATCGTTTGATGCTACACAACGCGACACTGGACGCACACCCGACAGAAGCAACGGCGACCACTTCTTCTGAAACATCGACTCCACTACGTCAACTCTCGGCTCCTTATGCGTGAGACGATGACTCGATGCACTTCCGGGTCAGTGGTTTCTCCTCGCATGAGTCTCCACTCGAGTCTACGACTCGACTAGACACTCGGGGGATACTCCTATCAGGAGCGTTGGTCGCGCACCCGATGTACTTCCGGGTCAGCGGTACGCCTACAAGATTGTCAACTACAACTGCACAACACAAGACTCGAGTCTCTGCCTGAGTCTACGACTCCGCCTAACACTCGGGGGCTACTCCAAACTGGAGCGCTGATCGCATACACAGAAGATCTTCGAGTGGCACGCTTCGATTCCTCACTCGAATCAATGGTTCGACTAAGGACTCGGGGGCTACTCCTATCAGGAGAGCTGGCCACGCACCCGACACACGATTAAGGTACTACACCAACGATCTATTCTTCGAGTCCTACGACAAGTCTACGACTCCAATATGGACTCGGGGGCTACTCCCATAGGGAGGATTGATTCAAGCATCCGAAAAAATTTATGTCCTACGGACCTGAAGCAAGCAGCATCTGAACTAAAAGTCTCCGCTCAAGTCTATGACTCAAACAGACACTCGGGGGCTACTCCCATAGGGAGCGCTGGTCGCGCACCCTATGAATTCTTCGACTGTGATTCTTCGGATCAATATGCAAAAACTTTTTGACAACTTTGCTCCAACCAACGCTAAGTGAGTAACATCCTCCTTGGCCACCCGAAACACCTCCACGGTGATAAAATTTCGGATGTTGTGTCTGCGATGCAAAGATAAGACCTACAGATACCATCTGATGGCCTGATAATGCACCTGACTGCGCTCTACTAGTAAAAATCCGTGCCAACAGGCGCGATGAAAATCCCGACGGACGCGTTGGGTACATCATTCAAAAACTACTGAGATTCGACTCCTGTAAGACCTCAATGGCCTGAGTCGAATTACGCCAGCATCTGTTCTAGAAACAGCTGCACCCGAAAGATTAAGAGTCCTCAGCCGAATCTACAATTCGACGAACACTCGGGAGCTACCGACAAGGTTATACCCTACGGGTACCCGATGTTAGCCTACCTGGTCCAGCCCGACGGAAGGCCCACTCGACGACCTGCCAGGGTCCATGACGCCTATGACGTTTCGGCTGCTATGAAGCCCATATGGACACGGTGAAAGAACATGTTGGGCCCCCATGTGTGGTTTTGGTAATTAATGACAATCTTTATGGACTAATGTGTGTATTAAGCTGTACTTGTAGGAATTGTCCATTGACATCGCTTGGAGCATTTGTTGTATCAAGGTCGATGTAATACGAAGAAGATATGTTTTGCAAGATCAATATGCGCCATCTATAGAAGATCTCATGTTTGATGCTTGCCATCCTCGGTGATCATGGATCGATGATGAGGAATTAAGAAAGGTGTTCCATCTTGAGAAGGGCAAGATCGTCTACATCGAGCTCAAGTGGAATGCTCAAGGCAAAGGTATAATCTTGATAGGTTTTCCCTTTTGCTGGTCTCATGTTATGTTTGAGAGACCGGGTTTAGGATAGATAACCGTACTATCAAGAGGGGCTCTCGAATGAGTAACTCGATCACATCGTTCGAAGAGAGCTCAAACCTTTGCATACTTGCATCATCATATTTGGTTGTTATTTGGTCTTATCTATGTAAGGATATAGAGCTTGTGGTAATCTCCATAACAAGCACTTGTTCATCAAAATCGGATCACCCGCATATATCTTGTTGTGATTTTAATCTTGATGGTTTTCCGGTGTCTCACCAAGTGAGGTATCTCACATTATAATACATGATACATTCTCACTTGGTGATAACCAATATTTTCACTTTTTATAGGGTAGCCATTGTCGTCCTCTTTCCAACGCAATTGGAATCGGGCCAATTGGAGCTACCAGTCAAAAGTTATTAAAGTTTGAATATTTTCTATGATTCGGTTTGAAAAAGAAAAAGGAAAAGATATTTTCTGGACCGTCCGGTACTACCGGCCCCAGTACCAGACGAGCCTGATTCAGCCCACTCGCTTACTGCCTAGCCCGGCACCCGCGACCGGCACTACCGGACCGACCCGGTAGTACCGTCCGGGTGGGCTGGTACTACCGGCCGGCCCAGGTAGCCCTCCCAGCCAGCCTAGCCCATCTCCTCACACACGCACATGCTCGCGTGCAGCTCGCTGCTGGGCTCGCATGTTGCCGCCTCCAGATGCGCTCGCTCCCGCCCCGATCTCGCTGGGCCCCGCCTCGGTTGCTGCTCGCATGCGCCTGCGCGCTCGCTGCGCGCTGCCGCTTTGCTCGCGCAAGCCGTATGGCCCCGCGCGCTGATGCCGCTCGATTGACCGCGCGCATGCCTCGCTGCAGCCGCCGCTCGCGCGCGCGTGATTGGCCCCTGCAGCGCTGGCAGGCCTGCTCCCTTGCGCTGCGCATGCGCTGCCGCTGCGCGCTCTGCCTGGCTGGCTGCTGGCTGGCTTGCTGCTCACGCGCTGCTGCTCGCGTGCTGCTGCGCTGGCTCACTGCGCTGCCGCTGCTTGCATGCTGTCGTGCGCGCCCAGCGTTGACCCCGCTTTTCTTTGCTCGCTGACATGATTCCTTCGCTGGGCCTGGGAATGGTGCGGTACTACCGGTTAAAATCGGTACTACTGGACCGTTCCGGAAAAGAGCCCAACGGGCAGATTTTTGGGACCCCTATTTAAGGCTTTGTCCGTTTTTAGTTTAGTAAGCTTCTCTCTTATCTATTAGGCTAATCTTTGTCCACACTTGCTTTAGATCTTGAAGCTTGCCTAATCTTTTCCCTCCGATGATTCTTGCCCATTTTTGAGTGGAAGAGAGAGGAGATCTAGACCCACGTTTTGGCCTAACCGATTCATCTCTTTGTGAGTGCATCTTTGGGGATCTAGATTTTAGGGGATTTTGTGTCTCTCTTTGATTCCTCCTCTCTTGTTCCCCCAATAGTTTTAGTATCTTTGTTGGAACTTGAGAGTGAGGGATTCGAGCACCTTTGTGGTGTTCTTGCCATTTGCATTTGGTGCATCGGTTTGAGTTCTCTTCGGAGGATTTGGTTCGTGTGACTCTTTGGAGCTTGTCCCTCTTGGGTTCTTGGAACCCTAGACGGTTTTGTGGCCTTGGTGGCATTGTGGCCTTGGTGGAATTTGTTGAGGCCTTTTGTGGCGTTTGTTGGGAGCCTCCAATTAAGTTCTGGAGAAGTGCCCCAACCTTGTGAGAGGTTCCGGTTGCCACCGACAAGTGCACCGATAATGGAAGCGTGGATCGATCCCGTTGGGGTGAGATTCACCGGCGAATAAGGGAGGCCTTTTGTGGCGTTGGTGGTTTGATACCACGCCCTCTCCAAACGAGACGTACTCCATGTTGGGAGGAACTCGGTAAAATATCGGTGTCCCCGCGTGCCTCGGTTATCTCTATACCCGAACTCTTTACTTATGCACTTTACATTGTGATAGCCTTCGTGTTTGAAGTAATATATATTTTCTATCACTTTGTTGCTTGTATTGCTTACCATAATTTATTGGTGCACATAGGTTAACCTTAGTTGTTATAGGTTGTGCTTAACAAAGTAAACACTAGTTTTATTCCGCCTTTGTTGAGCCACTCTAGGAAAAGTTTTAATCGCCTATTCACCCCCTCTAGGCGACATCCGTATCCTTTCACACGGACTCCCAAGCGCACAAGAAAAGGAAACCTCAAGACTAGAGTTTGAATACAACTTGTAACCAAATCGTATTGGCACCCGAGACCTAGCCTCCCCATATATAAAGGCTAGGAGGGGCCAACGAGGAGGGCACCCCCCGATACACGTACACAATAGACAGATCTATAGACCTGACAACTCTCTCATACCACCGCAAACACACCTCCACGCCAGATTATATCTGCGCACCCTTGTAACTTTTGGTTCCACCGTAATCAAGAGCAGACAATCAGGAGTAGGGTTTTCCCTCCGGGGCCTGAACCTGGATAAATCTCGTGTCCCCTGGTTGTTTGTCTGTTAACCGTTCCGCGATCTCCAGCATCCCCATCTTCTCTAAAACCCAAATCCATAACAATGGGCATTGACGAGATCAATCCTCGTCAACTTCGGCTTCATCATCGCTAAGGACTTCAATTTCAACATCACCAAGGATTTCGGCTTTAGTTTCACCAAGGACTTAAACATCACGAAGGACTTCATCTTCAACATAGATAAGGACTTCAGCTTCAGCATCACCATGGACTTCAAGACCACCTACCTAGAATTGGACTTCTCAACATCGTCAACATAATGGATCTACCTATCTCCATCATCAAAAGAATTCAAGTGAAGAAGTTTCAGAAGGAAAACTTGTGCTTGAATAGTTCTAGTACTTAGAAATTTTATGTAGTATCTTATTGAAGATAAGAGCAACCAACTACTAAGGAAATTATGAGCTACACGCACAATTCAAGGAGAAGGACAAGGCATTCCTGGATCAAGAAGAGAATACAAGATCAATAGAGAAGTTCAAGTTTAGTAGAAAATAAGATAAGAGAGAAGATTTGGAAAGACCTTAAGATGAGAAACTTACTATTATGGTTTTACTAGGTTATATTTGCTTTTGTTTCTCTTGGAACTATCTTGATTCATTTGGATAGCATCAACAAATCTACAATGAAGTAAACCACAAGACAAAGGGAGTTTGGATGTACACCAACTCGGAGCTTCATACGTCATTCTTCAACTCAGCAAGAACTGATTCATGGAGAACCATTGAAGAACTTGGAGAAAGACTTAGACTTATACTTGACAACACTTATAAGGGCTTAAATGAAGAGAAGAATAATAGTCAATACCTAGAGACTAAGGAAACTCAACTTAGGATAGAAAATGAGGACATGGACTTAGAGCTGTGTGACCAAGATGCAATAATTTCTTTCAAGGACGCCTTGATCTCATTCCTGATGCAGTGGGTATGAAGAAGGAATGAATGATCTCATGTGATACCCTATATTTGGACCACCATACTAAGTGTTTTGTTTAAATAATTGACTTTGTGATCGTTTATGTATTATGAAAATAATATTTTCTTTGCCTAAGTGAACCTTGTTGTGTATGTATGATTGATATTGCTTGCATATTGCTTTGTGTGATCTATTGTGTCTGAATAGAATTATTTTCCTAGGAATCTTTTGTCTATTCTAATCCCAACCGAATTAGTGGACTTATCCTAGAGACCACAACTCCAACATCAACCTTGAGATGCCCATGACAATGCAACTTCTCACAACCCAAACTAAGTTGAATCAAATGATAATCCAGTTTTTAGCCAACAACCACTGACATGGTTATACCCTACGGGTACGTGGTCTCAGCATACCTGGTCTAGCCCAAGGAAGGCCCACGGTGGATATACGCTGGCCCATGAAGATTTTCGGGTGGCCCAGGCCCATGACGCCTTCGAATCCTTGGAGAACAAGACTAGAGTAGATAGGAAATTCAAAGGGGTAAAACCCTAGAACCTGTAACCGACTAGGACTATGCCCGGGACCTGCCTAAGTCTATATAAAGGCCAGGAGGGCACGACCTAGAGCTCTCGACTCATACTTTCGCATACACACCTCCACGCCAGATCGAATTTGCGCACCCTTGTAACCTTCGGTTCCGCCGTAATCAAGAGCAGACAAGCAGGAGTAGGGTTTTCCCTCCGGGGGCCTGAACCTGGGTAAATCTTGTGTCCCCTGGTTGCTTGTCTGTTAACCGTTACACGATCTCCAGCATCCCCATCTTCTCCAAAACCCAAGTCCATAACAATGGGCATTGACGAGTCGAAACCTCGTCAATTGGTGCCGTCCGTGGGGATCGGGGCTGCTGATTGTGCGATCGTGACGGTCCCGACCCGATCGATCTACAACTCTGCGGCGACGGAGAGTCACCTCCTCTTCAGCGCTTTCGACTTCACCGCCCACTCGCCGGCCACCATGAAGGACTTCGAGCCCGTAGGCGACGGACTCGAAATCCTGTTCGGGAGCTTCTGCTTCCAGGTGGGGCAAACTGGCACCCTCCGCCTCCCTGAGCGGGTGCCCCTACCATCAATCAGGCCCGCTTCATGGGCCCCACACCCCGTGCTACGCACAACATCATCAGCAGATGATCCCTATGACAGCAGCTGCTGCAACTCCGATATGTGCGATCCGCCATCAGATGCAGGGACCTACGGTTCCGGATCTGAAAGCTGCGGCAGCAGCGGACCGATCTACAAGCTCTACCAATGCGCCCCAGTCATCCAGGAACAGCAAACGCCTAACCCGCCACCCAACACGAACCCCAACCCGCAGGACAGAAACGGCAGAAACGGCGGGAACAGAAGAAGCCAGTCCTCCCACCCGAAGGGGAAAACAACAGCCACGTCATCCAACTTAGCAAAGAAGGATGGGTATAGGCACACCGCGTCGTAGTAGGCGACATAGTCCTGCCTGCAGACGCCTCACGTGAACTACTGATGGCATACCACTACCTCCTCATCGAGGAGCATAAGAAGCAAGTCAAGATGCAGGAAACACTTGACAAACGCAAGCAAGCAGCCTCTGAGTCCAGCGCACGACGAGCTGCGCTCTCCGCCATGGCCTCTGGCTCTAGCACAAACGGAAACCAAGGAAACAAGCACCGCTCTCGGGTAGAGAACATGGATCCCAAGGAGCGCCGTGATGTGACCCGAACTCTCCAAACATCGTTCATGGAGATGGATGCCGACGGCAACATCATCCCAAAGACACCGCAAGCTGCGATCATGGCAGCCACTGCGTATCTCGCGGCCCACCAACCTCCGGAGGGGGACCCGAAGAGAGCCATGCATAAGTCCGCACTCACCGGACTCGGACTTGTCGGAGCTGCGCTCCACGAAGACGCTCCTGCGGAGCCGAAGAAGAAAGCTCCGGCCAGGCGCGATCGGAGCCCCACCCCTTCATCCGAAGAGGAAGAAGAACACGACCTTCCTCGAAGGAAGAAGAGCTCGCGTCGCCATAAACGCGACTACGACGCCAGAGACGCGCTTACACAGCGCAAAATCGACAAAGCACGAGCCAAACGTGCATGCTCGTCTGAATCCGAGATGGACGAAGACGAAGGAGAACTCTGTGTAGCTCGATGCTTCAGCAGATCTGTTCGGCGAACACAGATGCCACGCAATTTCAAGCTTCCTTTGGATACTCCGAAGTTCAACGGCACTCAAAATCCAAAAGCTTGGCTCAGTGACCATCTGTCATCCGTCAAGCTGCACGGCGGTAACAAATAAACCGCCATGCAATGCCTTCGGCTGCAGCTGACAGGCGCGGCGCGGGTCTGGCTCAGCAGCCTATCATCAGGGTCCATCCAAAGCTGGGAGGAGCTAGCTTACAGCTTCATCCGAAATTTCAAGGGCACCAGCAAGAGGCCCGCCTCAATCAAAGAGTTGCGAGCCTGCACTCAGAGAACGGGCGAGTCTATTCGCTCGTACATATTACGCTGGTCTACCACCAAGAACTCCGCAGCACACATCTCCGAAGAGAGGGCCATCGACGCCTTTAGGGACGGCGTTAAACGCCAAGATTTCAAGGAGGAACTTGGGCGTTTCAAGCCCAAAACACTTGACCACCTCATGGACATCGCCAACAGGTGGGCCGACGGCGAAGATTGCATTCACCGAGCACAATCGGATGAAGAGGACGACTACGACCGAAGACGGGAACGCCGCAGCAAGAGGAGATCGCGCGTCTACGACGACCGCGACGGACCCGACATGGTCGCGGCCGGCTACGCCGACCGTCGCAATGACAACAGTCGCAACAACGGAGGATACCGCGGAGGAAACTTCCGCGACGGCGGACGCCCAACACAGTCGTGGCAACGCCGCGACCGCGACAACGGACCCTCAGCATACGACAAACTTTCGGGTCCATGCACCATCCACTTCTACATCGACAAGCAGGACGGCAAAAAGAAAGCTAGCCACATGCTCAAGGATTGCCGCAAGTTCCAGAAACTCAGCGAAAGCATGGTGCAGATGAGGCAACAAGCCCCAATCCCTGCGTTCGGAAACGCACCTGCGCAAGGCGAAATAGCGCATGGAGATCCTCCACCGCCGCCTATCGGAGGCTCGAACCAACCAGTCGCACGCACACAGAACAACGCTGGAAACGGGTACCCCCCACCGAAAGGAGCACTAATGATGATCCAGAAGGGACGCCCCACGAATAGGGTGCAGAAGAAAATCACCCGACAAATCAACCTGGCCGTGGCAACCCCACCTGCCATCCCTGAGTACCTCAGCGGATCGGAGTCCTGCATCACATTCACTCGTGCGGATCACCCTTGCCAGATCCCCCGCCCAGGTCATGCTGCCCTGGTGCTGGAAGAGCAGATCGGAGGTTTCGAGATGAGTCGCGTCTTCATGGACGGCGGCAGCGGCATCAACCTAATGTTCGCAAGCACTCTAGCGGCAATGCGGATCCCGCAATGCAGCCTGGAACAGTCAGACACAACGTTCCACGGCATTGTTCCAGGGAAGGGCATATTCCCCCTGGGCAAGATAGGGCTCGACGTCATCTTCGGGAAGCCGGACAACTTCCGGCAGGAGCGACTCGAATTCGAAGTGGTGGACTGGCCGTCACAATACCACGCCATACTTGGGCGTATAGCATTCGCAAGGTTCCTGGCTGTCCCACACTACGCATACCTGCTACTCAAGATGCCAGGGCCGAAGGGCGTCACCACAGTCCACGGGAGCTTCACTCGATCGGACCAGTGCGACAGGGATTTCAACAAAATCTCCCAGTCTTTCGGCATGCAAGACGAGCTCGTAAGGCTCCGTGAGGTGACGGACAATGGGGCACCCCCAGTCACAAGGAAAAACGCACCTGACATGTCCTTCGACTCCACCGTCAACACAAAGAAGGTGCAGGTCCATCCGACGGATGCCTCTAAGACGGCGCTGATCGCCAACAACCTCAGCCCCGCATAGGAAGGCGCGCTCGTCGAATTCCTCCGTGAGCGCAGGGAAATCTTCGCCTGGTGTCCTGCGGACATGCCAGGAGTTCCCAGGGAATTCGCCGAGCACGCACTCAACGTCTTTCCAGACACCAAGCCAGTCAAGCAGTCCATCCGGAGACTGTCCGAACCACGAGACGAAGCTATCGGCAAGGAAATCAACAGATTACTCGCTGCATACTTCATCAGGGAAATAAAGGAAAGCGAGTGGCTTGCAAACACAGTCATGGTCCCAAAGAAGGACACGGACATCCTGCGGATGTGCGTGGACTTCACGTCACTAAACAAGCACTGCCCAAAGGACCACTTCCCTCTTCCTCGGATCGATCAGATCATCGATTCGACTGCAGGTTGTGAGAAACTCTCCTTCCTCGATGCCTACTTAGGCTATAACCAGATTCGACTCAAGGTCGAAGATCAGGAGAAAACGGCGTTTAGCACACCGTTCGGAGTATTCTGCTACAACACAATGCCCTTCGGGCTAAAGAACGCAGGTGCTACGTACCAGCGATGCATGCAGGCCTTCCTCAAGGACCAGATCGGTCGCAACGTCCAAGTCTATGTTGACGACATAGTAATAAAAACCAAGGAGGCAAGAACACTTATCGACGATCTCCGCGAGACGTTTGACAACCTCGATCGCTACAGGATCAAGCTCAACCCCGAAAAATGCGCCTTCGGCGTCCCATCGGGTCAGCTGCTTGGGTACTTCATCTCTCAGCGAGGGATCGAGGCGAACCCGAAGAAAATCAGAGCCATCATGGCGATGGAGAAGCCGAAAAACCTCAAAGGCGTCCAGCAGCTCGCAGGACGAATAGCGGCGCTAAGCAGATTCATCAGCCGCATGGGCGAGAAGGCCCTGCCATTCTACCAGCTGCTATGCAAGGCAGACAAGTTTGAGTGGACGCCAGAAGCCAACGACGCATTCGAAAGCCTCAAGCGGTTCCTCTCCACCTCGCCCGTCCTGGTCACGCCAAAGGAGCGCGAGCCTCTGCTGCTGTACATAGCAGCCACACACCAGGTGGTCAGCACCGTACTCGTGGTCGAACGACCCGAAGAAGGCAAGACCCAAGGGGTCCAGCGCCCAATCTACTACCTCAGCGAGGTACTGACACCAACAAAGCAGAGGTACCCTCACTACCAGAAGCTCGCCTACGGCGTGTTCATGACGGCTCGACGGCTGAGCCTTTACTTCCAGGAGCACCAGGTGATGGTCGTCAACGAGGCACCCCTGAACAGCATCCTGAATAATCCAGAGGCCACAGGACGCGTGGCCCTGTGGGGCATCGAGCTGTCACCCTTGGACATCGTCTACGAGAAGCGACTCGCAATCAAATCTCAAGTCCTTCCGGACTTCCTGGTACATTGGATGGAGCTGCAGCTGCCAGACACCCCAGATATGTCGCAGTCATGGACGATGCACTTCGACGGCTCCAAGCGAGAAGCTGGAGCAGGAGCAGGGGTTATACTGACCTCCCCGCAAGGCGACAAGATGAAGTACGTCCTTCGGATGAAATTCCGAGCATCCAACAACGAGGCCGAATACGAAGCCCTCATCCACGGCATGAGGATGGCAAAGATATGCGGCGCAATGCGCCTGGTCATCTACGGTGACTCCAACCTCGTTGTTCAGCAGACGATGAATGAGTGCGACACACACAGCGAAAACATGATCGCATACCGCGCGCTCTACAACGCACTCGAAGGAGAATTCGACGGTTGCGAGCTTCGGCACGTCGGAAGAGAAAGCAACGAGGAAGCCGATAGACTCGCCAACATCGGCTCCACCTGTGCAAAGGTGCCACCGGGTGTGTTCCTCGAACAGATCTGCGTACCATCCATCAAGCGGAAATTCCCTAAAGGATCACCCGAAGAAGCTTGGACGCGACCATACCTCCAGTTCTTGTTAAACGGCGAACTGCCTGACAGCCCGACAGATGCCCGGCGCATATCTCGTCGGTCAAAAGCCTTCACCACCATCAATGGCGAGCTGTACAAGCGCAGTATTACGGGTGTACGACAAAGGTGCGTCACCATCGGCGACGGGAAAGCCATCCTCCAAGACATCCACGAGGGCATCTGTGGCCATCACGCAGGCAGCCGCTCCCTTGGTGCCAAAGATCTACGAGCCGGATTCTACTGGCCAACGGCCATGAGCAACGCAAAGGACATCGTCCGAAGATGCAACAGATGCCAACAGTTCGCCGACAAACCGCACGCACCCGGGTCAGAGCTCAGACCATACCTATAGCTTGGCCTTTTGCTCAATGGGGCCTCGACATGATCGGCAAACTGCCAAAGTCCTCGAAAGGGGGACACGTTTACCTCCTGGTCGCAGTCGACAAATTCACCAAGTGGATCGAGGCCATGCCCGTCACTAACCAAAAGGGCAAAACTGCCGTCAAGTTCTTCGAGTCCATTGTCTACAGGTTCGGCGTACCGCATAGCATCATCACCGACAATGGATCGAACTTTATCTCCAAGGAATTCCAGGACTTCTGCGAAGGCCTTGGAATTAACATCATGTACGCCTCAGTGGCACACCCCGCAAACGAACGGGAAAGTGGAAAAGGCCAACGGCCTAATCGGCGCTGGCATCAAGAAGCGCCTCATGAGTCCACTCGAACGGAAAGCGAGAGCATGGACGAAAGAGCTACCATCCGTCCTGTGGAGCTTACGGACCACGCCAAACAGCTCCACAGGCTACACACCGTTCTTCATGGTGCACGGAGCTGAAGCCGTGCTACCAGCCCAAGTACGCCACCAGGCCCCCTGGGTCGTCGCTTACAGCGAAGCCGAATCCACGACTGCACTCGAAGACGCCATCGACACACTCGACGAAGCAAGAGACATAGCAGCAGCTCGATCAACGGTGTACCAGCACAGTCTCCGCAACTATCACAGCCGCCGGGTGCGCCCAAGGTCCTTCGTCGAAGGAGACCTCCTCTTGTGACTCAAGCAAGAGCGACCGACGAAATTCGGGTCACCATGGGAAGGACCCTACGTCATCACCGAAGTCATTCCAGGTGGCGCCTACCGCCTCAAGCACGTGGATTCTGGAGTCGCATACTCCAACCCATGGAACATCTCGCACTTGCGACGATTCTATCCCTAGCTACCTACCCCCTTTACTTTCAATAAGGCTTTCAGCCAAGGCTATTCAGCCGAACAATGTACTTCCTCCATTACGATATAAATAAAGCTAAGTGTCTCGCCCCAAACTCCAGTTCATTATTCGCAACTTTACTTTATGCTACAAACGCACTCGGGGGCTCCCCCCACCTCACGATTTCATCGACTGAGGATCACACGTGTACACCTGAGTAGCTGACAACGTCAGGCAAAAGAAAAGGACACGCACTCAAACAAAGCACTGCGTGCTTACAACAAACAAACCTTTACAACAAAGGGAACAACACGCCCAGTCGAAATATACAAATTTTACATCTCTCTTTTTCAGGTACTACCTATTTTGAAGAATAACCTGAGCACGCTTGTCAAACAAATCTACGACCTGTTCAGCATACTGCCTTACAGCTGCGTAATGTGGACGCATGTCCCACTCATCACCATCCGGCCGAGGAGGTGGCCCAGCTGCCACAACAGCCAAATCAACATTAGGCCGGTGCAGCCTCACAAGAGACAAAGCAGCCTTCACTCCTGCGACGATCTGTTGCCGCACCAACTCCTTGACATTGCTCACGTTCCGAAACTTCGACAGAAGACCTGCAAGGCTCACCAGTACGGCATCCAAAGGAAACATGACGTGCAACACCGAGGCAAGCGACATCTGCACTTGGCGAAGCACTCGCGAAACCTGGTGCACACGATCCTGCACCGTCGCCAGAACCATGGCACGATCACGATCCATCCAGAAGAAGCCACCGGCCTCCATGTCCTGTTGAGTCAAGCAATTGACCCGAACAGCGACACGCTCCTTCTCTTCCCTCGGAGCAAGGTTCACACCTGCGACAATTGCACAAAATAAGAGCAAGGCCAGCAGGCTAATCCAAAAAACTGAGCTACAGCTCGAAACAAAGAACAACTTACATTGAAGCTGCTCGGACAGCCGAACCAGTTCCGCCATCAAGTACTCCTCTTTGGCTGCACCACGATCCGCCTTGGACTTTCAAACATCGGCATGACCTCGCAACCCGAGCAACTCCCTCTCCAGACTACGCACACGATCCCGAAGAAAAGTGAGTTGCGAGGAATCATCCAAAGATGGTCGCAGCGGCACTGCGGACGAGGTGTCAACAGGGTCAGCACCCGAAGGAACCTAGAGCAGCAGACAAAGAAAGGGACACAAACATTCAGACAATGGTAGCACAACCCAGGCGAATTCATCCAACACATAAAAGGCCACTACGTGGCACAAGAATTGTGTTCATCAAAATATTTACAGCAAAAGAAGACTACAAATTATCCTACGTCTACAACACCTAAGAAACGGCACCCTGAGTCGCCTCGGAGCCGGACTGCCTAGCTTTGGCCCCGCCCTGCTGCCGCAGTGCATACTCAGACAGCAAATCAATGAGCTTCGGCCCATATCGTTTGCAGCGAGCAGAGTAGGCAGCAAAGGCTACCTCGGATCCATCTGCGGTCGTCGGCATCCGGGAGGTGATCTGGGGCAGGTCCAGCTCCGCTCCAGCCGCCAAAGCCATCGCCAGCCCGACGGACGCGCCGATGCCCTTCTGCTTGCGCTTGTACGCCGCAGGCGCTTCAGCTGACAAAGCCTCCGCCAGAGCATCCACATCATCGAGTGCCGCGCCCTTAGGGACAAGCTCCCTGTAGAAGCGTCCAAGAACCTCCTTTGCCTTGGCAAGGGAGCCGACGACAGTGCTGCAGCAATCTTCGACCGCTGCAGTAGCATCATCTAGAGCACTACCGTGCTCTAGAGCGCTGCGGTCAAACTCGATGCCTGCGGCATCTGAGACAAAAAAAGGAGGGGGAAGACATGAAGAAAAGCAGCATAGAAGAAGACAAGAAACATGAAGAAACAAGCACAAACACAACACTTACCCGAAATATCCTTGGCAGCAGCCATGAGCTTGTCCGCCACCTCCCTCTCGCGCGCAGCCGCAACAGTGGCCAGCTGCTCCTCACGGTCCGCGGCCTCCTGCTGCAGACGCTCCTTAGCTTCGGCTGCCTTGGTCAGCTCTAGCTCGAGGCGTTCCTTCGCACCAATGGCGGCCTCGGCCTTCTTCTCCGATTGACCAAGGCTCTTCTTGAGAGCGTCGAACTCACGGAGAGAATTATTATGCTCCTCTGCATTCGAAACAAGCAAATGTCAGAAAGCAGGACCAGAATCAATGAAAGATCCACCAACAACAAATAAGTACGTTGAAGCTGTCGGAGGTTAGCCGCTAGCACCAGGCGCTCCTGCACCAGCCGCTTGGCCTCCTCCACAAAAGGCTGCAGGAAAAGAAACACCAGTAAGAAAAAGGACTTGGGGGCTGCGCCCAACATTAAGGAATAAAGGCAACACTCGAACGCAAAGACACTCGGGGGCTTCCCCCCGAAGATTCGAAAAAATAACAAGACACGAAATTTTTCGGACACCCGGGGGCTCCCCCCTTGGTACGAAGCAGAGGTACTTACATGCTCTGATGGCGACTCCGAAGGCCCGCCGGCGAAATTCTGAGGCGCAACCACCTGCACCTCCTGCACAGGAGGATCCGGAGCGGCGCCCCCCGAAGTCGCCACCGTCTGAGGAGGAGGAGACGCAATTCTCGACTCCCCCATCATCTCCCACGCACCATCGCTGGAGGAGTCGTGGGAGGAATGCCTGCATACGAAGCAATGAGCACAAGTGCAAAATCAAGAAGGAAAAAGGACAGTAGTATAAAAAGAAACTTACGAGCCCAATGAGCTCAGGTCGAAGATAGGAGGAGTCCTTCAGACTCTCTTCTCCTCTTTCTTCTCTTCCTTCTTTTCTTCCTTCTTCCGCTTCGCTGGCGGGTGCGGGGCTACCGCACAGGAATGGCAGGAATGGGAGAGGAAGAATCTCCATGCCCGTCGCTATGGCGCTCAAGGCCCAGAGGGTTTCTGGGAGTCGGAGGAGTCGATGCATCCGAAGACTCGCTGGAGCTCCGAGATCGTTTGCGCGTATGGTTCTCACTCGACTCGTCGGCATCTTCGGCCGGAGATCGCGCAGAAGGAAGTTCGGACACGGACTCCACCACTTCATTATCCGGGGCATTCGGATACTTTTTAGGCAACGGCGGTACCATGCCCGGCACCTTGAAGCTCTGCAAAACCAGAAGGAACTTTGTTAGCAAACAAAGGAAATAAATATGCGATCGACAAAAAAGCGCTACGCGCACAAATCTACACCTGTGGAACAGTCAACGCCGAAGAAAATGGCGGAGTCAGCGACTTCCCCGAGATTTTCTCTCCGGCCTTGAACTTCACCAGCGCGCGAAGGGTCTTGTCAAGATCCTCCTCGGAGATTTTCCCAGCCGAAACCCTCGTCGGATCACGGCGCCCAGAATAAAGAAACATCGGGTGCGCCCTCGCTTGGAGAGGCTGCACCCGACGCTCAAGAAACGCCCGGATGATGTCCACGCCGTTCACTTCCTTCTCCGGAATCAGCTGGAGATCCTCCACCCGACGGTAAAGGGCCTCTATCTCCGCCACCTCGCCATCCAAGATTTTGTTTTTCCACGACCTTTTTGGCTCAATCATTTGGGAGGGGTCAAAAGGAACAAGACCAAAATCTTGCCCAGGCACTACGGAGTCGCGGATATAAAACCATCGCCTCCGCCAGTACTGGACAGATTCAGACATGGAAAAAGAAAAGAAAAGAAGATTGGGACTAAGGGAGATGATGCAACCCCCAATGGGATAAACACCATCCGAACCAGACTGCCTCTTCACAGAATAAAGTTTCCGGAAAAGGCCAAAGTGTGGCTCAATGCCAAGCCAGCACTCGCAAAAAGTGATGAAGCAAGCAATATGGAGAAGAGAGTTGGGCGAAAGATGATGAAGTTGGATTCCATAGAGAAAGAGCAGCCCACGGAGGAAGTTGTGGACTGGAAAGGAAAACCCACACATAACGAAGGCAAGAAACATAACCCGATACCTAGCTGGGGGAGGGGGGATTACCTCGTTGCCGGGGAGTTTGACGGCCTCCCTATCTTGCGGGATCAGACCTCGCTCGCGAAGCTTGCGGAGATCGCTCTCCCGTGTCTCTGATCGCCGCCAGCCGCCGTCGGTGACACGGGTAGCGGTGGCGCCTTTCTTTCCTCCGGCGGCGCTGGTACCAACGGCAGATGACGATTTCTTTGGTTTCCCCATTGCGCTACGGCGGCGCCGGCGGTGGAAGCGCAGAAGGGAAGATGGAAATGTGGAAGGAAATCCCAGCGCGCAGCAAGAATCGCTAGAGCGCAAGGAGGCAGTGAAAACAAGAACTGATGCGGTGAAAACAAACCGCGGCTTTACCCAATGATTATAACGACGAAGACGACGCACGGCAGCCGTCCATCCAGAAGACCTAACGCCAACGGCAGATCTGACCGTACACGTGTCAGCATCACAACGAACCGTCGTCACCACGCCGTCCACTACGCGCGGAAATCGAGGAGACGCCGTAATTATCTCCACGCCGCGCGTGACCGGTCAATTCAAGGTCAGCAAGTGGGACCCACGTTCGTCCAGTCAAATCATCTCTGGCGTAGCAGACGCTTGAGGTCATTGATCGTCAGCACTGATGTCATCAAAATCTATACTAGCACCAACTACAATTCTTGGGCTCCACAGCTAAGAGTACTCACTCGAATCTTCGATTCGACTAAATACTCGGGGGCTACTCCTATCAGGAGCGCTGGCCGCGCACCCGAAAGACCGATAAAGACAAAATATTTCTTCGAGTCCTACGTCGAGTCTACGACTCCACTACGGACTAGGGGCTACTCCCATAAGCATCCGAAATTTTTTGTGTCCTACGGACTTAACAACTGAACAATGTTTTGAACTAAAGTCTCCGCTCGAGTCTACGAATCGAACAGACACTCGGGGGCTACTCCCATAGGGAGCGCTGGTCGCGCACCCTATGAAGTCTTCGACTGTGATCTTTCGGATCAGCCTACAAAATCTTTTCGGCAACTCTGCCCCAACAAAACGCTGAGTGAGCAATGATCTCCTTGGCCACCCGAAACACCTCCGCGGTGATAAACATTCGGATGCTGTGTCTGCGACGCAAAGATAAGACCTACATATATCATCTGGTGGCCTGGTAATGCACACAACTGCGCTCTGCTAGTAAAAACCCATGCTAACATGTGCGATGAAAAATCCCGACGGACGCGTTGGGTACATCAATTAAATTCACTGGAATTCCACTCCTGTAAGTCCTCCGTGGCCTGAGTCGAATTACGCCAGCATGTGTTCCAGTTTCGAGTTGAGGGACTCGAATCTGAGGAAGATCGTGTTGTTTCGTCCTAAGACAGTTAACTGTCCCTGATTCGTCGGGTGAGTCAGGCACGCGCATCAACAATCCCTACACACATACTGTTAATACATAGTTGCACCCGAAGGATTAAAGAGTCCTCAGCCGAATCTACGATTCGACTGATCACTCGGGGGCTACTGACATGGTTATACCCTACGGGTACGTTGTCTCAGCATACCTGTTCTAGCCCAAGGAAGGCCCACGGTGGATATACGCCGGCCCATGAAGATTTTCGGGTGGCCCAGGCCCATGACGCCTTCGAATCCTTGGAGAACAAGACTAGAGTAGATAGGAAATTCAAAGGGGTAAAACCCTAGAACCTGTAACCTACTAGGACTACGCGCGGGACCTGCCTAAGTCTATATAAAGGCCAGGAGGGCACGACCTAGAGCTCTCGACTCATACTTTCGCATACACACCTCCACGCCAGATCGAATCTGCGCACCCTTGTAACCTTCGGTTCCACCGTAATCAAGAGCAGACAAGAAGGAGTAGGGTTTTCCCTCCGGGGGCCTGAACCTGGGTAAATCTCGTGTCCCCTGGTTGCTTGTCTGTTAACCGTTCCACGATCTCCAGCATCCCCATCTTCTCCAAAACCCAAGTCCATAACAATGGGCATTGACGATTCGAAACCTCGTCAACCACAACGACACTAAATTATACCCAAATATTCTAAAGGTGTTGGAATCCCAATCTCAATTATTTCAATTGATGGCCCAATCAGATGGTCAACATTAGCAACAAACTTCTTTAGAATGACTAACAATAATAACACCAAGGATGATCTTGTGACAAGACCATAAGCCCAAAAAATCTATGGAGACATAGGATACTTATAAAGAGCATACTAATCAGGTTACCTGTTTCCTATGTGAAGGAACTGATCATGTCCCTATCCAATGCCACATATATCTTGTAGTTCAACATATGAAAAGTCAAGGATGAAAATTTTCAACCTCCCAACGATAACCCTAAAGGTACAATATCCACCAATACTTCAAAGTAAATTTTCAAGATGCAATCAAGTAAATTTCCTTTTAAGGGTGGTAGTACCCGAGTTGTCTTAAAACCCAATCTTTTTTTCTAGCCTTCGCGAATCTCGGGACGAGATTCCTTTTAAGGATGGTAGCCTGTCACATCCCAAATTTTTCCAAATTTTGAAATGTGAAAAATAAACAAACAAAAGAAATAAAGGATGAAATTTAGGGGAAAAGAAACTTTTTGTTCCTCTAATGGAAATACCAAAACCTTACTTAAACAAAAAAATAATTTTTAATTATAAAGTGACAAAGAATATTTCAAAAAAAAATCAAATTCATGTCATGCATCATCATCTTTAAGCCCTTGCATTTTAAACCCGTGGAAAAAAATGATAAACCTAAAACCTAAACACTAATAAGAGAAATCACCATCAAGTTCAATACAGGACTATGGCTATGTTCCATATAAAAATTTAGCAACATCATTCCTAAATAATCTATAATGATAAACAACAATATAACAAAACCATGGGAATTGTTTTCACTCTATTTGGAGCCATAGATAAAAAGTTATCTCTACTACTTATAAAGGAGCAAACAAAAACTTCGCTAAATGTACCCCGTCAAACTATACATGGACAGACTAAAACCACATGATCAAGCCCACTAATCAGATCTCGGTGTGCAATTAGCAATTTAGAATGACGGACGGAATACTCTGACCTCACTGAGTAGGCAAAATAAGAAACATCACCCCATGTCCTCTGATCGCTGGTTTCCTAAAAAAACGGATCGCTCAAGAAAGGAAAAAAGGAAAGTGCTTGCCATCGACGCACGCCATCACCACACCCTCGCCGTGAACCTGGACAATGGCGTTCTCACGGCCCTGGACGATGCCCTCTACGAGCATGTTCACGAACGACACCCTCGCCCGCGTCGTGTGCCTGGAAGGTGCCCACGCGGGGACCCTTGACGACGGCGCCCTAAGGGCCTTCCTAGACGGTGCCGTTGCGCCTTGCCTGCACGACGCCCTTTCCGCCATCCTCTTGGCAGAAACATCATTTTCATTCTGTAAAAAACTGATACAAATCAGTGCTACAAGTAATCTTCCAAACTGTCTATACTTTCAGGTACAAGTATCAATCTGCCCAGCAAAGTGCCCAGGTATCAACATAATTTCGCTTACGGGCATTATACAGTTTGCTAATCGACAGCTCTAGCAGTTCCTAATCAAAACAAGCTAATTCTTCAGACCAATACCTGTTCAGTTAACACTCCCCCTCAAGATGGGTGATATATATTGATAATTCCCATCTTGCTACATGCTGCATTGCTCTGCTTTGCTGCCAATCCTTTTGTTAGACAGTCTGTAACCTGTTGTCCTGTGGGTATATAGTTTATCTTAATTATATCTGCATCCAACTTCTCCTTGATGAAGAATCTGTCTATCTCCACATGTTTAGTCCTGTCATGCTGAACTGGGTTATTTGCAATGCATATGGCAGATTTGTTATCACACCAGACATTTAAGTGCCTTGACTTCAACATCTTCAATTCACTTAGAAGATTTCTAACCCACAACATTTCACTTAGCCCTTGGGACAAAGCTCCGTATTCCGCCTCTGCGGTTGACTTCGACACAACTGATTGCTTCTTACTTCTCCATGCTACTAAGTTGCCTCCAAAAAATACACAGTATCCTGATGTGGACCGTCTATCATCGAGACAACTCGCCCAATCTGCATCACTATAACCATTAATGGTGAGATGTCCATTACTTCTAAATAGCAGACCCTTCCTTGGTGTCCCCTTTAGGTATCTTAAGATTCTCTGGACTGCATCCATATGTGCACTCCTAGGTTCATGCATATATCTGCTTACTATACTTACAGCGTAAGCAATGTCAGGCCTTGTGTGACATAAATAAAGTAATCTCCCTACAAGCCTTTGGTACTTCTCCCTATCCACAAGTTCTCCAGACTGAGCTGTGATATTATCGTTTTGATCAATAGGGGTAGCAGCAGCTCTACATCCTATCATCCTAGTCTCCCTAAGGAGATCAAGGGTGTATTTCCGCTGTGATAAAACAATTCCTTTCTCTGACCTTGCCACTTCTATGCCCAGAAAATATTTCAATTGACCCAAATCTTTTACTTCAAAGGTCTTGCTCAAACACTTTTTGAGTTCTAATATCTCCTCCTCATCATCACCAGTAATTATGATATCATCAATGTATACTGCTAGAATAGTAATCTTGCATGATGAATGCTTGTAGAAGACAGTGTGGTCACAATTGCATTGCGCATACCCAATATCACATATTGCATGCCTAAATCTGTCAAATCAGGCCCTTGGGGATTGTTTCAAGCCATATAAAGATTTCTTGAGTCTGCACACATTTTCTTTAGTTCCAAAAGATGCTAAGCCTAGAGGGACTTCCATATAGACTTCTTCATGTAGATCGCCATGAAAAAATGCATTCTTCACATCCAATTGATGCAAGGGCCATCCGAAATTAGCTGCGCATGAAATTAGTATCCTTACTGTATTCATCTTAGCCACCGGAGCAAAGGTCTCATCATAGTCAATACCATATGTCTGACTATACCCTCTAGCAACCAATCTTGCTTTGTATCTCTCAATCTTCCCTTCAGGATTTTGCTTGATTGTGAACACCCATTTGCAGCCGACTGATTTCTTGCCGTTTGGAAGATTAGTTAATTCCCAGGTTTGGTTCTTCCTTAATGCCTCCAACTCCTCTCTCATTGCAGCACGCCATTTTGGGTCCATTTTAGCTGTTTGCCAATCTGAAGGAATGATAACAGCTTGAAGTGCAGCCACAAAGGCTCTATATGATGGTGATAGAGCTTCATAAGAGATATAGTTGCTAATATCATTTTCAAACCCGTATCTCTGCACAGATTTTGTTGTTGCTACACGCCTTCCTTTTCTTAGGGCAATTGGCATGTCCAACGAACTCTTAGATGCATTTAACGAACTACCATCGCCAACTGAATCTTGTGACTGATCTTGCTGCATCCCTTGCACTTCATGAATTCTTTATTCTGCATCCGGCTGCTGCTCATTTGACTGCTCCTGCTCCCCCTGCTCTACGGCCTGCTGCAGCTGCTCCCCTTGCTCTACGACTGGCTGCTCCTCCCCCTGTATTTCAATACGAGGCCTTCGAGAATAGACATGCAATTCTTTGCCTTCAGTTCTTCTAGAAGCAGGATTTGTAGGCCCTATCCTTGCATTACCTTCTCTAAGAGGAATAGGAATGGTCCCAACAATAGGAGGCTGAGACTGAACACCACTTGTTAGTCGTTTGCTGCTCAATCTGAGAATAACTCTCCCCCTCTTGACCATTCCTTCCTGTCAAAGAATGGTCAAGTGCTTCAAAAAGACCACTTAGTTCTGTTCGTTCACCATAGAAAGGTTCAGATTCACAAAATGTAACATCCATACTGACAAAGGTTCGCCTTTCCGTGGGATTCCAACACCTATATCCTTGCTGTCCTGATGGATAACCAATAAATATGCATTTCACCGCCCTTGGATCCAACTTACTCACTGATGGCCGATGATCCCTGACAAAACAGGTGCAACCAAATACCTTGGGAGGAACAATGAATTTATTTTGACCGAACAATAATTGGCAAGGAGATTTCATACCTAGAATCCTTGAGGGAGTACGATTGATAAGATCTATTGAAGTGAGAACAGCTTCACTCCACAAGAACTTTGGCAAATTCATAGTATTTATCAGTGAGAGAGCAACTTCTAAAATGTGCCTCTTCCGTTCTGCTACTCCATTCTATGGGGGAGTGTCAGGATAAGAGGTTTGATGTAATATGCCTTTTTCTGAACAGAAACTTCCAAACAACTTGTTGACATACTCTGTCCCATTATCAGTTCTAACCATCTGTACCTGCACTTTAAATTGTGTTTGCACATAGTTATAAAAATTCAGGAAGCATTGAAACACTTCATCTTTGTGTCTCATAAGATATAACCACGTCATCCGCGAGTAACAGTCAATAAAATTTACAAAATACTGCATTCCACCCACTGATGTAATAGGGCAAGTCCATACATCAGAATGAACAAGAGTAAATGAAGAAATACTTCTTAATCCTCTACTCACATAAGATGTTCTAGTATGCTTAGGATACTCACATGCATCACATTTTAGGTGAGTCTTATCCACTCCATTCATTACATCTGGAAATACTCTACTCATCTTATCAAAAGCCATATGACCCATTCGACAGTGATGAATCATCACAAGAGCTTCCTTCTCAACCGAGGTTGCTGCAAACACCGCTTGCCTTGACTTGTCCAGGTCTAGGTACCACAGACCTCTATGCCTAGTTCCTGATCCAATCTTCCTTACAGTCAGACTCTCCTGAATTAGACAAGCCCTTTTGTTAAGCATTATGCAGCAGTCTAGTTGATCTATCAATGCACTCAACGAGACTATGTTCACGGGAAAGGAAGGAACATGCAGAACATATGATAGATTGATATCTTGTGTGCATTCTACTGACCCAACTCCCTTTATTTGTTGTGCAGTACCATCTGCGGTTTGTATAGTCTCAGAATGTGTTGAGGGGAATAATTTATAAGTTTCAAACTCCTTTAAATTACCAGTAACATACTTAGTTGCTCCCGAATCTAAAATCCATTCAGAATTAGATCTATGTACTGCTACAGATGCGTATTCAGTATTACCTTCATTGGTATAGACAAAGTGTGCGAATTGCCCAAAATCATCACACCGTTCTTCCTTCTTCTTGCCATTGTTATGCTCACCGTTATTCTCAATATTAGCTGAGCTAGATGGCTCCTCGGTGACTGTCATATTAGCTCTTGCTCCCCTCTGATATGCATGACCACCTCTCCTGCCTCTATAGCCCCTATAGTTGTTGTAGGTTCCTCTGCCATGTCCTCTTCCTCTACCATGCCAAGGTGTCGTGCAATCATTACTCAAATGACCTTTCACTCCACAATCATGACAGTTTCGGTACTCTGCAACAAGATAGGCTGGTTTCATGGCTGATTGTTCTTTTATGTTCTCCCTCAACCTTGATTCATCTTGGGCAACTGCAGCAATAGCTTCCTGCAGTGAAGGTAGAGTAGTCTAGTGCAGTAATGTTGCCTTCCTGCCCTCAAATGCAGGATGCAGACCCTTCAAAAACTTCAATACTCGCTTCCCCTCAATCAACTTGTTTGCAGTTGCCACACATTCAGCATGCTCTAGCTTCAACGGATTAAAATGGTCAAGATCATCCCACAATTGCTTTAGCTCCCCCACATATGTCATCACTAGTTTGTTGCCTTGGACCAGGTCATGAACCTTGTCTTCGATTTGAGAGATCAACATAATATTCCCTTTTCCTGAGTACATTTCCTCCAGGGCCTTCCAAACTTCTGCAGCTATAGAGAGAGCTTCCACAGAAGCTGCAACAGATGGGGTCAGAGAATTTAACAACCAAGTAAGCACCAATGAATCAGTAGCACTCCACTTCCTCCATTTTACACTCTCCTCATCCTCTGGTGCTTTATCCTTCCCAAGAACATAGCCCTCAACATCCTTGGTTCTCAAGATTCTCAGACCCCTTCTTGACCAACTCAAATAATTCCCAACGCCTTCTAGCTTAACCTCATTTGGCATGAGCTCAAGTTTGTGGTTTACCTCAACTTGTGAGACCTCCCTTGTGCCAGATCCAGGAGCTTCAGCCCTGGCAGCAAGCAGATCTGCGAGCTTGTTCAGCACCTGACTCATCTCACCCTCCATCTTCTAAGCCTTCCCTCTCTTGATTCCACCACCAGCAGCTTCTCCTGGAACAGATTTCACTTCCTGGATGGAACCAGTGCTTCATGCGCCACCATCTTCACCAACTCCGTCAAGGTGGCCACCAATGTCTCTACCCTTGTCTCCCTATGCTCTGATACCATGTAGAATACAAGGGTCCTAACCTGCTGCCTTGTGTGTGGTGGCTAGGGTTTCTACTGAGGGGCAGAACACACACAACACATATATACTAGTTAGGTGGGCCAAATGGGCCAAGCCAATAACATGTCCAGAATACCTCTTCAGCCCAATACCTGTTCAGTTAACAAAACAGTAGGTACAAATCAGAGTGCCCAGGTATAATATATTGTACTAAATCTTATCCCTATTATGAAAAGGCTAACAGGTTGAATCCACAAGATTTCTTATCTACTTCTTAGGTAAAGAGGGCATAAAAAATCTTGGTAGATTCTATAGTGAGCGGATCATATCTTCAGCATCATAGATGATAAAGTTGCATTTCAGATACGAATTATAATCTGAATGATATGGAAAGTTTGTATGTAAAACAAACTTCTTTATCATGTCTGTCTGCACCATAACATTCAGGTTGAACCTTGCAAAATAAATATTGTCGGAATTCTGGCACACTTACTAAAACAATCCATACATGTCCATCAAATAAGATATCTACACCATGCAAGAAGTAGTTGCAGAAGTAGTCTCCACAAAGACAGGCAGTAGTTCGAGGGCAAAGGTCCAGTGTATAACCATTTAGTTCACCTAACATGAGAGCACGGTATGGTAAGCATTATAGGCAAGAATATAGTACTGACTTCTTACTGCTTAGGATTTTGCTACCCCATTATATTGTTCTTTCAATAAACAATTAAGGGAGAGCATATATAAGAGAAGAGTTGCCACGGATCAAGACGTAAAATAAATGGTTCGTATATAAAACAGTATACAGCTAAAATCAGAAACCAACGGTGAATTTCGTACAACATTCTTTACAAGATCTAATTTACCGCTAAAGAAAAGACATGAATGATTAACTTGATTTTGCACGGGTTTTCTCTTTTTTCGTTCAGCGACTAAAACCAATGAATAATCTTGTCTAAACTTGAAAAATAGCATGTATATTTGATCTACAAATAATTTCTTAACAATGTTATAAATTAAGTCGAGTGTTAAGGTTGTGGGACACTATAATTAGCATGTATGCCTACAATATGACAAGTACCATGTCTTTCTATTTATACCACATGTTTTAACCTGGACTATCCACATGCTACACCTGGGAAATGAAGGGTGCTAGAGAAAATACTAAACCAATGGAGATACCAAGAACACCTGGATCAAAATGAAATGACAGTAGCCTTGGGAAACATAGAAAGTGGGCATCTCTCGAGCTGGCAGTATTTGTCAAACGGTGGTGCTTGACAGATTACTCCTTACTGATGGCATGATGGTTGTTATGCAAGGGTGCATTGCTGTAAATGATGAGCATGTGAAGGAGATGACAACGCAGACGCCCAAGACGTCTGCAGCCAAGAAGATTCATACTAACATCAGTCTTCTGAGTGAACCATAGTTTACAAAAGGAAATCTACATGGCCGTAAGCCATATCATCCGAAATTATCATTTTGTGAACTGAACATATACGCTAATTCCTCAGCTTGGTATATACAACCAAGACCAACTAAGTCCAATGTCCTTAGGAAGCTCTTGAAAAATTCCCTATCAATTGGGGTACTGTTAACTGTGTTTTTATGCCTCCTCATAACCTTGTCTAGCGATTGGAAGCAGTACCATGCCTCGGGAGTGCAATCACCATCCACAATTGGTGTTTCTGTGAAAATAAACCAACACGAGAATATTAAGTATGTGGCTTGGGAAATCAGCAACTTATGTAAACCAATGGACCAAGTAAACCACAAATCGAACTGGAAAAGAACACGTTGCAGACATGTAAAATATAACAGGTAATCTGGTTTATTTGTTAAGACATGAGCACATAATTGGACTGGCATCAACTAAAATAAACAAGCCATGTTGTTCATTCAGATTCAAAGATATATTCAAAATAAATAAATAGGGAAATCCTAACTCCTATGGCGTCAGGTACCCAACAACATCGAAATAAATTTAGGACTGGAATGACCAAACACTTTATAGAAAAATCTACTCTACAAAACTACAGTGAGATGCATACCAAGTACAAAATACCAAAATGGAATTCAGCTTATTACAAGAAGGATTCATACCCTAGACACACTATGCCGATTGAGTATATCGTGCGCAATAATTATTTAGCAGAGAAGTGCAGCATTTATCTATAGACTACAACACAGTACGCGCACTGCTTCACTAAGCATCAACGCACTTTGATTTGATGCTAGGAAACACTGCTCAGACAAACTTGAAGACAGCAGCATGATCAGCATCTAAACTAACCAATGCATCTATGATCTATTATTCATCTATTGAAAAACAGTCTCATTCTAGCTAATAGTCCATAGAGTGCCACAAGATGAGTAACCAAAACAGGATTTTTAGACTTCTACTAACATTTTTTCTACTATGACAATGAAGGAACAAAGTTTCCATATGATATCTTGGGAATTTTCCCATTCAGCTACTAAACAGTGAAAGGAAGATCTCTAATAAAAATGATCCTCCAAATGTTAATCATATGATCTTCTTCAATCTTGTTACCTTCCTTTGGCTGGAATATATGAGCGAGTGACTTCATCCCAGAATGCAACATAGGCATAGCGTACCTACAAGAACAACAAGCATCAGCGAACAAACAACAAAACAACTTGAGAAATACTAGACCTTTTTCACAAACACTTCTTTCATCCATCTAATGCAAATCTAATGGGTCACCAAACCCTTTTCAGACGTTTCCCATGAAATCCTAAAAAGATAAATCAATTTTCTGAATTATCTACTATATACACAACTGACAAGTAGTGCACCATAGTGATAAACATAAAGAAACCTATTAAGAATAGTCGTCCATACCAAATTTTCAGATAATTCATTGGTGGCTAATTGTTTGCCAAACAAATAATTTAAACTAAGATACACTCATGAAAACTTGGAGAAACAGGAGTGAAGAAAATATATGTTGATTAATCAACAAAATTTACACATAAATCAAATCTAGAACTACAGTGTAAGAATCAAAACAAATGATATCAGTTGATTGAACAAATCAACATATATCCTATCATTTGTATACCCTGTAAATACATGTCCGAATTCCCCATCCAGATTAGTACACTACCAGTGGGAAGGGAAAGCAAGATGTATACAAATGTTGGAAAAAACCTGTCCGAAAGATTGAGCTACATGAGCCAAAAATCATCTTCTCAAGCATTGCTTAACGCAATGCTCTGGGTGTGCGAGGTGCGGGGGCGAAGGCGTGGGGCGCCGACGGCTAGGAGGAGTGGATGTGATGGTAGGGCGTTGGAGGAAGCAGCACGCCCGAGGCCTGGGCCAGTGGCGGCGGCGGCGTGGGTCTATGGCTATGTCAGCAGCGTCAATGGACGGGGCAATGAGCCAATGACATTGGCCAGAGACGAATCGAGAAGACCTGATACGAGGCGAGGAAGGCGAATTACTGGTCGCGGGCGAGCTGGGAAGGGGCGTCGGCCACATGCCGTACTTGGTCCACTCAGGAGGCTCGCGACATGGCGAGCACGCCGGAGCAGAGCGCCCTCGCATGCTTCTGGCAGCGCTCGCTCTGATTCAGTCCCGCCTAAGGAGCCGGCGCTGCAGAGCCCTCCAACCCGTGCGTGGTGACATCGGCTGCGCCTACGGAGGACACGCCTCCGCCTCCGTCGGTGCCTACCTGTAAGGCCCAGGATCTCCGTCGATATTATTTCTGGTAGTTCGGTTTTTAGATACAAAGAGAATCAGAGTAAGTTTGCGGAGGAAGTGACGAGAGGGAGAGAGAGATACAGGAGTTCAGTTATATCTTCGACACCTCCCTTCTCGGGATCGCTACTATTTAAAGACCCAATTCTTAGGGTCCAGTCTCTTGCTTGGCTAGCGGGGACGCGTCGATCGTCTGACGTGGGCCGTGGTGATAGGCGCCTCTCCCGTTGACGTGGCAGCTGATATAGACGTGGTTGTACCGGGCTGGGGCCTGACATTCCCCCCTCCTTCACTACCGGCTTGACCCCAAGCCGGAGCTTGCGGAAAACGAGCACGGAGCCGCGCTTCATCTTCCCAAGTGGCCAAGAAAACAGGTAGCGACGACCACTGGATCAGCACTTGAGAACGCACCGTCGACCCGTGCAAGTACTGACGACGTTGGAGAACTTGCAGTGGTTCATCCGGGCTCGCGGTGGTATCCGGCGCATCTTCACTTGGTGTAGGTGGAAGTCGCACTTGATCATCACTGAGAGGAGGATGAGCTCGACGCAGGAGAGAGACATGCACCACTGGGTGAATCAAAGCTCTCTCCGGTAACTTGAGCTTGTAAGAGACCACACCCACACGTGCTTCCACATGAAATGGTCCAAAATAACGGAAAGCCAGCTTGTGACTAGCCCTGTCAGCCACTGATGTTTGCACATACGGTTGAATCTTGAGAAACGGCCAATCTCCCACAGCAAACTGTCGTTCAGATCGATGTTTGTCAGCCTGATCTTTTATGATCTGTCGAGCGCGAGTGAGGTGATGCTTCAACATGTCCTGCATCAGAGCCCGCTCCTCCAACCAAGTGGTCAAATCAGCGGATTGACAGACAGAAGTATCAATGATGCCGAAGTGTCGTGGTGGGTGCGCATAGAGAGCTTCAAAATGCGATGTACGAATAGCAGTGTGGTAAGAGTTATTGTACCAGTACTCCGCAAGAGGAAGCCAATGATGCCACTGTGACGGGCAAGCATGCACGAAGCAGCGCAAGTATGTCTCCAGGCACTGATTGACGCGTTCAGTTTGGCCGTCCGTTTGCGGGTGACGCGAAGAACTCATGGCCAGTTCCGTCCCAGTCAGGCAAAACAATTCCTTCCATAGGGTGCTGGTGAAGATGGGATCATGGTCTGACACCAAAATCTCCGGCAAACTATGTAGCTTGAACACGTTGTCGACAAAAGCCATGGCCACTTGTTGTGCATTGAACGAATGAGAAAGGGCAATGAAATGTGCATACTTAGTGAGCTTGTCAACGACCACCAAAATGCAGTTGCAGTTCCGTGAGAGAGGGAGACCTTCAATAAAATCCATAGTCACCATATGCCACGCGTGTGGAGGCACCGGGAGAGCTTGCAGAAGGCCCGGATACTTGATGCGTTCAGATTTAGATTGTTTGCAGACTGTGCAGTGATCCACATATTCCTCCACTGACCGCTTCATCCCTTGCCAAGCAAAATGACGGTGCAGCCGATGGTAAGTAGCTCGCTGGCCAGAGTGGCCACCCACACGACTGTCATGAACCGATCGAAGGATCATATTCCGGAATACTGGATCCTTGCCAATCAAGACGCGACCATTCTTGTGAATCAACCCATTTTGTAACTCAAAATCGACCATCGATGCATCACCAGCAGCAATCTTGGCCAGCAACTCTTGAATTTCCGAGTCTGAACTGTAACTATGAATGACCTGCTCGAGCCAACTAGGCACACTGACAGTAAGGGCGAGCAGTTCACCACCCGTGACTCGAGACAATGCATCCGCGGCACCATTTGACGAGGTTTCGACTCGTCAATGCCCATTGTTATGGACTAGGGTTTTGGAGAAGATGGGGATGCTGGAGATCGTGGAACGGTTAACAGACAAGCAACCAGGGGACAGGAGATTTACCCAGGTTCAGGCCCCCGGAGGGAAAACCCTACTCCTGCTTGTCTGCTCTTGATTGCGGCGGAACCGAAGGTTACAGGGTGCGCAGATTCGATCTGGCGTGGTGGTGCGTATGCGAAAGTATGAGTCGAGAGATCTAGGCCGTGCCCTCCTGGCCTTTATATAGACTTAGGCAGGTCCCGGACATAGTCCTAGTTGGTTACGGGTTCTTTGTTTTACCCCTTTGAATTTCCTATCTACTCTAGTCTTGCTCTCCAAGGATCCAAAGGTGTTATGGGCCTGGGCTACCCGAAAGTCTTTATGGGCCGGCGTATATCCATCGTGGGCCTTCCTTGGGCTAGACTAGGTATGCTGAGACCACGTACCCGTAGGGTATAACCATGTCAGTAGCCCCCGAGTGATCAGTCGAATCGTAGATTCGGCTGAGGACTCTCCAATCCTTCGGGTGCAACTATGTATTAACAGTATGTGTGTAGGGATTGTTGATGCGTGTGCCTGACTCACCCGACGGATCAGGGTCAGTTAACTGTCTTAGGACGAAACAACACGATCTTCCTCAGTTTCGAGTCCCTTAACTCGAAACTGGAACATATGCTGGCGTAATTCAACTCAGGCCGCAGAGGACTTACAGAAGTAGAATTCCAGTGAATTTAATTGATGTACCCAACGCGTCCGTCGGGATTTTTCATCGCACCTGTTGGCACGAATTCATACTAGCAGAGCGCAGTCGGGTGCGTTGCCAGGCCACCAAATGATATCTGTAGGTCTTATCTTTGCGTCACGGACGCAGCATCCGGACATTTGTCACCGCGGAGGTGTTTCGGGTGGCCAAGGAGATCGTTGCTCACCCAGCGTTTTGTTGGGGCAGAGCTGCCGAAATGTTTTCGCATACTGATCCGAAAGATCGCAGTCGAAGATTTCGTAGGGTGCGCGACCAGCGCTCCCTATGGTAGTAGCCCCCGAGTGTCTGTTCGAGTCATAGACTTGAGCGGAGACTTTTATCCAGGTCGGTACACAATCTTGTAATGGAGACCCAACAGCTTAGTCAACGCTTTTCTTTGCCATGGTGTGTGCAAGCGTTGTTCATCCAAACAAGCTAAACTGATATGGTCAGATTGAATTGTGAACTCCTGAACCTGCAGGTACGACCGCCAGTGATCAACAGCAAGCATAATCGCCAAGAATTCCTTTTCGTATGCAGATAATCCACGGTTCTTTGGGCCCAATGCCTGACTCAAGTAGGCAATGGGGTGCCCCTCCTGGGATAGAATCGCACCCACACCACCATCTGATGCATCCGTCTCCACCACAAAGGGTTTGGCGAAATACGAAATTGCCAGAACTAGGGCTGTCACCAGCGCTTGCTGTAACTGTCGGAAAGCTGTTTCTGTCACTTCTGTCCAGCGAAATTCCACCCCTTTCTTCAACAGATCTGTCAGGGGCCTGCGGATCTGGCTGAAATGACGCACGAATTTACGGTAGTATCCCGCTAATCCTGGAAACCCGCGCACTTCTTTGATTGACAGAGGAGAAGACCATTTATGCACTGCTGCAATGTTCTTCGGGTCGGTTGCGATGCCTGATGCACTGATCACATGTCCCAGGTACACTAGATGTTGTTGTGCAAAAGTACACTTGCTCTTCTTCACCTTGAGCTGGTGTTGGTCTAACAGCTCTAGCATTTGACGCAGAATACGAGCATGCTCCTCCAAGGTCTTGCTATATACCAGGATATCGTTAATAAACACCAACACCCCTTTGCACAACAATGGTGCTAGAACCGTGTTCATGGTGTTCTGAAATGTGGCTGGTGCACCCGTCAAGCCGAAAGACATAACCCGAAACTCATAGTGACCATTATGTGTTTTGAAAGCTGTTTTCCCCTCATCCTCAGGTTGCATCCGGATCTGATGGTAACCGGCCCTCAAATCCAAACTAGTGAACCACTAGGCCCCCGCAAGTTCATCAATCAGTTCCTCGATAATTGGCAATGGATAACGGTTCTTGATGGTAATCACATTGAGGTGCCGATAATCGATACAAAAACGCCATGTCAAATTTTTGAGCACTAGAAGCACCGAGGAAGCAAAGGGACTGGAACTGGGCTGAATAATCCCTTGTTTCAGCATTGCTGCAATCTGCTTCTCAATCTCATCCTTTTGAGCAGGACTATAGCGGTATGGTCTGAGATTGACCGGTTTAGCACCAGGAATCAAAGGTATAGCATGGTCAAATGAGCGTGCTGGTGGCAATGTTGTAGGAGCAGCAAAGAGAGTGTCAAATTCAGCCAAAACTGTGTCAATTTCTGTTGGAAAACTCTGTTCTGACTGATCGCTCTCCTCCACTAACTGAACTTCCACAATTCCAGTTACTGATGCCTGCTGAAGCATGCTAATCAACACCTTCGGGTCCACCTCCTGACAGCTACCAATCTGTGCGCGGATGCCTGAGAGGACCACCATCTTGCCCTCGTTCCAAAAGGCTAGGCGCTTACCAATCCAGGCAATGCCCATAGGATTATGAGACTGATACTAATCCATGCCAATGGTAACATCATAACTTCCCAAGGGCAGCACCTTCAGATTAGAACGGAAAGTAGTCCCCTGACACCACCACTCACAACCCAGAAGTTCCTTGTCACAGGTAAGGATGCCCCCATCCGCAATCTTGACCTGTATAGGTGGAATGGAACCAATCGTGCCACTGAGCTGATCGGCAATTCGCTCGTTGACAAAGCAATGTGAGCTTCCCGAATCAACCAACATAAGCAATGGGTGTTTCTGAATTTGTCCAAGAAGTCTGAAGTTACTAGGAGCTTCGGTGCCGCCCACTACAGCTGCCGAAATTGCTAGCGACTCCCCTTGATGCTCGGCCTCCACAGCTGGTTCTTCCAGGGCATCAAAACCCATAGCATCAAGCATCTCTTGCATGACGTGGAGTTGCACCGTCGTAGCGCATTGATGCCCTGGTGTCCACTTCTCGCCACAGATAAAACAGAGGCCGCGAGAGCGACGGTAGCTCTTGAGTGCAGAAGCACGTTCGTCAGGCTTGACCGGTGTCGCCTCCCGTGCCGCCTCCAGACCGCGCTTGTCCTCCGCAGTCCTCGACGCCCGTGGAGCAGCAGACGCACTCGCCATCGGCGTAATGGCAAGCCCGCTACGATCCCCACCGCTTGCCGTCAGGAATGGTCGCGGTGGCAGTTTGCCATGAGAGGACCACTCAATGCGTCGCGAGTCCTTCCGCTTCAGAATCTCCAACGCTTCTTCCTGCAAGAGAGCCATAGAAACAGCAGCTTCCAATCCTTTTGGTTGATGAACAAGCAAAACAACACGAATCTCATCCCGCAACCCATCGACAAAACGAGATGGAAACAACTCAGGATCCCAAGTATTGGAGTGCGCACGCAAAGCATGCATTAGCTCCATGAACTCCTGAACATAAGCATCTACCGTTCCCGTCTGTTTGAGGTGAAACAATTGCCGCAGCAACCGCTGGAAATCATCCTTGCCAAATTTCTCACACACCAACGCACACAATCTACTCCAAGTTAATTGGTCTAGATGAATTCCACTATTCTCTATCCACAGCTGTGCCCCCCCCCCCTTCGAAATGCATAGTTGCCGAATCAACCCAATCCTCTGGTGGCACACGAAACACCCGAAAATAAGATTCACATTGACGCTGCCACGATTTTGGTCTCTCGCCTCCAAATGCAGGAAAATCCATTCGTGACCGAGGCACATGCCCACCCGACGAAATCCCTCCTCCCCGAGAATACTGCCCGCCGTAATCGTGGCCAAACGCAAAAAGGATCAGGAGCCAAGGACGTACCCTTTGCCGGAGGTGTCGAGAGGGACGGATCCCCTCCACCCGACAACCCCCGATGCTGATGTATGTCGTGGTGGCCATCTGGCCCGTGGTGGAGCTCTCCGTGGTGCTCCTCCACTCCCCTGCTCTCCGCGAGCTCGTGGGTCACCCGTGGATGCAGCTAGCGCCGCCAGATCGATGCTGAGGATCGGATTTAGCGCCACGCGCCCCAACTGCTGGCGCAGCATGTTGATGTCGTTGCGCATCTCCACCATGGCGCCCTCCACCTGCGGCTTCCACGCCACCAGGTCCTGGATGATGCCCTGCGTCTCGGTGACGGTGGTCTTGACCACCCACAGAGAGACATCTCGCGAATCGCCGTTGTCAGATCCTCCATCCTGCTTCGATAGCCCCGATCGAAACTAGCTCTAAGATACCAAATGTAAGGCCCAGGATCTCTCTCGATATATTTCTGGTAGTTCGGTTTTCAGATACAAGGGGAATCAGAGTAAGTTTGTAGAGGAAGCGATGAGAGGGAGAGAGAGAGATACATGAGTTCAGTTATATCTTCGACACCTCCCTTCTCAGGATCGCTACTATTTAAAGACCCAATCCTTAGGGTCCAGTCTCTTGCTTGGCTGGCGGGGACGCGTCGATCGTCTGACGTGGCCGTGGTGATAGGCGCCTCTCCCATTGACGTGGCAGCTAATGTCGACGTGGTTGTACCGGGCTGGGGCCTGACACTACCGCTGGATAACCTAGCGGCAGAAGCGCGGAGGGGGGATGTGAAGGATGGGCAACTAGCTTGACGAACTTCGACAGGAGCTAGAGAGTGAAGAATGGGGAGATACAGAGTGGGCGAGTCTGATTCAGGCATGAATGTATTTTTGGGTACGACCACGCCCTTGTCACGTTAAGGGTTCCAACAAAAAAATGTCATTTATTTTGGAGATCCTTTATGATTATTATAAGTTTATTTTATAATTGTGCTCGATTGATTATATTGAAAAGTGTGAAATTAAATTCTCTAACCAGGCATGTTGTTGTGGATGTGTTATACTTATGGAGTACCGGACATGAAATAATTTGTCTTGCATTTCTATTAAGTGTATTTCATGCGGTATTACTCCCTTCGGTTTGATTTATTAAGTACGCACATAGTTTAAGAACAACTTTGACCAATAATTCTGGTCAAAATTTTTTACATAATATGTTATAAAAATTATATCATTGGATTTATCTTCAAAAGTAGTTTTTAGTGATATATTTTTAGACATATATTATATATTTTATTAGTCAAAATTAATGGTTAAAGATTTTTTTAAACTACGTGAGTGCCTTATAAACTGGACCCGAGGGAGTATGTTATTTGAGCTACCTTGTATTACTACTCACTCTGTCCTAAAATAACCAACTCATCTTTACTACTCACTCTATTCTAAACACATATTTTGACTAGATACATACGAATATAGACAAATTGAATCATCTTATTTTAGGGAGAGGGAGCTTGCGAAGTTTACGACACAACTAGCTACCATTTTAGTAAAGTCGCTAAAGGACAAATAAGATTAAAAAATTAAAATCTATTAGAGACGTGTGTTGTACGTGCACGCTTACTAGTGATTTATATAAGATAAGAAAGTATACCAAGACTAATAAGCTCACAGCAAAATAACAATACTTAATTGCAAACAAAGTAAATGATATATAAAGATAAATAATTTTTAACTAGAATTATACAAACTGGAATCATCCATTTTGGAACTATAAATCAAAAAATAGGATTTATGAGAAAAAGGGAAAATAAGAAGCCATATAGACTTATGTGTCATACTCAAAATTTAACTAAATTATTTTAGTGCCAACGTGCCTTATATTGAATAGCCATCCGGTGTTGTTCTAATTTACTCTCTGTAAAAAAATTGAATCAATCTGAGTTGATTTGATTTGAGGGATTATACAACCTAAAAACCTATTTTAAGATATTGCGTAAGTAGCCATACTAGGCCAAAAGGCATAAAATAATATTTGTAAATTTATTCGATCAAAACATAGTTTCAAACAGACATAATTGATTAATTTGAATTTTACAAGTCTCTCAGAGTTGTTTTGAGTACATTTAAAACCCTAAAGCAAATGATATAAAAGAAAACAGCTAATATTAAGGAAAGAAATAAAAAAGCTGGCCCAACTTTAGAGCCATAATGAGGCTCTATCTTTTTTTTTTTTCTCTCTCTCTAACTTATTGGACCGAATTCTGGCCCATTTAAACCATCAGCCAATGAAACAACCAAGTCGATCCTCTTCTTCCTCATTCAGGCATGTATTTACAGATAGAACTCACGTTACACATTCCATGGTTGTAGCTCTTCTCCTCCTCTCATGAAATCTAATGGATATTTCCATTCAACATAAAAACAAAAGTTATTTAAAATTTAACGGTGATTTCATTCAGAGTGTTAATTTCCCATTCCCACCTCTTAATCTCTCCAATACAATCTCGTGAACTGAACACCATTAGTTGACATACCTCTCCCTCCGTAGGCTATACCAAAAAGAACCGAGCGTATCACGTCATTCCCCTCAACCTCCTCCGTCACTTTTATTCTCAAACTTTGTCTAAAGGATATCTCTACTGGCTGTACCATCGACGTCTTGTTAGAAATCTTGGTGATTTCATCGGATCGATGTGTTTCTTATGTTGATCCTTTCTCTCGATTAATTTCAAAATTACACTTTCCTTATCGTGGCCTACCTCCAGGACATGGTGGTGTGTCGTTCTTCTGTAGATGACCCCGATGCCCACACCGACGCCGATGCCGACACCAACGCTTCTCCGTCTGTTCGATGTAGTCGTCAAGGCCGCCAACGACTTTGCTGTTAATCCATGAGCCGTCATACGTACCGTCCTCAGGCCACGAAACTCTGGCAGCAGCGTCGCGTCAAGTTCTTGAGCATTCATCGTATCAGGAAGATATCTCAGGTCTCATATTCACGTACGTGATGCATTTTGTGTTGTTTTTCTTTTACAATTTGGAAATCACACAATCTTAATCTAGTGGCTGAAATCAGTTCATTCAAGTGAAGGGGTATCAGCTAATCATAAGCTGCCACTTGTCACATATATTTGTATTTTCGGATTTTTAAACATAGGAACCTACAAACTCGTAAAAATCATAGATTTAGTTCTGTTTATCTAAATTTAGCAAATAATATATCTATGGATTCAAAAAAACGAGTAGAACACAGTGGAGCTATAATTTAGTATTTTTTGACTCGGTTAAAATCACATTTTATACAGAACCATTTGTGGAGTATTTTGAGTATAAAAATTGTTGTGTAAATTATTTTTGAGTGAATCCTTTTGCAAATAGTTGTATATTGAACCCTCTGACCAGAAATATCAACATAAGAAATTAAACATATAATTTTACTGCAGTAGCATTAATCCTATGAGTATAGACTTTTTCTAGTAACAGAAAACGCTACTAAATAATATTTTTACACAAAATGTTGGATTAGGCATCAAACCTATATAAAACGGCTAGTAGAATATTTTTAGTGTTCAGAACCTTGCTATAAAAATTTCTCAAATAAAATCATATTGTATTCTTGTGATTGTTTTGTGTTGTAGTTTTGAGTGTGTGTGCTTTTTTCTTAATTGTATTGTTGTAGACATTGAGGAGTGTGATATTCGCAAGATCAAGGAGAGTATCTAAATATTCTACTATCAAGTCAAGTGATACTTCATCTTTTGTCCTATTATTTTACTTATTGCATTAGTGATATTTTTGGTAGGACTTGCATGGTAGTTTTCAAAGTATAATGCTATGCTATGGTAGATCCTATAGTTTATATATTGGTAGGATATTTCCTAAGTTAAGAGCCATGGTATACTAGAATGCTTAGACTTGATATTAAAATTAGTAGGTGGAAAATTCATGTCATGATATTAGGGAAAGATTATGCCTATGTGTTTTTGACTAAGAAAACAACTTGTTAATGAAACACCTGGGTGGAATGGGACTTGTATGGTTTGTGTGTGGTTACACAGGGCCCATGTCTATGGTTTACCCTGTGTATCACACTTGTGGATGGCCACCCAGGAACAAAGAGATTTGTGATGTTTAGTGTTGAGAAGCTTCCAGTGCAACCACATGGCATATGGGCTCTGCCTTGACCAACTAGGTTGCAAGAACTCAGCCGGATGGATAGATGGTGGTAGAGTTGATAGGATTGAACGCGTCCATGGTGGTCTGAGTGATTTCTTCTGAAAATTCTCGTCTCGATGCATGTCGAGTCTTGTGGGGAAAGTGCACCACCTCTCGAGAGGGTAAAAACTAAGTACTTAGTCGTGTCCCCGGTTATGGACAATTTTTGAGCATCAAGAAAATGAAGCAGAATCAAGAATCTCATCATTCTAATTTCTCTAAGTTAAAACTTGTTGGGTGAACAAGGGAGGACCTGGAGGGTATCCAGAGTGCCAAGTTTGATGAAGTGTTGATGGAAAAGAGAAAAACTATTTTACAAAGGATAGGGCAAACTTACTTTGTGCAAAGGCTAGCCAAAACTCCACTTAGCCATATATCCATGTCGATGTTAGGTTTTGTACATCAATATGGTATCTACTTGCCAATACAATTCAAATGTATTGACCCTTGTGGCTGTAACTTATCATGTTGCAAGATTACTTGATGATAGTGAAGTTTGATGAGTAGGGATTACGAGTCTGCAACCAACATGTTTGCCTGTGGCACATGAAGATGAAGGATTCCATGCTTTATAGTTATATCTGCTGATTTGTAATAAGATAGCCATATGAGCTATATAAGTTGTAACGAACTATTTTTATTCCCGGATATGCGATGTAATATGACCTTTGTTTCTTGATATTACATCTTAACTGTGGGTTCTAGCTATTCGATCCAGGGACTAGCACTATAAACACAGGGATTCAAGCCTTATCAGGTTCGGTCCGCTACAGATGGTATCAGAGCACTGTGTTTTGCCTGTAGGTTCGTAACCCTAGGATTTGGATAACCTCTTAGAATAATAGGAGTTGGATTTGTACAAGTTATTTACGAACAATCTTGTAAATTCTTTCTGTAGTATTCTTTTTTTCTACATCTCTCCCTTTTCAACTTGATGACTAAGGAGTTCAGCTTCAACATCACCAAGGACTTCATCTTCATCATCGCTAAGGACTTCAACTTCAACATCACCAAGGACTACGGCTTCAGTTTCACCAAGGACTTAAACATCACGAAGGACTTCATATTCAACATAGATAAGGACTTTAGCTTCAGCATCACCATGGACTTCAAGACCAACTAACTGGAATTGGACTTCTCAACATCGTCAACATAATGGATCTACCTATTTCCATCATCAAAAGAATTCAAGTAAAGAAGTTTCAGAAGGAAAACTTGTGCTTCAATAGATCTAGTACTTAGAAATTTTATGTAGTATCTTGTTGAAGATAAGAGCAACCAACTACTGAGGAAATATGAGCTACACGCACAATTCAAGGAGAATGACAAGGCATTCCTAGATCAATAAGAGAATACAAGATCAATGAGATGTTCAAGTTTAGTAGAAAATAAGATGATAGAGAAGATTTGGAAAGACCTTAAGATGAGAAACTTACTATTATGGTTTTACTAGGTTATATTTGCTTTTGTTTCTCTTGGAACTATCTTGATTCATTTGGATAGCATCAACAAATCTACAATGAAGAAAACCACAAGAAAAAGGGAGTTTGGATGTACACCAACTCGGAGCTTCATACGTCATTCTTCAACTCAGCAAGAACTGATTCATGGAGAACCATTGAAGAACTTGGAGAAAGACTTAGACTTAGACTTAGACTTGACAACACTTATAAGGGCTTAAATGAAGATAAGAAGAATAGTCAAGACCTGGAGAGTAAGGAAACTCAAATTAGGATAGAAACTGAGGACATGGACTTGGAGCTATGTGACCAAGATGCAATAATTTCTTCCAAGGACGCCTTGATATCATTGCTGATCCAGTAGGTAAGAATAAGGATTGAATGATCTCATGTGATACCCTATAGTTGGACCACCATACTAAGTGTTTTGTTTAAATAATTGACTCTGTGATCGTTTATGTAGTATGAAAATAATATTTTCTTTGCCTAAGTGAATCTTGTTGTGTATGTATGATTGATATTGCTTGCATATTGCTTTGTGTGATCTATTGTGTCTGAATAGAATTCTTTTCCTATGAATATTTTGTCTATTCTAATCCCAACCAAATTAGTGGACTTATCCAAGAGACAACAACTCCAACATCAACCTTGAGATGCCCATGACAATGCAACTTCTCACAACCCAAACTAAGTTGAATCAAATGATAACCCAGTTTTTAGCCAACAACCAAAACGACACTAAGTTATACCCAAATATTCTAAAGGTGTTGGAATCCCAATCTCAATTATTTCAATTGATGGCCAATCAGATGGTCAACATTAGCAACAACCTTCTTTAGAATGACTAACAACAATAACACCAAGGATGATCTTTTGACAAGACCATAAGCCCGGAAAATCTATGGAGACATAGGATACTTATAAAGAGCATACTAATCAGTGCCCGAAGCCATCCTTCTAGAGAATGCCGCACATCTTAGGTTACCTGTTTCCTATGTGAAGGAACTGATCATGTCCCTGTCCAATGCCACATATATCTTGTAGTTCAACATATGAAAAGTCAAGGATGGAATTTTTCAATCTCCGAACGATAACCCTAAAGGTACAATATCCACCAATACTTCAAAGTAAAAATAATTTTGAATGAGAAAGTGACGAAGAAGATTTAAAAAAAATCAAATTCATGTCATGCATCATCATCTTTAAGCACTTGCATTTTAAACCCGTGGAAAAAAATGATAAACCTAAAACCTAAACACTAATAAGAGAAATCACCATCAAGTTCAATACAGGACTATGGCTATGTTCCATATAAAAATTTAGCAACATCGTTCCTAAATAATCTATAATGATAAACAACAATATTACAAAATCATGGAAATTGTTTTCACTCTATTTGGAGCCATAGATAAAAATTTATGATTTATATAAGATAAGAAAGTATTCCAAGGGTCATAAGCTCATAGCAAAATAACAATACTTAATTGCAAACAAAGTAAATGATATATAAAGATAAATAATTATTAACTAGAATTATACAAACTGGAATCATCCATTTTGGAACTATAAATCAAAAAATAGGATTTAAGAGAAAAAAGGAAATAAGAAGCCATATAGAATTATGTGTCATACTCAAAATTTAACTAAATTATTTTAGTGCCAACGTGCCTTATATTGAGTAACAATCCGGTGTTGTTATAATTTACTCTCTGTAAAAATTTGAATCAATTTGAGTTGATTTGATTTGAGGGATTATACAACCCAAAAACCCATTTTAAGATATTGCGTCAGTAGCCATACTAGGCCAAAAGGCATAAAATAATATTTGTAAATTTATTCGCTCCAAAAATAGTTTCAAACATACATAATTGATTAATTTGAATTTGACAAGTTTCTTAGAGTTGTTTTGAGTACTTTTAAAACCCTAAAGCAACTGATATAAAAGAAAACATGTAATATTAAGGAAAGGGATAAAAAACCGGCCCAACTTTTAAAACCCTAAAGCAACTGATATAAAAGAAAACAGGTAATATTAAAGAAAGGAATAAAAAAAGCCAGCCCAACTTTAGAACCAGAATCAGCCAAGCGTGGGCTCTATCTTGTTTATTTTTTTATTTTTTCTCTCTCTAACTACTTGGACCGAATTCTGGCCCACCTAAACCATCAGCCAATGAAACGACCAAGTCGATCCTCTTCTTCCTCATTCACGTATGTATTTATAGAGAGTCACGTTACATATTCCATGGTTGTAGCTCTTCTCCTCCTCCTCTCATAAAATCTAATGGATGTTTCCATTCACCATAAAAACATAAGTTATGCAGAATTTAATAGTGATTTCATTCAGAGTGTTAATTTCCCATTCCCACCTCTTAATCTCTCCAATACAATCTCGTGAACTGAACGCCATTAGTTGGCATACCTGTCCGAGCTTCCTCCATAGGCTATACCAAAACGAACCGAGCATATCACCATTCCCCTCAACCTCCTTCGTCACTTTTATTCTCAAACTTTGTCTAAAGGATCTCTCTAGTAGCTGTACCATTGACATCTTGTTAGAAATCTTGGTGAGTTCATCAGATCGATGTGTTTCTTATGTTGATCCTTTCTCTCGATTAATTTCAAAATTATACTCTCCTCCTTATCGTGGCCTACCTCCAGGACATGGTGGTGTGTCGTTATTCTACAGATGACCCCGATGCCGCTACCGACGCCGACACCAACGCTTCTCCATCTATTCGCCGTAGTCGTCAAGGCCGCCAACGACTTTGATGTTAATCCATGAGCCGTCGTACGTACCGTCCTCTGGCCACGAAACTCCGGCAGCGACGTCTCGTCAAGTTCTAGAGCGTTCATCGTATCAGGAAGCTATGCTAGGTCTCATATTCACGTACCTGATGCATTTTGTGTTTTTTTCTTTTACAATTTGGAAACCACACGATCTTAATCTAGTGGCTGAAATCAGTTCACTCAAGTGAAGGGGTATCAGCTAATCATAAGCTGCCACTTGTTACATATATTTGTATTTTCGGATTTTTAGACATAGGAACCTACAAACTCGTAAAAATCATAGCTTTAGTTCTCTTTATCCAAATTTAGAAAATAATATATCTATGGATTCACAAAAAAGAGTAGAACATAGTGGAGCCATAATTTAGTATTTTTCACTCGGTTAAAATCATGTTTTATACAGAACCATTTGTGGAGTATTTTGAGTATACAAATTGTTGTGTAAATTATTTTTGAGTGAATCCTTTTGCAAATAGTTGTATATTGAACCCTCTGACCAGAAACATCAACATAATAAATTAAACATATAATGTTACCGCAGTAGCATTAATCCTATGAATATAGCCTTTTTCTAGTAATAGAAAACGCTACTAAATAATCTTTTTGCACAAAATGTTGGATTAGGCATCAAACCTATATAAAACGGTCAGTAGAATATTTTTAGTGTTGAGAACCTTGCTATAAAAATTTCTCAGATAAAATCATCTTGTTGCATGCTTGCATGCATTTCATTGTATTCTTGTGATTGTTTTGTGTTGTAGTTTTGAGTGTGTGATTTTTGCTTGATTGTATTGTTGTAGACATCGAGGAGTGTGATATTCGCAAGATCAAGGATAGTATCTAAATATTCTACTATCAAGGCAAGTGATACTTCATATTTTTTCCTATTATTTTACTTATTGCATTAGTGATATTTTTGGTAGGACTTGCATGGTAGTTTTCAAAGTATAATGCTATGCTATGGTAGATCCTATAGTTTATATATTGGTAGGATATTTCCTAAGTTAAGAGCCATGGTATACTAGAATGCTTAGACTTGGTATTAAAATTAGTGGGTGGAAAATTCATGTCATGATATTATGGAAAGATTATGCCTATGTGTTTTTGACTAAGAAAAAACTTGTTAATGAAACACCTGGATGGAATGGGACTTGTATGGTTTGTGAGTGGTTACACAGGGACCATGTCTATGGTTTACCCTGTGTATCACACTTGTGGATGGCCACCCAGGAACAAAGAGATTTGTGATGTTTAGTGTTAAGAAGCTTCCAGTGCAACCACATGAAATATGGGCTCTTCCTTGACCAACTAGGTTGCAAGAACTCAGCCGGATGGACAGATGGTGGTAGAGTTGATAAGATGGAACGCGTCCATGGTGGTCTGAGGGATTGCTTTTGAAAAGTCTCGTCTCGATGCCTGTCGAGTTTTGTGGGGAAAGTGCACCACCTCTCGAGAGGGTAAAAACTAAGTACTTAGCCGTGTCCCCGGTTATGGACAACTTTTGAGCATCAAGACAATGAATCGGAATCAAGAATCTCATCATTCTAATTTCTCTAAGTTAAAACTTGTTGGGTGAACAAGGGAAGCACCTGGAGGGTATTCAGAGTGCTAAGTTTGATGAAGTGTTGATGGAAAAGAGAAAAAGTATTTTACACTAGTGGAGACAGGGCCTGTAGTCCCGGGCCGTAAGGGCTTTTAGTCCCGGTTTTTGAACCGGGACTAATCAAGCGGGACTAGAGGCCCAACACTAGTCCCGGCCCAGTTACCAGTCGGGACTAGTGGCTGTTGTAACACCCTCAGAATCGGACCTATGCAAGTTTTAGCGAAAACCCGCCAAACCCGCATAGAAACGATTCAAAGATGCCCACCAGGCACTTTCGTGCGGGTGGAAAACGAAGTAATAACATTACACAACAGTCCTCGATGGGACCCACAGAACAGATATATACAACAGCGACTCAAAGAGTCAAGAGTACAGATATACGGTACAAAGATCCAAATCACCTGTAAAACGGTACAGCGTCCGACTACGGACAAGATGCAAATGGGGCTAAGAGCCCTGAAGAATAACCAATGGCGTCCATAACCCTGCCCAGGCCAAGCCGGAAGGGTAACCCTGCTAACGACGTCGATCTCAAAACCTGCTTAAACAAAAGGGGTGCTGACAAAGGGCAAAGGAAAAAGAGGAGCGTCAGTACTGAGGCCAGTACACGGCGAGACTAGAATTCGGCGGTCCTCGCCTACATAGGTATGGTGGACTGAAGCGGCAGCGGCAGCATGCACTAAACAACCTATAGAGACTCGATACAACTGGCGGTTATCAGAGGGGGTAAGAATGCCCTATCCGGATCCAACCTGAAGCTAACACCAAACAAACCCATCCTGGTGTTTCCCCCTCGAGACCAAACGAGGAAATCAACCGAGGAACTCACACAGTTGGCAGTTTTATTTATTCAGTTATCGTTGCAGCAATTACTAGTCAGGTATAGATAATCATCCTGATAAAACAAGCAGTGGGCACTTTTAGTTAATCATTCCGTGATAGTTGCAACACTTACTAGTCAGATACAAATAGCATGAGATAACCCAAACCCAGCAGTTGTTGGTACTTTTATTCAGCCATTCCGTTGTAGTTGCAATACTTACTAGTCAGGTACAATGGTCGCAAGCGACACTCCAAACAAGCAATTGTGGGCAGTATTAATTAGCCATTCCATTATAGTGAAGCTGATTACTAGTCATTATAAAGTCAAATTTATAGCAATAAACTTTAGTTATGCTTGTCTATGGTCGAGATACTATGCTCCAAGTCGTCCATAACCGCGGACACGGCTTTCAGAAAGTTTTACCCGGCCGGGGTGCACCAATAGCAACACACACTCGATCAACCTCAGAAAAACCAAAACAAAACCCAACGAGGCTTTCACGACAAAGCAATCACAGGATTCAGAAATATTTCAGGGGGCCACCCATTGGAGTACACCCGCAACGAAGTAAGCAAGCTCCGAGACGGACTCAAGGTTTGCGACAATGGCTGTAAACGACAGCAAATCCCCAAACGGGGACTGTCGATACCGCGAAAACACTCCGCTTCCAAAACAGTACAGCGTGCTCCTCACACAATCATAAATAAAGCAGTAAAGCATGGCATAGGTACATGATAGTAAATAAAACCTCAAACTAGTTGTGGCCCCAAGAAATAAGACTGAATCAAGCTCTGGCTAAGGGGGGTCCCATATACCTCCCGGATGTGGATAGCGCGATAAAACAAGGAACAGGTATCAAGTACTCGGGGTCCTACGGGACACAAGTGGGCGTTCGGAAACCAAATATTTTCTATCACCCACCGATGCCTCTGCTTACTTCAATTTTAGTTATTAAACAGGAATTAAAGTGAACGATAAGTAAAGCCATGATCATCTCCAACATCAACATGCGGCATTACTCCGACAACTGTGGCACTTGACAACACGCAACAGCACTTGAGCAAGCGACTACGACGCGCAGGTCCAACTAACTCCCACACAACAGGTAATAGGAGGTGTCCAAGGCAATATACGGCTGCAAGGAATATCACGGGTACGAAAACTAGAGCATCGCAACACAGATAGCAATGGATCAACAGGAGGGAATAAATACTATAAAAGTAAGATAGGTAGAAAAGGGGAGATGCTCGCCTGAAAACATTGTCGAAAGGTTCATCCGAAGATCGGGGCGAAGCTCACATCAACTCAACGGCCTTATCCGCGAAGAACCAAAACACTAGGAGAAACACCGGATGCAATATTTAATACAACGGCAGAAGATCGGCATGATGCATGTAGGATGTATGACATGGCAAAGATGCAATGCGATTAGGTCATATTAAGTGGAACCGGGGTCCCGACAATTAGATATATGGTTCTAGTTGTTTATCCACCCCGCAAATTAAATGTTGTTTTATCATGGCAAAATAAGGTACCGGTTTCGCTACACAAATTTAAATGAGGCCAATATGAGACTAGATTTGCCCGCATATGGGCCCCATATTTATTTATACGGTGAATCGGCATAAGGCCCCCAACCCACAGACAAGGATGCATGCATGAACAATTTATATGCAACAAGTTGTTATTTCATTTATAAAAATAGGGTATCGAGGAAAAGGGGTCACACATTAGGGCTCGACGAACTTGGGGTTCCGGGGTTCGGGGTTGGTCTCGGGGTCCAGGGTTCGACGGAAGCGTTCTCGAACTCCGGGGTAGATCTTGGCGCATTCGCGGTGGTCGGCCATGTTGTCGGTCTTGGCGTTCGGGATGGAGCACTTGTCGCGTCAGGGTCTCGGTGTCCGGGGTGAAGCACTCGTCGTTCCCGAGGGAGTACTTGGCGGCGACGTCGTCTGCATCGGTGCGGGAAAGGGTCTTGTCGTTCCCTGTCGAAGATCTCGGTGTGTCACCTCGATCATCTGTGGCCGGCATCGGGTTGGTCTTGGCCGTGAGGAGATCTTGGCGACGAAAACGGAGAACTTGTTACGGGTCGGTCTCGTCGGCGGTCTTGGGGTCCCGCGGCAGAGTACTTGTTGCTCCGAGAAGGCGATCATGCGGGTTCCGGGCAGAAGATCTTGTCGTGCTTCACGCGATCCTGCTCCAACAGGTGTCCCTGGTACTGCGGAGGGTGTTGCGGTCGAGTAGTTGACTTCAGGCCGTGGCGCACGGAATCCTGTGTTTTGGCCGGGCCCACACGGGCACCTAGCGGTACTGGAGACTGGGCAACGCAGGGTCAGCGTGGAACTCCGGACCGCGAGTGGCAGAGGCAACGAGAGGCAGAGGTTGCCTTGCTGGCGGCGGGAGCTCGACGAGGACGTGGGTCATGGCGAGACGGCGGAAGTCGGGGACGGCCGGGGCGGAGACGCGGGACGCGATGGTGGCAGGAGGAGCCGACGGGAGGGGAGCTGGCGCAGAGGGCGGCCGCGGCGAGGTTCGGGGAGGACCGAGGCGGGGGGCGCGGCCGGAGCAGAGCTTGGCCGGCGACGGGGCGAGGCCGGAGCGAGCGGCGGCTGCCGGCGGGTCGGCCAGGGGCAGGCGGGACTCGGGGCGACGGGCGAGAGGGTTTGGTGGCCGGGGAAGAGGCCGGTGGGGCAGGTCGCGTCGGGGAGAGAGGGCTGCGGGGCTGGGCAGTGGTGGAGGCCGACGGTGGGAGGAGGCTTGGGGGGCGCGGCGGCCGGCGAGCGGGGCGGAAGAGGCTCGGCGGCGCTCCGGCGGTAGCCAGAGGGGAGGGAGGAGAGGAGGCGGGGGACGAGGCCGCGCGGGGTCGGCGCGTGCTTGCGGCGAGGCGGGGAGGCGGGGCGTGCTGCAGGGATGGGTGAGGAGGAGCGGGGCGCGGTGAGGGAGAAGGGCGGAGGGCGCGGCTCGCCGGCGCCGGGGAGGGGAGATACGGGCGACGCCGCGGCGGAGAGAGGGAGGCTCGGCCGCCGGAGGGAGGGGGCCGGAGGCGAGGAAGAAGAGAGGTGGTTCGGGCGCATGCGAGGGGGAAGAGAGAGGTTGGGCGTCGCGTCGGTGGGGGTGGGTCCGCAGGCAGGGGGTGGCTAGGGCGTGGGGCCGGACCAGGGGGAGGTGGGGATTGGGGAGGGTGTGGCGTGTGGCTTGTGGGGGCAGGGAGTGTGTGTGTGGCTTGGTTAGGCCATGTGGCAGCTAGGGAGTGGTGGGGGTTTTGGGGAGGGTGAGGTGGCGTCTAGCTATTGGGTGGGGTGATGTGGAGAGGGGCTGGGTAGAATAGGTTGGGTAGGAATAGGATTTTTGGGGCGGGTTAGGTGGACCGATTATATTCCTGGGGTGGTCGTTCGGGTCGAATCGGCCCGTTCGACTGCCCCACTAAAAACAATTAAAAGTTTTATTTATTCAAACAGAGCCCTTGCAAACCGAAACCGACAAAACAATTAATCCGGAGTCCCGGGTTTGAATTTGAAAACAAGACGGGGCGTTTTAGAAAACAAAAACAGGCTTTGCGAAAATAGTTTTAAGCAAACAATGCATGATGATGACGATGCAATGCATAAATTCAACGTGATTTTCTAGTAGTGGTTTTGCGGGATGCCACAATTCGACACCACTAACAATGGATCTCGCCCTCGAGATCCGCCTCATGGTACCGGAAAGAAGGTCGGCGATCTGCATCTTATTGCTTCGTGCAGGTCCTCGCGACACCACTAGCAAGAGGTCGTTGTCCGTGATCGTCGAGGGAACACTCCGGAAACAAAAGGGCGAAGGTAGAGGTATCCACAATAAAGCCACCTCTAGCTTCGATAGGAAGAGGGAACCGATGCATTCTCATCCACTTCAATGTACAAAAGCGAATAGAAGGGGTAGTCGGCATGGGGGCCAATCCATCACGCACCCAAACTATTACTCCGCACAATCAGTGGAAAAGCGTGCAACCATTCTCGGAATCAGACTGAAGATCTCGACAAGCGAGGTTCGGAAAAGAAGGAGTGATGCAGACTCTGCATCAGAGCTGGCGTAGATGATGTGGTCGCGTCGGAAAACACCGGAAGGCACGAGAAGGAACAAAGAATGGTACCACCGTAGACGGATACCTCAAGCAGCATGAACACCGGATGGTAGAACACCGTTTCCAAAGGAGGAAGCGAAGCCCTGAAGGTACGACGGAAACCCAACCACGAGAATTCCTGGACTCGAAGAGAAAGAAGAGAGCGGATTCAAAACACGTAGAGGTAAGAGGAGAACAGCACAGGGGTAAGGAGTAAAATCAGACCTAATCAGAACTATCCAACCGATCTTTCAAAAATAGTTTTGACACTCTACTTCGGCCGTTAGCTAGGTTATCCTACAGGCTGGACTTGTGGGGTATCGCAACTGCTGAGCTCTGATACCACTCTGTAACACCCTCAGAATCGGACCTATGCAAGTTTTAGCGAAAACCCGCCAAACCCGCATAGAAACGATTCAAAGATGCCCACCAGGCACTTTCGTGCGGGTGGAAAACGAAGTAATAACATTACACAACAGTCCTCGATGGGACCCACAGAACAGATATATACAACAGCGACTCAAAGAGTCAAGAGTACAGATATACGGTACAAAGATCCAAATCACCTGTAAAACGGTACAGCGTCCGACTACGGACAAGATGCAAATGGGGCTAAGAGCCCTGAAGAATAACCAATGGCGTCCATAACCCTGCCCAGGCCAAGCCGGAAGGGTAACCCTGCTAACGACGTCGATCTCAAAACCTGCTTAAACAAAAGGGGTGCCGACAAAGGGCAAAGGAAAAAGAGGAGCGTCAGTACTGAGGCCAGTACACGGCGAGACTAGAATTCGGCGGTCCTCGCCTACATAGGTATGGTGGACTGAAGCGGCAGCGGCAACATGCACTAAACAACCTATAGAGACTCGATACAACTGGCGGTTATCAGAGGGGGTAAGAATGCCCTATCCGGATCCAACTTGAAGCTAACACCAAACAAACCCATCCTGGTGTTTCCCCCTCGAGACCAAACGAGGAAGTCAACCGAGGAACTCACACAGTTGGCAGTTTTATTTATTCAGTTATCGTTGCAGCAATTACTAGTCAGGTATAGATAATCATCCTGATAAAACAAGCAGTGGGCACTTTTAGTTAATCATTCCGTGATAGTTGCAACACTTACTAGTCAGATACAAATAGCATGAGATAACCCAAACCCAGCAGTTGTTGGTACTTTTATTCAGCCATTCCGTTGTAGTTGCAATACTTACTAGTCAGGTACAATGGTCGCAAGCGACACTCCAAACAAGCAATTGTGGGCAGTATTAATTAGCCATTCCATTATAGTGAAGCTGATTACTAGTCATTATAAAGTCAAATTTATAGCAATAAACTTTAGTTATGCTTGTCTATGGTCGAGATACTGTGCTCCAAGTCGTCCATAACCGCGGACACGGCTTTCAGAAAGTTTTACCCGGCCGGGGTGCACCAATAGCAACACACACTCGATCAACCTCGGAAAAACCAAAACAAAACCCAACGAGGCTTTCACGACAAAGCAATCACAGGATTCAGAAATATTTCAGGGGGCCACCCCTTGGAGTACACCCGCAACGAAGTAAGCAAGCTCCGAGACGGACTCAAGGTTTGCGACAATGGCTGTAAACGACAGCAAATCCCCAAACGGGGACTGTCGATACCGCGAAAACACTCCGCTTCCAAAACAGTACAGTGTGCTCCTCACACAATCATAAATAAAGCAGTAAAGCATGGCATAGGTACAGGATAGTAAATAAAACCTCAAACTAGTTGTGGCCCCAAGAAATAAGACTGAATCAAGCTCTGGCTAAGGGGGTCCCATATACCTCCCGGATGTGGATAGCGCGATAAAACAAGGAACAGGTATCAAGTACTCGGGGTCCTACGGGACACAAGTGGGCGTTCGGAAACCAAATATTTTCTATCACCCACCGATGCCTCTGCTTACTTCAATTTTAGTTATTAAACAGGAATTAAAGTGAACGATAAGTAAAGCCATGATCATCTCCAACATCAACATGCGACATTACTCCGACAACTGTGGCACTTGACAACACGCAAAAGCACTTGAGCAAGCGACTACGACGCGCAGGTCCAACTAACTCCCACACAACAGGTAATAGGAGGTGTCCAAGGCAATATACGGATGCAAGGAATATCACGGGTACGAAAACTAGAGCATCGCAACACAGATAGCAATAGATCAACAGGAGGGAATAAATACTATAAAAGTAAGATAGGTAGAAAAGGGGAGATGCTCGCCTGAAAACATTGACGAAAGGTTCATCCGAAGATCGGGGCGAAGCTCACATCAACTCAACGGCCTTATCCGCGAAGAACCAAAACACTAGGAGAAACACCGGATGCAATATTTAATACAACGGCAGAAGATCGGCATGATGCATGTAGGATGTATGACATGGCAAAGATGCGATGCGATTAGGTCATATTAAGTGGAACCGGGGTCCCGACAATTAGATATATGGTTCTAGTTGTTTATCCACCCCGCAAATTAAATGTTGTTTTATCATGGCAAAATAAGGTACCGGTTTCGCTACACAAATTTAAATGAGGCCAATATGAGACTAGATTTCCCGCATATGGGCCCCATATTTATTTATACGGTGAATCGGCATAAGGCCCCCAACCCACAGACAAGGATGCATGCATGAACAATTTATATGCAACAAGTTGTTATTTCATTTATAAAAATAGGGTATCGAGGAAAAGGGGTCACACATTAGGGCTCGACGAACTTGGGGTTCCGGGGTTCGGGGTTGGTCTCGGGGTCCAGGGTTCGACGGAAGCGTTCTCGAACTCCGGGGTAGATCTTGGCGCATTCGCGGTGGTCGGCCATGTTGTCGGTCTTGGCGTTCGGGATGAAGCACTTGTCGCGTCAGGGTCTCGGTGTTCGGGGTGAAGCACTCGTCGTTCCCGAGGGAGTACTTGGCGGCGACGTCGTCTGCATCGGTGCGGGAAAGGGTCTTGTCGTTCCCTGTCGAAGATCTCGGTGTGTCACCTCGATCATCTGTGGCCGGCATCGGGTTGGTCTTGGCCGTGAGGAGATCTTGGCGACGAAAACGGAGAACTTGTTACGGGTCGGTCTCGTCGGCGGTCTTGGGGTCCCGCGGCAGAGTACTTGTTGCTCCGAGAAGGCGATCATGCGGGTTCCGGGCAGAAGATCTTGTCGTGCTTCACGCGATCCTGCTCCAACATGTGTCCCTGGTACTGCGGAGGGTGTTGCGGTCGAGTAGTTGACTTCAGGCCGTGGCGCACGGAATCCTGTGTTTTGGCCGGGCCCACACGGGCACCTAGCGGTACCCGAGACTGGGCAACGCAGGGTCAACGTGGAACTCCGGACCGCGAGTGGCAGAGGCGACGAGAGGCAGAGGTTGGCTTGCCGGCGGCGGGAGCTCGACGAGGACGTGGGTCATGGCGAGACGGCAGAAGTCGGGGACGGCCGGGGCGGAGACGCGGGACGCGATGGTGGCAGGAGGAGCCGACGGGAGGGGAGCTGGCGCGGAGGGCGGCCGCGGCGAGATTCGGGGAGGACCGAGGCGGGGGGCGCGGCCGGAGCAGAGCTTGGCTGGCGACGGGGCGAGGCCGGAGCGAGCGGCAGCTGCCGGCGGGTCGGCCAGGGGCAGGCGGGACTCGGGGCGACGGGCGAGAGGGTTTGGTGGCCGGGGAAGAGGCCGGTGGGGCAGGTCGCGTCGGGGAGAGAGGGCTGCGGGGCTGGGCGGTGGTGGAGGCCGACGGTGGGAGGAGGCTTGGGGGGCGCGGCGGCCGGCGAGCGGGGCGGAAGAGGCTCGGCGGCGCTCCGGCGGTAGCCGGAGGGGAGGGAGGAGAGGAGGCGGGGGACGAGGCCGCGCGGGGTCGGCGCGTGCTTGCGGCGAGGCGGGGAGGCGGGGCGTGCTGCAGGGATGGGTGAGGAGGAGCGGGGCGCGGTGAGGGAGAAGGGCGGAGGGCGCGGCTCGCCGGCGCCGGGGAGGGGAGATACGGGCGACGCCGCGGCGGAGAGAGGGAGGCTCGGCCGCCGGAGGGAGGGGGCCGGAGGCGAGGAAGAAGAGAGGTGGTTCGGGCGCGTGCGAGGGGGAAGAGAGAGGTTGGGCGTCGCGTCGGTGGGGGTGGGTCCGCAGGCAGGGGGTGGCTAGGGCGTGGGGCCGGACCAGGGGGAGGTGGGGATTGGGGAGGGTGTGGCGTGTGGCTTGTGGGGGCAGGGAGTGTGTGTGTGGCTTGGTTAGGCCATGTGGCAGCTAGGGAGTGGTGGGGGTTTTGGGGAGGGTGAGGTGGCGTCTAGCTATTGGGTGGGGTGATGTGGAGAGGGGCTGGGTAGAATAGGTTGGGTAGGAATAGGATTTTTGGGGCGGGTTAGGTGGACCGATTATATTCCTGGGGTGGTCGTTCGGGTCGAATCGGCCCGTTCGACTGCCCCACTAAAAACAATTAAAAGTTTTATTTATTCAAACAGAGCCCTTGCAAACCGAAACCGACAAAACAATTAATCCGGAGTCCCGGGTTTGAATTTGAAAACAAGACGGGGCGTTTTAGAAAACAAAAACAGGCTTTGCGAAAATAGTTTTAAGCAAACAATGCATGATGATGACGATGCAATGCATAAATTCAACGCGATTTTCTAGTAGTGGTTTTGCGGGATGCCACAGCTGTCCACGTGGCTGCCCCTGCGCGCTCAGGGTGCACCCGCACTAGTCACGGTTGGTGTTATGGACCGGGACTAATGGGTCTCTACCGCGGCGGCATTTTGCCCCTTTTCTCTACCGCGACAGAGATTTCATTTTTTATTGTTTTATTTACTTATTTTACATTTCAACATATAGTTTTTGAATATTTCTACGCCACCACATATCGTACACATTCATGCATATATAAGATAACTTGTATTATGATATCGAGATACAAATATATACAATTTACATAGTTACATGGAGATCACAAAATCTTGGGACTAGAGCACGTCTGTTCGATTACATGGAGATCAGTAGGCGCCTATTCACACTAAATTCTCCGGCATCATCTATGATCTCTTTGACAATAAATCCCGCCAGCTCCTCCGCAATTGCTAGTACGCGTTGCGTTGGTAGTAATTGATCCCGCATTCTATCGAACTATATATAAGAAAAAGGAGATCAATATGAATATCAATCATGATAACAAAATGTGATGGCAATAAAATGATGGTGTGAATGCATTGCTTACATTGACTCTATAATCATTGTGTTCGGTGGTAAACATGCGAATGAACTCGCATACGTAGAATCCACATAGATTCGACCCCTGTGGCTGCCTCGCGCACTTTACAAGAATAGAATTCAATCAAAATAATAATCTAGCATCATTATTGTATTGAACTAGAAGTAAAGAGATGCATGGGCATATCACGTGCTACTTACCGGGACCGCCCTAAACGTCAGCTTCTCACTAAATACACCGGTAACCTCGCGCTTGAACCGGATCCAAACCCTGCCCAACGAAGAAAATGAATGAATGAGTTATTCATTACCTGATATATCAGGAAATCAACGAAAGAGACCGATATAGCGCGAAACTTACTTCTGTAGCATGTCCTGCATGCTGCGGAAATCTTCCAGGTTTCTCTTTGATGGGTCCATGACATCAAATCTTCCCTTATCAAGCTGAATGTCTAGCAGAACCCAGTGGAAGCTGCAAACGTTTATATATACATCAGTAACTCATCAGTTACACTTATTATCGACTAATCAAAAGTGAATGTGTACAACAGAGTAAGACCCTCACCTGAAATTGTAAGGAAACAATATGTGGTCGGAGAAAGTTTGCTCCATTAGAAACCTTAGAAGGTTTTCCTCCGTCTCCTCTGGGTTATACGTTAGCGTGGTTATATGCAATTTATCTGGGTCAATGAACCCAATATTGTAGATTCTATTTCTTTTACATTCCGTGATCTTCATTCTGCATAATAAGGATAATCACATGTTCTGAACTAAACAACTGAAAACTGAACATGTAGACAATGAATTCAACAACTTACAGACAATAACAACTGAGGATGGATTTGTCCAGGGCGTCGAGATGGTATAACTGGAACAGTTCTGAAAACTCAATATGTACCTCTTCGGGTCTGAAGTAGTACTCAGGTGGGACTTTGGCTACGATCATTATTCTCCCCTGCTTCATGACCGCCGAGTACCATTGATGGAGATTCCGCATTTGTGTTGACAGTTCTCTCAGCCTCTCTTTGCTGACCAAATCCTCACATGCGACATATTTAGGGGCTAGTGGAATCTTGGGTAGATGGTCGAGTTGGGGGCCTAACAGTTCATCAAGAGTAATTTCCATGCTCGCCGCCAACTCTGCAGCTATTGACATATCTACTGGCTGTTGTGCAAGGAGTGGAACGTTTTGTGAAACCACCTTGAGTGGTGCGATCGTTTGTTTTGCCTATTGTCCGAGAAGGGGAACGTATGATTTTTTACTGATTGCAGTTTTAGTCCCGCTTGCACCTGTGCTTGCTGGTTTTTTACCGCTTGCACATGATTTGCTTGATTTGCTCTTCGCCACTTCTTTCTGAAGTGTGCGTAGATAGTCATCTGGATTATGGTGCAACTCATATTGTGATGGTGTGTTCAGAAAATCAAGTGCATATGCCTTTTGCTTCTCGGTGTATATCGGAGCGGGCTTAGGTTTCTTCTTCTCAAAATGCGCCGCCACTTCGGCCTTTGATATCGCTGCAGATTCCGTATCAGTACGATCGTAAGGTCTGATGGGAAGATTCTGATGAGGCACTGTTGGGAGGGGCGACATTTTCTGTTTTGGGCTGCCGCGTCCTTTAGTACTCACTAACGGAGCACGCTTCCACTTATTGTCCTTAGCGGGCGGCAAAGACTGTTGAGCCTGTGGCGGAGATCGAGATGGACTCGGGATGTGGTGGTCGTAGTCATCATGGGGTGGGATTCTTGGAGGTGATGGAGTTGGAGGTGAAGGAGACCTGCGACGACTCAGAGGCGGTAGTGTTATCCTTGGAGCCGAGCCTGGGAACCGTATGTTATTCTTTTCCCAGAGAATGATCCCACCAAGTACTTCTCCCAGTGTTATCTCACCTTCAGGTCCAGGGATGTCAAGCTCCATTGACTCCCACTCCTTTACAATTTGATCCACCCCGACTTTAGCATAGCCAGGTGGAATCTCACAGCCATGCCAACGTGCGTCAGGCGGACAAGGCAAAGTCGATCCGACCGCCACCTTCACAGATACGTTATTCAATTTTTTATGGAGCTCACAAGGTATTTGCTCCTTAATTCCATCCACGGGGTAGCCGGGATCGCCATCTATAGTATGGGATGCATCGTTAGACGGGACCTCCGATTCAGCAACTCTGCTTCTCCGCTGAGATGGGTTGGCGGTAATATCGAGTGGAGGATCTTGCTGCAAGCGCGCTATTCCTATAAGTTCATCGATCTGCTGCTGCTTGTCAAGTCTTCCTAGCAGCTGCTTGAACTTTTCTGCCTCCTCCTCCTCCCGTCGTTGCTTTGCTCTTGCTCGGCTTATATAGGTACCTTGGTCCTTAGGAAACCCAGTCTCCCACGTGAAACTCCCGTCAAGGCCTCGGACTCGTCCTGTATGTTCGCGATTCCCGAGGACCAAGGTCAGCAAGTCATTCTCTCTATCGGGATGAAACTGTTTTATTCCATCTTTAATATCTTTGACCACTTTTAGCCATGCAGCCCTGGGTACCTTTATCCCGTCACTGCAAACAAGGTTCCCTGTAAGTTCTTCATATGTACTCCCATGCCCAAGGAACCAATTTCTTGCCCTCAAATCCCATTCTTCGCGAATTGGTTCTAGAATGATCCCTTTATTATGAAGCTCTTTCTCTTTTGCATCCCACTTAGGCATGGAAGCCGCGTAGCCCCCTAGCCCCAAGTTATGGTGATATTTCTTCTTCGCAACATTTATCTTGTTTTTTTTCTAACTTTTTCTCTGCAACTCCTGACTTCCTATACAGCACAAATGCATCCCAGTAAGGCTGCTGCTTCACTAGATAGCCTTTGAATAATGGGGTTTTCTTGTCCTTCTAATATTGTTGCCATAATGACTTCTTCCAGTTCTTGAATAGTTCGGCCATCTTCTTTAGTGAGAACTGCTTGACTTTCTTTCTCATTTCAGCAGTCTCGTCCTCAGTGTCACATTCTGGCAGCTTGAAATGTCCCATTAGGTCATTAAAAAGTTCATCTTTGAACCTATCATCGATATACACATAACTCCATTCTGCCTCTTTCGGCTTATTCCACTCCCGAACAGTGATCGGGGTGCAATCTCTAGCAACAACTCCGCATTGTTATACAAATAGTTGTTTTGTTTTCTTTGGTTCCAATGGTTTGCTGTCTCCTGAAACCTCTGTAATTTCATAAACAATACCCAGGGGCAACTTTTTGGCTGGGCTGTGCTTGGTTTTTTTGCTCGATGTAGAGGCCTAAGAGAAGAAACATTCGTCAACATTATATATTTACAACTAGGTACATCTAGTGAAAATCATCGGACATCATATATATATATAAACCTCGTCGGTTTGCGTTACGCATCCATGGGCTTCTTGATCTTGTCTGTTGGTCTCCTCTCCCTCACCGGATGAGTTCAGATACCTCGAGGGAGATCCCTCATCGGCATCGTGAATCATATCCTCGAGCAAGTGTTCCGAATCTAGGTCTCTGCGGACTGTGGGACTAGGTGGATCCATAGTTCCTACAAAATGCACACAATATTTATTTGAACTTAACAAAATAAAACCTAAACCCCTAAACCCGAAGGTATGGTGGGCGGTGGCCGGTAATGGTGGCTGCGGGAGAGGCGGGGGACTAAGCGGCTTCCCGCGAGAACCACCACCCTAACCCTAACTCCGGTCACCACTGAGCACCAAAACCCTAACCCTAACTCTAACTCCGGTTACAAAGAGGGTCTTACAATAAAAATACTATATTACACTATTATATTGCAATATTAAACCCTATAATAAACATAACTTACAATATTAAACTATAGTCCTAAACTATACATTAAACTAAAAAATCCTAAACTATACACTAAACTATAATCCTAAACTATACATTAAACTAAAAAATCCTAAAATATAATCCTAAACTATACACTAAACTATAATCCTAAAATATAATCCTAAACTATACATTAAACTAAAAAATCCTAAACTATAATACTAAACAAAAAATCCTAAGTACTAATCCTAATCCTAAGTAAAAATCCTAATCCTAAGTACTAATACAAATCCTAACCCTATACATTAAGTACTAATTAATCATAATCCTATAATATAAAAAACTAATTTACCTATATTGATGAGGAGGCCGAGAGGGTGCCGGCGGTGGGCGGTGGCGCAGCCGCGGCGGTGGCCGATGGCGGGGCGGTGGCCGGTGGTGGGGGAGTTGGCGGTGCCGGTGGCGGAGGTGGGGTGCCCGGGGGCGTCGCCGGCACGGGGGCGAGAGAGAGGTGCGGGGAGGCGGGCGCGCGGCGGTGGCACGGCCGGATCGGGCGGCCGGCGTGGAGGGTGGAGGCGCGGTGGCGGCGTCGATCGAAAATCCGGCAGCCTGGCGGCGATGCTCTGTTCGTCTGGCCTCCAAATCTCCCGGTGCGTGGAACGCACTGGGGGAGAAGGGCACTTTTTATACCCATCCCCTCTAGTCCCGGTGCGTGGCGCCAGCCGGGACTAAAGGGGGTCTCTAGTCCTGGCTGGTGCCACGCACCAGGACTAGAGGGGGGGGGGGGGGCGTTTCGTTTTTCGCGCGCTGGGGCCAGACCTTTAGTCCCGGCTGGTAAACTGGGCCGGGACTAAAGGCCGAAATTTACGCGCGCTGGGCCAAAAACCGCAGCGCGCGTGTGCTTTTTTTCAAATTTTCAAAAATATCATTTAAAACATTTAAATTATACTTTTTTGCATACTTGTGAATTTGACAAAACTTTCAACATGAAAAGTTCTTGAATTTGAATAATTAATCCAAATCCATTTTCTGTTTTATCAAATAATTATTTTAAATAGTCAAATTATTAACCATTTTGCCATTATCAATTTAAAAATGCATTAACTATTATTTTTTGCATATTTTGAATTTGATAAAACTTTCAACATGAAAATTTCTTGAATTTGAATAATTAATCCAAATCCATTTTCTATTTTATCAAATAATTATTTTAAATAGTCAAATTATTAACCATTTTGCCATTATTAATTTAAAAATGCATTAACTATTATTTTTTGCATATTTTTGAATATCACTAAACTTTCAACATGAAAAGTTCTTGAATTTGAATAATTAATCCAAATCCATTTTATGAATAAGCTTTAGTCCCGGTTGTATCCACTAACAGGGACTAAAGATTTTTCCCGCCATTTCTCATCGCTTCCCGCCATTTTTTCCGCCCTTTCCTCTGAACCGAGCTTTTAGTCCCGGTTGTAGCCACTGACAGGGACTAAATATATTTCCCGCCATTTCCCACCGCATCCCGCCATGTTTTACTGCCCTTTCCATCTATATATAGGCCGACCGCGCCATGGTTATGCACACATCCACACCTTCCTCTCTCACAGAAATGGACAGCGCCTACTGGGCCATTCTGACCCTCGAGGAGACGGAGGCGTTGTGCGCCTCAAGCTACCCTTGACCACCAGGCTACCAGCCGCCCACCGGCTGGATGCTGAGTGTTGGAGGTGTTCCTGTCCCTCCCGTGCCTCAAGGCTCCGCCCGACAGGCGGCCATCACGAACCACTTCTACCACGAGCTCACGCCGGAGCAGCGGATGGATCCCCAGTGGGATCCTGACAACTACGACACCTGGAATGCCTTCTTTGCTAACCGGCAGGAAAGGGAGCTCGCCAGGTACGATGGTGATGGCTCGCCCCCGGTGAACCACAATGAAGCCGGCCGCCGTCTGTGGTGGGCGAACCGTACTATCATAGGCATGATGCGCTACATCGCCGGGAGACCATCCTCGCCTGCGGTGCCCACAAGTCCACCCATCCGCCATGAATCCGTGGCCGGAGTGGCAGGTGCCCCCGGTATATGCCATGGCTGGGCTCAGGATCCCCGGAGTGGAAGGTGACGATGACAATGATGATGACGATGACGAAGAAGACCCTGAAGCTGTGTACTATAGGACTAGGCATGATTATGACTAAAGGGGGCGGCTTTAGTCCTGAGTGTTAGCTAGTCTCGGTTTGTCTCGGTTTTTAATATTAATAAATGTATTGAGTGTTAGTCCCGGTTTGTGGCTGGACTGGGACTAAAGGGGGCATTTAGTCCAGATTCCATAGTCTCGGTTTTTAAATATTAATAAATTTCTTGAGTGTTAGTCTCGTTTTATGGTTGGACCAGGACTAAAGTGGGACCTTTAGTTCCGATTCGTACTTACCATGAAGATCTGATCTCCAAACATGTGTGGTCACATATTAGGGAGTGCCTCTATGACCAGTTTCTTGGAGATGCCGGAGGATTGGGCTCCGGCGGCATCTCCCTGAAACTGGCCGTAGTGGTGTCCCTGCTCTCGAAGACCATCTTGCAGCTTGTAACTTCTCTAACTAGATCAATATGACTGGGAGCTAACCTAATTTCACATATTAGGGAGTGCCTCTATGACCAGTTTCTTGGAGATGTCGGAGGATTGGGCTCCGGCGGCATCTCCCTAAAACTGGCCGTAGTGGTGTCCCTGCTCTCAAAGACTATCTTGCAGCTTGTAACTTATCTAACTAGATCAATATGTCTGGGAGCTAACCTAATTTCACATATTAGGGAGTGCCTCTATGACCAGTTTCTTGGAGATGTCGGAGGACTGGGCTCCGGCGGCATCTCCCTGAAACTGGCCGTAGTGGTGTCCCTGCTCTCGAAAACCATCGATCTTGGAGATGCCTCAAACTGGCTGGAGGACTGGCCTATTTATAGTACAAGCAGCTCGGCATAGTGTCGACACTCACGACATAATGTCGACACTCACCCCTATTATTAGTGCTCACTCGTGTTTTGTCCCGGTTGTTGTCTCCAACCGGGACTAAAGGTTCATCCAACCGGGACTAAAGGTTCAACCCCTATTATTAGTGCTACCTGTCCCAGCCTGCCGCAATCCCTTCAGTCGCGGTTGGTTTCTCCAACCGGGACTAAAGGTTCAACCCCTATTATTGGTGTTGCCTGGCCCAGCCTGCCCTGCCCTTTCCCTCTATTTATAGTGCGGCCATCATGGCCATGGAGAATCTTCATCATTTAACAATATGATTACATAAAAGGTTTAATATATTACACCAACATCACTATCTAGTGTTGTTGTTTTCTTCTGCACCGTAGACATGGAGAATCTTCATCATTTAACAGGAGGCTTGGGTCAGTTTTCACTTTGAAGGGAGGGATTTCGTGAAACTTATTATAATCTTCTGACATATCTGTCTTGTCATCCACTCCCACAATGTTTATTTTCCCTGAAAGAACTATGTGGCGCTTTGGCTCATCGGACGATGTATTCTTTTGCTGATTTCTTTTTCTCGGTTTCGTAGACATGTCCTTCACATAGAAAACCTGAGACACATCATTGGCTAGGACGAATGGTTCGTCCATCTACGCAAGATTGTTGAGATCCGCTGTTGTCATGCCATACTTTTCATCTACATGTACCCCTCCTCCTGTCATCTTGACCCATTTGCACCGAAACAAAGGAACCTTAAAAGTAGGTCCATACTCAAGTTCCCATATCTCCTCTATGTACCCATAATATGTGTCCTTCTGCCCATTGTCATATGTTGCATCAAAGCGGACACCACTGTTTTGGTTGGTGCTCTTTTTATCTTGGGCGATCGTGTAAAATGTATTACCATTTATCTCTTACCCTTGGAAAGTACATATAGTCGAAGATGGTAACCGTGCCAACAAGTACAACTGATCTTCAACAGTGTTGTTATTCATGAGATGCTTCTGCAACCAACTGCCGAAAGTGTCCTCGTGTTCCACTTTAATCGAGGAGTCAGGTATCCCCGGGTTTTCCGAGCGTACAATAATCTTGTGTTTCTCGATATACGGAGCCACCAAGGTGGAATTGTGTAGAACTGTGTAGTGTTCTTTATTGAAAGAATCTCTTTCCATACATACCATTGTTTTCCTTCCTAGTGTGATTTTCCAGTCAGCCTCCCCTCATACCGAGATTCAGGAACACCAATCGGCTTAAGGTCAGAAAGAAAGTCAACACAAAACTCAATGACCTCCTCTGTTCCATAGCCCTTGTTGATGCTTCCTTCTGGCCTAGCACGGTTATGAACATATTTGTTTAAGACTCCCATGAACCTTTCGAAGGGGAACATATTGTGTAGAAACACAGGACCGAGAATTCTAATCTCTTGGACTAGGTGAACTAGGAGGTGTGTCATAATATTGAAGAAAGATGGAGGGTACAACAACTCGAAGCTGACCAGACATTGGACCACATCAATCTGTAACCCTGATAGACTTTCTGGATCGATTACCTTGTGAGAAATTGCATTGAGGAATCCACATACCTTCACAATGGCCAGCCGGACATTTTCCGGTAGAATCCCTCTCAATGCAACCGGAAGCAATTGCGTCATAAGCACGCGGCAGTCATGGGACTTTAAGTTTTGGAATTTTTTCTCTTTCATATTTACTTTTCCCTTTATGTTAGATGAGAAGCCAGACGGGACCTTGATACTGAAAAGGACTTCAAAAAATATTTCCTTCTCTTCCTTGGTAAGAGCGTAGCTGGCAGGCCCTTGAAACTGCCCTGGATGCTTGCCGTCTCGTCCTTTATGACGTTGCTGGTCCTCCCGTGCTTCCGGTGTATCTTTTGACTTCCCATACAAGCCCAAGAAGCCTAGAATATTCATGCAAAGATTCTTCGTCAGGTGCATCACGTTGATTGCAGAGCGGACCTCATGGACTTCCCAATAGGGTAGCTCCCAAAATATAGATTTCTTTTTCCACATGGGTGCGCGTCCATTGGCGTCTTTCGGAACAGGTTGTCCTCTGGGACCCTTTCCAAATATTACATTTAAATCCTTGACCATACCAAATACATCAGTACCAGTACGGGGGGCAGGCTTCTTCCGGTGATCTGCTTCGCCATCGAAATGCTTGCCTTTTTTCCTTAAGGGGTGTCTGGGCGGAAGAAAACGATGATTGTACAGGTACACATTCTTCCTAGATTTATCCAGATATATACTTTCAGTCTCATCTAAACAGTGTGTGCATGCATTATATCCCTTGTTCGTCTGTCTTGAGATGTTACTAAGAGCAGGCCAAGCATTGATGGTTACGAACAGCAACGCTCGTAGGTCGAATGGCTCCTGTTTGTGCTCATCCCACACACGTAAACCTGGTTCGGCCCACAACTGTAAAATTTCATCAACTAATGGCCTTAGGTACACATCAATGTCGTTGCCGGGTTGCTTCGGGCCTTGGATGAGCACTGGCATCATAATGAACTTCCGCTTCATGCACAACCAAGGAGGAAGGTTGTAGATACATAGAGTGACGGGCCAGGTGCTGTGACTGCAGCTCTTCTCCCCAAAAGGATTCATGCCATCTGTACTTAGACCAAACCATAAGTTTCTTGCTTCACCAGCAAAGTCCGGGAAGTCTCTCTCGATTTTTCTCCACTGTCGACCATCAGCGGGATGCCTCAACATCCCCTCTTTCTTACGTTCTTCCATGTGCCATCGCATCAACTTGGCATTCTCTTTGTTTCTGAACAAGCGTTTCAATCGTGGTATTATAGGAGCATACCACATCACCTTGGCAGGAACCCTCTTCCTGGGTGGCTCTCCATCAACATAACTAGGGTCATCTTTTCTGATCTTATAACACAATGCAGTGCATACCGGGCATTTATCCAAATTCTCGTACTTCTCACCGCGGTAGAGGATGCAGTCATTAGGGCACACATGTATCTTCTGCACATCTAATCCTAGAGGGCAGACGAGCTTCTTTGCTTTGTATGTACTAGCGGGCAATTCGTTATTTCTTGGAAGCGACCTCTTCATGAGTACCAACAACTTCTCAAATCCCGAGTCAGTCACACCGGTCTCTGCCTTCCACTTCAGCAATTCCAGTGTGCTACCCAGCTTCTTCTGGCCATCTCAAAAAGTTGGGTACAACAATTTGTTGTGGTCCTGTAACATCTGCTCAAACTGCAACCTCTCCTTTTCTGCGCCGCAGTCTCGCTTTGCATCAGAAATGATGCGACCAAGATCATCAGCGGGCCGGTCTGGTTCCCGTTCTTCACCTACTTCTTCTTCATTGTCTTCCATTGCGGTATCAGCGTATTCAGGGAACATAGATCGGTAGTTGTCATCATCGTTATCTTCTTCATCGCCTTCTTCCATCACAACCCCTCTTTATCCGTGTTTGGTCCAAACATTATAGCCGGACATAAAACTAGACCGAAGCAGGTGGCTCTGAATGACTCTTGCGGAAGTGTGAGCCTTCTCATTCCTACAGTCAACACATAAAACCATCTCGTCGCTTGTTCTCCTCGGCCACAACTCGAAAAGAACGCACGCCTTCTCTGAAAGTGGCAGAGCGTCGGTCACCGTACATCCATGGATGGCTCATCTGTATCATACAAATATATGTCAAACGCAATCACTATGCTAAAATTAGTATCGCACGACGGTCTTAACGAGAAAATAGTTGCTAACCTTTTATTACACTTGGAAACAAAGATGAGAAAACTTAATTAGTGTGGCTCAGGCACCTCATATCATGTCTGTCTTGTGTGATCTAATGTCGCATCGCTCTACTGGACATTTCACCAAACACCTCTAGTGCATATGTATGAACAAGAAAAAAATAGCACAACAACACTCTCTCCCACCAGGAAAAAAACAGTTGGGAGGGGGAGGGGGCTGTGCGTATAAATAGGGCCAGACCACTAGTCCCGGTTAGAGAGACAAACCGGGACTAAAGGGGGTGCCCCCAGCGAGCGGCAGGGCCAGGACCCTTTAATCCCGGTTTGAGTCTCAGACCGGGACTAATGGGACCTAACGAGCCGGGACATATGGTTCTGGGTGGCTTGGGCCGTCCGGCCAGGTCCATTAGTCCTGGCCCCAGCCACAGCCGGGACTAATGGCCTGTACAAAAGGCCTGTTTTCTACTAGTGTTACAAAGGATAGGGAAAACTTACTTTGTGCAAAGGCTAGCCAAAACTCCACTTAGACATATATTCATGTCGATGTTAGGTTCTCTACATCAATATGGTATCACTTGCCAATATAATTCAAATGTATTGACCCTTTTGGCTGTAACTTATCATGTTGCAGGATTACTTGATGATAGTGAAGTTTCATGAGTAGGGATTACGAGTCTGAAACCAACATGTTTGCCTATGGCACATGAAGATGAAGGACTCCATGCTTTATAATTATATCTGCTGCGTTGTAATAAGATAGCCATATGAGCTATGTAAGTTGTACCAAACTATTTTTATTCCTGTATATGTGATGTAATATGACCTTTGTTTCTTGATATTACATCTTAACTGTGGGTGCTAGCTATTCGATCCAGGGACTAGCACTATAAACACAGGGATTCAAGCCTTATCGGGTTTGGTATGCTACATGCTGGGTATGTTTTCTATTAATTCAGTACTTGTAAGAGTGTTTTTTCATTCTGGAACATCGCACTCATTTGTTACGGAAGAATTTGCATGCACTAGTAAGATTTAACCAACAAATTTGAAGCATGTTATGATAGTTCAAATACCTGGTTCAACTACCAAAGCTAGGAAAATTTGCAAGGCCGTACCTATCAGAATTCATGGAGTAGATTTCTATGCCAATCTAATAGTACTCGGAACAAAAGGTTTGGAAGTAGTACTAGGAACGGATTGGAGGTCGAAACATCAAGGACTCGTAGATTGTGCCAAGAAAGCCATAACCATGACCAGTAGCCCTGGAGTATCAGTTGAGCATGTGTCAGAGACCTTGCCCCGTCAATTAAAGTGCAACAAGAGTTTAGCCCAACCAACCCTTGACCAAGTAAGAGTAGTCTGTGAATACCCCGACATGTTCCTAGATGAATTATCCACTATGCCCCCAGATCGGGATATCGAGTTTATCATTGAACTAATCCTTGGAACTGGACCCATATCTCAGAGAACCTATAGTATGAACCCATCAGAGTTAGTAGAGCCCAAGAAGCAACTGGATGAAATGATTAGCAAAGATCTGATTCAACCCAGTGCATCACCCTGGAGTTCACTTGTTCTGTTTGTGGATAAGAAAGATGGTGCCACCCATTTATGTATGGATTATCGGAAGTTGAATGATGTCACCATCAAGAGCTAGTTATCATCAACTAAAATGATGTCACCATCAAGAGATAGAAGATTTGTTTGGCCAGTTGACCGGTGCCAGAGTATTCTCTAAGATTGGTCTTAGAACTAGTTATCATCAACTAAAAACTCGTGCAATGGATATTCCAAAGACTGTTTTCACGACCCGATATGGATTATATGAGTATAAGGTCATGTATTTTGGATTAACCAATGCCCCCGCTCATTTCATGAATCTCATGAATAAGATTTTCATGAACTTCTTAGATAAGTTTGTCGTTGTTTTTCTTGATGACATTCTAATCTACTCGAAATCGGAGGAAGAACATGAACATCACCTAAGAACCATCCTTGGAACCTTGAGAGAATATCAGTTGTATGCCAAGTTCAACAAGTGTGAATTTGGGTTAAAGGAAGTGTCATGGGAATGGTCACGGCAGATGCTGCAATCGGCAGCGAGTAGTAGAACGAGGGGCAAGGGCGGCCAGCCATCTGTGGTGCGAGATGAGGGCGGAGATACAGGGTTTTACCCAGGTTCGGCCCCCCGGAGGGTAAAGACCTACTCCTGCTAGATTGTATTATGAAGGTGGTACAATGGGCGAGCTCGGCGGCTAGGCGGCGAGTCGCTTGGGTGTATGATGGAACGTCTCTCTACACGCCCCGTAGGGAGATTTATATAGGCTCACCTCCCCTAGGGTTTACATATCTCAACCGAATCAGTTAAGGCTTCGGTACTCGTTTAACCTAATCCGACTGGGCCTATCTACTCGCCTGGGCCTTCAGCTTCCAGTCGCTTGGATCCACGCCGGGCTTTGATCCAGTCGCCGTCTTGCAGGCCCACTCGCCAGTTCTTGGGCCAGTCGGAAACGTCCTGCTGGGTATACCCCGGTAGGCACATCCCCATCAGTAGTCCCCGAGGCTGTCGTCGATTAGGCGTAGGTGGCTACTGGCAGTCGGAGTATACGGCTTCAGAGTAGACATCCAGTCGAATCATCGGCGGGCTCCTGTATAAAGGAGAAAACCAGTCATCCTGATCACAGCTTTGGCGAGTCGAGTCGGCGAAACACTGTCATAGTGATCGGGTCGGCGAGCCGAGTGGCTGAAGTTGCACCGTTAAACGTGGTCAAACTAGCCGTTGGGGTAATCCAACGGTAACTTTTGGCGTAATCACCGCATAGTAACGGCTCCCAGATTTGGCAGGTAACAACCGCTATATAAGGTGAATGGCAGGCGATCAGAGAACCATCTTCTTGCCATTTCCTCCGATTGCGCGCACTTTCGCCTCCCTTCGCATCGCGATCCAGCCGACCCAAAATCCTCCGACCCCCCACAAATCCTTCTGCCATGGCCCTCTCCACCGAACCTTGGGGTAGATATAAGTGTACGAGGGTGCAACTGGCTTCCTTTGAGGAGGCCGGGATCCTGCGCGCCGGCTGCTGGCGCATCCCCGCGGCCGGAGAGGTGACCCCGAACCCGCGCGAGGGGGAATTCATCTGCTTCACCAGCCATCTAGAACGGGGGCTAGGATTCCCCACGTCCATGTTCTTCTGGCGCTTCTGCGCCTACTACGGGATCCAACCGTCGGACCTGGGTCCACACAGCATCGAGCAGCTCGCCATCTTCGTGGCGTTCTGCGAGTGCTACTTGGGCTGCCGGCCCTACTTCCCTCTATGGCAAGATCTGTTCCACGGACGGATCAGCCGCGAGGAAGCGGGCGGCCCAATGCTTGCCGCGGGCGGCCTAACATTCCAGCTGAAGTCGAAGGCTTCGTTCTTTGATTTGATGCTGCCCGCCAAGGCGGCGAGCGACTGGAAGAAGTCTTGGTTCTATGTTGCCGAGGCGACCCAGAGGGCGAGACGGCGATCCCACGATACTCCACCAACCGGTCCGAACCGCGCCGTCTTCAAGTCGGCAAGCTCCCCAGCGACCAGCGGATGGTCGTGGACGAAATGCTCCAAACCATCCACGGTCTGAAAAAGAAGGGCCTCCAGACAATCAACTTATACAACTGCTGGCTCGGGCGGCGGCTCGTCCCTCTGGCTCGGCACGACCACTACATGTACCAATACACGGGCCAGGAGGACTCGACGAAGTCCTGCCTCGCCGAGTGGAAGCTCGAGGACTACACCCCAGCACTAAAGAAGATCGCCCAGGCGGTGTACCTGGACGCAAAGGCTGGGGTCGCCCCTACACCGCAAAGCATCCGGCCCCAACGGTTAGTCACCTCGCATCATTCGTAGTCGCTGTTTTTGCAGTCGCGGTCGGTCTAATCTCATTTTGTGTTCATTGCAGCTATTCCAAGTGGTGGAAGGATGGCTCCTGCCTTCAGACGACGAGAATTCGAGCTCGTCCGTCCAGGACATGGGCGAGTTGCCTCCTTCCAAGGGAAATTCTGGGAGCGACGAGAGCAACGGCGACGACGAGTCCGAGGAGGAGGTCGCCCCGCTGGTCCGCAAGACCCGCGGGCAGCGTCAGCGTGAACTTGAGGCGAGTAAAAGCCTCGAGCGTCACGATGACGATGACGAACTTCCGGAGACCACCTCGCGCCGCCAGGCTACTCCGTCGAAGAAGAAGAAGGAGAAGGAGGCGAAGGCTCCTCCGAAGAAGAAGACGAAGCCGATGAGGCCGGCCTCGCCACCGCACTCGGCGAGCAGCTCCGACGCCCCCAGCCCGGCCAAGGACGAGGCACCACCGATGGCAGCCGCGCTAGACACTGCCGCTATCGAGGTGCCACTGGCCTCGATGCCTCCGCCATTCGCCCCAGTTTCTGGGCTAGGGGCCGCTCCGGCCGCTGCGGCTTCACCTCGCAGGGAAGCCCCTGCTGAAGATGTCCCAGAGGCTCCCGTTGCAGCCTCGACCACGAAGAAGCCGTCCGTGTCTTGGGCACGCGACGTCCTGGAGATGGGCCTCAGCCGCCGACTGGGCCCCGAACTGGAGAAACCGGCCGACATCTGCACGGGGCTACGCTTCATTCCGGTCGCCAAGTGAGTTCGCTCACCTACTTTTGTCTTTCATAGCAGCTTGACTTATTTCGCTCACACGATCGATTTACAGGACCGGAGCAAAGAAGATAGGCCAGCCGACCGTGTCTAAGGTGCCACCCGTCGTCAGCGAGGAGGATCCTTCCCGCAAGAGGAAGGCGGACGAAGTCGTCGTTCCTGCGGATGGCGCCAAGAAGGCCAAGGGCGACGATGTCGTCACGATCTCCGATGACACGATGGTCGCGCCGAATGAACCCGCAATGGGGGCGGCCGTACCCACGAAGGAGGGTGCTCCCTCGCCGGGGGTGACCGAGCCGGTCTCCTTTGGTGCCGATGCCTCCGTCGCCACGTTCCCGCGCTTTATGACCAAGGCGGCTGTAACGAGTGGGACCTCGCCCTCGAGCCGTGCTCCTGGGATCGCCGACGCGGAGGTCGAGCAGCGTCGTGGGCACACGCCGGCTCTCCTCGCGTCCATGGATGCGATACAACTTCACGGCATGCTTGGCGCAGCCATCCAGGTATGTCCAGCCCCCGAGGATCAGGCCGGTGAGTTGCAGCGGTCTAATTCTTTTAGTGTCTTGTTGTTATTTTTCGCGTCCAGTCCCCGAGTGCGCACTCGCTGAATTTCAGCGGGTGGGCACTTAGGATTTGTTGGTTACCAGTCCAAGAGGCGAATAAGGGGCTTAAGGCAGTTGCCGCAAAGGCAGAAGAGGCTCGCCAGGGACTTGTCCCCGCGGGTGAGTTGGCAACAGCTCAATCGGCGTTGAGCTCGGATGAGAAGCGGATCGCCGAGCTCGAGCGCGAGCTGAGGGAGGCGAAAGAGGAGGTGAATTCGGCGGACGGTCGAGCCAAGGCCACCGTTACGGCCGCCGCAGAAGAGCGTAAAGTTTCTGACGCCCTTGTTGCTGGGCTTCAGGACGACTATACTTCTCTTCAGAGCTTCATCACGGACCTCTGTCACCCCTTGATTGGTGAGTTTGTCTGCCCTTGCCTATTGCATGTGTCTTTTCGTAATATCCGATGTACTCACTGTTATCTTCTATCCGCAGGTCGCATCACTGATAGCGCGGAAGAGGCGAGCTCGTTCGACGCGCGACAATGTGTGGCCACGCTCGTCGACTCGGCGACGTTGTCGGCGACATGCGTCCGAGCCTACCTCCAGGAGATATCGCCCACGGAAGTAATTCCCAGCGACCTGGTCGAGGTGTGGAAGTACTTGGAGAAGGCGCCGTCGGTCGTTGAGTTCATGACGAGATCGGCGTTTTGGCGTGGAGCGGCGACGACGCTTAGCCTTGGGCTTGCTCATTTTCCAGAAGATTTTGATCTGGACGATGTGACGAGTGGCTACCCATCGTCTACTGGCGAAGTGGAAATCTCCGAGGTGCTCAAGTTGACAGGTCGCGCCGCGGTGTACTCCGAGCGCGTCTGGGCGATGGGCGACCTCCTTCCTTACCAGGAAACGGTCGTCGCGCCCAACGACCCCGAGCCGCAGCATCGGGACTTCAAGGTCGAGCAGCCCTTCCGCGCGGCGATGGCGGGTGATCTGACGACGTACCCGTCAAACCCATACACGCCGTTTATCCGCAATCGCAAGGGTGCTGGCGAGTCGTCGTCGAAGCCTGCGGAATAGAGTAGTTTGCCCTGGGGCGTTAGTAGCAGATCTGCCGTTTGGGCATATTTTATATTATGAGACAATTGCAACATGCTAGTAATGTGATATCATGTTTGTTTTGTGACTTGTCATGTGTTTTCCGATTGAGGTTTGAACGAGTCCCCGAGCGCGTCCGCCCTTTTGTGGGGTTTACCTCGTGTGTGATGTGTTTGTGGTTTTTGAATGTTTTCTTATTGTGGTCGACTCGCTCGGACTCGAAGAGCCAGTCGCTAGGCGACTCCCTTGAGCGCTCTGTACTTCACCATTTTCCCTTGCGCGAATGAGGTCGGGTGGCCGAGTCCCCGAGCGTGGTACTTGGTTGTTCCAGGCGCGACTCGAGGGTGGGTGAGGACTTGGCGCGTTGGTTTGAGCGCATCACTCCTACCTGGCACGTTGGGCCAGTCACATGGCGAGTCCTGGGCATGCTCTCATACTTGGCGTTTTCCCGAGCCGCTCGCGCTGAACTGGTCGTCAGTCCCCGAGCGTGGTACGTGGCCGTTCGAGTCGCTATGTCGAGGATGCGGAGGATCGTGGTCGCTGTGAGAAGCGAAGGCAGTTGTCTTGGCTCATAGACCCAGTCGGGCTAGGCGACTCCAATGGGGCTCCGGGTAGGCGTTTTTCGTGGACGATGCAAAACCTGAGGTGACTCAGTGCTTTTGCATCGCACTACTTGGCCGTGCCGATCGCTTTACCAAAGGTTGGCTTCTGCGATTAGCTTGACGCTGTTTATTACGAGTGCGAGTGGCACAAGACACGGAGAGTAGGCGCAATTTGCGGTAACCAATTCTTTTTATTTCATAGCGACTCGAGAGTACATATGTGGCGTTCTAGGAATAGAACTTCCGTAGGAGGTTTACATTCCATGGTCGCTTGACGTCGATTTTGCCGTCCCCGCAGACGTCGATGAGGTAGTAAGCGTCGTTGCCGAGTACACGCCCGATGGCGAATGGTCCCTCCCATGGAGGGGAAAGCTTGTGCATGCCCTTCTTGTCCTGGATGAGGCGCAGCACCAGGTCGCCTTCTTGGAAGGTGCGAGTTTTCACCCGCCGGCTGTGGTAGCGGTGGAGTCCTTGTTGGTAGATGGCGGTGCGAGAGCGAGCTAGGTCGCGTGCCTCGTCGAGTTGATCGACTCCATCCTGTCGTGCGAGTTCGTTCGCAGCCTCCGTGTAGTGGACGACCCTCGGCGAGTCGTGCTCAAGGTCGGTGGGCATGACTGCCTCGGCGCCGTACACCATGAAGAAGGGGGTGAATCCTGTCGACCTGTTGACCGAGGTGCGGATGCCCCAGATGACGGAGGGTAGCTCCTCGACCCAGCACCCGGCGGTACGCTCGAGTGGTACTTGGAGTCGCGGCTTCAGGCCGTGGAGGATGCTTTGATTGGCCCGTTCTGCCTGGCCGTTGGATTCCGGGTGGGCGACTGATGCGAGGTCGAGCCGGATGTGGTGTTCCTCGCAGAATTCGGCCATGGCTCCTTTGGCGAAGTTGGTGCCGTTTTCCGTGATGATGCTGTTTGGGAACCCGTAGCGATATATGAGCTCGCGTAGGAATTTAGTGGAGGTCTTCCCGTCGCATTTCCGGACTGGCTTGGCCTCCATCCACTTTGTGAATTTGTCGACCGCGACCAGGAGGTGGGTGTAGCCGGAGGGAGCCTTTTTGAAGGGGCCTACCATGTCCATGCCCCATACGGCGAATGGCCAGGTGATGGGGATTGTCTTGAGCGCTGAGCTCGGCACGTGCGTCTGGTTGGCGTACTTCTATCACCCGGCGCACCGCTGGACAATGTCGACGGCATCGGCGTGTGCGGTGGGCCAGTAAAAGCCATGCCGCATAGCCTTGGCGACCAGAGAGCGGGCGCCCGCGTGGTGTCCGCAGTCGCCGGAGTGGATGTCGTGGAGGATCTTGCGTCCTTCGGCGGGTTGGACGCAGCGTTGGAACACGCCGGTGACGCTGCGCTTGTGGAGCTCGCCGTCGATGATGGTGTAGGACTTGCATCGGCGTGCGACCATCCGAGCGTCCGTCTCGTCTGCCGGCAAGGTGCCGGCCTCCAGGTAGGCGACGTAGGGCTTGGTCCAGTCGTCTGGCTCAGTGACGAGTGCGACCAGGGCTGCCTCCGGTTGTAACGGGACTCCGATGTTGATCTCCCTCGAGGGAGAGACTGATGGCTTGGTGATTGTGTCGAGGAAGACGCCGGCGGGTGGTGCGAGTCGAGCCGACCCAATGCGAGAGAGTGCGTCGGCCTCCTCGTTCTTCCGCCTGTCAATCCAATCGACGGAGTAGCCTGCGAAGTGTCCCCCCCAGCTTGTCCACTGCTTGGCGGTACGCCGCCATGGTGGGGGAGACGGCGTCGCAGGTGCCAGCAACTTGCCCAGCGACGAGGTCGGAGTCTCCGTAGCAACGTAGGTAGTTGACGTTCATCTCCCTGGCAGCTCGCATGCCGTGGAGTAAGGCCTCGTACTCGGCCATGTTGTTGGTGCAGGGTGTGAAGTCAAGGCAGAGGACGTAGCGGAGCTTGTCGCCCTTCGGTGAAGTTAGCACGATCCCTGCTCCGGCGCCGTCCGCGTTCTTGGAGCCGTCGAAGTGCAGGCTCCAGTAATGGAGGTATGGCAGCTTCTCTGGCTGCTGGGCCTCTTCCCAGTCGGCGATGAAGTCCGCTAGAGCCTACGACTTGATCGCCTTCCGTGGCTCGTATTTGATGTTGTGGACGCCGATCTCGACGGCTCACTTGGCGACTCGCCCAGTCGCCTCACGGTTGCGGATGATGTCCTGCAACGGTGCCGAGGAGACGACCGTGATCGGGTGCTCCTAGAAGTAGTGCGGCAGGCGCTGCTGAGCTCTGAAGACCGCGTATACCAGCTTCTGGTACTGTGGGTATCGCTGGCGCGACTCGGTGAGGACCTCGCTGATGTAGTACACCGGTCGCTGTACTGGGCGCTCCTTTCCTTCCTCCGGTCGCTCGACAACCATGACGGCGCTGACGACGCGCTCGGAAGCCGCGATGTAAACCAGCATGGGTTCTTTGTCGGCGGGGGCGGCGAGTAGCGGCGTGGCGAGTAGCACCTTTTTGAGGTCGCGAAGCACGTCATCCGCCTCCTTGTCCCACTGGAAGGTGGGGTTCTTGCGCATCAGGCGGTATAGGGGCATCGCCTTTTCACCCAGGCGGGGGATGAAGCGACTGAGAGCCGCTACTCGCCCGGCCAGCTTCTGGACGTCGCGTAGGCACTCGGGTTTGCCGAGTCGGGCGATCGTGTCGATCTTGGTTGGGTTCGCCTCGATCCCTCGCTTGGAGACGACGTACCGCAGTAGTTGTCCTGCTGGTACACCGAAGGTGCATTTGCCTGGGTTAAGCTTTATCTTGTATTTTCTCAAGTTGGCGAACGTTTCCGCCAGGTCGGCGAGTAGGTCACCCTGGCGAGCAGACTTTACGACCACGTCATCGATGTAGACGTGGATGTTGCGGCCAATTTGGCTCGCGAGGCACTCTTGCATGCACCGCTGGTAGGTCGCCCCGGCGTTCTTGAGGCCGAAGGTCATGGCGGTGTAGCAGAAGGCTCCGAATGGCATGATGAATGCCGTCTTCTCCTCGTCCTCGACAGCCATTTTGATCTGGTTGTACCTAGAGTAGGCGTCGAGGAAACATAGCGACTCCGAGCCCGCGGTGGAATCGATTATTTGGTCGATCCGCGGGAGGACGAACTACTCCTTTAGGCAGGCGCTGTTCAAGTTTATGTAGTCAATACACATCCTCCAGGTCCCGTTCTTCTTCTCGACCAGGACTGGGTTTGCCAGCCACTTGGAGTACTTGATTGGCCGGATGAAGCCTATAGCGAGTAGACGCTGCACCTCCTCGGCGATGGCTCGGCGGCGCTCTTCATTGAAGGGCCGCAGCGACTGTTTGACGGGTCGCACTTTTTGGGGTCGCCGTTGATGGTTATGACGCCGCACGGCCCGGGGAGCTTCATCGCGTTGTACGCGTAGTGTGGTGCTGCCATGAACTTGGCGAATGCCTAGCGCCCCAGGACGCAGTGGTAGGGGCTGTCGAAGGGCACCAGCTCGAAGACGATCCGCTCGGTGCGGAAGTTTGCTGGTGTGCCGAAGGTGACTGGCAGCGTGACCTTTCCGATCGGGTACGCCTTCCGACCGGGGACGATGCCATGGAACGTGGTGTGGGTTGTCTCGATCATCGACTGCGGGAGCCGCAGTCGCCTGAAGGTGTCCAGGTACAGGATGTTGATAGAGCTGCCGCCATCCATCAATGTCTTGGGGAGCCAGTAGTCACCGACCTTAGGCTTGACCACCAGGGCGACTCGCCCTGGGTACTCGATGCGTGACGAGTGGTCCTGGCGGCTCCAGGTGATGGGCTGCTCCAACCAGTTGAGGAACTGGGGAACGTCCACCTGAGCCACCGCGTTGACGGCGACGGCGCGGGCGATGACCTTCTTCTCGCGCTTCGTGTTGAAGACTGTGAAGGTATGGAGCGAGCCGGCCACTTTGCCGAATTTTCCGCCGTTTGGCGGGTCGTTGTCGGGGTCCTCCCGTGCTCGTCGTGCGTTCTCGATATCCCTGAGGGTGTGGCAGTCGGCGGTTGTGTGCGTTGCGGGCTTCCCTTCCCTACTATGAAACGCACAAGGTTGGTTAAGGAGGGCCGCGGGGTCGAACCTTGGCTTGGCCTTGTAGTTTCCGCCGTCGCGGCGTTGTCCTCCGTCGCGGCGGAAGCTCTTGGGCTCGCGTTGTGCGTGCCCGGCGTTGGCGACGAAGTCGACTCGCCCGTCACTGCGGCGCTTGCCGGTGAGGCGAGTTTTGCTGTAGCGTAGGTCGGACCGTCGTCCGCTGTCGTTGCCGCTTGTGCGGCGTTGACCTCCCGACTCGTCGTCGGTTTCCTGGTTTGGATCTTCCTCCGCGTACCGTTTGGCGATCTCGAGGAGGTCCGGTATGTTGTTGAGTGTGCGAGAGTGTCGCTTGAGCTTGGCGACCAGAGGCTCGTAGTGGCACGAGGTCTTGAAGCAATGGATCGTGGTGTCCGGGTGGATGCCGACCACGTTGTACCAGAGTTCTTGCCACCGTTGGACCCAGTTGCGGGTCGACTCGCGGGGTCCCTGGACGCATCGCTCCAGGTCCTCGATGGTGGTGGCGCGGGTGTAGGAGCACTCGAAGTGCCTGACGAAGGCGTCGCAAATCTCCTCCCAGGAGTCGATACTATCCTGGGAGAGGGTGTTGATCCACTGCCTGCACGTCCCCTCCATCATCAGGGGGAGGTAACGGGCGGCTAGCAGGTCGGTGTGGCCTGCGATCCCCATTGCCATGAGGTATGTATCGAGCCAGATGGCGGGGTCGTACGAGGGGTCGTACTTTTCTATCTCCTTCGGCGACTTGAAATTTGGCGGGTACTTCTCGCCTCGGATCATTGGTCCGAAGCACTTGGGGCCGAGTCGACTGAGCGACCCCATGGGCTCGCCGTCGCGGCGATTGGTTAGGGTGTGCGCGCCAGCTTTGGTTGTTGATGATGTGGGTGCGGGCGTCGATGGGTTGACCGTTAGCGGCGACGAAGTTGGTCGCTGGCCTGGGGTCGTTGGTGGAGAGTGCCGCGTTCGCGGGTCGGTGTTGGAGCTGCAGGCTCTGGTGGCGGGCAGTTGAGGGTGTTTGCCGCCATTGGGCGGCCGCTTGAGGCTGCTCTGCTTCCCGAAGAACGCGAGTACACTCGACCCTACGAGTCGGCGCCCGCGTTTTGCTGCTCGATGGCCTTTGCGAGCAGGGCCCTAACGTACTGGATCTGTAGGGCGCCGTCGCCGGTGGCCGTGATGTTGTCGGCTGCTGCTCGGCCTGCCACGAGGTTGTCCATCGGGGTGGAGAACAGTGGGAGGCCGTTTGTGTCTCGCTCCCGTGAGGAGACTACTATCCGCGGCTGGTCCCTGGGAGGTGTGCGGTTGGGTGGAGGTGGGACACCCATCGCCGTCGACCCTGGCGGGGGCCGGGCGCTTCCTCCTGGTGGCGTGTTCTCGCAGATCGCGTGCTCGGCCACGCGGGCCGGGTCATTTTCGTCGTCGAAGTTCAGGGCGCGCCCCTGAACGGTGGGGTTCAGGCGCGACCTGATCCGCTGCTGGTGGTAGCACGATAGCTCCTGCGCCGTCACCTGCTTGAGGCGAAATTTTTCGCGTTCGGCTTGCTCCTTGCGCACTGCCTCCGCCAGTTTCAGGCGGAGTTCCTCGACCTCTGTCGCTGTGGTGTTAGGAGGGATTAGGGTGGAGAAGGGGTCCTCCGGCGGCTCGGTGCCGGTCGCCATGTAGGTCGCGGCGTGACAACCGGTTCTGTCGCGGAGGTCGGCGGAGTTTTCCGACCCGGAGTCGAAGTCGAAGATCCCGAGGATGGAGGGGTCCTTGAAGTCTCCTACGTTGGAGACCTGGGTGATGGAGCCCGCGGGTGAAGCCGCGGTGATCGATCCGGCGAGTGACGCCGGGGTCGCCGAGTCGGCGTCGTCGTTGTGGGCCGCGTCTTCTGCGGCCGCTGAGTTTTCGGCCACGTTGCTGTGGGCCGAGTTGTACTCGGAGGCGAGGCGATGGATCGTGCGGATCTGGCTCTCGGAGAGCCGATCGCGTGGCGGCGACTCGCGGATGCGAGCCGAGTCCTCCGAGACGATGACGTCGGTGAGGCCGACGAAGAGGCTGATCGTGCCGATCGACAGGATCACGCTGTGTGTGACAGGTCGCGCCGCCGGGACGTAGCTGCTCGACAAGATTTGGAGCATCTCGCCGATCGCTATCATGTGGCCGGTGGCGACCGTCTCATTGATGGGCAGATTGGATCTCGCCGCAGAACACCGGCCAGACCGGCCAGGCCCCACGGTGGGCGCCACTATCGTGGGAACGGTCACGGCAGATGCTGCAATCGGCAGCGAGTAGTAGAACGAGGGGCAAGGGCGGCCAGCCATCTGCGGTGCGAGATGAGGGCGGAGACACAGGGTTTTACCCAGGTTCGGCCCCCCAGAGGGTAAAGACCTACTCCTGCTAGATTGTATTATGAAGGTGGTACAATGGGCGAGCTCGTTGGCTAGGCGGCGAGTTGCTTGGGTGTATGATGGAACGTCTCTCTACACGCCCCGCAGGGAGGTTTATATAGGCTCACCTCCCCTATGGTTTACATATCTCAACCGAATCAGTTAAGGCTTCGGTAATCGTTTAACCTAATCCGACTGGGCCTATCTACTCGCCTGGGCCTTCAGCTTCCAGTCGCTTGGATCCACGCCGGGCTTTGATTCAGTCGCCGTCTTGCAGGCCCACTCGCCAGTTCTTGGGCCAGTCGGAAACGTCCTGCTGGGTATACCCCGGTAGGCACATCCCCATCAGGAAGTAGGATTCCTAGGACATATATTGTCAGCCAGAGGAGTTGCCATTGACCCTGCCAAGATTAAGGATGTTGAGGAATGGAGAGAACCAACCACTCAAACTAAAGTTCATGCATTTCTTGGATTAGCGGGATATTACCCCAAGTTGTTGAAGGATTTTCAAGCATCGCTAGGCCGATGACTCAGTTACTCAAGAAAGACCAGAAGTTCGAATGGACGGACAAATGTGAAGCAAGTTTTCAAGAACTCAAGAAGAGATTGATTTCAGCCCCAATTTTGATCATGCCGGATATCACCAAACCATTCGGTGTGTATTGCGATGCATCCAAGATTGGTCTCAGATGTGTGTTTATGCAAGAAGGCAAAGTGATATCATATTTGTCTCGACAACTGAAGCAATATGAGCAGAATTACCCCACCCATTACCTAGAGTTAGCCGCTGTTGTTTTAGCCTTGAAGACATGGCGTCATTATCTTATGGGTAATCGCAGTGAGATTTACTCAGATCACAAGAGCCAGAAGTATGTTTTTACTCAGAAGGATTTGAATATGAGGCAACGGAGATGGATAGATTTAATCAAGGATTACGACCTTGACATTCACTATCACCCCGGCAAGGCTAATGTGGTAGCGGATGCTCTTAGTAGACTGTCGTGTAGATTAAACACCATGGTTTTGAAAGAGCAACCAAGTTTGTATAAGGAGTTGGAAGATTTCAAAATGGAGCTAGTTAGCGAAGGATTCCTAGCTAGTATCGAACTTCAACCCACCTTGATAGATCAGATAAAGGAAGCCCAAAAAGGAAATGCCAGTATTGACGGAATTAAACGTCATATCGGTACGGGGAAGGTTCCCGGATTTACGGAGGATGAAGAAGGAGTTTTGTGGTATAAAGGACGAATCTGTGTGCCCGCAGATTCAGAGTTGAAAAAAGCTATTTTGCAAGAATCCCATGATACTCGTTACTCCATCCACCCTAGAGGAACCAAGATGTATCAGGATTTGAAGCAACAATTTTGGTGGCATACGATGAAGCGAGAAGTTGGAAGCTACATAGCCAAATGTGATATGTATCAGAGAGTCAAAGCGGAACATCAGAGACCCACAGGACTTTTGCAATCTTTGCAGATCCCAGAATGGAAATGAGATTCAGTTGGAATGGATTTCATCACCGGTTTGCCTATATCTAGTAGAGGAAATTATTCTATTTGGGTCATAGTGGATAGACTTTCCAAAGTATCTCATTTCTTACCGGTCAAGACCACTTATCAGAGCTCAAAGTTAGCAGAATTGTACATTGATAGGATAGTTAGTTTGCATGGAATCCCCAAGAACATTGTGTCGGATCGAGGAACCCAGTTTACCTCAAGATTTTGGAAAAAAGTCCAAGAAGGATTAGGAACCAAGCTGAATTTCATCACAGCTTATCACCCTCAGACTGATGGACAAACGGAGCGAGTAAACCAGATACTCTAAGATATGTAGAGATCTTGTGTGTTGGAATATGGATCGAAATGGGAGAATTGTATGCCTTTCGCAGAATTCTCATACAAGCCAGTTTGCAAATGGGCCCATTTGAATTTATGTATGGAAGGAAGTGTCGTACCCCACTTAACTAATCGGAAGTAGGAGAGAGTCAAATTTTCAGACCTGATATCCTACGGGAAGCCGAAGAGAAAGTTCACAAGATCCGTGAGCACCTTAAGACCGCCCAATCCAGACAAAAGAGTTATGTCGACAAGAGACGTCGAGATCTAGCCTTCAATATCGGAGATTTTGTGTATCTGAAAGTATCACCCTTGAAAGGAATGCATCGTTTCCAACTCAAAGGAAAGCTTGCCCCCAGATACATTGGACCCTTCAAGATTCTAAGTTGACGAGGGGAGGTATCTTATCAGATAGAACTACCAGAAGAGATGTCAGCCGTGCATGATGCATTTCATGTCTTGTTACTTTGGAAGTGTTTAGAAGTTCCAAAAATGATGAAAGTTTTCGAGAACATCGATCACAGAGATGTGGAGATAAACCAGACCTGACCTATCGTGAAGAACCTATCCGTATTTTGGAAGAAGATTTCCGGACCAACCGGACCAGGAGTATCAAGTTTCTCAAAATCCAATGGAGCAATCATACTAAAGAAGAAGCCACTTGGGAGTGCGAGGATTACATGAGGAAGGAGTTCCCCAATCTCTTTAGTACCTAGTTTTTCCTGAATCTTGGGATGAGATTATGTTTAAGGGGGGAGGTTTGTAACACCCTAAAAATATTAAGGAGGATCATTCCCTAATTAATCAAGATTAGGGTTAACAAAATCTTTTACTAATTAAATTCAAATCTTTATGCTTATGTGTTATAAATGATTGCAATGCCATGTTTGATTGTTGTAAATGATGAGAAATGGTTTATAGATCAAAACCATATCATCTAGATCACTACCAAATCAAATCAAAACAAAAGAAAATGAAATATGAAGCATAAGACCTAATGGTCATTTTTGCCAAAGTTAACCACTAGCTCACTTTGAGCATCTCTAGCAACTGATATCAAATAGAATCTTTCTCATTTATTTTCTCCCCTTGCTAGACCTAGTGACACTGAACCCAATGGAACTTACCAACCTTGCAGAAACTTTTTCAAATCTATTTGAGAGGCATTTCAAATTTGAATCTATCTCATATGACAAGATATCCAATTTTGGAAAACCACTCAAACCAACACCCCTTGTCAAATCATTGCACCCAGAGACTACCAAGATTAGTACCAGATCACTCACCAAAAATCATTGAATTTGGAGATGATTTAGTTCATGTGGCCATTTGATTGAACACTTAGTGATCACAGTACAGCTACCAACTATCTATTGTTTGTGATCAATCAATTGCTCATCCATTCTACCCCAAATCTTTACCCTAGCTCACCCACGATCACCCCCAGTAACTAGCAGTGCAATTGAGCCACTCTTCTTCACTGCCTTGATCAATGCCAGTGGTACCCGAGCTCACCATGTCACTCGAACATGGACAACACGCCACAGGCCGCGCCTCACTCGCTCGCAATGTCTAGCTAGTAGCTGTGACCTCACCGACCCTATCTAACCACCCCTCGACCAAAGGCGAGACACGGAGACCCTAGAATGGCCACGCCCATTTAAGGCACGGACATGCCGAGAGCACGACGGAGCGCCGCAGTCGCCTCGTGCACACATGCCGCAACTCGACCTCACCGCCCGTACTCGTGACCACGACATCACCAGCCACCGCCCAGACATGCCCATTGGTTGCCGTGCACCCCCTTGACCACCGTACTCGCTAACGAACACCACCGTACCCGCACAGAACACCAACGTCGCCCGACCAACCGAGACCGCCCCTTGTCGAGCCACCACTCGCATGACGATCGCCACACCCAACAGCGTCGACCCATGCCCTTCTCCATGCCTAGCTCGACCTGTAGCAACGTTGCCGACGAGCCCTTACCCGCACAGAACACCACCGTTGCCGACGAGCTCGACCTGCACTGCTTCACCCTCGAGGGTATCAATAGAGACCACCCCCAGCCTCAATCTTCACACCATTCTACTCCCCTCTCACTCAGAAACACCCCTGACCTGTTCCCGGAACAAGGCGAGCACCCTGTCGCTGGAATTTTATCGGAGTCTGCTGCTGCCGTGAGGGAAAGGCGCCGTCGATTGGAGCCACCCCAGGAGCTGCCATGACCGCCATTCGACTCGCCATCATCGACAAGCTCATTCGCCCGCACCGTCGACCCTAGTTGGAGCCTGGTAAGCCCACATCCACTTTAAGGTTTCCAACCTTTAATAAGGTAGAGATCCCTGTGTTTACAATGCTAGTCCATGGATAAATAGCTAGCATCCACAGTTAAGATGTAATATCAAGAAACAAAGGTCATAATACAACTTTATAACCAGTAATAAAATAATTCATTACATCTTACATAGTTCATTTGGTTATCACAATACATTGAAGTAGAAGATAACAATAGCATGGGGTCCTTCATCTTCAAAGTGCCACAGGCAGTCATGTTGGTTGTAGACTTGTAATCCTAATCAATAAACTTCACTAACATCAAACAAACCTGCAACATAATAAGTTGCAGCCACAAGGGTCAATACATTTGAATTGTATTGGCAAGTTCCACTACTATGTAGAAATAAGTGGATCCTATCATTTACATGCAAATTTGGCTAAGTAGGGTTTAGGCTCTTTTGCAGAAAGCAATATAGTTTTAACCTATCTTTTGAAAATAGTTTTGATCTTTTGTCAAATCTTTCTGAACTCCTTGGAAATCTCCAAGTGCTTCAAAATCCCTTGTTGTCACCATCAAGTTTTACTTTGAGAAATTGGAATGTCGAGATCTTCCATAGCTTTAGGCCTTAGTTGCTCAGTATTGTCCATAACCGAGGACACGGCTAAGTACTTAGAAGTTTTTGATCTTCTGCAGAAGTTGTACACTTTACCAACATGACACAATCCCATCTTGATGCCACCAGTGGCCGCTGGATAAGTACTCACCAAGATGGAGTACTGGCAGATTGAGAATGTGACAGTCTTTCCATAGAAGTCCTCCCAATACACAATGCTAGCTTGTCAACCAGGCACCAATGTAGGGTTAAATTTCCCTTACACAATTCTAGTTAACCTGAATATGCCAATGCATGGGTCTTCCACTATGTAGTTGACTAAGCCAGAGCCCATTTAGCATGTGGCTATACACGGAAGCCACTGTACGAGAAACATGTTCAATCTCTAAGTCCCTGGGTAGTTTTCTTCTAGTGCACATACAAAAAGAGATAGCCATATAAACATGGTTCCTTTCGTTGCCACCTTGTCCCATCTTGAGTATCCTTGTCCACCCAGGTGGTTCATTGAGTACTTGTTTTATTATATAAAACATATATCATTTCAACACTTCATATATTCATAACATGTATCCCATCCCAAATATATAGCAGGGCTAAGCATACTACAACTACAATGTTTTCACTAAGGAATATATAAGGGTATCCTATTAGGATTTAGCATAGCATAAAATATAGTAGTCCTTTCCATGCATGTTACAAAATCCACTAAGTGTAATGAAAATAGTAGGACATGGATGATAGTGTTACTTGCCTTTTTAGTAGAGAATGATGGTTCACTTCTTGATCTTGCAAATATCACACTCTTCTAATTCCACTACAATTCAATCAAGCAAACATAGATTCAACTAGCATTCCAACCAATTTATCACACATAAAATAATAGAAACAAGGTCATGCATGCAAGCATGCAAAAGATAGTTTTATTTAGAAAAGTGGTTTCTATTAGGCTCTAAACATTATAAAGTTCAAAAGTGGTCATTTACTAAAGTGGTAAAACCATTTGCAAAAGGTTTTATCTATAAACCATTTTTAAATCAAATCATTATTTTATGTGGTTGAAAATGCTTTTATCAAAGTAATATTCTTTAAAGGGTTCACCAAATATATTTTAATTCTCAAAACTTGGTGTTTAGGGTCAGAAAGTTTGAATCAAATCATTTCCCAAAGGTTTTACTCAAAAATCATTTCTAAACCAAAAACAATATTTTTATTTGACTAAAAATGTGCTGATTCAAATATTTACTCCTTAACTTTACAAAATACATTTTTAAATCCATAAGTTGGTTCCTATGGTCAGTAGGTTCACAACAAAACATTTTGCAAAGATTTCATACTAAAAATATAACTAGAACAATTTTTATATTCAAAATAAGCCTACACAAGTTTCTGCAATTTCAACCAATTTTCCAGAAGCAAATCATTAAACAAAACGCATGGTTGCAAAGTACTTGTTCTGCTGAATCCATTGATATAAAATTTGAAAAATTTGGACGTGTAGAACTAAAGTTATGAATTTTACAAAATTTCATATCTAATAGAACATTTTCTGTTTTTAAAACAGAGTCAGTGCCACGCATCTGTTTCTTATTCGATGATACCGGTTCGCGTGGATTGCGCAGTTACAGCCGTTAGATCTAAGTGAGATGGTGCGATTCAGATTAGCTTGTACCTCTTCCATTAAGTGGTCTATCGTTTACACACGATTAAAATCTAACGGCTCAGAGCATATGACCACTGATGGGCGGCGCTAGCGGCGGCTGGCGGCGGCGCACGTTCTGGCTACGGTGGGGCTGGCGATTCAGGAAGCAAGGGGGGTAACGGAGATGCTCACCGTGCTCGCAGGGAGATGCTGAAGCTCAACGTGTGGTTGTCTTGGCGAGGGGCGCTCAGGGACAGAGGGGATTGCTCGCCGGAGTTGCTGCGAGCGGCGGGTGTCTCTGGAGGTCGTCAGGGGCGAGCTACAGGTCGTGCCGAGGCAAAGTAGAGGCACGGTTAGACGCAGGCAAGCATGGGGAGTATGGGAGCATCATCAGGAGAGCTTGGGGCGGTCGGTGCTTACCGGGGAACTTTGTCGGAGCGAGAGCAGACGACGGCGCACGTTCAGGTGATGACGAAGCCGAGGCTACGAGGCATGCGCGGGCGAGTGGAGCACACGGGCAGGTGCGCAAGGGACTGGAGAGCAAGCTTGCGTGCTCTGTGAGGAGGGGTGACTGTGGTTCGCCGGAATTGGCTGGGAACACCGTCGGAACAGAGAAGGCTTGAGCTCAAAATTACTGCAGCCTGGTGGCAGAGGGGAAGCGCTGTTTGGGGGGAAAGAGAGAAGAGGCGTGGGCGTTTATCTACGCGTGATCACAGCAAGGAATAACTCAGGCAATAACTGGTATTCATCGCCGGAGTTAAGGGCAGAAACGGCAAGGCGACGTGGTCGTGGTGGAGACGATGCTGAGGTGGCGTGGGGCCTGTCTGTCAGCGAGGTTGAGGGAGTGGGAGTGGGAGTGGGAGTGGGGTCCTGCTGTCAGCGTCTGAGGGGGTGTGCTCGCGCGTAAGAAAACGATTCACTGTGGGGGTTTAGTTGGGCTGCGGGTTGGGCTTGCTGGGCCTGTTAGCTGGGCTGCTGTTTGTTTCTTTTTTTATACTGAAAGCTTTTTCTTTTTCCAATATGAATTTCTGTTTTTGATTTTCAAATAAATAATTCAAACAACAAATCAAATCAAATCACCACCAAACTTTGTATTGATTTTAATTCTATTTAACAACATCATCCAAAGTCCAAAACAAAATAACTTTTATTCTTTTTAAGATCCATTAATAATTAAATAAATAGACCTTAGTCATTAATTCAAATAGGATTTTATTTATTTAAAAACTCTATTTGAAATCTAAAATAATAGCAAAATCATTTCAGTAGGTTTTATTTGAAAATATAAAACACTTGGAAATCTTATTTAAAATAAATTAACAAGTTTTAGTGTTTATTAAAAATGGAAAAGCCTTTACTTTAATAAAATTGGATATTAATAAATCCTCATTATTTTATTTAAATAAACCTTTACTCTTTTTATCAATCAAAATATTTTATTTCAAAAGCTTGGCCAAGACTAAATTTGACTCTTTTAAAATAATCCTTATTTATATTTCTACCTTTTCTTTTGAAAACCAAATCTTTTTATTAAAAGATCCAAAAATAGTGATTCCAACTTTTATAACTTTATTTATTATTTGTTTATCTTTTTAAATACCTTTAGGATTTTTATTTGATCAAAATAGGTTTTGATATTTCCAATTGGAATCAAAAAGTTTCTTCTCACCCTAAATTTCAACAAAATTTTATTTTGTTTATTTATTTTTCACATTTCAAAATTTGGAAAATTTTGGGATGTGACAGGCTACCACCCTTAAAATAAATCTCGTCCCGAGATTTGGGAAGGCTAGGGTTACAAGTTGGCTTCAAATCAACTAGGGTACTACCACCCTTAAAATAAAGTCTCATAGGGTTACATTGATGGTTCACTTGACTATGAGTTCAACACTTTATATCCTGACAAGGAATCCTTATTTGACTCAACTGAGTTAAGTAGTTCCTGACATCCACTTCTTCTATCTCTTCAAAGTTTCCATCCATATCAATGTGGTTCACATGTCCTTTCTGGGTCACATTGGAGTCATTTCCATTAGCTCTTCTAGCATCCTTTTTCTTTTTCTTCTCAGGACAGTCTGATGCATAGTGTGTAGGGTTTCGTAGCATGGAAAACAAAAATTTTCTATCGCATACAAACAAACAAACCAAGATCTATCTACTAGATTGTAGCAACGAGTCGATGGAATAACTTACCCTCAAAGATTCCAAAGTGTTTAACGAGAGCGGATTCTCGTGGGTGATGTAGTCGTACTCTTCCCGATCTCAAGATCGCGTAGACGATCCTTCCGGCGCTGCGTTCCGGCAGCGCTCCCGCAGTCGGTCACACGTTCGGTACTCGATGAAGACCTTCCTCTCCCTTGTTCCAGCAGGCAGCGGAGGTTGTAGCACTCTCCTCGCGATTCCGGCAGCACAACAGCGTGGTACCGGAAGTAGAGGGGAGATCTCGCAGGGCTTCGCCTTAAGCCGGAGCGAGTATGGTGGAGTATGAGAGAGCTCCTCGGTGATATAGGTTTTAGACACACCAAGGAGGAGAGGCTAGAGCCGGAGGCTAGGGTTTGGGGCACCCCAAGTCGGCGGCTAAGGCAAAACCCTAGGGGGCGGCGGCGGCTATGGTGGTAAGCGCCAAGCTAGCGTTTGGAGGAGAGGTACTTGTGTGTGCTAGGAGGGAGCCCTGCCCCTCCTTATATAGGTGGAGGGGCCGGCGGCCAAGGGGAGGGAGTGGAGTCCCTCCCTAAATCGGCTTGGAGGGGGCGCCACCGGTTGGAGGAGGGAACTCCTCCCCAACTCGGTTTCCCCTTTCCTCCTCTTTTCCACTTTCCAAATTTAGTCGTTAGACTTTTCAATTTAGCTATTTGACTTTTCAAACTAGGATTTGAATTAATCCTTTATTTGGAACAGAGATGACACTTAGTACATGATGCAATCATTCCAACTTGCAATGACACATTCATGTACCCCTTCCCCTCTGGAGTGCCGGACATTCCGGAACCTTCTAGAACATTCCCGATGAAAACACCGGAATCATTCCCCAACTCCGAAACGGGACTTTCCTTATATGAATCTTATTCTCCGGACCATTCCGTATCTTCTCGTGATATCCTGGATCCCATCCGAGACACCGAACAACATTCGGTCTCTTTCTCATTCATTCCATAACTACTCAAACAACGTCGAATCCTTAAGTGTGTCTCCCTACGGTTCGTGAATTATGCGGACATGATCGAGACACTTCTCCGAACAATAACCAATAGAGGAATCTGGAAATTCATATGGCTCCCACATATTTCTACGATTACTTTGCGATCGAATGAACCACTTACATACGATACCAATTTCCCTTTGTCTCACGATAGTTTACTTATCCGAGGTTATGATCGTCGGTATCTCTGCATACCTAGTTCAACCTTGTTACCGATAAGTACTCTTTTCTCATTCCCGTGATATGTGATCCCTTGTGAGCCAGTCACATGCTTGCAAGCTAATTGGATGACATTCCACCGAGAGGGCCCAGAGTATATCTATCCGTCATATGGATGGACAAATCCCACTCTTGATCCATGTGTTTCAACCAATACTTTCCGAACACTCAATGCCACCTTTATAGCCACCCAGTTATGGTGTGGTGTTTGATGTCATCAAAGCATCCATCCGGTAAAGGTGATATGCATGATCTCATGGTCGAAGGAATTAGGTTACTATGTATCATAAAGCATATAGCAATTGAACTATTAAAATGACTTGATCTTTATGCTACGCTAATCTATAGGAGTATGTCCACCATATCATTCTCCTAATGATATGATCTTGTTGTTGATAACATCTCAATGTTCATGATAGGGAAACCACAATCATTTATCAACCAACAGGCTAGTGATGTATAGAGGCTTTACTAGGGACTTCAAATTGAGTTTACAAATCACACAAGTATTAATGTTTCCTTGTTAATACTATTATAGCATGAATGCAAACATTTATCATAAACACAAAGATATAATAATAACTACATTTATTATTGCCTCTAGGGCATATCTCCAACAGTCTCCCACTTGCACTAGAGTCATCTAATCTAGATTACATGGTAATATACCGAACACCCATGGCAGTTTGGTGCTGGTCATGTTTTGCCCTCGGGAGAGGTTTAGTCAACGGATCCGCCACATTCAGATCTGTGTGTACTTTGCAAATCTTTATATCCCCATCTTGGATATGTTCTCGAATAGCGTGAAAACGTAGCTTGATGTGCTTCAGCTTCTTGTGTGACCTTGGTTCTTGCGCATTGGCTATGGCGCCCATGTTATCACAGTAGATAGACATTGGGTCCAGCGCACTAGGAACCACATCCAGCTCTGTAATGAACTCTTTCATCCATATCGCTTCTTGTGAAGCCTCCGAAGCAGCCATGTATTCCAATTCAGTTGAAGATCTCGCCACAACGCTTTGCTTTGCACTCCTCCAGCTAACTGCTGCACCATTCAAAATAAATACGTATCCAGATTGTGATTTAGAATCATCCGGATCGGTGTTCCAACTAGCATCGGTGTAACCATTAACAACGAGCTGTTCATCACCTCCATAAGAAAGAACCATATCCTTAGTTCTTCTCAAGTACTTAAGGATGTTTTTGACCGCTGTCCAATGATCCACTCCTGGATCACTTTGATATCTGCTAGTCAAACTAATAGCATATGCAATGTCGGGTCTAGTACATAGCATGGCATACATTAGAGATCCTATGGCTGAGGCATAGGGAGTCTTACTCATCCTTTCTCTATCTTCTTCCGATGTAGGACTTTGAGTTTTACTCAAGGTCGTATTGGGCAACATGGGCAAGAACCCTTTCTTGCTATCTTCCATTCCAAATCTCTTTAGAACTTTGTCCAAATATGTACTCTGTGACAATGATATTTGGCGTTTCGATCTATCTCTATAAATCTTTATGCCTAATATGTAAGCTGCTTCGCCAAGATCCTTCATTGAAAAACTATTATTCAAATATTCCTTGACACTATTAAGAAGGTCTACATCATTCCCAATCAATAATATGTCATCCACATATAGTATTAAGAATGCTACAGAGCTCCCACTCACTTTCTTGTAAATACAAGCTTCTCCATAAGTTTGTGTAAAACCAAAACTTTTGATCACCTTATCAAAACCTTGATTCCAACTTCGGGATGCTTGCTTCAATCCATAGATGGACCGTTGAAGTTTACATACCTTGTTAGCATCTTTAGGATCGACAAAACCTTTGGGTTGCATCATATACAACTCTTCATCAATATCTCCATTGAGGAATGCTGTTTTGACATCCATCTGCCATATCTCATAATCATAATATGCAGCGATTGCTAACATAATCCTCACAGACTTTAGCTTCGCTACTGGTGAGAAAGTCTCATCGTAGTCAACTCCTTGAATTTGTCGAAACCCTTTTGCGACAAGTCGAGCTTTATAGACAGTAACATTACCATCAGCATCTGTTTTCTTCTTGAAGATCCATTTGTTCTCGACAGCCTTCCGGCCATCCGGTAAGTCCACCAAAGTCCATACTTGGTTTTCGTACATGGATCCAATCTCGGATTTCATGGCTTCTTGCCATTTATTGGAATCTAGGCTCATCATTGCTTCCTCGTATGTCTCAGGGTCATCGGTGTTGTCCACCAACATGACACCCATAACGGGATCATACCAATCTGGAGTGGTACGAGTTCTCGTTGACCTCCGAGGCTCTGTAGCAACTTCAACCGAAGTTTCATGATCATCATCATTAGCTTCCTCTCTAATTGGTGCAGGCACCACAGGAACTTCTTCCGGTGATGCTCTACTCGCAATTTCAAGAGAAGGTTCGACAACCTCGTCGAGTTCTACTTTCCTTCCAGTCACTTCTTTCGAGAGAAATTCCTTCTCTAGAAAGGATCCATTCTTGGCAACGAAGATTTTGCCATCGGATCTCTGATAGAAGGTATACCCAATAGTTTCCTTCGAGTATCCTATGAAGACGCATTTTTCCGCTTTGGGTTCAAGATTGTCCGGCTGTAACTTCTTTACATAGGCTTCGCAACCCCAAACTTTAAGGAACGACAATTTAGGTTTCTTCCCAAACCATAATTCATACGGTGTCGTTTCAACGGATTTAGACGGTGCCCTATTTAAAGTGAATGCGGCTGTTTCTAATGCATAACCCCAAAATGATAGCGGTAAATCTGTAAGTGACATCATAGAACGAACCATATCTAAGAGAGTTCGATTACGATGTTCGGACACACCATTACGCTGTGGTGTTCCCGGCGGTGTCAACTGCGAAAGTATTCCGCATTTCTTCAAATGCTCGCCAAACTCGTAACTTAGATATTCACCTCCACGATCAGAACGTAGAAATTTAATCTTCTTGTTACGTTGATTCTCTACCTCACTTTGAAATTCCTTAAACTTCTCGAAAGTTTCGGACTTATGTTTCATGAAATAGATATACCCATATCTACTCAAGTCATCCGTGAAGGTAAGAACATAACGATAACCACCGCGCGATGCTACACTCATTGGACCACAAACATCGGTATGTATGATTTCTAATAAGTCCGTAGCTCGCTCCATCATACCAGAAAATGGAGTCTTAGTCATTTTACCCATCAGACATGCTTCGCATCTATCAAGTGATTCGAAATCAAGTGATTCAAGAAGTCCATCGGAATGGAGTTTCTTCATACGCTTCACTCCAATGTGACCAAGACGACAGTGCCACATATAGGTCGAATTATCGCTTGATTTCAAACGTTTAGCCTCAATGTTATTAATGTGTGTATTTCCACTATCGAGATTCAACAAGAATAGACCATCTATCAAAGGTGCATGTGCATAAAACATATTACTCATATAAATCGAACAACCATTATTCTCGGACTTAAACAAGTAACCGTCTCGCAATAAACAAGATCCCGATATAATGTTCATGCTCAACACAGGCACCAAATAACAATTATTTAAGTATAAAACTAATCCCGATGGTAGATGAAGGGGTAGCGTGCCGACTACGATCACATCAACCTTTGATCCATTTCCCACGCGCATCGTCACCTCGTTCTTCGCTAGCTTCCGTTTATTCTGCAGCACCTGTTTCGAGTTACAAATATGAGCAACCGAACCAGTATCAAATACCCAGGCACTACTACGAGTACTAGTGAGATACACATCAATAACATGTATATCAGATATACCTTTCTTCTTGATGTTGCTGTTCTTCAAATCCGCCAAGTACTTTGGGCAATTCCGCTTCCAGTGACCTTCTCCCTTGCAGTAAAAGCACTCAGTATCAGGCTTAGGTCCATCCTTGGTCTTCTTCGCCGGCGTGGTAACTTTCTTACCACCCTTCTTGAAGTGTCCCTTCTGCTTAGACTTGCCTTTCTTGAATTTGGTGGTCTTATTGACCAACAACACTTGGTGCTCTTTCTTGATCTCCACTTCTGCAGACTTTAACATAGCAAACAGTTCTGGCAACTGCTTGTTAATGTTCTGCATGTTGTAGTTCATCACAAAGTTCTTGTAACTTGGTGGTAGTGATTGGAGGACACGGTAAATCCCCAAAGCATTAGGAATCACTATACCCAAGCTTTGAAGTTTGTTTGCGTGCCCAGACATCTTAAGCACATGCTCACTGACGGAGCTACCCTCTTCCATCTTGCAGTTAAAGAACTTTTCAGAAGCCTCATAACTTTCAATTGCCGCATGAGTCTCAAAGATCAATTTGAGATCCTCGACAATATCATATGGGTCTGAATTCTCAAACCTTTTCTGAAGCTCCGATTCCAAACCATACAAGATAGCACACTGAACTATGGAGTACTGATTCTTCCGAGCGAGGTAAACATTCTTTACTTCATCGGAAGCATCACCTGCAGGTGGGTCACCCAGCGGTGCATCCAGCACATAGGTCAAATTACCAGCTGTGAGGACAATCCTCAAATTGCGGAACCAATCCGCGAAGTTGCTTCCATTGTTTTTCAACTTTTCTTTCTCTAGGAACGCATTAAAATTGATGGTAGGGGCTGCCATTGATCTACAACATATTTGCAATAGTTTAGACTAAGTTTATGACAAATTGAGTTCAAATTAATAATAAAGTTAATCTAGGTGAACTCCCACTCAAAACAACATCCCTCACATTGTTTTAGTGATCACACGAACCAAATCCACTACATCAACACCGATCATCACGAGAGTTGATATAGTTTCAATGGCGAACAATCGTCATGTTCATCATATCTACTATATGATTCATGCTTTACCTTTCGGTGATCCGTGTTCCGAGACCATGTCTGTACATGCTAGGATCGTCAAGATCAAACCTTAGTGTCCGCATGAGCAAATCTGGCTTGCTCACGTTGTATACACTTGCGGAATCTAACACACCCGATCATCACGTGGTGCTTCGAAACAACAAGCTTTAGCAACGGTGCTAACTAAGGGTGAACACTTTATGACTTGAAATTTATGTGCATGAGGGATCATCTTATAATGCTACCGTCGTCTACTAAGCAATACAAGATGCATAAAGGATTAACATCACATGCCATTCATAATATGTGATATGATATGGCCTTTCTTCTTTGTGCTTCCGATAGCCATCTTCTAGCACGAACATGATCTCCATCATCACCGGCATTGCATCAAGGTCAATGACGCTCCTCCATGGTTGTCATCCACCGGCTTCAACTATTACAACTACTTTGAATAGACACGCGGGTCTTAACAGAAATTAAAGACAACCATATGGCTCCTACCGGTTGCCAACTTACAATAAGGAACATTGCATACATCAAATATAATCACAATCATGGCCATATCACATCGCTGCACACACCTGCAAAACAAAGTTAGACGCCTCTACTTTCTTTGCATGTTTTACGTGGTTTGGGGCTTTCAATAAGTGTCGTTCTAACTTACGAACATGAACCACAATATTGATACTAGTATTGTTAATCACCCGTTGTAAATTGGATCTTAACTATGCTAGGAGAAACAGGCACCCGCAAAGCCACTTATGCAATACAAGTTGCATGTCGAGCGTGGAGCAAGTCTCATGAACGATGTCATGTAAGGTTAGCCCGGGCCGCTTCATCCCAACATACCGCAAGATGCAAAGTACACAAGAAGCAATCAACAATAAAAGCATCAACGCCCACAATGACCATTGTGTTCTACTCGTGCAACAGATCTACATATAGACACGGCTCTGATACCACTGTAGGGTTTCGTAGCATGGAAAACAAAAATTTTCTATCGCATACAAACAAACAAGCCAAGATCTATCTACTAGATTGTAGCAACGAGTCGATGGAATAACTTACCCTCGAAGATTCCAAAGTGTTTAACGAGAGCGGATTCTCGTGGGTGATGTAGTCGTACTCTTCCTGATCTCAAGATCGCGTAGACGATCCTTCCGGCGCTGCGTTCCGGCAGCGCTCCCGCAGTCGGTCACACGTTCGGTACTCGACGAAGACCTTCCTCTCCCTTGTTCCAGCAGGCAGCGGAGGTTGTAGCACTCTCCTCGCGATTCCGGCAGAAACAACGGCGTGGTACCGGAAGTAGAGGGGATATCTCGCAGGGCTTCGCCTTAAGCCGGAGCGAGTATGGTGGAGTATGAGAGAGCTCCTCGGCGATCTAGGTTTTAGACACACCAAGGAGGAGAGGCTAGAGCCGGCGGATAGGGTTTGGGGCACCCCAAGTCGGCGGCTAAGGCAAAACCCTAGGGGGCGGCGGCGGCTATGGTGGTAGGCGCCAAGCTAGGGTTTGGAGGAGAGGTACTTGCGTGTGCTAGGAGAGAGCCCTGCCCCTCCTTATATAGGTGGAGGGGCCGGCGGACAAGGGGAGGGAGTGGAGTCCCTCCCTAACTCGGCTTGGAGGGGGCGCCGCCGGTTGGAGGAGGGAACTCCTCCCCAACTCGGTTTCCCCTTTCCTCCTCTTTTCCACTTTCCAAATTTAGCCGTTTGACTTTTCAATTTAGCTATTTGACTTTTCAAACTAGGATTTGAATTAATCCTTTATTTGGAACAGCGATGACACTTAGTACATGATGCAATCATTCCAACTTGCAATGACACATTCATGTACCCCTTCCCCTCCGGAGTGCCGGACATTCCAGAACCTTCTAGAACATTCCCGATGAAAACACCGGAATCATTCCCCAACTCCGAAACGGGACTTTCCTTATATGAATCTTATTCTCCGGACCATTCCGGATCTTCTCGTGATATCCTGGATCCCATCCGAGACTCCGAACAACATTCGGTCTCTTTCTCATTCATTCCATAACTACTCAAACAACGTCGAATCCTTAAGTGTGTCTCCCTACGGTTCGTGAATTATGCGGACATGATCGAGACACTTCTCCGAACAATAACCAATAGAGGAATCTGGAAATTCATATGGCTCCCACATATTTCTACGATTACTTTGCGATCGAATGAACCACTTACATACGATACCAATTTCCCTTTGTCTCACGATAGTTTACTTATCCGAGGTTATGATCGTCGGTATCTCTGCATACCTAGTTCAACCTCGTTACCGATAAGTACTCTTTTCTCGTTCCCGTGATATGTGATCCCTTGTGAGCCAGTCACATGCTTGCAAGCTAATTGGATGACATTCCACCGAGAGGGCCCAGAGTATATCTATCCGTCATATGGATGGACAAATCCCACTCTTGATCCATGTGTTTCAACTAATACTTTCCGAACACTCAGTGCCACCTTTATAGCCACCCAGTTACGGTGTGGTGTTTGATGTCATCAAAGCATCCATCCGGTAAAGGTGATATGCATGATCTCATGGTCGAAGGAATTAGGTTACTATGTATCAGAAAGCATATAGCAATTGAACTATTAAAATGACTTGATCTTTATGCTACGCTTATCTATAGGAGTATGTCCACCATATCATTCTCCTAATGATATGATCTTGTTGTTGATAACATCTCAATGTTCATGATAGGGAAACCACAATCATTTATCAACAAACAGGCTAGTGATGTAAAGAGGCTTTACTAGGGACTTCAAATTGAGTTTACAAATCACACAAGTATTAATGTTTCCTTGTTAATACTATTATAGCATGAATGAAAACAATTGTCATAAACACAAAGATATAATAATAACTACATTTATTATTGCCTCTAGGGCATATCTCCAACATAGTGTCCAAGTTCCTTACAATTATAGCACTGCAACTAGCTGATGTCTTTCCTCCTGAAAGTGTCATGTTGGCTCTAACCAAGGCCATCTCCATTGTCAGTATCATTTCCATTATTATCACTTCAACTGTTGTTGTGGTGATACTGATGTAGTTCAGAATCTTCCTTGCTCTTTTTGAATGAATGCTTCTTTTGTGATGATCCTGAGTGATGCTTGAGTTTATGCTTCCTCTTTCTGTTCTCAACTTGATTCATCTTGTTTTCCAAAATGGTGGCTTTGTCACAGAGTGATTGATAAGTTGGGACATAGGCAACAGCTAGCTGCAGGTTCAACTCATCATTAAGTCCTTCAAGAAATTTCTCCTTTCTCTTAGCATCTGTGTCAACTTCATCTGTGCATAGCGTGCCAGATTGTTGAATTCTTCAATATACTCAGCCACACTGAGGTGACGCTGTTTCAGATTGTGGAACTCCTTTTTCTTCAAGTACATCACTCCAGGTGAGATGTGAGCTATACGGAATCCATCCTCAAAAATAGCCCAAGTCACATCCTCAATGGGAGTGGTGATCTGAAAGTTGTCCCACCATGTTGCTGCTTGTCCTTCAAGCAGAAATGCTGCAAACCTAACTTTTTCTTCATCGGTGCAGCCAACAGTCACTAAGTCCTTATTCACTAAACGTAACCAGTCATTGGCTTCCATTAGGTCAGTTGTTCCAGAGAACCTTGCAGGCCTAAGTTTCAGAAACTTGGTGAGCATATCAAGTGCTGGAGGATTATTCTGATTGTTGTTGTTGTTGTTGTTGTTGTTGTTGTCGTTGTTGTTGTTGTTTTTGTTGTTGTTGTTGTTGTTATTGTTGTTGTTGTTGTTGTTGTTGTTGTTGTTGTTGTTCTGATTCTGTATGAACGTGGTTATCATCTGCATCAGTTGCATCTGAGCTGTCATCATCTGCTGCATCTCAGGAGTGATGTTGTTGTTTTGGTTGGGGTTGGCACGACGGGGAGGCATCTGTTGGTTTGATAGGGATAAGTAATGATGGATAGGTTTTAAGAAGTTCTAATACACAACTCAAAACATCCAAGTTCAATCAAACAATCAATTAGTCAACAAGCAACTATTCACTTAACAACTTATGAGCTTAACTCATGCGTTGAAGGAAAGAACAAGTTATTCTTGAAATAAATAACTTAGTGTAGTCATACCTCATAGGTCAATATGATCAATACACTAACAATATAACAATGTTTTTGGTAGGCAATCTAATGTATCTTGGTTCTCACTTGTAGTCTTTAGTGATGTCTAAGTTGAAGTCCTTGGTGAAACTAAAGTTGAAGTCAATGGTCATGGTGAAGGCTTTGTCCATCAAGTTGAAAAGTAAGAGATGTAGAATCAAAACCAAAATGGTTGAGGAAAGAGTTTACAAGATTGTTTGTAAATAAGTTTTGGAACAAATGCAACTCCTATTTTTCTAAGGGTTTTGTCCAATCCTAGGGTTACAATCCTACATGCAACACAGTGCTCTGATACCATATGTAAGGTTCCCAACCTTTAATAAGGTAGAGATCCCTGTGTTTACAATGCTAGTCCCTGGATCAATAGCTAGCATCCACAGTTAAGATGTAATATCAAGAAACAAAGGTCATAATACAACTTTATAACCAGGAATAAAATAATTCATTACATCTTACATAGTTCATTTGGTTATCACAATACATTGCAGTAGAATGTAACAATAGCATGGGGTCCTTCATCTTCAAAGTGCCACAAGCAGTCATGTTGGTTGTAGACTTGTAATCCTAATCAATAAACTTCACTAACATCAAACAAACCTGCAACATAATAAGTTGCAGCCACAAGGGTCAATACATTTGAATTGTATTGGCAAGTTTCACTACTATGTATAAATAAGTGGATCCTATCATTTACATGCAAATTTGGCTAAGTAGGGTTTAGGCTCTTTTGCAGAAAGCAATATAGTTTTATCCTATCTTTTGAAAATAGTTTTGATTTTTTCTCAAATCTTTCTGAACTCCTTGGAAATCTCCAAGTGCTTCAAAATCCCTTGTTGTCACCATCAAGTTTTACTTTGAGAAGTTGGAATGTCAAGATCTTCCATAGCTTCAGGCCTTAGTTGCTCAGTATTGTCCATAACCGGGGACACGGCTAAGTACTTAGAATTTTTTGATCTTCTGCAGAAGTTGTACACTTTACCCACATGACACAATCCCATCTTGATGCCACCAGTGGCCGCTGGATAAGTACTCACCAAGATGGAGTACTGGCAGATTGAGAATGTGACAAAGTCTTTCCATAGAAGTCCTCCCAATACACAATGCTAGCTTGTCAACCAGGCACCAATGTAGGGTTAAATTTCCCTACACAATTCTATTTAACCTAAAGATGCCAATGCATGGGTCTTCCACTATGTAGTTGACTAAGCCAGAGCCCATTTAGCATGTGGCTGTACACGGAAGCCACTGTACGAGAAACATGTTCAATCTCTAAGTCCCTGGGTGGTTTTCTTCTAGTGCACATACAAAAAGAGATAGCCATATAAACATGGTTCCTTTTGTTGCCACCTTGTCCAATCTTGAGTATCCTTGTCCACCCAGGTGGTTCATTGAGTACTTGTTTTATTATATAAAACATATATCATTTCAACACTTCATATATTCATAACATGTATCCCATTCCAAATATATAGCAGGGCTAAGCATACTACAACTACAGTGTTTTCACTAAGGAATATATAAGGGTATCCTATTAGGATTTAGCATAGCATAAAATATAGTAGTCCTTTCCATGCATGTTACAAAATTCACTAAGTGTAATGAAAATAGTAGGATATGGATGATAGTGTTACTTGCCTTTTTAGTAGAGAATGATGGTTCACTTCTTGATCTTGCAAATATCACACTCTTCTAATTCCACTACAATTCAATCAAGCGAACATAGATTCAACTAGCATTCCAACCAATTTATCACACATAAAATAATAGAAACAAGGTCATGCATGCAAGCATGCAAAAGATAGTTTTATTTAGAAAAGTGGTTTCTATTAGGCTCTAAACATTATAAAGTTCAAAAGTGGTCATTTACTAAAGTGGTAAAACCATTTGCAAAAGGTTTTATCTATAAACCATTTTTAAATCAAATCATTATTTTATGTTGTTGAAAATGCTTTTATCAAAGCAATATTCTTTAAAGGGTTCACCAAATATATTTTAATTCTCAAAACTTGGTGTTTAGGGTCAGAAAGTTTGAATCAAATCATTTCCCAAATGTTTTACTCAAAAATCATTTCTAAACCAAAAACAATATTTTTATTTGACTAGAAATGTGCTGATTCAAATATTTACTCCTTAACTTTACAAAATACATTTTTAAATCCATAAGTTGGTTCCTATGGTCAGTAGGTTCACAACAAAACATTTTGTAAAGATTTCATACTAAAAATATAACTAGAACAATTTTTATATTCAAAATAAGCCTACACAAGTTTCTGCAATTTCAACCAATTTTCCAGAAGAAAATCATTAAACAAAATGCATGGTTGAAAAGTACTTGTTCTGCTGAATCCATTGATATAAAATTTGAAAAATTTGGACGTGTAGAACTAAAGTTATGAATTTTACAAAATTTCATATCTAATATAACATTTTCTGTTTTTAAAACAGAGTCAGTGCCACGCGTCTGTTTCTTATTCGCTGATACCGGTTCGCGTGGATTGCGCAGTTACAACTGTTAGATCTAAGTGAGATGGTGCGGTTCAGATTAGCTCGTACCTCTTCGATTAAGTGGTCTATCATGTACACACGATTAAAATCTAACGGCTCAGAGCATATGACCGCTGATGGGCGGCGCTAGCGGTGGCTGGCAGCGGCGCACGTTCTGGCTACGGCGGGGCTGGCGATTCAGGAAGCAAGGGGGGTAACGGAGATGCTCACCATGCTCGCAGGGAGATGCTGAAGCTCAACCTGTGGTCGTCTTGGCGAGGGGCGCTCAGGGACGGAGGGGATTGCTCGCCGGAGTTGCTGCGAGCGGCGGGTGTCTCTGGAGGTCGTCAGGGGCGAGCTACAGGTCGTGCCGAGGCAAAGTAGAGGCACGGTTAGACGCAGGCAAGCATGGGGAGTATGGGAGCATCATCAGGAGAGCTTGGGGCGGTCGGTGCTTACCGGGAAACTTCGTCTGAGCGACAGCAGACGACGGCGCACGTTCAGGTGATGACGAAGCCGAGGCTACAAGGCACGCGCGGGCGAGTGGAGCACACGGGCAGGTGCGCAAGGGACTGGAGAGCAAGCTTGCGTGCTCTGTGAGGAGAGGGGAGGCTGTGGTTCGCCGGAATTGGCTGGGAGCGCCGTCGGAACAGAGAAGGCTTGAGCTCAAAATTACTACAACCTGGTGGCAGAGGGGAGGCGCTATTTGGGGGGAAAGAGAGAAGAGGCATGGGCGTTTATCTACGCGTGATCACATCGAGGAATGACTCAGGCAATAACTGGTATTCCATCGCCAGAGTTAAGGGCAGAAACGGCGAGGCGACGTGGTCGTGGTGGAGACGATGCTGAGGTGGCGTGGGGCCTGTCTGTCAGCGAGGTGGAGGGAGTGGGAGTGGGGTCCTGCTGTCAGCGTCTGAGGGGGTGTGCTCGCGCGTAAGAAAACGATTCACTGCGGGGGTTTAGTTAGGCTGCGGGTTGGGCTTGCTGGACTTATTAGCTGGGCTGCTGTTTGTTTCCTTTTTTTATTCTGAAAGCTTTTTCTTTTTCCAATATGAATTTCTGTTTTGATTTTCAAACAAATAATTCAAACAACAAATCAAATCAAATCACCACCAAACTTTGTATTGATTTTAATTCTGTTTAACAACATCATCCAAAGTCCAAAACAAAATAATTTTTATTCTTTTTAGGATCCATTAATAATAAAATAAATAGACCTTAGTCATTAATTCAAATAGGATTTTATTTATTTAAAAACTCTATTTGAAATTTAAAATAATACCAAAATCATTTCAGTAGGTTTTATTTGAAAATATAAAACACTTGGAAATCTTATTTAAAATAAATTAACAAGTTTTAGTGTTTATTTAAAAATGGAAAAGCCTTTACTTTAATAAAATTGGATATTAATAAATCCTCATTATTTTATTTAAATAAACCTTTACTCTTTTTATCAATCAAAATATTTTATTTCAAAAGCTTGGCCAAGACTAAATTTGACTCTTTTAAAATAATCCTTATTTATATTTCTACCTTTTCTTTTGAAAACCAAATCTTTTTATTAAAAGATCCAAAAATAGTGATTCCAACTTTTATAACTTTATTTATTATTTGTTTATCTTTTTAAATACCTTTAGGATTTTTATTTGATCAAAATAGGTTTTGATGTTTCCAATTGGAATCAAAAAGTTTCTTCTCACCCTAAATTTCAAAGAAATTTTATTTTGTTTATTTATTTTTCACATTTCAAAATTTGGGAAATTTTGGGATGTACAGGCTACCACCCTTAAAATAAATCTCGTCCTGAGATTTGGGAAGGCTAGGGTTACAAGTTGGCTTCAAATCAACTAGGGTACTACCACCCTTAAAATAAAGTCTCATAGGGTTACATTGATGGTTCACTTGACTATGAGTTCAACACTTTATATCCTGACAAGGAATCCTTATTTGACTCAACTGAGTTAACTAGTTCCTGACATCCACTTCTTCTATCTCTTCAAAGTTTCCATCCATATCAATGTGGTTCACATGTCCTTTCTGGGTCACATTGGAGTCATTTCCATTGGCTCTTCTAGCATCCTTCTTCTTTTTCTTCTCAGGACAGTCTGATGCATAGTGTCCAAGTTCCTTACAATTATAGCACTGCAACTGGCTGATGTCTTTCTTCCTGAAAGTGTCATGTTGGCTCTAACCAAGGACATCTCCATTGTCAGTATCATTTACATTATTATCACTTCAACTGTTGTTGTGGTGATACTGATGTGGTTCAGAATCTTCCTTGCTCTTTTTGAATGAATGCTTCTTTTGTGATGATCCTGAGTGATGCTTGAGTTTATGCTTCCTCTTTCTGTTCTCAACTTGATTCATCTTGTTTTCCAAAATGGTGGCTTTGTCACAGAGTGATTGATAAGTTGGGACATAGGCAACAGCTAGCTGCAGGTTCAACTCATCATTAAGTCCTTCAAGAAATTTCTCCTTTCTCTTAGCATCTGTGTCAACTTCATCCGGTGCATAGCGTGCCAGATTGTTGAATTCTTCAATATACTCAGCCACACTAAGGTGACGCTGTTTCAGATTGTGGAACTCCTTTTTCTTCAAGTACATCACTGCAGGTGAGGTGTGAGATGTACGGAATCCATCCTCAAAAATAGCCCAAGTCACATCCTCAAGGGGAGTGGTGATCTGAAAGTTGTCCCACCATGTTGCTGCTGGTCCTTCAAGCAGAAATGCTGCAAACCTAACTTTTTATTCATCCATGCAGCCAACAGTCACTAAGTCCTTATTCACTGAATGTAACCAGTCATTGGCTTCCATTGGGTCAGTTGTTCCAGAGAACCTTGCAGGCCTAAGTTTCAGAAACTTGGTGAGCATATCAAGTGCTAGAGGATTATTCTGATTGTTGTTGTTGTTGTTGTTGTTGTTGTTGTTGTTGTTGTTGTTGTTGTTGTTGTTGTTGTTGTTCTGATTCTGTATGAACGTGGTTATCATCTGCATCAGTTGCGTCTGAGCTGTCATCATCTGCTGCATCTCAGGAGTGATGTTGTTGTTTTGGTTGGGGTTGGCACGACGAGGAGGCATCTGTTGGTTTGATAGGGATAAGTAATGATGGATAGGTTTTAAGAAGTTCTAACACACAACTCAAAACATCCAAGTTCAATCAAACAATCAATTAGGCAACAAGCAACTATTCACTTAACAACTTATGAGCTTAACGCATGCGTTGAAGGAAACAACAAGTTTTTCTTGAAATAAATAACTTAGTGTAGTCATACCTCATAGGTCAATATGATCCATACACTAACAATATAACAATGTTTTTGGTAGGCAATCTAATGTATCTTGGTTCTCACTTGTAGTCTTTAGTGATGTCTAAGTTGAAGTCCTTGGTGAAACTAAATTTGAAGTCAATGGTCATGGTGAAGGCTTTGTCCATCAAGTTGAAAAGGAAGAGATGTAGAATCAAAACCAAAATGGTTGAGGAAAGAGTTTACAAGATTGTTTGTAAATAAGTTTTGGAACAAATGCAACTCCTATTTTTCTAAGGGTTTTGTCCAATCCTAGGGTTACAATCCTACAGGCAACACAATGCTCTGATACCATCTGTAAGGTTCCCAACCTTTAATAAGGTAGAGATCCCTGTGTTTACAATGCTAGTCCCTGGATCAATAGCTAGCATCCACAGTTAAGATGTAATATCAAGAAACAAAGGCCATAATACAACTTTATAACCAGGAATAAAATAATTCATTACATCTTACATAGTTCATTTGGTTATCACAATACATTGCAGTAGAATATAACAATAGCATGGGGTACTTCATCTTCAAGGTGCCACAGGCAGTCATGTTGGTTGTAGACTTGTAATCCTAATCAATAAACTTCACTAACATCAAACAAACCTGCAACATAATAAGTTGCAGCCACAAGGGTCAATACATTTGAATTGTATTAGCAAGTTTCACTACTATGTAGAAATAAGTGGATCCTATCATTTACATGCAAATTTGGCTAAGTAGGGTTTAGGCTCTTTTGTAGAAAGCAATATAGTTTTATCCTATCTTTTGAAAATAGTTTTGATCTTTTGTCAAATCTTTCTAAACTCCTTGGAAATCTCCAAGTGCTTCAAAATACCTTGTTGTCACCATCAAGTTTTACTTTGAGAAATTGGAATGTCGAGATCTTCCATAGCTTGAGGCCTTAGTTGCTTAGTATTGTCCATAACCGGGGACACGGCTAAGTACTTAGAATTTTCTGATCTTCTGTAGAAGTTGTACACTTTACCCACATGACACATTCCCATCTTGATGCCACCAGTGGCCGCTGGATAAGTACTCACCAAGATGGAGTACTGGCAGATTGAGAATGTGACAAAGTCTTTCCATAGAAGTCCTCCCAATACACAATGCTAGCTTGTCAACCAGGCACCAATGTAGGGTTAAATTTCCCTTACACAATTCTGGTTAACCTAAAGATGCCAATGAATGGGTCTTCCACAATGTAGTTGACTAAGCCAGAGCCCATTTAGCATGTGGCTGTACACGGAAACCACTGTACGAGAAACATGTTCAATCTCTAAGTCCCTTGGTGGTTTTCTTCTAGTGCACATACAAAAAGAGATAGCCATATAAACATGGTTCCTTTTGTTGCCACCTTGTCCAATCTTGAGTATCCTTGTCCACCCAGGTGGTTCATTGAGTACTTGTTTTATTATATAAAACATATATCATTTCAACACTTCATATATTCATAACATGTATCCCATCCCAAATATATAGCAGGGCTAAGCATACTACAACTACAATGTTTTCACTAAGGAATATATAAGGGTATCCTATTAGGATTTAGCATATCATAAAATATAGTAGTCCTTTCCATGCATGTTACAAAATCCACTAAGTGTAATGAAAATAGTAGGACATGGATGATAGTGTTACTTGCCTTTTTAGTAGAGAATGATGGTTCACTTCTTGATCTTGCAAATATCACACTCTTCTAATTCCACTACAATTCAATCAAGCGAACATAGATTCAACTAGCATTGCAACCAATTTATCACACATAAAATAATAGAAACAAGGTCATGCATGCAAGCATGCAAAAGATAGTTTTATTTAGAAAAGTGGTTTCTATTAGGCTCTAAACATTATAAAGTTCAAAAGTGGTCATTTACTAAAGTGGTAAAATCATTTGTAAAAGGTTTTATCTATAAACCATTTTTAAATCAAATCATTATTTTATGTGGTTGAAAATGCTTTTATCAAAGAAATATTCTTTAAAGGGTTCACCAAATATATTTTAATTCTCAAAACTTGGTGTTTAGGGTCAGAAAGTTTGAATCAAATCATTTCCCAAAGGTTTTACTCAAAAACCATTTCTAAACCAAAAACAATATTTTTATTTGACTAGAAATGTGCTGATTCAAATATTTACTCCTTAACTTTACAAAATACATTTTTAAATCCAGAAGTTGGTTCCTATGGTCAGCAGGTTCACAAAAAAACATTTTGCAAAGATTTCATACTAAAAATATAACTAGAACAATTTTTATATTCAAAATAAGCCTACACAAGTTTCTGCAATTTCAACCAATTTTCCAGAAGCAAATCATTTAACAAAATGCATGGTTGCAAAGTACTTCTTCTGCTGAATCCATTGATATAAAATTTGAAAAATTTGGAAGTGTAGAACTAAAGTTATGAATTTTACAAAATTTCATATCTAATAGACATTTTCTGTTTTTAAAACAGAGTCAGTGCCACGCGTCTGTTTCTTATTCGCAGATACCGGTTCGCGTGGATTGCGCAGTTACAGCCGTTAGATCTAAGTGAGATGGTGCGGTTCAGATTAGCTCATACCTCTTCGCTTAAGTGGTCTGTCGTGTACACACCATTAAAATCTAACGGCTCAGAGCATATGACCACTGATGAGCGGCGCTAGCGGCGGCTGGAGGCGGCGCACTTTATGGCTACGGTGGGGCTGGCGATTCAGGAAGCAAGGGGGGTAACGGAGATGCTCACCGTGATCGCAGGGAGATGCTGAAGCTCAACGTGTGGTCGTCTTGGCGAGGGGCGCTCTGGGACGGAGGGGATTGCTCGTCGGAGTTGCTGCGAGCGGCGGGTGTCTCTGGAGGTCATCGGGGGCGAGCTACAGGTCGTGCCGAGGCAAAGTAGAGGCACGGTTAGACGCAGGCAAGCATGGGGAGTATGGGAGCATCATCAGGAGAGCTTGGGGCGGTCGGTGCTTACCGGGGAACTTCGTCGGAGCGACAGCAGACGACGACGCACGTTCAGGTGATGACGAAGCCGAGGCTACGAGGGACGCGCGGGCGAGTGGAGCACACGGGCAGGTGCGCAAGGGACTGGAGAGCAAGCTTGCGTGATCTGTGAGGAGAGGGGTGGCTGTGGTTTGCCGGAATTGGCCAGGAACGCCGTCGGAACAGAGAAGGCTTGAGCTCAAAATTACTGCAGCCTGGTGGCAGAGGGGAGGCACTGTTTGGGATAAAAGAGAGAAGAGGCGTGGGCGTTTATCTATGCGTGATCACAGCGAGGAATAACTCAGGCAATAACTGGTATTCATCGCCGGAGTTAAGGGCAGAAACGGCGAGGCGACGTGGTCGTGGTGGAGACGATGCTGAGGTGGCGTGGGGCCTGTCTGTCAGCGAGGTGGAGGGAGTGGGAGTGGGGTCCTGCTGTCAGCGTCTGAGGGGGTGTGCTCGCGCGTAAGAAAACGATTCACTACGGGGGTTTAGTTAGGCTGCGGGTTGGGCTTGCTGGACTTATTAGCTGGGCTGCTGTTTGTTTCCTTTTTTTATTCTGAAAGCTTTTTCTTTTTCCAATATGAATTTCTGTTTTGATTTTCAAACAAATAATTCAAACAACAAATCAAATCAAATCACCACCAAACTTTGTATTGATTTTAATTCTGTTTAACAACATCATCCAAAGTCCAAAACAAAATAATTTTTATTCTTTTTAGGACCATTAATAATAAAATAAATAGACCTTAGTCATTAATTCAAATAGGATTTTATTTATTTAAAAACTCTATTTGAAATCTAAAATAATACCAAAATCATTTCAGTAGGTTTTATTTGAAAATATAAAACACTTGGAAATCTTATTTCAAATAAATTAACAAGTTTTAGTGTTTATTTAAAAATGGAAAAGCCTTTACTTTAATAAAATTGGATATTAATAAATCCTCATTATTTTATTTAAATAAACCTTTACACTTTTTATCAATCAAAATATTTTATTTTAAAACCTTGGCCAAGACTAAATTTGACTCTTTTAAAATAATCCTTATTTATATTTCCACCTTTTCTTTTGAAAACCAAATCTTTTTTATTAAAAGATCCAAAAATAGTGATTCCAACTTTTATAACTTTATTTATTATTTGTTTATCTTTTTAAATCCCTTTAGGATTTTTATTTGATCAAAATAGGTTTTGATGTTTCCAATTGGAATCAAAAAATTTCTTCTCACCCTAAATTTCAACAAAATTTTATTTTGTTTATTTATTTTTCACATTTCAAAATTTGGAAAATTTTGGGATGTGACATCCACCCTCGTCGTGCCGCTAGGTTAGAATCTCGCCGGAGCACCACGACATAGACGATGAACCTATACCATAGATCGTATTGTAATTGTGGGGCTATTATTGATCGATACCGCTTCGTGTTAGATGACTTGCTGACACGTGGGACCAGCTTGAGTGAGCCCGCTGCACGCGCGCTGTGCAGTTGGGCCAGCCTAGTAACGTTTCCCGCGCGAGCCCAGTAGTTCAAATCTAATGTTTTTCTTTTTATTAAAAATCCTTCTCAGTAGTGAACTTTAAAAATCAATTCAGAGAGATTCACTGCACCAAATTGAATGAATCCAATTTTGTTTGAATTTAGATTAAAATCTCTAATCACTCTTGTTGGATTCAAACAGTTTGAAACTATGGATCACCCTCAGTAAAAATAACAAGACAATAGCTTTTAAAAATTCAAACATTTTTCTAAAATCAACCATGACTGATTTTGAGTTGATTCCAACTCTCAAAAATCACATTTGACAAGACCTTTTTGAATATGTAAAAATCTACATACTTACATACAGGAGTCCTGGATCAAAACTAAAAGAATGACTTTCTATTCATTTTTATCCACTTAAATATTATTAAATAATAGTGTTAAAGTTTATAAATTAGGCCAACCAATTTAAATCACATTCCCAAGTATTAGAGTATGTGGTGATGACATGTGTCAATATGATCCCATATTTTTAATTTGGAGAATATTAAATCCTAAACAACTTTTCAATGAGTAGAAATTACTTTCCTAAAAATAAGATAAATAAAATCTTATCACCCTTTCTTGTAATGATAGAGATGATGCTAGATCATCTAGTGTGACCCTTGTGTGATAAATAGAAGTAGATAAGTATTGTTTGGTGATTGTGTACCCCGTATTTATTTAAAGATGCTAGTACCAATCCGGGATACGACGAGGAGGAATTCTATGAAGACGAGGAAGAGAACTTCGACCACCTTACCAACCAAAGCAAGCTACATTATGCAAGCTATAACTGAGCATGCTAGACCTTACAAGCCTTATTATACATACCTTTGTGATACCCCTTTATATACCAAGTCTTAGTTTTACTTGCAAGCTTTACTTTTACAAAGTTGTTAAGTAGTTAATTAATTGGATGATTAGTGGATGATGAGGAAAGTGTCATCAAGAGCTTGGAACTAGATGAAGATAGATACACCAACTTAGTACCCTACAACTAGTGACACACATACCCACAATTGATAGATGCTAGTGCTAAACTAAACTTGATCGCTAGATGGGAACAAATGATTGTGAAAACATTGGAATGATGAGTCATTCTATTGAAATGCTTTGACATGTGTTATTGACACAATGACTTGAAGATGATGGTGAAGAAAGTATGTGACCTGACTTTGATAAAAACTGATAGTTGGGTTCGGATGGGATACCACTCCAACGTTTACCGTACAACCACAATATCTGAATTTGAGTAGGTCTTGACTGGAATTTTATACGTCTTAGTATGGGTTCCCTCGCGGAACGAGGTGAGCTGATGCTACCTAGTGAATGTGACTGTCCACCTATGCAGTGCCCAAGATGACAGATGGTCATGGTTGGGAGGCCAAACTCATAAGGGAGGTGCCTATACTAGGTTGTGTAATTGAAAGGTTAGGATTGATTATCCGCATACTAAGTATGATGATTTAGGATTGTTCCTGACGGATGTATCGAATGTCGTGGTGAAAGTGTACCACCTCTGCAGAGCGTTAAACTATTCGAATAGCCACGTCCACGGTTATGGACAGTTGGATGGCCATACTGTTCCGTTGTCAGAGGTTTTCCAAAATGACCCGTGACTTGAAAGATGACTTTGACTTGACCCCAAAAGTTGTGGAGATGAAGTTAGGTTCCCACCTAGGTAACCTAGACAACTAAAGTTAGACTTTTATTACTAGATACTGGTTGAAATAAAATTGGATTCTGGCAAACAAACGTAGAGCCTAGGATTCCTATTAGATGGCCTTTTGCTTTAGTGAAAGTTTGCGAGTACTTAAAAGTACTCATGGCTTTGTCCCTGGCTATTCCCATGGCCATACTATGAAGGAAATTACGAGGAAGATGGACAGCAGGACGCTTACGATAACTAGGATCATCTCCCATCGTCATCATTGCCTGTGACCTTGAAGATGGAGGCTCGACCATGCTACCTTTATTATTATTCCGCTGCTTTGATTGTAATCAGAATTGATCATGAGATCAACTATTTGTAAGACTATTATGGTTTGTAATTGATGATGAACTATGGTACCAATCTGTTATTTGTCGCAAAAATGGTAATCCTGGGATTGCGATGTACGACATAACAGGCATCTGGGATTAAAATTCCAGGTGTTGACACTTATGTTTTTGATGAATGAAACATCAACGCCGGATCCTTCTACATCATTTTTGCACCAACTAGTGATCTCTTCAGGTGTTCTTGCCACTATAGTTTCTGTGTCGACGACATTCAACACGCCTGCCTCACCTTCGTCATCTTCAATAGCTTCATCAAGGCCTACACCAATTATAGCATAAGGAGCAAACAAATTGTGTGGATTCATTTTAATCATAGTTGCCCATTCAGGGTTCTTCACATCTCTCACATAGAAAACCTATTGAGCTTCGAGGCCTAGAATGTAAGGGTCTCCCGTGAATCGGGATAGAGTAGTGTCAAGGTCAATAATTTCATATTTGTACTTCTTATACCCCCTACTATTGAGTTATATTGGTCGGAAGCACGTCAAACCAGTCACATTGGAATATAACGACCTTCTTATTAGGAGGATACTGAAGAAATATGATTTTCTTGGTCACCCCATAATAATCAATATTGCTTGTGCTGTCATGGCCCTTGACTATGACACTACTATTTTGGGTACTCAAGTCCTTATCTATATAGGAATTCTGATAGAAATATCCATTTAGAACTGTACGGTTGAAAACATGAGCTCGGTGATCAAGTCCTTTAGCTAGTGCATAAATAACGTTGCTGACCTTCCTATCATTGTAGAGTTCTATGATCTGTTACATGGAACAAAATATGTATGAATCGTGATCATACTATGAGGAACACTAGCAAAAATGAGAAAGGAACTTATCTGTCTCCCAAACCAGCCAACAAACTCTTCCTTGTGTTGCTTATGAGGATTTTGAGAATTGTTCCTTTTGAGATCCTCAAGATGTTCACTTCAAAGATATAAATGATTGTTAGTTGAACTAGAAAGAATTAATGCACATCATGATGTGAAATAAATACATAGGTATCCTTACTGAATCCATGGCACGGTTTCCTCACAATTTGTTATTATGAAATGTATCATTTGATTAATCTCAGCCAAAGAGAGTGGTTCATAAACAAAAACTTTCTTGGAGTAATCAGTTGTACCAATTACACTAATCCCTGTTGGTGGTTGATCTATACTTCATCTTTTAACTCCTTGGAGCATAAATCATAGAAGAATTGAGTCATCTGAAGAATGGGTTAACAACATTTTCTGGTACAATCTTGCACACGGCAATAGGAAGAAGTTTTTGAAATATAACATGGCAGCCATGAGTTTTGATTCCACTAATCTTGCACTGCTCTAGGACCACACATCGCTTAATGTGTGAAGCATAGTCATCAGGCATCTTAACGCTCCACAGAAACTTGAGGAGCATTATATTCTCTTCCCTTTTTTAAAGCATAACAACCTTTCTTTATTTCATACTTATGTTTACCGGGCTTTGGATGCTAATGCTTCCTAATTTTCATGTCCTGCTAATGGCTCCCAAGTGCAGGAGATCAATTGTAGTACTTTTCAATAAATAAAGGTTGTCAAACCCACGAGGAGCTGAGGGTATTGGTTAGCAAGTTTGACAAAGAAAATAATAGTAAATGCAGTAGATTTGGTGTTTTGGGGTTTGTAGTTTGCAAGAATATAAAGTGTTGAAAGTAAATAGCAATAAGTAAATGCTCTCAATGAGGGAAAGCCCAATCCTCTACGCAGAAATAGGACAAGCTCAAATGTGTGTGTGAACTTATATGTGACAAGTGTTCCCGAGGGAGGGAGGGATTTACTTAGCATAAAGATTTCTACACAATATGGTGAACATGTCGTCAAGTTTCATTCCCTTAGGGTGGAGCCTAAATTAGGTGCAGCCTTGAGTATGAGCTAAAGACACCACTTATGATGGGTCCTAGAGCCATTCACATGAACATCTAGGAATCATTAAGACATAAATGTCCCACCATAGTAATAGGTTCATTGGTCCCTAACATATAATCCCTCCAATGCAACTCAAAGTATTGGAAACAGTTTCTGTCAATTCTGTCCCTTCCAACCCCTATCATTGCATCAAAGTATTCTCCTAAGCCCATATAGGTGAAGTAATATGCAGTCGACATTCGCATAAAACCATCATAGAATGATATAAAAGATAAAAACTGGACCACATACTCATTGCATATTATATGGAAATCATAGCCAATTCATCATATGCCCTCAGGAACATGGGGATCTACTCACAAGTGGAAAACATGATATGGATCAGTAGCATATGGGATACAACACAATCTGAAAATATAATCTTTCCACCAAATATAGACAAGATGCCAATCACAAACATGTAAATAGCCCTTAAGACAATATCTGGGGTTCAATCAATCACAAACTATGAGGGTAACGAGATGGATCTTGGAGATGGTGATGGTGATGAGATGGTGCTGGTAGAGATTTTGATGGAGAGGCCTCCCCTACGCCTAGGAGGAGTAGTGATTATAGGGTTCACAACATAGAAAACAAAAAAATTCTACAATGGGAACAAGTAAGTACCAAGATCTATCTACTAGATACAAGCAACAGGTGGATGTACATCCATAGAATACATACCCTCGAAGACCGAATAGCGTTAATGAGGTTGTACTCGTGGATGATGTAGTCGAACGCTTGCCGATCTCAAGATCGTGATGAAGTCCATCTGGTCCAGCCGGTCTAGCACCATCAAGTCCAGCACCGCAAAGCAGTGGTGCATCCGTGATCGCACACACGTCTAGGTACCCCGAAAATCTCCGCGCCCTCGCTCCAATGAAGCAGCGGAAGCAACAAATCCTTCCAGAAAAAGCTACCGGGAACATGTATCTCGCTGATCCGAGACCATGGGGGAATTCTAAAGGGGGAGAGATCCTTCGCAAGGACGTGTGAGTGAGAAGTGAGAGGAGGGGCTCATTTTATAGGAGGAGGGGGGCAGCCCACTAGCCATGGCCGGCAGCCAAGGTGGTGACCCACCTCTTCCTCCATTCATGTGAGTGGAGCTTCCACTCACACCAATGCCCCTCCATTTCCTCCACTCAAAATCCCACTCAAATCCCATTAAATTTCCACCAAATTTAATGCAATCTCTCATTAAATAAAACTCTTTTATTTATTTATTCAGAATTTTGTTAATTAATCTAATTAACAAACATTCACATAAAACCCCTTATAACATTTCAATTTCACATGCAGAACCAGTTTCAGCAATTTCAACCGAAACGATTCCGGTGTCTAGTGAAATAAATTCCTGCGCTTTTGTAAGATCCCACCTTTATAAAGGTAAAGATCCCTGTGATTGCAATGCTAGTCCCTGGATCAAATGCCAGCATCCACAGTTTAAGATGAAGTACACATAAACAAAGTTCATTATTACACTTTCATTCCAGAGATAACATAGTCTTTTACAACTCCATATCCAAAGGCTAGTACAAGAGTTTAACTTAACAATATAAAATAAAAGTCTTCATCTTCATGTGCCACCGGCAAGCATGTTGAGTGTAGACTCATAACCCCTAATCATCATTAGAGCAACCTGCAACATCACAAGTTTCAGCCAAGTGGGTCAATACATTGGAATAGTATTGGCAAGTGATACCTTAGTAGAATATTAGTATCTAGTTACTACATGAATTTTGCTAAGTGTAGCTTAGGCTTGCTTTGCTCAAAATAGGTTTTACCTATTAGTTGAAAACACTAAGTTTTTGTTTGGCAAAAACTTTCCCAAGGAACCACCAATAAAAATTGGTGAACCTTCACCCTTGTTCAACCACAAGTTTTAACTTAGAAAATTGGGATGAGGGATTCTTGATAGCTTCCATGTCTTGATGCTCAAATTGTGTCGTGGTGGTATCACGGCATATGCCATGGGTAGGCTAAAGTTGGGGCCGATGGACGTGGAGGAATCCGGGGAGGGATGATGCGGTGAAGACCGCACTCATATGAACAAAGAGAAATACAATGTATATTGGATTGAAGCTCTCAAGTGGAGATAACACCTCATTCTATACATCTAATCCCTTATAATCTTGCCATACTTGTGGCTACAATCATGCTCCTTGAGCTGTTTCCCCTATGCTTCTGTCTAAGCTCTCTGTGAGAGTGGAGGAAGAGGAAGAAGGAGAGCTCCTAGTGAGCAGAAAGGAGAGGAGCCCTTCGGGGCCTCTTCCAGAACGATCCCCCTGGTGCTCCTTATAAAGGGGAGCCCAGGGGACAAATCTTGTTCCCCACGATTGGTATCTAGGCAGCATATTCTCGACATCTTCTTAGATGCTGAGCATATGACTTGGCATCTTTGGAGATGCCAGGGCATATTCCTTAGCATATTCCTAGATGCCATGGGCATATGCCATACACCCTGTGCCAGTCTGAGCTGGTGGGCTCCAAGACTGGCACGATACTTGTTGCTCTTGTCCTGACTCGATGGCGTGTTCTTGTGAAGACCGTGGAGGCATCTGGAGGTAAATTACAGGGCGTATAGATCATTATAACTCGGCCCAAAGGTCCTAGAGGGTGTGTCAACTCGGCATGGGTTTTGGTTGATTCGGCCTGGGGGAGAGGCAGCCCAGCCGGTTCATCTAGTGGCCCAGCCGAGGTTCGGCAGCGGCCCAGCCGGGTTCCCCTTCAGTCGGCCCACGCGGGCGTGATGGCGTGAAGTGGAGCTGGTGACATTGCCCCGTGGTGGGCCGAGCTTGCCTTTATTCGGCCCACCCGGGAGCTACCTGCTGCGCATCCGGCGAGGTTGGAGAGAGCCCCGCGGTGGGCCGAGGTTCCTCCTTCCCGGCCCACCCGGGCGGCGTCGAAGGAGCAAGGTGGCGAGGAGGCAGTCTGGCGCGGGGAGCGAGCGGTGGCTTGGCGATGCTGGCGGGATCGGTGGCGTGGGGAGTCCGTCGTCGAGGTGGCTAGCTGGAGTAGTTCGGTGCTGGGCCAGGTCGTTTGGTGGGCCGGATGGGAGGACTCGGCCCAGGAGGGTAATTCGGCTCTTAGAGCTTTAGTTCGGCCTGTTCACTGTAGATCTGGTCCAGTAGTGGTGAGGGCTAGGCCGACTTAGTGTTAACTCGGCCCAGACTTGTTTTTTGCCTTAGTATTTTTCTATTGGACTGATATTGAGTATTATTTTCTCATATACATTTCTTATTGATTCACTTAACTCGTCAACTCTGGGGTACCCGGGGGTACACCCCCGACATTAGTCCCCGAGGCTATGTGGGACTCGTAGAGTCGTGCATAGGCTTTATACTTAATTTCTCCAGAGTTGTTTATTCGGCCTGTAGTCTTTTCATATATCATTGATTTCTAGCCCTCTAAGGTACTGGTTCATAACCCCTTTTGGGTAAGTTTTTAGACTTCTGGCCTGCTTTGGCTCCGGTCATAACCTCTTTGGATAAGTTTCTGGACTCCTGGCCTTTTTGGGCCGTGGTCTTAACCTCCTCGGGTACGTTTCTGGACTTCTGGCCTTCTGGGCACTGGTCATAACCCCTTTGGGTAAGTTTCTGGACTTCTGGCCTTCATGGGCACTGGTCTTTTAACCTCTTTGGGTAAGTAATGAATACTGGCATTATCGGGCACTGCTCTTTTAACCTCATTAGGTAAGTTATGAGTTCTTGCCTTCTTTGGCATTGCTCTTTTAACCTCATTGGGTATGTTTCAAGTTCTTGCCTTCTTTGGCATTGCTCTTTTAACCTCATTGGGTAAGTTACGAGTTCCTGCCTTCTTGGCCATTGCTCTTTTAACCTCATTGGGTAAGTTACGAGTTCCTTCCTTCTTGGCCATTGCTCTTTTAACCCCATTGGGTAAGTTACAAGTTCTTGCCTTCTTTGGCATTGCTCTTTTAACCTCATTGGGTAAGTTTCTAGTTCCTGCCTTCTTGGGCATTGCTCTTTTAACCTCATTGGGTAAGTTACGAGTTCCTGCCTTCTTGGGCATTGCTCTTTTAACCCCATTGGGTAAGTTATGAATTCCTGCCTTCTTGGGCATTGCTCTTTTAACCCCATTGGGTAAGTTACAAATTTTTGCCTTCTTTGGCATTGCTCTTTTAACCTCATTGGGTAAGTTTATGAGCTCTTGCCTTATTGGGCACTGCTTTTTTAACCCCTTTGGGTAAGTTATGAGCTCTGGCCTTATTGGGCACTGCTCTTTTAACCTCATTGGGTAAGTTTATGAGCTCTTGCCTTATTGGGCACTGCTTTTTTAACCCCTTTGGGTAAGTTATGAGCTCTGGCCTTATTGGGCACTACTCTTTTAACCCCATTGGGTAAGTTATTATCCGAGTTAACTCATCCCAAATCCGAGTTACTTTACTCAAAATTGACTTTATGCCTTAAGTCTGAGTCATCTGACTCAAATCCGAGTTATATGACTCAAATCCGAGTTAACATCCCAAATCCGAGTTACCTTACTCAAAATTAACTTTATGTCTTAGTCTGAGTCATCTCACTCAAATCCGAGTTAACTATTTGCCACGATATAGCTTGATTTGGCATGATGACGATAATTTGCCTTTGATATGGATCCGAGATATAGATCCGAGATTAAGCTTTGAGATATGATAATAGGGCTAACCGCTGAGAGATCTGATTCGAGATGTAGATATGAGATATAGATTCGAGATATGATAAGCTGGCCAATAATCATCCGAGATATGGGATAACCTGGCAAGATGGTGAGATATCAATCCGAGTCATAACATAACCTGGCAATCTGGTGAACTGAACAAAGCTTCGGCCTGAATCAGAGATATGATTAGTACGCCGAGTCTGAATACCAATCCGAATTATAATATACCCTGGCAAGCTGAATCAAATGTTAGTCCGAATCAGAGACAATCTACTGAGCTGAGTTAAAGGTTAATTCAAAGCATAAACAAATTGACTTCAAGTTATATCTGAATCATCAATAAGCTGGCCGGTAAGCTGAGTTAAAGGACAATCCAAAGCATAAATAAACTGACTCAAATTCTATCCGACTCATAAGTAAGCTGACTCAAATTCTATCTGGATCATAAATAAGTTGATTCAAATTCTGTCCGAGTTATAAATAAGTTGGCTGGGGAGCCGAGTTAATGGATAATCCAAAACATAAACTAACTGACTCAAAATCCATCTGAATCACAAATAAGCTGATTCAACTTATGGCCGAGTTATAAATAAGCTGGCTGATGTACAGATCTAAATCAACATGATGTTCTCTTAATCCAAAGGTGACTCTAAGGATAAGTCGGCTAGTCCCCGGGTTAAGTTCTTTTCTCCCCGAGGTGAAGGATTGAGTGTAGGTGACTGAGTTATCTAGCACTTACAGTATACTTGGGGAAGTGTTTGAGTGAGTCTTGCTAAGTCATACGTGCCTTGCTGAGTTATTTGGTACTTACAGTAGGCTTGGAGTAGTGCTTGAGTCCTTCTTGCTGAGTCTTACCTGTTTTGTTGAGTCAGACTTGGAGACCCTTTGCGCTTACCCCTTTGTTCTCTGTTCGCTTGGTGAAGCTGAATGAGCCCTATGAGGAAGAAGTTGATGAAGATGTTCCCGTCCGGATGGAAACCCAACCAACGCCACTAAAGGCCCCACGGTGGGCGCCAAATGTCGTGGTGGTATCACGGCATATGCCATGGGTAGGCTAAAGTTGGGGCCGATGGACGTGGAGGAATCCGGGAAGGGATGATGCGGTGAAGACCGCACTCATATGAACAAAGAGAAATACAATGTATATTGGATTGAAGCTCTCAAGTGGAGATAACACCTCATTCTATACATCTAATCCCTTATAATCTTGCCATACTTGTGGCTACAATCATGCTCCTTGAGCTGTTTCCCCTATGCTTCTGTCTAAGCTCTCTGTGAGAGTGGAGGAAGAGGAAGAAGGAGAGCTCCTAGTGAGCAGAAAGGAGAGGAGCCCTTCGGGGCCTCTTCCAGAACGATCCCCCTGGTGCTCCTTATAAAGGGGAGCCCAGGGGACAAATCTTGTTCCCCACGATTGGTATCTAGGCAGCATATTCTCGACATCTTCTTAGATGCTGAGCATATGACTTGGCATCTTTGGAGATGCCAGGGCATATTCCTTAGCATATTCCTAGATGCCATGGGCATATGCCATACACCCTGTGCCAGTCTGAGCTGGTGGGCTCCAAGACTGGCACGATACTTGTTGCTCTTGTCCTGACTCGATGGCGTGTTCTTGTGAAGACCGTGGAGGCATCTGGAGGTAAATTACAGGGCGTATAGATCATTATAACTCGGCCCAAAGGTCCTAGAGGGTGTGTCAACTCAGCATGGGTTTTGGTTGATTCGGCCTGGGGGAGAGGCAGCCCAGCCGGATCATCTAGTGGCCCAGCCGAGGTTCGGCAGCGGCCCAGCCGGGTTCCCCTTCAGTCGGCCCACGCGGGCGTGATGGCGTGAAGTGGAGCTGGTGACATTGCCCCGTGGTGGGCCGAGCTTGCCTTTATTCGGCCCACCCGGGAGCTACCTGCTGCGCATCCGGCGAGGTTGGAGAGAGCCCCGCGGTGGGCCGAGGTTCCTCCTTCCCGGCCCACCCGGGCGGCGTCGAAGGAGCAAGGTGGCGAGGAGGCAGTCTGGCGCGGGGAGCGAGCGGTGGCTTGGCGATGCTGGCGGGATCGGTGGCGTGGGGAGTCCGGCGTCGAGGTGGCTAGCTGGAGTAGTTCGGTGCTGGGCCAGGTCGTTTGGTGGGCCGGATGGGAGGACTCGGCCCAGGAGGGTAATTCGGCTCTTAGAGCTTTAGTTCGGCCTGTTCACTGTAGATCTGGTCCAGTAGTGGTGAGGGCTAGGCCGACTTAGTGTTAACTCGGCCCAGACTTGTTTTTTGCCTTAGTATTTTTCTATTGGACTGATATTGAGTATTATTTTCTCATATACATTTCTTATTGATTCACTTAACTCGTCAACTCTGGGGTACCCGGGGGTACACCCCCGACAAATTGTCCAATACCAGGGACATGGCTAAGTACTTAGTTTCTTCCATCTGCAGAGGTTGTGCACTTTCACCACAAGACTTGATTTTCACCAAGACAGGACCTTTCAGAAGCCTTCCCTTAGACCAAATGGATGCGTTCCAACCTAACATCTCACTACCACCAATTGTCCAAATGGCTAAGTTATTGCAACTTATATGATCCAGGCAGAGCCCATAATGCCATGTGGCTGCACTAGAAGGTTCTTAACATTTGGCATCGCAAATCCCTTTGTTCCTGGGTGGCATTCCACAAGTGAGATACACAAGGTAAACCATAGAAATGGGCCTTGTGTAACCACTCAACAAAAACCATTCTTTCCATTCCGCCCAGGTGTTTCATTCACTTAGTTGTTTTATTAAGCAAAACATAAGTCAAAGACTTAGAAATATTTCTCATAGCATGTATATATAATCCACCCTTGGGTACTACTAGCTAGGCTAAGAATGGTAATAGCAAGTATCTTAACTTAGAGGAAATTCTAACAATTCTACTACTAGGATTACCCAAGCATAGCATATAGATACTTAGTAAAATTTATTCATGCAAGCCCTATGCAAAATATTTCTAATGCATAGTCAAAATATTGGGATAAAAATATGAAGCACCACTTGCCTTGATAGTTGGGGGAGTAGCAACAATCTTCACAACCACAATCACTATTAGCACCAAAATCTACACATAAAATGATAGCACCAAATTCACATATCAAAACTTTACAAGAAAAAATATATGAATGCATGCAAAATGCCATGTGATGATTTTCTAAATCAAACAAGACAAGTATACAATACTGAATCACCAACAAGACAAAAACACACTAAACAACCTTTATTTAGTCTCTAAATCATTCTTCAAATAATTTCTATACTCAAAATAAGCCTACAAATGTCTCTGCAAAAATAATAAATTTTATAGAAGCAAAACATTAAACACATTGCATAAATGGATATAATTCTTTCTCCTAATTCCAATGATATAAAATTTGCAAAATTTAAACATGTGGATCAAAAGTTTTTTGCAAGTTTGAACATCTAATAGATCTAAATACTGTTTTTAAATTTAAACACAGACACGCGGCGTGTTCTGATTGGCCCGTACCGGCTCGGCCGGATCGATCAACGAGGGCCGCACGATCTTAATGAAATTGCACGGTCCAGATCCATTCATACCCCTTCGATAAGTGATCTAATCCTATGCACTAGATCTAGAATCTACGGTGGCCAAGCATGCGACCATGGATAGGCGGCGCTAGCGACGGCGGCGCGGCGGCGGCGCACTGTCAGTGGTGTTCCGGCGGCTACGGAGAGGGCTGGGGTTGGTAGAGATGCTTACCAGACTCGCGAGGTCGCGGTGATGCTCAACGACTCGCTGGTGTGGACGCGGGCGTGCTGTGGAGGTCGTTGGGGCTTGTCGAAGTTGCAGGCGACGTCGGGTTCTTGCAGACGACGACTTTGCCGATGATATGGACCGCCCTAACACAAACCAAAGGCGTCAGGGTGTGCACAATGATCTGGCGATCATGATAGGGTTAGAGAGAAGGCAAGGGGTGGCCGGGTTTTACCTAAATCGTTCACCGGAGTTAGGCGGTGGCTCTGTCGCTTGTTGAGGTGGTCGGGGACGACGACCTGGGTCATGCGCGGGCAAACCAAAGACATTAGGAGAAGCACAGAGACATGGCAAACTTGACAGGGTCAAGAAGAAGGCGAGGGGCGCTCGGAACTCACTGGAATCAGTCACCGGAGCTTCTCGGTGCTGCGGCGGTGCAAGCGAGAATTCGCGGAGCCTCGCGGCGCTTCTGGCTGGATATGCTAGGGGAAATGGCCGTGAGGGGGAGGGGATTAAGTAGCCGGAGCGGGGGCGAGGATGTTGGAACTAATCTTGTTAGTTAGTGTTGATTTTCGTTCATGTATGTATTGGGTCCAAGATAGCACAGCAGGCTGCGGCAAGTACTCACATTTAGTTGAGATCATGTGCGTACATGCAAGCTAGTAGTGGGTCCGTTTGTTAGTTAGTTAGCTACATGCTTATCTAGTTGTTTAGCCTAGTCATGTAGTGGCCGGTTCATGTGGATCATGGAGTGAATAGCGGCAGTAGTGGCTGCATGCAGCCTAGTCCTGTACGTGTATTTAAGGTGACCAAAGGAATGAGAAAAAGTGGCCTGCGGAAAAACAATGTAGTGCTTGTGATTACCAAGGAGAAGTGTTCAGAGGCGAAGCCTTTGGTCATCTTCTACCTTGGTGTATGTGTGCGTGTGTTCCAAGGTTCATGCGTTTTTGTTCATCAGACATAGTGATAAGTTTGAGAGAGTTTGTGAGAGAAGAAGATCAGGAGCTGCATGTGGCAGCTCTGTCAATTGTTATCAGAGCCTCGTGCGTTCGAGGCCCGAGTCCATCGTCGTCTAGCTGCGTCACGAGCGAGGAGAAAGGTATGCTGCCCGGTAAGTTGTGTCACCGGCGGCAAAGAGGTGATGGCCATGGTGTGGAGGCCATTGCCATGAAGATTTCATCGTCCATGTCCGCGTCATCGAGAAGGTGCGTCATCGACGACAACATGGAGGAAAGTCACCGGTGGTGAACATGGAGGCGAGTCACTGGCGAGAAGCGTCACTGGTGAATAACAAGGAGGTGGTTCACCGGCGAGTTGCGGCACCGGTGGCGAACATGCGGCAGCGAGCGTGTCTCGGTGGCGCGCTCATGGTGAAGGCGTGGGAGGTGTGCCTCTCGTAGAGGCCAGCGGCGACAGCGGCAATCGGTGCGGCAAGATGGCATTGGCGGCCGTCTGCGTGTGGCACCGACGACATGGGGCTTCAAGAGAGGAATAAGTGACAACAAGATTAGGGAGGTGATTGTTGGAACTAATCTTTTTAGTTAGTGTTGATTTTCGTTCATGTATGTATTGGGTCCAAGATAGCACAGCAGGCTGCGGCAAGTACTCACATTTAGTTGAGATCATGTGCGTACATGCAAGCTAGTAGTGGGTCCGTTTGTTAGTTAGTTAGCTACATGCTTACCTAGTTGTTTAGCCTAGTCATGTAGTGGCCGGTTCATGTGGATCATGGAGTGAATAGCGGCAGTAGTGGCTGCATGCAGCCTAGTCCTGTACGTGTATTTAAGGTGACCAAAGGAATGAGAAAAAGTGGCATGCGGAAAAACAATGTAGTGCTTGTGATTACCAAGGAGAAGTGTTCAGAGGCGAAGCCTTTGGTCATCTTCTACCTTGGTGTATGTGTGCGTGTGTTCCCAGGTTCATGCGTGTCTGTTCATCAGACATAGTGATAAGTTTGAGAGAGTTTGTGAGAGAAGAAGATCAGGAGCTGCATGTGGCAGCTCTGTCAGAGGATTACGCAAGCAATCAACGGCATTTAATCAATTTAAGACACGATAGTGAAGGAGGAGGAAGAAACGGCGAGGCCAGGTCGTGGGCAGGGTTTGGGGACGACGACGATAGGGCATGTGGGGTCGGACTGTCAGCGAGTGGGTGCGTGCGTCTTTAGTGAGAAACAGAGGGAGAAGGGAAACCCCGGGTGGGCTGTTTTGGCTACTGGGCCGAAAGGGTGGCGCCGGCCCATTTCTTATTCTTTATCCTTTTTCTTTTTCTGTTTGAATTTCCAGGAATCCTTTTCAAATGATTTCAAATATGTTTGAATTCAAACTCTTTCTGGATTTTTTTTATAAAGTGAAACCTGCACATAATTGGCTATAGAACAATGTTGTACACCTGAAAATAATTTGGCACATTGAAATTTTAAAATAAACAGTGCCTTTAACAATTGTTTAGTAAAGACATAAAAATGGTTTTAAATTTACTTTGCTTTGAAATCTTTGTCCAAGCTTTTGGAAAAACTCAACCAACCATAGGATCAAATATCTTTGGTTTAAACAAACAATCTCATACTAGAGAGTAGCATTGGGTCAATGCCTTGCTTACATAAAATGATAGATCACAAGTTTCTGATTTTTGAGAAAAAGATCCTAGGATGAGTATGAATGCATGAATGATGTGCAAACTTTGAAAACATGATTTTTAGGGATGTTACAAATCTAACCCCCTTAAGGTGAATCTCGCCCTCGAAATTCGGATTGGCTAGCAAATAGGTGAGGGTAGTCTTTCCGAAGATCATCTTCTCTTTCCCATGTTGCTTCTTCTTCGGTATGATGGTTCCATTAAACTTTGCAGAATTTGATAGTCTTTGTCCGAGTAACTCTTTCTGCAGTCTCAAGAATCTTGATAGGTTTTTCCTCATAAGTGAGATCACTTTCCAATTGGACCTCCTCCAAAGGTATAGTATCCTTCAAAGAAGTCTCTTCCATCTCTGGATGGCATTTCTTTAGTTGACTCACATGAAACACATTGTGAACGGCAGACAATGATTCTGGCAATTCAATATCATAAGCTACTTCTCCTTTACGACTCAGAATCTTGAATGGTCCAACATATATTGGGGCCGATTTTCCTTTGACTCCAAATCTCTTCACTCCTCGAAGTGGTGACACTCTAAGATAAGCTCTATCACCCACTTCATAGGTTACTTCGCTATGCTTAGGATCTGCGTAGCTCTTCTGTCGGGACTGTGCTATCTTCAATCTGTCCTTTACTAGCTTGACCTTCTCTTCAGCCTCCTTGATCAGTTCTGGCCCAAACAAGTTTCTTTCTCCCACACCATTCCATAGCAATGGGGTAGTACACTTTATCCCATAGAGAAATTCAAACGGTTCCATCTCAATACTGGCTTGATAGCTTTTATTGTAAGATAATTCTGCGTAAGGCAGACTTTCATCCCAACTAGCTCCATAGTCTAAGGCACATGCCCTCAACATATCTTCGAGAATCTGGTTGGTCCTTTCCGTCTGTCCATCAGTCTGAGGATGAAAAGAAGTGTTGAACTCCAATCTTGTTCCCAATGACTCATGTAGTTGCCTCCAAAAATGAGAAGTGAATTGAGTTCCCCTATCAGACACGATACTCTTGGGTACTCCATGCAGACACACAATCCTATTCATATAGATCTTGGCCAACTTAGCACTTGTGTAGGTTGTCTTCACGGGTATGAAATGAGCCACTTTATGAGGCGATCTACTACTACCCAAATAGAATCATATACTGACCTGGTTCTTGGCAATCCGGTGATGAAATCCATGCCAATCTTGTCCCACTTCCAATCGGGAATAGGTAGAGGTTGTAGCAATCCTGCTGGTTTCTGATGTTCTGCTTTCACTCTACTACACACATCGCACAAAGCAATATGTTCGGCGATGTCCTTCTTGAGATTATTCCACCAAAATCTTTCCTTCATATCCATGTACATTTTGGTGTTACCCGGATGAATGGAATATGGTGAGTTGTGTGCTTCTTGTAAAATCAGTTTCCGAAGCTCCGGATCTTGCGGAATGCATATACGTTTTCCATACCATAAAGTACCCTGTTCGTCTTCATGGAATCCTTTGGATTTTCCCTTACCAATCTTTTCCTTAATCTCTTCAATTTCCTTGTACGTCTTTTGGGCTTCCTTGATTTTGTCCAACAATGTGGGTTGAACATCCAATGACATGAGATGTCCTTCAGGCACAATTTCCAACCTGAGGTCTCTAAATTGGGCACACAGATCATCTGGCAACTCTCCCTTAGTAAGGCCGTTTACAAACACCTTACGGCTTAGAGCATCTGCTACAACATTTGCTTTACCGGGGTGATTGCAAACTCAAGTCATAGTCCTCGATCAGTTCTAGCCATCTTCTTTGTCTCATGTTGATTTCTTTCTGAGTGAAGATATACTTCAAACTTTTGTGATTTGTGAACACTTCACATCGCTTTCCTAAAAGATAATGTCTCCATGTTTTGAGTGCATGGACGACAGAGGCTAACTCCAAATCATGAGTAGGATAATTCACCTCATGAGTTTTGATTTGTCTTGAGGCATAAGCTACAACTTTCCCTTCTTGCATCAAAACTGCACCTAATCCATGATGAGATGCATCAGAATACACTTGGAAATCCTTCTCCAAATCTGGTAGACATAGGACTGGTGTTGTCACTAGTCTCTTCTTCAATTCTTGGAAACTGAGTTCACATCCTTCAGTCCAAGCAAATTTCTTGTCTTTCTTTAGTAACTCCGTCATTGGCTTAGTTACCTTGGAGAAATTCTCAATGAATCTTCTATAGTATCCTGCCAAGCCAAGGAAACTACAAACCTCCTTCACTGACTTAGGAGATTCCCATTTAGTTACAGCTGACACTTTTGTGGGATCAACTGCTACACCATCTCCTGACACAATGTGTCCAAGAAATCCAACTTCATTCAACCAGAATTCACACTTGCTGAATTTGGCATACAACTTATGCTCTTTGAGCTTCTCAAGTATCAAACGCAAATGTCTTTCATGCTCTTCTTTGCTCTTGGAGTAGATCAAAATGTCATCGATGAAAACGACAACAAACTTGGCAAGGAACTCCATGAACACCTTGATATTCATGAAGTAAGCTGGTGCATTGGTCAAACCAAATGGCAACACAGTGTACTCATACAATCCATACCTTGTGGTGAAAGTTGTCTTAGGTATGTCTTGTTCCCTTATCTTAAGCTGGAAATAACCTGACCGGAGATCAATCTTTGAGAACACACATGCTCCTTCTAACTGATCAAACAAGTCATTGATTCTGGGCAAAGGATATTTGTTCTTGATAGTCACCTCATTGAGTGAACGATAATCGATGCATAGAATTTGACTTCTATCCTTCTTTTCCACAAACAAGATTGGTGCTCCCCAAGATGAAGAACTTGGTTGAATAAATCCTTTCTGCAACTATTCTCCAAGTTGTTTCTTGAGTTCTTTCAATTCATCAACTGACATCTTGTAAGGTCTCTTTGCTATTGGTCCTGATCCTAGTAGCAAGTCAATCAAAAATTCCACATCTCTATCTGGTGGCATTCCTGGCAATTCTTCCGGAAACACATCCAGATATTCACTCACAATTGGCACACTGTCTACGCTACCCCCCTTAAGAGAATTTATCTTACTCCCTTTTGATTCAAAATTGGTCTTGAATCTAATACTTTTATTATCCGGGGTTGTGAGTGTGACAGTATGATTGGCACAGTCTAGTACTCCCTTCTACTTAGTCATCCAGTCCATTCCTAAAATGACATCCAACCCTTGGGAATTTAGGATTATCAGATTAACGGGAAACTTTTACTTCCAAACTCTATGACTAGGTCATGACATCCTGAGTTCACTATCATTTCTCCACCAGGAGAACTTACTTTTATAGGACACCCAATAGTTTCAACCGGAAGTTCATTTCTATCAACAAATGCTCTTGATATGAATGAATGCGATGCCCCAGTATAAAAAAGAACAAGTGCTGGAACAGAATTGAGTTTGAACTTACCAGCCACAGCATCAGGTTCCTCATAAATCTCTTCCACATTGATGTGGTTAACCTGTCCCTTCTGGAAAGGGTTGAGTTTGTTGGCACCTTCAACTTTCTTTTCTAGGCACTCATTAGCATAGTGCCCCATCTTCTTACACTTGAAGAATTCAACCTGACTGAGATCTTTCTTGACAGGCTGACTACCACTACCACTTCCATTGTGGTGGCTCTTGTATCCACTCTTGTGGTCCTTGTACTTGTCATTATCATGACCACGGTGATGCTTGTTGTCATGATGGCGGTTTTGGCTGTGGTGGTTGTTGTACTTTCCATGTTTGTGGGATCCAGAACTCCCACTATCATCATGGTGGGAACGCCTGTGAGACGATCCCGAGCTGTGCTTGTCAAAGCTGTGCTTCCTCTTTCTGCTTTCAACCTGTTTCATCTTGTTCTCCAGGATGGTAGCCTTGTCACAAAGTGATTGGTATGTTGGGACATAGGCCATAGATAGCTACAGATTCAGTTCATCATTCAGTCCTTCGAGGAATTTCTCTTTCCTCTTGGCATCAGTATCAACTTCATCTGGTGCATATCGCGCCAGATTGTTGAACTCCTCAATATATTAAGCCACGCTGCGGTGACATTGCTTCAGGTTATGGAACTCTTTCTTCTTCAAATTCATCACTCCGGATGAGATGTGAGCTGTGCGGAATCCATCTTCAAAGATAGCCCATGTCACATCCTTAATGGGAGTGGTGATCTGGAAGTTATACCACCAAGTGGCTGCTGGTCCTTCCAACAGATGTGCTGGAAACCTAACTTTCTCTTAGTCGGTGCAGCCGACAGTTACCAAATCCTTGTTCACCGAATGTAGCCAATCATTGGCCACCATGGGATCAGTAGTTCCTAAGAACTTTGCAGGCCTCATTCTTAGGAGTCTGGTGAGCATGTCAAATCCTGGTGGATTGTTCTGATTGTTGTTGTTGTTGTTATTGTTGTTGTTGTTGTTGTTATTCTGATTCTGCATAAAAGTGGTCATCATCTGCATCAGCTGTGCCTGTGCTGTCATTAGCTGCTGCATCTCGGGGGTGACATTGTTGTTGTTTGGGTTGGGGTTGGCACGTCGAGGAGGCATCTGTGGTTTTCATAAGGATAAGAATGAGATACCCATAGATGCTTAACATGCACAATACATCACATAGTCAACCACAATAATCAAGCATCAAAATAACATAAGGTTCAACGACGTAAACAACAAGTTTGAAAAAGTAAACACACCATAGCAAGCCACCCACATGTTAGATGGTCATTGCGACTCAATCATCATAAGCATGGTAAATGAAAGATAAATGAGTAGTCATCACTACTCCTCTGCATCAACCTCCTCATAAACAAGTGTAAGACCTGCATTCTTCATAGCGATCTTGTATTCCTCGACATTGGTAGTCAAGGCCTCTATCTTGGCCCTAAGAGCCCTCTTCTATGAGCGAAGCCTCTCTATCACTCCTTGTTGATGCTCGAGCTCGAAGTCCTTGGCCTCTAACTCTGCATTCATCTCCCGAATCCTCTTGTTCCTATCTTGGACTCTTTTCTCTTGGATTTTGAACTTCCTGTCTTGGCTCTGAAACTTGGCCTCCATTTCCTTGACTAACTCGTCTTGCTCCGCGAAGAGCTTGTCCTTCTCACAAAGCTGAACCTGGAGCTCGTCATTGCTAAGCATGACGTTGGTCCTATCAGTATCTAGGTGCCCAATAAGAACCTCTAGGTCCTGAAGGTACAGACGAATCGGCTCCGCCGTCTCTCTAGCAGCATCCTCAAACTCAATAGCCTCACCCTCCTCGTCGCGTCTTCCGAAGGCGTGAAAGTAAAGACCTCTAAGCTCTCTGGAGTGCCTCCCTACCAGACGCCCAAGTAAGTCTTGCATGACTACATCTAAGCCTCTCTCCTTGTCGTCATGCATTAGCTTGAAAGTGATAGCCTCCATGATTGGCTCAGTCTGGCGTCCTGGCTGAGTAACTTTGAAACCCCAAAGGTCCTTCCTCTCAAACTTGGTGAGGGGAAGCGTCATGATGCTAGGAAGTGGAAGGTTGAGCACGCTAGTGAGCTCAATGAGACGAGTGTAAAACGAGTTCCCTTGAACTCCTCGGCCGTGTTGATAATAACACTAGGCATCTATTTTTGTAAGATAGAGAAAAGTTAGAATCAACATCAATAGAAAAAAATCACAAGACAAAATAACACAAGTATATCTTTCATAGCAAACACACAAGTCATGGCATACACAAATCCAATACAAGCATCAAAGGTTCAACATAACTGAGACAAATTTTTGGAAATAAAACGATAAGTGTGGTGGTCCAACTAACAAGGTACGTTACAACTCTCACTCACTAGACAAAATAGCTAACAAAGCATCTTTAGTAGCCATCTGTCTATCTTGTTCACAAGATTCCCAAATTAAGTCTATGATGTCTCCCCTTAGTTGTTGGTTGGTAGTCTCTAACTCTTGGGTATGCTTCTTTTCTTCTCTAAGGTCATATTGAGTGTTGAGCATTCTGCACTTGAGCCTATCACCAAGTTCCTTGATAGCATTCCATGCTGCATTTCTTGCAGAGTCAAAGAATGTGGTGTGCATTTATGAGTTGGTGACCATGCAGAATCCGGACTCCTTGTGGTTATATTCCTTGTTTTTGTACAAGTGAAGTTGCACCCACCAATACTCCTCTCCTTCATCCATCACAGGGAAACCTTTGTACACAGCTGCACCACGTATCCCCATGGTATCCATAAGGTTCTTCAGGGCTTTGGGAAATTCAGTCTCACACTCCAAGGTCATGGTCATGAGTGGTCCCTTACTTACGGCTTCGTTGATGGAGTTCATCTACAAATAGAGATGAGAAAGAAGATTAGAAAATTTTACGAGAAGAAAAAGACAAGTGTGAAAATTTTCCTTAGTGGTTTCTAATCCAATCCTAGGGTCATAATCCTACAGGCAACACAGTGCTCTGATACCATCTGTAAGATCCCACCTTTATAAAGGTAAAGATCCTTGTGATTGCAATGCTAGTCCCTGGATCAAATGCCAGCATCCACAGTTTAAGATGAAGTACACACAAACATAGGTCATTATTACACTATCATTCTAGAGATAACATAGTCTTTTACAACTCCATAGCCAAAGGCTAGTACAAGAGTTTAACTTAAAAATGTAAAATAAAAGTCTTCATCTTCATGTGCCACAGGCAAGCATGTTGAGTGTAGACTCATAACCCCTAATCATCATCAGAGTAACCTGCAACATCACAAGTTACAGCCACAGTGGGTCAATACATTGGAATATTATTGGCAAGTGATACCTTAGTAGAATATTAGCATCTAGTTACTACATGAATTTGGCTAAGTGTAGCTTAGGCTTGCTTTGCTCAAAATAGGTTTTACCTATTAGTTGAAAACACTAAGTTTTTGTTTGGAAAAAACTTTCCCAAGGAACCACCAATAAAAATTGGTGAACCTTCACCCTTGTTCAACCAAAAGTTTTAACTTAGAAAATTGGGATGAGGAGATTCTTGATAGCTTCCATGTCTTGATGCTCAAATTGTCCAATACCAGGGACATGGCTAAGTACTTAGTTTCTTCCATCTGCAGAGGTTGTGCACTTTCACCACAAGACTTGATTTTCACCAAGACAGGACCTTTCAGAAGCCTTCCCTTAGACCAAATGGACGCGTTCCAACCTAACATCCCACTACCACCAACTGTCCAAATGGCTAAGTTATTGCAACCTATATGATCCAGGCAGAGCCCATAATGCCATGTGGCTGCACTAGAAGCTTCTTAACATTTGGCATCTCAAATCCCTTTGTTCCTGGGTGGAATTCCACAAGTGAGATACACAAGGTAAACCATAAAAATGGGCCTTGTGTAACCACTCAACACAAACCATTCTTTCCATTCCACCCAGGTGTTTCATTCACTTAGTTGTTTTATTAAGCAAAACATAAGTCAAAGACTTAGAAATATTTCTCATAGCATGTATATATAATCCACCCTTGGTTACTACTAGCTAGGCTAAGCATGGCAATAGCAAGTATCTTAACTTAGAGGAAATTCTAACAATTCTACTACTACTAGGATTACCCAAGCATAGCATATAGATACTTAGTAAAATTTATTCATGCAAGCCCTATACAAAATATTTCTAATGCATAGTCAAAATATTGGGATCAAAATATGAAGCACCACTTGCCTTGGTAGTTGGGGGAGTAGCAACAATCTTCACAACCACAATCACTATTAGTACCAAAATCTACACATAAAATGATAGCACCAAATTCACATATCAAAAATATACAAGCAAAAATATATGAATGCATGCAAAATGCCATGTGATGATTTTCTAAATCAAACAAGACAAGTATACAGTACTGAATCACCAACAAGACAAAAACACACTAAACAACCTTTATTTAGTCTCTAAATCATTTTTCAAATAATTTCTATACTCAAAATAAGACTACAAATGTCTCTGCAAAAATAATCAATTTACAGAAGCAAAACATTAAACACATTCCATAAATGGATAGAATTCTTTCTCCTAATTCCAATGATATAAAATTTGCAAAATTTGAACGTGTGGATCAAAAGTTATGAATTTTGCAAGTTTGAACATCTAATAGATCTAAATTCTGTTTTTAAATTTAAACACATACACGCGGCGTGTTCTGATTGGCCCGTACCGGTTCGGCCGAGTCGATCAATGAGGGGCACACGATTTTAATGAAATTGCTCAGGCCAGATCCATTCGTACCCCTTCGATAAGTGATATAATCCTATGCGCTAGATCTATATCCTACGGCTACCAAGCATGCGACCATGGATGGGCGGCGCTAGCGACGGTGGCGCGGCGGCGTTGCACTGTCAACAGTGTTCCGGCGGCTACGGAGAGGGCTGGGGTTGGTATAGATGCTTACCAGACTCACGAGGTCGTGCTGATGCTCAACGACTCGCTGGTGTGGATGGGGGGGCGTGCTGTGGAGGTCGCTGGGGCTCGTCGGAGTTGCGGGCGACGTCGGGTTCCTGCAGACGACGGCGTTGGCGATGATATGGACCGCCCTAACACAAACCAATGGCGTCAGGGTGTGCACAACGATCTGGCGATCATGATAGGGTCAGAGAGAAGGCAAGGGGTGGCCGGATTTTACCTAAATCGTTCACCGGAGTTAGGCGGCGGCTCTGTCGCTTGTTGAGGTGGTCGGGGACGGCGACCTGGGTCATGCGCGGGCAAACCAAAGACATTAGGAGAAGCACAGAGACATGGCGAACTCGACAGGGTCAAGCACAAGGCGAGGGGCGCTCAAAACTCACCGGAATCAGTCGCCGGAGCTTCTCGGTGCTGCGGCGGTGCAAGCGAGAATTCGCGGAGCCTGGCGGCGCTTCTGGCTGGCTATGCTGGGGGAAATGGCCGCGAGGGGGAGGGGATTAAGTAGCCGGAGCGGGGGCGAGGATTACGCATGTAATCAACGGCATTTAATCGATTTAAAACACAGCAGTGAAGGAGGAGGAAGAAACGGCGAGGCCAGGTCGTGGGCGGGGTTTGGGGACGACGATAATGGGGCATGTGGGGTCGGACTGTCAGCGAGTGGGTGCGTGCGGCTGCGGTGAGAAACAGAGGGAGAAGGGAAACCCCGGGTGGGCTGTTTTGGCTACTGGGCCGAGAGGGTGGCGCCGGCCCATTTCTTATTCTTTATCCTTTTTATTTTTCTGTTTGAATTTCTAGGAATCCTTTTCAAATGATTTCAAATATGTTTGAATTCAAACTCTTTCTGGATTTTTTTATAAAGTGAAACCTGCACATAATTGGCTGCAGAACAATGTTGTACACCTGAAAATAATCTGGCACATTGAAATTTTAAAATAAACAGTGCCTTTAACAATTGTTTAGTAAAGACATAAAAATGGTTTTAAATTTACTTTGCTTTGAAATCTTTGTCCAAGCTTTTGGAAAACCTCACCCAACCATAGGATCAAATATCTTTGGTTTAAACAAACAATCTCATACTAGAGAGTAGCATTGAGTCAATGCCTTCCTTACATAAAATGATAGATCACAAGTTTCTGATTTTTGAGAAAAAGATCCTAGGATGAGTATGAATGCATGAATGATGTGCAAAATTTGAAAACACGATTTTTAGGGATGTTACAGCTTTCTTTTTCTTTCTCTGGCATATCATTTGCTCCGAATGGTGTCGGTATCCCTTAAGTGTGTCATCCTACGGTTCGCGAATAATGTATACATGATCGAGATCCCTCTTCGATCAATAATCAACAGCGGGACCTAGAGATCCATACTAACTCCCACACATTCAACGATGACTTCTGTGACCGTGTGAACCTTATACGCATGTAACTCAATCCCTTTTTCTCGTGATATATTACATGTCCGAGATTTGATCATCGGTATCTCCATAACTAGTTTGATCTCGTTACCGACATGTACTCTTTTCTTGTTCCCGTGATATAACATTCTAGTGATCAAATCACTTGCTTGCAAGCTAAATAATGTGATATCACCGAGAGGGCCTAGAGTATATATATCCGTCATCGGGATGGACAAATTACACTCTTGATCCATGAGCCTCAAAATAACACCTTCGTAGCACTGAACCCATCTTTCTAGTCACCCTGTTATGGTGTGACATTTGATGTTATCAAGATACTCTTTCGGTGTTAGTGATTGACATGATATCATGGTCTAAGGATTAAGATTACTTCATATAATGTTATAGCAATATAAACACAATGACCTTGATCGTAATACTATACTTTGGATGAATGTTCATCACATCATTCCAATAATGTTGTGACCTTGTTATTAACGACATCCAATGTCCATGATCAGGAAACCTTTGATCATCTTGTTAATCAACGAGCTAGTTTATAAGAGAGGCATAACTAGGAACTTTCTATTTGTCTATTAAACACACATGTATTAACGTTTCCGTATTAATACAATTATAGCATGAGAAATAAAAATTTATCATCAATAAGGAATACGATAATAACCACTTTATTATTGCCTCTCGGGCATATTTCCTTCAGTATCCCACTTGCACTAGAGACAATAATATAGTTTAGAAACTTTGCGTATTGAACACCTATGGCTTTCTGGTATTCCATACATGCGATTGCAAGTGGTTAACAGAATCTCCGGATCCGACGCTTTCAGGTTTGTGTGTATTTGCATGTCTTTGTGTTTTCACGCATCACTCATTCACCAATGAGATGGCATTGTATAAATTTGGTATTTTGGTGAGGCCTTTAGTTCCTTGGGGTTAAATCATGTCGATACTTGTCGTCATTATGGAAACGGCAGAGCCTAAGCAGGCTAGAAAGAGGTGTGGGAGCTAAGCAGGGAAGCGAGCAACGGCGTCCGCAGGCGGGATTGGATACAAGCAAGTGTGGTGACACAAGATGTACCCAGGTTTGGAGCCCTCGATGTGAGGTAAAACTCCTACTCCTGCCGGACTGACTATCTGGACGAACACTAAGGGGTACAATGCTCCCTGAGTCATCTCTGATCTGGCTAGTAGTAAGTGAGAGTCCAACCCTTGCCCCGTTGCACCTGCCGCCCCTTATATAGGCCAAGGCGGCGTGGGCAATGACCTGGCCGACTGGCGGGTCCCACAGGCGTTCCCCAGCCGGCTATGTCATCTACAATGGCCGGCATGGGAGTGTGTACTCACAGTAAAGCCCATGCCGCCACGCACTCTACAGTGGTTGCCATGAAGGTAGTTGCGCACAGTGCCACCTACTATCTACTTTTGCAATCATCATCATTAGAAGTCATCGGTATGGGCCGAGTGTCTGAGTCTCCTTTCTGTCTTGTCTGCTGTCCCGGTCGTACTGCGCGCTGTGCTCTACGTCATATAGTACTTTGCCTGTCTTGGGAGGCCGGCTAGAGTGACCTAGTCGGCTGGCCTTCCTGGGCCGGATGGTTGGATACATCCGGCCACTCTTCTGCTCTTGCTTGCTTCATCCGGCCGATGCCTCCGCCGGTTGGCTCTTGATCTGTCCTGCTCCGGCTGGCTGTCTTGATTCAGCCGGGTGGCGCCCTTGTCGATGGTTTTCATCCGGCTGGCTAGTTTGCCAGTCGGGCCTTGGTCAGTTCCTTCTTCTGATCTATCTTGGAGTTTTTGCGTCCGTCTAGTCCCAGCCGGTTGTCGTGCTTGTGCTCTGCATCTTGTCCGGTTAGCCTACCTAGGGCGATCCTCCCGACACTAGCCCCCGAGCGCGCGTAGATTCCGTCCTCAGGCGAAATGTGCGCAGGATAAAAAAAGGCTAGGATTTTGAATTTTGCCCGGTTGATTTTGGCGGTTGAGCGGCCCCGGCTGCGTCATCACCGACGTCAGCCACGCATGATGATGGTCGTGGGAGAGCGTGCGACGTGGGGTCACGTCGGCTGTTGCCTCGGGAACCATCGCCGGTGCCTCGCCTCCCACGCTGGGATCTTCTGCGCTCGGGGTGTGTCCGCAAACGATCCGGACGCCGCTCGGGCCGTGCGGAGCCGCCACGTGGCAGGCCGGCGGTTTGCCTCCCTGGCCCCTACTTAAGGGGGCCGTGGCGCCATGCCACCCCCCGCAGGTCATTTGCCCACTCTTCCTTCGCCTTCGACGCCCAGCGCCTCCGCTGCCTCTCTATCTCCGCCTTTTTCCTGTGCCGCCGGCGAGCTCGCGCCGCCCGCTCCGCCAGCACCGCCTCGCCTTTTCTCCGCAGGAGCGACGGGAAACCGCTACTCCTCTGTTGTACCGCCACCGTCTTTCCTCGCTTCCTCTCCCTCTCCTCCGTGCTCCGCCGCCGCCATGGCTGAGAGCCGAGGCGCCTGGTGCGGTTCGTCTGTGACGGACGCACAGGTAGAGAAGTACCGGCGGTCGCGCCTCCTGCCGACCACCGGCGAGGTCGGGGTCTGCCTGGCCCCAGCTGACGAGATCTCACCGGCTCCGCAAGCCGGCGAGCGAGTCATCTTTCTCGCGTATCTGGCGCGCGGCCTGGCCTTCCCGGCCAGCGCCTTCTTCTTGTCCTTCCTCGCCCATTTCGTCCTCCATCTTCACCATCTCGGGCCAAATGCAATCGGCACTTTGGCCCACTTCGTCGACTTTTGCGAATGCTATCTCGGGATCCAACCGAATATCGGGCTTTTCTGTCGGCTGTTCCTGATCTGGCCTCAAGTTCAGTTTGCCAAAGGTCCGCTGGTGACCTGCGGCGACGCCTCCATCTACAGCCGGTCGCAAACCGGCTACCCCAAGTTCAAACTGCACGACATAGTTAAACTGTGGCAGCAGATGTACTTTTATGTATGGAACTTGGGGTCTGAGGACCGGCTGAACCTCCCGGCCTTCCAGGACACTGAGTCCAGCCGGGCACACTAGGAGGAGAAGATGTTTGGCTCCAAGGTGGAGTTGGACGCGCTCCTTCACCGGACGAGGGAGCTGGGGATGGCTGGTCTAACCAGCGTCGATGTGACGCTGAGCTGGGCCAGCCGGCTCATGATGCCCCTGCAGCAGCGAGCTCACAAGATGTGCTACTACTCCGGGTGGCTCAACCCCACCCGGCTCTCTCGCCGCGACCCCTCGTACGGTAACCTCTACGAGTGGTTCTGGATGATAATGAAGGAGAAGGTTGCCTCCAACTGGAAATTCGGCGTCGATCCTTACACGCGCGAGAACCGCGCGCCCCGGGTGAGCGAATTAGCTTGCCTCTTTTCCTCTTTTTTTTGTTCCCTGTCCGGCTAACCCGCTTATCCGGTTTGGCTCGTGTTTTGCTCTGCGTAGATGTTCCCTTGCATCATCTGGGAGGAGGGCGATGCGCCCCTCCAAGTCTTCGCGGTCGACCGCTCCGAGCCGCGTCCGCGTCAGAGCAGCGGCGAGGGCTCTGACGGCAAGGACGGCTTTTTCCCCAGCCGGGGCGATGAGGTGGTGGAATACCCGCATGGCCCCGAGCCGGAGGAGAGCGACGGCGCCGCCGCGCCCGAGCCCGCCCGGAAGCGTGCCGGCGAAGGCACCTCCAGCAACAGCGCCGCGCTCGAGGAGCCGGCTACCAAGCGCACCCGGATGGCGGGGGTCCCTCCTCGTCCTGGCCGAACCGCGAGCGGCCGGAAAAGGTCCGCGCCCGTGGTGCAGGGGTAAGTTCTTCGCCTTTCTCTTGCTCGTTTCTCTCTTTACACTGGCCCGTGGCCTTGCTTCAACCTTGTTTTTGTCTTGACCTTGCCTTTTTTTGTGGGCAGTGTCGTTCTGTCCTTCGCCCCGAGCCTGGCTCGCAACGCGCCCTCCGCTTCAACGCCTCGCGACCTTCCTCCTCCAGCTGCCCCCTTGGTGATCACCCCGCCCCCTTCGGCCGAGACCGCGCCGCCACTAGATCCGGCTATCATGGTCCAGCCGACTGCTCCCGTGCCCGAGCGTGTGGAGAGCCAGCAGGACGCGGCATCGGCCCAGGCGGCTCGTCGGCTGGCGCGGGGGCTCGGGTGGCAACAGGGACATGTTCTTTGTCGAGGACGTGGATTCTGACGACGAGGCGACCGCGTAGTGGCAGGTGGTGATCCGCGACGCCCCAGCTGCTCTAGCCAGCCCGCTGGCGCCACTACCCGTGGAGACGGGGGCTTCACTACAGACCCTTGAGGTCAACCTCGAGGTTGGTCTAGCGGAGGTGAAGCAGCTCCAGGGCGCGCTAGCCGGCGCCAACAAGGAGGGCTCCAAGCAGGTAGCTACGGCCCATCGGACTGCGCGGAGTAAGTTTTCCGAGGCTCTTTTTTCTTGTGCTTCTTTCCTTCTTATTTTTCTTCCGGCTTCTGACTTTCTTGTTTGCTTCTCTTCCTCTTACCCTCAGCCATCATGGTTTACGGCCAGCGTGAGATTGACCGGCTGAAACGCTCCAACACGTGCCTTAGCCAGGACAATGCCACCCTCCGGCTCCAGAATAGGGAGTGGCATAACAAGGTCAACCAACTGGAGGCCATCAACAAGGAGTAGGAAGCGACCCTCGCCAGCCGGGCCAGCGCCTTCGACCTTCTGGACAAGGAGGCCACCCGGCTGAAGGAGCATGCCCAGATGCTTGACAACGAGCTGATGGACATTGGACTTCTGGCGAAGGGTGAGTTTCTCTGCCAACGCCGTATGCTTTTATCCGACGGTATTTTTCGGGTCGCATTTTGACTTGCCCTTCTGATCACAAGGCTTCTACCCCAAGTAGATGCTCTTTCCTACAACCGTGTGCAACAGGTTGCGCCGGGTGAAAAGGAAGCCGTCAAGGATATGGTGGTCCAGCTCGGCGAGGACGCTGCCAACCTGCGCAAGGCCGCAGCCGGCATCCACGACCTAGTCTTCCCGGGGGAGCTCCTACCGGAGACCATGGGGGCTCTGGCGCTCAAGCTGGGAGGCACGCCGAACGCGATCGACCGGCTGCGCGATCTGGCCTCCCGTGTCGGCTCCGATATGGCGCTCGCCTTGATGCTATCCTAGTACAAGGATGTTGTGACACCCCCGGGATTAAGGCTAGACAAATCCCACACCATCGTCTGAACATAAGCCTAACCTAATCTCGAAAGCGTACAGAGAGAAAATCAGTAACACAATAGTGACCCTACGACACAAAAATTATTGCAACGAGCTCATAACTGAGCAGAGAACCAAAAATATTACAAGCAGAGGTCACTGACCACAAACATCAGACAACGGAAGGAAAATTATGCTATTAAGTATAGCAAACTTAACAAATGGCCTAAGAATCCTGAAGCATAATGATGACGTCCAATCCATAGATCCCAGACTGCCGGCTGGGAACTCCAAACTACTCGTCGATGTCGATGCTGTAAACAACTCATATTCAATGGTAACACTCACTCTGCTGCAAAAGTATCAACGAAGCAAGGGTGAGTACACTTTTGGCTGGTGGAGTTATTTTTCATAAAGCCATTTTTGTTTTGTAACACATGAGGGATAAGAATCTCGACTAATCAGAATATTTTAAAAGGGATAATAGAATGATATCTCTAGTTTGGTCATCTTTTGACATCCACTGAATCATCTTCAGCTGAACCTATCTAGGATCACCCCCTCGATCCCTGAGGAAGCATCCTTAAGCACACATTACTTAACTTTCCAAGTTTTACGATTAGGTTCAAGTTCTCTATGATCTTCACGTCCATTCCCAAGTTCGTCCATAACCGCGGACACGACTTTTCGAAAAGATTAATAACACTGCAGGGGTGTACAACTTTACCCACACGTACTAACCTTCTCTTAATACCAGTACATTAGCCCTCTTCCTTGGAAGGCCGGCAGAGGGTGGTTAGACATGACCTTTACCTTGCTTTCTCCGAGACCATGAGTCACGCACTAGGGAGATGCCGCCGTAACGGGCCGAGTCCCGAAATCGGTCCCTAATGATGTGAACAGGGTTTGAGATTACGGATGCCGGGCATCTCCCATTCCTTGCCACGCTTACCTACCTGTATGAATGCACCTCCTTCACCTCCTTCGAGAAGAGCCAGAATGCATATGTCGAATGGAACGCCCGAACTATGTGACCCATGGAATCTACTCGGCAAGTTAGTTGGTCGAGGGGGTTTCCAGGACCCCGTGTGGCTGTACGCTCGTCTTGGTTCAAGAGGCAAGAACATCGGGTCCTAGGGGTGGCAAGTATGGGACTGCAAAAACCACATCCCACGTGGCCTCCCATAAAAGCCTTAGCATGTTTAACTTTCATATCTGATCTTACCACATCATCATGTCATACTAGGTTCATTCGCACTTTTGCATCTCTGATTCATCAACCGGATGGACCGGTGGTAACAGCTAAGCATGGCTAAACACAACAGATATAATAGCTCTAGCAACGCTTCACAAGCCAAACCCTATTTATGCTAAGAGCAGTGGATCAAGGAATATAGGCTTCAAAAGAAACAAGCATTAGATAGGATTACTCTATCTATCGATAAAAGACTTTAGAATCGTATGCACATGGCAAGAATGTAAATGCTTTGAAAGCATAGGATTCATATGTATGTGTGGGGCTTCGCTTGCCTTTGCCTGTTGATATCCAGATAGTAGAGCTTCGGACACCTAGTACTTGACCTGATTATAGTTGATCAAGTATTGTTCGTCGATCTTAGATCTTCAACGGTGTTGATAATGGTCTTCGATATCGATCTCAATCTTGATCTCGCATTCTACCAAAGAAGAACCAAATACCGGAAAGAAAGGGAAACATTAAACACATGTCATCGATGCAATGCTCAAACAAGAATGATGATATGAAAAGTTGAATTGTATCTAAATGTAACCCTAAAGCATGCTCGACCATTTACTCGGGGTTCCGAGGGGTATAAACCCTAATTCGGGGAAACTTCGGAATCACCTCTAGGGTTCATTTCGTTCTTATAATTATACTTGTCATGAAAGTTGTTGAATAATGCATGATTATAGCATAGTTAGATAGTTCTCATTTTTATGAACATTTTGATATATTATTTGTATTTTTCTGAATTACAGAATAAAAGTTATTGATTTTATAAGTTTTATTCATGTTCTGGAATTATTTAACTAAATAAAACCTTTACTACATCGTTATGACATCAGCACAGGAGTGGGGTTGTTTTTTACTGGGGCTGGCTCTAGCCCCAGTCACTATGTGCTGGGCCCTGGGTTGGGTCAAAAGGCCACGCGGGACAAGCTTGGTCAAGGCCCATGTCAGGCACATGTAGGCGCCACGTCGACGACACGGTGGCGCCACAGAGGCTCACCGGAGAACGGCCATGCGGTGGCAGTTGGCGGCGCTTGAGGGCGAGCGGAGACACGGGAGAGGACGTGTTCGAACGAGCGTAGCACGGTAGACCTAACTACGGCGGCGCAGCTGGCTATTGGTCGCCGGAGACGGCGGTTCGACGACGGGCAGCTGCAGCAGACGGCGGCGATAGACGCAGGAACGAACCAGAGAGGGAGGGAGACAACAGAGTTGTCCAGGAGAACCGGAGACTCACCCTCGATGCGTGTCTGGCCTAGGCGAGGGCAGAGGAGGACGGGGTCATCGGTAATGGCGAAGGCGGTGGTCGTCAGAGGCGAGAGAAACAACGTCGATGGCGACGACTCAGAGCGCAAGAGCTCGATTACTTCATCGGGTCGAAGCAGGGGACCTAGGCGGAGTTTGAGGGACCTTCATCTGGGCACGGGGTGGCTCGGAGCGGCGGCGATTCGACGGCGAGGTGTTGCTAGGGTTCGGCCATAGGGGAAGATCGAGAGAAGGAGGTCGCGGGAGAGAATAAGAGAGGATAAGGGATTGATGCAACTGTTGGCGCAATCAGTCGGAAGACCTATTGCCATACTCTCTTGAATCAGCAATAACAACCACTCTTCATGAGGCTTCTTCTATATTTTATGATAGGAGTCGTGCTTATGGTTTCCTTTGTATCCTCAGTCTGACCTTTACTTGATGACTGATTAAAGGCTTGTCATTAGCCTTATATCGGTGTTTCAAATATCAAGGAGAACATTTAAAGTAGAGTTGGTAAAATGTCTCTTGGTCGATCCTCCGTACCCTTTTTACATTGGCAAGCAATCTTATATGCCAAGTACTTAGAGTCTGAGAATGAAGTTCCTTTTTTTCTCGTGTGAACAGGAATCTTCTAAACTATTCATCTTGGTGGTGTAAAGTGATATCAATATCTTTGGCAAAGATTTTGATAGTTTTGGATGAATAAAGAGTTTCCTTCCCGCTTTCTTAAACATGTTCGAAGAGCGACTATGATTTAGGTAATCAATAGTTTCTCTTGTTACATATTCCTTGTGACTCTTACGAGTCCTCTACACAAAACAACTTTCTTTCTTAGCCTTGTGTTGAACCAAAGAATGAACCTTTTATGTCAAAAGTAGTTCAACAACATGGTTTTGTTGGTATCTATCTTTTCTACCTGTAAGCTCTACTAAAATATATAGTAGAGGTTACCTCTCGAAGTCTGTGGTCATGTTCTCCCCGTTGGAAGTTTTCTTCCCTCAAAAGTCAAAACTCTTCTGCAAGCTCCATGGTCTCAATCCTTATGAAGACCAGTTATCTGTCACCTTGAAAACCATCTCCTTTTGTTTCCTCCGTTACCTTGCGTGTTTCATGTTTGTTGGCTCTAGAGATGTTTGTGAAACATCTATCCAAGAGTTGATCATGAGATACTCAGTTCGTGGTTCCGTTTCATTCCCTCTCTTCCTTAGTGTGAGTAGCTACCTCGAAGATTACGAAGCGCTTCGTCCACTCGTCATGGTGACATGAATCAACCTCTTCGAGAAGATCGTCGAAGTTCAGTGTAACCCTGTTAATTCTATTTTTTTACCTAGGAATCTCGGGTCGAGATTTTTTTAGGGGGATAAAATTGTAACAACCCTAGTTTCATTAAATATTAATTAAGGTTTGATTTTTGGATAGAATGAGCATCATCTTAAAAATGCATGCAAGAATTAATCACAAAACCCTAAACCCTATTTTCCCTCTCTCTATTTGAAAATCTTTCAAATGATTTTGAATATTTTGAAAATTACAAAAGTTTTGGATCCCAAAAAGATACAAGGGCCCCTGCATCATTTTTAAATATTCATGAAAGCCTCTTGTATTTTGAACCTATTCAAAACAGATTACAAATGAATTATGCAAAGAGATAAAAGAAAACAGAAAAAAATCATTTCTGTAAAGAAAAACAGTTTCTAACCCTAACTGGGCCGAGCCCAGCTCCTCTCTCCTCTCTCCCAGCCACCCAGCGCGACCCGTCCATGGCCCAAGCTAGCCCAACACTGGCCCATACCGGTTCGACCTCCTCTGTTCTTCGTCGTCTTCGACGACGACGCCAAGAAGCTTTGTGGCAGCGCCGCCGCCGTCGATCCTGCCGCCTGCGCTCCACCGTCCGTCGTGCTCTGGGGAGGGATAAGATCCTTGCGCCGACGCCCTGCCCGTCCTTATGAATAGGTCTTCCCAAGAGGATTTTATGAATATTTAAAAATGATGCAGGGGCCCTTGTATCTTTTTGGGATCCAAAACTTTTGTACTTTTCAAAATATTCAAAATCATTTGAAAGGTTTTCAAATAGAGAGAGGGAAAATAGGGTTTAGGGTTTTGTGATTAATTCTTGCATGCATTTTTAAGATGATGCTCATTCTATCCAAAAATCAAACCTTAATTAATATTTAATGAAACTAGGGTTGTTACAATTTTATCCCCCTAAAAATCTTGACCCGAGATTCCTAGGTAAAAAGATAGAATGAACAGGGTTACACTGAACTTCGACGATCTTCTCGAAGAGGTTGATTCATGTCACCATGACGAGTGGACGAAGCGCTTCGTAATCTTCGAGGTAGCTACTCACACTAAGGAAGAGAGGGAATGACACGGAACCACGAACTGAGTATCTCATGATCAACTCTTGGATAGATGTTTCACAAACATCTCTAGAGCCAACAAACATGAAACACGTCAAGGTAACGGAGGAAACAAAAGGAGATGGTTTTCAAGGTGACAGATAACTGGTCTTCATAAGGATTGAGACCATGGAGCTTGCAGAAGATTTTTGACTTCTGAGGGAAGAAAACTTCCAACGGGGAGAACATGACCACAGAATTCGAGAGGTAACCTCTACTATATATTTTAGTAGATCTTACAGGTAGAAAAGATAGATACCAACAAAACCACGTTGTTGAACTACTTTTGACACAAAAGGGTCATTCTTTGGTTCAACAGAAGGCTAAGAAAGAAAGATGTTTTATGTAGAGGACTCGTAAGAGTCACAAGGAATATGTAACAAGAGAAACTATTGATTACCAAAATCATAGTCGCTTATCGAACATGTTTAAGAAAGCGGGAAGGAAACTCTTTATTCATCCAAAACTATCAAAATCTTTGCCAAAGATATTGATATCACTTTACACCACTAAGATGAATAGTTTAGAAGATTCCTGTTGACACGAGAAAAATAGGAACTTCATTCTCAGACTCTAAGTACTTGGCATAACAGATTGCTTGCCAATGTAAAAAGGGTATGGAGGATCAACCAAGAGACATTTTAGCAAATCTACTTTAAGTGTTCTCCTTGATATTTGAAACACCGATAGAAGGCTAATGACAAGCCTTTAATCAGTCATCAAGTAAAGGTCAGACTTAGGATACAAAGGAAACCATAAGCACAACTCCTATAATAAAATATAGAAGAAGCCTCATGAAGAGTGGTTGTTATTGCTGATTCAAGAGAGTATGGAAATAGGTCTTCCGACTGATTGTGCCAACAGTTACATCAATCTTTCTAGAGTTACAATAGACCTACATCATAACCTTGAGGAACACCAATCATTATTGCTGCTTGAGATTCAGCTTTGATTAAGTGGAGAGATACTTCATACTCAGCATGTCCGAATAGAAAGTTTGCAACATTTACACATAGGTGAATTCACTAGATTCTCAAGACATGGATTACAATGTCAAGATCCAAAAGATGATCTAGATTGCGAAACCCATGTGATAACAAGTTATCGAAAGATAATTGTATCTACATGAATTGTTTGCAATGAAACACAATTTGAATCCTTGTTAGGAAACATTTAGGAGGATATAGAAGTTTTGTTGCACTTCTTATCTTCCATGATGAATCAATCATTGGCTTGATGTGCTTGTAGGTTCTTCTCGATATGTGAAGATATAAAACTACCATATCAAGAATAATTCGCACATGCTTTACTAATTTGAAATGATTCCCGGAGAAACAATGATAACGCTACTAGAATCCACAGCGACTTCTTTCAACATTTACACCTGAACCAGAGAAGGTTACTTCTAGCATCCAGAACACATACTTCGAGATAACACGAAGATGGTTCTCAAAAGTTTCCAACATTAATGCCAACTGTTCCATATGAATCTTAGTCTGTTATGGACAAGGTAATGATGTAATTGATGGGATCAATAACAAACTTATCAAGACACTCTGAGAATATGGAAGCACATGTTGTATGAACAAAGCATAGACATTGGTCAGACCAGAGGACATGAAGATGTACTTAAGTGAATCATCACGAGTAGATACACCATCAAGTTTGTCCTTGGAACTGAGTTTGATTTGACGATAACCCAAAACAAATCAAAGATGTGGAAAGATAACATATCCATGAAGGACATACTATCTTACTTCAACACGAACAAAACTAGACATCCCTCTAAAGAGGAACAGAGTTGGATAGAACCTTTGTCTTACAACTCTCCAAGTTGTTGTTTAAGTTCAACCAACTAGTTCAGGGGTATCCAATACGGATCCTTGGAGAAAAGAGCAGTTTAGAGAGCTTGCTTGCTCAAGAACTTGACAACACGGTCATGTGGCAACATGGCGATACTTATAGTAGACATCCAGAATATCACGAACCATCGATATGTCACTTAGCTCGAGAGGAAACTTGCTTTGTAAGGCAAGAAGACGTAGTCTAAGAGTTTCGGCAGGAGCCTAACTCTTTGACTGAAGAGGGTGCACTAGAATAACAGACTTGGTAGCACAAGCATCCTTTGTATAGGGATTAGATAATTAATCATGGTAAGAATGATACAAATGTCCTTTGAGTTCAAGCAAAAAAAATTGCTAGGAATCTCGAATGGCCACATCATTATGCACACGCAACATTCCTGAGCACAAAAACTCATAGGACGGGTGGGTAATATGTGTAAGAGAATCACTTCATTAAGGGTCATGAAACTCATCACGACCTCTTAGTATAAAAAGGGTGTGATACTTTAAGGTAAAACATATCAGAAGCTAGTCAATGCCTCTTGATCTGCAGATTACAACACTTTGACCTGGTCCTAGAAACGACGAGGTACCGAAGTTTGTTTCTCCTGACATCCCGAACTGGTTTGTCATGATGAACCACAAGAGTAGATTTCATCGGAAAACACCAATGCACACTACTACTTGGCTACCAACTGGTAGACAAAGGTCGGAAAATAACAAGGGTAAAGAACATGCTCAGGTTAGAGTCCCGAGATGTGGATGCATAATTCAATAATCTTCTGAAAACCAATGCATAGAAAGGAAGGTGTGGCAGAGTCACGAGTATATATGTGAGACTCTCGAGGAGTACCCTTGTCGTGATCTATTTAGTTCCATTAAAGAACATCTGCTATAACATGTGGTAGGGGAAGTCCTTTATCGTCATTATTCAATAGCGACAATATCCACAAGCTTGAAGGCTATACTAGAAGGTACTAGCCATTCTGAGGTAATGTGTAAACATTAACAACAGGGGTCAACGAATCTTGGGTTAAAGGTCAGCTTCATGTACAAGATTCACAAAACCAGAATCCGGCACAATCGGGGATCTTAGGTTCAAGTCCAAGGGTTAAAACCTGAGAAAGGAGTAACTACTACTTGAGTGACAAAGATTACACTACAAGATAGTGATCATGAGGTAGCTTCCAAGAGAAAAAATGACTTCTGAAGTACCCAAACAAATAGAAAGGAGGCACATGAGGCAAAAGGAAACCTCGAAGCCTAGAACAGAACATTATGGAACCATCAACATGATGTTGTGGACCCATAGAACAGAGAGATCATGATGGAAAGAAATCTCTCAGATGAAATGGAAAAAGAGGAGCAAGGAACACACACACACACACACCAGACTCTGAAGAACTCAACACTAGGTCAAATGGTTGAGAAACGACATGCCTGAAGAGGCACCTAAGTTTGGAAAGACTGGACGAGATAGCAAAACTTTTCCAAATCAACACAAGATAAGGTGACCTGTCGTGGTGGTGGCACGGCAGATGCCATGGGTAGGCTAAAGTATGGGGCCAATGGATGCTAGAGGGATCCGGGGAGGGAAGATGTAGATACTTCTGCACACGAATGACTAACATACAGATCTTTATTTCTCCTCTCTTGGTCTAAAAGTGCTCCTTGAGCTATTTGCAGGAATAAGGGAAGAACTTCACGAGCCTAATGGTGTAGAATGAATCGATCCCTTTCTTAGGAATCCATGCATCTCCTTATAAAGGGGGCCTTGGCTCCTCTAGGGCTGACGTGGCAAGCATATTCGAAGAATATGATTGTCCCAATATAGTAACTCGGCGAGCTCCTTTCCGTGTCCCCCTTCTAATGACGGCAAAGTTCCAAAGAACCCCACCTGCATGCCTCGGGCTTCAGGACTGTCACCTCCGTGACCTCCTTCTGCCCTTCTGCTGCTCTGCGCCTTGTCCTTTGCGCTTGGCTCTGTTCAGATTCTTCCTAGCCCGTGGCTAGGGTTTGACTATAGGAACCTCCTTCTCCTGCAAGCTTCATGTCATTCGCCCTGTCTCGCTTAACTCGGCTTGGCCTTCACCTGCATTTAGGTTATTCAGACTTAATCGTCCGACTTAACTCGTATGTCGGCCGAGTAACGTACAGCTCCTCTCATAGGTGTCATGGTTGTGCTTACCTCAGCCGAATTTTACATGATTCGGCCGATATAGACAGTAACTCGACATATGACAGGGGAAACTCTTTTTGTCTTCCCCCGTCTTGACCCTATCCAGGGTCACCTCCCCAACATTAGTCCCGGAAGCTGGTGTGGTCCTACCTCTAACCTCGGCCGGGCCACATCAGTTTCCCAATATTCATTTCTCCTCATTTCCGAGTTACTTTCTCCTGTTCGAGGTATCCGCGCAGCTTCTCGTGCACGCCTCGTCCTACGTGTAACACTTATCATTGTTTCTCTAGTTTTTTGTTCCTCTATAGTTCCCACTGACAATCTACAGTAATTACTGCGCCTGTCGCATCGGCGCTGCGGTGCCTCGCGCACCGCATCTGTCAGGGGGCCTGATCGTCTCCTGCATCGTGTGGTCACCGGTGTGGCTCCACTCAGCCACGAGCGGTTCCGCCGCACACACGATCTATACGGTTAGCGCCCGCACGCACGATCCCACCATCGCCAGGGCCACGCGGTTATAAAGAGGGGCACGGGGCTAGAGGATTCACTTTCCCCCTTCGCCTACCGTTGCTCTTCTTGCTCCTTGCGTCCATGCGTCTGGTTGCGTTCCTACGGCCGCGCGCTCGTCGGAATATTTGACGGCGAGTCCATAGTTCCTCTGCTCCGTCGACCTCGTCCCTGCGTTCTTGCTCCGGCGCCGTCGCCAGTGAGTTTCTCTGTGGTCCCACTGCCTAGATTTCTCTCTAGACGCATCTGCCGCTTTCTAGGCTTCCCGCGGCGGTTCTTTTCCGCTCCGCCGCCGTCTTCGCTTAGAACCACGACGGGGCCCTGCATCTCTAAGCCTTGCTCCGCCGTTAGTTTTTCTTATGTTGATTCCTCCGGCGACCCTATGTCAAGTTTAGTTAGCGGCGCGCTCATCGAAGATGACGATGCAGCGTCTGGTCCAGAGCGGGGCTCCTGGCAGGGTTCCACCGTTACTCGTCGAGAGATCGAGTGGTTAATTAGAACTCGCCGGATTCCTGCCGAGGTAGGATGTCGCTTACCCGACAGCGAATCTTTCCCCATTCTTAACGAAGGCGAGTATGTCGTCTTTATGTCCCACTTTGCTCGCGGGTTTGGTCTTCCCCTTAGCGATTTCGCTAGGGAATTCCTTGATTACTTCGGCTTGTAGCCGCATCACCTTCCGGCTAACGCCATTGCTTCCCTATCCGCTTTTATCTCGGCCTCGGAAGGATACTTCGGCCTCTGGCCGTCTGTGCATGTATGGTCCAAGTTCTTCCAGATCCGATCCAATGTCATTCCAGACAAATCCCTTCAACCTTCCAAGAAATTGCTTACCTAGTGTGGTGCCGCGTCCATAACACCTCGGATGAAATCCGAGTTCCCTCGCGTTGCTGGTCTCGAGTCTTGCAAGGAATGGCATAGATCATTTTTCTATGTCAAGAATACTAGGAAGGAAGACAAGATTCGGATCCCCGCTTTCTCCATCGGTCCTCCTTCCAAGAAGAACTGGACTTACAACCCCAGGAAGAGCCATGCTCTGGCCGAGGCCTTCGAGATTCTGTTGAAGGAGTTGATCCGCGCCGGGTTACGTGGTGAGGATCTGATGACCACCTTCATCAGCAGCCGAGTCTGCCCTTTTTAGCGTTGCACACACAAGCTCTGTTTCATGAGCGGTCCCCTTTATCCCAACCGAGTTTCAACGGTTGAGCTCGAGGATTATCTTGTTTATAAGCGTGTCCGAGCTATCTTCAAGACGGATCTGCCGGAAGATTGGACCTGGGGGCTGAAGCCATTCACCCGCCGGAATCCCCCTCCCGAGGTAAGCTAAAGCATTTGTGTTTTTGTTTCCTAATCACGTTTGCGATTCCTTTTGCTGATTCCTCTTTGTCTCTTTTCTCGCAGAGATTTGCGGAACAACAGATCGAGGATGCCGAGGTTCTAGCCCTCCCGTGGACCGCGGATCGGAACACGCCGGACAACGGGGAGCCTGACCCGGAGGAGTTCGTCCCTAAGTCGGACGTTGCTCCGGTTCGCACCCCTGGCAAGATTGCGGATCATGGGGAGGAAGGTGATTCGGATGACGTCCAAGTTCTTGAGGTAGTTGCCGCAATGCCTATCTCTTACGCATTTCCGGCTTCTACGTCCTCAGCTAATCAGGCAGGTCAGGTGCACGACGCCGAGCCTCTCGCCTCCCAACCTCCTGCTACCTGGAGGAAGCGTACCGCTCCAGCAGGTGTCTCGGAAGCCGCTCCCAAGAAGCGAACAAAGAAGTCAGCCCAGCACCTTCCGAAGCGTAAAACTATGCCTGGAGTTACTGGATGAGTTCCTTTTCATTTGTATTTCTTGTTTCTCTTTTTCTGTCTTTTGACCTGACTTTTTGTGCTTTTGCAGCGCTCCTCTTTCTGTTAAGCCTAGTGGTCCGAGTATGACGAGTCACAACTCAGCCGCCTTCTCCTCCGCCTCCTGAAGATACCAGAGTTCCTAGTACTGCTCGCGTAGATTCTCCTCCTGCTCCGAATCAGACATCACCTTGGCAAGATGCGCCCGTGGTTTCCACTGCTGATGCCGACATAGATCGGCCAGTAGATCCTTCTACTGAACCTGCTGCCTCCGTCATGAACCCCGGAGTTTCCCCTGAGATTCTTTGACCCCCACCATTTCAACCGCAACTCCAACTCCAGCCGAGGATATCACCATCTCGGCGCCCTCGGAAACCATAATTCCTCCGGCCCCCAAAAATGCCACTCCAAGTGCCGAGTTTGCGGCCCCTGACGACATCTCTTCTAAGGCTAAGAAGGTTGTTGTTACCAGACCTTCATCATCTCAGAAAGGACTTGCCAGCTCCTCTCAACCCACCATTTCTGATGCGCTCCGCAAGGGGGTTTCCTCTGCTAAGACCGTTGTCACCCTGGCCGCTGATACTCAGCTTACTCTCCACAAGAGTCCCGCGGCGGCGCTGGTTACACAACGTGTCCGAGGTAAAGTCCTGACTCGTACTGAGAGTGGGAACAGCCTCGGCTCCTTGGTTGAGTATGCCAATAATTGGAACGCTGCTGATCAGCTTGAGGGCAATCCGAGCAATCAGCCATTTCAACACTCCGACATCAGCAGTCGCTTGCATATGGCTGCCAAGATCGTGCTTGACAGCGATAAGATGAACGAGGTAATTGCTTTTGTTGACATTTGGTTAGTTATTCGAATGATAATATATATACTCTAGTCCCCGAAGCTTGCAACCGAATAACTTGTTGCTCGTTTGGAAGCTTTGTTAAGCTTTAAGTGCATTATTTTGCCTAGTAAGTTTCCTGTATGATTTTGACTCATTGTCTTAGCTTTAAATATCCAGCCGCCTAGATCCAAGTTAAGCTTTCTTTGATTCGGATCTGCCTTAGCTTTAAATATCCAGACGCCTAGATCCGAGTTAAGCTTTGCTTGATTCGGATCTGCATTAGCTTTAAATATCCAGCCGCCTAGACCCGAGTTAAGCTTTGCTTGATTCGGATCTGCCTTAGCTTTGTGTATCTGACTGTGTAATTTACTTTGTCGCTTAGGTTGCCCATGATTGGCAGACCGCCGAATTCCAAAGGCTGCTTTTTGCGCATAAGAAGTTGCAAGAAAAGTATGAGAAAGTTCTTCCCGTGGTGAAGAAAGCTGGTAACTCAACAAATTTTTCTATTGTTGCTTAAGCTCTTAATATTTTTGACTTGAAGTGTTAACTCATTTTGCTTGTAAATAGGTAATATCAATAATCTTAATATCCGTCTTGAGAATAAATTCAAGGCTCTAGAAGGTTAGTTATTCTTTTCCTCTATTAATTTTCGCTCAAAACTTATCCTGGGTTGCTTATGACCTTCTGGCTTTGGTATAGCCGAGTTACAAACTCTTGCAGTGTCGCATCAAGAATGCATACCCATGCCTGACATGATGCTGCATTTTCTAGAGCAAGCCTCTACTCATTCGGCGCAATGAAAGAGAAAGATGACGAGATAACCCGGTTGCGCGCCGAGGTGGAGTCCCTCAAGCTTTCTCAGAAATCTGAGCTAGAGAAAGTTGATCAGGAGTTCTCCGAAGAAAAGAATCGGCTGAGTCTGCAATTGCAGAAGGATAAAGAACTCCTCGAGGCTGCCGAACTTAAGGCTCGGGCGATGAGCGGGGAAATCACCCGCTTTGAGAAGACTAAGGTTGATTGGACTCAAGATCTTTAGAAAATGTTGAGCTATATTCATCGTAAGTTTCTGACCGTGGCCGAGTTATCTTCTCCTCTTTCTTACTTTTAACTGATATACTCTTATTTTGCGTAGATCATTTTCCGGAACATAGGCCCGTGAGATCTAGAGCGGTGATTAATGCTCGCCAGCGGCGAGGTGTCCCTACAAATTCGAGTCCAGAATATTCAATGGAAGACTTCTTGGTTGCCGTTGGCGCTGCTATTGGGCCAATGAAGATTATGGGCAGGGATTTGGTGCAAGCAGCCATTCGGGCCTACCATGTTCTCTGGCTGAATACTTCTGGGACTCTTGATATTGACGAGATCAAGATACTTGTGGAAAGGTTAATGGCATCCCAGACTCAGTTAAATCTCCGGAGGGAATCTGCAGGAAGAGCTGGTGCTGATATGGAGCTCACAGTCATTATGTCTTGGTATGAGGACATTTCGCTCGACACTCTGATAAACTTGCGTACCGACTCCTGTTGGCTTGAGGACCTAGAATTCGTCGCTCGCTGCCAAGCTCGTGCGTTCCAGCTTGTTGAGTATGCTGATGTGCATAACTGGATTGAAGGGCCGAGTTTTCTTCCCAACCCAGCGGATGACGTTGAAATCGAAGATGCCTCCGATCATAATTCGGCCGACCAGGAGGATGGTGAGGGTGACTCTGACAACTCTGGTGATTCCAGCGCAAGCTCGGATGGGGACGGCGACGCGCGATCATCTTTCAAAGGGACTAGGCATTCTCAAGCCCAAACTAATGCTTCTCAACAGCCCAGGGCTGCCCCCGAAGTTACTATTGCTTCTGTGGAAGGCGAAGTGACTTCGGCCGAGGCGCCGTCCAGCTCGGAGCGCCTAGTGCCTGATCAAGACGCTGCCCCTTAGGTTCAAAAAACTTCTTAAGTTATTTCTTATCACCGGTATGCCGGGCGTATGATGTGTGTGAAACAATTGTCCGACTTTCTTTGTGGTATGAACCCTTTTTTCCTTTTGCCTCTGAGGCACGTATGATGGTGATCATTATTAGTTTGTCTAAACAGATCTTGTTGGTTTAAATCTTTGCTTTGGTGGCCTTCAATCTCATAGGTTCAGATCATGTATTTTCATTTGACTGACCTTAGTTCGGCGTTAATATTGCCTGGCCTTTATAAATTCGACGGCTTAACCATTGTGTTCTTGATCTTTATCCGAGCTATAAAGCCTGAAGCCCATATTTGGGGAAAGTGAAAGAATATCGTTCAAGGTAGTCTCTAACTTATCGTTCGGGGTGCCGAAGTTTAATACCCATTTTTGGAACAGGAGACCATCATGGGGCAATTCCCTAGCCAGTGCTTTAGGAATCGAGGTATTAATGCATAATCCGAGATAAGGGATAATATGGCATAGTCCCCGAGTCCCCTTGCTCGAAGTCCTGAGAATTAACACATAATTCAGGAATAAGAAATAACGTTGGGCAGTCCCCGAGTCACTGCTCAAAGTGCCGAGGTTTAGTACATAACTCAAAAATAAGAAATAACATAGGACAGTCCCCGAGTCACTGCTCAAGGTGCTGAGGTTTAATAGATAACTCAAAATGTGAAATAACATAAGGCAGTACCCGAGTCACTGCTCAAGGTGACGAGTTTTAATACATAACTCAAAATGTGAAATAACATAAGGCAGTCCCCGAGTCACTGCTCAAGGTGCCGAGTTTTAATACATAACTCAAAATGTGAAATAACATAAGGCAGTCCCCGATTCACTGCTCAAGGTGCCGAGGTTTAACACATAGTCGATACTTCGACTTGAAGCGTCATATTACAACGTATCATAGATGGCTCTTACGAGTAAAACGGACGAAATAAAGCTATGTTCCATGGTATTTTCGATTCTTCGCCGACTTTGTTTACCTTGTTCTTTTCCGGTGACTGAGCATCGATTAGGTAATATGCATCATTGTGCAATGCTTTGCTCACGATGAATGGTCCCTCCCATGGGGGTGATAGTTTGTGCATGCCGGCTGTGCGTTGCACTAGCCGAAGAACCAAATATCCTTCTTTAAACACTCTTGGATTGACTTTCTTGCTGTGATATCGTCGAAAGTCTTGCTGATAAATAGCTGACCTTGATAGTGCCAACTCCCTGGCTTCTTCTAGCAAATCTACATCATCTTGCCGAGCTACCTCATTTACCTCAGCGGTTGTATACTGGGTTACTCTTGGCGAATCATGTATTATGTCGGCTGGGAGGATGGCTTCTGCTCCATATACCAGAAAAAATGGGGTATACCCTGTTGAACTGTTTGGGGTAGTTCTGAGGCTCCATAGTACTGCTGGTAGTTCCTCGATCCAGCATCCTGCCGACCTTTGCAGAGGTTCGACGAGTCGGGGTTTTATTCCGGACAATACTAGTCCATTAGATCTTTCCACTTGCCCATTGGATGCTGGGTGAGCCACCGAGGCGACATCTAGTCTTATGTGTTTTTCTTGGCAGAATCTAGCAAAAGCCCCTTCAGCGAAGTTTGTGCCATTGTCTGTAATAACACTATGTGGATAACCATATCTCAAGATAATATCTTTGAGGAATTTTACTGCCGTTGGTCCGTTATATTTTTTTATCGGTTTTACTTCAATCCACTTTGTGAATTTATCCACCATGACTAAAATGTGGGTCATCCCGCCCCGGGCTGGCTTGAATGGTCCCACCATATCCAAGCACCATACAGAAAATGGCCAAGTAATTGGTATCGTCTTTAATTCGGATGATGGCATATGTATCTTGCTGGCATATCTCTGTAAACCATTACATTTCTCTACTAATTCTTTGGCTTCTTTCAACGCCGTTGGCCAATAAAATCCATGCCTGAATGCTTTGGCCACTAAAGCTCTGGACGAGGCATGATGCCCGCATTCTCCTTGATGTATATCTAGGAGGATTTCCTGGCCTTCCGCCGAGTCAACACATCTTTGCAGCACGCTTGTGACGCTCCTTTTATACAACTCATTATTTATGATTGTATAAGCTTTTGCTCTTCTCACTGTCTATCTAGCAAGTACCTCATTACTCGGCAAAATTGCATCCTTAAGGAAGGAAAATATGGGTTGCGCCCATGCTGGCGTGATTTTCTCTGGGATAATTTTACTATCTATTTCCATATTTTCCGCCGACATAACAACCTCGGATCTTTCCATATCCATTCGTGCGACAGCCGGGTTCACTTCTGGAAACTCTAGGTTAAATTCCTTGTCAATTTCCATTGGCATACTATCTTCTCTTGATTTTGCCAGGATAAAAATGGATTCGGACTCTGGTGATGGTGCTATTGATGGTTTTATCAGGTGCTCTAGGGCGATACCCGGGGGAATTGATTGCCTGGTTGATCCAAGTTTTGACAGCGTGTCAGCAGCGTCATTTTTTGCCGGGGGTATATGATGAAATTCACATCCATCGAAGTATCCACTGAGTTTTTGCACATGGAATCTATATAAGGCCATATTCGCATCTAGCGCGTCCCAATTGCCTGATACTTGCTGTACTACTAGATCTGAATCTCCGTAGCATAAGATCCGACGTATCCCAATCTCTTTTGCCACCTTTAATCCATGGACGAGTGCTTCGTACTCGGGTACATTGTTTGACGCGGCAAAATGTATTTGCAGCACATATTTCAGCTGATCTCTTTTTGGCGAGGTTAATACTATCCTTGCCCCCAAGCCGTTCCTTAGCTTGGAACCGTCAAAGTGCATTGTCCAATAATTTGGATCTGGTAATGGTGGATCATATTGTACCTCGGCCCAATCCATAAAGAATTCGGCCACTGCCTCAGATTTGACTGCATCTCGCCTATCGAATTGCGGAGCATAAGGTGAAAATTCAATTGCCCATTTTGCTATTCGGCCGCTTGAATCTTTTTTGCTCAATATGTCGGCTATGGGGGCTTCATAGATCACTTTGATCGGGTGTTCTTCGAAGTAATGTTTAAGTTTCTTAGCCGACATGTACACTCCGTAGGCCATTTTCTGGTAGTGTGGGTAGTTTCGTTTTGAAGCTGATAGTACCTCGCTTAGGTAATATACTGGCCTTTGTATTGATTTATCATCTTCATTCCGTTCCACAACAATCACCGTACTTACCACTCTGTTTGTGGCGGCTATGTAAAGTAACATCGGCTCTTTTGACAATGGAGAGGCCAAAATTGGTGTTGTGACCAACATCTTTTTCAGTTCATGAAATGCATTATCTGCTTGCGGTGTCCAAATGAATTTATCTGATTTCTTCATCAGTTGATATAGTGGTAATGCCTTCTCTCCCAGCCGACATACAAATCGGCAAAGAGAGGCCAGGCAACCCGTGAACTTCTGTACGTCATTTAGACATCTCGGCAATTCCATCCTTTCTACCGCTCTTATTTTGGTTGGATTGGCCTCTATACCTCGGCTAGATACGAGAAAACCGAGTAGCTTCCCAGCTGGTACACCGAAGGTGCATTTTTCCGGGTTAAGATTCATTCGGAACCTCCTCAAGTTTGTGAATGTTTGCCGAATATCCTCCAGTAGCGTTTTGCTCTCTTTGGTTTTGATAACCACAACGTCTACATATACTTGTACATTTTTCCCTATCTGGTCATGTAGACATTTTTGCATACATCTCTGGTATGTTGCCCCTGTGTTACGCAGGCCGAATGGCATGGTGCGATAGCAATAAGCCCCGTACGGGATAATAAACGCAGTCTTTATTTGATTAGCCGGATTTAACGGTATCTGGTGAAAACCAGAATACGCGTTTACAAATGATAACAGCTCACAACCAGCGGTCGAATCAATGACTTGGTCTATCCTAGGTAAAGGAAAAGGATCTTTGGGACACGCCTTGTTTAGTTTCGTGTAATCAATACACATTCGTCATACGACGGCTACATTTGGATCATCCTTTTTCTTTTCTACTAACACCGGATTTGATAGCCAATCCGGATAGAGCACTTCCATGATGAACCCGGCCACAAGGAGCCGAGCTATCTCATCCCCTATTATTTTTCTCCTGTCTTCGGCGAAACGGCGGAGAGGTTGCTTCACCGGCTTTGCTCCTGAACTTACATGCAAAGAGTGCTCAGCCAACTACCTCGGCACACCTTGCAGGTCTTGAGTTGACCATGCAAAGATATCCCGATTCTCATGGAGGAAGTTGGTGAGCTCGCCTTCCTATTTGGCATATAGGCCGGCACCAATGGTGATGGTGCGTTCTGGGAACTGCTCATCTATCTGGACCTTTTTCGTTAGTTTAGTCGGCTGGAAAGAAACACTTCCATGTGGGTTGGCCAATGTCGGCATATTCAGTTGTGCCGACTGAGCGAGAGCCGCTACCTCTTGAATCCTTCTTTTTTATCTTGCGATCACCATTGACTCGGCCAGGTTTGATCCGGCCGAAGCACATTACATTGACTTCCTGTAATCTCCTGCCACTGTTATCACCCCTTGTGGACCGGGTAGCTTCATTTTCAAGTAGGTGATGTGGCAGCTTCTCATGAATTTGTCCAATGCTGGCCGCCCGAGTAAAGCACGATAGCAACTTTCTAGATCCACCACCTCAAACTCTAAATTTTCTTCTCTGCAGTTATCCCTTGTGTTGAATAATACATCTACTCGAATCTTCCCAATGGGTTCGCATGAAAGCCCTAGCACTATTCCATGGAACGTGGTTCTCGTGGATTGCAGCATATTCTGCGATATTCCGAGTTTATGCATTGTATCTTTGTACATGATATTGATACTGCTCCCAGTGTCAATGAGTACTTTTGAAAATTTCACATTAATGCTGGGCCCGACAAATGTCGGATCTAATACGAGTGCGTACGACCCTGGATTCGGCATTATTTTGGGATGATCCTTTATGCTCCAAGTTACTTCTTCATCTGACCAAGTCAGATATCTTGGTACTGCCGGCATAACTGCATTTAGTTCCATATGCCGGTGCTGTACACTTTGCCTGTCTTGTTGTTCTATCGTGAACACGCAATATGATTGATGATGTTCCCTGTAATCATTGTGTCCGTTATTTCCTGGGTTTGTCCTTCCATCCTGACCCTGATTTATCACTTGATGCACTCCATCTCTCCGGTCCGAGTTATCATACCTCGGCGGAGGAGGGGGTAACATTAACTGTTGTGCATTTGCCCCAGTCAACTGCGGCTGCTGTTGCTGATGTGCCTGATGAGAAGGTGCTTGCATGCCTGCCGGGTTCCCCATTGCATTTTTCATCCAGGCGCATTGCCGGGTTGTATGATTAGCTGGCTTGGCTGGGTTTGGAGTGTGAAACTTACACGGTTGATTCAACATGGATTCAAACGTATACTTCGGCTGTTCTTGCCACTGCTTCTTCTGTTCTGGTGTCCACTGTCTCTTCCCTTCATTCCTTGGTGTCCATTGCTAAGGACCATTCTTCTGCCGTTGATTGTTTCCGTGAGTCGACTGATCTTGCACTACTGCTGCTACCTGATTGGAGGCATATCTGTAATCTGGTCTTTCCTCTCTTCTTCTACTTATGAACTCATTGCGCCTCGATGATCCGGCCGCATCTCTTGTATATTGATCTTGATGCTCCCGATGCTCTGCCGACATTAGTTCCGGTTGTGTCGGATCACCTAATGCGAATGAATCCGCTATCCTGATGGTTTCTGCCAAAGTGGTTGGCATATCTCTTTGCAGTCTCTGCCATAAGACACTGGCATATCGGCAACCTTGAGCGAACCAAGCTATTGCTTGAGATTCTATAACTCCCTCGCATGAGTTCCTAAGGTTACACCACCGAGTTAGAAACTCTCTGTCTGTTTCATTCGGCCTTTGCTTGCACATAGCAAGCTGTTGTGGCCTGTTTGGTATTTTGTAAGTACTGGTGAAGTTGCTGACAAACATCTCTTCAAAATCTAACCAACAGTTGATACTGCCTGACGGCAGATTATTCAGCCATACTCTGGCTGGTCGTTCCAGCATTTGAGGGACATATCTTACCACCCATCATAAGTTTCCGCTTGCTATTTTTACAGTAGTGGCATAGTCAATCAGCCAATCCTGTGGTTTGGTGCTCCCATTGTATGTTTTCGTGCCTTTTGCCAGCTGAAAGTTCGGCACTGGCGGCTCGCCCATGATCCGGGGTCCGAAACATGCTGGACCTGGCGGACCCTGCTATTCTAACAACTCGGACCGGTACAACCTGTCTAGTTTTAGTCTTGCATCACTTGATGGCAAGTCTCTGTACATAATTCTTTCCTGCATTCCATAATGGTTTTTCCCACCATGACCCGCATATTCCATATCCGAGTAACCATCATTGTATCTCTCATTTGCCTGATTTTGGCGAGTTGGTCTCACTTCTCTTTCCTGCCGAGGTGTTGGGAATATGCCCTAGAGGCAATCATGTATGATGATATTTCCCATTGTATTCATAAAGATATTAAGTAGTCCTTGTATAAACATCTGATGTGTATCATTGAATATGTGATTCGGTTGTGGAACTATGCATTCATGTTGTTTGTACTAAATATCCTTGGTCATTGAGGTTGTGCTAGACACACAACTTAGACCAATGTGAAAGTTGGCTTGATGACTCGGTTCCACTTGTCATGGGCATGGAGATGCTATTCCAACTTACACAGATTTGGCTAAAGAGTTTAGCGAGTCGGATTGACCCATATTGAGGTACAACCAACAAGTTGTCATTTGTATATCTCAATCAATGTAATCCTTAGACCTGAGGTTATTGCATAGTCCAAGTTGAGGATCACCGACTTAGGTTCTGTCAAACGCTGATCCGTAACTGGGCAGTTATAAAGGCAGAGTTCGGGTCGACTGAGAATCAAGTTGTGTGATGTGAATAACCAAGATGGGATTTTGCCCCTCCACTCGGAGAGATATTCTATGGGCCCTCTCGTGAGATATGATTCGGAAAGCATGGCCATGCACGACTCGGTTAAGTGTTAACCGAGGCGATCGACTAAGAGTTAGTCAGGTGAATCACTTATCTCAGATCGAGAAGAGAGTCGGACTATTTAAGGGATGACAATTATTCACCAATAGTCTGACAAGGTATATCGTGAGGCAAAAGGGACTCGGACGCAAGTCGCATTGGAAAGGCAAGTCGTCATGACTCTTTGGTACTTGGGATTCGGCACGTTCTGCTAGAAGCCGCTACCGACTGATGGATTGAGAGTCGGACTCCAATCGTGTCCAAGTAGCCATGAGCCTGCGCGGTCACACACTTAAGAGCGGGAGCAAGTTCGGATTGGATCTGAACCTGTAATCTGGTTGGGTTGGACATAAACCGGATTAGGACTGAGTTAGTGAGTTGGACTCACGGTGACTAGTGTTATATGGGCTTTAGTGAATGGGTCGCGCGAGCAGAGCCCACGTTCACTCCCTATATATAGTGGAGCACCGTAATCCAGAAAGGTTAATCATTGTTCGGTTAGGTTATTCCATGTGTTGGAAACCCTAGCTCCACAGCAGTCCTGCCGCCGTAATGAACCTAGCAGTTCGCCGCCGGCGCTCCTCCTTGTACGTGTGGATACCAGCAGAGGTGTTGTGCGATCAGCACCAGGACGATCGGATCGTGAGGACTGCACTGCATCAACTGACGCGCTTCATCAGTAATCCGCAACTGCGTGTCTAGTGGTAAACCTCGTGGCCTTCTACCTCAGCTAGATCTTGGGATCACCACGTTAGAGGAAAAGATTTGTTTTATCTCTGCGTGGCCCAACAGTGGTATCAGAGCGATAGCTTCTGGTTTTAGGCTCGCGATCTCGCATATGTGCTATGCGGTTGGCTGTAGATGAGATCTATGTGATGTTTGGTGGTCGATCTATGAGATAGATCAGTTTTGTACGAAGTTGATTGGATCAACTGTGCTCGGGGAATGGTAGATCTGATTTCCGTGATCATACTGCTGAGGTCGTGGAACGACATACCCCTACCGGTCGGCTTCCGCCATCGGGGTAGACTGTGACACGTAAATCTAGAAGCGGTGATCGAAGATCAAAGAGTTTGATCGAATCGGAACGATGGTCGGAATCCATGTTCGGATCGTAGATGAGATCTACGTTTTCGGAAAAATCTTCGGGCACTGCCCAAACCCGCGAGGGGCGCTGCCCCATTGATCCCCGCCCGCTTTTCCCTGTCGTAGCGCCTTAGACGTCGTTGCGAGTTTCACAACGCCGGTAGATATTGTATCTATGCATAACTTGTTTTTGCTGGAAGTTGTGAATGCTAAGGTTCATGTGCATGTGATGTATGTGTGTAATCCATACGTGATCTACGAATCATGGTTTTTTTTTGTCAGCCGGCTGGAGCCTAGGTGTTGTCATTTTATTGTATAACGACCTGCGTGTCGGATTCTCTATGTAATTTACTTTACTAAGCTAGTGTAGCTGTTTGGAGAACCCGAAAGGCTTGCAAGGTGTTGTACATGTCGGCGACATGGAGTAAGACGACAAGTGACAAGAGTTGGCACGGGTCGGATTACAGGCTTTGTGGAGATGGAGATCGCCATGAAGAGAGCCATACCATTTCACATTATAATTGCTTTATTTTGTGTTATTGTTATGTCTCTGTTTTACCTCTATTAGATAGTCGGTAAAATTTAATCCCTCAAAGAAGGTCTAGTCGGTTTTCCCGCCAGTGTTTGCACCATCACAAGTCGGACATTTTTGGTAGTGGGCTCATAAAATTGAGGTGCTGCCAATTCTTTCCGACTAGGTGTGTTCGAGTCGGACTCTTACTGCAGAAACACTCGGTAAGCTAGACGGGTCTATCACAACGGTTGTGGGACTCGGGGAAAAGTCGGATGGGAGCCGGGGCATGTGATGCCACCCGTCCAACAGGAGTCGCATAAGATGCGATTGACAAGGAGTTGTCTACCTAGATCACTTGGCGGCTAGCGGTGATGCTAAAGCTCACTAGCCGACTTGCTTATTTAGGATCCTGAATCACTAAGCAACCATCGGAGGGGTGTTGGTTCTAGTGGGAGCATAAAATATTAAAATGTTTAATATGCTTTCTCTTTTATGAATACATGTCTTAAGTGTTTTGCATATCTTCTGTTGTAGATCATGGCACCAAGTAGCAGTCACTCTCAGATATCTAGTTTTGCGTTGAGAACCATTCTTGAGAAAGATAAACTGAACACACTAATTTTACCAACTGGTATCGAAATCTGAGAATTGTTCTCAAACAAGAAAAGAAGGACCATGTCCTAGACAACCCACTTCCAGATGAGCCGAATGAGAATGCGACTGTCGCTGCCACCAATGCCTACCGTCGGGCTAAGGATGAGTCCATGGATATTAGCTGTCTTATGCTTGCTCACATGGAACCGGACTTGCAAAAGCAGTTCGAGCATGTTGAGGCCTATGATATGATCGAAAGCCTCAAAAGTATGTTCCAGGCTCAGGCGAAGACTGAGAGGTATCAAGTCTCTCAGGCTTTGCTGAGTTGCAAGCTTAAGGATGGTGATCCACTGAGTCCGCATGTGATCAAAATGGTTGGTTACGTGCAGTCTTTGGAGAGGCTTGGCTACCCCATTAGCGAAGAGTTCGCTATGGATATAATTCTGAACTCTCTTCCTAGTGCATATGGGCAGTTCATTTCGAACTACCACATGCATGGTATGGATAAGAAGCTCACTGAATTGCATGGGATGCTCGAGCAGGCAGAGGCGGATCTCAAGAAGGGCACCAGTCAAGTGTTGATGGTGCAGAATAAGGCTAAGTTCAAGAAGAGTTCTTGGACTAAGAAGAAGGCTAAGTCAGGAGGAAAGCAGGCTCCGGACCCGGTCCCAAGCGCTTCCTCAGGGACTAAGCCATCTCCTTCAGCCGGATCCACTTGCTTCTACTGCAAGGCGGATGGCCACTGGAAGAGGAACTGCAGCAAGTACTTGGCCGACAAAGCCAAGAGTGGAGGTATGACTTCCGACTCAGGTACACTTGTTTGCAATGTTATAGACATATATCTTGCTGATGCACCTAATAGTTCTTGGGTATATGATACCGGATCAGTTATTCACATCTGCAACTTGTTGCAGGTGATGGGGATGTGCCTACCGGGGTATACCCAGCAGGACGTTTCCGACTGGCCCAAGACTTGGCGAGTGGGCCTGCAGGACGGCGACTGGATCAAGGCCTGGCGTGGATCCAAGCGACTGGAAGCTGAAGGCCCAGGCGAGTAGATAGGTCCAGTCGGATTAGGTTAAACGAGTACCGAAGCCTTAACTGATTCGGTTGAGATATGTAAACCCTAGGGGAGGTGAGCCTATATAAACCTCCCTGCGGGGCGTGTAGAGAGACGTTCCATCATACACCCAAGCGACTCGCCGCCTAGCCGCCGAGCTCGCCCATTGTACCACCTCCATAATACAATCTAGCAGGAGTAGGTCTTTACCCTCCGGGGGGCCGAACCTGGGTAAAAACCTGTGTCTCCGCCCTCATCTCGCACCGCAGATGGCTGGCCGCCCTTGCCCCTCGTTCTACTACTCGCTGCCGATTGCAGCATCTGCCGTGACCATTCCCACGACAGTGGCACCCACCGTGGGGACTGGCCGGTCTGGCCGGTGTTCTGCGGCGAGATCCAATCTGCCCATCAACGAGACGGTCGCCACCGGCCGCATGATAGCGATCGGCGAGATGCTCCAAATCTTGCCGAGCAGCTACGTCCCGGCGGCGCGACCCGTCACACACAGCGTGATCCTGCCGGTCGGCACGATCAGCCTCTTCGTCGGCCTCACTGACGTCATCGTCTCGGAGGACTCGGCTCGCATCCGCGAGTCGCCGCCACGTGATTGGCTCTCCGAGAGCCAGATCCGCACGATCCATCGCCTCGCCTCCGAGTATAACTCGGCCCACAGCGACGTGGCCGAAAACTCAGCGGCCGCAGAAGACGCGGCCCTCAACGACGACGCCGACTCGGCGACCCTGGCGTCACTCGCCGGATCCATCACCGCGGCTTCACCCGCGGGCTCCATCACCCAGGTCTCCAACATGGGAGACTTCGAGGACCCCTCCATCCTCGGGATCTTCGACTTCGACTCCGGGTCGGAAAACTCCGCCGACCTCCACGACAAAACCGGTCGCCACGCCGTGACCTACATGGCGACCGGCACTGAGCCGCCGGAGGACCCCTTCTCCACCCCAATCCCTCCTAACACCACGGCGACGGAGGTTGAGGAACTCCGCCTGAAACTGGCGGAGGCAGTGCGCAAGGAGCAAGCCGAGCGCCAAAAATTTCGCCTCGAGCAGGTGACGGCGCAGGAGCTATCGCGCTAC